>CM076576.1:538924992-540212315 GCA_034641835.2 Pinus albicaulis | reverse complement strand
ATTGTAGAAATTTTACGAATAATAATTAATTGTCACCGAGACTATCACGATCACATACAATTCGAATTTATATGCAACACATAATCTCTTCCACTCGGATCATCAAACATGCGGAAATAAAATCAAGCGATAACACATCAAATCATCATACACATTAACACAGTATGTATGGGGAAAGCTTATAGCTGAAAACCCCGCAGCTATTGTGTATATTATAATGGAGAAATCATATAACAAACTCAGTACAATACTCCTCACAAGTACTCAGTACTTTCTCATAAAGTTACACACAATCTAGCTCAGTTTTGAACAGGTTACTGGTTCAAAACTCACCGCCAATTGCCTTGCCTCTATTGCACAATCCAGGCCTGTCTATATAGAGATCCAAGGTTTGAATCTCCTTGGCTTGACATCGCAATTGTCATGGACAAATCCTCCAAGTGTGGTGCAAATCTCATGCACAACTGATGTCGCCACTGATAGCTAACTCCACCCTTTCATCTACCTCTTTCACTGGTCTCCACTGAACTGATCATGCACTGTAGTGAACTGATGTGTTCTTGAGTTGAATAATGAGTTACTAATTAATGAATTAAATAATTTTTAATTCACTCCACTCATTACTAGTTGATTAGCTAGTTAAACTAATCTCAACTAGTTCAACTAAGTTAAACCGAACACAACTCCACCATCTGTCTCATCAACTCCACCAAACTTCTGCCACTGAAGTCCTAACTGAAGTCAACCATGCATGAGCTCACCAAACCCCTAGGAATAGCATAATTCCTCTGTTAGATGCATGAGCCACTTCCAAGGCTCGAACTGAAGTGCTCCAAGAGAGTAAACTAAAGTTTAGAGTCCAAATATTATTAAGGGTAAATAATATTTGACTTCCTTATTTTTAGGATAGGCAGTCTAAAAATAGACTTCGACCTATAGGTCCAAAAATAGAGGTCCATATATTTTTTACCAACATGACCAATACTCCAAGAATAACATACTGCAACCCCTGGACCATGCTCCATATGTCTAAAAATAGACATAGTCTAAAAATAGACTTTGCGCCAGAATTTGGCTGCGGGCCCACTTAGTGAAGGCGACTTCATTTCACTAAGCTCCATCATCTTGCTGCATTTTCAACACTCCCTCTCAGCAAGATATGGATTATCTGCAACCCCTATCCTGCCTCTGTGGAATTCGAACTTGCTCCTGGTGAGCGCCTTCGTCGGGATGTCGGCATCCTGATCCTCCGTGGGAACATATGAAAGCATCATGATCCTCCGCTGAACACAATCTCTGATGTGATGGTACCTGATGTCGATATGTTTGGACCTATCATGAAAAACTGGATTAGCCGAGAGCTTGATGCAGCTCTGGTTATCACGGTAGATCACTGTAGGCTCCAAATGCAACCTGAACAAACCTGCGAGGATCTTCCTCATCCAAATAGCCTCACATGCAGCCAAGCTTGCTGCCATGTACTCGGCCTCTGCTGAACTGAGTGCCACGGATCTCTGCTTCCTGCTGTACCAGGAAACTGCTGTCGACCCAATGCTGAAAACTCCTCCGGAAGTGCTCTTCCGGTCTGTTGGGCTCCCTGCCCAATCTGCATCAGTGAAACCAGAAAGCTTCACTCCATCCTCCTGTCTGTACCATAGACCATATCCCGATGTGCCTCTGATATAGCGCAATACATGCTTGCACGCCTTCCAAAAGAGCTTGGTAGGCTTAACCATAGCTTGCGAAAGCTGGTTAACTGCATAGCATATATCGGGTCGTGTATTGACCAGATACATAAGCGACCCCACCAACTGTCGGTAGACAGTGGCATCCACTACCTCCGCTGAAGTAGCATCCTCCTTCCTCCAACCACCAGGAAGAGGAGTGTCAACAGGCTTGCAGCCTTGCATGTTGAACCTCTCCAGAATCTCCCGAGCATACTTGCCCTGAGAAACAAGCAGTCCTCCACTACGCTGCCAAATCTCCAATCCCAGGAAATAATGAAGGATGCCCGAGTCCTTCATCTCAAACTCTCGTGCAAGATCCTCCTTGCATGAAAGTATCAACTGCTCATCGCCAGTCAAAATCAGATCATCTACATACAGTACGATGATCAACAGCTTCCCCTCCACCACAATCTGGTACAGGTTTGGATCCGCCTCACTCTTGGAGAATCCAAGCCTGGTGAAGTAGCTGTCTATCCGAGTGTACCAAGCATGAGGTGCTTGCTTCAGCCCGTACAGTGCTCTCTTGAGTCGGCACACATGCGACTCACTGCTGAAGATCTCGAAACCTTCATGCTGCTCTATGTACACCTCCTCCTCAATGACTCCGTTGAGGAACGCGGTCTTCACATCCATATGATGAATGTGCCACCCCATCTGCGCTGAGAGAGCAAGGATCGTCCGTATGGAAGAGTACCTTGCGATAGGTGCAAAGGTCTCCTCATAATCAATCCCCTCGATCTGTGAGAAGCCACGGGCGTGTACATCTGTGCCTTCTCCCTTCTTAAGTCTGACCGCCTTGCTACCTTGTGGATATACATGGGAACCCACTGAGTTTCCCCACCACGGTCTTGGGACCTCCCTGCCTTGTTCCCAGCAAAGCAATCACATTCTTCGTGCTTCAACCCCATGCAGGTTCTCCACGACTTCCTCAATGAAGGTGTGTCTCTTATCACAGCACATTACAGCTCTACCGAGGCCTGCTATCAGTGTCTTACGTGTATGGTGGGACCCGTCTTCTTGTCTGCCTTGTACAGCAAGGAGGATCACATTCTTAAACCGAACCGGTCATTTCCAGCTTCCATAAGATGGCCACCCTAGGGTAGTTGTGGCCACATGGTGGTGCCTGCCTCTGAACCTCCTCTTGTGGCTGATCCACATCCGGAAGCTCCTCCTTAGGAACTAACAGCTCCTCATATGCATGCAAGTGTAGCTCCCTCTCAAGCGAACACTGCATGGCTTTCTCCTCCTGAAATTTTATATCCCGTCGCACAACAGTCTTGCGACTGTCTAACAAATACACCCGATAGTTGTGAGGTGTATCAGTGTACCCCACAAATATTCCAACCTCAACGGTTGGATCCAGCTTCCTTCTCGCATCCTTCGTCACATGCATGTAGACAGGAGAACCAAAAATCCGCAAATGGGAAATATCAGGCCTCTTGCCAGAATAAGCCTCCTCAGGTGTACTCATGCCAAGAACCTTGTGAGGACAACGGTTCTGCACATACACTGCTGTATTGCATGCCTCAGCCCACAAGTGAAGGGGTAGGCCATGATCATGCAACATCGCCCGTGCAGCACCCACGATCGTTCTGTTCTTCCGCTCAGCCACCCCGTTCTGCTGTGGGTTATGGGGTGCGATGAGCTCTCTCCGAATCCCTTCTGCGCTGCAGAACTCCTTGAATTCAGCCGAGATGAATTCACCACCGTTATCGCTCCTTAGAGCAATCACCTTCTTCCCCGACTCCTTCTCGACCAGTGCTTTAAACTCACAGAACTTCGCGAATGTATCGCTCTTCTTCTGCATGAAGAAGATCCCGCACTTTCGAGAGAAATCATCAACAAAGATCACATAATACTTGTGCTTTGCTGTCGAAGCAACTGAGAAAGGACCACACACGTCTGTGTGAACTCTCTCAAGGATCGTCGTGGCGCGACTATCCTTCTCATGAAAGGTGGCTTTCACATACTTCCCTAAGGTACACCCCTTGCACTGATCTGACTGCGCAAGAGTGCCCTTAGGAAGCCCAATAGAAATCTGCTGCAGAATCTTCAAAGCTCCATGGTGAAGGTGGCCCAATCTCCTGTGCCACGGTTCGCCCTCATCATCCCGGCTCACCACTTCTCCCGCCTTGCATGCCATAGCTGCGCAGCCATCTACCTGCAACTGATAAAGGTTCTTGGTTCGAACCCCTATCTTTCGGGTCTCTCCAGTAGTCTTATTGCGCAGGAAGGCTTTTCCTTCGCTGAAGACCACATCATACCCCTTATCTTCCAACATCGCCACAGAGATCAAGTTCTTCTTCAATCCAGGTACATGCATGACATCCTTCAGTACAAAGGGCTTACCAGACTCCCTCTGAAAGGATATGGTACCGATACTAGTCGCATTGTATCTACCATCATCACCCATCTCAATGTGCACACCCAAATCTTTGTCCTCCAGATCTGAGAACAAATCCCGATCTCCCGTCATATGAAATGACGCACCGCTGTCCAAGAACCATACCGATCCTAACACACTTGAAACCAAGCATGCGATCAGTGAAAAGTCAAGCTCGAACTGTGAAGCCAAAGCTTCTCCATCTGCAGATCTTCCCGCTTGCTTGTTCTTCTTCTTCTTTGGACAATTGGTAGCATAATGTCAGTGATCATGGCAGTGAAAACACTTCACTTTCGCCATATCCTGCTTCTTGCCCTTAGCTCCAGAATGAGAGGTTTTCTTACCCTTCCCTTTCTTAGCTTTGGACACCAAAGCGCAGTTTTCTTCATCAGCTCCCTTTGATGAATATCCATCTCGAGTAGTCCTCCTTATCTCCTCCTGCATGAGATCCGCCCAAAGGCGCTCCCATCCCGGCAGCTTCTCCCGACCATTGACACTATCTTGATATGAGTGCCAAGCCTTTGGAAGACCAAGGAGAGCCAGGTCGACCATGTCCTCATCTTCGACAGTCACCCCCACACTTCCCAGCTCATCTATGCATTGAGTGAACTTCGTGAGGTATTTGGCGATACTGTCGCCTTTCTCCATCTTGATGTTCCTGAGCTTATCTTTGAGCGCCAGCTTCCTTTGGTCGCTCTTACTCTGGAATAGATCCGTCAAAGCTTTCCACATTAGAAATGGAGAAGCCTTTCCATGCAGGCTGGATATAATATGATCCTTGACGCCCTCCAACAGGATCCTTCGACATTTCGCCATCTTCTTTTGCCATGCATCGACTTCAGCAGGATCAGTGGGCTTTTGGACATCCGTATCTATGAACTCCTTGAGACCATTATCTTCTAATACTGCTTCCATGCGATCCTTCCATGCAACATAATTCGAACTGCCTTCAAGAGCATATTCGAGTCGCAAACCGTTGAAAGACATTTTCAACACTGGCACCAAGAAAACAAAACTGCTGCAAAATTTGAATTCCACCTCAAAGCTCAACCGCTCTAGATCTGTGAGAACAAATTATTTCTAGCACAGAGATTGACTGCAAGGGGCATTTACCAGACCTTTCACTTTTCGAAGAAAGATGAATCCGGAGGCTACCTGGCCCGCATGCAGACTCTGTCTACCGAAATAAGTTTGTAATCACTGTGATGATCAATCTTTGCTTCAATAGCTCAGATACCATGTAGAAATTGGCTAAATAATAATTAATTATCCACCGAGATTATCCTGATCACATACAATTCGAATTTTTATGCAACACATAATCTCTTCCACTCAGATCATCACACATGCGGAATTAAAATCAAGCGATAACACATCAAATCATCATACACATTAACACAGTATGTATGGGGAAAGCTTATAGCTGAAAACCCCGCAGCTATTGTGTATATTATAATGGATAAATCATGTAACAACTCAGTACAATACTCCTCACAAGTACTCAGTACTATCTCATGAAGTTACACACAAACTAGCTCAGTTTTGAACAGGTTACTGGTTCAAAACTCACCGCCAATTGCCTTGCCTCTATTGCGCAATCCAGGCCTATCTATATAGAGATCCAAGGTTCGAATCTCCTTGGATTGACTGCGCAATCATCATGGGCAATTCCTCCAAGTGTGGTGCAAATCTCATGCACAACTGATGTCGCCATTGATAGCTAACTCCACCCTTTCATCTACCTCTTTCACTGGTCTCCACTGAACTGATCATGCACTGTAGTGAACTGATGTGTTCTTGAGTTGAATAATGATTTACTAATTAATGAATTAAATAATATTTAATTCACTCCACTCATAACTAATTGATTAGCTAGTTAAACTAATCTCAACTAGTTCAACTAAAATAAACAGAACACAACTCCACTATTTGTCTCATTAACTCCACCAAACTTCTGCCACTGAAGTCCTAACTGAAGTCAACCATGCATGATGCCATCAAACCCTTGGGAATAGCGTAATTCCTCTGTCAGATGCATGAGCCACTTCTGTAGCTCGAACTGAAGTGCTCCAAGAGAGTAAACTGTTGTTTAGAGTCCAAATATTATTAAGAGTAAATAATATTTGACTTCCCTATTTTTAGGATAGGCAGTCTAAAAATAGACTTCGACCTATAGGTCCAAAAAATAGAGGTCCATCTATTTTTACCAACATGACCAATACTCCAAGAATAACATACTGCAATCCCCGGACCATGCTCCATATGCCTAAAAATAGACATAGTCTAAAAATAGACTTTGCGCCAGAATTTGCCTGCGGGCCCACTTAGTGAAGGCGACTTCATTTCACTAAGCTCCATCATCTTGCTGCATTTTCAACACTCCCTCTTAGCAAGATATGGATTATCTGCAACCCCTATCCTGCCTCTGTGGAATTCGAACTTGCTCCTAGTGAGCGCCTTCGTCAGGATGTCGGCATCCTGATCCTCCGTGGGAACATATGAAAGCATCATGATTCTCCGCTGAACACAATCTCTGATATGATGGTACCTGATGTCGATGTGTTTGGACCTATCATGAAATACTGGATTAGCCAAGAGCTTGATGCAGCTCTGGTTATCACAGTAGATCACTGTAGGCTCCAAATGCAACTTGAACAATCCTGCGAGGATCTTCCTCATCCAAATAGCCTCGCATGCAGCCAAGCTAGCTGCCATGTACTCGGCCTCTGCTGAACTGAGTGCCACGGATCTCTGCTTCCTGCTGTACCAGGAAACTGCTGTCGACCCAATGCTGAAAACTCCTCCATAAGTGCTCTTCCGGTCCGTTGGACTCCCTGCCCAATCTGCATCAGTGAAGCCAGAAAGCTTCGCTCCATCCTCCTGTCTGTACCATAGACCATATCCCGATGTGCCTCTGATATAGCACAATACATGCTTGCCTGCCTTCCAAAAGAGCTTGGTAGGCTTAACCATAGCTTGCGAAAGCTGGTTAACTGCATAGCATATATCGAGTCGTGTATTGACCAGATACATAAGCGACCCCACCAACTGTCGATAGACAGTGGCATCCACTACCTCCGCTGAAGTAGCATCCTCCTTCCTCCAACCACCGTCCAAATGCAACTTGAACAATCCTGCGAGGATCTTCCTCATCCAAATAGCCTCGCATGCAGCCAAGCTAGCTGCCATGTACTCGGCCTCTGCTGAACTGAGTGCCACGGATCTCTGCTTCCTGCTGTACCGGGAAACTGCTGTCGACCCAATGCTGAAAACTCCTCCAGATGTGCTCTTCCGGTCCGTTGGACTCCCTGCCCAATCTGCATCAGTGAAGCCAGAAAGCTTCGCTCCATCCTCCTGTCTGTACCATAGACCATATCCCGATGTGCCTCTGATATAGCGCAATACATGCTTTCCCGCCTTCAAAAAGAGCTTGGTAGGCTTAACCATAGCTTACGAAAGCTGGTTAACTGCATAGCATATATCGGGTCGTGTATTGACCAGATACATAAGCGACCCCACCAACTGTCGATAGACAGTGGCATCCACTACCTCCGCTGAAGTAGCATCCTTCTTCCTCCAACCACCAGGAAGAGGAGTGTCAACAGGCTTGCAGCCTTGCATGTTGAACCTCTCCAGAATCTCCCGGGCATACTTGCCCTGAGAAACAAACAGTCCTCCACTGCGCTGCCAAATCTCCAATCCCAGAAAATAATGAAGGATGCCCAGGTCCTTCATCTCAAACTCTCGTGCAAGATCATCCTTGCATGAAAGTATCAACTGCTCGTCGCCAGTCAAAATCAGATCATCTACATACGGTACGATGATCAACAGCTTCCCCTCCACCACAATCTGGTACAGGTTTGGATCCGCCTCACTCTTGGAGAATCCAAGCCCGGTGAAGTAGCTATCTATCCGAGTGTACCAAGCACGAGGTGCTTGCTTCAGCCCATACAGTGCTCTCTTGAGTCGGCACACATGCGACTCACTGCTGAAGATCTCAAAACCTTCAGGCTGCTCTATGTACACCTCTTCCTCGATAACTCCATTGAGGAACGCAGTCTTCACATCCATCTGATGAATGTGCCACCCCATCTGCGCTGAGAGAGCAAGGATCGTCCGTATGGAAGAGTACCTTGCGACAGGTGCAAAGGTCTCTTCATAGTCAATCCCCTCGATCTGTGAAAAGCCACGGGCGACAAATCTCGCCTTGTACTTCTCCACACTCCCGTCAGCCGCCTGCTTCACCTTGTAGATCCATCGCGAACCCACCACTGATTTCCCCACCGATCTTGGGACAATCTCCCATGCACTGTTCCTGATGATCGAATCATATTCTTCGATCATGGCATCAACCCATGCGGGTTCCTCCACAGCTTCCTCAAAAGAGGATGGCTTTGTCACAACACATTGACTCATAAGAGCCATGTATCCAGTGTACCGATCCGGTGACTGTCTCTGTCTGCGCTGTGCTGTAGGTGGTCCTACAACCTTCTCTGCATCCCGAGCCAGTCGCTCAGCTTCTGTAGTGCGCATGCGCCCTCTCATGGTTGGCGCTGCCTGGGTGGTTTCTTCCACCTCCTGAACCTCCTCTTGTGGCTGATCCACATCCGGAAGCTCCTCCTTAGGAACTAACAGCTCCTCATCTGCATGCAAGTGTAGCTCCCTCTCAAGCGAACAATGCATGGCTTTCTCCTCCTGAAATTTTATATCCCGTCGCACAACAGTCTTGCGACTGTCTGAAAAATACACCCGATAGTTGTGAGGTGTATCAGTGTACCCCACAAATATTCCAACCTCAGCAGTTGGATCCAGCTTCCTTCTCGCATCCTTCGTCACATGCATGTAGACAGGAGAACCAAAAATCCGCAAATGGGAAATATCAAGCCTCTTGCTAGAATAAGCCTCCTCCGGTGTACTCATGCCAAGAACCTTGTGAGGACAATGGTTCTGCACATACACTGCTATATTGCATGCCTCAGCCCACAAGTGAAGGGGTAGGCCCTGATCATGCAACATCGCCGTGCAGCACCCACGATCGTTCTGTTCTTCCGCTCAGCCACCTCGTTCTGCTGTGGGTTATGGGGTGCGATGAGCTCTCTCCGAATCCCTTCTGCGCGGTAGAACTCCTTGAATTCAGCCGAGATGAATTCACCACCGTTATCACTCCTTAGAGCAATCACCTTCTTCCCCGACTCCTTCTCGACCAGTGCTTTAAACTCACAGAACTTCGCGAATGTATCGCTCTTCTTCTGCATGAAGAAGATCCGGCACTTTCGAGAGAAATCATCAACAAAGATCACATAATACTTGTGCTTTGCTGTCGAAGCAACTGAGAAAGGACCACACACGTATGTGTGAACTCTCTCAAGGATCGTCGTGGCGCGACTATCCTTCTCGTGAAAGGTGGCTTTCACATACTTCCCTAAAGTACACCCCTTGCACTGATCTGATTGCGCAAGGGTGCCCTTAGGAAGCCCAGTAGAAATCTGCTGCAGAATCTTCAAAGCTCCATGGTGAAGGTGGCCCAATCTCCTGTGCCACAGTTCGCCCTCATCATCCCGGCTCACCACTTCTCCCGCCTTGCATGCCATTGTTGCGCAGCCATCTACCTGCAACTGATAAAGGTTCTTGGTTCGAACCCCTATCTTTCGGGTCTCTCCAGTAGTCTTACTGCGCAGGAAGGCTTTTCCTTCGTTGAAGACCACATCATACCCCTTATCCTCCAACATCGCCACAGAGATCAAGTTCTTCTTCAATCCAGGTACATGCATGACATCCTTCAACACAAAGGGTTTACCAGACTCCCTCTGAAAGGATATGGTACTGATACCAGTCACACTGTATCTACCATCATCGCCCATCTCGATGTGCACACCCAAATCTTTGTCCTCCGGATCTGAGAACAAATCCCGATCTCCCGTCATATGAAATGACGCACCGCTGTCCAAGAACCACACCGATCCCAACACACTTGAAACCAAGCATGCGATCAGTGAAAATTCAAGCTCGAACTGTGAAGCCAAAGCTTCTCCATCTGCAGATCTTCTCGCTTGCTTGTTCTTCTTCTTCTTTGGACAATTGGTAGCATAATGTCCGTGATCATGGCAGTGAAAACACTTCACTTTCGCCATATCCTGCTTCTTGCCCTTTGCACCAGAATGAGAGGTTTTCTTACCCTTCCCCTTCTTTGCTTTGGCCACCAAAGCGCAATTTTCTTCATCGGCTCCCTTTGATGAAGATCCATCTCGAGTAGTCCTCCTTATCTCCTCCTGCATGAGATACGCCCAAAGGCGCTCCCATCCCGGCAGCTTCTCCCGACCATTGACACTATCTTGATATGAGTGCCAAGCCTTCGGAAGACCAAGGAGAGCCAGGTCGACCATGTCCTCGTCTTCGACAGTCACCCCCACACTTCCTAGCTCATCTCTGCACTGAGTGAACTTCGTGAGGTATTTGGCGATACTGTCGCCTTTCTCCATCTTGATGTTCCTAAGCTTATCTTTGAGCGCCAGCTTCCTTTGGTCGCTCTTACTCTGGAATAGATCCGTCAAAGCTTTCCACATTAAATATGGAGAAGCCTTTCCATGCAGGCTGGATACAATGTGATCCTTGACGCCCTCCAACAGGATCCTTCGACATTTCGCCATCTTCTTTTGCCATGCTTCGACTTCAGCAGGATCAGTGGGCTTTTGGACATCCGTATCCATGAACTCCTTAGGACCATTATCTTCTAATACTGCCTCCATGCGATCCTTCCATGCAACATAATTCGAACTGCCTTCAAGAGCATATTCGAGTCGCAAACCGTTGAAAGACATTTTCAATACTGGCACCAAGAAAACAAAACTGCTGCAAAATTCGAATTCCACCTCAAAGCTCAACCGCTCTAGATATGTGAGAACAAATTATTTCTAGCACAGAGATCGACTGCAAGGGGCGTTTACCAAACCTTTCACTTTCCGAAGAACAGTCACCCCCACACTTCCCAGCTCATCTCTGCATTGAGTGAACTTCGTGAGGTATTTGGCGATACTGTCGCCTTTCTCCATCTTGATGTTCCTTAGCTTATCTTTGAGCGCCAGCTTCCTTTGGTCACTCTTACTCTGGAATAGATCCGTCAAATCTTTCCACATTAGAAATGGAGAAGCCTTTCCATGCAGGCTGGATACAATATGATCCTTGACGCCCTCCAACAGGATCCTTCGACACTTCACCATCTTCTTTTGCCATGCATCGACTTCAGCAGGATTAGTGGGCTTTTGGACATCCGTATCTACGAACTCCTTCATACCATTATCTTCTAATACTGCTTCCATGCGATCCTTCCATGCAACATAATTCGAACTGCCTTCAAGAGCATATTCAAGTCGCAAACCGTTGAAAGACATTTTCAACACCGGCACCAAGAAAACAAAACTGCTGCAAAATTTTGAATTCCACCTCAAAGCTCAACCACTCTAGATCTGTGAGAACAAATTATTTCTAGCACAGAGATCGACTGCAAGGGGCATTTACCAAACCTTTCACTTTCCGAAGAAAGATGAATCCGGAGGCTACCTGGCCCGCATGCAGACTCTGTCTATCGAAATAAGTTTGTAATCACTGTGATGATCAATCTCTGCTTCAATAGCTCTGATACCATGTAGAAATTTGCTGAATAATGATTAATTATCCACCGAGACTATCCTGATCACATACAATTTGAATTTATATGCAACACATAATCTCTTCCACTCGGATCATCAAACATGCGGAAATAAAACAAGCGATAGCACATCAATTCATCATACACATTAACACAGTATGTATGGGGAAAGCTTATAGCTGAAAACCCCACAGCTATTGTGTATATTATAATGGAGAAATCAAGTAACAAACTAAGTACAATACTCCTCACAAGTACTCAGTACTTTCTCATACAGTTACTCACAATCTAGCTCAGTTTTGAACAGGTTACTGGTTCAAAACTCACTGCCAATTGCCTTGCCTCTATTGCGCAATCCAGGCCTGTCTATATAGAGATCCAAGGTTCAAATCTCCTTGGCTTGACTGCGCAATTGTCATGGAAAAATCCTCCAAGTGTGGTGCAAATCTCATGCACAACTGATGTCGCCACTGATAGCTAACTCCACCCTTTCATCTACCTCTTTCACTGGTCTCCACTGAACTGATCATGCACTGTAGTGAACTGATGTGTTCTTGTGTTGAATAATGAGTTACTAATTAATTAATTAAATAATATTTTAATTCACTCCACTCATAACTAATTGATTAGCTAGTTAAACTAATCTCAACTAGTTCAACTAAAATAAACAGAACACAACTCCACTAGCTGTCTCATTAACTCCACCAAACTTCTGCCACTGAAGTCCTAACTGAAGTCAACCATGCATGATGCCATCAAACCCTTGGGAATAGCGTAATTCCTTTTTCAGATGCATGAGCCACTTCTGTAGCTCGAACTGAAGTGCTCCAAGAGAGTAAACTGCTGTTTAGAGTCCAAATATTATTAAGGGTAAATAATATTTGACTTCCCTATTTTTAGGATAGGGAGTCTAAAAATAGACTTCGACCTATAGGTCCAAAAATAGAGGTCCATCTATTTTTACCAACATGACCAATACTCCAAGAATAACATACTGCAACCCCTGGACCATGCTCCATATGTCTAAAAATAGACATAGTCTAAAAATAGACTTTGCGCCAGAATTTGCCTGCGGGCCCACTTAGTGAAGGCGACTTCATTTCACTAAGCTCCATCATCTTGCTGCATTTTCAACAGAATAGTCCAATGCTTTACATTCCTATGGTAGGTGTTGATGTTGTACTAGGAGTACAATGGTTACAATCTTTGGGGACGGTAGCTTTTAATTTTCAAGAACTTTTCTTGAAATTTTTTTCAGAAGGAAAGGAAGTCGAATTACGGGGTATTGAAGGGAAGCCAGGAAGGATAATAAGCTCTAATGTCATGACAAAGCTTCTAAAAAAATAACAACGAGGCATAATTGCACAATTATGCTCACTAGAAGTTCCGACATCAAAATCATCTATTTCTGCAGATCTCCAACAAGTCTTGGACAATCATTCCAAGGTGTTTGAAACTCCCAAAGGACTCCCACCTATTCATGATCATAATCATGCTATTCATTTGATTCCAGGAAGTGTTCCTCCAAACATCAGGCCTTATAGATATCCTTACTTCCAAAAGAGCGAAATTGAACGTATGATTGCAGAAATATTAGAGGCGGGTATAATTCAACCTAGTCAAAGTTCTTTCTCTGCTCCTGTAGTATTGGTACACAAGAAGGATGGATCATGGCGAATGTGTCCGGATTATAGGGAGCTCAATAAGCTCACCATTAAAGATAAATTTCACATTCCTATGATTGATGAATTATTGGATGAATTACATGGAGCAATTTATTTTACCAAGTTGGATCTTCGTTCAGGATATCATCAAATTAGAATGAAGACTGAAGATATTCCAAAAACAGCCTTTCGAACTCATGAGGGTCATTATGAATTTTTGGTCATGCCTTTTGGCCTTACCAATGCACCTTCTACATTTCAAGGGTTGATGAATTCCATTTTCAAACCCTTCCTTAGAAATTTGTGCTAGTATTTTTTGATGATATACTAATCTACAGCAGGTCTTGGAAGGATCATGTTGAACATGTTGACAGGGTGCTCAAACTATTGCAGGAGAAACAATTATATGCAAAAAAATCCAAATGTTTCTTTGGGGTACAAGAGGTGGAATATCTGGGTCATATTGTATCTCACGAGGGTGTTAAAGTAGACCCTAACAAAATTAAAGCCATTAAGGAATGGAAAGTCCCCACAACCATAAAGTAGTTGCGAGGATTTCTCGGGTTAACGGGGTATTATCGCAAGTTTGTTAAGAATTATGGGAGAATAGTAGCACCTCTAACAACATTATTGAAGAAAGATGCATTTTCATGGACTCCTGAAGCAACTAAGGCCTTTGAACATCTTAAGAGGCAATGTGCCTAGCACCGGTCTTAGCTACGCCAGACTTCACAAAAACCTTTATTGTGGAATGTGATGCCTCAGGAAATGGAATTGGTGTTGTTTTAATGCAGGAAGGAAGACCCATTGCTTTTGAAAGTCATCCAATCAAAGGAAATTATTTAAAGAAACCTATTTATGAGAAGGAAATGTTAGCAATACTGCATGCACTAAAGAAATGGCGAACTTACCTAATGGGAAGACACTTCAAGGTAAAAACTGATCATGATAGTCTTAAACACTTTTCGGAACAAAGACTATCTTCAGAAGAGCAGCAAAAATGGGTCACAAGATGTTGGGTTATGACTTTGAAATAATCTACAAAAAAGGAAAGCTTAATGTTGTTGCAGATGCACTCTCAAGAAAGAATGAAGAGGTGGAAGCATTTCTTTGTGCCATTTCTATTATCCAACCAGATTGGATAACCAAAGCAAGAGATGAATGGAAGAAGGACGAAGACGTGTGGACACTCATTCAAAAGTTGCAGCAAGATCCTATTACATCTGATACATTTAGTTGGAAAAATGATTCCTTATGGTACAAAGATCTCTTATATCTTGGTAAGAATTCCCAACTAAAACAAGAGATTATTTTGGAATTGCACACTTCTCCTTTAGGAGGACACTCAGGATTTTTTAAAACTTACCACAGGGTGAAGAAAGAACTTTTTTGGGATGGCCTTAAATCTGATATTCAAAAGTTTGTGGTGGAATGTTTGGTTTGCCAACATAATAAAGTTGAGACAATTAAGACCCCGGGTCTTCTACAACCTTTATCCATTCCAAGTCAATGTTGGGAGGAGATTTCAATGGATTTTATCATAGATTTACCTAAGTCTGAAGGAAAGAGTGTCATCATGGTGGTAGTTGATAGACTTACCAAGTATGCACACTTTTGTGCATTATCTCATCCATTTAAAGCAAGTACAGTTGCTACTACATTTATGGATAGAATTCAAAAGCTACATGGAAGCCCCAGGGTTATTGTGAGCGACAGAGATCCCATTTTTACTGGAAATTTTTGGATGGAGTTATTTTCTTGTTTGGGTACTCAATTAGCTCATAGCTCATCTTATCATCCTCAATCCGATGGTCAAACTGAGATAGTAAATAAATGTTTGGAAGGATATCTTCGTTGTTTTGTATCTGATAAACAAACACAATGGGTCAAGTGGTTACCTATAGCTGAATGGTGGTATAAAACTTCCTTCCATACTGCAGCAAAAATGACCCCATTTATGGCACTTTATGGATATCATCCACCATCCATCACATCATCTTTAAGAGAAAATTCTAAGGTTCAAGCAGTGGAAGATCACATCGAGCATCAGCAAGAAGTTCTCCAACTCTTAAAGGATAACCTGAATTTGGCACAAAATCGAATGAAACAACAGGAAGATCAACATCACAGCGAGAGAAGTTTTGATGTAGGAGATTGGGTATTTTTACGGCTACAACCATACAAACAAATGTCCCTCAAGCAAGCTAAGAAGGATAATAAATTATCGCCAAAGTACTATGGTGCTTACAAGGTGTTGCAAAAGATTGGTACTATGGCATACAAATTGGAGCTTCCTGCTTCTTCGCGAGTGCATCCAGTTTTCCATGTTTCATGCTTAAAGAAGGTTATAGTTGAAAATCTTCCAGTTCAAACAATATTGCCAGAACTTGATGAGGAAGGAAAAATCATATTGGAACCTGAAGCGGTCATGGAAACAAGAACTCGACAACTACGGAATCGATCAATTTCAGAGTATTTCATCAAGTGGAAGAACTTACCCATTGAAGATTCTACATGGGAGGATGAGAATTTTATACAGAAGCACCCAGAGCTACTCAAGCGTTGAGGACAACACTTTTTTGAAGGAGAGGGGCATGTTAGGTCCCTTTATTACTAGTATAGTCCCTTATTGTTGTTAGTGTAACCCCCTTATTGTTATTATTGTACCCTTGTAACCCCCATATTGTTATTATTGTGCCCTTAAATTATTATTGTTAGGTCGGCTAGGATTACATTGTAGCCTCACTAGGATTACATTGTGGCCCCATGGACTCCTATATATAGAAAGGAGGTTTTGTAATTTGAATCATCCAAGAATTGTTCATTCATGTAATGTATTGGAGGTTTCCCCCTCGAAGTGGCTTATTTCTAAGGCGTTGATATCTCTTTCCTTCTCTTTTTGGATCTGGTTTCACAACAGTAAGACTCAATTCAAATTATCCTTGATTATAAAATTGAAACATTTAGATTCAACTTAGTTAGCTAAAAATCGATTGGATCTTATGACCAATGATACATCACCAATTCATATGGCGCATCCAATTAGACCTTCAAAATTCCTTTCTTGGAATCCACCTAGGCTTTGGGAGTAGTCATCCAAGGAAAATCCTAGATTCTAGGAGGTCAATTTAACGTGATCACTCTCTTCAAGAGAAAATAGGTGGTTACTAATGATTATATGTTGATATATTGAATTCAATTAAACAATGCATAATTTGTGAATGTTAGACATATAGACAATGGATGGGTACCATACATGGAGCAATATAAAAGGTAAATCATGGTAGATTGTAGTTAGGATGGAAAGGGTTTTTATTTCAATATCTCTCCTAGAGGGAAAGGTTTCCATATTAGTAGAAATAATACCCTTTTTGGATCCCTACATTGGAAAGTTATCTCATCCCTATATTGAATCCCTTTAGATTTGATAAAAATTATTTTGAGAACCCTAATTTCTTGTCAAACATGGGAACATGGTAGAAGGATGTGGTCTCTACTTGGGGAGAAAAGGTGTGCTAATTGGGAAAAGAAATAATGAATCTTATGGAAACGAAAATCTATAATTTGTTGGCTTAAACTTAGGAAAAATAAAACTAGAATTTTTTATAATTCTTTAGTCAATAAAAGGAACCATAACATAATTAGTGTTCTCAATTTATCCTCAGGGAAAAATGTAGAGATGCATGAAGATATCAAATAGCATGTCATTAATCATTTCATTTAGTTGTTAACTAATACCCTAGAGAACCAACAAGAAACCATTCAAACCATAACAAGCTCCACCCCCCATCTCTCGTGAGCAAAATTTAAGTTTGATGTGAACATATATTTTGAGGAAGTCAAGTAAATGGTAAAGGACATGGTATCAAGTAAATATCTAGGTCTAGATAAGTTCGCTGTAGATTACTTTCAAACTTTTTAGCGAGTGGTGTGAAGAGATATTTGGGAAGTCGTGGAGGAATCCAAATAGTGGAGTAGAAATGGAAACAATAGTAGACCATCCTTCATAAATTGGACTAATTGGACAAGGCATATGGAGTAGCCTTTAAGGAAGTGTTTGATATTGATATCATTGTATCCGGCCCCTATGGAAACTAACATGCCTTAGAATAACATCTATTTGATACCATCTTTTCCCTATTATTAATTCCTTTTCACTGACCTATAACCCTATATCAGTACATTCTAATACTTATATGAGGGATTTATACATAAAGTGTTTTACATTGCATTTCCTTAGTATTTTATATGAATTTATGATTAGACATTAAGAAGATCATACTTGTATTTTTCTTTGAGTTAATTTTCAAATACAATGTAACAAACAGGTTGTTGTGCAAGTTGTGGTGACCGTTGTTGCAACTCTCGTTGTACAACTCCAAAATTTGTCGCTACAACTCCTATTGTTGTAGCTCTAGTTCACTCATTGTTGCAACTCATGAATTACGATGCAACCCTAGTGCTACGATTCATTTTGTTGCAAATCCAATTCATGCCAATGTTGCAACTCCATTTCACATTATTGTTGCAACTACAGTTCACGTTATTGTTGCAACTTCAGTTCACGTTGTTTTTATAGCTCCTATTGTTGCAAATCCAGTTCACATAGTTGCTACAACTCCCATTGTTTCAACTCTAGTTCATGTCATTGTACAACTATGGTACTACAACTAGGGAACCATGAACCATTGGAACCTTGACTTGACGTTGTTACATTGTTGTTATATTATTATATTTCAATTGGGATCAATATTAGACATAATTAATTGAGTTGTTAATAATCATTTGGAATTATGTATGAGTCATTTATTGTTTGCTAATTATTAGCAAACAACATAAGAGATTTGTGGAGGCATATTTATTGTTTACTAATTGTTAACAAACCATAAGAGAAACTTGTGGATCTCATTTATTGGTTTTTATTTTATTTTTACCCAAATGTTATGTATAAAATGAGTTCTACTTTCATTTCACGGGAGAGGAATCTTAAAGCATTGTCCAAATTATAATGAAATAAATTAATTATTAAGATATTATTTATAATTTAGGTAGTTCTCTTCTCTGGTTGTGTAATTTAACTCAACTATTTATTCACATAGAATTTATTTGCTTCTATAATTATTTTTGGTTGTGTAATCTTTACAGTTAATTAGTTGTGCATGGTTGTATATATTTATTTATCAAATTATTTAGGAAAATGATTATTCATGTCTACTTCTAATTTGGCATGCCTGTATTTCAAATTGGTTTACGTTCATTTACATTGTTGAATAAATGTGGTCAATGCATGATTACATTTTTTTGTTTGATTAAAAATGAGGATCATTTTGGCAAATATTAGTTTTCATTTCTTTACTCTGTGGTTTGTTCTACCTATGAGGGGGGTTACAATGTTAAGCTTTCTAAGCCCACTAGGTAGAAGTGTGTTATTTCAATTTCGCAAGTGTGATCTTTGATTTCCTGCAAGCGTGTTTACTTTATAGCAAGTGCAAGGAAAATTTTAGGAACTAATATTAGCAGGTGCACTAATTTTCTATACTTTTTCCAAAAAAAAATATTCGCCAATTTCCATTTTTTTCTAAAAAAAATTCACCCAAGTTTTATAGTATGAAATTATTTTACCTTAAAAATTGCCAAGATATTATTTATACTAATATAATATAAACATAATTTTGTATATTTTTACAAAAATATCATCAAACATTTTACAGTTTTTCTATTATAGATTACCAAGATTGGCCAAGGTTTTTAAACTTTCAAATAGATATCCATCCTTAAAATTTCCACTGATCAAGTGTGTTTAATTTCCTGCCAACATGTCTACATTATTTCTTGCCAACATGTCTACTCTAGCAGGAATGCTTTATTTCATACAAGCATGTTCACTTTCCTACGATGTGTTTACTTTCATACAAGTGTGTTTACTTTCTTGCAATTAGTTTTAGTCACTTTACTTATGAAATTGTAGAACATTATCAAGCTTGTGAACTGCCTATACTCCATCTCCAAAAGTAATCAATGATGCTACAAATACAAAACAAATCAATGAAAGTTAAAAGTGTGATATGCATATATAGTGCATGGCTACTCACAAGTTTTATATGAGTCATGGGTGACAATTAAATGCACAACTTTTTGGCCATATTTCTGAGCAATTAGAAAGGTAATTAAAAGGTTAGTCATAAAGAGGCAAAGCATAATAATTTTGACAGTTCACTTATGGCCTTAAACACAATGTTATTAGACTTACTGAAAGTGAAGATAAAATCATATGGTTAAATAATAAAGGTTCTATAAATTACATGGTGAAGCAATGAGATGGAAGATATTTAAGAGAAAAAAAAAATTAGTGGTGGAAGTCTTTATACCTACCTACTTGGATTTTTCTATTGTTATCACTATCAAACAAGGTACTCACCTAGTACAATTGTAAAAAGGACAAGGTAAAAAATTCTTAGAAAGTGTATTAAATGAAAAAATAATGATGAATATGTGGTTCACCTATTAGTGTGCTACCCTTACATTAAAGAAGTCTAGTGTGATGTTTTGAAACTATAAATAGAAAAAATATATATATAAAATGGAAATTATTTGTGCTTATTTTAAAAAATGGTATAAAGACAAAGTAGTGTCAAAGTACAAGGCTTTACTTCACATGGGCAATATGGCTAACAAAAAATAAAATAATATTCCAAAACAAGGAAATTCCACCTATACAAGTCAATGATGAAATTTGGTTCTCTTATAGAGAAATTAGGAAACCAAAAAGGTAAAGAGTACTAAATTATTGAAATAACTAAATAAACCAAACAAAACTTGAGGATACTTTGATGGAGCATACCATTGGACTCGGTGTTTTGTTAAGTGGGCATAATATTATCTTAAAAGAAAAACATGGTATATTTTTCAAATTAGTTATTGAGAAATAAACCAATAATATGAATGAGCTATATGCTTTATGACTGTTAAAAATTATTTAGAAAAATATATTAATATTATTCAAATCATGAGGAGTCCAAGCTCATTATTGATTGGAAAAAGGGTAAAAGTTAGATTGAAAAATTACTACTTCTCCTCATTATGGGTTAGAGAGATAAAAAAATAAATTTGTAAATATATATTTCGAAGAAAGAACACAATTAACCTACTCAAAAACACTTTTATCATTGAGAGAGGTTGTTGAATATACTTAAAATAAATGTAAAAAAATTTATTTTTTAATATTGATTATTTATAGAGATGGGGATGAAAATGTGTTACAAATTTTTTTTTAAATTATAATATTTTTTTAAAGTTAATATCCCTTAAAAAAAAGTACTAATGAATTTTATTTTATTTTATTTTAAATATAAATAAATTAAGATTTAATATTTTAAGTGAATATTAATAAAAATAGAACAGTATATTAATAAACATTTATAGGTTATATTTTTGTTTAGTTTCATTGCAGTATTAAAGAGATTAGTTTTTTGAAAAATTTATATAGATACTGTATTATGTATAATTGGTTTCTTCTCAAAATATTTAATATATTATTTTTTATTTTAGATTAAAAATGGTGAAAAAAAATTAAGATATATTCATCCACCATAAATTTGATACTTCAGAAATATCATTACATGCTTTTAGAAACAAACTAAAAAGAAAATCAAACCACATTAAGAAATAAGTGTTGTAGAGCAATTTAATCTCCGCCACGAAAGTTAGAAATTATGTTTGCCAAAATTTTCATATTGATTTTTCAAAGTTAAACATTATATTTTGTAAATGCTAAACTAATAGTGATCAACATGAAAATTCATTGCTATAGTTATACCTTGCAAGGGCTCATAAATTAATATCTAAGGTGAAGAGATTAATTGCTCACTCAGACACAAGGACTTGGCATAAATCTTGGTGGATAGTTACCACTAGTAAGTCCTGCACATTTACATTTTTACTCCTACTTATTAAAGAATTGAAAAACACATAAATAATGATGGCCAGTAACTCATGATAAGTTTATTATTTTTTTCTTATTCCTGTACATTTTTTACAAACACTGCACATTTACATTTTACTCCTACATATCAAAGTGTTAGAATACATAAACAATGATGACCTCAAGGTAAGTTTATTTATTTACATCTTATTCCTATACATTTTTTTATAGAAAAACTAGCATATATTATGATGAACACTAACTAATAGTAAATATGTTATTTACCTAAATACAAACTGTAGTTTCATGTTAAAACACTAAAACAATTATTCACACATAATTATATTGTGGAAACACTACAATAAAATAAATTATTGTCAAATCATATATATATATATATATATATATAAAATCCTAAATTAATAAAAATCCATTCCAAAATCTCCTACCTTAACCGTAACTAATTAAAAACACAAATAAAATACACTCATATGAATTATTAAATCACTGACATGACACCCTTGGATGACTAGTGCCATTTTACAGATAAAATACATTTACTATAGCCATCTCGGGGGATGACTAGTAACATTTTACAGATAAAATACACTTACCATAGCCATCTCCCGAGAGTGAAATTCATTCCTATTTGGCCCTACTCTGCTTTTTCTTTCATATGGAGTCAATACCACTGATGGAACGGGTACGATCTTTATTACAGAACCCATGTTACCGTTCACCGTGATTTAAGGACTTTACAGATCATCAATCAAACAGCTCGAGATTTTATTACCTAACACACTAGTAGTTATGCAAAATTTCACCAAATATTTACACAATTTGACCAGCAATCTCAACCTCTCATGGATTTCATGGGCGATGTGCATGGGCCTGCCTCCTATTCTTATCTTCATACATCCTGGTAAATAAATGAGTAAGCTCAGCCAACTTATGAGACTGACCAGAAACCAGAGCTGATGTGGATGGATTCTCAGACAAAACAATCTCATACCCATCTCCATATGAGCTCATTCCTTCTGCCATCAACTGCCAAAACATGGCTCCTCCACCTGCTCCTCCCCATCTAGCAGATGCATATACATGTTTATAAACCACATCAAGTAAATTGTCTCTCTCACCAGTATCAAATCCTGGGTCTTTATAAGATTTCCCAAACTCTGCAAACAGAACTGGTTTTTTCAATATCCTGCTTCCATCTTCCAGATGGCTCTTTATCCAACTCTGCAAAAATGAAAGCTGGGTCTCCTCATCTGCTCCAGCAAGCCTTTAAAGTTCAAATCACAGTTCAATATGTTAGTGCAAACCCAAACATTATCATCAAGCAATAAACACATGTTACTATAATAAGGGACTGCCTGGCTATAAGATTACATAAATGAATGTAGCACCAGATGTGACTCAATCAATTTCTGTAAAAACCCAACATCTCAAATATAGATAGAAGTCCAGAGAACAGATCTAAGTTTGTAAAAACACATAAATCTCAAGCTTTTAATCACTCCTGTACAGTATAAACATGGGGAAAAAAGATGGAGACTTACCAAATGTCAGGATACGAATGAACGGTTGCAAAATCAAGTCCTCTGATTTGGTTATTGGTGATGAAATCTGTGCCCACAGAGAAGGCTGGATTGATCTCTCTTTTGTATTCTCCATAAAAACCTTCCAAACCAGCCTCCAGAAGATGGTTTCCATCAATGGATTTTACATGGCTAGCCATCTCCTCTATCCATCCCTGTTTGCTCATCACAGTCAAAGAACTACCATGTTTACTCACAACACTTACAATCATTACCAAAATAACGAATCACTAGAAAGGAAAATTTGAAACAGAACTCTACCAAATTATGAATCTAGAAGATCTGGTTGTTCAACAATAGAAACGAGACCTTAAACTAACATCCTTGTTTGAATCTCTGATTACATTTGCTTTCCATTTTCCAGTTCTGATTCAAAGACAAAAGGTGATATCTGACCTGGATGGTCCTCCCAGAAGGATCACTTTGACAACGAGGCTCGTTCATGAGCTCCCATGCAAAGATTGTAGGGTCATCCTTGTATGCTACTCCAGTAATGCTGTTCACTCTAGTCAACACAGTCTGCAAGAAAATGCATTGTTGAATGCAGATTTGATTAGTTCTTTGTGTGTGTAGCTACTGTATGCTAATTAGTCTATCTATGTGTATACACATAACAAAAGAAATGTACTCATATAATGAGACAAGAGACCTTAACATGATTCTTATAATAAGCTTTAACAGTGGGATTGGTGAAGAAATCATCATCAGAGTTGAGATTCTGTCCAGCATTGCGACCCCATTGTACATATTGGGCCTTTCCTCCAAAGTTCACATAATTGTTTGCCAGACTAAGTATTAGTCTGATACCATACTTTCTGGCTTGAAAGACCACAAAGTCCAGAGCCTGAACCAAAACAACCCCAAAAATCAGATTAAAACAAACAATGCCAGCAGATCCAGACACCCAAAAGCAAAATCACTTGAAAAAAATGGGTTGAGGTCCTGAAGGCTTGATATAATGCAGCCCCCATGCACAAACCTGAAATACTTGTTCATCATATACACCAGGAAAAATCTGCAATGCCTTGTACTGGCCATCGTTGAAGGCCCAAGTCCTGGCAGCATTAAGCCTATGAGCTGCAGCTTGTTGAAAAACAGAGGTAACTTTATTTCTCTGTGTTAGATCCGTTGCCACAGTCATTAACCAGTAAGAGTTGAACCCATTGACAAACAGAGGTTTCCCATTGACAGTAAAGTGGGTACCCCTTGTCCTCACAAAGCCACTTCCTCTCGCTGCAGCTTGCTGAAGAAAGCTAAGAAAGAGCAGACAGGAAATAACCCAAAGTCTCATCGTCGTAGCACCACCCACTTGATTGGAAAAAGCTCTACACTTCATAAAGAAGTAAAAACTACTTAATGAGGGTCTCTGCATTAGCTAGCAGATCTGCTAACCAGGAAAAGCTTTGAGATTCAATGGCACACTAGAGAAGAGTATATAGAGATGAAGATCTGAGAACTTAGTACGTAGCATACAAAGTTGATAATGGAGAAAAGCTGGAAGCATGAGTTAAGTTTTGGGGGCCCAGAAAACATTGTCTGAGAAAGGCATAAGATATTTCATGAATGCCCACATGGGAATGTGCCTTCATCACTCAATGTGTCAGGATGGACTAGAATTGGCCCTCAAGCTTGGAATTTGAGATCAGATCCACCGGTCAAATTTGAATTATAATAAATTTTGTTAAAACTTTTAAGCATTTTAATGAAATTTGATGATGATTATGTCTGGTTTTGAGCAAACAGTTCTAAGATTCCAGTAAGTATTTTTATATTTGTGATAGGATTTTTTCTGAGATTTCAGTGAGTATTTTTATAATTTTGATAGGAATTTTTTACTCATCGTTAGATATACTGCAATTGCATTGGAGTATCGAATTTATTTTTATTTAGAATTTTAGAATTTGTAAAATTGCAAAAATTCATTATTAAAATTATGATATTTTATTAAGAAAGTGGAATTTACACCAAAATTAAACAATTCCAACTATTACTATATTATTTGATTTTATGATGGTTAAACCACCTCATAAAGAATATCAAATTCCATCTCCAGCATCCAGAAATAAGGAAATTTTAAAAGAAATTAAATTGAATTTGAGGCAGGCTAAGTTCACTCAGGTCTATTGTATATAATGCAATGTGCTGGTTGAATTACAATGAAGACTAGTGCCTCTGAAAGACTGCTTTATGAAAATTCTATCTAAAATTATATAAAATGATATAATATAATATAAAAGTATATAGTATAAATTCTATAAAATTAACTGTTTTTTCCTCAACCAGCCTACAGTCTCTAAAATGGCACTAATGTGGCAGTTTTTTCCCAACAACTACCACACAATTATGAAGTGCCAGAGTCTCTAAAATGGCCGTGATGTGGCAGTGTTTTCCAACCACCACCACACCATCTCTAACGTGGAAATAGTACTCTTGCAATAAACAATAATTTTCAAAAAGTTTAAGATTGAAACTTTTATTTTTGGCATTAGTGTACGCTGTCCACTTTATATGAAGTATGTGGATATGTTGATAGAGGAATCAAGAGGTCATTGACAAAATTGACACTGACAACGTCCATGAATGATAAAGTCCTTGATACAGACATGATGATGATTGATGGAAATGGCCATTACATCCTTATTGATGGGTATTGGTTGCTTCTTTTGGTTTTTGATATAAAGGGCTTTTTAATATAAAGGGTATAAGCTTAGAGTGTCATATTAATTTTAAAAATAATATTATATATATTACGATAAATAAATATCAAAATTTATAAATTTATTTTATTTATTTATTAAAATAAAATTATAATTTTAAAATATTACTAATTCTTGAAAAAAAAAAAATTTAAAAGTGTTATTTATTATAAATATAGAACTCAACATGATTATGTAATTAGGTTGGGAAAGTTTGTATTTTCATATTATTAATTTTTTTATTATAAATATGAGTAAAATAATAAGTTTTGAATTATATTTTTTTATATTTTTATATTATTTTTTAGTGGAAAATCAAGGTAGGTTCATTCAAAGAGAATATATCTCTAGTTAAATTAATCTGAGTCTAATCCCTAGGGCGTCAAGGAGAATTGAATCCTTAAGCTCCCAATGACAAGATGCTTTAGCAACTAGACCTCCATCAATTGAGCTAACCCTAGGACTACCTCTATATCAATACTATGAAGAGATATTTTCTCATTTATTCTTTAATAGCTAAAGTAAGAGTCTAAACTTTTTTCTACTCAATCTTAACTGATTTTTAATAGTAATTGATGTAATAAGAGGAAATCTTTCAAAGATTATATATATATATATATATATATATATATATATATATATAATTTTTGTGATCAATTATTAATTTATTTTTAATAGTAACTGATGTAATAAGAGGAAATCTTTCAAAGGTTGTGTGTGTGTGTGTGTGTGTGTGTGTGAGAGAGAGAGAGAGAGAGAGAGATCAATTATTGGGAGTGGGTGGAAGCCCAATTTTTAAAAGAAAGGTTGGATATGAAAAATGGAAATCATAATAAAAAAGTAGATAAGATATAATGTGTTTAATTTCAAGAAGTTAGTTCAATTGGTTGACATTATTGTTATTGGGCATTTGACTTGGTTTTCATTAATGTTATTTCCCCTTTGGTTAGTTCCAAATTAATAGATGTTAGTATTTCACATCTCCAAAATGATTTATTAGGAATGTCATACATGAATATTAAGAAGCATCTCCTAGTTTTAAAAAGGTTGAAATTAATTTTGTAACAAATCAAGTCTCAATGAATTACAAATTAAATATAATTTCTAATAAGTACATTCAACTATTAAAATTGTACCCTTCCCTACCTTCCAAGGGAAACACTGTTACCGATGAAATAGGTAACCGCACTGTTACCTACTTTTTTTTGGTAGCATAAAAAGCACCCCATTTTGAAAAGTGGTGATGCAGAATCACCCTCTTTTTTTTGTGCACATTTTTTACACTCTAATCTTTTTAGAGTAGTGATTTTCATGCTAATTTTGAAACATATTGATGCCGCATCAACCTTTTTTTTTAGAGTGGTGATTTGCATGTTGGTAATAAAACACAAAACTTAGATAAAAAATATATATATAAAAACAATAAAAAAAACCAATAAGAATGTTAAAAAAAACAAAACAAAATTAACTGGTAAAAATACAAAATTTAAACAAAAATAAATAAATAAAACAAACAAACAAAAAACAAAAATATTCGAAAATTATATCAAAAAAAATAACAAAATTTGAAAAAAAACACATAATTTAAAGAAAAGAAAAAAAACAAAAATTAAAATTAACCAAAAAAACAAATTAAAAAAAAAAAAAAAAACAAAATTGAAAATTGAAAAAGAAAATTAAAATAAAATAAAAACTATCATTAAAAAACAAAAAAAATGAAAATAACCACCTGCAAATAATTAAAAAACAAATATCCATAAATTTACTGTTTTTTTTTAAATGAAACAATTTATAAATTATAAAAATAAAAAACTAAATATACTAAAAGATTAAAAAAAAAAAATTAAATTAAATTAAAATTTAATAAATTTAATAAATAAATTTTAAATTTTAAAAAATAATTAATCTAAAATATTAAACTTAAAAACAAAATTTAAAAAAAAAACAAAAAACAAAAAAAATAAAAACAAATTAAATTTAAAATAAAAAATTTGAATTAAAAAATAATAATTTTAAATTTACTGGAAAAAAAAAATAAAAAAAATAAAAAAATAAAAAAATAAAAAATAAAAAAATATTAAAAATAAAAAAAAAAATAAAAAAAAATAAAAAAAAAATATTTTGATCGTGATGGCGCCGGAAATCGGCCTCCCGCTCAAGTGGCGGTGGAGGCCGGCCGCTGGGCGGACGGGGAGGTTGCATGCAGCCCCCCGCCCGCCCAGCAGCCAGCCTCTGCCGCGGGAGGCCGATTCCGGGAATCGCCCTCTCGCCGCTGGAGGCAGATTCCGAGAATCACCCTGCCGCGGCAGGAAGGCGATTCCGGGAATCGCCCTCTCGTGGCGGGAGGGCGATTCCGGGAATTCCCGCCGCAAGAGGGCTATTCCCGGAATCGGCCTCTCGCCCAGTCGCCGGCCTCTGTCGCCACTTAGGAGGGAGGCCGATTGGCAGCACCACCACGATCAAAAAATTCTTCTTCTTTTTTTTTAATTTTTAATAATTTTTTTTTTTTTTTTTAAATTTTTTTTTTAAATTCAAAAAATTTAAAATTATTTTTTTTTTAATTTAATTTTTATATTTGAAATTTAATTTGTTTTAATTTTTTTTGTTTTTTAAATTTCTTTTTTTTTTAATTTTATTCATTTTTTTGTTTTTAATTTTTTTTTTCTAAATTTTGTTAATAATTTTTATTAAATTTTGTATTTTTTTTACTTAATTTATTTTTTATTTTTTTTAAATTCATATTTTTTTTATTATTAAATTTTATGTTTAGTTTTTTCATTTAATTTTTTAAAATTTAATAAATTTTGTATTTTTTTTTTTAATTTATATGAATTTAATATTTTTTTTAATTTTTTATTTTATTATTATTATTTTTTTTAATACATAAAATTTTTATATATTTTTTATTTCAATTAAAATTGTGTATTTAAAATTAGATTTTTTTTTTTAATTAAACTTAATATTTTCAAATTAATTTGTTTTTTATTTAATATATATTTTTTAATTTATTTTTTTCCAATTTTTCATTTTTAAAGTTTTTTTAGCTTTTTATTTTAACAATGGTTTTTTTTTCTTTACATTTAAAATTTATTTATTTATTCATTTATTTATTAAAATTTAATATATATATATATATTTTTTTAATTTAATTTGTTATTTTAATATTAACATTTTTCTTTTAAATTTAATAAAATCTAATATATATATTTTTAATTTAAGTTTATATATATATATATATATATATATATATATATATATATATATATATATATATATATATATAATTTTTTATAATTTAAATTTAACTTATTTTTAAAATTTATTTGTTTTTTTAATATATATTTTTTTAAATTTAATATTTTTATTGTATTTTATTTTTCATTTTTTATTTTTAATTAATTTTTCATTTTTTTACTTTTAATTTCAATAATGTTTTTTTTTTTTTTTTAATTTTTATTTTAAAGTTTTAAATTTATTAAAATTTAATATATTTCTTTAAATTTAATTTTTTATTTTAAAATTTAATTTTTTATTTTTTTTAATTTAATAAACATTTTCTTTTTCTTTTTTAAATTTAATTTCTATATTTAATTTTTTATAATTTCTTTCTTTTTTTTTAACTTGTTTTTTTTTTAATTTAATATTTTTATTTTGTTTTTATTTTTATTTTTTTATTTCTATATATTTTGAAATTTTAGTCTTTAAAATTTTTTTTTTTCTTATTTTTTATTTTTTTCTTAAATTTTAGACCTTTTTTAATGTTTGAATTAAAATTTTTATTTTGTTTTTGTTTTTATTTTTATTTTTTTATTCCTATATATTTTTAAATTTTAAGCTTTAAAATGTTTTTATTTTTTAAATTTATTTATTTTCCTAAATTTTAGGTTTTTTTAATGTTTGAATTTTAAAAATTAAAAAATGTTATTTCTATTTTTTAAAATGTCAAAAATATGACACAATTTTTTTTTGGTTATTCCAGCATCAACTGGTTTTGTTTTGAGGGTGTTTTTTCAATCCTTTTTTCAAGAAACAATTTTGTTTTTAGCATAATTTTATAAAATGTTGAAATTTGACCTTCAAAAAAAAAAGTGCGTTCTGGAATACACTTTTTTTTGTTTTTGGGGTGTTTTTTCATGTTTTTTGAGTCTTTTTGGATTAGAGTTCTCGTTTTGGGGTTAGGTTACCTATTTCATTGGTAACAGTGTTGGGATTCAAAGTTGTTCTAAAAAGGTAATTAAGAAAACATTATCTAAAAAATTGTGAAATTTTGAAATTATTTGTCATTTATGAAGTACAACAAAAATTTTAAAAGAAGATGTCATTTTGAACAATCCAACAATCTCAATTTCTAACTCTCGGATGTAATTTAAAACTCCTTAAAAAAAAAAATTGTTTGGTGTTTATGATTTTTATTTTATTTTTATAATATAGATACAACCCTTGAAGAAGGTTACATTTAAAATTACCAAATATGATTATTATCCTTTTCTATTGAAATTATAACTTATTTAAGTGTTGGTTTGATAACTTTTAGCATTATAAAAAGAATGGAAGGACAATGTTTTTATGTAGAATCATTTTTACTTTGAAATGTATACCTAGTTTATTATTGCCAACCAAAGTATAGCTACTTTGGAAAATTTTCATCTCAAAGATTGAATGAAAATTTAAAACCATTCAAAATTATCTTTGAAAAATTGAAACCATTCAAATTTGATCATTGAATACATATGTCTTATCTCAATATCATATATATTATGAATTTAATTTGTATTAATTTTGAGATGATTTAAATAATAGGATTTTAAAATATTGTTGATATTTTATTAGCTTTAATAAATATATAAAGAATTCTCAAACAGGGTGATAATCGATGTAGAGGTGGAAGTTTGTTGTCATCCCACCTTACCAACAAACCAGGGACATGGCAGCACGCCCCCAAGAATGTTTTAATGGCAAGGAAATACAACAAGAGATCTGTTTGTTTAACTAATCATACCATGAAGGCACTAGCATCAACGATGAGTTGTTCACCATTTTGTAAGTGCACCAATTGACTTTTTGATTGTGCATTTGTAATGAGGGTTAAAATATCACCCATGGCTCTAAGCCCACTTCCATATTTTTAGTTTGGTCCTTAGTCGAGTAGCTCACAGAGGTATTTGAGGTGGGATTTTGCTAGGTCTGAGATGAGTTCGGTATGGTTTTGTATTTAGTTAGACCTAACTTGGTTTTGCTTGCAAAAAACCTGCCCAATAAACTAGGATTTCAAAAACCATCAGGAGTTCTTTCCCTCTTTTCTCTGCTACAAAAAAATGGACTTGGTAATGTTCGTTTCTAATTCAAAATTGGTATCAGTCCATTTTCTTCTCTCTTATAGGTTGGACAAGTTAGTATCTACATTGAGTCTCGAGCTTATTGTTTTTCTTTTCTCTCCTTCTCTTACCTAGTTGCTTCTACTAGTTAAATCACCCTTAGTTCTCGTTTGCCCTTGCTTCCCTTTGTAGTCCCCATTATGTTCTCCCACCTCGGGCCTTGCTTTTCCTCAGTTGTGCTCCCTCTCCTTCCCTTAGCCTATCTTATATTGCTCCATGCTCCACATTTTGAGTAGGCTCATCATAATCTCTCACTTTGGTGTATTTTGGTGGTATGTTTCTTGGTGGGGATCATTTTTTCTCCTCCCCCACCTTTTATGTTGATGTATCTAGTGTATTATTTTGGAGTTCCCATTATTTGTATTGACAATCTGTCTAGTACCACCTTTTATGTTGATGTATCTAGTGTATCACTTTGGAGTTCCCATTATCTATGGTGGAAATCTATCTAGCACTCAACCTACATGGTGCCAACCCAACTCTATGAAGTCTTAATTTTGTCTTGGTCTTTGCTCGGGATTCATCGATTCCCTGTCTGATTCCCTGTGCCTCAATAGTGGGTGTGAGTTCAAAAGGGTGCCACCTATTACCAAGAGCGAGCCTACAAGGGGAGTACATGCATGCACCATCATCTAGAGGACACTACCTTTCATTATCATGACCTCATGTCGAGACACATTCAGGAAGATCTCACCTGTGTTGAGGGGGAAGCTTCATCTCATAGACTTCCCCTCTCATATATGAAGGTTCTTACTGAATGGGAAGAATGGATTCCAAACACAGGGCATACTAGAGGTTGTTTCAATCAATATATGCAGACTGTTGATCTCTATTGGCAAATGATTTTTTTACTAGGACACACTCTCTTGGACTGGGATGAGCATCATGTAGATATTATCCATTCCCCGAGAATTTGCATCGGCATATGAGAGACATAGATCGAAGGATGGAGCGAAATGAGCATCATATCGACATACCTTCCTCGATAGGGAGAACCTCCGAGGATACTAAAGAGTGCATCCAAGTATCATGTCTATGTTTTATGTCTCCCCTATTGTAGATGTTTTTCTCAGAAGCCGCTTAGGTCAATCTCTTAGTTTTTTTATGCTTAATTTTGTCTCTCTTAGTACTCAGTTACCTCTCTCCTCTCTATAAAGAGTATATTTTTGGATTTGGTTAAGTCTCTTTGGTAAAAGAATCATTTGAATGTCTAAGCTATCTTGTAGTTTCCAATTTTAAAAGAAATACAATTCACCCCTCTCTTTGCCTCTTTCTTTTGCACTCTCTCCCCCCTCCATCTATATCTCTATCTCCCTTTGTCTCTCCTTCTCACCCCCCAAACATACACACTCTCTCTCCATATCTATCTATCTCTCCCTCCCTCCCTCCCTTTTCCTCTCCCTCTCTCTCTTCCTCTTCTCTCTCTCTCTCTCTCTCCCTTGTCACTCCCTCTCCCTCTCCACCTTTGTATCTCTATATCTTTCTTCCCCTTCCAACTCCATCTCTCTCCCCCCTCTCTCCTCTCTCTCAAATCCTCTCTCTACCTTCCTTTCTTTCCCTTTCTCTCTCACCTCCCTCTGTCTCTCCCCCATATCACACTCTCTCTTTCTCTCTACCCTCCAACTTTGTCACTATCTCCCTCCCTTTCTCCTTCTTGCTTTCCCCATCTCTCCCCCCTCCATATTTATGTCTCCTTGTCTCTCTCTTCCCTTCTTTCCCTATCTCTATCCTTTCCTTTTCTATATCTTCCCTCATCTCCTCTCTCCCTCATTCCATCTTCATCTCTCCCTTGTCACTCCCTCTCTCTCTCCACCTTTATGGTTCTCTCCCCCACTCTATTCCCCCTCCATCTCACTCTCTCTCTCTCTTAAATATGATCTCATTGTATTGTATTTAAGAAAGTATCTAAATTAATAAAATAAAATAACAATAACAATAATAATAACATAATTGGTTGTAAAATACTAAACCTATATTTTGGATCAATCATGTCAAAGAAAATACAATAACCTTAAAAGAATCTGCACTATCTTTTCCTCTATCATTGTTAGTCACTTTGCTTTCTAATCTCTACACATATAAGTCTAGCACATCTAACATCTCACATCTCACATCTAACGCTCACATATCTACCCTATATTATAGAAAAATGATTTTAATGCACTTCCACTTCTAAAATATTCTTCACTATTTAATTTTTTAGTGGAAGAAGTTACAATAATTTTTAAATGGTAAAATATTTAGATTTAAAATTTGAAATGAAGTAAGGAGGACTAATATGAGTGTAAGTACTAGGAGTGTAAGTAATAGACCTAATGAATGTTTTCCTAGCATTTTTTCAAGTCAATTTTGCTCAAAATCCAGTGATTTTTTTAAATAATTATAAGTTTCATTTGTAAAGTTTAAGTGCCTCAAGGGATTTTTAAGTGTTGAATCCATTCAAAAGTGCATTTTAAACAACAAGAAATCACAATATGGTTAAAAATCCTATTGACATGTTTCTACAAAAAAAAATAAATAAATAAATAAAATAAAATAAAAATTCCTCTATTACTTAGACTTTGCCCCTGTAAGTATTACTTTACAGAGTCTTTCCACTTTTTATCTTATTATGAAATAAGTAGTAGATTTTGAAAGGGTTTAGGTTGACAAAGTTCTTCTCAAATTACAATATGTATATTCTCTTTTTGTGGAACATGGATGTTTTTTTCCTTTTTAAAAAAAGATAAATTATAAATTTGATAATTAATTTTAATAATTCAATATTTAAAAAATTAAAATTAAAATATATTTGTAAATTCTATATTTATTTTTAATCAATTATATATATATGGAAAACACATATACACACATAAAACCTTATAATTCAATTGTTAAACTAATATTGAGGACGATCATCACTCTCAAACCACCTAGTGTGGCAGGTAAGGGGACGTGTTAGGCTTTCACTCCTTGCAGATGTCTCTGGGTGTCCTCATGTTAGAGGAAGACTAGCTCTTAGCCAAGCAATAGCACTAAGAGAAAATATGTAAAATATAATTATTTTTTAATAAATTTAGGTTAATATATGATAAAAAATAGTGTAGTAGAAGAAATGACATTTTAATCAAAATTTGGCAAGAAAATTTTCTTCTTGTTTAAAATGCATTTTTGAATACATAAATAAATTCAACATCTTGAAAAACATTTTATCTTTACAAATTAAACAACTTAAATTTTTAAACATATGTGAACAAATTTAACCAGAAAAAATACTCTAAAAACACCATTTCTTCTATTAATTAAACTTTTATATATATATATATATATATATATATATATATATATATATATATATATATTTTATTAACCAGTTTTTACTAAATATATTATTATATTATTGTTTTTTATCATTAATAAATAAATTAGTTTTATTTTATTATTTATTTTATATGAGTTTAATGATTATGAGTATGTATTTTTTCTTTAGAAATTATAAACTTAAATTTAAATAAAAGTAAAGTAGATGTGGACCTTATCTCAAAAACACAGAAATCGTACACGCTAATTTATTGTTCTTAAAATTAAATTATTATGATTATTAAAATATATTTAAAAAATCAAATAAATCATTAAAGACAATTTTATGTTTCTATGCATTTATTAGAGAATTAGCACGCATTTATTAGAGAATTTAATGCAAAGAGACGTATTTTATTCATGTTTATAATAACTCCACTACACCATCAAATTTAAGGTATGAATGAGAGACGTTGATACATGCTTGCTTATATGAACGGATTTTTATTTAAATAAAAACGGTTTAATGTGAATGTCAAATGCATATTTCCAAAAATTATATGAATTTTTTTATTAATTTTTTAATTTAAAATTTAAATAAAAAGGGTTTAATGTGAATGTCAAATATATATTTAAAAAAAATGATTTTTTTTATTAATTTTTGAATTCAAAATGAGTTTCAGGAGGAACTCAAGTTGATGATAGTGTTATCTCACCTGGTTCAAAGTTCAATATCTTCAATTATATCATATATATATATATATATATATATATATAGAAATTATAATAATAATATTTAGAATCAATCTCATATCAAAGGAATATAAGACAAGGAACAGTACTTATATATATATATATATATATATATATATATATATATATATATATATAATTTTAATTAAAAAATATTTAACTAGCAATTGCACCACATGTTGGAAAAGAAACGCCTTAAGGCAATAGAATAGGAAAGAGTAGCCTAAAATAAATAAGATGTTGCAGAGAATGAGCCATCGTGAAGGAATGAAAGGAAAATTTTGCATCCATGGAAGCATGTCATGGAGGTTTCAAAAATATTGATGATAAGAGTTATCAACCAGAAAGATTCAGTTCTTACACTCTGAAAACTCCGAAGCCTCTTCTTGATTGAAAAAATACTAAACTGATAAGATATAGAAAACTTCTTAGCACAATATGCCAGCTTGCAACACGTCCAAATAAAACAACTGAAGCAAATACTATCACATGGTTTTTAATGCATTTATGTAATTAAAATAGAGCTAGGAACTTTTGAAGACTACTTCATTGAAAATTAGAAGCATCTTCATGCCCGTTGGCATCAACATAAAACTGAAATGATTACCATATATCATTGCAGACATGGTTACAGTTTTTCATGGATTAGGTGGTATGTATCAGCAAGAAAGGATATTAAATTCTATTATAAGTAATGCAACTGCTACAAGAACTATTCCTATTCCTTAATGATATACTCAAATTTCTTTCACAATATTAATCAAAAGCGGAAAGAAGCCATCATCACTTCCAAAATCACATATTTAAACATACAAGTTGTAAAAAATGAATTTGTTTCATTAATTTTAATAGAATCATGTGCTCAGATCTAAGATATAGTTCTTAAACTCTAAAGCCTCTTCTTGATTGAAAACATACTAAACTCATAAGATATAGCTGAAGAGAATATATATATGTGTGTGTGTGTGTGTTTTAATTTAATTTAAAAATAAAAAATTAAGTTGAAGTTAAGTTAAAGACCTTGTCTGATCATGCCAACATGAATGCCTCATGAAGAAAGAAATAGATTGTGATTTTCTACCTTAAAAATGAAAGGTATTTTTGGTGTAGTTCCTCCATATTTAATATTGATCACTTCCTATTGAGTCACCTATGTATTATTTTCTTCATGATCTTTGAAAATATTCAAAAGATCACATTGTTCTTTACCAGTGATCTCCCTGGTGTCTACCATGTTCTTGTTTTTTCAGTATCACTGATATGAATTTGGTTTCTTTTGTTCTTTGTGAATATAGTAAGAAAGGTATGGATAGGTGGCTTTCATCACTTCAAGAGAAGTAAAAATAAGGCTATTGAGAAAATAACTCCAACACGGAGAGAGATTCGGTAGAATTTATGGAATTGGCGAACATGGCTTATTCTCTAGTGTTGGCTACTCAACATAGCTTTCTTGATCTTGTGTAGAAGAAATGAATTTGTATTTAGCTTATATTACATTAACAATGAAATTGCCAAAATTCATGGCAGGCTTTCCATCACATTTGTAGAGAAAATTATAACGCAGTATCACACTTTTCTTATCAGAGCTAAATGCTCCTATAACAATGGATTTCATCACTTAAGAGAAGCAAAAACAAGTTTATTGCGAAAAAAACTCCAACACATTTGTAGAGAAAATTATAACACAATATCACACTTTTCTTATCAGAGCTAAATGCTCCTATATGAAACAACTACGGATTTCATCACTTAAGAGCAGTAAAAACAAGTTTATTGAGAAAACAAATCCAACAAATTTGTAGAGAAAATTATAACACATTATCTCACTTTTATTATGAGAGCTAAATGCTCCTATATGCAACAACGATGGCTTTCATAAAGAGCAGAACAAACAAGTTTACTAAGAAAACAACTCTAGCACTGAGAGAGATTTGGAAGCAATTGTTAAATTGGTGAACATTTCTTGCTCTATGGTGTTGGATATTGGGCATAGATTTCTTGATATTGTATACAACAATGTAAATTTTCATGTAGCTTATACTACATTAACCATGAAATTGTCAACATTTAGGGCACACCTTCCATCACATTTGTAGAGAAAATTACAATAGAGTATCACATTTTTCTTATCATATCTAAATGTTCCTATATGCAACAACCACCTTGTGCCTCATAGTTTAAATTTGTGCAAGGAGGAGGAGAGGAGGAGTGTTAAGGTGCAAGATATAATATGAAGAGAAAGAAGAATCGTGTTTGGGACTTGAGATATGCACATCTAGAGTAAAGCTTAATAAAACAAAACTCACCATAATTTGAATTTTTGAAATAAATATCTTAAAAATAGAATATCAATTTAATACATTTTACTCAATTACACATTTAACAATATACATTTAAAAAAATACAAATACAAATTACTATTTTAAACAAAACTATTCTAAATAAAAATAGTACAAAGAATAACATTAACCACCATGGCCCTCCTGCACATTCCTCTTATTACTAATGTTTGTAACTTATTCTTAATCACATAGTGTCAATTTATTAAAACTATAATCTACAAGTCTCACTTTTTATAGATTTGGTGGAAGGATAGATTATCTGAATTCTCTTACCTTTTAAGAAGCATCCTCGATTACTGTACCACCCACCCACCTCGACATCCAATCTAGAAATCTTAGGTTATTCTAAATTGATCAAGAGTATAGAATTTTTAGGGTGGTGTTTTATGTGCACTAAAATTCCCATGAGGTCCATCACTATGTATGTGATTCATTGCAACCTTGGATATATTCTATGAGGTGTTGTGATTTTTTGTTTGTGGCTACAACTTAGTTTTGGTTGTTACCTAGTTATCATGATTCAAAACTTTTTTATCATCTCAAATCCTTATAGCATTAGATATATTTTGTGAGCTAATGTGATGTTTTGTTTGTCACAATGATTCAAAAATCAATTATTATATAAAAAACATATATAAAATTATTTACTTGTGGATCTAATGGTCTAAAAGGTTTCAATCATCTAACATTTGATCCAATGGCTCAGACATGGACACATTGGCAGCTAGAGAAGTTGTTTTCAAATAAGAACGCCTTAATTTAATATTATAAATATTATTAATAATTTTAAAACTTCTCACCATGCACGCTGTAATTATTGACTATGGAAATCTTCATTAATATTACTATTTAAATTTGTATGTAATATATTAATTTAAAGTGAATAATATACTATATAATAATATAATAAATATTATATAAAATTAAGATATATTTATTATTATAAAATTATTATAATAAATATTATATATAATAAAATATATCTAAATATTTATTATAATTTAATATCAAAGTAAATTTAACACTTATTGTATTATTAACAAGATAAGTTGCAGAGCAACAAGTTCTTGCTCTAGTGAATGTTGGTGTTGTGAGAGGGTAATCATAGCCCTTCATTGAATAGAAAACACCCGTATAACTAGCAATTGCACCATATGTTGCAAAAGAAATGCCGTAAGGCAATAGCGTAGGAAAGAGTAGCCTAGAAGAAATAGGTTGTTGTAGAGAAGAAGCCATCATGAAGGAATGAAAGGCAATTTTTTCTTACATGGAAGCAAGTCGTGGAGGTTTCAAAGAAATTGATTATAAGAGTTATGAACCAGAAAATTTTGTTATAGATATTGAAATAGGAAATTTTGGGTGAAAACATAAATGTAAACCAACATAATGAAATAAGTTGTTGCAGAGAAGGAGCCATCGTGAAGGAATGAAAGGCAAATTTTGCTTCCATGGAAGCAGGTCATGGAGGTTTCAAAGATATTGATTATAAGATTTATCAACGAGAAAATTTTGCTATAGATATTGAAATAGGAAATTGTGGGCGAAAACATATATGTAAACCAACATAATTTGTTCACATATAAAAAACAAAAATTGTTATAGATATTGAAATAGGAAATTGGGGTGAAAATCATTTGGTGATTAATAATCCTAAAAAACAAGCATGAAATGAGCATGTAACTCAAATAAAATATTTTAAATACATTCAAGTACAATCTATCTAGCATAGATGTAAATAAAGAGAATTTTTATTAACAGAAATAGAGTTTACTCCAAGTTCATCTACATATCTGAGCGCCATAGCATTAGATATATTTTGTGAGCTAATGTGATGTTTTTTTTGTCACAATGATTTAAAAATCAGTTATTATACCACAATATTGACTTTCTCATTATTTTTTTTGTTTATGAACCCTTTAAAAAGACCACAGGAACATTTGATTTTACACTGTGATCTCCCCAGCATGGGTGGGGGTTTCAAAAATTGAAGACTAAATTGAGCGGTTATTGTTAGAAATTGTTGTATAAGATGGGAAATTTGGATGGTTTGTAGACAATATGGATGTCATAACAAATATCTATTTTAAATTTTTTAGTGTCTATGGCCACCATGCATCTAATATGATCCATTTCAACTAAGAACTTCAATATCTATTTTGAATTTTTTAGTGTCTCTGGCCACCATGCATCTAATAGGATCCATTTCAACTAATAAATTCAATAAATCACTATGTGAATGTTAACTTGTGACATCCCTAGCCATTTTTTTTATTGTGGATTAGGTTACAAACTAATAACTTGTGAAATCCCTAGCCATTTTCTTTTAATGTGGATCAGGTTATAAACTAGAATACACTCTCTCTTTAGAATACTCTACAATATATATTGGATGGAGGGAAATGTTATGATAAAACATGTACAATAAACCCTTTAGGGTTGTTTCAATTTACTATATTTTTAATCACATAGTATCAATTTTGTAAAACTATAATCTATAATAAAGACTGAGTGGGTTTTTTCTTTTATAAGTTTTGTTTGGAATTGAAAAATAAAAAAAAATTTATAAAAGCTAAAATAATGTAGTGAAAAACTTTGTTTAAAATTTCATAATAAAAAGTTTATTAAGTTTGACATCATATAATGTGAAATAGTTTATGATTATAAAGTAAAAAACATGTAATTTTTTTAGCCACAAATAGGTAATTAAAGATATGTGTATAATTTTTTTTTTTTAAGAGAAGAAATTTGATATTCATTAACAAAAATAGATTCGAAAGAGTATGTATGTAGTTACAAACTATTACAATTAAGTAATTAAAGGTAAATTTAGTGTTAGTTAAGAAATCAGAATTATGAACATTCATCATTATTGCTCAAGATAAATCATGTCCCGTGAAATAATTTGGAAATTTAAAAAAATATCACATATTTTAAAAAAATTCATTATTAATTTAATTTTGTATAGACTAAGAAATACTACTCATGAATAATAAATAATTGTAACATAAATAATATATAACATAAAGAACCATGTATTTTTGGAATAATAAAATAGTTGTAACAAAAATAATATAAAACAAGAAAAACTACGTATAATTTCTCCCTTTAAATAAACAATATCCACATGAATACCATGGGTCAATACCATGGACTGTTTTTCAAGTTTATTGTTATTTTATTTTATTACCTAAATTCAATTTAACTTATTAAAACATATATAAAACTATTTACATTTACATATAAAAATATAACAAGATTTTTTTTTAACTTAAAAGTCACAAAAACCTAAATTCAATCTAACTTATTAAAAAGAAAAAAAAATAACATTATAAAAAATATATATATAACTATTTACTTGTGGATCTAATGGCCTAAAACATTTCAATCGTCTAACATTTGATCCAATGACTTAGAGATGGACACAAAGGAAGCTAGGGGAGTTGTTTTCAAATAAGAATGCCTTACGGCATAATTATCATTGTAGCCTCTACCTTAGTACCCTTACATTTATAGATGAAAGTTTTTGTTCTCGGCTATATTGTATTGAATGGATGGGCTTGTGACCCATGTAAAGGTCGATGTTGTTGTTAGGGGTTATGTGGCTAAACCCCGTATCACATAACCACATAGGAATGTTATAAAGTGTACTAAGTTACGATAAACACTCTAAGAGATGTACTAGCTCCAACAATAATAAAGTCTATTTGTTAGTTTATTAATAATAAAGTCTACTTGTTAATTTCCTCGCACCATTGTCTTTGGGAATGTGTTCATGCTAAATTTCTACAAGTCTCTTGCTAGGAGGGGAGTTAGACTCAGAGTTAAAAGAAAACAAGAATGAAGAAAACTTAGACATTTTGGCTTATGGAAGATGCGGTGTTGAAGCTTTATGTGCTAGACCTGGCAGTATTAAACTACAATAAGGGTATCAAGGACAATTGTTTCATAATCAGAGAGGTCGACAGTTGCTTGAAGAGAAAACTATAAATGTTGCTTCATCAAATCATACAAAGTAATTTAAACATTATATAGAGAAGAAGTATGTCAACGCTCCTTTAACTGGCCCAAATGCATGAAAGGATTTGAGTTCAGTACATCCATTGGTTTCTGTTTGTCTTTCTGAAATTTGTAATGATGTCCAATTTATTGGCAGAGGCAATTTTGGTTTTCCCATAGGGTTGGCTGTTAAGATGCAACACTCGAATATCTGTACTAATAAATAATATTGCAAAATGATGAGTTGATGGGTCTCTATGGGTTTCAACCAAACCCCAACAATTTTGTTTATCCAGTAAATCTACTCATCTCAGGCCTAATTATTAGAAATCATTTTTATTTTGCAAAAAATAATTAGACGTAACAAACATTGAATGTGTTGATCAAAGGAAAACATGTCATTCATTTAATGTTATTAAGTAAATAAGGTTTATTTAGTACATAAGTTTAGTAGCATTTATGTAACACAAAATATGGCCCTAGACTTTGCTTCTTCTTTTTTCCAGAAGAAAAAAATTAACTAGCATTTTACTAATAAAAACCCAGCTACATCTGATCAAAACATTTTGTACTACCATTTTCAGTCATGATTCTTTGAAACAGTTCCAAAATTTTCGTTGTAGCTATCATCATGAGTCACAAAGATTAATTGCTTCAGTGACTCAAAACATAAAGGAGATATACAAACTAAATTTGGGAAAAAATTAAAAGATGAAGTTCCAACTATGATTCTTCATATAAAGTAGATATAAACTAAGCAGTTCAAAAACCAAAAAAGAAATGTATGAGCAGCCAAATTATGCCATTATAGGATGGCAATCTTGTCTTCTGCCACCATTATTCCATCGGTGGTAATAGTGATGTGCATGTACTCATACATATCTCGGATGCCCGTTTTGGAGAGTGATTCTGCAACTGCAATAGACTCACGATATATATGGTTGATGGAATTGTTCTAGAATTGATGTAGAAGAATCCTAATCCGCCTGCACCACCCTCAAAGGTCTGGTAGATCAAAGTTTTTTATGCCCCTGAAGTCGTCAACAGTTGTCTTTGAGTCCCCATAAATGTATAATCTATAGACGTTCTTTGAGAGGGAAAACCAGAGAATGCCCCATAATGAAATAATTTTGACTCTAGTGTTAGTTCCCATACCACCTTTCCAATGCAGCTTGTAAGCAGTGTGTTCATCTACCAAGAGCCATACCCTGCAACCACATAAACCCCATTGAGAGGCACTGTCGAAGAAACCAGCAGGAAAATAAATATGAGGTGATGTAAATCTGTGAGATGAGTCACATGTGAGCATAAGGCGAGGGTGTCTGATGTCAAGCCACGACATGGTATTCGATACAATAGCGTGCATGCCAATAGGAACCCCTTGAAAAATGAATTGGCTGTGAGCCTTCCGAATTTCCTAGAAATTGTATAGAGGAATGAGTAATATGATCCCCCCCGGAGATTCCCCATCAAAGGCAATGTTCCACAGAGAGTAATGTGGTGGGCGTGATCCCGTAAAGAGACAAAATATGAGACCATATAGTTAAAGAAAAAGTGCAATGGAGGAGGATATGAGATACCGATTCTGGACCCGCCCGACATAGTGTGCAGAAAACCGGACCAGTGAAGCCCCTTTTGTACAGATTATCCCATGTGAGGATCTGATTCCTCCAAGCCAACCATGAAAAGATAATCATTTTAAGAGGCACTTGTGATTTCCATATGTGGCTGAACCAAGACATTGTAGTGTATTCAGAGTCCAAATGTGATAGGAAACCATATTCCTTGGACATAACCACCGAATTATGAAGGAGTTTACCCCCCAGGTAAGAGCATCCCCATCATGACATCGACAGAGCCCATCATCTCGAATTCATTGAGTGAATATCATCCATTCTCGAGCCAAAGGGCGAGACATTCCAACTATGATGCATCCCTCCAAATCGGGAAACACCCCTGTCATCCATGAATTAAACCTATGCTAATAAAAAGAGTCCATTTCTCTGTAATGCAACTAGTAATTGTTCACCATGATATGCATTAGCGTCCACCCCCAAAATATCATATTTTCCAAAGACAATCATGTTTCCTCCCCCAAATGACCACTTAATACGAAGAAGAAAACAATCTTAGGCCTTTTGAAAGCTACGCCATATGAGTGATCCACCCACAGTCCCAAATTTCCCCATGGATATCCACTCAGTGATCAGGCGATCCCTTAAATATTTATGAAGAAAGATATTATGTAGTATACTAGATTTAAAGAGAGTGCACCACATAGAATTAATAATGAGGGATTTTCCTAATGTAATGGTGTCAAGGACCCCCCAACCATTCAAATCTCATGGTCTGTAAATCTCTACCCATTTAACTAAATGATACTTACGATCGCCCTGAAAACCAGACCACAGGAATTGTACCATGATCAATTGTATATTTGAGATGAAACACACTAGAAATGTAGATAAATGCATCTAGTAGGTAGCCAACTGTTAGAGGGACGACTAGACCAAGATAAGTCAACCATCCAGTGATAAGGCACGATGTGTCTAGTGGGAAAGTTTGTTATTGAATTTCTGGAGAATCCAGGACCAGTCCCGAAAGCGGTAATTGTTTGGTTGGAGATGAAATCCCAAATATGTGAAACCAATAATAAGTGGTTTGTCCATAACACCAAAGGTGTCTACAATCCTTCTAATCTCGTCAGAGACCTTAGAGGAGAAAAGAAGCACTAACTTGTTGCCAGTAGCAACCAGGCCCGATGCCATTCCAAAACAGCGAAAAAGATGAAACAAATTTTCCCATTGGGGAAGAGACAAAATCCCAAATGTCAAAATGTCTTCCACAAAGGTTAAGTGAGTGATGCATACCTTAGGACCCATGCGAATACCAATGAAGGATCTACATGCTTTTTCCTGCACAATATTTTGATTGATCCCATCCATGATTAAAATGAACAGTAATGGTGATAGTGAGCAACCTTGTCGTAAACCCTTATTCGCCCTGAAGAAATCAGTGGGGAGGCCATTTATGAGGACAACAAGCTAAGAGTTATATACACAAGCCATAATCCATTCAATAATATTTATAGAAAGCCCAATCTTCTGTAGAACCAAACGGAGGAAGGTCTAGTCAACGTAGTCATATGCGCACTGCAAGTATATCTTCATCACCAGTGCCTCCAATCTTCAGTATGGTTAGTATGGATGCATTCATACACAATTACAATCACATTGTGTATGGATTGATTTGGAAGGAAACCAAATTTCTCTGTAGATATATGTTTTGATAGAATCACTTTAATCTGCCCCACAATCACTTTAGAAATGATCTTATAGGACATGTTACAAAGAGAAATAGGTTAGAACTCTGAAAATGTAGGCAGGTCAAATTTTTTTGGGATAAGAGCTATGAAAGTCGATTTGATAGAGCCAAAAATATGACGTCGAGTGTGAGACTCCTCCACCATTGCCAAGATTTCTATTTTAATAAGTTCAAATAAATCTATAAATAGTTTCATAGTCCATTCATCCGGACCCAGACAACGGTCCTTAGAAAATGACCATAAAATAGGATGTATTCCGTCTGTGGTAACATGGTGATATATCTCCACATTAGCTCGAGCATCAAAAATAACATGATAATGATCAACCCCCCATAGCATATCATCCAACAAAACATTCATTCAGCCTCTAAACATCCCCTGAAAATAATGAATGGCTTCACGACGAATGTCAATATCTGAAGTGGTCATGGACCCGTCCAAACAATGAATCTTCCATATGGCATTCCAGTTGCATCTCTGGTTAGCAAAGTTATAGAAAAATTTAGTGTTCCAATCCCCTTCCAAGATCCATGTGCCCCTACTCTTCAGATACCACGTGGACTCTTGTATCTGCAGAATGTGTATGTGTCAGGTCTCCAAAAATTTGAGACGATTCATGATGTGGGAGGGGAAAGATGTGAACGCAAGGTATGGCCCTACATCTTGAATTCCTCCTGTATGGAATGAAGCTCCTGAAATAACGCCGACTTTTCCTTGCGCTCCCGTACCCGAACTCAACTTTTGAGGAGGGCAAGCTTCTGAGATATCTTCCACATGGGCTAGACACCAGCCGAATAATCAATAGAGTGGAAAGTCTTAGATACCGTTGGGCCTCCAATTTGTCATAATTTTGTTGATGAAACTATCCATTTTCCCATCATTCCATTCACCCATTGTCATCATTGTTAAACATATTTCTTCATAAACGCACCAAATTTATGCATACTTGTTTACATGGTTTATTATTATTATTTCCATTATTTTTAATGAATTAAGGATAATTATGCATGGTTTTACTAATGATAGTTTTTCCAATTCAAGTTTCTACTGTTTAGCCAAGTTTCTGCAGTTGTCTCCATGTTTGAGGTAGTAGAACCACTCTAGAAGGAAATTCAGCACATGGAAATTGTTTCTAAAGGTTCCAATATGGATTTTTATTGATAAAAATCCACCCAACTCGCACGTGTGGACCTCCAGCATCAAATCAAGGGAAAAACACAACATTTTTAACTAGTAAACTTAAAACATGTTTTCTGAGCAAATAAAAACAAAATTTGGGAAACAAAAACATGGGTTTTGTTCAACACGACACAGTTATATTTTATTTCAACATTTTTCTCAAATTTGTTATCATTTGATACATTTTCGAAGATTTTTGGAGCCTTATTTTGTATATTACGTGGATAGGCAGTTTTTCAATTTGTCATTTAATGCACAATCAACAAAAAAGATAGAACGAGTTTTTCTTTGGCAAATTCAAGGCATATAGATAAGTTTGAGCAGATATAAGATGATATTTGATCCAAAAATCCATGATTTTTTTTTATTTGATCTATAAAGATCTCATGACCATAATTGTAGCAATAAAACTCTAAATTTGTTGTTGCTTCAAAGATCTATAAATTGCAATCCCTTTGATGAGAGGAGGGAGGAGATGATTGTTTGAAAAACTTTGTTTTTTCAAATAGGATTTTTTTTTTCTCCATTCCTTTGTTGTGCATGGTATCGATGTGTATTTAGTCTTGTAGAGGAGCTGTGTTATTGTCTACATCTAGCAGGAGGGCCCCCTTGAGTTGTAAGGTTTTCATTAACTGTAGATAGCATTTCAATTCTCTATTTTTCTGTAGCATTTCATTAGTTTGTTTAAATGCTTAGTTTCGATTTTTGAATGAATGCTTAGGATTGTTTTATTAATATTTCTTAATCATTTTTTCTGTTGAGTGAAACAAGATCTCTTGTGCACATGGATAGAGCATAGGTTTACATAGATCAGTAACATAGTTTTACATTTCAGTTATATAGTTTTGCAGAGATAATCTTTCTTTTTGTCAAGAGTAGATTCATTTGTAGTGTAGTTTCAATTCAAGCAAGTGTGATTTCATTTTAAAGCAAGTGTGTTTTCAATTCAAGCAAGTGTGATTTTATTCGAAGAAAAGTGTGTGTGTGTGTGGCAGGGGGGGGGGTGTGGGTGTGTGTGTGATTTTATTTAAAAGAAAAAGAATGTGTTTGATTTAATTTTGAGTAAGCATGAACAAGTGTGTGATTCATTTCAAGAAGAGTGTGATATTTCTTTTAAGCTATATCAATAGAATTAATTTCATTCACTTACTGTTAGAGAAACATGTGCATTTATATATCTCGATTTAGGAATTGCTTGAATATTAAAGACTTCTAGCACATACACTTCATCAATATACTAGCCCCAGTTGACAATTTATGTAATTAATTTAACATTAATTAAACTACCAAAAAATTTGGCATCGTTGTCGGGGAAGTGCATATAAGAATATTTTTCTTTTCATTAAAAATAATAATAATAAAATCACCTACCACCCCCACTATATCACGCGGTGTAGTAAGAGCCACACAACCACATCATGAATTCCTAGTTTTGCGGGTAGAAGAAGAGGTGACAAAGGAGGTGGAAGAAATGGCTCGAGATGATGACAATGAGGAAGATCGTTTTGGATTTCCCATGTAAGAATTTGATATCAATGTTCATATGAAGAACATCGCTCCATCTGTACTTCCTAACTTCAAAGGTATGATATCAAAAAACTTAGAAACCTTTCTTTTTGAATTTGAAATAATTTGTAGATCTTATGGCTATTCATTACACATTCAAAAATTTAATTTGTTTCCAGTAGCATTGAAGGATAAAGCTCTTAAATGGTTCATGACTTTAGGAACAAATTCTATAAGTACATGGTATGATATGAAAAGATTTTTTTGAAAAAATATAAAGATTACTGCATACACCATGACCTTAGAAATGAAGTCTTGAATATTAACCAAAAAGAGGATTAAAACCTAGAATATTTAGTGGAGATATTTACTTATAATGTAAAAATATCTAAATTGCATGATTTAGGATTAGACATATTAAAAACTCTCCTACTAAAATCTATAAGGGATGAATGGATTGATCATATTAACCTAATGGGCAAAGGAGATGTCTCTCAATTGTCATTTCAAGGGATTTGTGAACTATGTAAGAACAAATCAAGAGGACAAACAAAGTATGGAAGATCCCCTCAAGATCTAGTTATGGAAAGAGTAAGTAAGTCGACACCAGGATTGGTAAGTCAAACAAAACTTAACAATTTTCTAGACATTCTTGGTAATTTAAATGAAAAAATAGATATGCTAAGAATGCAAAACCAACAAAAAGTTGAGAATGCCACATTTATATTTTTCCCTAAATGTAGAAAGAATTCATGCTTTGCATGAATGTCCACTTGATAAGATTAAAAATTTTGAAATATGTGCAGGATCACATATACTAAATATTTCCCATCATTACCAGGGTTAAAGGCAGTTTAGCAGGGAGAAAATCAAACACTGGAACAATCTTGTTATGTAGCTCCAAGAAGACCATGGAAGCCTCATCAACCTAGTATGATGCAAGATCTTAGTTCTCAATTTCAAGGTTATGCACAACATTCTCAAAGTAATTGGAAAACACCCTTGCCTTGGAAACCTTGTACATCTCAATTCCAACCTCAAAACCAACCTTGGAAACCTTGGTCATCTCAATCCCAACCTCAAAACAAATCTTGGAAACAAGGTTGGCAATATCATTATAAAGGAAATCCATCATATCCTCAATATTTTCCTCACTATCCTCAATACCAATATCAATTTTATCCATTCCATTCACGTCCACTACAAAATCATTTTCACCCTCAGTTGACCTCAATTAAACATTTCCCTTTACCACCCACACAAGCACCCAAAAGATCCATTCCTACTCCACTACCTACACAACCATTTCATATCCCGAACAATAAAACACCTCAATCCACTTACAATGTTGAGGTATTTCAAAATTATTCTCCAACTGCCATTGAAGAAAAAAACTAGAAAATTTAAGTTTCAAATAGGGTCCAAGAATCATGGACTCCTGTTGATAACGAGTAATTGTAGGAACCTAAGATTGAAAAGTTTCTTGCATACCTATCACCAGATTATATGAATGTACATCACATCCCTAAAAAATTTCATGGCATGATAGAAGGAAGCCAAGAAAGACAAGATTACATTGAATCTTGGTTCAAGACAGTCATCGGATCCCAATACTCCATTCTTCAACATCTTCTGACATCATCTCAATCAAGGCAGTTGCTCTCTCATATACTGGTTTATATCAAAGAGTATATTTCAAACTTACATATGAGTTTCTATCATCTTGTTACACACATGGTTCCATTGGATGTATTCACATACTTGAATGAGATTTCTTTTTCAAGTAGAGTAGGACATATAAAAAAAAAATTAAAGAGAAAAATAAGTCCTATTGTGAAAACTAGCTTGTTGGCACAATTGGACATGAGCTTTTCTTGAAAACCAGGCAATTGGCGAGAAAAACTCACAATAAGTTTTGCAATTTTATGATGGTTTCAATATTTTATTTTGGTTCTTCAAATAATTTTTGGTTCTATGCTCGAGTTGGCTGATGTGGGATTCCTTAAGGCCCATTTGCCAACAGATGTTGTCCCATCGACCTCAACACCTTATCTGGGATCAAGATCATAGATTATTTGGAGTGCCTTGGAACTTGCATACATAAATGGCAAACCTCCTCATTGACAAGAATGGGAATACAACAATGTCTCTTAATTTTCAGATCTTGTAGGTGACTCAACTTCAACACATTCATTCGTCCCTGTCAAGATGCACTCAAGTACCTTGACACTCATTTACATTATTGGTGAGTTGTCTTACATTGGTTAACATTTTTATCCTTGATTGGTAATCCAATGATTTCTTCCCATGCTCGACTTTGACACATTAATTCACATGGTAAGAATTGTAACATGAATTTTGGTTTTGATGAAGACTATATGGTTTTATGGAATCAACAACAACTTGCAGCAGTATATTTTATTGGTTTCTTGTAGCAGCATGTTCATGTTTTTGTCATTCAACAACAGCATGATGACACCATTACAAATATTTTTCATTCATTTCCTTTTCAAATAAAATCAATAAAATTGAGCCTATTTCAGTCAATATGCATTATGTTTCATGATTTCTACTTCAGCATGCAGTACACAATCCAAATCAGCAGTTCAAACTCGAAGAAAACAACTTTAAGCAAAAATCAACATTTTTTGCCACAACTATGAAAAGTTGCAGTTTCTACAGCTATTGTTGTAACAACTTGTTTTTGATGTAGTAGCTTGTTCTAGAGGTAGTTTTGGCACAAATATTGCAAGAAATTGGAGGAGAAATAAAAAATTCCGAGCTTTTGGGGTTTTTTCAGAATATGGTAATTTGAGTATAAAGCCGACATAATTCCAAAAAAGTGCAATTTTCAGGGCTTTTCAGCGGGTTTTTAAGGCAGATTTCCATTTTTCACCATTGTGGACAGATAAGGCCATATTTCAGTATTTTTGCACAACAACATCTATTCTTCATCAAAATGGGATTCTGGAGGCATTTGGTGGTAAAAAAGGTATAAACACACCATTTCCCTTTTTAAGCATTCAATCTGGTCTTAAAATGAGCTCGTGACATGTTTTGTGCAATATTGGATAACATAAAAAGTCATTTTCAAAATTTTCAAAAGCCCAAGGTTCAAGAATCTATTTACCGATAGAATTGTTTTATTCCACTGTCTACAACCCCTACTTCAACATTTCAAGTTCTTCAAAAGGTAAACTTGACGTAAAACTAGCTTCAATTTTTTTTAATTCGTTAAAAAAATTGGAAATTGTAATGAGAAAACTATTTTAAAACATGTGATCCATGTATTTCACTATCATATCCACATTATTCAAACCATTTTATCAATCCTTCATCCATATTCTACTATTTTCAGCCCTCATACCTTATTGGATGCTCTACCAATGTTGTTATTTTTTAGCCCCATACTATGGTTGCATCATATTTTCCTCCATGTTATCTTATGTTTACATTTTCTCTTCTTGCTACCATGAACAATCAGACCTTTTGGCCTTCATGTGGGAATAATTCATTCTTTCCTTAATGATACATCAACATGAAGTTCTTGAGAAAAATAATTGTTTTACATATATAGCAAGCTTGGCTTCATGGTAAATGTTTGTAGCACAGGATCAAAAGGTGGCGACCTGTTTACATACAACATTCATGGTGCACATGGATATCATTCATTATTTAGGTTGGAAAGCACATGGATGTAGTAAGAGTCTTATTGATGCATTCCTCACAATATGGCATGTTGGATATTCTACCAAGGATTAAACAATTTGTGCACAATTGAGTAAGTGAAAAAAACTTCATAAATTGCTCCTAAGATTGAATTTGCAAAGACTTTAACAATAACGACTAGTACTTGGATATGCTACTTTATGGACACCCTTATCTTTCACACAAGTTGTATATGATAGTGTGCAGGGATTGATAATTAATGCAGAGATGTTTGTTTTATTAAAGAAGAACAATTCAGTAGGCATCATATCATTCATGAGTAGCATACTATGGCAAGAATTTCAACAAGAGGATGAATAACTCTTCTTTTGTTCATTTTGCAACTCTCAAGAAACAAGTGCGGAAACAAAGAGTTGTGCTACGAGATGTGTAATTTTGGAAAATGAATTCATTGGTTCACTGAACAAGAGAGAAAAAATAAAAAAATCTTACCAAGATAGATGATCTACACCAATTCCTTGGAGCTTTCGTCAAGGATTCATTTGAAATGACAAAATAAAGGATTGTCGAGAACTAGTTGAATTATGAAATTTTGTAAAGCTTTGTTTGCATGAGGACATGCAAAAACTGAGGTGTGGGGAAATGTTAGGCCTCCAATTTGTCATCATTTTGTTGATAAAAGCATCCATTTTCGCATCATTCCATTCACCCATTGTCATCATTTTAACCATGTTTCTTCACAAACTCACCAAATTTCCGCATACATGTTTACATGGTTTATTATTATTATTTCCATTATTTTTAATAAATTAAGGAGAATTATGCATGGTTTTACTAATGATAGTTTTGCCAGTGCAAGTGTATACAATTTAGCCAAGTTTCCGCAGTTGTCTCCATGGTTGAGGAAGTAGAACCACTCTAGAAGGAAATCTGGCACATGGAAATTATTTCTAAAGGTTCCAATATGGATTTTTATTGATCAAAATCCACCTAGCTCGCACATGTGGACCTCCAACATCAAATCAAGGGGAAAATGTAGTAGTTTTCACTAGTAAACTTAAAACACATTTTCTAAGCAAATGAAAACGAATTTCGAGAAACGAAACATGGGTTTTGTTCAAGATGGGTCAAATTAGGCTGACAACCTGCAGTTTTCTCAAATTCATTACCATTTGAGATATTTTCTAAGATATTTGGTGCATTATTTTTCAGATTACGTGGATAGGCGGTTTTTAATTTGTCATCTAATGCACAGTAAACAAAAAGGTCAGAATGAGCCATTCTTTGGAAAATTTGTGGCATAGAGATAAGTTTGATCAGATATGGGCTGATCTTTGATCCAAAAATCCATGATTTTTTTTTATTTGATCTATAAAGATCTCATGACCAAAATTGTAGCAATAAAACTCTAAATTTGTTGTTGCTTCAGAGATCTATACATTTCAACCCCTTTAATGAGAGAAGGGAGGATATGATTGTTTGAAAAACTCTGTTTTTGCAAATACAAATTTTGTTTTTTCTTCGTTCATTTGTTGTGAGTTGTAGTGATTCATATTTAGTCTTGTAGAGGAGCTTTGTTATTGTCTACATCTCGCAGGAGGGCCCCATTGATTTGAAAGGTTTTCATTAACTGTAGATAGCATTTCAATTATCTATTTTTTTGTAGCATTTCATTAGTGTGTTTAAATGCTTAATTTTGATTTTCGAATGAATTCTTAGGATTGTTTTATTAATATTTCTTAGTCATTTTGACTGTTGAGTGAAGCAAAATATCTTGTGCACATGGACAGAGCATAGGTTTACATAGATCAGTAACATAGTTTTACATTTCAGTTATATAGGTTTGCATAGATAATCTTTCTTTTTGTCAAGAGTAGATTCATTGGCATAGTGGTTTCAATTCAAGCAAGTGTGATTTCATTTTAAGGCAAGTGTTATTTTATTCGAAACAAAGTGTGCATGAGATTTCATTTAAAAGTAAAATAGTGTGTTTGATATAATTTTGAGTAAGCATGAACAAGTGTGTGATTCATTTCAAGAAGAGTTTGATCTTTCTTTTAAGATAAAGAAATATAATTAATTTCATTTACTTACTGTTAGAAAAACATGTGCATTTTGATACCTCAATTTAGGAATTGCTTGAATAATAAAGACTTCTAGCACATACAATGCACATACACTTTATCATTAACTAGCCCTGGTTGATAATTTATGTAAGTAATTTAACATTAATTAAATTTCCAAACTGATATTAAATGATGGAAGGATGAGTTGTGTAGCCAAGTCCGATTGAATTTGAAATGGATCCCCTTTTTAACTGACTCCATCCACCATAGTATAAAAAAGGGACAATGATAAGAGATAAGGGAAGTATCCACCGAGGATCAAAAATTTCCAAAAACTTCAATCAGGCTATCGTGGACCAAAAACCTGTCCAAACGCTTCCCAATGTACTAGTCACCACTTCTATCATTACTCCAAGTCGTAACCACAAGATATGGAATGATGTCGATAAGGTGGTGATCTTCAAACATATGAAGTAGTCAGGATGAGATGGGAGCAACCCGACATTCCACACCCCAAACTTCGAAACGGTCCAGAGTCATGTTAAAATCCCCACTAATGATAAGGGAATTGATCCCCAAAATACCAGAATTCTGAATGTGATACCAAAATGATAATATGTTCTCATAGGGTGCATATATATTGCATACGCGCACTCTAGTAGTCATACCCCGAAAATGCCCAGATAGCAGAATGCCAGCAAAAATCCCATGAGCCTTGAAGTTAGCCCAAAATGGGTATAATAGTGTCGCCAATCCACCAGATAATATGTAAGGATCCATTGCTTCAATAGACAAAGTAGGCATAATATATTGAAAATAAGAGATAGTCCAAGATGCAGTAGTCATAGTCTCCATAATGTGAATAAAAGAGCACGAAGTGGAAATCAAATGCTCCAGGGATAATTGCTTGGATGAGTCCCCTAGCCGATGCAGATTCAGGGAGAGAATACTGATTTCGATACATATCTACCGCGGGGGGGGAGCATTCTCTAAGGGCCCCATATGCGGAAGAATCCATAATGGGTATGTCATGAATATCCTAAACTTCATCCAATAGGGTGTTGCCAGAGTTATGAACCTGGCGCCGAGGTATACCCAAGCCCCCACCCTGCCTAGTATTTATATTACAAGCAAAGTTTGGGCTAATGACAAGCAATGAAGATGGGCCCTTCCCTTTTTGGATAGTGAGGGAAGATAGGTTCAAAGTGGGATTAGAGAGAAGGAATTTAACATCACTATCAACTAAGTTGTGGGGAGAAGAGATGTATGTAGTTTCCCTTGACGGGGACGGTGGGGTAGGTTGCGGAACCAATAGTGGGGGGTCCAGGGACATAGGAACCGAGCTAGTGGTAGGAAGGGACATTAGTTAATAGGGGAAATTTTAATTGGGTGAAGGGGATCCATGAGACGTCGAGAAAAATATATTGAGTTGAGGTAATGTAAAGGCATCTAGAGGGGTGAGGGGTGATGGACAAGATGGGTAATAGGAGATGAGTGAGGTGAAGGATGAGCCTGCAGATTGGGCGGAAGAGGGTGATGAGGCTTCGCAAGAGAAGAGGAGGTTTTCCCAGGGGGAGATGCATGAAATTATAAAAAAGAGTCCTCAAATGATGTCGCGGTACCTGAATCCTTCTTCGATAGTGGACTTGCAACCATCGCCCAATCTTTGTCCATATGTCGAAGTCGATGTTGATGGCGTCAAGGGAACTATTCCAATAAATTCCCCGTATGGTGACAGAGGAGACACTGAAATGGTATACCCCCTAATCAATCCTTTGGGAAAAATCCCGAGAGTCCCATTCTAGGATGATGTCTTCAGGAAGCCCACCCATCAAATTGACTTCAACCAATAACCACACCATCTGCTTGTCAAAAACCCCCAAGATACAGGGGTTCATATAACATAAATGACAAATCAAATTTCCAATCACCGTCAAGGCCTCCTGAGTCCAGTATTCCAAAGGGAGGCCAGGCAATTTCATCCAGATCAACCTATTCTTGAGGGTATCTAGAAATGGATTGAAACCAATATACTAGTTGCACAGTTGTAGAAAACCTTGACCCCGAACCCACAAGGGCACACAAATTTTTTCGGCATCCTCCTTGTGCAGGAAATGAAAAGGAAACAAATGATTAAGGAGTTGAATGACCTTTGGAGTGTATCCCAGTCACGGGGGCTTCACTGTGGGAGAAATACCATAACACGTGGGTTCATATTGGGGGATATATAATGAGGAAAAAATGACATAATATATTGGGGGATATATAGGCGGAAAAAAGGTTTTTATATTTGCAGGTATATAAAATGGAGCTTAAAGTTAATGAAAAAATATAAAAGGGTATAAAAAATGTTAATGAAAAAATGGATACCTACAATATATAGTGAAAGTAAGGGATTTTTAAATTGGGAAAGTGTATTTGGTTTATATTGGTAGGGGGTTAAATAATGTGACTTTTAAAGGTATTTTCCAATATGTACTCAAATTAAGGGTATTGTTTAATATGTTATGATCACATGTGATATGTTAGAGGATTGTTGAGTGAAGCCCCCGTGATCCTAGTAGGGGAGTCCATTGTGAGTCGACCCAACCCGCTATGTCGAAATCTCGAAAATCCGCACAGTACCAATGACCCACCAAGGCACAATTTTGTAAGCTAGCCACATGGTCCAAAAGAATATCATGACCAAAACTTAGTAATCGTGGCTTGCCCATACCACGTATAGGTTTGTGTCGATCCCCAGGGAAGCGAAGAGGGTGGTATTGTGAACCCAAGTGGAGCGAAGCGTCTGCATGCGTGTCATTTGTCTCCATGGTATGAACTTGGGAGGTAGCAACTACTTATACCCCAAGCGGCATTGTCGAAGTTTAGAGTGAGTAGGAGCACTCTACAGCCAAAGTAGCATGTATGAATGTCTCCTGGAGTGACACGTTGGCATCCAGTGAGTCACTGGAGGTCGTGCTCACCCCATTTAGGCACCCTTTAGTCAACATCCAGGTGCGTTAGCAGAATAAAAATCCTCCATTTGACCGTTTGACAATGGAAATAAAATCCTTAGCCTCGGGAAATCCAAAAAAAAACGACCAGGAGCAATAGGACCTCGAGAAAGGCAAGCCTTATTTTCTTGTCTATATGCCATTTAATGCGGTGTGGCAGATATTGCCCACCGTTAGATTTAAAGATACGCCATTTAATGCGGTGTGACAGATATTGCCCACCGTTAGATTTAAAGATACGCCATTTAAATCTAACAGTGAGCAATATTTGCCACACCATATTAAATGGCATATAGACAAGAAAATAAGCCTTGCCCTAGAAAAATATGGAGAAGTACACCACTAAGTAGAATAGAATATGTGAAAATAAATGCTACTTGTACAAAACCTTGCAAGAGTAATAATAGTTGGATCGTAGTAGCACAACAGCATTGCTAAATGGAAAAGATCCATCTTTAAATGTAATGGTGGGAAATATCTGCCACACCGGCATTAAATGGCATATAGACAAGAAAATAAGCCTTGCCCTCGAGAAATATGGAGGAGTACACCGCTAAGTAGAATAGAATATGTGAAAGTAAATGCGACTTGTACAAAACCTTGCAGGAGTAATAATACTTGGGTCGTAGTAGCACGCCAGCGTTGCTAAATGGGAAGGATCCCAATACTCCTCGCTTGGAGAATGTCTGAGAGGGCAGTTCACTGTGCCCGAATTCCAAGTGAATTGGATAGAGGAGTAAATGTTATACTCACATGAACGCCAGAAAATGGTATACAGCTTGGAATATCGCACCAAACCCACTGGCCAAATAAATGCTCCAGCCGTTAGTGATCCACAAGCACACAACCTAATATAGCCCGATACCGGAAAAGATGTGCTGGAAAAAAAGAAGAAGAAGCAAAACTACACAGAATTATCAAAGTTCTGGTAAATTTGTCGTTGCGAGACAAAGACGAAGACAAACAGTCTAGAATCATAGAGACCACTAGACCAGGCCCCAGTGCAATGGTCCAACCACCCTCCAAAGATGAACATGAAATTGGTCGTAATGTCATTACCAACAACAACAACAACACCAGTAGCCCATGAAATCCCACCAAATATGACAGATAAATATACTTATGTTCTTACACGGCCTTGAGATATTAAAATAATTAATCCATTTCCACCAGAGGGAAGATATATTTGAATTTGCCAGTTGGATACCTGCCTCAACTTCCACCTGCGCAGAGTTTTTAATGAAGATGTCGCGCCACCATCTCATTTTGGCCCTTTAATGGATGTTTGAAATATTTGGATTTTCCGGTTGGATACCTGCCTCGACTTCCACCTGCGCAGAGTTTTTAATGAAAATGTCGCGCCACCCTCTCATTTGGGCCCTTTAATGGATGTTTGAAATGTTGTTGATAGATGAGAAATAATATATATACTGCAACCACAAAGAGGATAAGTATCTGAAAGGACTCAGGTGGAGGGAAGTCCATTCACCAGGAACCATAAAGTCCAGCAGCCTCACCTCCCAGAATTTGCCAGAGGAGACCCTAGGCAGTAATGTAAATCAAGAAAGTAGTGTATATCCAAAAATAGATAAGACAATAAGAAACGGAAAATATCCCAGGTACGCCACATAAGGTAGGTTGGTCGTGAGAAAGAGAGTAACCAGTGGGAGCGATAGGACGTAAGAAAAAATACTCAGAAATCCATGAAAGTGCACCCCCTCACACCCAAGAAATAACCAAGCACACCCAGAGAAAAAAAACCTAATGGTCCAACTAGTAGTACGCGCACTCCAGCCGCCAATAATATCAGATACCAACAAGAGATAGGCTTTTCCTTCGCTTCAGGACTGAAAACTCCATGCACACCCCGAATATAAACGCCATGGGTGCCTCACCAGTTACATTTCTTGAGAGGGAATCTACCAAAAATTTCTTATCCGCTGCCCTAGACTTTGCTACGGTAATTTTCAGTTGCACGCATATCTGAAAAATTCATGTTTGCCACAAACATTTTCCAAATCATTGGGAAAACAAATAAAGAGTAGGAGCCAACGTTCCTTGTTGGCAATCGATAACTAGAATATTGTTTTCAAAACAAATGCATTTCGATAAAACTAATTAGAAAATAACACACTTTGATAAAATTAATAAGAAAAATATTGCACTTGGCACTTTGATCAAATTAATTTTAAAAAAATATGCCACTTCGATTAAAAAAAAAAAAAAAAAACAAATTAAAAAAATACCACACTTCCATAAAATTTATAGAAATCATAGTCTCACCTAGTGACAATCCTTTGGGAAAGCCTTTGAAGCTTGATGTTTCCACTTTGGAGATCACTCTTCAATTTTGGGAAACATTTGGAGATTACTTGCAACTTGAAAAATTAGTGGAGAAGACTTGTCACCTTGGAAGATCGCCAATAGAATTTTTAGACATATAACTTAGCTTACTCAAGAGTAGTAAAAAAGGTGAAAATTTTGAAAGATAAGAATGGTAATGTTGAATTTATTTCTTTTTGGTGAAACATTAACTTGAAAATGCTCATAAGTTGTTGTACTTAATAATCTCTGGTGAAGAGAGCATGCATTCGAGACAAGCTACAAAATAGAAAACCTTCATAAACCAAGTGGCCTAGTAAACACGTCACTAAGAATTTTTCCCCATAAAAAGAAAATTGACTAAACTTTCTATAAAATCTTACCAAATATACAACAAACAGACCAAATGTCAACATTTGTAGAGTAGTTAGCAGCCCCAAGAGCACTTCATGAGCCTTGTACCAAAGGGTCACAATTTATAGCAAAACCCAAAAAATTTGTTAATAAAGAAATAAATTTGGCAAGATATAAGAATATCAAGGAACCCTATGCAAACCTATAAAGGTTAATTTATAAATAAACCACTCCATCAACTCCCAAATTGTGAATCCTGAATTTATGGTGTGACATTTTAATGTTATTTACTCAAGAAATCTGAAAACCTCTGAAAAGTGTTGACCCTAAACTCCAACCCTTTCAACCAAAGTGTTGGTCTCGATAATTTTCCTACCTACCTGGAGTTAGTGATTTGTCACAAAAATCATACAATTGATGAGAAAAATTAGAGGAAATTGATAATAAGCTAGAACTTTGCCCATTATTAAGAGATAGTGGTTTTAAAGTTCCATTCACAACCTTTTCTCTAACAGATTATCTATCCAATAATAATCTTAAGGACTCTGTTGCAATATAAAGATATACATGGTAATTTTATGCAAAAAATTGATTTGGATTCAAAATTCTGGATAACCACAACATTAAGTGCATCTAGATGTGGTGTAAAGATAACTTTGTGCCATAATATAAACATGGTGTTATCCAAAGGTAATGGTGAATAACATCCATTACTACAAGCTATGAAGTGATTTTCATGTATTTTTAAAAGAATTGGAGCCTAAGCATGTACGACAACATGTGAATTTTTTTAAATATAGCCTTCTAAATATTGTTGCAGATTTATTTTAGTAAGTGAATTATAAAAGATGTGTGTCCAACTGGTATACTTCAAGAGATCATCTCCATGGTGCATTATTCTTTATGTGCATGTTTATTGATTAATAATAAAACGTCATATAATTGAAAGTGAAATGCAAGTTTACTCCCTATATGTATAGAATTTTAATAGAGACAATTAAGAACTAAAAGGAAAATTTTGATTTTACTTCTTTGATGTGTAATATTACAAGAAATTAAAATGAGAAATGTGATTCATATTTTCTCATGAATAGTTTATAAACTGCGTTTATTCTCATATTCAACTTTGGACTTCTCCTTCAGATAAATATCTTTGTATATAAAACTCCCCATTGGTTCCTTTTAATGTTATAAAACCCAACATGAAATGCAGTCAACTGACAAGTCGATGCAGTTGACTCGGTAATTATTTTTCTCCACAACTATTGGTCCTCGTCAATTTAATTGAGCAGTCATTCCCATTCATAGTTTTGAGGAAGTTGTAATTCTATACCTACTTAATATTAGCAACAAATCTCCTTCTATCACCATTTGAAAAATGGCCCTAGGGTAGTAGAACAACAAAAGAACATATAACAGAAATAACATCACACACACTTTGAGCTTACTGTCCATATGAACATAGCATGACTCACATTAAATTTCCAATACATTAATGATGGATATGTCCACAAAATAGAAGTGAAAATGGAAAGGATTTATTATCACCAAATAACACATCATTAACTATGTTTCATTAAGATCCTAGTAGTATCTATGAAAACAATCCATGCTTAGTTTATAGTGTGCAAGTAACATTTAGAACATACTTTTGAAGACTTCTGATATTCTACTCAATGTTCTTTCAGCTACCTCTTACAAGACAAGGATGATGCGAGCATAACAATAACCAATGTAAAGTAAGTGAATCATCATGGATACCATCACGGGAAATTGATGTGAAAAAAAACTCCATGGCCAACTTTATTTCTTCGTTAGTTTAGTCGACCAAGTTTTCCAATTAACTAAGTTGAATAGTCAGTCAAGTCGACCGAAAATTTAACTCAACTTAATGCATGTTCCCATCAGCTTAGCTCATGTGTTATAAGTCTACTAACCAATAAGGATGAGTAGATTAGATTTCAAAGTAGAAATTTAATTTCAAACTAGGGATGTTGGGAAAATTACTAAGAGGGGGAGGTGAATCAGTATTTTAAACTCATTTCAACTTTACATTTCTTATTCAGATTTATGTACGATACTGTCATTAAGTGAACCAACGTATGTATGTGACTGTGATGAAGACAAATAGTGTATATCTAGTTAGTTAACTAAATTTTCATTTAATTCATCATCTTTTAAACTTGAACCGGTGCACTATTACTTCATTAGGCATTAATTAAACATTAACCATGAGCTATAAGAGAAGAATAAACCATCACACATAAGTAACACAATAACATATGAGGGCATTGAAATTTTTAGGTGTAAACCCAATGTGGGAGAAAACCACTTCTGCAGTCATCTTTGTCTTAGTCTCTTACTATAAAGGGAAACATCTTACAATATTGTAGTGGCGGAGACTCATACTAATACGCAGGCACCCACCTGAAGAAGGCTACAACATTATTTCATTCTCCAACACCCACTAGAAGGGGGCTCCAATCCCCTGATCGTGTTTACAAACACCCACCGGAAGGGAGATCCTACCCCCTAAACAGATTTACCAACTACCACAGGAAGAAAGCTTCGACTCTCTCACTGAAGGATCCAATCCTCATCATTTTTATGGACCACGTTTCATAATATTTCATACTAGATCCACTTGACTCAAAGCATCAAACATGTAGGCCATTTTTCATCATTTAAGCTCAATATCAAATAAAAATTCTAAAACCAATCACTAAATCAAATCACTTAATCATTGAATCAAATGAATCAACAAATCTATCATTGAATCTCAATCAACCAATGCAACTAGACCAAACCATATCACTTTCTACCCATTCATCAGAATACCAGATTACATACTATTCATCACAGAAGCCAGATCCTGTCACTGCAAACCTTGATCAAACACATGTCAAAAGGTATACACTATTGTTCTAAATCATTCCTTCGTATGTACATGCTTCCCCTGAATATTACTTGCATATAGATCTCAAAACACTGAACAAGTGAGTCTGAATCACTGTAACACCAAATCAATCATTGAATCGCATACTGAAACCATCACAAATCACTGAACCAAATACAGATCACCACAAAGTAGCTTCAACACTAGGCAATATTCCATTCCATAATTCAACCCAACCAGTACTGTCAAACACAAATTATTGTAAGAAAAAATTCATCGACAGAAAACAACAAACATAACATATTTGATCAAACATCATCAACTTCTCATACTGAAAAATCCTAGCATGTATACGCGACTCTTACAAAACACATCCGTGTATGTACACAATTTTCATGCTTGACACATGCATACATATTCTGAACTTTTGCAGAATGTATATGCGACTACCTAGAAGAATATATGTGTATGTACATGCCCTCTCAAAGAAAAACCAACATACATATCTATAATCACTTCATCATAATTTTTCTACACAACATAACATATGCCAAACCCAATTTTCAGCATACAAACTATTACAGACACACATCATAATACCATCATCACATATCTATCAAACCATAAACAGATTAACCAATATGTATTCATTTCAGATCTATCATATTTGATCCATCTCCATGCTCCTTGGTGCACAATTATTTTAGATCAAGTCATTCATAAACAATCCATCACATTCACACCCTAACAATTGATCTCCATCTCCTTATATAACATAGGCCTTAACTAATACCTTAGGCCAATCCCTTAGTAATGTCGATGGTATTATTTGAAGGGATAAAATATCTATTTTCACACTCAATACTATAGGCCAATACCATGGTAAATATCCCTAGTATTCCAATTACCATGGTGAGGAATATGTATGCGACTTTTCTTCACCATACATGCATATGTACACGACCTTTCTTCACAAGACCCCCGTATATTTTCCCAAATTTCATGTTTATCATTCCTTTGTCTCTGAACTAATATCTCTTTGCCCATTCTCTTTGTCACATATGTACCATCATGTATAATCATCTCGTTACCATAATGTTGACATATTTATCAAGTAGGTTTCCATCAAGGACAACACATTAGCCATAACGCCAGCAATCTCCCCTTTTGGACTTGATGAAAACCACTTTGGTGTTTGGTCACCACCACCTGTAAATACCCGCAAATAAATTTGTAAGCATGCCAAGCTTTTCTCCAAGAATTATTTTCAAAACACCAAGCTACTCTCCCCCTTTGACATCAAGGGAAAAGGGTTGACCTTGATGCTAAATGTAGACTTCTCTCTCCCTTTGTAGATAGGATCATTCTAGGTCTTATTTTTTGAATATGAACATTGTATACTGACCATGCTCCCTCTGAGCATACGATGTCTCTTCTGAAGTACATGAATCTATGCCTCAACCAAATAGGACCTTTTCTATCACCAATGAATCATGTTTACATCAATCACCCCATATAGTGGGGTTACATATTTGACTCAACATTACATCAAATTCCCAAAAAGGGGATTACATACATAAATGACTTGACCCCAATAGCCATACATGATTGAATTTTACAATGATTTTCAACATGGGTATTTACATGACCTTTACATCAAGAAACATATATGACATTTATAACCAAAACCAAAGACCTTAATATTGAGGTAACACGACCATGATAATCACCAGCAACCATCATACACCATATAGGATCCTGTAACATGAGCATAATCATCATCATGTAGCATCAATATTCATCAGCATCATCATGTGACCAAATATGTAATGCTTTCAAGCATCACCAAGAAGTTGTAGCAAAAGTATATCAATAACCATCCTCTTGTATTCATGTACCATGCCTTTTCCTCATATATGAAGAGTTATAATTCATAGGAAACAATACCATTCTCTTGGATCATGATGTCATTATCTGCATCTATCACATATAAGGAGAACCTTCAACATCAATCAAGTGTATCAAGAATAATTTTCACACCATAGGCAACTTCACCAATATGCAATCTCAAGTAATCATCCATAAGATCCCTATATGCAATTCATTGATATCTCGTGACATAGAGATAGCAATATGTATGAACTCATCATCATCAAACAATCATAGCATGAGATTGCGCAATCAAGCTCTGTTAGTAACCAATCTCCTTGATCTCATATCATCAAGATCAACATGCTCTATATATGAAGAGTTACAAATTCTCAAGAAGCATATATATCATCAAATGTAGTATATATATAACATATACATGCATCATCACCATGTATCACCAACATATGTGAGAACCAAGAAAAACATCATAGAAACTTTTCACATGTAGCTCAAGCAATATATATATAGGCATCTTCCATAACTGCAACTTATGCATCATAGAAGAAATAATGACAACATCATATAAAACCAGTAATGAGTGAATCATCACCCATAACCTGCACATCTTCTTCATCAAGTGTATCACGTAAGATCAAATTTTCTATAGTCATCATCCAAGATTTCATCATTCTAATGACATATGTGTCTTCAGCAACAACAACAATATTTCACCAATTATATATTTACTTGTCATGAACATCATTATGCAAACAAGAATGATAAAGAAATCATAATGCTAAAAATTCACTATTAGAAGCACAGAAAATGCTCCCCCTGAACCTGTACCAACTATTCACTGTCAGGTATGATCACAACCAACTCATCCATCAGCAAAGTCATCAAATCATCAATGACACATTGCAAAAAATTATGAATCACCATCATTTCTAAGTAACATATGAGTATTAACATACTGTAACCAATCAATGTCAGAACCAGAAAAGCAAATAATAACTAACTGAAGCATATCAAAACTTCTCCCTGATTCTATCCCACTGTTTCTTCATCTCAAGGAAACATACATGACTGTATAGATCACGACTCACATATATACACGGTTGTCCTTCATAATATCCGTGTATAGAAAGTAAAATGTTGACCTTTCATAACCAAAGCTCCCCTTGAGCCTGTACTATATGTTTCTTTTCACCGTTACTAAATCTGATGCACTGTTTGTAATATAAGCAACATTAATATCAAACAACATGGGAATCATAATCAATATATACACATGTATAGACCCCCCTAAGATTACTTCACTGATCCTGTAGACCTTATAATCAGTACCCTCTCCTCATGAGGTCATGTATATGTCATTACTTCTGCAATCACTTTGGGAAGTAGTATTTAGGAGAAATGGACTGAAGTAGGGTCAATCTTCCCTACATTTTTGACTGGTGTTCCTTCTTCCTCCAAATTTTCTTGCAATTTATAATTATGCACTAGAACTTGTCCCATCTCTTAGTTTTGTTCTGCATACTTTACCTACAATTAGTGGCCTTATGCCCAAATGAGTTACAAGCGAAACAATATCCAGAAAACCATCCTTTGAGCCTAGGGATTGGTCTTGACCTTGATCTAGGAGTGTGACTTGATTCAATTTTCCTTTGAACAAAACTATACTATTTTTTCTCATCAAATTTTGTATGTGAAGCCATGTGATTGTATCCAATTCCAGTCTTGATTAGAGGAGAGTGTTGTTCATTAATAATATTATCCAAAGACTTATATGCCTTTTCCCATTTGTTGATCTTCTCATAATCTTCCTTTAGAGTCATAAATTCATATTCTAATGTTTCACAATGCTTTTCCTTTTCTTGAAGTTGTTTTCTTATGCTTTATGTTCTTCTATTGGTTAATTCTAGTTACATATTTAACATGTTTATTGCCTCAATCATATTGTTTCCTTTTGTTTCCAATTGTTTTTTACCATTCCCGCGCTTATCATTCTCTTTCAGTGCTTTCATTAAATCATATACCTCAAAACTATCTGATTCATTAATTGAAAAGTCTTCAAGAGCCATAAGTAATTGATAGTGGATGTTAGAATCCGAATCTGAATTTTTCGGGTCATCGAATGTGCTATGATGATGTTCGAGTAAAATATTTTCTTTTCAGAAAACTTCTTTTTAGCAACATTATTTCCATTCTCTTTGTGATTTTCTCTATATGGACATTTGGATGCATAATGGCCTACTCTTCCACAAGTAAGACTTTTAAATGGAAGCTTACCTCTGAATTTTCCAGTTCCTACTTGCAATTTCCTCAGAAAGTTTGCTTCTTTCTCATTTGATATGTAGCTTGTATCTTTGGGTGACTTCTTATCTTTCCCTTTATTTGTGGCTTTGAAAGCCACTTCTCTCATATATGATGGACCACCTTTCCTCATCTCAAATGTTGTCAATATTCCATGGAATTGTTCAAGTCTGAGACTTTTCAGATCCTACATTTCTTCAGTGGCAGAGACTTTGGAATCAAACTTCAGAGTTAGAAATCTCAAAATATTCGCAATAACATTAGCATCTTTTATTTCATCACCAATATTTTTCAAATAGTTAACAACCTCGTCTACTCTAAGGAAAAATCCTGCAATGCTTTCATCATCATGCATTTTAAGAGTCTCATATTGTATTCTAAATTATTGGAGTTTAACAGTTTTTACCTTTGTGTAGCCTTCATAACTTTGGATAATCTTATCCCACATTTCCTTTGCACTGCTTAGCTACATCAATTTTGCAAACTCAGACTTCCCAAGATGGAATTTACAGTCTTTGCATTGGTTTCATATTGTATCTGTGGGAATGGAGGATGGATACTGATAACCTCCCTCAACAATTACCTAAGCACATCACCTCCAAGTTCCTGAAAGTATTCTCTCATTTTGACCTTCCAAAAGACAAAGTTAGTTCCAAGGTGTCCTGACAAAAAATATTCCTTCTTGACTACTCATACTAACAAATCTCCCTTCAAGCGATCAAGCTTCTTCTGAAGGACCTAATACCAATTATTGAGAAAAATACTAAGAGGGAGGGGGGGGGGGGGGGGGGGGGGGGCGGTGAATCAATATTTTAAACTTATTTCAACTTTCCATTTCTTATTTAGATTTCTATACGCTATTGTCATTAACTGAACCAACGTAAGTACGCAACTGTGATGGAGACAAATAACGTATATCCAATTAGCTAGATTTTCATTTAATTCATCATTTTATCAACTTGACCCAATGCATTATTACTTCATTATGAATTAATTAAACATTAACCATGAGTAGTAAGATCAGAATAAACCATCACACATAAGCAACACAACGACACCGATATTTTTAGGTGGAAACCCAATGTGGGAGAAAACCACTATTGTCGTTGTATCTATATTCATCTTTTATTATAAAGAAAAACATCTTATAATCTTGTACTAGCGCAGACTCATACCAGTATGCAGGCACCCACCTGGAAAAGGCTACAACCTTCTTTCATTCTCCAACACCCACTGGAAGGGAGCTCCAACCCCCTGATTACGTTTACCGACACCCACCGGAAAGGGGATCCTACCCTTGAACAAATTTACCAAATACCACTGGAAGGAAGTTTCGACTCCCTAACTGAAGGCTCTAACCCTCAACACTTATGTGGACCATTTTTCATAATATTTCATACTAGATTCACCTGACTCAAAATATCAAACTCGTAGGCCACTTTTCATCGTTTAAGCTCAATACCAAATAACAATTCTAAAATCAATCACTGAATCAAATCACTTAATCATTGAACCAACTAAATCAACAATTCAATCACTGAATCTCAATCAACCAATGCAATTAGACCAAACCGTAGAATTGTATACCCATTCATCATAATATCCAACCACATACTCTTCATCACATAAACCAGCTCATGTCACTGCAAAACTTGATCAAGCATATGTCAGAAGGTATATGCTATTGTTTTGAATCATTCCTGCATATGTACACACTTCCCCTGAAGACTACCTGCATATAGATATCAAAACACTAAACAAATACGGCTAAATAATTGTAACATTGAACCAATCACCGAATCACATATTGAAACCATCACAAATCACTAAACCAAATACAAATAATTCATCACTAAGTAACATTCCATTCCATAATTCAACTCAACCAATACGATCAAACAAAGATTGTCATAAGAGAGACTTCATCGATAGACAACAAAAAACATAACAAAATTTATCAAACATCATCAACAACTCATACTACAAAACCCTAGCATGTATACGCGACTCTTACAAAACACATCCATGTATGTACGCGCTTTTCATGCTTGACACCTGCGTACAGATTCAAAACTTTTGCAGAAGGTATACACGACTACCCAGAAGCAGATCTGCATATGTACGCACCCTCTTAGAGGCAAACAAACGTACATATATGTATTCAATGAATCATACTTTCGCTACACAACATAACATCTGTCAAATCCAATTTTCGACATACAAAATTTTATAAACACACATCATAATACCATCATCACAGATCTATCAAAACATAAACATATTATGTATTCATTTCAGATCTATCAAATCTTATCCGTCTACATGATCCTTGGTGCACAACTATTTTAGATCAGGTCATTCATAAACAATCCGTCACATGCACACCCTAACACTTGATCTCCATCTCCTTATATAGCATAGGCCTTAGCCAATACCTTAGGCCAATCCCTTAGAAATGTCGATGGTATTATTTGATGCTATAAAATATCTGTTGTGGCACTCAATAATATGGGCCAATACCATGGTATACCCCTGGATTCCAATTACCATGGTGTGGAATATGTATGTGATTTTTCTTCACCATACTTGCATATGTACGCGACCTTTCTTCTCCCAAACTTCACATTTATCATTCCTTTGTCTCTGAACTGATATTCCTTTGTCCATTCTCTCTGTCACATTTGTACCAGCCTGTATAATCATCATGTTACCACAATGTTGATATCTTTATCAAGTAGGTTTCCATCAAGGACAATACATTAGCCATAATTCCAATAAGAATTTAATCTCTGTCACACTCTTCAGCTTTTGTAGTACATTAAGCTACAACTTCACTTCTCTTCTTGTGACTTGAATCTTCACTTATTTTGAAACCATTTTATAATCCACCATAATTGCAACAATAACAAATCCATGCAACAACGATATTGATGGCTATGATAGGAATGACGGTGGTTCTCGGCGTGAAAGTAAATTTTTGTCTCATCTCCCACCCACCAATATTATTGTAGGTCACATTAAGTGTTTCTTGTTGGAAGAAAATGAAGATGGAAAGAGAAGGCTTAGGGATTAGAACATTCACAAATACAAACACACAATACACATCATTCAAAAACTTAACTCTACTGATTTCAAGTGATAGAGTAGAATAATCACTTCATCTTTCTAAACTAAGAGAAATTTCATAACCTAAGTCCCAAAGCATTTGCAAAATAACTTAAAACTCTGAACTAGTGTGGAACAACATGGGACAGAGAAGCAATAATATAGCTAGCCTACCAAAATTTAGCAGGTAAACCGACTTTAGAATACAACTGAGATTTGAAGACAATCTATTGATTTGAACTTGACGGTATCTAGGTGCATATGTAGCAAACATTCACCTAAAATGTTTTGAGAGGTTGAAGTGGAAATGTAGAAGCTTTGTTTCTTGATGTATACCATGCGAATTAAGATGCTCAAAACCTATGAACTAGTAGTACAATATGCCAATTAAAGCACAATTTTTTTTTACTAAGGAGTTTCAAGATAGTTTTAAAAGCATTTAATAAGACACGGTACTATGTATTTTGTGAAGAAAATATGTAAGAGATTACAGGGAGGAAAATCAATTCAATCTCAAACTTGAAAATAATTTACAATCATAATACCATCAATTTAAGTTGTTGATCCAACAAGTTCACCCACAATATATTGAAAGTGAGATCAAGAGTTTGTTCATGCATTTGAGCTAGCTTCAGAGCTAGTTTAACCAAAACAAGTTGAGGCCCATACATTAATGCATCCTTTGGCTTTACTTCAAATGGTATCACCAATGGTGATGATCACATGTTGACTTTGGAAAACCTTTGGGTAACTAGAAAAGCACCTTGAGTATAAGTAGGCTAAAAACAAGAGTTTCGTTGGGGAGTTCTATATTCTGTACAATATCTTTATCACAATAGAAAATTTTTCCAAACAGACATGATGTATTCATTGAATCATCATTAAATTACTAGGCTAGATTCCTTTTAAATCGATTTAAGTCATTTGAATCATTTCTTAAAAAAAATGTGAACAAAAACAATTTAGTTCTAGCCAAAGTTGTAAGATGTGAACATTATTAAATCTATGTTCAACCATCGCCACTGCACTCATTTCTTCTCCAGGTAGAATTGTATAATAACAAGGAACATTAGAAATGGATAACATAATTTTCACCATATTGTTGCGTACATATGAGAATTTTCAGAGTAGTTACCATATGAGTATTTAAATATATTAATTAATCATATCAATATTCAAATAAAAAATGTAACCAAGCAAATGAAGCGTTACATTCACAAGCACATATTGAAAACTACATATATCAAATGTATATGGTGTTCCCTCAAAGTCAACATGGTCTTACATGCAAGGAATACATAGGAAATTTTTTTGAGTGTTGCATACTAAGATATACAAAATCCTACTAGTGCTATTGTTACTCCCTGTGCAATCAAAATCATCTATGTGAAGATAAAACATGCTAGAGAGGACAAACCCATGTGAAACTCTGCTTGGACTAGTTAAAGGCATCCTTTGAGAAAGTAGACCTTAATGTAACCATTCTTCCCACATTTACCCGTGTTTACAAGCTCTCCAACATAAACGTGAGTTGAGTGTTACTATGATATGACTCAACCTCCAAGTTCCAGTTATGCGAGTAGGGCCTACTAACCAGAAACATATTTCCATCCCTCAAGGACCCTGAATCACCTAGGTGTTTGACAACCACCCCTTGTGATCAATCCATGAGTCGTAACTTCTTTTCTCAGGCTTAACACCCCAACCGTGGGCATGACACATTGTGCATGCAGTTGGAAGGCTCCAACAACACGTATAAGCTTGCCTCTATGCGGTTGCAGCCAAGAATTCCCAGTTCAGAGGGTGCAGTTGTGAGATTTGTGCCACTTGTTTAGGGTTGGCCTACAAGCCACTGCCCAAAACACCCTAGAACTTTCCAAAATCCGATATAAGATGATAACAAGTCTAAACAATCAACACTAAGGCTAGATCTTGTCCAAGACATGCCTAATACATGATAGACATTTCATCAAACATATGGTAAACATAGTAGTTACACGTCATGAATGCATATATGATCATGATATTTTTTACTTCATCAAAGAATCATCAAGAAGACTCAATGCCATCTCAAGCTAGCCTCAACAAAACTTGTTAGCCCATGCATTCATCAATCATGAACAAGATTCATAGCAATAACACCTCATATAACCATGCGTATAACCAACATATAATTTGAATAGAATGCATGAAAAATCAGCCATAATATCGAAACAATAACCAGTACATGTGTTCATAGATCACAATAGGAAAATAACTCATATTAACATATGCAAAAGCCAACCAAGTCAGAGACTTCCATGTACCACTCGACCATAGATTGGGCTGAACCAAATCTCTCTTTCAGCCAATCACCCAAGTGCCATGTTCCAACATGAATGTGGGATCATATGGGATAAACCAAAATATAACCAACCAAGGCTTCAAGAGGCACAATTAACTCAAGCCTCAACCAGAGTGATTTCACCTAACCGGTCAATAAATCACTAACACCAAACCAGACTGGTCTCTTCCCAAGCTGTCCAGGGCTCCAGGGACTACTACCTCAACCCACAACCTCCAAGGAACCTAAGTTGTTACATGGCTTCAAAGAACTGCCATCTCAACCAAAAACCTCTAGGGAACCCAAGTTGTTTTAGGGCTACAAATATTATATCCCAAGCCAGAACCACTAGGGAACCTGAGAACTAATAAAAAATCTAGGTAGAGAACCCACTACATCATGGCTATCCAAGAAATGGAAAGGAAAGGCTGAAACCACTATCAATCTATGCAAAACTCCATGCTAATGATGATAAATAACTAAATAACCACTTGCATGTACCATGCATCCAATTCAAGGAGATCACACATGCAACCTATTACGTGCAATGAACCCCTGTTGTAGCTACTGATCCAACCTTCTTTTTTGCTTCCCAAAATTTCTTTACTTGTAGAATACTCTAGGTGTGTAAGAGTGTAAGAGAGCTATAATGAACAAGAGTTAAGCCAAAAACAGTAAAAAAGCTAGAACTAAACCAAAAGTTGAGCAAAAAATTGTGAATTGTTTCTCGGATGCCTTTTTATCATTGATGTTTAGTCCCTTCCTTTCCTTTTTCTTTTTTCTTTCATTTTCCTTCATTTTCTCTCTGTTTACCCTTACATGCATATTTATGTCTCTTCACCTTCTTTTTCTCCTATTTTCCTTTATTTCTCATATTAAATTGCCATTTATTGTCTCTTTTCCTTTACCGATTTCCATAGCCATTAATATACCACAAGTGATGCCAAATTACTATTCAACTTGGAATATGTGTCCCATGACCTTGGTTTTATTTGATTTACATAGAAAATCAATGAGGGGTTGTTAAACTTAATGAATTAATGCGAACAAAGTAATGGGAGGAATTCTTCATGAAAATCCCCGATAGAGCTAGTACTGCCTTTGAACAGATTTAGTAGAGTTCAAAAATTCTCCAAAGCTTTAGCCAGTAAACCAAAACATAGAACATAACAAAGCTAAATATTAAATCACAAATAAATGTGGAGACAGTAAAAAAATTACAAAGCTTAAGAAAACAAACTTGGTTTCTTTGATAGTTGAGAAACTAAGGGACTTATTGATATGATTTCCTTGTTCTAGTTTCACTTGTTTTTCTTTATTCCCTTGGGTACTAGACCCTACCTTGGTACTATCTTTGAACAAATTTGGTAGAGTAGTGATTTTGGCTGCAATTGCTCCACCGTACAAATTTGAATAAAGCGGTATTGCATATTTAGGGTAGTATGATTTGAAATTCAAATATTTTGCTAAGAGGCTAACCATGGGAACATGACTCTAGATCATTCACCTACAGGCAGAGAGAAAAGTTAGTAGGGCAAATGAAATAGTGGACTGAACAATGATGGGGAACTAGTTAACTAAAATTTATTTTCTTGGAGAAAGGGTGAAGTAGACATGTCTCCTGCATGCAAGGGCCATGCAAGTTTTTTTTTAAATATATTTAAAAAAAAAAATTTATTAAAAAAATACAATAAAATAATAAATAAAGTTAAACAAAACAAAAAAATAAAATGAACTGCCAAGTGGGGCTTGCATGCATCCAAGTGCCCCTTTTGGATCTTCGACTCAACATGAGATTCTTCATCTGGCTCTCAGGATCCCACTCATGAAATGGATCTTGCTATTTGCCAATATTTTTTTGTCTGCTAACACCACCAATGCATGAACCCTTGGGAAGAAGTTGAGAAATGTTAATGATCCCTGGACAGAACTGGAGTAGGGCTATGGTTTAAGGTTGTTCCAATGGCGTTTCTTGTCTAAATCTTGGCATTAGGTAAGCTCACCCGAACCATCTTCCAGGCTCATTTTCTCGTAGTTTCTAAGAAGTTTTGGAATCAAATGAAGCACCTATGTGACAAGATCGAAGATTGCAGAATCCACAGGGTCAAAATTTATCACCTACACCTGATGCACTAAATGATTTGGAATCATAAGTTTATTTCCTTGCATCCACAACTTATTCAATGGTGAACCAAATTTAATTCCATAATAGTGCAAGCTTTAAAGCAATTTTCCTTTGTAATAGGTCATATTTTAGAGAGAAAGCACTTGAAATTCTAGAAAATGCAATGCACAAGATTTTGGTGAATAAATAAGTTTTGGCTGCATGTGTCATGGCCATATTCATTTATTATAATTCAAATGAGGCTTCATGGAGAAAAACTATTGAAGTTCTATTATGGTTGATGCAATTCCTTGCTTTCTATTTCATTTTCGGGGGTGAGGATACAACCCAGTGAATGAAGGAGTAAAGGATCCCATAGAATGAACCCACATGGTGGAGAAGACCTTACCATACTGAGTGACTGACACCGTCGCTCCCTAGGTTGCCCTCTCATCTGGGGAACTAGTCTTAGTCACAACATTTCCTTGATAGAAAAAGGGAAGCACAATGGACAAAGGATACAAAGATATTATTCCCACCCACAACCAAAATATTTCGAAGCCCTAAGCTTTATTACTAGGTCTGTGTGCGTGGAATCCTAGCTGGGCATCATGAATCATATCAGTATAAGAAAGAGAAATATAACATGAAACAATATAGGAGGAAAAGGTAAAGAAGGATATCGACAAATGCATGCAGTTCGATTAATATTAATCTTCCCCATAAAAGAGTAATAATGGATCAATGTTGTATCAATCAGATATGGCCATTGGTAAAGCTTGAATCTATTGAATATGGATTAGCTTACTTGCATAATATTCGGATTAGTATGATGTATAACCATTATTATTATGCTTACATTGATTATGATGGTTATGTAATTACTACCACAATTGTGGTGTAGTACTGAGATAAGAAATATGCAGTCTCTATAATTAACACTAAATATATTTGTTGATATTTATAGTGTACCGTACTTAGGTTACAATTTCTTTGGTCATCCATTTCAATGATCAAATGTTGTTATTGGATGCCTTATATAAGCTCCTGGAATACTATAAAATAATTGCTCACCAAGCAAGGTAAGGTTAGGTTTTGGTAAAAAGGGAGTATATTTGTAGCCAACAATGTAATAAAATGATGGTGTGACACATTTACTGCTTTCTTGGCTTCTCATTTGACCATAAACCATTCATGTCAATATTTTACATATTCATACTTATATCATCCTTTATTATTTCTTTAGCATTGTTCATAATATGTGCTTTTAGAAAATTCATGAAGTTTCAAGCCTTGGGAAATTAGATAAAAATGGAAACTAACTTGCTGCATTGCGTTCTCTTTTATGTCGTAGAATGTTAAGAACCGAGCTTAAGGTTGTTAATACCTTCTTATAGATCGACAATACAATTCATTTCAAAACAATATAGTTTGGACAACCAATGAAAAGCGCTAACCAAGAAGGGAAGGTTTTATTAGCCAACTAACTCTCCCAAGTCTGAACATATCAACAAGCTTTAATTAAGCTTCCTCCTAATTTTATCGATTAAGCATAAGGAGAATCAACATGCATGTAACCACTTACCCCACTTGTCCATCCATTGACACCACAACAGATTCATATTATACCATCCACCATGAGATTGACAAAAGAAACACATATTATAGATAAACATTTAATGTTATGAAGTAAGGATAACATTATTGTAAAAAATATTCACGAAAAATATATTTTAACCAATTTTAACCAATATATAAGTAACCATTATGTAAAAAATACATCTCGAAAAGGTCAAATAAGAACTCCAAATTTCTTACTAGTTAAAAGAATTTGTTGTACGTATGTAATATGTGAGAATAAAAACAATAAAAAATACTTTGCAAACAAATAATAAAAAATAAATAGGCCTTTAGGTAAAAGCAAAAACAGTTTCATTGCTCTTCGTGCTGAAGTAATCCAAACTAAAAATAATTAGTATAGTCCATGACACTCTAATAATATTACCTTTGATATTAAAATAGTGTATCAAAGAATATACATGTCATTAAAAATAAACGAAACCCAAAGTCAAAATCAATTTGTACACATCATTAAAATTAAACCAAAGTCAAAATCAAAATCTAGTTTAATCTAACTAATCCTAATAACTTTATAGTTAATTGAAGTGTGAGAAAAGTAACCATAGATATTTAGCATAACATAATAAAAAGGAACATTAGAAATGGATAACATAATTTTCACCATATTGTTGCATACATATGAGAATTTGCGAAGTAGTTACCATATGAGTATTTAAATATATTAATTAATCATATCAATATTTAAATAAAAAATGTAATCAAGCAAATGAAGCATTACATTCACACGCACATATTGAAAACTACATATATCAAATGTATATGGTGTTCCCTCAAAGTCAACATGGTCTTACATGCAAGGAATACATAGGAACTTTTTTTGAGTGTTGCATACTAAGATATACAAAATCCTACTAGTGCTATTGTTACTCCTTGTGCAATCAAAATCATCTATGTGAAGATAAAACATGCTAGAGAGGACAAGCCCATGTGAAACTCTGTTTGGACTAGTTAAAGGCTTCCTTTGAGAAAGTAGACCTTAATGTAACCATTCTTCCCACATTTACCTGTGTTTACAAGCTCTCCAAAATAAACGTGAGTTGAGTGTTACTATGATATGACTCGACCTCCAAGTTCCAATTATGGGAGTAGGGCCTACTAACCAGAAACATATTTCCATCCCTTAAGGACCCTGAATCACCTAGGTGTCTAACAACCACCCCTTGTGATCAATCCATGAGCCGGAACTTCTCTTCTCAGGCTTAACACCCCAACCGTGGGCATGACACATTGTGCATGCAGTTGGAAGGCTCCAACAACACGTATAAGCTTGCCTCTATGCGGTTGCAACCAAGAATTCCCAGTTCAGAGGGTGCAGTTGTGAGATTTGTGCCACTTGTTCAGGGTTGGCCTACAAGCCACTGCCTAGAACACACTAGAACTTTCCAGAATCCGATATAAGATGATAACAAGTCTAAACAATCAACACTAAGGCTAGATCTTGTCCAAGACATGCCTAATACATGATAGAAATTTCGTCAAACATATGGTAAACATAGTAGTTACACGTCATGAATGCATATATGATCATGATATTTTTTACTTGATCCGAGAATCATCAAGAAGACTCAATGCCATCTCAAGCTAGCCTCAACAAAACTTGTTAGCCCATGCATTCATCAATCATGAACAAGATTTATAGCAATAACACCTCATATAACCATGCGTATAACCAACATATAATTTGAATAGAATGCATGACAAATCAGCCATAATATCGAAACAATAACCAGTACATGTGTTCATAGATCACAATAGGAAAATAACTCATATTAACATATGCAAAAGCCAACCAAGTCAGAGACTTCCATGTACCACTCGACCATAGATTGGGTTGAACCAAATCTCTCTTTCAACCAATCACCCATGTGCCATGTTCCAAGCATGAATGTGGGATAAACCAAAATATAACCAACCAAGGCTTCAAGAGGCACAATTAACTCAAGCCTCAACCAGAGTGATTTCACCTAACCGGTCGATAAATCACTAACACCAAACCAGATTGGTCTCTTCCCAAGCTGTCCAGGGCTCCAGGGACTACTACCTCAACCCACAACCTCCAAGGAACCTAAGTTTTTACATGGCTTCAAAGAACTGCCATCTCAACCCAAAACCTCTAGGGAACCCAAGTTGTTCTAGGGCTACAAATATTATATCCCAAGCCACAACCACTAGGGAACCTGAGAACTAATAAAAAATCTAGGTAGAGAACCCACTACATCATGGCTATCCAAGAAATGGAAAGGAAAGGCTGAAACCACTATCAATCTATGCAAAACTCCATGCTAAAGATGATAAATAACTAAATAACCACATGCATGTACCATGCATCCAATTCAAGGAAATCACACATGCAACCTATTACGTGCAATGAACCCCTGTTGTAGCTACTGATCCAACCTTCTTTTTTGCTTCCCAAAATTTCTTTACTTGTAGAATACTCTAGGTGTGTAAGAGTGTAAGAGAGCTATAATGAACAAGAGTTAAGCCAAAAACTGTAAAAAAGCTAGAACTGAACCAAAAGCTGAGCAAAAAATTGTGAATTGTTTCTCGGATGCCTTTTTATCATTGATGTTTAGTCCCTTCCTTTCCTTTTTCTTTTTTCTTTCATTTTCTCTCTGTTTACCCTTACATGCATATTTATGTCTCTTCACCTTCTTTTTCTCCTATTTTCCTTTATTTCTCATATTAAATTTCCATTTATTGTCTCTTTTCCTTTACCGAATTCCATAGCCATTAATATACCACAAGTGATGCCAAATTACTATTCAACTTGGAATATGTGTCCCATGACCTTGGTTTTATTTGATTTACATGGAAAATCAACGAGGGGTTGTTAAACTTAATGAATTAATGCGAACAAAGTAATGGGAGGACTTCTTCATGAAAATCCCCGATAGAGCTAGTACTGCCTTTGAACAGATTTAGTAAAGTTCAAAACTTCTCCTAAGCTTTAGCCAGTAAACCAAAACATAGAACATAATAAAGCTAAATATTAAATCACAAATAAATGTGGAGACAGTAAAAAATTTACAAAGCTTAAGAAAACAAACTTGGTTTCTTTGATAGTTGAGAAACTAAGGGACTTATTGATATGATTTCCTTGTTCTAGTTTCACTTGTTTTTCTTTATTCCCTTGGGTACTAGACCCTACCTTGGTACTATCTTTGAACAAATTTGGTAGAGTAGTGATTTTGGCTGCAATTGCTCCACCGTACAAATTTGAATAAAGCGATATTGCATATTTAGGGTAGTATGATTTGAAATTCAAATATTTTGCTAAGAGGCTAACCATGGGAACATGACTCTAGATCATTGACCTACATGCAGAGAGAAAAGTTAGTAGAGCAAATGAAATAGTGGACTGAACAATGATGGGGAACTAGTTAACTAAAATTTATTTTCTTGGAGAAAGGGTGAAGTAGACATGTCTCCTACATGCAAGGGCCATGCAAGTTTTTTTTTTAATATATTTAAATAAAATAAATAAAAAATTATTAAAAAATACAATAAACTAATAAATAAAGTTAAACAAAAAAAATAAATAAAGTGAACTGCCAAGTGGGGCTTGCATGCATCCAAATGCCCCTTTTGGATCTTTGACTCAACATGAGACTCTTCATCTGGCTCTCAGGATCCCACTCATGAAATGGATCTCGCTATTTGCCAATATTTTTTTGTCTGCTAACACCACCAATGCATGAACCCTTGGGAAGAAGTTGAGCAATGTCAATGATCCCTGGACAGAACTGGAGCAGGGCTATGGTTTAAGGTTGTTCCAATGGCATTTCTTGTCTAAATCTTGGCATTAGGTAAGCTCACCCAAACCATCTTCCAGGCTCATTTTCTCATAGTTTCTAAGAAGTTTTGGAATCAAATGAAGCACCTATGTGACAATATCGAAGATTGCAGAGTCCACAGGGTCAAAATTTATCACCTACACTTGATGCACTAAATGATTTGGAATCATAAGTTTATTTCCTTCCGTCCACAACATATTCAATGGTGAACCAAATTTAATTCCATAATAGTGCAAGCTTTAAAGCAATTTTCCATTGTAATAGGTCATATTTTAGCGAGAAAGCACTTGAAATTCTAAAAAATGCAATGCACAAGATTTTGGTGAATAAATAAGTTTTGGCTGCATGTGTCATGGCCATATTAATTTATTATAATTCAAATGAGGCTTCATGGAGAAAAACTATTGAACTTCTATTATGGTTGATGCAATTCCTCGCTTTCTATTTCATTTTTGGGGGTGAGGATACAACCCAGTGAATGAAGGAGCAAAGGATCCCATAGAATGATCCCACGTGGTGGAGAAGACCTTACCATACTGAGTGACTGACACCGTCGCTCCCTAGGTTGCTCTCTCATCTGGGGAACTAGTCTTAGTCACAACATTTCCTTGATAGAAAAAGGGAAGCACAATGGACAAAGGATACAAAGATATTATTCCCACCCACAACCAAAATATTTCGAAGCCCTAAGCTTTATTACTAGGTCTATGTGCGTGGAATCATAGCTGGGCATCATGAATCATATCAGTATAAGAAAGAGCAATATAGCATGAAACAATATAGGAGGAAAAGCTAAAGAAGGATATCGACAAATGCATGTAGTCCGATTAATATTAATCTTCCCCATAAAAGAGTAATAATGGATCAATGTTATATCAATAAGATAAGGCCATTGGTAAAGCTTGAATCTATTGAATATGGATTAGCTTACTTGCATAATATCCGGATTAATATGATGTATAACCATTATTATTATGCTTACATTGATTATGATGGTTATGTAATTACTACCACAATTGTGGTGTAGTACTGAGATAAGAAATATGCAGTCTCTATAATTAACACTAAATATATTTGTTGATATTTATAGTGTACCGTACTTAGGTTACAATTTCTTTGGTCATCCATTTCAATGATCAAATGTTGTTCTTGGATGCCTTATATAAGCTCCTGGAATACTATAAAATAATTGCTCACCAAGCAAGGTAAGGTTAGGTTTTGGTACAAAGGGAGTATATTTGTAGCCAACAATGTAATAAAATGGTGGTGTGACACATTTACCGCTTTCTTGGCTTCTCATTTGACCATAAACCATTCATGTCAATATTTTACATATTCATACTTATATCATCCTTTATTATTTCTTTAGCATTGTTCATAATATGTGCTTTTAGAAAATTCATGAAGTTTCAAGCCTTGGGAAATTAGATAAAAATGGAAACTAACTTGCTGCATTGCGTTCTCTTTTATGTCGCAGAATGTTAAGAACCGAGCTTAAGGTTGTTTTAATACCTTCTTATAGATCGACAATACAATTCATTTCAAAACAATATAGTTTAGACAACCAATGAAAAGCGCTAACCAAGAAGGGAAGATTTTATTAGCCAACCAACTCTCCCAAGTCTGAACATATCAACAAGCTTTAATTAAGCTTCCTCCTAATTTTATCGATTAAGCATAAGGAGAATCAACATACATGTAACCACTTACCCCACTTGTCCATCCATTGACGCCACAACAGATTCATATTATACCTTCCACCATGAGATTGAAAAAAAAAAAAAAAAAAAACACATATTATAGATAAACATTTAATGTTATGAAATAATGATAACATTATTGTAAAAAATATTCACGAAAAATATATTTTAACCAATTTTATCCAATATATAAGTAACAATTATGTAAAAAATACATCTAGAAAAGGTCAAATAAGAACTCCAAATTTCTTACTAGTTAAAAGAATTTGTTGTACGTATGTAATATGTGAGAATGAAAACAATAAAAAATACTTTGCAAACAAATAATAAAAAATAAATAGACCTTTCGGTAAAAGCAAAAACAGTTTCATTGCTCTTCGTGCTGAAGTAATCCAAACTAAAAATAATTAGTATAGTCCATGACACTCTAATAATATTACCTTTGATATTAAAATAGTGTATCAAAGAATATACATGTCATTAAAAATAAACGAAACCCAAAAGTCAAAATCAATTTGTACACATCATTAAAATTAAACCAAAGTCAAAATCAAAATCCAGTTTATTCTAACTAATCCTAATATGTAACTTTATAGTTAATTGAAGTGTGAGAAAAGTAACCATAGATATTTAGTTCATGAATGTTCGATCTAAATGTTTCTAAAACTAATGGCTTACTATTTGCAAAGGAAGATGACAAGAAGATGACAAACATGGGATAAACATCATGGTGTGTGTAAAGTCAAAATTTGTACCTCGCTTTTTTAAAGTAACTTTATTGAGGTTGAATGATTAAAATATATAATTATTTATTAAAAATAAATTAATATAAAATATTGTAAATATTTAAATTTAAATTTTATTTGATTCAGTTATAATTTTTTTATTAAATTAAAAATTTATTTATTTATGATAATATAACGAAGAAAAAAATATAAAATAATATGATTAATTAAAAATAAATAATTATTTAAAATTTTCTCATTTAATTTAATCAATTAAAAATTTGAATATTATGTCTATTTGTTATAGAATAGATGGTGATAGTGTGTATTATTAAGTTATTTTATGATGTGAAAATTATTGGTTTGAAATTCCATAAGCAAAAATCCAATCATGTTAAAAGATAATATTAATATTATGTCTATTTGTTACAGAATAGATGGTGATAGTGTGTATTATTAAGTTATTCTATGATGTGAAAATCATTGATTTGAAATTCCATAAGCAAAAATCCAATCATGTTAAAAGATAATATGACCTGGACTAAATGTAATGTCCAAATAATTTTGACAACATGCCTTTTAATTAAGATTTCTCAAACCAAAATTTAAACATATAATCATTTCTAAAAAAACTCAAAAAAAATGTAATACCATATATATATATATGAAAATTATGCCATGTGGTAACCTGCTTACGTACCAAAATTAATGACTAGGACACCTATTAATTATGTTGAATGACTTCGAGGCCCAACAAAATTAAATGCATGGCAAAATGTTCAAGGGAACGTGTAAATTTCTAAATGGGAGGAGGTGATCAGATGGTATAGAAACATGTGAAGGATTAAGAGGCTGATTTTGTTCAAGAGTTCCCAAACTTTTTAGAGATGTATTATTAGATTTTGTTTCTAAAATAAAATAAATTGTAAATAAAATTATAAAATTTATTTTGATTTTATTATATATAAATGTATTATAAATTTATTTTTAAAATAAAATAAATTTATAATACATTTATATATAATAAAATCAAAATAAATTTTATAATTTTATTTACAATTTATTTTATTTTAGAAACAAAATGTAATAATACATCTCTAAAAAGTTTGGGAACTCTAGAACAACATCAATCTCTTATTCCTTCACATGTTTCTATACCATGGATCACCTCATTCTATTTAAAAATTCACACATTCCCTTCTTATTCTTTCACATGTTTCTATACCATTGGATCACCTTCTCCCATTTAAAAATTCAGACATTCCCTTAACATTTTTCTATGCATTTAATTTTGTTGGGCCTCGAAGTCATTCAACCACATGCCTTTTCTAACATAATTATATAATAGTTAGTCTCTCTCTTTTATGTCCTATTCTTTAATTTTGGTATGTATGAAAGGCACCACATGGCATAATTTTGGTACGTATGAAGGACTCCACATGGCATGCTTTTTGAGAGCCAAGATTTTTTTACCGATGTCGGTCATTGAATTTGTTTTAATAGTGGGAAAATCTATCATAATTTAGTTGTCAAACGATTATTGGGGACAACAATAATTCGTTTTTATCTGCAAATGCAGGTTGACTCATCACTATTATTCAAGGAAAACCACACCACCTAGAATTATTCGATGGTGGTCTATAAGGAAGTAGACTTTTTCTCTTTACGAGATGCCTCTAGGTCTTGGGACTTGTTTCCTTACGTCCAACAAAGACAAGCTCTTAGCCAAGAAGAAGCAATTTTAGGACATACTCCAAGCCCAATTGGTCATTGAATATTAATTGAGAGGTCATGAATATTAAGGAGGGGAATATGAATGTTGTAGAAAAAGAAAAATAATTAATCAATTTCACATGAAAGTAAGAGGAGAAGAAGAGGAGGAATAGAGAATACGGGACTAAAGAGAATAGAGTAATAGAGTAGGTGAATTAATTCTTCTTTGAATTTTTTAAAATCTAACTAAGACTTCGGAAATCAAACACTCCCACTTTAATGATTTAAAGAAGAATATTTGTCGCTACTATTATTTACAAGATTATAAACCCATTAATAAATGCATGCAAATTTATGAAAATTTGTAGTTTAATACAAATGTCGGTTATGTAAATTGGGCTCCTCCTTCTATGTTCTTGTTTCTTTTAAAGATGTGTGTTTCCATTGATTTGATTTGTGCTTTGAAATTAGTTTTTGTAGCTTTGTTATTGTTGTTTGCATGGAAACACAAACTACACCAACTTGGTATCACAATAACTTCAAAACCAACAATTGAGATTGAAGAACAATTCTAGCCAAGGAGAATTTGATGCGGAAAATCATTATGGGGTTCTATTAAAGAGACTTTGTTGTGTAGAATAGTAACCTGTATAATTATATAAGAAAAATATATTGTGACAGATAGAATATTAGGAGCAAGAATACTAGCATGGGGAAAAGGAAGGTAGTGAAGTACTACAAACGAGTTTACCTAAATGTTGAGGTTCATGTCAACTAGAATGGATGCTATGGAGACAACTCAAAGAACATGGATTGTGGGATATATTCATGATGTGAGCAATCAAGACAATGGAGCAAGAAGTAAAGGTTTCATAAGAGGAAGTTGAGAAATTTGAAGCCCCATAAGAGAGGCTTATGAGGGCAGTAATAGATTGGAGAGGTAGCCCAAATATGGAAACTCCTACCTACGTAGAGAAAGTAAACCCAAAATTTTTTATTAGTTGGGTTGGGGACATGGTGAAATCCTTCAAATTTGAGAAAATCTAAGACCCTAAGAGAATGAAACATACATCCACAAAGTTGATGGGGAATGCATCCTTATGGTGGGATAATTTGCAATTTGATATGTAGAGAAAAGGGAAAAAAAATTAAGGCTTTATATAGGATGATTAAAAAATTAAAGAGTAAATTTATGTTATTGGATTATGCTTTAAACCTATTTAAAAGGCTAAAAAACTTAAGATAAAAGGATATGACACTAATATAATACACCAAATGATTTTATAGGTTATGCATTAGATATAAAGAAAGTGATGATTCAGGAGATGTGGCTATTCTTAGATACATTAATGGCCTTTGATATATTATTCAAGACAAAATAAGTATGGTGTGAATTTGGTATGTTGCACAACCATATCATCTCTCCTTGAAGGCTAAAGAGAAGCTATGTAGTAAAGTAATTAGAATTAGAGGCAATAACCTGTTTGAAAGAAGACGAAGTAGTAGAAGAAAATGAGAAGAAGGAAACAATTGAAGTAATACAAACCAATGATCTAAAAGGAATTATGAATCCCTAAAGGTCTAGAGCTACTAAAGGTAGAGAAAGAGTATTTGGAAGAACATGCTTCAAATGGGGAGCACAAGGGCAGAAGGCTTACAAGTGTCCAAAAAATTTAAATGCCAACAAAATGTAAGAATGACAAATCCATATTGCTTAAGCCTAGTTGAGAGCACAACTAGATTAGGTAGTGGAGCTAGAAATGATAAAATGTATCAAGAGCATGGGGAAACTCCACAAAAACTCTTATAATCCCAACAATATTGTTCAAGTTGGAGCACTACTAAAATTGAAAAGAAAGCATTGGAGTAGTACATTACAATTTTTAAAACCAACTGCATTATTGTAGTAAATTGGTGTTCACTTGTTGTAGATGATGGTAATATTAAGAACTAGTTGGAGTTTTAACTGAAGTTATTGAGAAGTTGAAGTTGAAATGCATCCCACAACCAATTGTCTATTGAGTCTCTTGGTTTCTAAAGGGAGCCATGTCACCATTTAAAAATAATGCTTAGTAAATTTTCATTTAGGGAATTACCATGACCAATTCTTATGAAATATAGTTGCAATGGACACTTCCCATTTGTTTGGAAGGAACTACCATTTTTACAAAAAGTTATTTATGATGGGATAAATAATACTTTTCTTCTAAAGAAGGGTGGAAGAAAATTTATATTGCTTCCTATGAAGTAGAAAAAAAGAGACAATAGTGATATTATTAATTAATTAAAAATAGTGGTAGTAGAGTGATGTTATTTGCAACCAAGGAGTTCTTAAAAGAGGAAAAAAAGGAGAGATGTTTATTTTCCATTTTGGAAAAAAATTTAAGTTTATAATTAAAGAAAAGTGACATAAAAACATAAACTAATGAGTTGTTAAGAAATTTAAGGATGTTATTTCCATTGGAATACTGAAGGGATTGCACCTATCAGGAGCATGACCACTAAATTGATTTTAATCCAAATTAATGTTTCCCAAACAAATCACCATAGAGATTTAATTTACTTGAAAGTGATGAGACTCATACGTAAGTCGAGTTACTAGACTGAGGATTGACAAAAGGCAGTTTGAGCCTATGAATAATATATATTCTACTAGCATTAAGAAAAGGGGAGAGTTGTGGATGTGCTCTAATTTTGAGGTCGTCAAGAAGATTTCCATCAAGTATTAGTTTCCATTACCAAGAATGGATGATTTAACATACTATTTAAGTGGATCAAAGTACTTCATGGAGATTGACCTAAAATCAAATATAACTTAATGTGTATCCATGAAGGGATGAATTAATGGCAATGTTTAAGATAAAGGAAGAAGTGTATGACTTGTTTGTTATGCCATTTAGGTTACAAATGTGCCAAGTACATTTATGAGGCTAGTGAATGAAGCGATGAAACCTTAACTTGAGTAAGATTATAATTATTTAGTTAGTTGACATCTTAATTCTCAACAAGACAGGAAAGAAGAACATAAGTATTTTGAGGAAAGTTCTTGTGCAGTTTAAGCACGAGAAGCTACTCTAAATGTGCATAAATTTTCTTTTATAAAGGAAGATTGGTCTAGTACTAGGTTTTTTGATATCTCAATATGGGTGCTCTAAAGAAAATAAGAGCCATTATGTAGTGTTCAATTTCAATAAGTGAAATTGGGAAAAGAAGCTTTCATGGCTTAGCTAGCTTTTATTGAAAGCTATTAGGAATTTTAGTGGTGCATGTACATCATTAAAAACTTCACAAGAAAAGGAAAATTCCAATGGAATGTAGTGATGCAAGAAGGAATACATTTGAATTGTTCAAGAAGAGGATCGATAAGAATCTATTGTTGGCTTTGTTAGTTTTTTAGAAAGTGTTCCATGTGGTTGTTATGCCAGTGAGAAAACAATTGGAGTAGTGTTTAGCTAAGAGGGCAAGCCAATTCCATCATCTAGTGAGAAGCTAAATGATGCAAGGGATAAGTATTATATAATAAAACATGATATGCCACCATTCAAGCATAAAATAAGTGGAGGCATTATTTTTTGTATAAGGAATTTTCCCTATACATTAAGCATCCAACGTTGCTATATATAAAAAACCATGAAAAAATAAATTAGTGACCCATGAAGTGGGTGAAATTATTTCAAAGTTATCATTTATGCTAAGGCATAGGTTTAGGACATCCAATAGGATCATGGATGCATTAAATAAAAGGACAACATTATTGCGTACTATGATAGTGGAAATGGTGGTGCTTAAGGAAATTTAGAATTCAAGTATGAAATGGATTAGATCTTATCAACCATAAAAATCCAACAAGGAACAATTGATTGGTGATCTAACTCCATTCTTGGATTATTTTCTCAAAGAAGAATTCATGTTTAGAAATTAGCATCTATGTATTTCATGAGATCCATTGAATGCAATTTTTTACATATCTATACAATATTGGCTTAGACAAGCACTTTTGCATGGTGAAGACCCATGCATTATTTGAAGAGTGTTATTATTGCCTTTATATTTACAAGAACGTGAATAAGTGTGTTAAGAGCTATAGACTTTATCAACATGCCAAGGTTGGATTTCACACACCATTTGGAATATCAGAAGCACCATGATAATATATCAACATGGATTTATTGTTGTGATTGCAATTTGTTGGAACCGGGAACACTACTGAGATGAGAGGGGGGAGGGGGTGGTGAATCAATAGTGATATCAATTTCACAACAATACAAAATTTTCTCCAATATATTGTTCAATCCAACTCTTAATAGATAAGTATTAGATTTGAACATGCAACTTCAACTAGAATCAACACATGAGAGCCATAACATTAGAAATAAATATGCACAATAAGACAAAAATCATCAAATCACATAGGAACACATTATATCTAGTGGAAAACCCCCCTCCGGGGAAAAAACCACCCTGTTGTTGTTGCACTGCTCAATATATTTGATTATCTGTCAAGAAAATCACTACATAGAGAGTAAAATATGACAAATATATGAAAGGAACTATTATCTCCATCTCACGACTCTACAAACACCCATTTAATCAACAAGCCTTGCCCAATTTCCTTTGGACTTATGAAAATATTTGTTCTCAATCCTTTTTTTGTCGAAGCACCCACCCCACTTCTCTATGTGGTTCACCTGTCATGCATTTTTGAACTGGAACCCTTGATATGCTCAACATGAACATCCCAATAGCAATATATTCATAAGACATAATCAAACCTCTCAAAATAAAACATTAATCATTGAATCAAACTAAAATCACAGCCCTCTCTCTCATTCATGCATCATCCTCAACTCACATAGCCTCAATACATTTTCTGATAATAAAATAGATGCAAAAAATCAATGATGCAATATATAACTGCAATATAAAAACATGAGACACTACTGCAGCCAATCAATCACAATCATATCAACATCATATATAAATCCAAAGAGAAATTTTTCCCTTGCAATCACAAATGAATTGGAAAACTTTTTTGTAACCCTGTCACACAAGAATAGTATTCAACTATGCATACTTTTGTCTCCGCTTAAAGTATACCTCCATGCACATTATGCTTCAGCAAATTCACACTCCTCACCAATGGCTCTCCAAAACACTATGACACTTTTCTCACACAAGAGAACCAACCAAATGAGTAGCCTTTCTCCATATATATGTAGTTTCTGAAGATGATTAAATAAATTAATTCAAATCATGTAGTGGAGCTCTGTTCATATGTTGGAATTGGTTTGGTTCAATGCTTCTTGAATCAATATAGCCACTAACTTCATTTACTAATGAATATTCCCTTTTGATCATCTTCTAAAATCTCAATAACCTTTTTCCGACCTTTACATGATGAGTCCCAAACAATAAAATCCGGAAAAACAAATAAACACCTGATGAGTGCAAGGAATACAGAGAGATTTTAACTCTAAAGTTCGGTCACATGCACAAGAGTTTTCTCCACACAACTAGAAAATCATAGACACTCCCATATGCATGTATGCTAGCGAATAGAGTTTTTCAGCTGCTCCCACAGGCTTGGCTCCTTGTGACTGTGGCATAGGATGACTAAAACCAAATTTCCTTTGTTCAAAACTTGCTCAAAATTTGTCCACTAGTTGATGATCATCAATAAGTCTTTAGGAAGCCACTATAGCCTCTAAAACACTCTAGAAATCCACTGTAGCAACTCCATGATCATCACAAGTCAAACTAGATTGACTTGACTGCCATCCATCAACTTCTCCAACAATTAAGCCATCAAACTTCACCACAACTACTCAAACATTTGCAACCATTAGTGATAGACCCCGCAACTGATCATACAAGCTAAAAATCATCCATACACACATCTAGTACCATAAACATGAATTTACAGTCTCAAATACTGTCAACTAGGTGTAGCAACCCCACAACCTGCCAAGGCATCAACATACAAGACAAATACCTGCACAAACATATGTAACTAATGAACTAAGTATGTGACCAATATATAAACCATCATATGATATCAATAGCTTATGCCATCAAGTTGACATCAATGCCAACTATCACACTACATCACAACATCAATTCCAACAATATCCGGGTCATTTCATTTTACAACTTGGTTTGAATTCAAAAAAAATTCTTCAAAGTTTGGGTTTAAGGAACTTTTTTGGAAGACATTTTCTGGAGGCGGCGTAATTTTTCTTGGAGGTTCAAAGTTTGAGTTTAAAGAACTTTTTTGGAAGACATTTTTTGGAGGCGGCGTGATTTTTCTTGGAGGTATGTACGTGTTTTGTGTTGAAATAAATCTTTTGAGCTTCTTTGTTCAAAAACTTTTCTTCACATTTTGGATTTAAAAAATTTTTTTGGAAGACATTTCTTGGAGGCGGTGTGATTTTTCTTAGAGGTATGTACGTGTTTTGGATTGGATTACGTATTTTTTAGAAAAGATTTTTTTAAATTAAATCTTTTGTGATATTGTTTGTAATTGAGTTATTGTCTAATTTTTTAGAAATTTTGAACCTGCCCTGTATCGTGATCGAAACTTGTATTAATATGATGAAAAAGCTTGAGAACGTGAAAGAAACGGAATGTCGCAAAAGAAAAGTTGAAAGCTCTCAAATATTGAAAGGGAAAATCGCTCAACGATTGAAGCAGGTATGTAGCGGCCGAACTAGTTCCGAAAAATTTTTTCAACCCGCAATTCTCACAAAAGTGTCACCCAGGTTCGGTTTCCGCCCCCCCCCCCCCCCTTTTGCATTGATGACAACCCTAGCTGAACCATCCAAACAACCTCTAAAAAGCTGAACTCCTCATATTCTCCCTATTTGACATCAATGTAAAAGGGAAAAAAATCAAACCATCAGCACTATACTGAAAAACCAAAGGCTACATAGAATATCAAGGAACAAACACCCTCACTCCTTTAGGAGTGCATGAAAAAGGGCATTAGAAATCACTCATTTTCTCCTAAAGCATGAGAAAAAATCCTAAGGAATAACACCATATAGATAAAAAACAATGTCAAGGCCCAAATACACAACAATATACTATGGCTCTCAACAACATCAAAACAATATAACCATCAACAACAACACATCATAAGCAACAACAAAAAATATAACCAACAACTCCATGATCACCACTCTTAACCAGAGTAGTGACAACATGAGCATCATCATGAGAAACACTCTCTCCATAAACATCACCAACAACAACAATAAAACAACCGATCACCATCATAAATATAGACTATACTACATCCATCAATAATAAAATAATGTAGAAAACGACAACAACATCCTCCCATGCATCAACATATCATAACCGAAAACAACAAAAGCAAGGCATATGATGACGATCATTAGTATAGTGTGAGGATCAACACATAATTTCCTCCAAGTGACAAGTAGGAGGCTACTCCAAAGGAACCAAGGACTATGAATCCAAAATATTGCAATGAAAGTACAAATCTTCATAATCCTATTACATAGCTACAAGAATGATAGATTGTGTATGTACAATGCTTCGTCAAGACTGAAGTATGACTCCTCACTTATACTTGAACATCACTCATATGACTCCACCAATGACCCAATAAATGATACATGATATTAAATGGATAAATATTAATTTTGAATTTCCACACATGGCTGCAAGACATAGCATATACTAGATGGATACAAGGATGGAATTACTCTCAATTCTCTCTCTTAGAATAGTTTTGACTCATGACTCACAATATGAGAGTACAAAATTACAATTAATAAATATAATGTTGTGATGATGTAAGCCACGTCCCATGATCAATACTTAGAAATGAATAACTACATGCCTAAAATGGCATGCACAACTCTGTCCAAAATTTTTATAGTACATGTCCTAAACTAGCAATCTGCAACATCAATAGTTAGTAGCCCCAATAACAAAAGACTCCATGAAAGAAATATAGAAACAATGATCCATCAACATGTAGCAATAAGTAATAAAATAGCATAACCTCCAAATGAATATCAAGCATCAACATGCCTCTAATCATCAGGAAACTATCATACAAAACAACATATATATGCCATCAACACAACCTTGATTTATCCGACACCAAACAACACACACACATCACGAGTAATAACATCATCAATGAATCTACTTCAATAATCTGATATGAAAATAAAAATGTAGTAACAACATATGAAAGTAATCCTCAAATACAATCAACAATAGTTACCATGTAACCATATTTTTGTAGCACAACCTCTAGGCATAAGATGGCCATCAACAAGGTAAGGAATTTGCAATACAAACTTCATCCACACTCTCTTGATATCATATGTGCACCAAAAAGCACAATCCAAATCATCATCAATAGATACATGTGACAATCTTCAAGGTGAAATCCTCAAGAGCAATATTCAACACTAGACACTTGAGTTCTTGGATCTTGACTCATATTTTGCATGACATGGAAGAATTAAAATATCTCGACCTCATGACAATATGATATTAAAAAAAAAAGATACATGGCTTCATGAAAATGAAATGTAAGATACATGACTCATGTGGATACACATGAAATTGACTCTTAACCATACTACAACCAGTAATGTATTGAATGATGTACCAATTTTCTTCAAACAAATCACAAAACCAACTAACAACTTCCAAAGACATGTGCATGTATCAATGAGACTTCCTCATGTGAGAATTGACTATCTAATGAAGTACAAGAGAGAGGGTTTCAATGAGAGTAACGTCACCCTCGCAAAATATCACCAAAATTCCCATGGAAGACATAGTATCATGCATGGCATAAGTGTTATACACACAAATCATAAATCCATATCAAACTCCCCTTAAGAATATGACATCTTTCCATCAAAAATTATTTCTTTCTGCATAAAATTGTGTTGGTGTGCATAACATAGAAAACTAATCCTCTCACAACATGGCTACAACTATCAACAATCATGAGACAAAAGGATAAAATGATATGTAATGTATCAACCTTGTAGAACTTCCCCTGGACTCATGCACTCTCCTTGTATGCCTCAAACTGATCTTGTGGAAATGAAATGAATAGATGCATGAGGTTGAAATTTCCTCCTTTTAATCACATGCACCTATCAAGTTTCACTTCTCTTGAAGCCATCTCCTATTGTGCACAAGATAAATATCTACTCCCCCTAAGCAGAATATCCTTTTTCAAACCAAAAAATTCTTCCTTGATGTCCTTTGTAGCTCATATTTTCTCCTCCATACCTTCTTTACCTTCAATCATGGTATTTCTCCTTTTGTTGGGTTGATCTCGTAATATCTGCAAGCTAGGGCTTTGTTTCCATGTTTTCCACACATGTAACAATGGTTATCCAACAAACTTTGTTTTCTTGCAAAAAAATTACATTCTCTAGCACGATGACCAAAATGATAGCAAGAAAATTAATAACCGTAAAATAAATTTGGATACCTTGTGTTTTGTTTCGCTAGACCATGAACACTTGGTTGCTTCTTTATCTTCATGAACTACTACATGTTGTGATTAAGATATACTTTTCTGCTGATAATCTCTTTTCTTCTTTGGCTTCTTTTGATGATGTTACTTCCTATATCCTTGATTGAATTTAGAGGTGGTGGAATTGTGATTGTTTTCTCCTTTACTATCCTCAACTTTCTCCGTTTCTTTCACAAGGCATAATTCCTTTTCAAATCCCAATCCAATTTTAATAAGTGGAGATCTTTGGCTGATGAAGATTTCATCCAAAATTTTGGTGCTTTTCTCCATCTTTCAATACTAGTATTGTTGATTGTTTTCCTTTTCAAGCTCACATCTCAAAGAGGCTAATTCCTTTTCTAGACTTGCACAATAGGATTCCCGGTCTTGCAACTGATTTGATAAATTTTCATTTGCCTTGATGACTTCCTCATGTTGGATTTTTAGATCAATGATTTGCATGTCATTACTCTCACAAATACTCTCATTATATTCTTGAGATAAAATTGGATTTGTTACTACTATGAATGAGATAAAATTGGATCTGCTACTACTATGAATGTGGATTCTTCTTTATCATTCTCTTTCTCTTCAAGAATGCAATGTGGTTCTTCAACAATTTTTGAATCTTGAAATCCTTTTCTTCCATACATACTATGCAACTTGTCCATAATCTCTTTTGCAGTCTTGCAGTGTCTCACTATAACAACATCATGATGTAATAGGGTATTCAAAATGACCTTCTTGGCTTTCTCATTCAATTCATCATACATATTGTATTATAAAGAGAGAAAAACATCCTGATCAATATTTATGAAGTATGCTTCCAATCTCACCTTCCATAATTCATAATTTGATCCATGAAGAATAGGGAATCTATCTGCAAAAAAATCTCCTTGATTTCCCATGGTCTACCTTCCAGCGGCGAATCTGTAACAAAGGCACCCGCTCTGATGCCAATTGTTGGAACCAGGATCACTACTTGAGCGGGGGGGGAAGCGGCAGGTAAATAAGTAGTGATAACAATTTCACAACAATAAAACTTTTTCTCCAATATATTAATCAATCCATCACTTAACAAATACGCATTAGATCTGAATATGAAACTTCAACTAGAATCAGCACATGAGAGCCATAACATAATAAATAAATATGCACAATAAGACACAAATCATCACATCACATAGGAAAACAAGATATCTGATGGAAAACCCCCGTTTGGGGAAAAAACCACCTTGTTGTTTTTGTGTTGCTCAATATATTTTATTATTTGTTAAGCAAATCGTTATATAGAGAGTACAATATGGAAAATATATGAAAGGAACTATGATCTCCAACTCATGACTCGACAGACACCCATATGATCAACAAACCTTTCCCAACGCCCATTGGACTTATGAATAAATTTGTTCTTAATCCTAGTTTTGTCGGAGCACCCACCCCACATCTCTATGTGGTTCACCTTTCATGCATTTTCAAACCGTAACCCTTGAGTTGCTCAACATGAACATCACAACAACAATATGTTCATAGCACATAATCAAAACTCTCAATACAAAACATTAATCACTGAATCAAACTAAAATCATAGCCCTCTCTCTCATTCACACAACATCCTCAACTCACGTAGCCTCAATACATTTTTTGCTAATAAACTAGATGCATCAACTCAATGATGCATTATATAACTGCAATATAAAAACATGAGACACTACTGCAACCAATTAATCACAATCATATCAACAACATATATAAACCCAAATAAAAATTATGCCCTTGCAATCACAAATGCATTAGCAAACTCCTTTGTAACCGTTATCACACAAGAATAATCTTTAGCTATGCATACTTTTGCCTCTACTCCAACTATACCTCCATGGAAATTATTCTTCAGAAAATTCACACTCCTCACTGATGGCTCTCCAAAACACTATGACACTTTTCTCACACAAGAGAGCCAACCATGATGAGAAACCTTTCTCCACATATTTGTAGTTTCTGAAGATGATTACATTAATTAATTCCAACGTGTAGTGGAGATTTGTTCATATGCTGGGAGTGATTTGGATCAATGCTTCTTGACTCAATCTAGCCACTAACTTATGTCTTATGTCTTATGAATTATGTCTTTTATCATCTTCTAGAAGTTCAATAACCTTTTTTTGACCTTTACATGATGAGTCCCAAATAAGACAAGTTGGAAAAAAAATAAAACTTGATGAGCGCGAGGAATGTAGAGATATTTTATCTCTAAAGCTTGGTCACATGCAGGAGCACTGGCTCCCTGCGACTATAACATCATATTTTCTCCCATAGGCATGCTTTCTAGCAATTGGAGTTTTTCAGCCGCTCCCACAGGCTTGGCTCCATGCGACTGTGGGAGAGGATGACTAAAAAAGACTTTCCTTTGCTCAGAACCTGCTCAAACATGCTCCACTGGTTGATAATCATCAGTAAGTCCTCATGAATCCACTATAGCCTCTAAAACACTTCATTAATCCACTATATCAACTCCATCATCATCACAAGTCAAACTAGGTTGACTTGAATGCCATCCATCAACTGCTCCAACACTCAAGCCATCAAACTTCACCACAACTGCTCCAAAATCTGCAACCATCAGTCATGGACCCCACAACTGATCATACAGGCTGAAAACCATCCATACACACACCTAGTACCATAAACATGACTTGCTAGTTTCCAATATTTTCAACTAGGTGTAGCAGCTCCACAACCTGCGAAGGAATCAACATACAAGACAAATACCTGCACCAACATTTGTAACCACTGAATTAAGGTTTGTAGCCAATATACAAAGCATCATATGATATCAACAACTCATGCCATGAGGTTGACATCAATTCCATACATCAACACTACATCACAACATCAATGCCAACACAATTAACCAAAGAGGTAATGAATATATCTTCATAGTTGTTAATAGATTTTCAAAATGGCACATTTCATTCCTTGTAAGAGAAATAGTTATTCAACAACCATAGTTGTTTTGTTACTTAGATAAATTTTCCATGTGTATGGTTTACTAAGAAGCATTACCTTAGACAAGGATAACAAGTTTATTAGACATCTTTGAAGCTTGACCTTGTGGAACAAGATTAACACACAATTGTAGTTCAGATTCATCTCATTCACAAACTAGTTTAGTTTTATTGAAGTTACAACTCATTTATTTAGAAATAGGTTAAATTTTGACATTGTAAAAAAATGGAAAAAGAATATTTTTTCCACCATTTCATTTAATTAGAAATAGGTTAAATTTTGACATTGTAAAAAAACGGAAAAGAAATATATTTTCTACCATTTTTCTTTTAAGTGTGCTTAGTTTATATTGTCAATTGAAATACAACTTTTTCACATTGTTATCATATAAACTTAAACTAGCAATTGCACCAAATGTTGCAAAGGAAACGTCGTAAGGCATAAATTTAATTTTGAAAGTAAACGTGACATATTCAAAATCATTGAAGATTAAAAGTAGTACATTTGGTGCTAAGATTGTTTCTTTCCACACTAGTTTGGTGCATATTTCTTTCTTATCTCCTAGTCATTTTTTACCATTTTAAAACATAATTGGTTCCTTAAATAAATAGGCATAGTCGCTATGGATTCACATATCTTACCAGACACAAACCTGCGAGGCCCTACATGTTTCAGCACCTGAAAAGTAGCTACAAGGAAGAGGTTGCACTACAAAGTGGCTACTATGTTCTCTTGTCAGCGCTTCAGGAAACATTGTTAAGTTCCGTTCAAGAAGCAGGGCGGAGTCAAAACCATTTAGGACAGACGAATATAGTCCTTGCATTGAACTTTTCATTAATAGGTCATTGTTTCTCGACCTTGCAGTTGCTTCAACTTAACAATGGATTTGACTGCCAACAATAGTACACAATGGCAACTAGGGGAGTTGTTTTCAAAGAAGAACAAGAGTTGTTTTGAAATAAGAATGCCTTACGACGTAAATATTTATATCTTCGTTGTTTCAAAATTTTCTTATCACTCCCCTTCTCATTAAATCAAAGTGAATTAACAATTAATTTTATTATTTAATTAAAAAATAAACATTTTTTAAGGTGGTTTCTTAATTGAAAAATAAAACAACGAAGATATAAATATGGATTTTTCAATCATGGTTTCTTAATTGAAAAATAAAACAACGAAGGTGTATTTCAATGGAATTTTTTTTTCTATTTTATTATATAATTATTTTACATTTTAGAGTTTTTGGTTGGAATCTAGCGAAACCAATTTTAGTCACATGGTGATTTTTTGTTATTTAAAATGCATTTTTGAATACATAAATATATTCAGCACCCTAAACAAATTATGAATCTCTTGAATTGTGGAAAGTTCACAATATGATTCCAACAAATCCCTATATAATTTGGAGTAAATTTAACCAAAAATCTATATATATTTATTTAATATATAACTTTAAAATATAAAACAATAACCTATGGTTATAAGATAAATTTATTTTGATTCCACAAATAATTTTTCTCAACATTCCAACAATATGAGGAAAAGAAAATAACACTTTCCAGATTTGCAACCATTGATATATACGCTTAAATGAATCTTATCAGTAAAAGAATGAACAACCCATGCATTATCTTGCAATTAATTCCCATCATTTCCTGAAGAACTCTCATAAAATTTACAACACTTTTGCCTTACATATAGGACAACAGTCAGCTTGAATTTTTTTATTGAGGGATGCCGATACAATGATATTTGAAATTGTTTACAGAGAGATGATGATGCAATAGGCATGGATTAGACTACATGGTTTACTAAAATAAGTCCCTGCTGAAAAGGTGTGGGTAGATTTTGGTGCAAGTGGAGATTCTACCCTCTTATTTTTTTTCCAAGTGAAATGAAGGGCACGTCTTACTATATAGAACTTGAGCTTTTATGCTAGCAATATATAGATTAGTTGGTGCCATTCTTATCTTGTCTACCTATGCTATTGCCTATAGTAAGGCTATCGTACACCTGTTACCAGGCCTTTGCTCGTATTCTTTTGTTAATGATGGTTTGGTTCGATACCCAGCCCGCACTTGTCATATTTTGGGCGTTACCTGCCATGATCTCACTCCACTTACCAGTCTTGTTGGCATTATTGTTGTGAAGCAATAATTTTCATCCACTATTTGATACCTAGCCTGAACTTGCCAGGTTTTTGGCATTATTTTCCATCCTTTCACTCCACTTGCCAGTCTTGCTAGCATTTTTGTTATGGTGCAATCATGTTTATAAATTTGATTTGAGTTATAGTTCTATTATAAACTCAAATGTATTCTAGCTTTTTAGCTTTCCTATTGCATTTGTTTCATTGTGGTTTGTTTTTCGAATTAGATGTGACTCATCTCATCCAAGTTTGATTGCTGCTAATAAATTGATTATTTAATTACATATTTCTATATCTTAGATTAAATTGATGACCTCTATCTTGAATATAAGCTTAGATTAAATTGATGACCTCTACCTTGCACAATTGCAAGGTAGAAGTGGCACCACAAACAACATTATGCAAGATTCGCAGACCATACATGTCTTTTGAATAAATCCTAAGCCTCTGAGATTACTCATGGCAAATTGCCAGGGCCTCATATGAAAAATTTAATCTGTTATTTTTTTTTTTTTATTGATTATTAAATTTCAATTCCCTGTTTTATTTTTCAGTGTCATTTCCCAAACATTTGGAGCTCTCGAGTGAGACGAGGATGTAAATTTTCATAACACATCAAAGCATAGTTGGAATTTGTAGAATTGTAGGTTCTGGGAATAGTTTGGAATATGAGGGGTTGTCCATTAAATTTTGGAATATTCCTAAAATATGCAATTGAAATAAGAAATAAATATGGTCCCTTAGATTATGTAATATTTCATCTACAATCTATAAAATTTCCTAAATTAAATAAAGATGATTGTCTAAATTGATAAAATGTTCAATTTAAAAGAAATAAATTGAATTTGAATGATAAAATTAAAACCCTGAACGTGAAAACTCCACAGTTATAGATAGAGGAAACTTAATAGATGAAGGTTATTATGGATCTAAACTATCATGTATTTATACAAAAACAAAGACACTAAGATCTCACCCTCCTTTAGAGTAGCATGCTTCTCTGGGTACACGAACAATTTTTTATGTTAGATAAATGGCTTGCTGATAAGTAATGCCTGTTCTCGATGTTGTAACAACCCTTGTGTCGTCTAAATTGATTAAGAGGGTCAATTCTGCTTCTTGCAAACAAAGGCTTGTAGATTGCATTTTGGCAGCCAATTCCCCTATCTAATTGCTCTGTTCTCGCAACAGGTTTATGCAGCTGAAAACGAAATAAGAGGACCAAAATTTAATAAGTTTAATGGACAACCTCCATTAAGATTCAAATTAAAATACGAATTGCAGTTAAGTGAAGCTATAGATGGAATGAAAGAATTTCAAAGAACAATAACAATGTATCATGGTACGCAACTCAACATCTTCAACTATTCAAGGCTGAAACCTTTTTTTCTATGAAACAGATTATTCAATAATTAACTTTGGGAAACCAAACGAAAACCATTCATACGATTAAGTTTTTCAAAAGATTTTTATATTTGCTTCTTCTTATTTCATACCAAACCAAAACCATTTATAGGGTTAAGTCCTTCAAAAGATTTTTTATATTTGGTTCTTCTTCATTTAATTCCTTGCTAAAATATTGCATAGACCATCATTTTAATGTGATGTGCAATATCCATTGTCACTAGTGCCAAAGAATTTGATTTTTTAGTCTAAATATTTCAAGAAACTCTCCCTGAGGAGTTGCAAGGGATAGAGAGACTTCCCTTGGCTCTAGGCGCCGAATGTCTGAGGCGTAATTTTCTGTTAAAATATTCTGGGACTTGAACCTTGCAACAGAAAGGGCAGCCTTCACCTCAATTTACTGCTACTGGATACACTTACTCCGCTGCGGGATATGCTACTGGATAAACTAGTTAAACTAATACATCCCGATCACGCCCACGAGAATCTAGACATGTATCTGGCTATCTGTCTAATTTGACTAGGCACGAACTGGAACTTGATATGCTGTTGGGTATCAATATCGATATGAAAGGGATGTTATGTTTGGACCTTGCTCGTGAGATCAAATTCTAGTTCCGGTTGGCTGGAATGACAGAGGCACCTTAGAGGTCCTGGAATGACATAAACACTTTAGATGTCATATCTTGTTTCATAGTAGGTGGAAGAGACATTAAGAGGGCTTGGTGAGTTAGTTAGGTAGTTAGCAGAGCGTAAATAAAGGAGGCATGGATCTAATGTCCTAAAACATTTCAATTGTCTAACATTTGATCTAATGGTGCATAGAGGGACAGAATGAGTGGTAGCTATCAGAGTTGTTTTCAAAAAAAGATGCCTTAAAGCCAAAAAATATATTAGTCAAAATGATACCATTAAGTTAGAGTTTAGGTCAATATTTAATATATATATGTGTGTAAAACTAAAACAGTTAAAAATAATAGATAAAAATAAAAAAAAATAAAAAATATAGAAAATTAAAATTTCAAATAAAAAAATAGAAAATATAGAAAATTAAAATGTCTTGATCACAAAAATTTGAAATCGAAAAGATGATTTAGCCTTGCACATGTTATAGGAATTGAATTCTTAATTTTGATATAATTTTTTGTGCAATAACAATAACTCTTAAGCAAATTTAGTAGATAAAATATTTATAATTTGAAAATAATTAATTAATCAATCGCTAAAAATATATCATTTTTATATAATAAATGATTTCAAAATTTTATATTTTTCTGAACTAAAACCTGGGAAAGACTGGAAAGTTCATTTATAATCCTAGCAAGTACCTTTCATACCTTTCGTCAATGACGTCCCAATGGATCAACGATATTCATCTGCAGTCATGAGGAAGAAAGCATGTTTTTTATTATTCTTTTGCGTGTATGGTTCCATTGGAGCCCACATTGAATAATTGAATTAATGTGAGTCCAAGTAATAAGTCACGTTAGTCCGAATTGAACAAGATTTAACAGATTTGGCCATGCACATGACTCCCCCATGCCCTTCCAAACATTTTGGGCGGTTGGGTGTTGTTTTAACACAAATTTTCGATTGAAAGCTGGGACTACAGGAACAAATTGGGCACATCCTTAAGCCCATGTTTTCCATTGAATTGAAATGGTAGCACTTGAAAATCACATTGTCTTTTCAGTGTCACAAGGAGTTGTCCCTGCTTTTGCTGCTTCACCGTGGCGTTTGGTGAAAAGGAGCTAACTCCAGTTGATAAAAGTGTGGACAAATACATATCTTCATTTGATTTCTAAATTTGTTTTGCAGCATCAGAGAAAAGGGGGTAATGTATTTTTGAATTTCCTCTAATTAAGAGCATACTTTGGCTTCGCTTTGCAATGTTGAAAAAACGATAACGAGTGTGTAGGGAGTAACTGAATTAGACTATAAGAGAAGCAAGCTAAGTTGCAAACATTGAGAAACTATAAATTCACAGAGTTCTGGAGTAGGAAATTATTGAATAATTTGGGGGAAATGTACATGGAATTGATAATTTTACCGCAAATTCCATCCATGGAGACTTTGTCTTGGAAAAATGTGATCAACAAGAGAGTTGCTATCGAAGAAACAAACTTAAAAGAACTTTGTAATTGTAATTCCCAGAATGTGCCTTCCCATTTGGAAATTTGATGCCTCCAAGACTCTTCTCAGTAGCCCTCTCAACCTCACCCCAAATCTTCTTCCACAAGCCCTTTTCTGAGAATATTTTCACATAACAGAAGTATTGAGGAGAAAGTTGGAGAAGGCACTAAAGTGGATTCAAGGGCTTTTATGAATGAAGTATCTCAAAACAACTCAAATAGATTCAATGGTAGTTATCAAATTTTATTGAGTCTAGGCAGAGTTCTGGAAGACCGAAAAAGGATTGGAATATCTTATGCAGAGGAAAATTATGGAGCAGAAAGGAGAAACACAAAGATTAACAGCCCTGGAAGCCATGGAGATTCAATAGAGAGCTTTCTTAACAGAGAATCAAGTTATTTGCCTCTTAACAACCTTGAATTAGAGATGCCCGAAGCACAAGAAGTGTGTGTTGATGCTAGCCATATCTCATCAAATGTCGAAAACAAACATGTTAAACCTAATCAATCCAATCAATAAAATCGCAATAATTGCGTTACAAAATGATGGAATTAAGGTCATATTTTAAATATGACAATTCTCACTTGAACCTTGCAACACAAAGCGCGACCTTCACCTCAATTTGCTGCTACTGGATACGCTTACTCCGCTATGGGATATGCTACTAGATAAGCTGGATAAACTAATACATCTCGATCACGCTCACGCGAATCTGGCTATCCGTCTGGTTTGACTAGGCAAGAACTGGAACCAGATATGCTGCTGGGTATCAATATCGATATGAAAGGGATGTTATGTTTGGACCCTACTTGTGAGATGAAATTCTAGTTTTGGCTAGCTAGAACGACAGAGACACCTTAGAGGTCCTAGAATGACAGAGACACTTTAGAGGTCATAACTTATTTCATAGTTAGGTGGAAGAGACATTAATAGGGCTTGGTGAGTTAGTTAGGTAGTTAGCAGAGCTTAAGTGAAGGAGGCATGGATCTAATGGCCTAAAACATTTAAATCGTCTAACATTTGATCCAATGGTGCATAGAGAGACATAGTGGTAGCTAAGAGAATTATTTTCAAAGCTAAAGGCATAATAAATATATATCACTTAATTTGAAATAAAAACCAAGATTTAAAATTTAATTACAACTTACAAAACTCCCACATAATTAAAATTAGTGGGCCCAAATTAGAATTAAAGTTAACTTTTTAAAATCACTACTTACAATGTTTTTAAACATTCAATGCTTGAGTGGACCTAAATTGAAAATATGACTAACCTTTTAAATTTAATTGTCACACAATTAATATTATTATATCTATAAGTATTTATCAAACAATTTGAAATCAATATTCCAAGTATTATCATGCAACTAGTATCATTAAGTCAATAAATCAACATTCTTAAATCAATAGTCTTTAATCAATGAGCTATGTAACTAAGTTTTAAAAATATAGTGATAAAATAATTTTTCAAATGAAAAGCACAGTGTAAAAAAAAAAAAAAACTTAAAAATATAAAGTAATATATTTTAAGTGATGCAAATAAAATACATAATTATAAAATAAAAAATATAATATCTTTGTCTATCAAAAATATTTTTATCCAACATCTTAATTATAAATAAATAAATAAATACATTTATAATTTTTATTTAAAATATAAAAGTATTAAATTTCACAATCGGAAATATTAAAGTGATAGTCTTTTTTTTCCTCTTTATACAAAACTTTAAATAGAAAAACCATAACTTTAATGTTCTCTACCATATTTAAATAATAAAAATAAAAAGAAATAATGATACTTATCATCTTTAATGTGACAAAAACGTAGAAGATTTTCGCTAAACGACCACACTGTCTCTAAACTGGCAGCAAGGTGGTAGTTTTTACCATCAACTGCCACACCGTCTCTAAAGTGGAAATTCATGAGAATAAAGAATAATTTCCAAAAAGTTAAAGATTGAAAATTTTATTTGTATTGCATTAATGTACCCCATGCATTTTATGTAAGGTTCTGTGGATTTGTTAATAGAGGAATCAACGAAATTGACACACTAATAATCAATTTAGATCTATCTTAACTACGGATATATCAAGCGTCGAGAGGGATTATGCTTACTTTAGTATATCTTGGATTGGGTTTGTTGAGGTTGTTGAGAGATTTTCTCAACCTCTCTCTCCAAGATTAGAATCAGTTGGATCTCACTCCAACTATATGTATCTCTTGTGTATGTGAGTAATACAATTTAATTATTTGTGTGTGAATATTGTGCGTTTCTGCTCTCTCATAATTTCTAATATGGTATCAGAGCCTCTACTGGCTTAAATCCCTCACGGGATGGCCAGGAAAATGTGAGAGCAATAATTGTCAAACCACTGCTATAGGAGAGTAGGAGAGCAGATAGTTTAATGAATTTATTTTTTGGGCGAAAGTGTTTTTTTTTGTCTTTGTTATTTTATTTTGTTGTGTGTGTTTTTCATTAATTTTAATACGTTAGAGATGGCGCAAATACCAAATACGTTACCGGCGCTGCATTCTTGCTGGAAATATGGTTTGCTCTACGCTGCATTCTTGCTTACTGTCAGCTAACGGACAAACTCTGGCCTGTGGAGGTGGATTATTTGCTGGGTAAGAATCCTCTCGGTATATCACTCATGGTAGGATTTGGCAACAAATATCACAGAGGCGCATCCATTGATATGCAGTTCTCAACAAGAAGCACGAGTACTACTGGCTCACCATCGATGTGCATGGAAGGTTTCATGCAGTGGTACAACAGAAATGCACCCAACCCAAATCTGTTAGTAGGGGCAGCTGTTGGTGGACCAGATCAACATGACCAGTTTGAAGATTGCAAGTCTGATTCCACCAAAATCGAACCTGCAACATATATTAACAGTCCTCTCGTAGGGGTATTGGCCAAACTGAGGGCTATTACATGTGAAGCAAACAAACATTCCTGAATTCATAAATATCTCGTTTACTTTAGCGGGCCCAACTTTGTTTCTGGTCAGAGTGCTCTGGAGGATGGGTATATAACTCACTGGTGGTTCAAGTCGGAATGATGGCTCGAAAACGGGAAATTCAAGAACAAGTCGGAGTTTGTATACCCAGTTTTCAGCGAAGGGCCGCGCCGTTCCCTGGGAAGGGAGGTTGGCAATATGCAGATGAAATGGTTGGCATCCTCCATTGTTGTTTGTTACTGTGTCAAAGTCGTGGGCATGCGTTGTCTCGTTCTGAAATTGGGAATGATGTTGGGCGTGAATTTCGACTTGAAGGTTCGAGTCTACACACGCTAAATTGCTCGGCACACATTGTGCTTTTTGGTTTGTAAAATTTTATAATAAAGAACCAATTATTGAATAGATTTACACAATTTCAAATAGCAGTTCTCGACGTTCTTCGGTGCCAAGAGAATGTATCGCTAATTTGATTGTGAGAGTCTGTTATATGTTGTAGATTCTTGTTGTACTTCGGTGCTCCAAGATCGACAATTACAGGTCATTTTTTATGAGTTTGTAAGTGTGTAAAGGTCACTTTGTAGGATTGATCGCTGATCATATTCTGTACCTAGAATATTTTCCTATAGACTGTTGAAATTTATTCTTCGGGGTTATTTCACAGATGGAGATATTTCCATAGGGTAGTTTAGTGTCGAGACTCTTCTTCGGGGGTGTCAAGATTTTTTAATCTTACAAATTCAACATTGCTGGTCAGAAACAAATGTATTTTAAATGGATTGAATGGTAGCTCGAAAATGGTGGAGACAAGAGCGTTGTCTATGAGATCTCAGAGTAGGTACAAATGTTAATGAAGACCAGATCAGAGAAAGAGATGAAAGTTCAAAGTTTTGTAAAGTAAGCATTAAGGGAGGGTATTAGAATTAGTTAGGATTATGCTTACTTAAGTATATCTTGGATTGGGTTTGTTGAGGTTGTTGAGAGATTTTCTCAACCTCTCTCTCCAAGATTAGAATCAGTTGGGTCTCACTCCAACTATATGTATCTCTTGTGTATGTGAGTAATACAATTTAATTATTTGTGTGTGAATATTGTGCGTTTCTGCTCTCTCATAATTTCTAATAATATCTAGAAGTGCAATTTTTTTTTTTGAGTGCAAAACTTGAGGAAAGGTTTGCACCTCGAGAGATTTGATGCTTCTCGACATTTGATAGATCCGTAGTTAAGATGGATCTAAGTAGGTTTCAGTCATGTGCGTCCAAGGAAAATCTATCGATAATATGAGGAATATATGATTAATTTTATCAATAATATGTAAATACATTTAATATTAATATAACCATTTTAAATATGCTAAATATGTTTGAAATTTATCGAGTCATTTTAATTTTAAATTTTCTTAGTTACCTCAATTTGTTGAGATGATAAATATTGTAAAATAACTTTAATAATGGAAAATGATCAAATAAAATTTTTGAATGCAAAGTTAAAATGTAATAATATTGAATGATAGAAAATGTTAATAATTAGAATGTAGTAAATTACAAATAGCCTTCATTGTGATCAATCTCTTATTAGTTTTGTCATCTTTCCATATCGATTATATGAAAAAGAAAGTAAAAATCATAAATCATAAACCATTTAAATATTTAGCTCGAACTCTTGTAGTAAACACCATACCTTGTCTCTCTTGCTCTCCAATATTATTAGGTTTAATTATTATAACACAAATATCGTTCTACATTGTCAATAATTTTTTGCGCTTACACTTAAATCAATGTATCTAATGCAATAAATCAGATAAGATTAGAAAACAAAATCTACAGAGAAATCAATGCATCTAATGCAAGTAATCAAATAGGATTAGAAATCAACATGTACACTCAAATCAATGCATCTAGTGTAAGTAAGAAAATAAGATTAGAAACCAAAATATACACTAAAATCAATGCATCTAGTGCAAGAAATCAAATAGGATTATAAATCACCATCTACACTGAAATCAATGCATTTAGTGCAAGAAATAAAATAGGATTAGAAATAACTTATATTGAAATAAAGACATATAGTGTAAGAAATCAAATATAGTTATAAATCAACATCTACATTTAAATTAATGCATCTAGTGCAAGCAATAAAATACGATTAGAAATCACCATCTACACTGAAATAAATGAATTTAGTGCAAGAAATCAAATAGAATTAGAAATCATCTACATTGAAATCAATGCATCTAGTGCAAGTAATCAAATATCGTTAAAAATCAAAATCTACACTAAAAACAATGCATCTAGGGCAAGAAATCAAATAGGATTAGAAATCAGCATCGACACTTAAATCAATGCATCTATTGTAAGAAATATTCTTCCCTCTCTCCCCCTCCATATATATCTATGTGTCCCTCCATCTCTCCTTCTTTGTCTCTTTATCTCACCCCCACAAACACACAAACACTCTCATTCCATATTTATCAATCTCTTTGTCCCTCCCTCCCTATCTCCATCTATCTCTTCTTTCTCTTCACCTTCCATCTATATCTCTATCTCCCTTTGTCTCTCTATATCAACCCCAAAAAATACACTGTCTTTCTCCAATCTATCTATCTATCACTCCCTCCTCATCTCCCTCCCTCTCTCTCTCTTCCCCTTCCCTTCCTCTCCCCTGCTTCTATCTCTCTTCCCTCTTATTTTACTCTCTATGTATTTCTTCTTACCTCCCTCTTCTCCCCCTCCATCTCCATCTCTCTTTCCCTACTTCTCTCCACTCTTTCTCTTCCTTTATCTCCCACCTCTCTCTCTCCTAGTCTCTCTCTCTTCACCTTCTAACTTTGTAACTATATGCCTCTCTCTCTCTCCTTCTCTCCCTGATTCTCTCAATCTCCTTTTCTTTGTCTCTTTATCTCACCCCCAAACAGACACACTCTCTCTCCATCTCTCCCTTGTCACTCCCTCACTCTCTCCACTTGTTACTCTCTATGTATTTCTTTTTCCCTCCCTCTCTATATCCATCCCTATCTCCCCCTCCAACTCCATCTCTCTATCCCTCAGTCTCTCCCCATTCAGCTCCATCTCTCAATCCCTCCCTCTCTCCCCCTACAACTCCATCCCTCTATCCCTCCCTCTCTCCGATGTCCCCTCTCTTTTCCTTCCTCTCTCTCTCTCCCTTTCTCTCCTACCTCCCTCTCTTTTCCCCCATCACTCACTCTTTACCCTACAATCCTCTATATTCCCCCATCACTCTCTTCCTCTCTCTCAAGTACTCTCTCTCATCCTTCCTCTCTCTTCCTTTATCACCTCCCTCCCTCTATATTCACCCGCCGCCCCACCACCCCTCGCGCGCTCTCTCTCTCTCTCTCTCTCTCTGCCCTCAATTACTCTCTCTTCCCCCATCACTCTATCTCTCTTTCCAACTCTTTTACTATATCCCTCTTTTTCTTCTTCTCTCTCCTTCTCTCCCCCCTTGTCTCCATCACTCCTTCTATGTCTCTTTATCTCACCCCTAAACATACACACTCTCTCTCCATCTCTCCCTTGTCACTCCTTCTCACTCCACTTCTCACTCTCTATGTCTTTCTTCTTATCTCCCCCTCCAACTTTGTCTCTCTATCCCTCCCTCTCTCCTCATCTCATCCTTCGTCTCTCATCCTTTCTCTCCTACCCCTATCTCTCTCTCTCTCTCTCCCTCTTTCTCTACCCTCCAATCCTTTCTCCTTCTCCCTCCCTCTCTCCTTCTCTCTCTCTCCCACCTCCATATTTATGTCTCTCTCCCTCTCTCTTACCCTTCTCTACCTCTCTCACTCCTCTCCCTCTCTCTCTGTTCATTCTTCCTCTATGCTCTCCTTCAGTTTATCTCAATCTCTCCCTTGTCACTCCCTCTATTTCTCCAGCTCTATCGTATGTCTTTGTTATTCCCTCCCATATCTATCTAGAGTTTCTATATATATATATATATATATATATATATATATATATATATATATAAAGTTACTAAATTTAATAATTTTAATATTATAATAACAATAATATTAATGTTAGGGTTGATAATGTTTTTTTTGCATGGTATTATTATTAATTTGGTCCATGGTATTCGGCCCTGAGTAAGTATAAAAAGAGATATTATTTATTTACCATACCTCTAGTTTATTTATATTTTTATTTATTTACTTTGGCTTCACTTTGCAATGTTGAAAAAACGATAACGAGTGTGTAGGGAGTAACTGAATTAGACTATAAGAGAAGCAAGCTAAGTTGCAAACATTGAGAAACTATAAATTAACAGAGTTATGGAGTAGGAAATTATTGAATAATTTGGGGGAAATGTACATGGAGTTGATAATTTTACCGCAAATTCCATCCATGGAGACTCTGTCTTGGAAAACTGTGATCAACAGGAGAGTTGCTATCAAATAAACAAACTTAAAAGAACTTTGTAATTGTAATTCCTAGAATGTGCCTTCCCATTTGGAAATTTGATGCCTCCAAGACTCTTCTCAGTAGCCCTCTCAACCTCACCCCAAATCTTCTTCCACAAGCCCTTTTTTGAGAATATTTTCGCATAACAGAAGTATTGAGGAGAAATTTGGAGTAGGCACTAAAGTGGATTCAAGGGCTTTTATGAATGAAGTATCTCAAAGCAGCTCGAATAGATTCAATGGTAGTTATCAAATTTTATTGAGCCTAGGCAGAGTTCTGGAAGACCAACAAAGGATTGGAATATCTTATGCAGAGGAAAATTATGGAGCAGAAAGGAGAAACACAAAGATTAGCAGCCCTGGAAGCCATGGAGATTCAATAGAGAGCTTTCTTAACAGAGAATCAAGTTATCTGCCTCTTAACAACCCCGAATTAGAGATGCCCGAAGCACAAGAAGTGTGTGTTGATGCTAGCCATATCTCATCAAATGTCGAAAACAAACATGTTAAACCTAATCAATCCAATCAATAAAATCGCAATAACTACGTTACAAAAATGATGGAATTAAGGTCATATTTTAAATATGACAATTCTCACTTGAACCTTGCAACACAAAGCGCGACCTTCACCTCAATTCGCTGCTACAAGATATGCTTACTCCGCTATGGGATATGCTACTAGATAAGCTGGATAAAATAATACATCTCGATCACGCTCACACGAATCTGGCTATCCGTTTGGTTTGACTGGGCACGAAATGGAACCGGTTATGCTGCTGGGTATCAATATCGATATGAAAGGGATGTTATGTTTGGACCTTGCTTGTGAGATGAAATTCTAGTTTTGGCTAGCTAGAACGACAAAGACACCTTAGAGGTCCTAGAATGACAGAGACACTTTAGAGGTCATAACTTATTTCATAGTTAGGTGGAAGAGACATTAATAGGGCTTGATGAGTTAGTTAGGTAGTTAGCAGAGCTTAAATGAAGGAGGCATGGATCTAATGGCCTAAAACATTTAAATCGTCTAACATTTGATCCAATGGTGCATAGAGGGACATAGTGGCAGCTAAGAGAATTATTTTCAAAGATAGAGGCGTAATAAATATATATCACTTAATTTGAAATAAAAACCAAGATTTAAAATTTAATCACAACTTACAAAACTCCCACAGAATTAAAGTTAGTGGGCCCAAATTAGAATTAAAATTAATTTTTTTAAATCACTACTTACAATGTTTTTAAACATTCAATGCTTGAGTGGACCTAAATTGAAAATATGACTAACCTTTCAAATTTAATTGTCACACAATTAATATTATTATATCTATAAGTCTTTATCAAACAATTTGAAATCAATATTCCAAGTATTATCATGCAACTAATATCATTAAATCAATAAATCAATATTCTTAAATCAATAAATCAATAATCTTTAATCAATGAGCTATGTAACTAAGTTTTAAAAATATAGTGATAAAATAAATTTTCAAATGAAAAGCACAATGTTAAAAAAAAAAAAAACACTTAAAAATATAAAGTAATATATTTTAAGTGATGCAAATAAAATACATAATTATAAAATAAACAATATAATATCTTTGTCTATCAAAAATATTTTTATCAACATCTTTTATATATATATATAATTTTTATTTAAAACATAAAAGTAATAAATTTCACAATCGGAAATATTAAAGTGAGTCCTTTTTTCCTCTTTATACAAAACTTTAAATAGAAAAACCATAACTTTAATGTTCTCTACCATATTTAAATAATAAAAATGTTCTTTACCATATTTAAATAATAAAAATAAAAAGAAATAATGATACTTATCATCTTTAATGTGACAAAAACGTAGAAGATTTTCGCTAAACGACCACACTGTCTCTAAAATGGCAGCAAGGTGGCAGTTTTTACATCAACTGCCACACCGTCTCTAAAGTGGAAATTCATGAGAATAAAGAATAATTTCCAAAAAGTTAAAGATCGAAAATTTTATTTGTATAGCATTAATGTACCCCATGCACTTTATGTAAAGTCTCGTGGATTTGTTAATAGAGTAATTAACGAAATTGACACACTATTTATGAATAATCAACTTAGATCCATCTTAACTATGGACCTATCAAGCGCCGAGAGGGATCAAATATCTAGAAGTGCAATTTTTTTTTTGAGTGCAAAACTTGAGGAAATGTTTGCACCTCGAGAGATTTGATCCTTCTCGGCGCTTGATAGATCCGTAGTTAAGATGGATCTAAGCTGGTTTCAGTCGTGTGCGTCCAAGGAAAATCTATCGATAATATGAGGAATATATGATTAATTTTATCAATAATATGCAAATACATTTAATATTAATATAACCATTTTAAATATGCTAAATATGTTTGAGATTTATCGAGTCATTTTAATTTTAAATTTTCTTAGTTACCTCAATTTGTTGAGATGATAAATATTGTAAAATAACTTTAATAGTAGAAAATGATCAAATAAAATTTTTGAATGCAAAGTTAAAATGTAATAATATTGAATGATAGAAAATGTTAATAATTAGAATGTAGTCAATTACAAATAGCCTTCATTGTGATCAATCTCTTATTAGTTTTGTCATCTTTCCGTATCGATTATATGAAAAAGAAAGTAAAAATCATAAATCATAAACCATTTAAATATTTAGCTCCAACTCTTGTAGTAAACACCATACCTTGTCTCTCTTGCTCTCCAATATTATTAGGTTTAATTATTATAACACAAAAATCGTTCTACATTGTCAATAATTTTTTGCGCTTACAGTGAAATTTGTAGAAATTTGAATAACTGTTAAATTATTCACCGAGATTATCCTGATCACACACTATTTGAGCTCCATGCATAATACATAACCTCTTCTACCATTGATCATTAATTGCGGAAATATAAACAATCACATGCGCACATGAAAACCATAAACAATCACACATATAAACACAATATTTATGGGAAAGCTTAAAGCTGAAAACCCCCAACTATCTGTATATTATAATGATAGAGATCATGTAACAATCATTGTACAAACTCCTCACAAGCTCTCAGTATAATCTCCAATTGTTACACACTACACAAGCTCAGATCTAGCAAAACACATGCTCCAATCTGCTCCACCTGTTAGCCTGCCTCTACTGTGCAATCCAAGATGAATAATGGCCCAATCTGAGTTCGAATCCCTCTGGTATGCACTGCGCAATCCTCATTGGCATCTCCATCAATGTGTGGTGCAAACTCATGCACTAGTATAGTCACAACTGATAGTCACACTGCTCTTTCACCTACCTCTTCACTGGTCTCCACTGAAACTGTCCATGCACTGAAGTTAACTGATGTATTCTTTAGTTGATTAATGAGTTTATAATTAGTGAATTAATTAATAATTAATTCACACCACTCTCACTAGTGTATCAATCAGCTAGACTAGATACAACTAGCCCAACTATGTTTAACTGAGTTAAACTGAACACAACTCCATTAACTCCTCAATCAACTCCACCAAACTTTGTCACCTGAGTTCTAACTGAAGTCTCCATGCAATAGCTCCACTAAACCCTCGAGAATAGCGTAATTCCTTCTGTCAGTTGCATGTGCCACATCTGTGCACTTAACTGAAGTGCTCCAAGAGGATAAGATAATGTTTAGAGTCCAAATATTATTAAGAGCTAATAATATTCGACATATCTATTTTTAGACTGGCAATCTAAAAATAGATTCCGCCCAGTATGTCTCAAAATAGAAGTCCATCTATCTTTTCCGACTTGAACAACCATCCACAAATAACATCCTGCAACTCATAGAACATTATCCATATGTCTAAAAATAGACATAGTCTAAAAATAGACTTTGCGCCAAAAATAGCCTGCGGGCCCACTTAGTGAAGGCGACTTCTTTCCACTAAGCTCATCATCTTGATGCAATCTCAACACTCCCTCTCAACAAGATAAGGATTATCTGCCACCCCTATCCTGCCTTTGTGGTATTCGAATTTGTTCCTGGTGAGCGCCTTCGTCAAGATATCAGCATCCTGATTCTCCGTGGGAATGTATGAAAGTAACATGATCTTCCGCTGCACACAATCTCTGATATGATGATACCGGATGTCAATGTGTTTAGATCTATCATGAAATACTGGATTAACCGAGAGTTTGATGCAACTCTGATTATCACAATAAATCACAATAGGCTCTAAGTGTGAACCGAACAACCCGACCAGGATCTTCCTCATCCATATAGCCTCGCATGCAGCCAAACTCGCTGCCATATACTCGGCCTCTGCTGAACTGAGTGCCACGGATCTCTACTTCCTGCTGTACCAAGAAACTGCTGTCGACCCGATACTGAAAATCCCTCCAGATGTGCTCTTTCTATCCGTTGGGCTCCCTGCCCAATCTGCATCCGTGAAGCCACATAGCCTCACCTCATCCGACTGTCTGTACCACAATCCATATCCCGATGTGCCTCTGAGATATCTCAATACATGCTTGCCTTCCTTCCAGTAGAGCTTGGTAGGCTTAACCATAGCTTGTGAAAGTTGGTTAACAGCATAGCATATGTCGGGTCGTGTATTGACCAGATACATAAGCGACCCCACCAACTGTCGATAAACAGTGGCATCCACTACCTCCGCTGAAGTAGCATCCTCCTTCCTCCAACCACCAGGAAGAGGAATATCAACAGGCTTGAAGCCATGCATGTTGAACTTCTCCAGTATCTCCCGGGCATACTTACCCAGAGAAACAAACAGTCCATCACTGCGCTGCCAAATTTCCAATCCCAGGAAATAATGAAAGAGGCCCAAGTGCTTCATCTCAAACTCTTTTGCAAGATCATCCTTGCATGAGAGTATCAATAGCTCATCACCTGTCAAAATAAAATCATCTACATAAAGTACAATGATCAACAACTTACCCTCCACCACCATCTGGTATAGGTTTGGATCCGCCTCACTCTTGGAGAATCCAAGTCCGGTGAAATAACTGTCTATCCATGTGTACCAAGCACGAGGTGCTTGTTTCAACCCATACAACGCTCTCTTGAGCCTGCACACATGCGACTCGCTGATGAAGATCTCAAAACCTTCGGGCTGCTCTATGTACACCTTCTCCTCAATGAATCCGTTGAGGAACGCAGTCTTCACATCCATCTGATGAATGTGCCACCCCATCTGCACTGAGAGAGCAAGAATCGTCCGTATGGAAGAATACCTTGCGACAGGTGCGAAAGTCTCCTCATAATCGATCCCCTCTATCTGTGAAAAGCCTCGGGAAAAAAATCTTGCCTTGTACTTCTCGACACTCTCGTCAGCTGCCTGCTTCACTTTGTAGATCCATCTCGAACCCACCACTGATTTCCCCTCCGGCCTTGGGACAATCTCCCATGCACTATTTCTGACAATCGAATCATACTCTTCCACCATGGCATCTACCCATGCGGGGTCCTCCACAACTTCTTCAAAAGAGGATGGCTCCGTCACGATACACTTGCTCACAAGAGCCATGTATCCAGTATATTGGTTAGGTGACTGTCTCTGTCTGCGCTGTGCTATAGGTGGTCCTACAACCTTCTCTGCATCTTGAGCCAGTCGCTCAGCTTCTGTAGTGCGCTTCCGCCCTCTGATGGTTGGCGCTGCATGAGTGGTCTCTTCCACTCCATGAACTTCCTCTTGTGGCTGATCCACATCCTGAAGCTCATCCTTAGGAACTAATAGCTCCTCATATGCATGCAAGTGTGGCTCCCTCTCAAGCGAACACTTCATGGCTTTCTCCTCCTGAAATTTGATATCCCGTCACACAACAGTATTGCGACTGTCTGGAAAATACACACGATAGTTGTGGGGTGTATCAGTGTATCCCACAAATATCCCAACCTCTACGGTCAGCTCCAGCTTCTTCTTGGCATCCTTCGTCACATGAATGTAAACAGGTGAACCAAAAATCTTCAAATGGGAAATATCAGGCTTCTTACCAGAAAACGCCTCCTCGGGTGTACTCATGCCAAGTATCTTGTGAGGACAATGGTTCTGCACATATACTGCAGTATTGCATGCCTTCGCCCACAAGTGAATGGGTAGGCCCTGATCATGCAACATCGCCCGTGCAGCACCCACAATCGTTCTGTTCTTCCGCTCAAAAACCCCGTTCTAGTGTGGGTTATGAGGTGCTATGAGCTCTCTTCGAATTCCTTCTGCGCTGCAAAATTCCTTGAATTTGCCAGAGATGAATTCACCACCATTGTCGCTCCTAAGAGCCTTCACCTGCTTCCTCGATTCTTTCTCAACCAGCGCCTTAAACTCACAGAAATTTGAGTATGTCTCGCTCTTCTTCTGCATGAAGAAGATCCAACACTTCCGAGAAAAATCATCAACAAAGATCACATAGTACTTGTGCTTTGCTGTCGAAGCTACTGAGAAAGGTCCACACACGTTTGTGTGAATTCTCTCAAGGATTGTCGTGGCGCGACTATCCTTCTCGTGAAAGGTGGCTTTCACAAATTTTCCCAAGGTACATCCCTTGCACTGATCTGACTGTGCAAGAGTACCCTTAGGAAGCCCAGTAGAAATCTGCTGCAGTATCTTCAAAGCTCCATGGTGAAGGTGGCCCAATCTCCGGTGCCACAACTCGCCATCATCCTGGCTCACCACTCCTTCTACCTTGCCTGCCATTGCTGCGCAGCCATCTACCTGCAATTGATAAAGGTTCTTAACTCGAACCCCTATCCTCCGGGTCTCACCAGTTGCCTTACTGCGCAGGAAAGCCTTTCTCTCGCTAAAGACAACATCATATCCCTTGTCTTCTAACATCGCCACAGAGATAAGATTCTTCTTCAATCCTGGAACATGCATCACTTCCTTCAATACGAAGGGTTTACCAGACTCCCTCTCAAAGGAAATGGTATTGATACCGGTCACGCTGTATCTACCATCATCGCCCATCTCGATGTGCACTCCAAGATCTTTCTCATCCAGATCAGTAAACAAATCTCGATCTCTTGTCATGTGAAAAGACGCACCACTGTCCAAAAACCACACTAAACCCATCACACTTGAAACAAAGCATGTGATCAGTGAAAAATCTAGCTCAAACTATGAGGCTAAGGCCTCTCTAGCTGCAGATCCAGCAGCCTGCTTATTTTTCTTCTTCTGCGGACAATTTGTGGCATAATGTCCGTGTTGGTGACAGTGAAAGCACTTCACCTTGGACATGTCCTGCTTCTTGCCTTTCGCACCGGAATGAGAAGCTTTCTTGCTCTTCCCCTTCTTTTATTTGGCAGCCAAAGCGCAATTCTCTTCATCAGAGTTCTTTGATGAAGATCTGTCCCTGGTACTCCGCCTTATCTTCTCTTGCACAAGATCCGACCAAAGTCGCTCCCATCCTGGCAATTTCTCCCGACCATTGACAGAGTCCTGATAGGAGTGCCAACTCTTCGGAAGCCCAAGGAGAGCCAAGCTCACCAAGTCCTCATCATCAACAATCACCCCCACACTTCCCAGCTCATCCCTGCATTGGATGAACTTCGTGAGGTACTTGGGCATACTGTCGCCTTTCTCCATCTTTATGTTCCCGAGTTTGTCCTTGAGCGCCAACTTCCTCTGGTCGCTCTTGCTTTGAAATAAATCTGTCAAAGCTTTCCACATCAAGAATGGAGAAGCCTTACCATGAAGGTTGGACACTATGTGATCCTTCACACCTTCCAACAGAATCCTTCGACACTTTGTTGTCTTCTTTTGCCATGTGTCAAGTACGGCAGCATCACTAGAAGTAGGCTTTGGAACTTCTGCATCTATGAACTCCTTCAACCCATTGTCATCTAGCACCGCCTCCATCCTGTCCTTCCATGAAATATAATTCGAGCTGCCCTCAAGGGCATACTCCAATCGCAATCCATTGAAAGACATATCAACTTTGACACCAAGAAAACACTGCTGCAAATTCGAATTCCACCAGCACAAAACTCAACCGCTTTAATGTTTTGCAATTGCTCCAATGATCAATATCGCTCTGATACCATGTATAAATTTGAATAACTGTTAAATTATTCACCGAGATTATCCTGATCACACACTATTTGAGCTTCATGCATAATACATAACCTCTTCTACCATTGATCATTAATTGCGGAAATATAAATAATCGCATGCGCACATTAAAACCATAAACAATCACACATATAAACACAGTATTTATGGGAAAGCTTAAAGCTGAAAACCCCCAACTATCTGTATATTATAATGATAGAGATAATGTAACAATCATTGTACAAACTCCTCACAAGCTCTTAGTACAATCTCCAATTGTTACACACTACACAAGCTTAGATCTAGCAAAACACATGCTCCAATCTGCTCCACCTGTTAGCCTGCCTCTACTGCGCAATCCAAGATGAATAATGGCCCAATCTGAGTTCGAATCCCTCTAGTATGCACTGTGCAATCCTCATTGGCATCTCCATCAATGTGTGGTGCAAACTCATGCACCAGTATAGTCACAACTGATAGTCACACTGCTCTTTCACCTACCTCTCCACTAGTCTCCACTGAAACTGTCCATGCACTGAAGTTAACTGATGTATTCTTTAGTTGATTTATGAGTTTATAATTATTGAATTAATTAATAATTAATTCACACCACTCTCACTAGTGTATCAATCAGTTAGACTAGATACAACTAGCTTAACTATGTTTAACTGAGTTAAACTGAACACAACTCCATTAACTCCTCAATCAACTCCACCAAACTCTGTCACCTGAGTTCTAAATGAAGTCTCCATGCAATAGCTCCACTAAACCCTCAGGAATAGCGTAAATCCTTCTGTCAGCTGCATGTGCCACATCTGTGCACTTAACTGAAGTGCTCCAAGGGGATAAGATAATGTTTAGAGTCCAAATATTATTAAGAACTAATAATATTCGACATATCTATTTTTAGACTGGTAATCTAAAAATAGATTCCGCCCAGTATGTCTAAAAATAGAAGTTCATCTATTTTTTCCGACTTTACCAACCATCCACAAATAGAATCCTGCAACTCATAGAACATTATCCATATGTCTAAAAATAGACATAGTCTAAAAATAGACTTTGCGCCAAAAATAGCCTGCGGGCCCACTTAGTGAAGGCGATTTCTTTCCACTAAGCTCATCATCTTGTTGCAATCTCAACAAAATCAATGCATCTAATGCAATAAATCAGACAAGATTAGAAAACAAAATCTACAGAGAAATCAATGCATCTAATGCAAGTAATCAAATAGGATTAGAAATCAACATCTACACTCAAATCAATGCATCTAGTGTAAGTAAGAAAATAGGGTTACAAACCAAAATATACACTAAAATCAATGCATCTAGTGCAAGAAATCAAATAGGATTATAAATCACCATCTACACTAAAATCAATGCATTTAGTGCAAGAAATAAAATAGGATTAGAAATAACTTATATTGAAATAAAGACATATAGTGTAAGAAATCAAATATAGTTATAAATCAGCATCTACATTTAAATTAATGCATCTAGTGCAAGCAATAAAATACGATTAGAAATCACCATCTGCAGTGAAATAAATGAATTTAGTGCAAGTAATCAAATAGAATTAGAAATCATCTACATTGAAATCAAATGCAAGTAATCAAATATCGTTAGAAATCAAAATCTACACTAAAATCAATGCATCTAGTGCAAGCAATCAAATAGGATTTGAAATCACCATCGACACTTAAATCAATGCATCTATTGTAAGAAATATTCTTCCCTCTCTCCCCCTCCATATATATCTTTATGTCCCTCCATATCTCCTTCTTTTTCTCTTTATCTCACCCACACAAACACTCTCACTCCATATTTATCAATCTCTTTTTCCCTACCTCCCTGTCTCCATCTATCTCTTCTTTCTCTTCACCTTCCATCTATATCTCTATCTCCCTTTGTCTCTCTATATCAACCCCAAAACATACACTCTCTTTCTCCAATCTATCTATCTATCTATCACTCCATCCTCATCTCCCTCCCTCTCTCTCTCTCTTCCCCTTCCCTTCATCTCCCCTGCTTCTATCTCTCTTCCCTCTTGCTATCCTCTCTTTCTCTCCCTCCATCTTCCTTACACTCCTTCTCTCTTTCTCTCTCTCTCTCCAAATTTTACTCTATATGTATTTCTTCTTACCTCCCTCTCTCTCCCCCTCCATCTCCATCTCTCTTTCCCTACCTCTCTCCACTCTTTCTCTTCCTTTATCTCCCACCTCTCTCTCTCCCAGTCTCTCTCTCTTCACCTTCTAACTTTGTAACTATATGCCTCTCTCTCTCTCCTTCTCTCCCCCATTCTCTCAATCTCTTTTTCTTTGTCTTTTTATCTCACCCCCAAACAGACACACTCTCTCTCCATCTCTCCCTTGTCACTCCCTCACTCTCTCCACTTGTTACTCTCTATGTATTTCTTCTTCCCTCCCTCTCTCCCATCCAACTCCATCTCTCTATCCATCCCTATGTCCTCCTCCAACTCCATCTCTCTATCCCTCAGTCTCTCCCCATTCAGCTCCATCTCTCAATCCTTCCCTCTCTCCCCCTACAACTCCATCTCTCTATCCCTCCCTCTCTTCGAAGTCCCCTCTCTTTTCCTTCCTCTCTCTCTCCCTTTCTCTCCTACCCCCCTCTCTCTTCCCCCATCACTCACTCTTTACCCTACAATCCTCTATATTCCCCCATCACTCTCTTCCTCTCTCTCAAGTACTCTCTCTCGTCCTTCCTCTCTCTTCCTTTATCACCTCCCTCCCTCTATATTCACCCCCCTAGCTCCCCACAATCTCTCTCTCTCTCTCTCTGCCCTAAAATACTCTCTCTTCCCCCATCACTCTATCTCTCTTTCCAAATCTTTTACTATACCCCTCTTTTTCTTCTTCTCTCTCCCCTTGTTTCCATCACTCCTTCTATGTCTCTTTATCTCACCCCTAAACATACACACTCTCTCTCCATCTCTCCCTTGTCACTCCTTCTCACTCCACTTCTCACTCTCTATGTCTTTCTTCTTATCTCCCCCTCCAACTTTGTCTCTCTATCCCTCCCTCTCTCCTCATCTCATCCTTTGTCTCTCTTCCTTTCTCTCCTACCTCTCTCTCTCTCTACCCTCCAATCCTTTCTCCTTCTTCCTCCCTCTCTCCTTCTCTCTCTCTCCCACCTCCATATTTATGTCTCTCTCCCCCTCTCTTACCCTTCTCTACCTCTCTCACTCCTCTCTCTCTCTCTCTCTCTTCATTCTTCCTCTCCGCTATCCTTCAGTTTATCTCAATCTCTCCCTTGTCACTCCCTCTATTTCTCCAGTTGTATCGTATGTCTTTGTTATTCCCTCCCATATCTATCTAGAGTTTATATATATATATATATATATATATATAGTATTAATATAAAATTACTAAATTTAATAATTTTAATATTATAATAACAATAATAATAATAATATTAATATTTTAATATTATTGTTAGGGTTGATAATGTTTTTTTTGCATGGTATTATTATTAATTTGGTCCATGGTATTCGGCCCAATGTATTTGACCTATAGGTTTCACCTAATTAGAACTTATTTTTGAGTTTTTGTAAATATAAAGAGCTTTATGGAGTAAATATAAAAAGAGGTCTTATTTATTTACCATACCTCTAGTTTATTTATATTTATATTTATTTACCATATCTGCTGAGTAAGTATAAAAAGATATTTTATTTATTTACCACACCTCTGGTTTATTTATATTTTTATTTGTTTACCATATCTCTTTTTTTAGTGTTCATAAAACTCTTCATATTTTTAATTTATTTTTAATTGTTTATTTATATGGTTATGTAAATTATTTTTAAAGCCAACATTATTTATATTTTTTTCAAAAACAAATAGTTTTTTATTTTGGCTTCAGACATACTTACACATCGGGGTCATACTAGGCTGTAGAATGCGCCTCTCGCGGCGCAATAAAGTCCATATTTATGAATAATGAATAATAAAGTCTTTGATACAATCATTATGGATGGAAATGGTGATTACATCACCATTAATTAGTAGGAGAGGTTTCGGTTGTTTCATGAATTTAGTAATTCTCTTGAAGATATAATTTTCTTTAAAGAAATTAAAATTCATATATATATATATATATATATATATATATATATATATAATATTTGACAAATTTATAGTTAAAATGGATCTTATACTTACTATATATAAAATGAAAAGTTTGTGCGTATATATTATGTGTAATTTTTCATTATTTAAATTGTATTTTAAAATGTATAAATACATTCATTATTTTGAATTTTTTTTGGTATTTGAATTATGTAAACTACATAACTTAAATTTGTAATTCTAATAAATATTTACTAGATTTCACACAAAATTTAAAAAAATGATCAAAATGTAAAATAATAAGACTACTTGAAATGTTTTAACTTTTAACCATAATTTTTTTTTCAATTATTTTATATAATATATACATAGTTGACATTGAAATATTTTACATAATATGAGCATTGAAATATTTTATTTATAAATAACATTGTTCAATTTAAATTGTTCTTTATTATTAATATATTTGTAAATATTCATCAATATTACATAACCTTGCATATTGAAATATTTTATTTATATTTCACTTTGATTTTTTCTATTATTAATAATAATTTTGAAATGCCTCATACACACATACTTGTATACTTTCTCTATATATACATATATTTGAAGTTGAAATTGAAATAAATTAGTTGATTATTTTTTTTCAATAATATTAAATTGTTCTTTATTATTAATATATTTGTAAATATTCATCAATATTACATAACCTTGCATATTGAAATATTTTATTTGTATCTTACTTTGAATTTTTCTATTATTAATAATAATTTTGAAATGCTTCATACACACATACTTATATACTTTCTCTCTATATACATATATTTGAAGTTGAAATTGAAATAAATTAATTGATAATTTTTTTCAATAAAATCAAATTGTTCTTTATTATTAATATATTTGTAAATATTCATCAATATCACATAACCTTGCATATTGAAATATTTTATTTATATCTCACTTTGATTTTTTCTATTATTAATAATAATTTTGAAATGCCTCATACACACATACATATATACTTTCTCTCTATATAAATATATTTGAAGTTGAAATTGAAATAAATTAGTTGATTATTTGAAGTTGAAATTGAAATAAATTAATTGATTATTTGTTTTCAATGAAATGTGTATGAGAATTTTATTAAAAAGAAGAGTTGGGATTTAGTCCAGAACCATTACATTGTAGGTTTGAGATGAGCACAAAGACTCATTCCAAACCTCAAATGATTACCCTATGAAACAAAACAAAAAAACCTTTTCGAACTGAAAAATTTCCAAAAATCTCCTAAAATCACAAACCTTGTTATTTTCCATATCTTCCTTATCTGCGTTATCTATTGAAGAAATGTTTTTTTTTTTCCATCAATTTCACTTTGGGATTCAAGGGGATGTCCATCTTTCACTGGAATTTGTTGTTCTTGCTCTGGTGCTGAATTTGATGGGGCTCTACAACGAAAAAATTTATTCTCGTAATCGGTCTTCTGAGTCCACACATAATCTGGAGTCGACTGATAAATTTTAGCAGGAAAACCCTTGTTGAAATCCATCTCCAGACAAATTTGTGCATAATTAGTTTTATAATTTCAGATTTCAGACTTCTGCGATCTTTATTTTTTTTTTTTTGGTTTTATGGATCCATCGCATTAAGTAGTAAATTCTTCTATCGACGTTTTGAACCAGCTACCGAGGTTCATTCTCAAGATTTAAAAATGAATGTTGGACTGCAACAATAAAACGTCCCTAACACATTTCCAATAGAGGATAGCGTTGAGATATTCCATAAATGCAAGTGAAGATTCAGAAACCTAACCCAAACAAGATCCGAGGAAACATATGCCAATACCAGATCAAAAGTGGGAATCCAAGGCTACAAAAAAAGGCCATTGTTGCCCCAAAACTAGGGCCCAAAATCATAAATTTTATGCTTGTCTTCAACATTATCAAAAGCAACAACAAAGAAACCCCAAGCTAGATAATAAATGGTCATATCTTACGACAATAACGGTTTCCACGATTCAAAGATCCACTTGTGTAGATCACAAACAAAACCAAAACCAATTAAATATGAATACTAACCTTTTATCTGGAAAAAGAAGAAGAAGAAGAAGAAGAAATCTTCTCAATCCACAACAATATTGGGGGTCAAAGCTTCCTGAACAAATGAAGAAGAAAGAAGAAGAAGAAGAAAGCTTCTTAATCCACAACAATATTGGGGGTCAAAGCAAAAAAGAAGAAGAAGAAGAAGAAGAAGAAGAAAGCTTCTTAATCCACAACAATATTGGGGGTCAAAGCTTCCTGAACAAACGAAGAACAAATCCGACTTTCAATATGGCACAATATACGAAATATTATTGTTATTATTATTATTATTGTTTATAATTTTTTTCTTAATTTTATTATTCACGCATCATTTTTCACATACTATTTATATTCTATATGAGTAATACATCATAGGCTCGAAGCTATTACATCAAATATCATGTTACTTGTGGGAGTTGGACTTTGGTGGAGAGTGCCCCAATCATTTCTCCCAACCACTCGAGATAAACACAATTAACTAAATTAACTGGTTTATTATTGATGTTTTGTAATGTTTTTAATTAAAATTAATTAAATATATTCATTTTAATTGTTTATTATAATTGAAATTGTTTTATTTGTTTATTTAGAGGATATTTTATTTTTATTTTAAAAGGAACATGTGTCAATTTCAGGTTGAGCATGGAAGGAATTACACATCTCCCTCATACTGACTTGTAGAATGTGCCTCTCCCAGCAATAAAAAATGCAAGGTTAAACTATCAAGTTAATTTTATAAATGATATTATAGATGTTATTATAATTAAAATTCATAGATTAATTTTGTTTTATTTATTGATATAAATGCATCATTTTTATAATGATAAAGTATTTTAGAAAATTGTTGTTTATTTTTTTAACTTTTAATATTATTAAAATATATATTTTAATTAGAGAATTTTTTTTTGGATATTATTAATTTATGTTTTTAATATAAATATAGGTAAAAAACTTCTAAAATTCAATATCATTATACATATCATGAAGGTTTATATTTTTTCCCCTAGGGTGTAGATTACTTGGCAAGGTATGTTTATGTTAATATTATGAGCTTATTGGTTCAAAATTTGATGTACCTATGTCTATGTTAGGGGTATGCATTCCACTAGTCACTAAAAAAATTAAAAAATCCTGAATCAGGTGGACATGGGATTAAATGGACAGGGGCTAGAGCATGGTGACAACCACCAACAATGCAAGGCCACATGTTGTGCACTACCTAGTTCTCAACATGAAAGTATAGAGGATACTTATGGTAACATTAATATACATAACATGCACATACAAAGGATATTGTTTGGTGGACTCTAAAGCATTCTCAAATGTCATGTCTTATTCTATGTGCAAGAATATTAATGATGTCCTAGAAAATGCAAATATTAAGCTCATTCAACTTGACAAGTTGGAAGTAAAAGTAATAGGCGAGCTTAAATATGTATTGATCAAATTTTCCTCTAATCCCCAGGTTCATTAAGTGATTGATATCATAGGTGTGGACATACCTAAGGCTTATGGTCATTGCTAATCAGAGATTGGTCATAAAAATTGTAAGGATATTTCGCTACTGGTTGGTCACACCTCTAGTTTCCATACATGGGAAAGAGTAATAAGATAAGGGTGAACAATGTGCCTCACATGAATATACAATGACTCAACTAGAGGGGGGCAATGAACTAACAAATTTCACAAATGTTACACTGGGTAACTATTTTCTTGAAACCTCCATTAGTTTTTATTCAACTCAGTCATCCTCCTTCACACCTAAAATCTAGTTTGATGCCCTTCTATGTTTGTGGGATGGTGATAATGAATTTTGTACATTAGATGTAAATAACAATGGTTGTATTAACCCAAAGGTAAATAGTGATAATTTGATTAGATTATAATCTAACACAAACATTTGGACTTTGTATTTTGATGGCTCTAAGATGCAGGATGGAGCTAGTGAAAAGTGTATTTTGATCAATGCATACAAACAAAATACCATGGTGTCCTTCCACTTAGAATTTGAATGTACCAACAACGCAATATAATATGAAGCACTCATTTTTGGACTAAAAAAGGTCATTGATCTCAAGGCACAATTATTATGAGTTCTGGGTGACTTAAATATAATTGTGTGATGGGTACGAAATATTATTTATTGTTTTCCTTCATATATAAAAAGCTACTAGCAAGAGATATGGAGGTTAATTTCATATTTTAAGGAATTTAATTTATGTCCATTCCTCAATCTATGAATTCTAACACTAACACATTGGAAAATGCAGCTGCTAGATTTACCCCATTTTGTCACAATTTTTCTATTGAAACACTTTTCAAGCTTGTTATCCCATATAACATCACCAACAAGCATGTGTTTAATTATGATCAACATGTGATTGAATTCCTTACCAACTTAGACATGTTCAAGGATGCAGTCATTGATGATGAGGATCATGATGCACAACAACAAGATAAATAGGAAAATATGGGTAACTCCATCATTAAATGGGTGATTTCACTTGAAAAATACTTTGAGCTGCACTCAAAATACTGATAACCTATCAATCCCGGGACCCATAGTTCTACATTGAAGAAAAAACTAGTAAACTTGGGAAATAAGAAGGACCTAAATTTTTTTAACCTAAGTACATGTTGTTCACTAGCAGAAAAGTAGACATATGCATAGTTGTTCACAAAGTATAAAGATGTTTTTGCATGGATATACGATGACTTGAAAACATGTTATATCCATATTATTCAATGTTTCGTTCCTATGAAGGAGGGTGTCAAACTATTTTAACAAAAGATATGTAAAGTTCATCCCATGCTAGAATCCCTAATACAAAAGGAACTCAAGAAGTTGATGGATGCTAGGATCGTATTTAAAGTAAGACATTCAAGATAGTTATTGAGCCTCGTACTAGTAAGGAAAAATTTAAAGGAGATATGAATATGTGTAGATTCAAGTAACCTCAATAGGGTATCTAACCAAGATAATTACGTAGTGCTTATCATGGAGAATATCCTCTAACAAGTGTCAGGATTTGAGATGTTCTCTTTGTTTGATGGATTCTCGAGATATAATTAGGTCTTGGTCGCCTAAGAAGATAGGCTCAAGACCACCTTTTTCACCAAGTGGAGAGATTTTTCTTATGACGGGATGCCATTTGTGTTAATTAATGTTGGTGCTACTTTTCAACGTGCCATGGATAGAGCCTTCAAGGGTCTCTTAGTAAAAAGTGTGGTTGTCTACCTAGATGACATGACTATTTTCTCTAGAAGAAGGTTAGATCACTTGCACCACCTAAAGAAAATATATGAAAGGTGAAATAAGTACAAGATATCATTAAACCCAAAGAAGAGTATCTTTGCAGTGGATGAAGGCAATATTTTAGGACATATGATCTCCAAGAAAGGAATCTCAGTTTATCCTGAAAGAATCAACACTATCACACAAATACCTTTCACAAGCAGTAAAAAGTATATGTAGTCCTTCCTCAGGAAGATCAATTTCATTCGTAGATGTTGTAGCTCCTACAGATAACCATTGGGTTGAGGAGAGGTCAGTGCCTAGGACATCTTAGTGTCTCTTGAAGATAAAACAATGTTTCTCAAGAGAAAAATATAAAATGATTTAAATCTGGTTCAATTACCCTTCCCAGAGGTAGATTCCATATATACGTAAAAAATATATATCATTCCCAAGAATAAATGTTTAGGTATGGTGGGCTACACACAGAGAATGCAACGTGATTGGTCGTTGCAGTAAAGGTGGAAAGGAGAAATATATGGAAGGAACCTAGTGCAGAGGAATGGAAAAACACATAATCCTATGCAATAAATCCCAGTAGAATCATGAAAATATAAAGGAAATGAAGTGTAGAAATTATGGAGTGCATTTTAAGGCTTTCAAATCAACATCTCAAAGGTACTATCTGCTATATCACAACATAGGTAAATTGACAATCTCACAGGTACCATCTACTATTATATAACACAGATAAATCTACAATCTAACAGGTACCATCTGCTATCATATAACATAAGTAAATATGTGACTTAAGAGTGAATCCAACAACTACAATTACATAATTTTTGAAGAAGAAAAACACACATGAAGTGAAATACATAGGAAGAACACATACTACATATCCCAAATTCTTGGAATCACCAACCCTTCTCCATTAATATTTAAGAGTGAAATACATGTCACATGGCCCAAACTTGTGAAATTTGCAAAATGATTACAACCTCTTGAATAAGGAAAATCGAACAAACACTTGGAACCTCTCTCTAAAAAATAGAATTCAAAACCTTTCTAATGAGTTTTTCCTCCCTTTTTATAGGGAGAGCCAAAACAAAAAAAAACTTACAAAAATATCTTCAAATGATACAACTGTATGAACTACAGAGTTTTCTGAGTGTGCGACTAGCGTAACTATCCTAATGATTACATGGCATAATTATTTATTTTCTTGAAAATAAATATTTACATAACATCAAAAACATGAGGTGTCATGATTGACACAACAAAATATCTCCATGTTGATTCCTTTGATTTCCCAAAGTGGACTCAGGCTCCATTAGCTGGGTTTGTAGTGGGTCGATGATTTTCCCACGTCTTTGTCGTTGTTATATTCCTCCCATGGTTACTTTACAATTCACTTGTTGTTATCTCCCTCTAACTGCTTACCAACCTTCTACACATAGGTACTCAACTGTTGACCCATCCAACCTTCAATATTCATTTATATTGCAGTATTAGAGCTTTAACATATCGTAACTGTATTAAGAGGAAAGTTACGAAATCACCAAAATTCCGATGCCTTTAGCCCCCTAATGTTTAAGCTCCTTTTTGTTTATCCACCATAGGACCATTTCCTGTGACCACCTGAATAGTACTTAGGTGATAAGTCCTTCAAAATCCCAGTGGGGGGCCTATCTGCTTGTGTATTTATCTTTTCCCTTGGTTCTTTATACTTTTAAAACCAACCGCCAAACTATATCGGAGCCCCACTCATCAGATTATAACTTTCCCATAATGCTTTTATAGTGGAGTTCTTATATTTCCATCCTGATATGCTCCATAGAACTTGGATGCTCAGCTCAGCTCTGCGCCTATGGTTATTTTGAGTCCCGACGGCCAAGTTCCACTGAACATCAGATCCCATTTCATTGTAACATTTTAAAATATCATTTTCACTGAAGTTACGAGATCTACATCCACTGATATCTGGACCTTGAGATGACATCATGCTGATGCCATCATCCCCGCATGTTGCCTCTATAGTGGTGACACATGTCATAATTATTTTCCCCATTAGGCCACGTAAAATGCCAAAAATGACTTCCATGTTTCCTCCATACTGCCACGTCATCTTCCTTGTCATCTTCTTAGGGCCAATCATATATTTCCATGTGTCCTACGGAGGAGAGAGAGAGGGTCCCAGGTCCTTTGGTTTTGCATGCGATTTCCTTTATAAATCTCCTCCTGGAAACCTCAACGTTTATAAAAGAATTGAATTGTTAAGGAGTTACGAAACTCTGAGGCTCTCAAATATTTGGGATCTGATATCAGCCTGCTTCGAGGTCCGACCTCTCGAAGTTTGGGTTCCGATGTTTATACCTTCCGATATTAGGCTTTGATATGACCAAAATTCAGACATCAAGTTCTAATATGCCATATATTCCAGTATTTGTCGATATCCAATGTTCTGATGATCGGCTCCCGTAATTTCGGCTCTCCCTCTTCATTTCGGCTCCCAGAATTTTTGTTCTCCCTTTCATTTTTGTATTTTGGATCTCCCTTTAGTCAACCAAGAATTCATTTTTCCTTCTCTGTACCAGGGATGAAAAATAGAACTATTCGATAGAAATTCAAGAGGGTATAATAGATAACAACATCGACTCCAATTAGGGACAATGTATTGCAAGAAATGCATTGAGAACCTACATATTAGTGCCTTATCTATCAGGCATGGAGTCATTTTATTTAAGTGGATAACAAAAGAAAAAATAGAAGTGGTAAGAACTTAAAACATTACTGATATGTACAATGGCTCACTGGTATATAGAGTGGGTGAAAATGGGCCTCTTTAATGTTGAAAATAGAGCTTAAGAAACTTCCCATTCACAAACAGTTCAAGCACCTCACCATCCAAGTTTTCCAGTAAGAAGGTTTTGTTTCCTTTTGCTTCAGATATCTTGAAGGTTCCAAACCACAAGGGATCAAACTTCCCATGTCTTCCCTTGTCCTCTCTCTCAAGATCCCATCTAAGCATCAAATCTCTTGGCTGTAAGTATTTGTCCCTTGCCTTTTTTTCAAAGTGATCCTTCATATTTTCCTGATATTTAATCAGATTCTGAGTTACCCCCCCTATGGTTTCTTACAGTTCTACCAGCTAATTTATTCTCCTAGTCAAAGAATTTGGCTCCTTCCCAACATCCTATAGAATTTTAGCCACTTGCATGGCTATTTGGAGGGGGAAAATTGTAGCCTTTCCATATACCAAATCAAAGGGAGACTTCCCGGTTGACCTCTTGGTAGTAACTCTGTTGGAAGATACAAAAAATTTCAGTTACGAGTCCCAGTTTTTCTAATTTTTTGATATGGTATTTTTTAGAATCCTCACTAGAGTTTTATTTGAAGATTCAGCCAATCATTTTCCCTATGGATAATAGGTGGTGAAGTTTCCCACAATAATTTTGTACTTTTGGCATAAACTAATAAAATTTGTTGATTTAAATACCTGAGCATTGTCAATGATAATATTCTTAGGACAACCAAATCTAGCAAGGATATTCTCTTCCATAAACTTATTAACCATTTCATCGGTTGCATTTATGGTTGGGATGGCCTCCACACATTTCGTGAAATAATTAGTGGCTATAAGTATACATTTGTGTAGACCATTGGATGGTGGATGTATTTCTCCTATGAAGTCTAGTCCCCATTGTGTGAAGGGCCCCTCCACAAAAACAAGGGTGAGGGGAAGGGGTGCTAACTTCTGCTTCTCAACAAAAACAAGACATTTTCCACATGACCTAACATAAGCATGAACCTCTCCAAACAACTTGGGCCAGTAGAAACCAACTTTTAGGATTTTATGGGTTGTGGCTCTCCAATTGTAATGTCCCCAATAAACATAGTTATGGAATTCATCATTCACCTTAGGAATATCTTATTCTACCAGACATAAAAGAAAGATCCCCATCGGGTCCTTACAGTATAGCTATCCATTTGAGATAACAAAATCTGAGATTGTAGCCTCAAGGCCCTGTATTTAGATTTGTCAAAATTCAATGGGAATTTTAGAAAAAGTAAATAATGGAAAAGATACTTATACCACTATGAGGCAAGGTACTTCGTCTGAATTTTTTGTGTTGAGGTCTCAATATTATTATGTTCCTCTTCTCCTCCACCTTCTCATTCCTTATTTTCCAGCAAGTTTATGCCCAATGCCTGAAAATTACCCTAATAGAATATTTTAGCTAACCCCTTCCCCTTGATCAAATTAGTGGGTTTAATAGCCATATCATATTCTTGAATCTTAGCAATCCACTAGCCTCTCTTACCTTCACTGTCAACCTGCACCAGAATGTCTTTCACAACCGTTGTAGGAACATACACTATTATATTTGACTCCATGATGTAAATTCGAATGACCTTCAAAGATTTGACCAAGTAATAGGCTTGTTTCTCTAAGATATTTTACTTCAAAATCTGCATTCACAACACATGGCTAAAACACAATTGGTTGTTCCTGTCCTTCACGGTTTTTCTACAATAAAAGAACTGTGATTGTGTTAGGAGAGGAAAAAGAGAAAATAAGGAATGGCCTTTGATAAACTGGGGATTCTATAAAAGTTTTTTTAATTCTATAGATTTAATCTTAGGCTTTTATAGTCCAATTGACTTCCCTATCCTTCTTCAATATTTCTGTGATTTCTTTGACAATTTCAACATAGTTTGGTATAAATCCTCTTAAAAATTTTATTCTATCCAAGAAATTCTGGATTTATTTTCTCTTCCTTTTTTAATGGAATATTATCAATAGCCTCCACCCTTTTGGGATCAATGTTTACTCCTTCCTTTGCCACAATGTGGCTTAATAGCTCCCCTTCACTTAAAGAAAATTGTGATTTCTTTGGGTTTAAGGACAGATCATACCTTCTCCATCTTTCAAAAGTGATTTGCAAGTGCTTGAGGTAGTCTTAATCTTATTTAGGGAAAATAGTTATGTCATACATATAGATTACTACAAATTTATCCCGCTCTCCGACAAATGTTATATCCATCGCTCTTTTGAAATTAACTCCAACATTTATGAGGCAAAAATATATTTTGGCTTACATAAACATTCCCCATGGTGTAGTAAAAGTTGTTTTATTCTGATCCCCATGGTGTAAAATGACTTGGTTGTATCCAGAGAAAGCATCCATCATGGAAATTTGGGCAGACCCTACCAATTTCTGCAGAATGTAATCCATTTTGGGCAGAGGATAGTTATCTTTCAACGAAGCCTTATTCAAATTTCTGAAATATACACATAGCCTTATTTCCCCGTTCTTCTTCCTCACTGGGACTAAATTTGCTACCCAATTTGAGTACCTCAAAGGCACAATTATATTATCCTGTAACAATTTCTTCACCTCCTTTTCAATTGACGGGAGCAACAAAGGATCAATCTGCCTGAGCTTCTGCATAGATGGCTTCACTCCATCCTTTAGGGGAATTTTGTGTTGTATGACACTGGTTTCGAAAGTATTCAAATCATCATATGACCAAGAAAAAACATCCATGTACTCCTTAAAAAGGTCAAGATATATTTTTTTGTATTCCCTTGGAACTCCTTTATCTAGCTTGATGACTCTAGGTTCTTCTTTTGTGACAATATTACAATCCCCTACCTCTTCCTCAAGCTCTTGTTTAGTTGGCTTACCAACCACATCATTTGAGTTGAAAATCCTTTCCAAAGGAACCAATCCTTTGGGGATGGTATTTCCCTTTAGCTGCAATATCTCATGACCAACAATGTATTCCTCCAAATCGATCTATTGTTCATCTATTATCTTTTCATCCTCCTGATCAATCATCGAGTTTGAGAATTCCCCTACAACCTCCATGAAGCACTTGATATGTTCTTCATCCTCAAACATTTGCCAGTACTTCACATTGTTTATTACTGAAGGCCTGTAACTGACCTTGAATTCATATATGAGCAAGGTATTTTGAGGAGACTTGAAATTGATAGTAGCACTTTCCAAAGAGGCATCCATCCTATTTCATTCTCTGGGAAACAACTGAATATTCAAGGCTAAGAAAAAAATTTCAACCAAATCCCATTGATCATTCCTGTAGAACTTCAAACTTGGATGCTTGGTTTGGCATTGATTTTTAATTTTCTTCCCCACTAGCTCTAAATCCAAAAACACAATCAAGCACCCAATTTTAAGGTTCTTAGTATCTTGCATCGCCAACAACAAAGCTTCATATTCAACAACATTTTTTGTGGCCTCAAACTCCAGCTTGAAAGAGAGAGGGATCAAGCTACCTTCTGGAGATACCAATAACACACCTTCCCCATTTCCTTCCCTAGAATAATTACCATCAAAATACAATTTTCATACCTTGTCATGCTCCAATGATTGTTTACTCATTTGAGATCAAAATTCCACCTGGGTGTCTCCCATGATTTGAGCATAGCCTTTAAATAGAAGACAAGAAAATCCTTCTCTTTACCACACCCAAGAGCATTGTTTGAAAAACATTCCTTTGTAACTGTTTTCACGTATCTGGATTCCATGTATAATCAACACTCCTCTCCACCAAACACAGGAATGGTAACATATGTTAGATCCAGTTTAATGGAATGCGCAAATTTTCATTCCCCATCACCTAGACAAAATCATACCAAATCGTGTAGGGATTTCAGCCACTACAATATCCACTACTACACTTTTTATTGGGATTTGAACCAAATTGACCACTAGATCCATGATCATACCCATGGATTTTACTCTTTTGGAATCAAAGGAGTATAAATATTTGTATGATATTTTTATCTATAGTCCCAACTGCTCCATCACATATAATGGCATTAAGTTATGAGATGCTCCTGATTCAAGCATACAATTATGTAGTAGCAGGTCATGAATCACCAAGGTGACATAGAATGGGGCAGTGGAAGAGTCCTGCTACTCCAAAAGGGGTCCAAACACAACCATGGGTCTTGCTTCTTACAGGTTAAGGTTTTCTTGCAGGGGGTAGTGGTGGATGGACTCATAAATTGAGAAACTTGAGATTTATAATTGGGTTGTTTCAATGATTCAGTCAAAGGGACAATTAACTTGACTTTCTCCAACTCTTTTTTAAGACCGAAGGCAGAGGGATTCTTATAAATTTTAGCAAACTCGACATTTTCTTTGTTCTCATTGAAAATTGGATTTATCTGTGGGGGGGATTTCTCTGTTTTGGAGGATCTAGACTCCTTGGGAATAGGATTGGAGGATTATTTCTTGGTTGTTGAAACAGGATTGATTGGTTTCTTCCCTTTATCTACCGTCTTAGGGGAACTTAGATGAAGAGTTTCTTCATTCTGATCTATCCCCCTGAACCTTTTCGTAGATGACTTGAGATCATATTTCCTATGCAAATGGGTTTGTATGAAGTCATCAAAATATTTTCAATAACTATCTACCTCATCATCCAGTGGGGCAGCTAGATCATCCCCTTCTCCTTCATGTGATTATATTTCAACTTCTCCCTCTAAGAGAGAACATAACTAACTTTCTTGTCACTTCAACCATCTCCTCAAGATCCTCTTCTAAATACAAAGGAGGTTGAATATGATACTTTTGATCCTTTCTCTCTTTTTGCAAGAGCTGCAAGGGCGACCTCCTATATCGGGGGTTAATATTTATGTTAGGAGTTGGTTGAATTTTTCGAGGAGGGTTTTTGTTCTCCAACTCCAGTTTTACCAGTTTGTTAGACAACTTCCTTATCGACTTGTTCATCTCCTCTAGATTTTTTTCATGTGTTTCCTTTACATGGATTGAAGTACTAGCTTCTTCATTTTGTTATAAATATAAATTATGTAAAATAAAATAAATATAAATAATCTTAAATAATAAATAATCAAGCAATGATTATTTAAGTAATCATTGGTTAACTGAAAAGGCATGTCTAAAAGACATTCCCATTCATGAAAGGACACCTACTTGTGTATATAAGTAGGGCCTTCTTGTAACATTCATCATCACTTGTACATTTATATATATAATAAAATATTACTTACAAATACTTTTTGAGTATTTAACATTAAAATTCAACAAACCTATAAGTTTTATTGCTTCAGTGGTATTAGAATCATGTCGCACAATATAATCATGTGAGTCCTTGAACGTTGTTCACTGCACAATATGACATTACGTGTACGTCCTAAATGCATTGAGTAGTTTAGTAAAATTCAAGAGAAGATTCAACAATTAGAAAAATCATGTGAAGAAGTTACAACATGTTTTAATAAAAGTTATGCAAAAATCCATAAGAAGGAAGATGATAGCGACAGTGAAGAACAAAACAAGGTGAAGCAAGAGAAGAGTATTTTGATCAAAATTAAGATGTAATATATATTGATATTGATCATGATTAAATTGATCTTGATGTGGACAAGGATGATCTAGATCAAGATGATGATCCAGATGAAGATGATGGCAATGATGAATATATTGAGAAACAAGAAGATGAACAATGTCATAATATTGAGGAAGATGCTGAAAAATACATTTTTGATGATGATGAGGTTGTTGTTATTATATCTGAAGAAATAATAAAACGTCTATTAGCAGAGGCAGCAAGGGCGGTTGACAGTAACATGAATGAAAATCAAAATCAAAATGAAGATGTGACAACTGTATATGAAAGAAAGGAAGAAACCCTAACTTTGGCAAGTGGAATCCACAAAATTTCTGACTTAATAGATAAAGAAATTGTCACTATACATACTGGACAAATTTACTTAGTTGTGGATGTTAATTGTTATAAAACTGCCAAAATTTCCATCCCTAAGTCTAAAGATCCAAAAATAGGTCATTACTGTGACTATTATGGTTACTATGATAAAAAGTATGAAAATAAGCTAAAGCTCGTGAATCAACCTCTTCTATGGGTGAATAAAACTAACCAACCCCACAATTTTCTTACCAATCACTCAAAAAAGTTGAAAGTAAGGGGACAAAGTTTAACTGTTGATTACCATTTAGAATATGGGTTCATGGTGTATCGAAAATTGATGGATAGAGACCATGTTATGTTTAATCAGCATCCCAAACTCCATAAGGTGTCTATCATAGGGCATAGAAAAAGAGTCATGCCATACTCAACATTTAGATAGAAATTGTTAGTGACAATGCCACACAATGTTGATTTTGATGGAAATGGGATGAACATGCATGTACCTTAGTCGCATGAGACTAAAAAAGAATTTGAGTTTATGTTGTATCATAGTGGGATAGACATTGCATTAGGATGTTTATGGATGGAGTACATTTCATTTCTAAAGCTATTATTGGCCACCCAAGAAGCCAAACAAGATATTCAACTAAGGAAATGCCAGGCTTTGGAAGGGTATGAAACAAAGAAGATGAAATAAATTTGGAAGAAAATAGAAGGGTTTGAGAAAATAATCAAGGAATTTGGAGTTGCGCCTCACGAGGGAAGGGATTATCCTATAAATTATATCGAAACAAACATAGTTCACAAACAACCACCCGCGGGATACATTTTTCATCGATGTGGGTCAACTGAACAACATTACATTTATGATTTTCCAACCACTGGCGAACCTGAATTTGACAACTTTAATAGATGGAAAAGGGAAAGCAAGGTTGTTCCCATGAAAAAGAATTTTGTTAGCCAACCCGATGAAAAAGCGTTTGAGAGGGCCATCAAAGGCAACCCCACATTACAAAGCAGTCTATAGGTAAAGGTTGAGACAGAAAATAATGTTAAACATGCATCCACACCCATTGGTGTACCATCTCCTAATTATGTTCAAGTTTCCTCTTTTCAGCCAGGTAGGAAGTTTGAATAAACTAGAAAAAAAAATGGAACTGCACATCAGATCGAAACAAGCATATGAGTAGGCATCGCACATATGGGTTTTATTCGTAACGATTCGGGCTATGTGTGTCATCGCTGCCTCAAACTAGGCAACCACTATATTAAGGATTGTCCCACTAACGATGATCATGCCTACAAAAATTATACCAGACCTCCTGCAAAGTGTGTTCACATGAGGAAATTCATCCCACACTGAACTTTGTATTAGCACCGTCTGTGGTTCCCAAGCGCTCCGATGACGCACCCGCTCAATGCCTCACGATGTAAAACCATTGTGTCACCTCCCCCAATGTTGTCTGCTATCAATATGTCGGGGCAAGGCTCTCGCTGCAAATAAGCATGTTTCCATCCTTTTCTCGGTGTCGAGGTCAAAGGACGTGACCTTTTGGTCACGACTCAACGGTCGATCCAATTCAATGTTAAAATATATAATTATATAAATTTTATATCATAACTTATATAATTATATAATTAAAATTTAATTAATTATTTATATAATTTAATTTATTTAATTATTAAAAAAATAAAAAGAAAGAAAGGGAAAAAGTAAAATGGATTAAGTTCAAGAGTAACCGCTTACACAAGTTGGAATGAGTAGTATCCTCTGAAAAAATTTAAAAAATCCTCTGAAAATTTGGAATGAGTACGCAAGGTGAAGGAAATTGTCGTCAATTAAGCTTTGAGGACAAAGATTTTCAAAGAAAGGGTGATGTTACAAATATAAATTATATAAAATAAAATAAATATAAATAACTATAAATAATAAATAATCAAGTAATGATTATTTAAATAACCATTAGTTAACTAAAAAGGCATGTCTAAAATACATGCCCATTCATGAAAGAACACTTGTCTAGGTATATAAGTAGGGCCTCATTCTAACATTGATCATCTCTTGTACATTTATATATATAATTAAATGAAGAGTTTCTTCATTTTGATCTTCCCCCCTTGACCTTTTCCTAGATGACTTGAGATCATATTTCCTATGCAACTGGGCTTGCATGGAGTCATCAAACTATTTTCAATAACTATCTATCGCATCATCATCCAGTGGGGCATCAAGATCATCCCCTTCTCCTTCATGTGATTTTATTTCATCTTCTCCCTCTAAGATAGAACATAACTAATTTTATTGTACTTCTATAGTCTCTTCGACCATCTCCTCGGGATCCTCTTCTAAATACAAAGGATGTTGAATATGATATTGTTTATCCTTTCTCTCCTTTTGCAAGAGCTGCAAGGGCGACCTCCTATATTGGGGGTTAAAAATTTTGTTAGAAGTTGGTTGAATTTGTCGAGGGGGGCTTTTTTCTCCAACTCCATTTTTACCAGTTTGTTAGAAAAATTCCTTATCGACTTGTTCATTTCTTCTAGTTTTTTTTTTCTTGTGTTTCCTTTACATGGATTGAAGTACTTGCTTCTTCCTTTTCTCTCCTCATGTCACCATATTCAACTCTTCCTTTCCACTTTCCAGAGGAGGTCAAATTTTCTTCAACTTCCAGGGCATCTATTTGGATTTGGTCCCGAGTATGAGACTTTATTTCTCTGAGGGTAAACCCAAACTTTGGTTCAAAGGCTCCAACAAAAACCACTTTGGTAGCAACTGGTGGAGGTTTAATTTCAACAGGAAGACTATTTTATATTTATTAAAGCTCTTTGTAAATTCTGAAACATTTTCATTATGTTTTTTCTTCATTGCGTTAAATTCTGTAAGAATATGTCCATGGTCCCTTCCCCCCCATCTCTACATGAAAGAGTTTTCCATCTCCTCCTAGGTATTAATTGAAGCATTCCATAGAGTCTTGAACTATTTACTAGCCTCTCCATCCAAAGACTGAACAAACATTCTTATGACTACATCCAGATGTTCCACATTGAAACCCTCTACAAATGTACAAAAGATATCTATATGCTTTTGGGATGAAATATCATCCTCTCCAGAGAACCTTGGTAGGGATTTAGGGTAATCTTGTGTCATCCCATTCAGAGGTTGTGGCAAGTTGAGTGGAGCATATTTATTAAGTAGAAAAGGAGGGACAACCATGTTTTGAAATGGATGTGGTATAAGATTTACTACATGGTCTAGTTGAGAAGTTGTGTGGATTGTAGCTAACAAGAGTTTAGATGGAATGCTAGCAATGCTCTAAGTCATACAATTTATGGGGATATTGTTAATCTATTCAACTTCTAGAAAGGTCTGGAATATGAAAGGGGGTGTACTGAAAGAAGATTCTTCATATTTGACTCTTGTGGAAAATCAGCTAAACAGTTGGTAACGTTCTTCTGAATATTCCATGGCTTTGGAAAGGAATTCATAGTAGTTTATCTCACCCTTATGAGAGTTTGAAGTTGATACTTCATGGAATGAGATCGTAGGATCTAGAGAAATAGTGGTCCTCTCTTTCTTAACTCTTCTGGATATGATTTTTTCAGGGTCAAATACAGGGGAATTTATCTGTTGAGAAGTGTCAGAGTGAGTATGAGGCCTTTTGAAAGACATGGTACAAAACACAGATTTAAATAGTGGAGTTGTCAAGGTGAGAGGTCTTTAACCCACAACCCCTTTTTCTCACCTAACCAAGGGGTGTACAAGTGTCATACCCAGGTAAAATTTTATGGTTCATCCCCGGAAAGAGCGCTAGAAGATGTTGTGGCTCCTAGAGACAACCCCCGGGTTGAGGAGAGGCCAGTGCCTGGGAAATATTAGTGTTGCTTGAAGATAAATAAGTGTTGCTCAAGAGATAAATGTAAAATTATTTAAATATGGCTCAATTACCCTTCCCAGAGGCTGATTAAATATACACATAAACAATATATATCATTACCAAGAATAAATGTTCAGGTTTAGTGGACTACATACAAAGAATGCAGCTTGATTGGTCGTTGAAGTAAAGGTGGAAAGGAGGAATATAAGGAAGGAACATAGTGCAAAGGGTTGGACAGAAACAAAATCCTATGTAATAAATCCTAGTAGAATCATGAAAAGATAAAGGAAATGAAGTGTAGAAAATATGGAGCTCATTTTAAATCTTTCAACTCAACATCTCATAGGTATTATCTCCTATATCACAACATAGGTAAACCTGCAATATCATAGGTACCATCTGCTATTATATAACATATATAAATCTACAATATCACAGGTACAAAGTGCTATCATATAACATAAGTAAATATGTGACTTAAGAGTGAATCCAACAACTAAAATTACATAATTTCTGAAGAAGAAAAACACACATGAAGTGAAATATAGAGGAAAAACACATACTACATATCCCAAACGCTTGGAATCACCAACACTTATCCATTAATATTTAGGAGTGTAATACATGTCACATGGCCCAAACTTGTTAAATCTGCAAAATGATTACAACCTCTTGAATCAGGAAAATTGAACCAACACTTGGAACCTCTCTTTGAAAAACAGAATTTAGAACCTTTCTAATGAGTTTTTCCTCCTATTTTATAGGGAGAACCAAAACATAACAACTTACAAAAATATCTTCAAATGCTACAAATTTTTGAATTACACAGTTGTTTGAGCATGCGACTGGCCTAACTATCCTAATGATTACATGAAATAATTGATTCTTTTCTTGAAAATAAATATTTGTTGAACATGAAAAACATGAGATGTCATGATTGATACAAAAAAATATCTCCATGTCGATTCCTTTGATTTCCCAAAGTGGACTCAGGCTCCATTATCTGGGTTCGTAGTGGGTTGATGATATGGCCACACCTCTGCCATTGTATTATTGCCACAATTACCTACCAATTCACCTATCAGTTTCTCCCTCTACCTGCTTACCACCCTTCTGCACACAGTTACTTAGCTACTGACCCATCCACCCTTCAATATTCCTTTTTATTGTAGTATCATATATTTAACATATCGTAACTCTATTAATAGGAACGTTACGAAATAACCAAAATTCTGATGCATTTATCCCACTAATGTTTAAACTCCTTTTTTTTATCCACCGTAGGACCATTTCCTGTGACCACCAGTATAGTACTTAGGTGCTAAGGTCTTCAAAATCCCTTCAGGGGCCTATCTCCCTGTGTATTTCTCTTTTCCCTTGGTTCTTTAGACTTTCACAACCAACCGCCAAACAATATCATAACCCCACTCATCGGATTATAACTTTCCCATAATGATTTTATAGTGGAGTTCTGATTTTTCCATTCTGATATGCTCCATAGTACTTGGGTGCTCGATCCTACTCTATGCCTATGGTTTTTTTTATTCCCACAACCAAGTACCACTGAACATCAGATCCATTTATTCGTAACATTTTCAAATATCATTTTCACCAGAGTTACGAGATCTACATCCTCTAATATCCTGACCTCCTAGATGACATCATACTGATATCATCGTCCCAATGTGGCACCTCTTTAGTGGTGACACGTGTCATAATGATTTTCCCCATTAGGACATCCAAAAATTCTGAAACTGACTGCCACATGTCCTCCATACTGCCACGTCATCCTGACATCATCTGCCTCGTCAGATTATCAAGGCCAATAATCCGATGCCATGTCTCCTACCATAGAAGAGAGAGAGGGTCCCAAGTTCTTTGGTTTTGCATGTGATTTCCTTTGTAAATATCCTCCTGGAAACCTTGACATTTATAAAAGAATTTAATTGTTAAGGAGTTACGAAACTCTGAGGCTTTGAAATCTCTAGGCTTCAATATCAGCCTGATTGAAGCCCGACCTCCCAAAGTTCAAGGTCTGATGTTCATACCTTTCGATATAGGGCTCTAATATGAACAACCTTCAGATATCGAGTTCTTATATGACGCCTGCTTCAATATTTGCTGATATCCAACATTTCGATGATCGACTCCCGAAAGTTCGGCTCCCCCTTTTCGTTTTGGCTCCCAAAATTTAGGTTCTCCCTTTAATTTTTGGATTTTGGCTCTATATTTAATCAACCAAGAATTCACCTGTCCTTCTATATACCAGGTATGAAAACTATAACCATTCGACAAAAATGCAAGAGGGTATTACAGATAACAACAATAGTTTTATTTCAAACTTCACACAGATTGTCAAACCTTTTCAGCAAATGATTTAAAAGGGTGTATATTTTAAATGGAATAATGCATACAAGGATTCCTTCACTAGAATAAAAGAATATAGAGCACAAGATCCTGTCCTATACAGCCTAAAATTTTACAAGGAATTCTTTTTTTACACTTTTTCCTCTTACTTCTCCCTAGTAGTCATACTCACACAAAAATATGACTTGGGGAATGAGAGGTCAATTTAATTTATGAGTACAATATTATAGGGTCCTAAATCAAACTAGACTAATATTGATAAATAGAATTATGTTGTATACAAGGTAGTCAGACAATTTTGGGCATACATATTGAAAATTCATGTTAAGGTGATTTTCCATCATCCTATAGTGAGATCATTTTTTGTCCAAAAAGAATAGGGGGAAAAGAGGGGAAATTGGATGAATTCTATTCAAAATATGATTTGGAATAACACACCATCAAATTCCACGCCTTGTTCAAAATTTCCATAAAATCTTTGGACCCTAAGAATGAAGAATAAGAAAGCTTTAAGAATGCACTAGATATGTACTCATGCGACATTCATTTTGTTTGATAGAAAGAAGATTCATGGTACCAGGATTTAAACAAATATTTGTAGCAAGGTATATATTTGTAGGAACGTTACGAAATAACAAAAATTTTGATGCATTTATCCCACTAATGTTTAAACTCCTTTTATTTTATCCACTGTAGGACCATTTCCTGTGACCACCAGTATAGTACTTAGGTGCTAAGGTCTTCAAAATCCCTTCAGGGGCCTATCTCCCTGTGTATTTCTCTTTTCCCTTGGTTCTTTAGACTTTCACAACCAATCGCCAAACAATATCATATCCCCACTCATCAGATTATAACTTTCCCATAATGATTTTATAGTGGAGTTCTGATTTTTCCATTCTAATATGCTCCATAGCACTTGGGTGCTTGATCCTACTTTGTGCTTATGGTTTTTTTTTATTCCCACGACCAAGTACCACTGAACATCAGATTCATTTATTCGTAACATTTTCAAATATCATTTGCACCAGAGTTATGAGATCTACATCATCTGATATCCTGACCTCCTAGATGAAATCATACTGATATCATCGTCCCAGTGTGGCGCCTCTTTAGTGGTGACACATGTCATAATGATTTTCCCCATTAGGAGATCCAAAAATTCCGAAACTGACTGCCACATGTCCTCCATACTGCCACCTCATCTTGACATCATCTTCCTCGTCAGATTATTAAGGCCAATAATCTGATGCCATGTGTCCTACCATAGGAGAGAGAGAGGGTCCCAGGTTCTTTGGTTTTGCATGTGATTTCCTTTGTAAATATCCTCCTGGAAACCTTGAAATTTATAAAAGAATTCAATTGTTAAGGAGTTACGAAACTCTGAGGATTTGAAATCTCTAGGCTTCGATATCAGCCTGATTGAAGCCTGACCTCCCAAAGTTCAAGGTCTGAAGTTCATACCTTCCGATATAGGGCTCTGATATGACCAACCTTTAGATATCGAGTTCTTATATGACGCCTGCTTCAATATTTGCTGATATCCAACATTTCGATGATCGAATCTTGAAAGTTTGGCTCCCCCTTTTCGTTTTGGCTCCCGAAATTTTGGTTCTCCCTTTAATTTTTGGATTTTGGCTCTATCTTTAGTCAACCAAGAATTCACCTGTCCTTCTATATACCAGGTATGAAAACTATAACCATTCGACAAAAATGCAAGAGGGTATTACAGATAACAACAATAGTTTTATTTCAAACTTCACACAGATTGTCAAACCTTTTCAGCAAATGATTTAAAAGGGTGTGTAGTTTAAATGGAATAATGCATACAAGGATTCCTTCACTAGAATAAAAGAATATAGAGCACAAGATCCTGTCCTATACAGCCTGAAATTCTACAAGGAATTCTTTTTTTACACTTTTTCCTCTTACTTCTCCCTAGTAGTCATACTCACACAAAAATATGACTTGGGGAATGAGAGGTCAATTTAATTTATGAGTACAATATTATAGGGTCCTAAATGAGCTTCTGCTGCTGTGATAAATAAATTCTATTTGTACCAACAGTGATATTGAATAAAGATTTGTCAATACATATTGAAAATTCATGTTAAGGTGATTTTCCATCATCCTATAGTGAGATCATTTTTTGTCCAAAAAGAATAGGGGGAAAAGAGGGGAAATTGGATGAATTCTATTCAAAATATGTTGAATATTTTTATCCAAATTCATATGACTAAAGAAATTTCACAAATCTTTGAATACAGAAACAAGACAAAGCTTTAACGATATCGTCAAATGCATATTGAGCATTCATTTTGTTTGATAAAGAAAGTTAAAGATTTTGAGTTAAACAAATATTTGCTTGAGTATCATGCTTACAAACACAAACCTTGTGTAAGCAACAAGGGAAAGAATATATGTAATCACCTTTTAATGTCAACTCATGTAAAATGAAAATGCACTCTTCTAAAAGCACCATAATGTAGTCTTACTTCGATTTTTATAAAAAAATGATGCCTGTGTTAGGAAAAATACTCAGAGTGGTGCGGGGGGGGGATTAAATCAATATTTTATTTCACTTTATTTTCAACTTTAAATTGGGGGGGGGGGAGGGGCGGTGTGGGTGCGGGGGATTGAATCAATATTTCATTTCACTTTATATTCAACTTTAAATTCATAATTTTTTTTTCTACTATTTTTCAGACAATCCATGTGTATACGCACTTTTAATTAATGAAACCCATGTATATCCCGATTACCAATTTTTATAATTTTTCATCAGTTGTTTAACTTTAATCATTGAATCAATATTTCATTATCCATTTATTAAACAGTAACCATGAGCAATAAATTGTAGATAAACACTCACTTGAAGGGAGCTACAATCCCCTGATCAATTTTACCGTCTCCTACCGTAAGGAAGCTACAACTACCTCACTAAAGGCTTCGACCCTCAAAACCTTGTGGACCACATTTCATAACATTTAATACTATATTTACCTCTCCCAATAAACCATAAAACATGTAGGAAACCACCATATATCAAGATAACAAATATTGAACAAGATCCAATAAGAATACCAATGTGATAACCACTGAATACTGAATACCAATTCTGAATCACCACAACCAGATCATACCAATGCACAACCAATCACTAATAAACCAATGTACTAAGCCAAAACCAAATCAATCCACTGAATACTCTCAAAATCATTAACCAATCATGAATCACTATTGTCAGGTACCAACCATTCTTATCAAGACATCATTAAAAAAAAGTAGCAAGTACTACAGAACCAATCAAATTTCATTATAAACCCTGAATAGATTTACTTCATAATATGTACATGACTATTCTGAAAGGTATTCACGTATATATTGTATTCCTGTGAATAAAACCTGCGTATAGATATCAAATCATTGAATACCAGCACTACATCACTGGATCCCAATACTCAATAGGATATGATGTCATAAAACCTTGTTAAATGTAAATACTATCATATACAATTAGTTCCAATCTATTAGAATCATACAAATTACCAACCAGTCATAGATCAACAAGTATTATAACAGTAATAAAGACATCCTTGACGAACAACAACAAATAAAATAATATTCATTCACTTTCATATATAGAGTAGCATTTCAAACCATAATCAAATCAGAATGCATACGCGACAGTAAAAAGGAGGATCCATGTATGTACACAGAATTTATGCATAATATCCGCATACAGATCTCATACTACTGAAAGCCAAACCATTATGTTTATTCAAAGTGAATCTATCATCATCATTAATATGACTTTATAGAAAGACCAATAGTCAACAACCTAGATCAAACAAAAATATAATACTTTAGAATGTATACACGACTGTTATAGGGAAGATCCATGTATGTACATGACATTCCATAATCAAACCTGCATACAGATCTTAAATCATTGAATCAAATTATTTCTGCAAACACAACACACATTCCAGAATTTTCTGTCAAAATCAAAGATCTCTACAAAAAAATTTAGATCGTATCCCTATTATAACCACATATCTTTCATTGTTATCAATTCAAACACTGCAACAATCAAACCAATCAAGCATATATTTCAACATATCTTCAGATCTTTTAGATTTGTGCCTTCTCCTTGCTCCTTGGTGCACACCTATTCCAAATCAGATTACACATGAATAATCCACTACATTGCTAACCTAATTCCTTTATCTTCTTATACTTATATAGTTTTTAGTATTTCTAATACCATGGGAAAATCCCTTGGTAATGTTGTTGGTATATGACTATGGGATCAAGTAGACGTTTCCATCATAATATTATGGGAAGTTACAATGGAAATGGCTCCTAGTTTTTATTTTCCATGCATATGATTTACATATGTGACTTTTGTTCATAGAACCTACGTATGTATGTGACTCTTCTTCACAGGAGTCGTTTATACTTTTTAAACTTCACATTCCATATTTTATCAAGTGAAATTTGTAATGAGGCTTCCTTATTCCTGCAAATCTGTACCAATATTCCTGTCATTTGTATTAGTTCCATAATTATCATATTATAATAAGGTTGACATCAAGGTCATATTTGACATGCATGTTTCCATCAAGGGAAACACATTAGCCATAATGCCAACAATCTCCCCCTTTGGACTTGATTGCAAGCCCTTGCAAACACCAAGTATTCTATCCCCCTTTTACATCAAGGGAAAAGGGAAGAACCAAGTTGAATGAATTACCCCCCTGTCATGCTCAACATACCAAATATTATCTATTGATATGAACCAAGAAGGAAACTTCAAGATATGCCAATAGTCTTGCATATTTACCATGCTCCCCTTGAGCATATGCTAGACCTTCTAGTGATATGAAATGAGACAAATACACAATCATCCATATGAACTCTCCTATAACCAATGACTTTGTGATCCCATGTTTACATCAATCACCCAAAATGGGTTACATACATGACATGACTTGATCCCAATATCCCATACATGACTGATTTTGAAAATGATTACAACATAATTCCTTTCATGACCAATACACCAACAAAATAGAACAATAATTATTCATGACTTTTATAAATGCACACAAATGTTCTCTCCTCAATGCAAGCCCAATACAATGCTATTCATTATCAACAATCTATGCTTTGTGCAACATCTCATCCATAAACAAGGATCTCATCAATGAAATATTTGTAGCAAAACCATGATAACCACCAATAATCACTATGATTCACATAGACATCTGTAACATAATTTGACAACAACAACGTAAGTGATAAAATGACCATATGAATCATCAAGAAACAATATATCAACATGAATATAATACAGTGTAGCATTGGTCTCTTCAATATCATCAAATATGTTATGCATCCAAGCATCATTAAGCAACAATAGCAACAAAATAATATTTTTTTAATAAAGAAACTCAACCCCTTGACCTCGTGCCATCAAGGTTAGCATATTATATCCACACATAGAAAGAGCCATAATACTCAAGAAAAAAATATCAATCTCTTGGACCACAACACCATAGTCAAAATATACAATAACATACTCTCTCCATGCATCAACATTATCTATGGAAACAAAGAGGACCTCCAACATCACATGACATTAAGTAGAATAGAATTTATCATCTGCATATTGATTACTCAACCAAAATTAATAGTGACCATAACATACATATCCTTCTCATCAAGTGTATCAAAAGTTATACAACATCAACAATAACAAGGCACCATCCATAAATTCATCACACATAATCCATCCATCATTGATAACCCATGACATAGTGAAAACGACACATATTTTCGAGTAGTGAGTAAGACTAATGAAAATAGTAATAATCATGAACTCATCATAAACAACATCATGCAATAACGAGTGCTCAAGAGACCATAATGCCAACTATGAACCATTAGAAGCATAGAAGATGATCCCCCTAAAACTGTGGTAAATATTCATCATCAATTCTAATCACATTGTATCCTTCTCACTAACAACAAAGAGACAGATAAAAAATAGTAGTAATAATTTGCAAAAACTTATCACTCAATATGAATTGATACTCTTTCATACATTCTTAAGAAACATAAGTACATCTTCAAAAGACTGCAACAAACTAATTTCAGAATCAGAATGCCAATAATGAAATGATGAAAGCATATGATAAGCTCCCCATGAATTTTTCCACTCCTTTATCATGAAACATATGTGTGACTGTATAAGTCAAAAACCGCATGTATACGCAATTGTCATTCATAGGAAACACAAATACAATATACAATTATATATGCAGTCAAAATACACCCTAAGTTCATATTTCCTGTTACGCTAGAGTAATTAGCAGAGTGAAGAGGCATGAATCATTCCTAACATGTGTTGTAGATACTCAAAAGAATCACGTGGAAGATATTTCATGAATATATCTACAACTTGTTGCTTTGAAAGAATGTATTCTAACTTTATTTTATATTCAAGAACTTTTTGTCTAAGAAAATGGTATTTACTGGAATTTGTTTAGTTTTTGAGTGCATGACAGGATTTTTAGAGATCCTTATGGCCCTTTTGTTGTAAAAAAGAATAGGTATAGGTTGACGAAAAGTGATTTGAATCGTCCATAGAAGTTGATTACGATAAGCACTAGCAACAACATATTATACTTTATTAGTAATAGAACTTTGTTTCTTATTGAACCAAGAAACTAATCATGGTCCCAAAAAGAACGATCCTCTGCTAGTACTTTTGTGGTAAACAACCCTACCTTAGCAACACCATATTCTAATTTAGTAGTTGATAAAGTAATAGAACTTTGTTTCTTATTGAACCACGAAACTAAGTGTGGCCCCCAAATAGAATGATCCTCCGCTAGTAATTTTGTGGTCAACAAACCTACCTTCCCAGTCTGCATTTGTGTAAGCATGAAGTGAAAATTTTGTGTTTTTGGGATACCATAGTCTAAAATTTTGAGTTCCTTGCAGATACTTGAATATCCTCTTGACTGCGTTGCGATGCATTTCCTTAGGATTTGCTTGGAATCATCCAACAATGCCAATTACATGCATAATGTCTGGTCTAGTACTTATAAAATAAATTAAACTGCCAATCATAGACCTGTATTTAGGTTGGTTAACTAAAGGAGAGTCATCATCTTGGATGAGATTGCATCCTGTTACCATGGGTATGCATACATGTTTACAGTCTTCTAATCAATATTTCTTCATGATCTGCTTGAGATACTTAGTTTGAGAAATGAAGATACCACCTTTAGTTTGATGGAACTAAGGACCAATAAATAAGGTTACCTCACCAAGTAAAGACATTTCAAATTCATGTTGCATGGTTGAAGCATATCCTTGACTCATAGATTCAACACTGCTCCCAAATATGATGTCATCAACATAAACCACTACTAGTTATAGTTTTTCTTTGTCAAATTTTATATATGGATTATTATTTGCAAATCCTTTCTTGAACCCCTGTTGCTAAAGATACATGTCAGAAACCACTGTTAATGTACCATATATTCTCTTGATCTCCTACATACAAGGTTAGGACACATTTTTAGAAGGAATTAATATTATTTTTCCATACTTTGGGAAGTTATGACTTCTACTCATGTCGATAAGGTGGAATCATCCTACTTTTGCATTCAGTTTCTTCATGAAAAAATTTATTGCAAATAGAACATTCAACTTCATTCTAAAGAGGGCAGAAAGCATTATATGAATACTTCGTTAACATGTTCGCATGATTTTGATTTATTTCATCTCTATTCATAATAGTTTTATAAGCAACACAATGAATTGCTTTGTGGACAAAGTTATGGAAAGTGAAGCATTGACCATTGAAGTAATAATACCTATGAGAATAGTACCTTATTAAGTAGCTTGTCCTTTGTTCATGGAAAGGTTTCCTTGCTTGATTATAGTTTGATCCTTCATTAGTAGGTTTTTGTTTCACTATTTATCACGGTCTGTTCCCCTCTCAAGCTCTCATTCAGATTATGTCTTGAAGATGGATCCCCATTGGGATTCAAAAGGTCGACGAAGTTTTGTTAATATCGTGGATAATCCGAATTTATGTTCTTCAATTAATGACCACAAAATATTGAAAACCGTCACTATAGGTTTTTCCGCGACCTAAAAAAAACGCCATTTAGTGGGTCAAAACTACTCTAGAAGTTCAGGACCCAAAAAACTACAAAAAATAGTAAATGCTGCTATAAAAAAGGAAACTGATGAAATTGATTAGAGGTCTAGGTGGAATAGGTGGGTGGCCACCAATATCCACTTGGATCATTCCTCCCCCCTTAGGAAGCAATGGTTCCCATTGCATACAAAGCCTCCATGAGGTGAGGAAATTTCTGTTGAACCTGGTCCCTGGTGAAGGAATGATCCTATGCTTTGAAAACTTGATATAGGTGGAACCTATGTTGACGGGTGTTCCTGATATGTGTTTCCATGATCCGATCAGTTGTGGCTTGTTCCATGGAGTCTGGGTCTAACTCTGTTGGTGTGATTTTTTCTACCATGTCAGATGTGTCCAGTAGAGGTGGAAAGTAGGGACAAAGGCAGTTCACATTGAACATTGGGTGTAGACCAAGGAATGGTGGAATACTGAGCTAAAAGTAATTGTCCCTTGTAGCCTTGGTGATGGTGTATGGCCCATAGCGGAGCAGACAAATCTTGCGGTGAGGTCCAACGAGGTGCTTCTTCTGCAAATGTATCCACACTTTGTCGCCCACCTGGAAGTTGTGTGGCACCTGGTGCTGATCATGTCGCTGATTGTACTTAGCATTGGCTCTACCCAATATTTCATGAACCTATTGGTAGATGTGTTGAATGTGCTCAATGAAGCTATTTGCCTCGTCCTCTTTAGACTGGACATGAGCCGAATCTGCCTGAGTAGCCGCAAATGGCATGGTCACGTCAATGGGACATAGTGGCTAGAATCCCAAGCCCACCTGAAATGGGCTGTGGTTGGTTGAGATGTCAAGAGCCTAGTTATAGTTTTGCTATACATAGGGGAGGCTCTCATCCCATGTGCATGGATGCTTTGAGTTGTACATGTGCAGAATGTGTAGATCATCTTGTTGATGACCTCTGTCTCTCCATCGGTTTGGGGATGGAAAGCTGTGGACTTGGTGAGCTTGGTGTCTAGCATTGACCAGAAGCTAGACCAAAATGTACTTAGGAACCTATTGTCCCAATCTGAGATGATAGACTATGGGATTCCAAAGTGTACCCACACTCGTTCAAATAAGAGTTTAACAATGGCTTCTGTTGTGATATTATTCTTGTAGGCCCCCATAATGGCCATCTTTGAGAATCTGTCAACGACAAAAAAAACACAGTCATTGCTATGCTTAGTAGAAGGAAGGTCCGACATGCAATCCATGAAGATGGATTCCCAAGGTCGACTAAGGGTAGGCATCGGAGTATAGAGGCCTTGCTTCTTGATGGTCGGTTTGGTAATGACACATGCAGTGTAGGATCTGATGTACTTACCGACATATTCTCAAAGGTTCTTCCAATAGAAACAGTTCTGCAGTATTGCAACTATTTTCTCAACCTAGAAATTCCTAGAGACCCAAATATAGTGCACTTCCCAAACCATCTTGGCATGCTCACTTGAAGGAACACAAGGGTGTCCCAGGTGACATAGTAGTGCATCCTAGAGGTGAAATTTTGGAACTTGATTATGCTCTAAGAGAGTTTTGTATGTGTGGCCGAATTATGGATCACTTCTATAGAGAAGTGTCAATCGAAAGTCTCATGCCCATAAGAGTTGAGCACGGTGGTTAGTGTCACAATTGGTGGTTGGATGAACCAGTATGCAACATTATTGGCGTTTCCCTTCTTGTACTTGATGTTCAAATGAAACTGTTGCAGGTATGTGGACCACTTCTGATGGTGATCATTCTGTAACTTCCCTTATGTTTGTATGAACTGCAGGGGTCAGTGGTATGTGTGGATGACCATTTCCTTCCCCAAAATGTAATTCTTCCATTATTGGTAAGCCTGCACAATGGAACACATCTCTTCGTCATAAGTGGGATAGTTTCGGACTGTGTCGGAAAGTGTCTCATTGTGATATGCCACAAGATGCCCCTATTGAGTAAGAATTGTCCCAATAGCATAGTCAGAGGCATCTGTCTTGATCTCAAATGGTTGTTGCAAGTCTAGTAATGTGAGCACTGGCGCAGAGCAGAGGCCATGTTTCAACTCTATGAATGCTTTATGTTGAGATTCAGACCAAAATAATTTTTCTTTCACTATTTCCTTGGTGACTTCACTCAAGGGCCAAGTGATATGAGAGAATCCCAACACGAACCTGCGGTAGAAATTGGCAAGACCCAGAAAGTTGCGGAGCTCTGTTAGAGTGGTTGGGTTGGCCAATCTCGAATGATTGGATCTTGGATGGATCCACATGCACCCGAAGCTCATCAATAATGTATCCCAGATACTGAAAATGGGTCATGCCAAAAGCGCACTTCTCCAAATTGGCATACAACTTGTGTTGCTACATTGTTTGGAGGACCTATCGAATGTGGTGGAGGTGATCTTCCCAAGTTTGGCTAAAGATCAAGATGTCATCCAAGTACACCACCATAAATGAGTTGGTGAATGGCCGTAATATGTTTTCCATCAGCCTCATAAACGTTTTGGGAGAATTCATCAACCCGAAAGGCATTACTAGCTATTCAAAAAGGCCCTACTTAGATTTGAAGTCAGTCTTCCACACATCATAGGGTTCGATTGCTACCAAGTGATACCCATACTTCAAGTCAATCTTGCTGAAATATTCCCCCCCTTTGACTTGGTCCAGAAGGTCATCAATCTATGGGATTAGGTACCTATTCCGGACAGTGATCTTGTTCAACGCCAAATAGTCAATGCAAAGTCTCTAGTCCCATCCTTCTTCTACACCAACACAATCGGGCTCCCACAAGGCGATAAAATCGGGCGGATGTGACCTTTTTGCAACAACTCCTAAACCTGCCTCTTGATTTCGTTGTTCTCTAGAATAGAGCATCGATATATTCGTCCATTGGGCAAGGACGCACTTGGGACCAGATCGATGGAGTGCTTGACCTGATAGTGCAGAGGCACCCCTGCGGGTGAGGTGAATATGTCCCCATACTCCTCCAAGACCGTGTCCATCTGTTTTTATCGTGCGGGGGAGCCATGTCTGGAGGTCATGGCCACAATCTTCTTCTTTCCCTCAGGGAAGATCGTCAGGAAAACAAATTTCTCGGTTTTGGAAATGAGCTTACTGCATTGTTTTGTAGTAACCAAAGAGATGGTGGTAGGTGGTGATACCTTCGGTATCCTGTACAACTTATTTCCCAAAGTAACAATAATAGTGTGAGGCCTAGACTCATACACAACATTTCACTTCCATAATTATGGTTGGCCTAATAATAAATACCAAACATCAAGAGGAGAAATGTCACATAATACGTCATCCGTGAAGGGCTTGATGTTGCAGGGAAGGTGACACTAATGGATGACGTGGAGATCCCATCCTTGGTGAAGCCACCCGATGGTGTACGATTGTGGGTGTGTTCTGGTCGGCAAGTACGACCACTTCATGACCTCTGCTAAAATGAGGTTCTTTTGGCTCTCGCTGTCAATATTGAACTATAGCAGAGAACCCTTTACCTACATATGGGAATGGAAGAGGCACTCCCCCTCCTATGGATCTTCTGGTTCCTCCTTCTAGATCTTCGTGGTGGAAACAGTGGCGCTGGAATTCGCATCGATAACATACTTCCATTTTCCATTCCCCTTGTCGGGTTCTGATTCAGAGTCAGAGCATGCATCTAATTCAGAAGCCTTTAGCTTGGCCACCAATGACTGCTTGGCCCAACACTTACTTGTGTCGTGAGTGGATCTCTTATGGAACGGACACCACTTTCTCATGTAATTCTTTGGCTTCGCGGTGTTGTTATTTTCTTTCAGGTTTGATGGGTTGTCCTAGGCTGCCCCACCTTGGATTGGTCCTTTGTTCTGCGGTTTGGGGACACCTTTCCCTTACTTCTGATTCACAGATACAAAGTCTCGCTTCTTCAGTTTGAATTTCTTCTCAATCTTGGAAGCATATCGGTATGTTGCACCAAGAGATGACATGTCAAGGAACTCCATTTCCTCCTAATTGTATATGTGCAGACAATTGCGGTACTTCAACAACAAATGTTTCTCCAAATCTTTGATACAGAACTTTTTGTGCAGGGTATGGAACAAATTTTTTAGGTCATGCACGTCTTGATCCCTTTGTTGCCACATCGTAGTCCATTGTATGTACTTGTATTCATATCTCCCCATGACATAATATTGTTCCTTGATGGCATCTCGGAAATAATCCCAAATGGTTGTCATTGAGAATAGATAGGGTCCCCTCTCGTCCTTTTTCTCATAGTAGGTTTCTCACCAGGCCTTGACATCGAGGGTGGCTTTGAGGAGTGCAAAAGTAATATTTTCCCAGTTGGAAAAGTCATGAATCAAGAAATATCCTTCTAATAGATTCAACCATCTATCTACGACGTCTGCATCTATTTGGCCCTCAAATATGGGAATGCAAAAGTTTACTTGTACCTTAAAAGGAGTGGTGCCTCCAGAGTGGCTGCTAGATGCAGATGCGCTGCTGGTGGGCAACCATTGAAGGATATGGGCAAAGTTATCCATCATTGCATTCCTTTGTTCTGGAGGGCCTCCTCAAAGAATATTTTGATAGGATCTCCTACTCCCTCGTCTTTCTTTTCTCCCCCATGGAGGGTTGTTGGGGTTTGTGAGGTTGATCTTGCAAAGGTTCCACTAGATCGAGCCCTAACTCCTTATACCCCGACATCATAGGGCACATGCAAATAAGGATCGAGAAATAGATGACCGCTCTGATACGACTGATCTTGACTTATGAAAGAACACAATAAAATGCATAAATACACATAAACGCAGAGATGCAACAGAAATAAAAATTCATTTCATTAATATCAAATAACTGAAATATGCTTACAGACAAATGGATATAAACTAGCTAGGGAGTTGGTAGCCTATCTCTAAGAAGAGATGTGTCAGCTAAAGGCCTCTGAACTGTGTTACAATGAGGCTCAAGGGCCTTTTTATTATTGAACAACATAGGAAAACGCTAAACAACCAAAACCCTAATCCGAGGAGATGAAACACCAAGAGTTCATGGGCCTATTGGGGTTAGTTGGGCAGACAACTTCCCGGGGTCGTAACTTGGTCATATTATATTCGTTTGTCATGTAAGATATATCATCAGAAACATCTTTCTTAGTACTATAGGTTTTACCACACGCCCTTACCTATGGCTATGGGCCTACTGTAGACCTAAAAAATGCCATTTAGGGGGTCAAAACTACTCCGAAAATTTAGGACTCGAAAAACTGCTAAAAATAGTAAATGCCGCTATAAAAAAGGAAACTGATGAAACTGATTGGAGGTCTAGGTGGAATAAGTGGGTGGCCACCAATATCCACATGGATTAATAGTAATGCAAAAAACATAGTTTTTCTACACCTTCGAGAAATTATTCATTTGTATGGTTTGCTAACATACATAACCACATGGATAACAAGTTTATTGGTTATGCATATAACTTGACTTGGAGGAACAAGCTTAAACACAAAATCATAGTTCAATTTATCATATCATTTGCAAACCAATTTCATTTATTTAAAAGTAGGTTATTTTCTAACGTTACTAAACAAAATGGAAAAGAAATATTTTATTTCTCATTTTCGGTTGAAGTATTAACTTACATTATAATATAACTTTTGAAAATTGTCATTTGAGAAGGTTAAACAAACATATATCATACAATTTGGAGCAAGGAATATCATTTCAAATTTAGTCACTACTTGCAAGGTTCGTACATAATCAAAGAATGAAAGTTATAGGGTTAATGGGCCCAAATTGAGATTAAGTCTAGCTTTTCAAAATCATTACTGGCAAGGTTTTTAAACATTTAATGAATTAAGTGCACCTAAATTGAATTTAGAAGTAGTATTTTAAATTTAGTGACTACCTACATAGTCTTTTTTTTCCCCACAAAAGAACCTGTAATTTTTATTATGGAAAAATAAAAATTACACTTTGTAAACACGTAAACATTATGTACGCATATAGTTTGATCACTCATAGAGCATCTACATGACTGAAATAACCAAACCCTAGCACTAAAGATCAACGAATGCAACCCTAAACCATCACATCCTCTGACCAGTAAAACAAAAGTAATTCCAAGGCACGTAGGCCCATCTATCTTGGCACAAATGCCTCAAAAATATTAATAAAAATAAAATAAAAACTGAGAGCAGTCCCACATTCCTGCCGAAAACCCTAAGAGAAAAAAATTGGGTCCGAGACCCATGTCGAGAGGCCATGATTGATGCTCTAGCCCACGAAACAACCAAGAAACCAACAAAGCCAAAATAGAGCCCATGCAAGGGAAAGTCAGCGCGATTTGGCACGACATGGGGAATGAATCCCCATCCCCTCAACACATCACAAAAACAATGGTGAACCATGTGTCTACGCCCAAATGACAATAAACTCGAGAACCATGAACCCTGCAAGTCATGAAATCCACGGGAGCAAGAGGATGAAGGAACCCAGACAAAGGCATTGTAGATTATTAGCACGAAAATGCACGAAAAGGGGTTAATGAAACCCCATCCCCTCAACTCTTTAAAGTGGCAGTGCAACCAAATCGACGAATCACATGACACATAAACCAAAAACCCCAACAAATAGCTCTGTGGTGGTGAAGGAAAAAAGGGCCACAAAGCCTAGCAAAAAAGACCGTGAATCCTTGCAGGAGCAGTGTCGATGCCTAAAATAGATAGAATGGCGGTGAGAAAAGATGAGAAACAGACATAATCACCACAAGATCCAATTCCGTGTGTAGGCGACCAACCTAGCAGGGGGATGCATGAAAAGGAGCCCACAAAGGTCCATCCCCTCAAACTCCAACAAGTTGAACCTGGAAAATGACACAATAGTAGTCACATCAGCACTAGAACTTGCAGAGGAGAACACGATGAAGAGGATGGAAGATATAGGGGTAGAGCAGCTAGGATAGTCGCTCGCCCCCTTGGCACATTAGTCAACCCCACTATTTACATAGTTATCACACAATCAATATTATTAAATCAGAGTTATCACATAAACAATATTATTATATCAATAAACCTTCATCAAACAATTTGAAATCACTACTTGTAAAGTTATTATACTTTTCAAAAACACTACTCGCAACGTTTTTAAACATTCAATGAGTCAATGAACCTAAATTGAGATTAAAACTACCCCTTCAAATTTAATCACTACTTACATAGGTATCACACAATCAATATTATTAAATCATAATTGTCACACAATTAATATTGTTATATCAATAAACCTTCATCAAACAATTTGAAATCACTACTTACAAAGTTATCACACAACTAATGTTGTTAAGTCAATAAATCTTCATCAAAGGATGAATATTATTGAATCAATAAACTATGCAATCAACTATTTACAATGCAAACACAATGTTAAAAAAATCAAGTAACACTAAAAGAAATAAGTAAAATTAGTAAAATTTCCATAATAAATTATATAGATAAATTATGAAATGAAAAACATAATATTTGTGGATAGGCATTTTCGTTGCAAGTATGACCCAAATTTACAATATTGATTATTCTCAATACCCATTCAATATCAGCACCATGGCATAATTCGTCCTTTTCCATATCCATCTCCAAAAGTAAAATACATTTACATACCAATTTACAATCACTTTGCTTTTTCTTTCATTTTAAACTCTTTTACAAATATCCCATATATCCATCTCCAAAAATAAAATACATTAACATACCAATGTAACATCTATTTTGCTTTTTCTTCCATTTTAAACTCTTTCTTAGATATTTTTACTATTAAGACTTGTTCTCACTATGTCACCATTCAGTCTGTCCACAGGTTGGAGTTTGAGATCAAATCCACGTGGCAAATTTTAATTAGCATAAATGCATTAAACATTTTAATGGACTACACACTCTGTCTAAAGGGGCACCAATGTAAGATTTTTCATATCCGAAGAAAAATAATAATATTTTTTTCCATTTTTTCTCGTCTTTATGAGGAATATGGTCGACAAACCATTAAACTCTAATAATAAAAAATTGCGTCGTTAAATTCAAACCTCTCGTTAGAAATTTTTAATAATAAAAAGTAATTCTCAAAAAAGTTAGCAGTGGAACTTTTATTTTTGTCTTTTAGTGTACTCATGCACTTAGAGAAAATCAAGTGAAAGACATTGACAAGATTGACACTGTCAGCGTTCATGAATGATAGTCTTCATACAGTAATTTGTCCTTTCGTATCTTGTTTATTAAAATAAATTTTTTTTTTTTGAAATGTAATATATTTAATGAATAAAACTGGAATATTTTAGTTGATGTTTTTTAATTTAATTTTATAATGTATAATAGATTTGATGAATAAAAATAGAATATTTTAGGTGAGATTTATTTATTTATTTTATTTTTAATATTACACTTTATATATTATTATTTTTTACATTGTTTTAGTTTTACAGCAAAATTAATATTATTAGGTAAAAGTTGAGGTTTTTTTTTTTCAATATAAATATAACTAAAAGTATAATTTTTATTTATAATTTTAAGTTTAACGTTATTTTTTTCTTTTAATTAATAAAATTAAAAGTTTATATCTTTTTCTATAATGAATTTTAATATTATGTGAAATAATGTAGAAAAACTTAAAAAAGGAAAAAATAACATTTTTTGGGGTAAAAATAAAGGTAAAAATTATATCTTTTCTATCCATTTAGAGTGAATTTTAATATTATGTGAAATAACGTAGAAAACTTATTTTTTTTTAATATAAATATAAATAAAAGTATAATTTTAAGTTTAACTTTATTTTTTTCATCTTTTAATTAATGAAATTAAAAATTATATCTGTTTTTATCCATATAGAGTGAATTTTAATATTATGTGAAAGAATGTAGAAAAACTTTAAAAATAAGAAAAAAATAAGACATTTTTTTATTGAAATTTTTTTGGATAATTTCATTATTTTAAAAGTGGTTTTTATTCTCAACTCTTTTTTTTGAAGTTTAAATTTGAGATTGGATAAGAATTTAAACCATATTGAATAAACTAATTTACACTTTATTAAGATTTCAAATGATTTGAATTCAACAGAAATATTATAATTTCTAATCAATTAAATTTAATCTTTTTTATAAAAAATTATTAATATACATTTCATAACTGATTCAATATTTCTTCTAATATGAATTCTAACATATATATAATTTTTTTAGAGAGGAAAAAACATTGTTTCTTGTATATAAAATAAACATAATAGTACATTCAGAGCAGGATATGTCCAGCAAGTATGACCAGATTATCACCACGTAGTGGTAGGATGACATGCACTCAAATGTCCCGCATTAATGCAAAAAAACATCACCATACTAAATAGACTCACACCATTGTGCAAACTGTGAGTCAGAAAACATATAGTTCAACAATATAAACAGAGAAAAGAGAAAGGGAGAAAAAACCACGCTCACAAGGGAGCAGAGAAACCGAAAATGAGTGCAACATGTGTTAGGGAAGCGAAATGGAGAATGAGTCAATCAACAGACCGCCACGAAATTTTTAAATTCACACATGACCAAAAGGTTCTTGCAAGCCCCTCTTGGAGAGAAAATCCGCACTAGTTCTTGCCTCCCTGAAGATGTGTTGAATAGGGGGGGAAATGAAGGCGTTGTAGCTGATATTTGACCGAATTGATCAAGCTCTGTAAATCGGGAGGATGAAAATTGTTGAGGCCATTTACCCCGCCGATAACAGTTTTGACATCTCCATAAATGTGAAAAGTGGAAAGCTGCAAGTTGTACAACCCATATCAGACTCCAGAGAGCAAGGAGTTATGCCCTAGTATTCGAACCTTGGCCACCATTCCAAAAAAATGAGTAATATTCCCTATTTGTAGAAATTATATAACTTATGTGTTATATGTCCAAGATTCTCCTGATCTCACACTATTTTAACTTCATGCAAAATACAGAATCTATTCCACCATTGATCATTTGTGGAAATTAAATCAAGATTGCAATGCAAACATGAAACGATAAAAATTCACATATATGAACACAATTGTTTAACGGGAAAGCTTGAAGCTGAAAACCCCAACTATCTATATATAATATATGTCATAGAGATCATGTAACAATCCTCATACAAATTTGATCATATCAAGTTCTCAGTACAATACAATCTCTACACACTAATCAAGCTCGATCTTGCAAATCCATGCACCGATCTTTACCACCTGCTAGCCTGCCTCTACTGCGCAATCGCTGCTGAAGAATGGCTCTAAATGAACTCGAATTCCTCCAGCCTCGCTCACGCAATCCTCATTGGCATCTCCACTGAGTGTTGGATGCAATCAATGCATCACTATAGTCACAACTGATAGTCACACTTGCTCTTTCACCTATCTCTCCACTGGTCTCCTTGGCGCCATACATTGCTGAATATACGATGTATTCTTTAGTTGATTAATGAGTTATTATTTAGTGAATTAATTAACTAATTAATTCACACCACTCTCACTAGTGTATCAATCAGTTAGACTAGATACAACTAGCTCAACTGAGTCTAACTGAGTTAAACTAAATACAACTCCACCAAATACTTCTATAACTCCACCAAACTATGTCACATGAGTTCTAACTGAAGTCCTCATGCATTAGCTCCAGTAAACCCTCAGGAATAGCGTAATTCCTTCTGTCAACTGTTGTGCCACATCTGTGCACTTAACTGAAGTGCTCCAAGAGAATAAGATAATGTTTAGAGTCCAAATATTATTAAGAGCTAATAATATTTGACATATCTATTTTTAGACTGGCAATCTAAAAATAGATTGAAATAGGGGAGGTCAGCTGATGACATTACCAGCATCCATTAAAATAGCATCCTGCAACTCATAGAATATGATCGACATGTCTAAAAATAGACTTTGTGCCAAAAACAGCCTGCGGGCGCACTTAGTGAAGGCGACTCTTTTCACTAAGCTCATCATCTTGTTGAATCTCAACACTCCCTCTCAACAAGATATGGATTATCTGCCAACCCTATCCTGTCTCTATGGTATTCGAATTTGCTCCTGGTGAGCGCCTTCGTCAGAATATCTGCATCCTGATCCTCTGTAGGAATGTAAGAAAGCAACATGATCTTCCGTTGCACACAATATCTGATATGATGGTACCATATGTCAATATGTTTAGATCTATCATGAAATACTAGATTAACCGAGAGCTTAATGCAACTCTGATTATCACAATATATCACAGTAGGATCTAAGTGAGAACCGAACAACTCGACCAGGATCTTCCTCATCCATATAGCCTCGCATGCAACCAAACTTGTTGCCATGTACTCGGCCTCCGCTGAACTGAGTGCCACAGATATTTGTTTCTTGCTGTACCAAGTAAATGTTGTAGATCCGATACTGAAAATCCCTCCAGATGTGCTCTTTCTGTCTGTTGGGCTTCTTTCCCAATCTGCATCCGTGAAGCCATGCAACTTCACCTCATCCAACTGTCTGTACCACAATCCATATCCAGATGTGCACCTGAGATATCTCAGGACATGCTTGTCTGCCTTCCAAAAGAGCTTGGTAGGCTTAACCATCGCTTATGAAAGTTGGTTCAAAACATAGCATATGTTCGGTCGTGTATTGACTAAATACATGAGCGAACCAACCAACTGTCAATAAACAGTGGCATCCACTTCCTCTGCCGATGTAGCATCCTCTTTCCTCCAACCACAAGGAAGAGGAGTGTCAATAGGCTTGCAGCCTTGCATGTGAAACTTCTCCAGTATCTCCCGGGCATACTTGCCTTGAGACACAAACAGTCCACCCTTTCGCTGCCAAATTTCCAATCCCAGTAAATAATGAAGGAGGCCCAAGTCCTTCATCTCAAACTCCTTTGCAAGATCTGCCTTGCATGAGTGTATCAACAATTAATCACCTGTTAGTATTAAATCATCTACATAAAGAAAAATGATCAAAAGCTTACCCTCCACCACAATCTGGTATAGGTTTGGATCCGCCTCACTCTTGGCGAAACCAAGTCCAGTGAAATAACTGTCTATCTGTGTGTACCAAGCACGAGGTGCTTGTTTCAGCCCATACTGCCCTCTTTTGAGCCTGCACACATGCGACTCGCTACTGAAAATTTTGAATCCTTCAGGCTGCTCAATGTACACCTCTTCCTCAATGAGTCCATTGAGGAACACAGTCTTCACATCCATCTGATGAATGTGCAAACCCATCTGCGCTGAGAGAGCGAGAATGGTCCGTATGGAAGAATACCTTGCTACAATGGTCCGTCGATCCCCTCGATCAGTGAGAAGCCTCGAGCAACAAATCTTGCCTTATACTTCTCGACGCTCCCGTCAGCATCTTGCTTCACTTTGTAGATCCATCTCAAACCTACCACTGATTTCCCTTCCGGCCTTGGGACAATCTCCCATGCACTGTTTCTGACAATCGAATCATACTCTTCCACCATGGCATCTACCCATGCGAGATCCCCCATAGCTTCCTCGAAAGAGGATGGCTCCATCACGATACAATTGCTCATTAGAGCCATGTATCCAGTAAATCGTTCAGGTGATTGTCTCTGTTTGTGCTGTGATGTAGGTGCTCCTACATTCTGCGCTGCATCAAGATTTAGTCGCTCAGCTTCTATAGTGCACTTACGCCCTCTGATGTTTGGTGCTACATGAGTGGTTTCTTCCACTCTACGAACCTCCTCTTGTGGCTGATCCACATCCCGAGGCTCATCTTTACGAACAAGTAGCTCCTCATCTGCATGCAAGTGTAGCTCCCTCTCAAGCGACAACTTCATGGCTTTCTCAACATGAAATTTGATATCCTGTCGCACGACAGTCATCCGACTGTCTGGAAAATACACACGATAATTATGGGGTGTTTCTGTGTAACCCACAAATATCCCAACCTCTGCGGTCGGCTCTAGCTTCTTCCTGGCATCCTTCGTCACATGAATGTAAACAGGTGAGCCAAAAATCTTCAAATGAGAAATATCAGGCTTCTTACCAGAAAATGCCTCTTCAGGTGTACTCATGCCAAGTAATCTATGAGGACAACGGTTTTGCACATAAACCACAGTGTTGCATGCCTCAGCCCACAAGTGTATGGGAAGGCCCTGATCATGCAACATCGCCCATGCAGCACCCACGATCATTCTGTTCTTTCTCTCTGCGACCCCATTCTGCTGTGGGTTGTCAGGCGCTATGAGTTCTCTTTGAATTCCTTCTTTGCTGCAGAAGTCTTTGAATTCACTAGAGATGTATTCACCACCATTATCGCTCCTTAGAGCTTTCACCTGCTTCCTCGACTCTTTCTCAACCAGCGCCTTGAACTCACAGAACTTTGAGTATGTCTCGCTCTTCTTTTGCATGAAGAAGATCCAGTACTTACGAGAAAATTCATCAACAAATATCACATACAAACCTGTGCTTTGCTGTTGAAACAACCGAGAAAGGTCCACACACGTTTGTGTCAATTCTCTCAAGGATCATTGTGGCGTGACTATCCTTTTCATGAAAAGTGGTCTTCACAAAATTTCCCAAAGTACATCCCTTGCACTGATCTGACTGCGCAAGTGTACCCTTGGGAAGCTCGGTAGAAATTTGCTGCAAAATTTTCAAAGCGCCATGGTGAAGATGGCCCAATCTCCTGTGCCACAATTCGCCCTCATCCCGGCTCACCACTCCTTCTGCTTTTCCTGCCATTACTGCGCAGCCATCTATCTGCAATTGATAAAGATTCTTAACTCGAATCCCTATCCTCCTGGTTTGACCAGTTGTTTTATTGCGCAGGAAGGCTTTTCCCTCGCTAAAAACAACATCATAACCCTTGTCTTCCAACATCGCCACAGAGATCAGATTCTTCTTCAATCCTGGAACATGCATGGCATCCTTCAAGATGAAAGGTTTACCAGACTCCTTCTCAAAGGAAATGGTCCTGATACTAGTCGCACTGTATCTACCATCATTGCCCATCTCGATGTGCACTCCAAGATCCTTTTCATCCAAATCACTAAAAAAATATTTGTCTCCGGTCATATGGAAAGACACACCACTATCAAGAAACCACACCGATCCCATCACACTTGAAACCAAGCATGCGATAAAAGAAAAATCTAGCTCAAACTCCGAGGCTAAGGATTTGAGAAGGATTTTTCTTCCCCTTCCCTTTCCTTGCTTTGGCAGCCAAAGGACAATTTTCTTCATCTTCATTCTTCGATGAAGATCCATCCCTGGTACCCCGCCTTATCTCCTCCTGCACAAGATCCGACCAAAGTCACTCCCATCTCGGCAGTTGCTCCCGTCCATTGACAGAGTCCTCATAGCTATGCCAACTCTTCGGAAGCCCAAGGAGAGCCAAGCTCACCAAGTCCTCTTCATCAAAAGTAACCCCCACACTTCCTAGCTCATCCTTGCAATGGAAAAACTTCGTGAGGTATTTTGGTATACCGTCACCTTTCTCTATTTTTATTTTTCTGAGCTTGTCTTTAAGCGCCAACTTCCTCTGGTCGCTTCTGCTTTGGAACAAGTCTGTCAAAGCCTTCCACATTAAGAATGGAGTTGCTTTACCGTGAAGGTTGGGCATAATGTGATCCTTCACACCTTCCAACAGAATTCTTCGACACTTTGCTACCTTCTTTTTCCATGCGTCAAGTGTGGATGCATCGCTAGAACCAGGCTTTGGAATATCAGCATCTATGAACTCCTTCAACCCATTATCATCAAGAACTGCCTCCATCCTGTCCTTCCATGCAATATAATTCTAGGTGCCATCAAGGGCATACTCCAATCGCAATTCGTTGAAAGACATTTCAATGAATGCTCAACTTCAACACCAAGAAAACACTGCAGCAAATTCGAATTCCACCAGCACAAAACTCAACTGCTTGATAGTTTGATCTTCCTGATCCCAATCTTCTCCACCCCTCTAATACCATGTGAAGCTATATAACTTATGTGTTATATGTCCAAGATTCTCCTGATCTCACACTATTTTAACTTCATGCAAAATATAGAATCTATTCCACCATTGATCATTTGCGGAAATTAAATCAAAATTGCAATGCACACATGAAACAATAAAAATTCACACATATGAACACAGTTGTTTAACGGGAAAGCCTGAAGCTGAAAAACCCAACTATCTATATATAATATATGTCATAGAGATCATGTAACAATCCTCATACAAATCTGATCATATCAAGCACTCAGTACAATACAATCGCTACACACTAATCAAGCTCGATCTTGCAAATCCATGCACCAATATTTGCCACCTGCTAGCCTGCCTCTTCTGCGCAATCCTTGCTAAAGAATAGCTTTGAATGAACTCGAATTCCTCCAGCCTTGCTCACACAATCCTTATTGGCATCTCCACTGAGTGTTGGATGCAATCAATGCATCACTATAGTCACAACTGATAGTCACACTTTCTATTTCACCTATCTCTCCACTGGTCTCCACTGAAACTTCCATGCACTGTAGTTAACTGATGTATTCTTTAGTTGATTAATGATTTATTATTTAGTGAATTAATTAACTAATTAATTTACACCACTCTCACTAGTGTATCAATTAGTTAGACTAGATACAACTAGCTCAACTGAGTCTAACTGAGTTAAACTAAATACAACTCCACCAACTACTTCTATAACTCCACCAAACTCTGTCACATGAGTTCTAACTGAAGTCCTCATGCATTAGCTCCAGTAAACCCTCGGGAATAGCGTAATTCCTTCTGTCAGTTGCTATGCCACATCTGTGCACATGGCAGAGTACTCGAGAATGAATAATGTTTAAGTCCCAAATATTATTAAAGAAGCTAATAATATTAGAAACATATCTATTTTATTTGGAAATCTAAAATAGATTCATATATGTCTAAAAATAGAAGTCATATATTTTTAGCATTATCATCCACAAAGAGCATCCTGCAACTCATAGAATATGATCGACATGTCTAAAAATAGACATAGTCTAAAAATAGACTTTGCGCCAAAAATAGCTTGTGGGCCCACTTAGTGAAGGCGACTCTTTTCACTAAGCTCATCATTTGTTGAATCTAAACACTATTCTCCAGTTTGATTGAGGCCCCACAGCCACAGACAATTTGTTGATCGGCCCCATCAAAATAACCACACGACAGGTTCACCAGATGAGGGCAAAGTCGATGAGAAAAATTTGTGGGAGGAATACAAGGAGCTGCTTGTGTGTTCAACCAAGCCAGAATAGAGAGATAGATCCTATGTGGAGCTATCTGGGTACCTTTGAAGATGTGTTTGTTTCTGGCCAACCAAATCTCCCAAAAACAGAAAAAAGGGAGAGATTTATAGATATGTTCCTTCTGCGCCCATGTGTGGATACACTGTAATATTCCAAGGGGTTGTCAGCTGCGATCCTGCAAAATATTAGAGAACAAAGACCTATTATCTAGAACAACGGAGCACTAGAGAAAGAGGTGAGAAACAGTTTCAGTTGCGTTTCTACAAAAAGAGAAAATCCCTGACCCCTGAAAGCCTCGCTTAGTCAGGTTGTCCCAGGTGAGAATTTGGTTCTTCTAGGTGAGCCAGACAAAGAGAATGATCTTCAAGGGGAGGTTGCACTTCTAGAAAGTTAGAAGGTAAGGCTAATCGGCTTCCTGTGAGTGAGTGGATATGAGGCTGACTTATAATTTTTTCACCTCGATGGGATCCCCATTCGACCTGCCACACCAAACTACCATGTCTCCAAAAGAGTTGGGGAAAAAATTGATCTATTTCAACCAGTTCACCATAGCCTGCCACTCTTCCAAAGAGCGGCCAGGAAAACCAAGCTGTGTAGCAGTCCTCCTAACTGGACACCCCTGTTGTGAATGTGAAATAATTTGGCTAAGGAAAAAAATACCTTTATGCTGACAAAGATGAAGAGGCAGATTAAAATTAGAGGAGAGGCCCTTGATGTAGTTAGCGCCCAAGATAATGGACTACAAGGAAAAGACCCTCTAGCGGATGTTTTTGAGGAACCATAAAGAAAAATACCCATACATCCGTTTCTAGCGGAGATTACTAGAGGAGGATGGCGGGCGGAGGGTTTTGCAGATGTTTTCCTATCGGTGCTTTTATCGTTAAAACTCACCCTGATACTCCCAAAAAAATAAAGCACCGGTGCGGCCTAAATCATTGGCACACTGGACACCGTGGACTCCGTACACACAATCCTGGTGCGTCATAATATAATAGAGCACCGGTGCCTCACAACTCGTCCGTGCCGGTGCATTATAAAACACAACGCCAACACTGAAACCACGCGGTGTGGTAGACAGAAACCGCACCCCTGCGTCATAAAAAACGTGCCAAAACACAAATCGACAGGTGCGTTTGCAGCAAACAGTACCGGTGTGCCTATAAATAACGCACCGGGGATTGGCACACCGGACAGTGTGCGCGAAGTACACACATCACCGGGGCGTCCAATTACTGTAACGCACTGGGGCGTCAATACTCTTCCGCGCCGGTGCATCATAAAACACGGTGATAAAACATAAACGAACCGATGTGTTCTTCCCCAAGAGCACCAGTGCGCCAGAAACAACATGCACTGGAATAAAGTTATATAAAAAAAAAATTAAGGCCAAAAAACCAGTGCTTTGCGACTATTACGCATCGGTGCTTTACCATTACGCCGCCCCGGTGCATCATAAAATTTTCACGCTGAAATTGAAACATCCTGGTGCACGGTTAGGGTAATGCCCCAGCGCGTTATAAACAACGCGCCAAAATTGATACCGCCCGATGCGGTTCTCCTAACCGCACCGGTGCGCTTATAAAACTCCGCGCACCGGAACAGGGTTAATAAAAAAAAATTTACGGCCAAAAAACTTCATTATTCACTTTCCTTAGTCCGCGAAGTACACACCGCCCCACCTTGGATTGGTCCTTTGTTCTGCGATTTGGGGACACCTTTCCCTTGCTTCTGATTCACAGATACAAAGTCTGGCTTCTTCTGTTTGAATTTCTTCTCAATCTTGGAAGCATATTGGTATGTTGCACCAAGAGATGACATGTCAAGGAACTCCATTTCCTCCTGAATGTATATGTGCAGACAATTGCGGTACTTCAACAACAAATGTTTCTCCGAATCTTTGATACACAACTTTTTGTGTAGGGTATGGAACAAATTTTTTAGGTCATGCACGTCTTGATCCCTTTGTTGCCGCATCGTAGTCCATTGTATGTACTTGTCCTCATATCTCCCCATGACATAATATTGTTCCTTGATGGAATCTCGGAAATAATCCCAAATGGTTGTCGTTAAGAATACATAGGGTTCCCTCTCATCCTTTTTCTCACAGTAGGTTTCTCACCAGGCCTTGACATTGAGGGTGGCTTTGAGGAGTGTAAAAGTAATCTTTTCCCAGTTGGAAAAGTCATGAATCAAGAAATATCCTTCTAATAGGTTCAACCATCTATCTAGGATGTCTGCATCTATTTGGCCCTCAAATATGGGAATGCAAAAGTTTACTTGTACCTTAAAAGGAGTGGTGCCTCTAGAGTGGCTGCTAGATGCGAATGCGCCGCTGGTGGGCAACCATTGAAGGATCTGGGCAAAGTTATCCATCATTGAGTTCATTTGTTTCTGGAGGGCCTCCTTGAAGAATATTTTGATAGGATCTCCTACTCCCTCATCTCTCTTTTCTCCCCCATGGGGGGTTTTTGGGGTTTATGAGGTTGATCTTGCAAAGGTTCCACCAGATCGAGCCCTAACTCCTTATACCCCGACATCATAGGGGACATGAAAATAAGGATCGAGAAAGAGCAGACCACTATGATACGACTGATCTTGACTTATGAAATAACACAATAAAATAAATAAATACACATAAACGCAGAGATGCAACAGAAGTAAAAATTCATTTCATTAATATCAAATAAATGAAATATGCTTACAGACAAATGGATATAAACTAGCTAGGGAGTTGGTAGCCTATCTCTAAGAAGAGATGTGTTGGCTAAAGGCCTCTGAATTGTGTTACAATGAGGCTCAAGGGCCTTTTTATTATTGAACAACATAGGAAAACCCTAAACAACCAAAACCCTAACCCGAGGAGATGAAACACCAAGATTTCATGGGCCCGTTGGGGTTAGTTGGGCAGACAACTTCCCGGGGTCGTAACTTGGTCATATTATCTTCGTCTGTCATGTACGATATATCATCAGAAAGATCTTTCCAAGTACTATAGGTTTTACCACATGCCCTTGCCTATGGCTATGGGTTTGATGCATACCTTAAAAAAAGCCATTGAGGGGGTCAAAACGACTCTGAAAATTCAGGACTCGAAAAAAATGCTAAAAATAGTAAATGCCGCGATAAAAAAGGAAACTAATGAAATTGATAGGAGGTCTAGGTGGAATAAGTGGGTGGCCACCAATATCCACATGTATTAATAGTAATGCAAAAAACATAGTTTTTCTACACCTTCAAGAAATTATTCATTTGTATGGTTTGCTAACATACATAACCACATGGATAACAAGTTTATTGGTTATGCATATAACTTGACTTGGAGGAACAAGCTTAAACACAAAATCATAGTTCAATTTATCATATCATTTGTAAACCAATTTCATTTTATTGAAATTACATTTCATTTATTTAAAAGTAGGTTATTTTCTAACATTACTAAACAAAATGGCAAAGAATTATATTATTTCTCATTTTCGGTTGAAGTATTAACTTACATTAAAATACAACTTTTGAAAATTTTCATTTGAGAAGGTTAAACAAACATATGTCATACAATTTGAGCAAGGACTATCATTTCAAATTTAGTCACTACTTGCAAGGTTCGTACATAATCAAAGAATTAAAGTTATAGGGTTAATGGGCCCAAATTGAGATTAAGTCTAGCTTTTCAAAATCATTACTGGCAAGGTTTTTAAACATTTAATGAGTTCAGTGCACCTAAACTGAATTTCGAAGTAGTATTTTAAATTTAGTGACTACCTAGATAGTCTTTTTTTTCCCCCACAAAAGAACCTGTAATTTTTATTATGGAAAAATAAAAATTACACTTTGTAAACACACAAACATTATGTACGCATATAGTTTGATCACTGATAGAGCATCTACATGATTGAAATAACCAAACCCTAGCACTAAAGATCAACGAATGCAACCCTAAACCATCACATCCTCTGACCAGTAAAACGAAAGTAATTCCAAGGCACGTAGGCCCGTCTATCTTGGCACACATGCCTCAAAAATATTAATTAAAAAAAAAAAAACTGAGAGCAGTCCCACATTCTTGCCGAAAACCCTAAGAGAAAAGAATTGGGTCTGAGACCCATGTCGAGAGGCCATGATCGATGCTCTAGCCCATGAAACAACCGGGAAACCAACAAAGCCAAAATAGAGCCCATGCAAGGGAAAGTCAGCGCGATTTGGCACAACATGGGGAAGGAATCCCCATCCCCTCAACACATCACAAAAACAATGGTGAACCATGTGTCTATGCCCAAATGACAACAAACTAGAGAACCATGAACCCTGCAAGTCATGAAATCCACGGGAGCAAGAGGATGAAGGAACCCAGACAAAGGCATTGTATATTATTAGCAAGAAAATGCATGAAAAGGGGTTAATGAAACCCCATCCCCTCAACTCTTCAAAGTGGCAGTGCAACCAAATCGACGAATCACATGACACATAAACCAAAAACCCCAACAAATAGCTCTGTGGTGGTGAAGGAAAAAAGGGCCACAAAGCCTAGCAAAAAAGACCGTGAATCCTTGCAGGAGCAGTGTCGATGCCTAAAACAGATAGAATGGTGGTGAGAAAAGCTGAGAAACAGACATAATCACCACAAGATCCAATTCCATGTGTAGGCGACCAACCTAGCAGGGGGATGCATGAAAAGGAGCCCACAAAGGTCCATCCCCTCAAACTCCAACAAGCTGAACCTGGAAAATGACGCAATAGTAGTCAAATCAGCACTAGAACTTGCAGAGGAGAACACAATGAAGAGGATGGAAGATATAGGGGTAGAGCAACTAGGATAGTCTCTCGCCCCCTTGGCACATCAGTCAACCCCACTATTTACATAGTTATCACACAATCAATATCATGAAATCAGAGTTATCACATAAACAATATTATTATATCAATAAACCTTCATCAAACAATTTGAAATCACTACTTGTAAAGTTATTATACTTTTCAAAAATACTACTCACAACGTTTTTAAACATTCAATGAGTCAATGAACCTAAATTGAGATTAAAACTACCCCTTAAAATTTAATCAATACTTACATAGGTATCACACAATCAATATTATTAAATCATAATTGTCACACAATTAATATTGTTATATCAATAAACCTTCATCAAACAATTTGAAATCACTACTTACAAAGTTATCACATAACTAATGTTGTTAAGTCAATAAATCTTCATCAAAGGGTGAATATTATTGAGTCAATAAACTATGCAATCAACTATTTACAATGCAAACACAATGTTAAAAAAAAAATCAAGTAACACTAAAAGAAATAAGTAAAATTAGTAAAATATCCATAATAAATTATATAGATAAATTATGAAATGAAAAACATAATATTTGTGGATAGGCATTTTCGTTGTATGACCCAAATTTACAATATTGATTATTCTCAATACCCATTCAATATCAGCACCATTACATAATTCGTCATTTTCCATATCCATCTCCAAAAGTAAAATACATTTACATACCAATTTACAATCACTTTGCTTTTTCTTTCATTTTAAACTCTTTTACAAATATCCCATATATCCATCTCCAAAAATAAAATACATTAATAGACCAATGTAACATCTATTTTTCTTTTTCTTCCATTTTAAACACTTTCTTAGATATTTTTACCATTAAGACTTGTTCTCACTATGTCACCATTCAGTCTGTCCACAGGTTGGAGTTTGAGATCAAATCCACGTGGCAAATTTTAATTAGCATAGATGCATTAAACATTTTAATGAACTACACACGGTGTCTAAAGGGGCATCAATGTAAGATTTTCCATATCCGAAGAAAATTAATAATATTTTTTTTCTTTTTTTCTCTTGTCTTTATGTTGCCACTACCTTTATGAGGAATATGGTCGACAAACCATTAAACTCTAATAATAAAAAATTGCATCGTTAAATTCAAACCTCTCGTTAGAATTTTTTAATAATAATTTATTCTCAACTCTTTTTTTTTAAGTTTAAATTTGAGATTGGATAAGAATTTAAACCATACTGAATAAACTAATTTACACTTTATTAAGATTTCAAATGATTTGAATTCAACATAAATATTATAATTTCTAATCAATTAAATTTAATCTTTTTTATAAAAAATTATTGATATACATTTCATAACTGATTCAATATTTCTTCTAATATGAATTCTAATATATATATAATTTTTTTAGAGAGGAAAAAACGTTGTTTCTTGTATATAAAATAAACAGAACAATACATTTAGAGAAGGATATGTCCAGCAAGTATGACCAGATTATCACCACGTAGTGGTAGGATGACATGCACTCAAATGTCCCGCATTAATACAAAAAAACATCACCATACTAAATAGACTGACACCATTGTGCAAACTGTGAGTCAGCAAACATATAGTTCAACAATATAAATAGAGAAAAGAGAAAAGGAGAAAAAACCACGCTCACAAGGGAGCTGAGAAACCGAAAATGAGTGCAACATGTGTTAGGGAAGCGAAATGGAGAATGAGTCAATCAACAAACCGCCACGAAAGTGTTAAATTTGCACATGACCAAAAGGTTCTTGCAAGCTCCTCTTGGAGAGAAAATCTGCCCTAGTGCTTGCCTCCCTGAAGATGTGTTGAATAGGGGGGGAAATGAAGGCGTTGTAGCTGATATTTGACCGAATTGATCAAGCTTTGTAAATTGGGAGGATGAAAATTGTGAGGCCATTTACCCCGTCAATAACAGTTTTGACATCTCGATAAATGTGAAAAGTGGAAAGCTGCAAGTTGTAGGCAACCCATATCAGACTCCAGAGAGCAAGGAGTTATGCCCTAGTATTCGAACCTTGGCCACCATTCCAAAAAAATGAGTAATATTCCCTATTTGTAGAAATTATACAACTTATGTGTTATATGTCCAAGATTCTCCTCATCTTACACTATTTTAACTTCATGCAAAATATAGAATCTATTCCACCATTGATCATTTGCGGAAATTAAATCAAGAGTGCAATGCACACATGAAACAATAAAAATTCACATATATGAACACAGTTGTTTAACGGGAAAGCGTGAAGCTGAAAACCCCAACTATCTATATATAATATATGTCATAGAGATCATGTAACAATCCTCATACAAATCTGATCATATCAAGTTCTCAGTACAATACAATCGCTACACACTAATCAAGCCCGATCTTGCAAATCCATGCACTGATCTTTACCACCTGCTAGCCTACCTCTACTGCGCAATCCCTGCTGAAGAATGGCTCTGAATGAACTCGAATTCCTCCAGCCTTGCTCACGCAATCCTCATTGGCATCTCCACTAAGTGTTGGATGCAATCAATGCATCACTATAGTCACAACTAATAGTCACACTTTCTCTTTCACCTATCTCTCTATTGGTCTCCACTGAAATTGCCATGCACTGTAGTTAACTGATGTATTCTTTAGTTGATTAATGAGTTATTATTTAGTGAATTAATTAACTAATTAATTCACACCACTCTCACTAGTGTATCAGTCAGTTAGACTAGATACAACTACCTCAACTGAGTCTAACTGAGTTAAACTAAATACAACTCCTGCTTCATACATGCTCACGAGCACAAATGCATGAGTTCTGGTGAAGTCCTCCCGTAATAGCTCCCGGTAAACCCTCGGGAATAGCGTAATTCCTTCTGTCATTCTTGTGCCCTTGTGCACTTAGCGAAGTGCTCAAAGGAGAATAAGATAATGTTTAGGTTAAAATCTTAGGCTAATAATATTCGACATATCTATTTTTAGACTGGCAGTCTAAAAATAGACTCTGCCCAATATGTCTAAAAATAGAAGTCCTTCTATTTTTCCAACTTGACCAACCATCCAAAAATAGCATCTTGCAACTCATAGAATATGATCGACATGTCTAAAAATAGACATAGTCTAAAAATAGACTTTGCGCCAAAAATAGCCTGCGGGCCCACTTAGTGAAGGCGACTCTTTTCACTAAGCTCATCATCTTGTTGAATCTCAACACTCCCTCTCAAAAAGATAGGGATTATTTGCCACCCCGATCCTGTCTCTATGGTATTCGAATTTGCTCCTGGTGAGTGCCTTCATCAGAATATCTGCATCCTGATCCTCCGTATGAATGTAAGAAAGCAACATGATCTTCCGCTGCACACAATATCTGATATGATGGTACCGGATTTCAATATGTTTAGATCTATCATGAAATACTAGATTAACCGAGAGTTTAATGCAATTATGATTATCAAAATATATCACAGTAGAATCTAAGTGAGAACCGAACAACCCGACCAGGATCTTCCTCATCCATATAGCCTCGCATGCAGCCAAACTTGATGCCATGTACTCGGCCTCCGCTGAACTGAGTGCCACGGATCTTTGTTTCTTGCTGTACCAAGAAATTGCTGTAGATCCGATACTGAAAATCCCTCCAGATGTGCTCTTTCTGTCTGTTGGGCTTCCTGCCCAATCTGCATCCGTGAAGCCATGCAACTTCACCTCATCTGACTATCTGTACCACAATCCATATCCAGATGTGCACCTGAGATATCTTAGGACATGCTTGTCTGCCTTCCAAAAGAGCTTGGTAGGCTTAACCATCGCTTGTGAAAGTTGGTTCACAACATAGCATATGTCCGGTCGTGTATTGACTAAATACATGAGCGAACCAACCAACTGTCGATAAACAGTGGCATCCACTACCTCTGCCGATGTAGCATCCTCTTTCCTCCAACCACAAGGAAGAGGTCGTTAGGCTTGCAACCTTGCATGTGAAACTTGTCGGTATCTCACAGGCATACTTGCCTTGAGACACAAACATTCCACCCTTCTGCTGCCAAATTTCCAATCCCAGGAAATAATGAAGGAGGCCCAAGTCCTTCATCTCAAACTCCTTTGCAAGATTTGCCTTGCATGAGTGTATCAACAGTTCATCACCCGTTAGTATTAAATCATCTACATAAAGCACAATGATCAAAATATTACCCTCCACCAAAATCTGGTATAGGTTTGGATCCGCCTCACTCTTGGCGAAACCAAGTCTGGTGAAATAACTGTTTATCCGTGTGTACCAAACACGAGGTGCTGGTTTCAGCCCATACCACGCTCTTTTGAGCCTGCACACATGCGACTCACTACTGAATATTTTGAATCCTTTAGGCTGCTCAATGTACACCTCTTCCTCAATGAGTCCGTTGAGGAACACAGTCTTCACATCCATCTGATGAATGTGCCAACCCATCTACGCTGAGAGAGCAAGAATGGACCCTATGGAAGAATACCTTGCGACAGGTGCAAAAGTTTCTTCATATTCGATCCCCTCGATCTGTGAGAAGCCTCGGGCAACAAATCTTGCCTTATACTTCTCGACGCTCCCTTCAGCAACTTGCTTCACTTTGTAGATCCATCTCAAACCTACCATTGATTTCCCTTTCGGCCTTGGGACAATCTCCCATGCACTGTTTCTGAAAATTGAATCATACTCTTCCACCATGGCATCTACCCATGCAGGATCCTCCACAGCTTCCTCGAAAGAGGATGGCTCCGTCACGATACACTTGCTCATTAGAGACATGTATCCAGTAAATCGTTCAGGTGGCTGTCTCTGTCTGCGCTGTGATGTAGGTGCTCCTACATTCTGCACTGCATCAAGATTTAGTCGCTTAGCTTCTGTAGTGCGCTTCCGCCCTCTCATGTTTGGTGATGCATGAGTGGTTTCTTCCACTCCATGAACCTCCTCTTGTCGCTGATCCACATCCCGAAGCTCATCTTTAGGAACAAGTAGCTCCTCATCTGCATGCAAGTGTAGCTCCCTCTCAAGCGACAACTTCATGGCTTTCTCCTCATGAAATTTGATATCCTGTCGCACGACAGTTATCCGACTGTCTGGAAAATACACACGATAATTATGGGGTGTTTCTGTGTAACCCACAAATATCCCAACCTATGTGGTCGGCTCTAGCTTCTTCCTGGCATCCTTCATCACATGAATGTAAACATGTGAGCCAAAAATCTTCAAATGAGAAATATCAGGCTTCTTACTAGAAAATGCCTCTTCGGGTGTACTCATGCCAAGTACTCTATGAGGACAATGGTTTTGCACATAAACCGCAGTGTTGCATGCCTCAGCCCACAAGTGTATGGGAAGGCCCTGATCATGCAACATCGCCCGTGCAGCACCCACGATCGTTCTGTTCTTTCTCTCTGCGACCCCATTTTGCTGTGGGTTATGAGGCGCTATGAGTTCTCTTTGAATTCCTTCTTTGCTGCAGAAGTCTTTGAATTCGCTAGAGATGTATTCACCACCATTATCACTCCTTTGAGCTTTCACCTGCTTCCCCGACTCTTTCTCAACCAGTGCCTTGAACTCACAGAACTTTGAGTATGTCTCGCTCTTATTTTGCATGAAGAAGATCCAGCACTTACGAGAAAAGTCATCAACAAATATCACATACAAACCTGTGCTTTGTTGTTGAAGCAACCGAGAAATGTCCACAAACGTCTCTGTCAATTCTCTCAAGGATCATCCTGACACGACTATCCTTCTCATGAAAAGTGGTCTTCACAAAATTTCCCAAAGTATGTCCCTTGCACTGATCTGACTGCGCAAGTGTACCCTTGGGAATCTCGGTAGAAATCTGCTGCAAAATTTTCAAAGCGCCATGGTGAAGATGGCCCAATCTCCTGTGCCACAATTCACCCTCATCCCGACTCACCACTCCTTCTGCTTTGCCTGCCATTGCTGCGCAGCCATATACCTGCAATTGATAAAGATTCTTAACTCAAATCCCTATCCTCCTGGTTTGACCAGTTGTTTTATTGCGCAGGAAGGCTTTTCCCTCTCTAAAAACAACATCATAACCCTTGTCTTCCAACATCGCCACAGAGATCAGATTCTTCTTCAATCCTGGAACATGCATGACATCCTTAAAGATGAAAGGTTTACCAGACTCCCTCTCAAAGGAAATGGTCCCGATACCAGTGGCACTGTATCTACCATCATCGCCCATCTCGATGTGCACTCCGAGATCCTTTTCATCCAGATCACTAAACAAATATTTGTCTTCGGTCATATGGAAAGACGCACCACTGTCAAGAAACCACACCGATTCCATCACACTTGAAACCAAGCATGAGATCAAAGAAAAATCCAGCTCAAACTGCGAGGCTAATGATTTGAGAAGGATTTTTCTTCCCCCTCCCTTTCCTTGCTTTGGCAGCCAAAGCACAATTTTCTTCATCTTCATTCTTTGATGAAGATCCATCCCTGGTACCCCGCTTTATCTCCTCCTGCACAAGGTCCGACCAAAGTCACTCCCATCCCGGCATTTTCTCCCATCCATTGACAGAGTCCTCATAGCTATGCCAACTCTTAGGAAGCCCAAGGATAGCCAAGCTCACCAAGTCCTCTTCATCAACAGTAACCCCCACACTTCCCAGCTCATCATTGCAATGGACAAACTTCGTGAGGTATTTTGGTATACTCTCGCCTTTCTCCATTTTTATTTTTCTGAGCTTGTCTTTAAGCACCAACTTCCTCTGGTCGCTTCTGCTTTGGAACAAGTATGTCAAAGCCTTCCACATTAATAATGGAGTTGCTTTACCATGAAGGCTGAGCATAATGTGGTCCTTCACACCTTCCAACAGAATTCTTCGACACTTTTCTACCTTCTTTTGCCATGCGTCAAGTATGGCTGCATCGCTAGAACCAGACTTTGGAATATCAACATCTATGAACTCCTTCAACCTATTATCATCCAGCACCGCCTCCATCTTGTCCTTCCATGCAATATAATTCGAGGTGCCATCAAGGGCATACTCCAATCGCAATACGTTGAAATACATTTCAATGAATGCTCAACTTCAACACCAAGAAAACACTGCAACAAATTCAAATTCCACCAGCAAAAAACTCAAATGCTTCAATAATTGCAATATTCTATGATCAATACTGCTCTAATACCATGTAGAAATTACATAACTTATGTGTTATATGTCCAAGATTCTCCTTATCTCACACTATTTTAACTTCATGCAAAATATAGAATCTATTCCACCATTGATCATTTGCGGAAATTAAATCAAGATTGCAATGCACACATGAAACAATAAAAATTCACACATATGAACACAGTTGTTTAAAGGAAAATCCTGAAGCTGAAAACCCCAACTATCTATATATAATATATTTCATAGATATCATGTAACAATCCTCATACAAAGCTGATCGTATCAAGCACTCAGTACAATACAATCGCTACACACTAATCAAGCCCGATCTTGCAAATGCATGCACCGATCTTTGCCACCTGCTAGCCTGCCTCTACTGCACAATCCCTGCTAAAGAATGGCTTTGAATGAACTCGAATTCCTCCAGCCTTTCTCACGCAATCCTCATTGGCATCTCCATTGAGTGTTGGATGCAATCAATGCATCACTATAGTCACAACTGATAGTCACACTTGCTCTTTCACCTATCTCTCCACTGGTCTCCACTGAAACTGCCATGCACTGTAGTTAACTGATGTATTCTTCAGTTGATTAATGAGTTATTATTTAATGAATTAATTAACTAATTAATTCACACCACTCTCACTAGTGTATCAATCAGTTAGACTAGATACAACTAGCTCAACTGAGTCTAACTGAGTTAAACTAAATACAACTCCACCAACTACTTCTATAACTCCACCAAACTCTGTCACATGAGTTCTAACTGAAGTCCTCCATGCAATAGCTCCAGTAAAATCTCAGGAATAGCGTAATTCCTTCTGTCAGCTGCTGTTCTACATCTGTGCACTTAACTGAAGTGTTCTAAGAGAATAAGATAATGTTTAGAGTCAAAATATTATTAAGAGCTAATAATATTCGACATATCTATTTTTAGACTAGTAATATAATAATAGATTCCGCCCAATATGTCTAAAAATATAAGTCCATCTATTTTTCCAACTTGACCAACCATCCAAAAATAGCACCCTGCAACTCATAGAATATGATCGACATGTCTAAAAATAGACATAGTCTAAAAATAGACTTTGCGCCAAAAATAGCCTGTGGGCCCACTTAGTGAAGGCGAATCTTTTCACTAAGCTCATCATCTTGTTGAATCTCAACACTATTCTCCAGTTTGATCGAGGCCCCACAGCCATAGCCAACTTGTTGCTCGGCCCCATCAAAATAACCACACGGCAAGTTCACTGGATGAGGGAAAAGTCGATGAGAAAAATTTGTGGGAGGAATACAAGGAGCTGCTTGTGTGTTCAACCAAGCCAGAATAGAGAGATAGATCCTAGGCAGAGCTATCTGGGTACCTTTGAAGATGTGTTTGTTTCTGGCCAACCAAATCTCCCAAAAACAGAAAAAAGGGAGAGATTTATAGATATGTTCCTTCTGCGCCCATGTGTGGATACACTATAATATTCCAAGGGGTTGTCAGCTGCGATCCTGCAAAATATTAGAGAACAAAGACCAAATATCTAGAACAATGGAGCACTAGAGAAAGAGGTGAGAAACAGTTTCAGTTGCGTTTCTACAAAAAGAGAAAATCCCTGACCCCTGAAAGCCTCGCTTAGTCAGGTTGTCCCAAGTGAGAATCTGGTTCTTCCAGGTGGGCCAAACAAAGAGAATGATATTCAAGGGGAGGTTTCACTTCTAGACAGTTAGAAGGTAAGGCTAATTGGCTTCCTGTGAGTGAGTGGATATGAGGCTAACTTATAATTTTTTCACCTCGATGGGATCCCCATTCGACCTGCCACACCAAACTACCATGTCTCCAAAAGAGTTGGGGAAAAAATCAACTTATTTCAACCAGTTCACCATAGCCCACAACTCCTCCAAAGAGCAGCCATGAAAACCAAGCTGTGTAGCAGTCCTCCTAACTGGACACCCTTGTTGTGAATGTGAAATAATTTGGCTAAGGAAAAAAATACCTTTATGCTGACAAAGATGAAGAGGCAGATTAAAATTAGAGGAGAGGTCCTTGATGTAGTTAGCGCCCAAGATAATGCACTACAAGAAAAGACCCTCTAGTGGATGTTTTTGAGGAACCATAAAGAAAAATAGCCCATACATCCGTTTCTAGCGGAGATTACTAGAGGAGGATGGTGAGCGGAGGGTTTTGCGGATGTTTTCCTATCGGTGCTTTTATCATTAAAACTCACCCCGGTACTCCCAAAAAAATAAAGCACCGGTGCAGCCTAAATCATTGGCACACCGGACACCGTGCACTCCATACACACAAGCCCGGTGCATCATAATATAATAGAACACCAGTGCCTCACAACTCGTCCACGACGGTGCATTATAAAACAAAACGCAAACACCGAAACCACACGGTGCAATACACAGAAACCACACCCCTGCATCATAAAAAACACGCCAAAGCACAAACTGACCGGTGCGTTTGCAATAAACAGTACCGGTGTGCCTATAAATAACACACCAGGGATTGGCACACCTGATAGCGTGCGCGAAGTACACACACCGCCGGGGCATCCAATTATTGTAACGCACTGGGGCGTCAATACTCTTCCGCGCCGGTGCATCATAAAACACCGCGCCAAAACAGAAACGAACTGGTGTGTTCTTCTCCAAGAGCACCAGTGCGCCAGAAACAACACGCACTGGAATAGCGTTATATATAAAAAAAAAATTAAGGCCAAAAAGCCAGTGCTTTGCGACTATTACACACCGGTGCTTTACCATTACGCCGCCCCGGTGCATCATAAAATTTTCACGCTGAAACTGAAACATCCCGGTGCACGATTAGGGCAACGCCCCAGCGCGTTATAAACAACGCGCCAAAATTTATACTGCCTGTTGCGGTTCTCCTAACCGCACCGGTGCGCTTATAAAACTCCGCGCACCGGAACAGGGTTAATAAAAAAAAATTACGGCCAAAAAACTTCATTATTCACTTTCCTTAGTGTGCAAAGTACAACCGCCGGGGCGTCCAATTACTATAACGCACCAGGGCGTCAATACTCTTCCACGCCGGTGCATCATAAAACACCGCGCCAAAACATAAACGAACCGGTGCGTTCTTCTCTAAGAGCACCGGTGCGCCAGAAACAACACGCACTGGAATAATGTTTTATATATTAAAAAAAAAATTAAGTCCAAAAAACCGGTGCTTTGAGACTATTATGCATCGGTGCTTTACCATTACACCGCCCCAGTGCATCATAAAATTTTCGCGCCGAAACTGAAACATCCTGGTGCGCGGTTAGGGAAATGCCCCAACGCGTTGTAAACAACGTGCCAAAATTGATACCGCCCGGTGCGGTTTTCCTAACCGCCCTGGTGCGCTTATAAAACCCCACGCATCGGAACAGGGTTAATAAAAAAAAAAATTACGGCCAAAAAATTTCATTATTCACTTTCCTCAGTGCTCCAGAGCTCTCAAGCCCTAGTGCTATTTCCTTATTTCTGAGCCGCCCTGCCATCAGTGCTCTCATTGCATCCATTGCACACACTTCTGCTCTGCATTGCCAACCAATCTGCAACTTGCATTTTGAAAAACAGTGGGAAAATTTTATTTTCCAAAATTTACAGCCAATATGCCTCCTCGACCGCGAAATGTACAGGTATTTTTCTACTTTTTCTATAATTAAGCCTTTTACTAGATTAGATATTGAAATAAACTTAAAAATAACCATTAAAAAAAAAAAAAAAATTGTCGCGCGATGCGCTCGAGCTGTTCGGCTCGCACCGGTCGCGGTGCTACTTGTAAAATTTACAGGCAGCATTGCTACTGGTGTTAACGGTAACCGCACCATGTCCTGGGAGGTTTCGGAAGGCGCCCCGCATAATTTTAAATTAAAAAGAAAAAAAGAAAAATGTAGTGCGCTCATTTATCTAGCTGCATAGTTGACCCCAGCAATCACAGTGCGATGCGTTAACTGCATTTGCCACCCCGGTTTATGTCAGCGCACCGCATTTTTCATTCTGAGAGGGTCAATGGTGCGGCCGGGTAAAAGACCGCACCATCAAATATGTCATTGTCATGAAGTCGGTGCGCTAACAAGACTATACGCGCCGGGGCGTATATTTCAGTCAGCGCACTGCTATTCTGAATTATATACAGTGCACAGTGCTTGAAAAATAGACATCGGCACTGAAGCCAGTACTGTCTGTTTCTTTAGCGGTCCCGATGTCAGTGCGCTAAAATATTATAACGCACCGGCACCGGTGCGTGACTGTTTTCATGGAGCACCAACTTGTATATATATTTTTTTTTCAAAAAAAATTATATATGTATATTTATAAATACATTTCTGTTTTAATAAAAAAAATTTATTTAATATGGAAATGATTCAGAGAGAACAGGAGCAACAACAACAACAACAAGCAGAACAGTATGACATGATTCGCCAATGGGAGGCGAGAGAGAGGGAGATAGATGGATGCCCTCGCCCTATTACTGCAGATACCCAGGAGATCCTTAGGCAGGTAGGCCTCCTCAAGTTCTATGAGGAGACTATTTCCGGCCTAAAGGCCCATAGTGTGCTTTTGAGACATCTTATCGGTAGGTGGAATACCCACCGATAGGCTTTTCAGGTTGGTCCTGACCAGTGGTACACACCCACTGAGGAGGACATTTATTTTATTACAGGACTATCAAGGAGAGGGGTGGATTTTCCCTCATTCCCAGACGTGCCACTTGGTTGTGTAGTAGGGAGTCAATTATTTTACTCCCAGAGATACATTGGAGCACATGTACTGTCTCCTTCAGAGTTTTAAGTACCTAGAGGTTAGTTACGTATAGGTGCTTTTGGTAGACAGGACGTGCAGTGCCTCTCTATTATCGCTTCGATCATTTCGCACAACACCAGTGATGGGCAACACATTAGTTGCTCGCTTTTATATTACATTGATTCTTTAGTACAACAGCCACGACTTGTCAGGCAGTCTGCCATTTTTTTGCGACAATTTTGTACGGCCTTAGATAGATGTCGTGCTCATCCACAAGGGAGGGTCAAATTCCATTTTGCTTCAGAGCTATTTTGTTTATTTTTTGAGAGGTTTCCAGAGATGAGACCGAGTTTTGTTCGATAGCCTCGTAGGCCGATGTTGCAGGCTCGGATGCGCATGTGGGGGTAGATGATGCTCAAGAGGGGAGACACTATGTTTCTAGCGAGGATATCACATGATTCGCTGGACTTACTAGCCAGCGTTGGCGGGCTGCATCCCTTCATTATGGTCCCATGTCCTTATGCTGGACTAGGTTGGCGAGGGTGTCCCAACATCCTCTTCACTCCTGATGAGCCGCCAGATGATAGAGGTAATATTACTGTTTTATTTATATTTATTCTAACATGTTCTTTAAATTGTTTTTATTAAATTATGTAATGAAATTGTCTAATTATTGTTGTGTACTTATATATATTTTGCAGACATTGGGTCCTTTGATGGCGATGAGATGCCGGATCCACCACATGATCCAGGTGTCGATCTTGATGATTTCGATCAGGAGATGGCTGATGCGCCAAATGATCGGGATGATCCTCATGTGCCTCATGGTGCACTGGTACCGCCTTTTGCTAGGCATGGTCGACCAGAGACCAGATACCGGATGGAGTTGGGTAGCCAACTCTATGAATTGATTTCAGATGCGGGCATCAGGCCCGATCATTACAGAGATATACAGGGCGATGATAGATTGATACAGATGTGGAGAGGCATGCTGCGTGACATGTATGGCTTGATGCGGCATGTCGTAGGAGCTATGACAAATGTTACATGATTGAGGAGGATTTTCCATAGCTATAGGCATAGTCGAGCTGCAACACATGATGGACAGTCTGCCAGCAGCCACTCAGATGCATCTCATGATCATTCACCTCGCGGCGCGCCTGATGATTAGCATGAGGCTCCACTACCAGCATCTGACACTAGTCATCATGGATATGAGGCTAGACGATCGGCCACGTCCAGTCAGCAGCTTGCAGCATCCACAATGAGTACTAGTCACGATCATCATGAGCAGGTTGGACCATCGATCGCCGAGGCTATAATACTATTGACTGAGCAGGCTGCCTCCACTACTACTGCGCCTCATATTGATCATGTTGTACTACCACCAGCGGATGCATCCATTAGTATTAGTGATCATCGTGATCATGAGCAGGCTAGTTGACCATCGACTGTTGAGGCTGCACCCAGCGTTACTGAGCAGGCTGCATCCACTTCTACTAGTGTTATTGATGTTTTTATACTACCACCAGAGCTTGATCCATGACATGATTTATATTACAGTTGTATATTTTTAACATTATATATATATATATATATATATATGGTCCATGTATTTTATGTTCATGTTGCAGCTATACTTAATTTTCATGTTGATGATCATCATGATGTGGCACATATTGTTAGTCATGTTAGATATGTTCATTTAATGTTTAGCTTGCAGATATATGTGTATATGTGATAGGCGCATGAGTTATTTGACATTATATTGAGATGTATATTTGATGTTTGTGTTGTGATGATGTTAATATATAATGTTAATTTGATGTTAATTGAATGTGTTTATTAGTCAAATATGATGTTTGTACGATGGTTATCATGATCATGATGATGTTTATTAATTAATTTAATATTATTAAATGACCATGATATTTATTAAATATTATGTCGTGAATGTAATTGTAATTTAAATTTTAATTCTATGTAAAATTGTAAAATTGTATTTGTATTTGTACTAATTGTAATTTTAAGTGTAATTGTATGTAAATATTTATTAATGTAACATTTTAATTGTAATTGTAATATTTAATTTATTGTGAAATGATTGTAATTGTATATATGAAAAATTGTAAAATTGTAATTGTAATTCATGTATGTGAAATTAATGTAAAATTGTAATTGTAATTTTAATTCTAATTGTAATTGTAATTTTAATTAATGTAATTGTATGTAAAATATTAATTTGTAAACTTTTAATTCGTATTAATGTAAAATGATTTTATTAAAATATTTAAATTTGTAAATTTGCAAATAATTGTAAAATAACAAATCTAGAATAATACGAATTTTTGTAACATAAAGTTTAGAAAATAATGAAAATAAATTCATGTAATTTATAATTATCATTATTTTTTATGATTTTACATATATAAAGTTTAGAAAATAATGAAAATAAATTCATGTACTTTATAATTATCATTATTTTTTGTGATCTTACATATATAAAGTTTAGAAAATAATGAAAATAAATTCATGTAATTTATAATTATCATTGTTTTTTATGATCTTACATACAAAAAAAAAAAAAAACAAAAAACAAAAACTTTAAAAAGTCCGGTGCGCTTATCATCCTAACAGGCCCCGGTGCGTCGTATTAATAAAATGCACCGGTGCGTCACATTTACGTGCACTGGAAACGAATAAACACAAATAAAAAAATGCAACTCTATTTTGTTTAAGTTAAAAAAAGCGGCAATTTGAAAAATGGGCGACAAAATATTTTCGAAAATCTAATTTGATAAAATAATTCTTTAAATACTAAAGACTTTTCATTATTTCACTATTTTTGCTAAAAAATTTCAGTCAGATTTTTGCAAGAGACAAACTTGGAGCAAGAGAGCACGAGGGCACTGTGGATGGTGAAATACGTTCCAACAGAAGTATTTAGACAATCAAAAACCAAAAATTTGGTGATTCAAGTCATTTATCATAGAGTTTTAAACCATTTCGTGATTAAATTTAATTCTTTTTTTTACTTTTTTCTGCAGTTTTTTATTTTTTCCTGCAGTTTTATCCATTTTTACTCTGAACCCTTTCTTTTTTTGTTTTTTCCCTTTCTTCTCCCTATTTCTGTGATTTCAGAATTAGGGTTTTTCATTTTAGATTGACGTCCAGCCCACGAGACGACTTGCATAGTCGGATCCCAATCCATTCGGCAATTGCGTGAATTTTTGAAAAAATGGATTTTTCTTTATTGGTGCGCCCTACGTACTCCACCACACCAGTGATTTGTATTGTTACAGCGCACTGCACAAGTTCTGTGTCGTAAAAATTTGAAAACATTTTTTTAAATCTTTGCGCCAAATCTGATATAGGGCACAGATGCTCTCTTTAACTAGGAAAGCATCGTACGGTGTATTACACCATTTTTGCGGTGCGTTTATAATACCCTACGCACTGTTAGGTTTATTACATTGTTTTAGCTGTGCATTTATAATACCAAACGCACTGTATGTCATATTATACTGTTTGGTGGTGCGTTGTTAATATATACACGCACTGGCGGCGGTGCGGGTTTCATGAAAGGCACACTGGTGTCTTGAGATTTATTTTATAATTGAAAAGTTGAGAATTTATTTATAAATATATTAATGAATGATATGTTACAGGTTTTAGATTGATAAAGAAATGTCTGACAAGATATCAAGTAACAAAAATACTGTTAACACATCAAGAAAAGCAAAAAAGGCAAGTTCTTTGTAAATTCTTTATAAAAAATATTATTTTTGAACTATATATAACTTTAGCTAATATGTATTGTTTACTATGTATCATGCAGAGCCACAAAATGACGAAGCTTGATGTGATTATTTTTGATGTACGACCAAAAGAGCGCAAAATTTTAATGGAAAAATTGCAAAAATATGAATCAGGGGAATGAAACAATACTATCGATCCAATATGAGTTTCTTTTTTTAATTATCATTAATAATATACTTAAAATTATTAGATAACATGTGTCAAACACTCTAGTAATTCACATCTGTTTAATGTTCTACAGGGACCAACAACTCAGAAAAGGAATGTTGTTCTAAGAAAAGAAAAAAAAATATAGAACATGCAAATGAAAATGAATTGCTCCTTGGCTCATCTGGAGTGGTGCTAGAAGTTAACGAAAGGGGGAAAAACTTTTATAAAAGTTTGAGGGATCTAGTGGAACAAATAGAACAACGTGCTTCAAATGTAATATGTAATCATTGAATTTTTCGATCATTAGGTACAATAAATAAACAATTTAGCATTAAATATTAATTTTCAAGAATTTTCTTGCAGAAAAGAAAATAAAATGGAACCCATTCAGCACATAAAACAAGACGACAAGGAAGAAAATGGTTGATCTCCAATTTTGTGAGTAATTGTTACTTCCTTATAACAACTTAACTAGATTTCATTTTTGTATTTTTTAAGTTGTTTTACAAAAATCATCATTGAATGTCTTCAAACAGGTGCTAACATAAAAAGAAGAATAATCAGACGAATTGATTGAAATTGGGTTAAATATGTGTTGTGAGTATATGTTGGCATATCAGAATTTAATTGTGGAATTTGTAAGCATCTATCGATCTTGTTTTAATTAGCTCCGTATATAATTAATAGAACAAAAACATCTTTTATATTAAATATATGATTTTTTATGGGGTATAAAACTTGTAGGAAACAAAGTATGGAACTGCGCCAACAGATGAAATTTTGAAAAATGGCATGGTACATGGTTTTGAAAGAATGTGTATAGTTTATGAGTCAATTGTTGCTATGGTACATAATTTTTCTTTTCGATTTACATTGATGTATATTATTTAATATTGGAATTTTCATTATTCTCCCCAATGTATACACACTCATTTCAGTTTATTTTTATGTTTGTAGATGGAAAATGAAGAAGAAGAAAACAATCAACGCCGTGAACACAACATTCTTGAAAATAACCCAAGTCATGGAAGTAGCTCTGCCAGTGACAGCAGTTGAAGCAAAGAATGATGATCACTATGTAATTTGGATATCAAAGCAAGGCATTTTATTTTTTGAAATATGTCTGTGAAATCAGACATTTTGTTTAATGTAATGGACATAGTGTCCCAATTGAAAGACAAAGGGATACGAATAATTGTCCCATTTTATATGATAAATACTGTCTTATTCATATATATATATATATATATATATATATATATATAATCATAATATTTGTTTTAATTTATTCTATTGCGTTCTCCATTGTCGTTCTCAAATGCACTAATAAAAATTTAATTCATATGAATATTGTTATAAGATTATATATATGTGTCGACTTTTGATGAATAATGAATTTAAAAAAACCATAACAATTCTGATATGATATAACAAATTAATCCAAACAACACATTCAAATGCATTAATAAAAATGTAATTAATATGAATATTGTTATAAGATGTGTCGACTTTTGATGAATAATGAATTTAAAACAATCACAATAATTGGACTGTCAGAGGTGGATGTTTCTAAAAAAAAAAATTAAACCTGGTGCATTTATGTGTCTATACGCACCAGTGCGTTTATGATTCTATGGGCACTGCACTAATACCGATTCCAGTTACAAATATCGGTGCGTTTGTGTGATACTGCGCACCAGGGCGTTTATGTATCTATAAGCACCAGTGAATTTGTAGATGCCATGTGCACCGCACAAATTCCGATACCAATTATAAATCTCAGGACCTTTCTGTGATACAAAGCACCGGTGCCTCATAAAGATACACGCACCGGTGCGCTTATACGACCTATGGGCACTGCTCAAATCCCAAGACCAATTAAAATGCCCCCGTGCGTTGTATCACCAACACCAGGCCCAGTGCTGTTGTTTTCCTTAATGGCCCGGTGCATTCTCTTTTTACCGCCCCGGTGTGCTATCTACAAATACGCACTGGTGCGTTCAAACTTGATAAGAGCACTGATGGAAAAACATCCGTAATAACCTCCGATTGCCCTTTTTTTTTAGTTGTGTTCAATTTCCGTTAAAAGCTCCGCCAAAACCTCCGTTACCAGAAACGAATGTGGTAGCATATGTTTTTTTTACAATTTTGGCCAATTTTATAACACTAAAAACCTCCTTTATAACCTCCGCTAGAGGGTATTTTCCTTGTAGTGATGTTCTGTCCATGCAATAAGTCCCATTTGAGCCTGCAATGAAGGAGATCAACTATGCTCCTGAAGCCTAACCATATGTATGATCCACCGCGAGAGGAGAGGAATCCAGACCTGTAATACAACTGCAAGTCGTATTGGATATTATACTTAGCCTGGAAAAGTGAGGGCCAAAGACCAGGCCTAGTGAGCGTCTTCCATAATGATTTAATTAAAAGTGCTTGAGAGAAAGTCTGGATATCTAACAAACCCCAATCACCGAGTCGTTTGGGAAGTGTGATAAAATCCAATCTGCAAAGGTGGAGATTTTTGGATCCGCATGCACCAGATCAAAGGAAGTTACAAATAATAGCCATAATACGTGAGATGAAAAAGGAAGGAATGAAAAAAAATGTGCCCAATAAATCGCCAGCTATTGTAGCACAACTTGAATGAGAATAAAGCGGACACTTAAGGATAACCACCTATGTGACCATGAATTTAGCCTTTGCTAAAATTTCTCCACCAGCCAAAACCAATCATTGTTGCGGTAATTACAAGGCTTCAAGTGAAAACCGAGATATGTAAAACCCCCAGATAGAGGATCTTGTACTAAATGAAAAAGGCCAACAATGATCTGAAGGTCCACCTTGTTCACAGAGGCCAAAATGAGCAGGGATTTGTGTCCATTAATCACTAAACCAAATGCGGCCCCATATCTAAGGAATACGTAGTGCATGGCGGTCCATTGTGTGCATGAAATAATGCCAAAAATCGATGTCATCGACGAAAAAGAGTGCGTAATCATGACGGCCCTGGAGATAATAATGCCAACAAATATGTTTCTATTATGCAAATCCTTGATGTGGGTACTAAGCCTATCCATGATAAGGATGAAGATAAGGGGCGAGAGTGAGAAGCCCTGGTGAAGGCCCCAGCTAGATTTGAAGAAATATGAAGGCAAGCCATTTATTATGAAAAAAACCACATCAAAGCAATACATGCCAAGATCTAGATTAAATTCTATGGAATCAGTCTGATCTTGTGAAGCACGAGTTGAATATACACCTAATCCACATTATCATAGGCTTTGTGAAGATCAATTTTCATAAAAATGGCTTCCAATTTCCAGGTGTGGACGTAATGTAAACACTCCTGCGTCGTAGCAATAACATCATGAATGAGATGATAAGGAAGGAACCCATATTGTTCACGTGAAATGTGTAAAGAGAGGGATCCATATATGTCTTGTTCTATCACCTTCGAAATAATTTTATAGATCACATTACACAATGATATGGGTCTAAATTCTTGGAAATATTTTGGGCAAGAGGACTTCAAAATAAGAACAATGAAATTCGAATTGATATCTCCCAGAATTTTCCCGAAATACGAAACTCATCAACAAAGTTCAGGATGTCATTAGCCATGATTTCAAAAAAATGGAGACACAGTTCCGCTAGCCATCCATCTAGTCTGGGGATTTTGTCTCGGGAAAAAGATTTGAGTACAACCAAAATCTATGGCTAAGTGACCAAATTTCCCAATGCCTCATTGGGAGCACCGTCAAACATGAAAGGATATTTTTCAAGGGCCCAATATTGATCAAGGAGACAAACACCTTTCCTACACCTATATTGTTGATAAAAATAATTGAATGACTCCCTTTGAATATCTTGAGTAGAGTGCAGAAGTGTGCCATCCACCGCCTCAATCTACTAGATGGAATTGAGATTTTTCCTGTTATTAGCGTAATGGTGAAAAAAATTAGGGCTATGATCACCTTCTCGGAGCCAAATGGCTCAAATCTTTAGCTTCCAGATGATTTCCTGGGCTCTTAGAATTTCATTTTTCTTCTTTTCCAAAATCGAAAGGGCCTCCGTCACTTGCAAGTCTGGATTTTTTGCCTTCATGGATGCATAAATCTCCCTGATTTGTTTGTCAATAGAGCGAAGCTCTCAAATCATATGAAGTTTCTTGTAGTGTTCATATGTCTTAGTCCTAACCTTAAGTGCACAGAGCTTATGAGTGAGGATCCGAGAAGCTAAATTTCCCAACTAATACCATCGGAAGTCTAGACATCCCTGACCAAGCCTCAGAATGAAGGGTCTTCCAACCACACCCAGTTGAATTTAAAAGGAAGGCCTTTGCGCACTGGCTCCAAGCGCCAAAAAAGACAGACATGATGATGATTAGATAGAGATGATTGTATGAGACAAGGGCACAAGCCACCAACTAATTCAAGCACACCTTCATGTACAAGAATCATGTACAGTATTTTACCAATAAAGTCTGCACCAGTCCTACGATTCGACCAAGTCAGAGAGAGAGCTGAGGGGATAATATCGACCAAGTGGTGGTAAAAAAAAATATGAGTGATACAGTAAGAAAATGGGTCAGGATGAAAGTGAAAGCCCCAAAATTCTGACATAGCGAAGGTGGTATTTGGGTCACCAAGCAATATGAGGTTAGGGATGTTCAATATGTTGGATGAACAAATGTAGGCCCAAAAAGAAGCATGGTTACAACAAGGGGCATACATGTTGATCAAGTGGAAGTGTTCAGTGTAGCCACGAAATTTTCCAGACAAGAGGATACCGACAAAGAAATGAAACGCATTAATTTTAATAAAATATGGATCCCACATGACTATGAGCCCCCCCCCGATAAACCCATAGAGTCAACACCAACTAATAGCCATCCAGGGCGAATGGCGAGGAAATGAGGGATTACTTTTGATACGACGCACATGGTTTCTTTGAAAATGACGATGAATGGAGAGAGTTATGCAAAGAGATTATTGAGACTCAGGTACTTCGAATGATCTCCAAGCCCATGAAGATTCAGAGAAAGGATGTGATTCATGGCGCAGGAGGAATGGGAATGCAAGTTATGCTTGTGGCATGAGAGATTGAGATAGATTATAATTATCTATCTCTTTGAGACACCGTAGGATGAAAATAAATTACAAACATTTGCACTAAGAACATTTAGTTTTATTGAGGTAAAGACTGGTAGAGTTCAGTAAAACTTTGGACAACTTTTTGAAATGTAATAATGCTATTTTGAGAAATGAAATTCGGTTTGAAATGTAATAATTCTATTTTGAGAAATGATAGTTTTATTGAGGTAAATACTTTTAGATTTAAGTAAAACTTTGGATGATTTTTTGAAAAGTAATAATGCTATTTTGAGAAATGAAATTCGGTTTGAAATATAATAATGCTATTTTTAGAAAAGAAATTTGGAATTCAAGAATAATAACTAGAAAAACGAATTCCAACCTCCAGAGTTGTTAGAAGCAATTAGAGAGAGTTACCTTTTCTTCTAATGATAAAAGGGAATCTCAGTGAAGAGAAGGGGTTTTGTTCTCAAAATGAAAGTGGATAAGTATGAGTAATGGCAGGACACTACCTTGGAGGTATCCAGAATTGGACATAAGCCAGTGGATAACTCTGACACAAAAAAATAAGTTCAAGCTAGACCATGGTCTTGATGCCTAATACTAGTTTCACTATAGATTGTTGTCTACTGCTTTGGAGAGGAGGCTGGGGGGAGAAGTAGACATAATTTCCCTTCTCAAGGTTGGGTGGAACAGAATTAGTCTTGTTGTATTTTGAGATAAATATTTTTTTTCACCTGTAAATGTCATTTTAAACACATTATGTGTCACTGTTGTTATAACTTAACTGTATAAAGAAGCTACAGGCATGGTTGTTCTAGATTAAGTCTGCATGTTAATATTGGTTTTAAATATCTAGTTAGATTCTATAAGTAAAGTGAACTCTTAAATCTCTCTATGAAATATGAAGGTTGCAAACAAGCTTTAGTAGTAAATCTCTGTATGTGAAACCAATGGAACTACTCCTATGCAAGATTTAAACACTGTTGAATCATAAATATGCTGGTGGTGTTTAACAAATAAATTTGGCTATTTACGAAAAGAAAACCTAGGTACAACCTAACTGTATGTTTCATGGTTAGCAAAGAGGCTTCACTCCTTTGCATGAATGGTATTAGTATAAGTAAAATGAATGTTAATAGAATCTGAGAGCACATTGGAGGGGCATAGCAGGAACCCCGTAATGAGAAGAAAAGGCATGATTCTGGAATGTACCTTTGGGAATAACCGGTGCCACAGGCACATATAAATTAACAAGAAGAAAAATTTAATTAGACAAACAAAATACAGTTAATATTTAACATTAAAGAAATTGCTGGCTATACTGTGGATATTTTTCTGGGTAATGGGCCACCAGAGGTTGAGACCTTAGTTCCAGAAAAACTAGAGCCTAGGTCCATTCCTCTGTCAGGCCGTAACATAGGTTAAGAGTGGTAATCGTACTACTTAACAGACAATCCTGAAGTATGTGTAAACATTCAACAACAAAAAATTAAGACAATTTCCAAGCCAAATCCAAAAACAATGTTAAGTCATATGACATACACCTTAAATATCATTTACTAAGCTTAATCAAGATACAATGTTGAGTCACACAACATACACTTAAATATCATAGCAACTAAAATAGAGTCAACAGGACATTCTTTATAGTAAACCCTACGATAACTGTTCCAAAGATAAATTCTTTATTAAACCTCAGTAATGTAAGAACAAAAATATTGTAGTTAACATGGTGAAAAGCCATATGTTTTACAGATAAACCATCAATAGTCGAAGACAAATATACTGTGCATAAATAATTTCCCAAAAATTGAACCAGAGACTTGCAAATAAGAAAAACACATTCGATGAAGACTTGGAGTAGTAAATATAACCCAATACAAGTTCCGAACTTAGTTAACCTCGCTTGAAAATTACATTCGGCATAAGAAGAACAACTATACCACCTAATAATAATTATAGTATATAATTAACAGAGTTCAAAGCACAACATAACTTGAAATCAAGCGTGTGCAACATGATAAACCAGTAGGATATAGATTAACCAGCCCAAGTGGCAGTTTTCCAAATAGTACTCAAGGAGACCTTTAGAATAAATGAGAGGCTTACCCTCAGCACCCACAAAAAAAAACAGAGGAAAAGAAGGTTGGGTTGAGAAAATTCCTTACCTGTAGTATGAGTCAATATTGAATACTTTGGAGACCTTGACCTGTGAAAACCTGGTGCATAAACCTGTATTCCAAGCACAAAAACAAAAAAAATTTAGATCATGCTAAAGGAATCCAAGAAAACAAGATTTGGAAGGGAAAATCATGGTGAAAATACCTATTGGATAACTGGAACGACCACATGAGCATTTTTTCCTTGGGCTCAATTTTTTGTAGTTGAGGAGGTGTCAAACTTGTAGATGTCGAGACCGAGTCAAACAAAAACAAAAGGGAAAAACCTACGAATAAATTGCAAAACAAATGAACGATGGCATATGTCGACTGAGTAGCTTACCATAACCTTGTTCTCACGGAGGAAGCCTTGTGGGAATCAACTAGGGTGAATCAATTGCAGAGGTCAGCTAGGACAAGGTTCTAAAGCGATTGACGGGTGAAGTGGAGGAGGGGGTAGGATTTTCCGTTACCCTAACCATCTTCCCAAAAAAAAATATCGTTCGATCATTTGTGGTGATATCAAGGGTGAGAAAATGTGCCACATGCCATCCTACTCCACCACAGGTACGAGTGCAAGGAGTCGAGAAAGTTCCATATGAGACAAGCGGATGAACAGTGAAATGGATTCGTACAATAGGGCACTGGAAGCGTAGTTTAAGGAAGTGGAAAGCATCGCGTGACTGTATTGTGATATGCACATGAAAAACCTTCACAACGGACTATGTAATTACTAATATTTCCCAAGTAATAAGGTTTGTGTTAAAAAAATTAAACTTACAATAATTAACCACCTTGCCAGATATCATATATATGTGTTTTCCAAACATTTCTGAAGTTCCTCATGGTAAATAACTTTTTATTTTTTTATTTTTTATTTGCTATTTTTATAGTTTTTGTTCTTAGGTAGATTAGGTCTTTTGACATGTTACACTCTTAAGGTAATCAACTTGGAATAAGGATGGGATGTATGCAACTCTTGATATGCCAAATATATAGAGATTATTCATTTCCCTAATTATGAATAGATAATTTCTACATAATTTCTCCCTTTGTGAAAAATAATAACAATAACAAGAAGGAATATATATATATATATATATATATATATTCAGAAGAAAAAAACAAAACTGGATTTTATTATAGAACTAAACATAGTCTGTCCATCATTTTTACATAATTGTTCGTGATTGTTCAACAAGAAGCCACCAGTTCTCTGAATATGATGATCAAAATATTAGCCCAACATACATATTGAAACTACATCTACGAAAAATACTATTCAAAAAAAATATATATATATAAAAAGTTTAGGGACATATACAAACAAAATGGATGATGGAAACCCTATATATGAAACTGAAAAATATCATCTAGTATTCCAGACAAGACCCACTCTATGGAAGAGCAGTGCGCCCTTCCTCCTTAACTCCACCATCTGATACAAAAGAAAAATAAATGTATCCTTCGTCATCATTCAGGTCCATTTTCGATATAGAGTCGATCATCCCATTTTTTTCCCTCTATATATGTTGTAAGTCAAAACTTTGAAATGTTTGAGTGAGAGCATTAATTTGGTCCCACCATCCTCTAAGAACTGGGGGATAAAAATTTGTGGAACCCATAATTCCATCAATGATAGTCTTCGAATCTCCATAGAAATGGATGTTTTGGATTTTTTTTTCCTTTGCAAACCATAAAATCCCCCACAGAGCCACCATCTCCACCCTGGAATTTGTGCCCATCCCCCAAACCAGTGCAACTTATAGGAAGAATTACCATTGATGCGGAGCTATGTTCCACAACCACATCGCCCCAGCTATGCTGCACCATGAAAAAACCTCGTTGACAAGATTATTTGAGGGTGAAATTATCTTCGAGATTCATCCTTGTAAGTAATCATCTGGGGTTCTATATACTCCAACCAAGCAAGAAATTTTGAGCAAATCTTGTACACACTAACTTGAAGCCCATGAAAAATGAGATGATTTTGTGCCTTCAAAATTTCCCAAATTATAAACAACGAGATGTATATGTGTGTACCATGTCCGTCTAGGCTCCACCACAAACACTTCTCCATGGTTTTGAATTGTTTGAACGAGATTTTAAAGAAGGAAAGAGTCATGGACCAAATCGGAAGAGTGATTCTGCAAACAAGAAAAAGATGCAAACCAGATTCATAGTCACCACCACACAAGGGACACCATTATGGACCTTGAAAACCATGTTTATAGAGATTCTCCCAAGTTAATATTTTGTTTTTCCACACTATCCAAATGAAAAGTATTATCTTGAGAGGTACACTCGATCTCCAAATAGACTAGAACCATTGTATCAGAATAGTATCCTGAGAAAGGTATATTATATGCTTATAATTATCTGCAACCACCATAGTTCCTCTTCTGTGAGTCCTCGCCCGTGAAATTGAATCACCGTTTTTATTCTAGCATAGACCAACTATTTTAGGTGCAGTGATGTACGTGTTCCATTCCAAAGCTATTTTCCCATATAGTCCAATTTGAACAACCTCTTTCCAAGTCAGAATGATCCCATTCCAACTGCCGATTGCTTGATCCAATATGAAGATACCTCTTTGATGAAGAGCCATGATAGTGCCCTCATAAAGCCGTGTGGAGTCCAGAACACCAACACTCTTGTCCTGACCAATAATCAACATATTTCCCCTCCCGAAAGACCATTTTAATCATTGTAAGAACCATTTCTTAATATTCTGAGAGCTCGACCAGATGTACTATCTCGTCCTTTTAGAAATCTCCCCCATTCTGATCCAGTCAGTAATTGGTATTCTCATATGATATTTTTCTTAAATGATATACTTCCATATGACTTCACCGAACAATGCCCGCCAGAGGGATTTCATCAACAACGACCAACCAAAAACATGTGTGTTAAATATCCCCTAGCCACCATGTTCTTTAGGTCTGGTAATAGATCTCCACAATGTTAAATGAAATTTACATTCCATGTCGGCCCTAGACCAAAATAAACGTGCCAATATAGAGAGAATCTTGGTTATAATATGAGCAGGAAGAGAAAATAAATGCATCCAATAAGTGGCCAATTTTTGTAGCATTGATTATATCAAGGTGAATCTCCCACCTAGTGAGATCCATTGATGTGTCCAACCCTTGATCTTGTTTTCAAGCTTAGAAAGAAACTATGACCAGTCCTCTGATCTATAGTTTTTCAGCTTCAATCTTAAATCTAAATAGGTAAAACTCTCTTATAGATGCTTGACATGCATCCCAAAAACACCAGCAATATATTCTATATTTGCTTGATTCCCTAATGAGAAAATAAAAATATACTTATAACCATTTGAATTGAGTCCCGAAGCCTCTCCAAAATGGTGGAAAATATAGTATAATGTCTCCCAATGTGTCCTGGAAATCATCCCAATGTAATAATATCATCAACAAAGAAAATATGAGTTGTACTAACCTCTTGATCCATTTTCATAGCCTTGAAATTCCCTAGAGCCTTTTCCACATTTATCTTCATGTTGAATCCATTCATAACAAGGATGAAGAGGAGGGGCGATAAGGAACAACCTTGCCTCAGCCCTCTGTCCACTCGAAAGATTTAGTAGGATATCCATTAATAAGTACCTCGAGCCAAGCCTTTTTCACACATGCCATAATCCATTAAACATTTATATCTCAGGATCAATCTTCAGAAGTACGATCCTGAGAAAAGTCTAGTCTACACAATCGTATGCCCTCTACAAGTCGATCTTCATTACCACTGCTTCCAGGTTTTTAGTTTGGATGGTATGGATGCATTCTTGAGCAATAGAATATTCATCATGGATATACTTGTTGCGAAGGAAACCAAACTGCTCTTTGGATATATGAACTGAGAGAGTTCCCTTTATCTTCTCCACAATGACCTTCGACATGAGCTTGTATATAATATTGAATAGGGAGATTGGTCTGAAATATGAAAATGAGACAGGGGAAATTATTTTCAGAATAAGGGCAATTAAAGTAGACTTTATAGCTCCTGAAATGTACCTCTTGTTCCTGGATTCCTCAACCATATCCAACAAGTCCTAACCCATGAGCTCCAAAAAGTGAAAAAATAATTCAATTGTCCAACGATTAGGGCTATGGAACTAGTCCCTGGAAAAGGATTTCAAAATCGAGAGAATTTACTCTTTCGAGACCAGTCTAAAAAGAGCAGCATTAGATTTAGAATCAAACAATCGAGGGTATTCCTCAATACCCCAGAGTTGGTTTTCAATGAATATCTCATCTCTTACTTTGAAGAGATTTTAGAAATAATGGACTACTTATTTTTGAATCTTGGCATTGGAATAAATATGATTTCCATCTGTTGGGCCAGGAAGAAGGTACGTTTCAACCCCATCTTTACCACGATTTTTCATTTACTTTTATATATTTTCCCTTCATCTTTGCAATAAAGTAAAGGAAAATAATGCAAAAATAAGACATAGTGAATTAATGATAAAAGAAGTGTTTAATAATGTAAAAAATGATTTGTCACTGTCTTTATTGATAGTGAAGCATAACAACCAAACTGCTGACTGGATGACCAAAAGACAACAGAAAAGGAAGGCGAACAAAATCATATCAACTCCTATGAATCAGCGGAAGATGTAGAGGCACACCCACTCTTGGAGTGCTCATTCGATAGCCACGAAGCAGCAGGGTCTCATAATCAGAAGGATCCGTTACTACTCTTGAATTCACCTTTAAGCTATAAAAGGCCGAAGGTGAGCAAGACGAAGGTAGTTACTTTAATATAAGATTCCTATAATAAACGTATTCGGATAGAATCATCAAGTTTGTATTAATGTATTGCTCTGCGGATTAATGAATAATTTGGCGTTTTTGGAATAAACAACTTCTAAGTATTCCTTAGTAGTAGGCTTCTAGCAACTTCGGGCCCAGCCTTGGGGGTTATCCTGCTACTTCTGTGCTATACGTTTATTTAGAGAATTTGCATTTCTAGTTATCCATTGTGTTTCATAACATTATAATTTAATTGGTTAATCGCAAGTGTGAGATGTTATAGCTTCCTTTTCACTAGATTATATTCATCATTCATGTTCTCTTATCTAGAATGAATGCTTTTACAATTGTTAGACTAGTTTCAACACAATTGCTGTTCAATTCTAAGTATAGTTAATGTTTTGATATTTTCATCATAATTATGAGCGTTTGGTTGATAACTAATTCGGAAGGATGTTATTAGTAGATTAGAAGAGAATTCCATTGCAAAATCTAGAATAATTGATCTCTGCTCAATTTATTAGGATTGTTGTTCAATTCATTAAGGTAGTTGTTTAATTCATCAAAGCGTGTTGTTTAATTACAATCTATTCTTTTCAGTCTTAAGTAGTTATTCATGCATAAGCTTAGAATGGAATTAGCTCCTTTGAATAATCTGAAGTGTTTCATAATTCACTTTCAAGTTGGTTTGATTTAACTTTGATAATTAAACAATCTTCCTTATAATGATTTAGAATAGTTAGCCTCCGATGTCACTTGCATATATTTTGCTTACACTCTTGAAATAACAAGACTTGCCCCGGGTTGATAATGAATGAAAAGCATTAAGGTCACCTTTAAAACCATCACCTTCATGACCCAAAATTTTGGCGCCGTTGTTGAGGAGAGTGTTTAAGAGTGATGTCCTTTATTTCTTTTTACTTTTGTTGTGAAAGAATTGGGTATTGAAAGCGAGAGGTAAGAACCTGCGTGCTAACAAGAAAAATGCTTTCTCTCCAGCCCAATTCTTAGCAATTATGCAAAGGTTAATAGGATAGGTGTTCTTATTTTTTTATGACTAGGAAGAAAAAGATGGAATTAGATCAAATCCCCCACTTAAATCCACAAAACCCAAAGGATCGGTGGTCCTTGGCAGAACACCATATATAGACGAAATCATTAAGAAGGCTAAATCCTAGGCATCCATAGGACCCAGAACCATTCCTACTCATAGTCCTACTATAGTCCCTCAAGCATCAGCCTCACCATCTGTAGCCCACGCCGAGATTCACAGTGAAATAGTAGGGTATGAACAAAGCCTTCAGACTATTGAGCACGTAAGTCCCGACCCTTCGAGAGAGATAAATTCTTGCAATTTAGAGGAAGGAGAGGGAGAAACCAGCAGTGCAGTACAAGTGAAAACTCCAGAGCCCAGATCCCCTGAGAGAGTGGTTGAGACAGAGACACCCAATATCCTAGATTGGGAAGTGTTGTAAGGCATCCTCCAAATCCACTCCCTAATTCCACTCAAATTATTCCCCCAGATCAAGAAGTCCCTGAAGATTATTGGCACATCTTTGATCAAATGGTGAACAACCAAAACCAGAGGCAAACATCAACATTGGAGTATCCCATTGTTCATCCAGCCAAAAATGCCCATATGAAATCCATTCCATTACAAAACATTCCCACCTTCCATGGGATGACCTCAGAAGATCCGGATGCATTCTTATTTTAATTTGATGTCTTATGTAGGGGATATGACTACACCACTAACCCTTAGAAACTAAAATTATTTCCATCTACTTTGAAGGGGACAAAATTACGTTGGTTTATGGGGCTCGGTGGAGGAACCATTAATAGTTGGGATCAGATGAAAAACTCTTCTCTTAACAAATATCAAGACTATTGTCGAACTCGAGAACTAAAAGATGAAATCTTCAATATGTCTGCAAGAGACAATGAGACATTAGAAGAATACATTGAAATATTTCAATATAATTTGCAAAGATCTCCATATACTACACTGTCTAAAGATATTTTAAAAGCAACAATGATTAAAGGAATGAAAGAAGAATGGGTCGAAACACTTAATATAATGGGAAAAGGGGACATCTATCAAGAAGAATATGATGATTATAGAATTCTTTCGATAAAAATCACATGTAAATGAACTTCGTCGACGCATTTCGAACCAACCAGTGTGGTTCATCATGAGGACTAGGTGAGAGATCAGATCAGGACGTTGAGTATAAATAGATGTAGAGATGGCTAAACTAGTTGCTATCCTAACGGCTATTTTGACTTAGAAAACTAAATTTGACTAATAACTACTTTTATCTAATTAATTAATTAATTAATATATAGTGTTAATCTATACATATATAGATATTCTTATTTAATTTAACTTATTTATTTATTATATATGTATCTATTTTATATTATTTTATTATTATTATTATTTACTTAATTAATTAATTTTATGTTATTTTTATTTTTATTTATCTATTTATTTATTATTATTATTATTATTTTAAATGAGACTGAGGATCAATGAAAAATGAAACTGATACCAAACAAACTAAAAGGCAACCAAAAGCAAGCCTAACAAACAGACGAAGGGGGGAAAACACCAGACCATTAAGAATAAAGGGTAGGGATCCAACACCTTAAGATATTCCAACCGTCATCTCTATTGAGATTAATGGGCCCTTTTTCAATTTATAAGGCCTCTCTTAACTTACGATGATGGAAATGGTCAATCCTAGCAATGACCTTAGTCTCTTCGATGAAAACATGGTGGTTAGTATTTTTTGCATGTTCTGCTAAGGCGAAGGAGCATGATCTTCCATGTTTAATGTCAGCAGCATGTTCACAGATCCTTTGGTTTATAGACCGACCAGTTTCACCAATGTAAGGTGTCCCACAAGAGCAAGGAATAATGTAGACACCTTTCCCCTCCCTAGGGTCTAGAAGATCTTTAACCGATTTAAGAGAGTTGTGAATCGTGTTAAGGGGCTTGAAAGAAGAAGAAAATTTATGTTTCTTAAGGATCCTCGCAATCCTATCAGTGGTTCCTTGAATGAAAGGAAGGCAAACACTACAGAACCACTCACTAGGCTATTTTTTATTTCTAACCGAAGGACCATTTTCAGCTTTAATAAAATATTTAAGGGCGTGCGACCTACTATAACAATTTCTACATAAGACATTAAGGAGATGTGTCTTTTCTCCCTCAAGATGAGAATCATCAGAGATTCTCAATGCCCTCGTGGCTAAGGTGTTAAGGACGCCTAATTTTTGAGCAGGGAAATGATGAGAACTAGCGTGAAGATACTACTCAATATGGGTTTTCTTACGAAAGACCTGATGGGAGAAAGAACCATCATCCTTTCTAGAGATAAGAACATAAAGGAAAGGTAGGGTACTCTCTACCTCATATTCCATGGTAAATTTTATGGAGCAAGATTGACTATTAAGATGGAGGAAAAAATGTTCTAACTCTTCTTTACCATGAGGCCAAATGACACGAGTATCATCTACAAACCTTTTCCAATGCTTAGGATGGAATAGAGCATAGGAAAGAGCCTTGGATTCAAAGTCCTCCATAAATAGATTGGCAACAATCGGGGAAAGGGGAGAACCCATGGAAACACCACATGTCTACTCATAGAATTCACCTTCAAAACTAAAGAAAGTAGAGGTTAGGCATATCTCGACTAAAGGGCCATATCTAGATCAGTAACGCGATTAGTGACATTAATGGCCTCGTTTATGGGGATATTGGTGTAAATAGAAACAACATCAAAACTGACCAACCTATCTTCAAGATCCATTCTAACGTCCTTTAACTCACTAACAAAAGAGGAAAAATATTTAACAAAGGAGTCAGTATGACCTAAAAGCGGCTTAAGAATATGATGACATTATTGCATTGTGCATCAGGTGTTCTCGAGGTAGTACGCGAAATAGGCCAACCGGGTGGGATTCAACTACAAGGAATTATAAATAGTTTGGTGGCAACGTGACCATAACAAAATTCGGTAAACTTTTATAAGATTTTAAAACCGATATCTTGGGCACCCTCACAACGCAGCTAGATGTCCCACAAGCCAAGCAGAAGCAAGCTATAACATAACAAAACTTGGCTGTCTTTTTCCCACGCTGTCGGAAGAAGGACAACTAGCGGGAATGTCCATTAGACATGGTCCAGACATGTGCTATTTGTACCAAGGACCACACCACTGACCATTTCCCTTCAGTTCCAAGGTTGAAAGCGATTTTTAAAGAGGCAGAAGAAGAAACAGAACCAGTCTATATAATGAATCAACGTCAGTAATGGCAAGCACGACCATGTATTCTGCAAGAACCACCTCAGTTATTTTCTCCTCCAAAATTTAATCAACAGAACCCTGCAACATCATGGAAGAGCCAATCATCTTTTTATGCCTGGCCATCCCAATAATTTTCCATGCCTCGTTGGCCAACACAACCCTCTTCAGGTAATAATTGGTCAAGTTTTCCTTTTTCTCCCCCTTGCTGGAAAAAAAATCCATATATGTCCAAGGGGCTTGCCTCCACTTCACAGAATACAAATTGGTCTCAAAACTGGCAGTGACCCTCGGGAATGACCAATTTACCAATGGGAACAGGGGTTCGGAATCAACCCACATTACCAACTCCATACCCAGTCCAACACAATCCTTAGCCTATTATGCGTCCTCAGATGCCAGCTCAACCCAATCATAATCCCAATAACAGACTGGTTCAGCTAATCTAGATTATCGAAAACCCAAACCCCGAAACTGAACAGAAGCAATGCAATGAACTTAAGCTGAGATCAGGACATGTTATTTTGCTTGAAGAAGATATGGCCCTGCCATAACTTGAGTATGAAATTCCAACAGTACTTAAACAATCAACTATGACATAAAGAAAGATAAAGCAGGGGAGGGACACAGTTGACCAAAAAGACCTTGAAAACCTTATTATTTCCTCCCCTCCATTACCTGAGATATTAATATTACCTAAGCCAATAGTCTCTTCAGATTTTGATCTCCTAGGGGAATCAAAATACCTTTGCATTAAAATCCCTCTTCTACAGGCTATACAAGACATTCTTATCTATGCCAAGACAATTAAAGAGATGTGCGGAAAAAAACAGGTGAGGAAAGAAAAAACTTTACTAACTGTTCATGTACTGGGAGCATTGTCAGACTTACTCTTGGGTAAAGAAACACCAGTAAAATACGAGGATCCAGGGAAACCCATAGTTACAGTAAAAATCTCTTGCCACTCCTTTTCAAACACATTAGTTGATTTGGGGGCGGCAATCAACATCTTAACTATAGAAACCTGCGAGAAGTTAGGTATAACAACGTTGGAACCCACATCTACCTTGCTGGAGCTTGCTGACAGATCAGTTATCAAACCAAAAGGTATATTACAGGACATCCTAGTTTCTGTGGACTCATGGGAGTACCCGACATACTTTTTAGTTATTAACCCAAAAATTAGGTTAGATGGACACCCCCTGATACTAGGATGACCTTGGTTAGCAACAATAAATGCTTACATAGGCTGTCGAACAGGAAACATGACCATTGCTAGAGGTGATGCCATAAAGAATATTTTCATATACCCCCCTGCCAAACCAAGTCTTCCCAATGTAAATATTCACAAACAACCACATACATACTGGGAACAAAACATCCGTTCACCACTGACAATAGTTGAAGCACTCGAATTCAAAGATGAAACTGAAGACAATGTAATCAATAACTTCATGAATCGACTATCTACTTATGAAAATTTAAAATGCAAAATGTTAAAAGCAGTTCTTGATAATGAAGCACGAGAGGACCCCTTGGCATACATTGATAACCAACACATACACACGATTGTTGTTCGCAACAAAATACCAATTGAATTGAGCTAGGAAAGCTTTTAAATATCAACGATAGTATGAATAGTAACCAACAAAAAAATCTCATTAAGGTTTAATAGATATATAAGGGAGCATTTTCTTGGGAATACCCAGAAATGAAGGGTATAGATACTCAACTATGCACACATCACATTTATCATGAAAAGGATTCTCGACCTATTCAGTAACCTCAGTAGAGATTAAACCCACATCTAAAAGAAATTGTAAAAGATGAATTGCAAAATTTTCTAGATGTAAACTTCATTTATCCTATTTCATATAGAAAATGGGTCTCTCCTCTAGTAATTGTTCCTAAGAAGAATGGTAAGTGGTGAATCTGTGTGGATTACAGAGAACTGAATAAAGCAACACAGAAAGACCACTTCCACCTCCATTTTATTGATCAGGTCCTTGATACATTAGCAGGAAAGTGTTTCTTAGCTTTCCTTGATGGTTTCAGTGGTTACAATCAAATCCAGATAGCCCCTGAAGACTAGGATAAAACTACCTTTACCTTCCCCTGGGGTACATTTTCCTATAGGGTATTGTTGTTTGGATTATGCAATGCCCCAACAACATTTCAAAGGGACATACTCAACATTTTTTCTGATTTAATAAATGAAGGGCTTGATATTTACATGGATGACTTTACTCCATATGGAGATGACTTTGATCAAGCATTTCAAACACTAGAAAAAGTATTGGAACGATGTATTGCTACCAGATTGTGTTTGAGCAACAAAAAATGTCGCATGATGATGACCAAAGGAGTAATCCTAGGACACTACATCTTTGTGGCTGGAATACAGGTAGATCTGGAAAAAATAGAGGTAATTCTTTTATTAGCCACACCTTGTACTTAGACAGAGGTACGTAGTTTCCTTGGGTATTCAGGTTACTACCGTAGATTTATAAAGAATTTCTCACAAATTGTTGAATCCTTGTATGCATTAACTGGAAATGTTGAATTCCATTGGTTTGACAAATGCGACACTACTTTTTCAGATTTGAAGAAACTGGTCTCGATTGCACCATTCTTACGCAGCCCCAATTGGGAGTTTCCCTTTCACATTTCCTCAGATGCATCCGACACAACGATAGGGGTGGTTCTCGGTCAAGAAGAAGAAAAAAAGCCCTACGCTATTTACTATATCAACAAGAATCTCACTCTTGTGGAATTAAACTATACAATGACCAAAAAGGAGTTTTTGCCTGTGATTTATGCTATTAATAAATTTGGACAGTATATAACTGGCTATCAAGTATTCCTATACACCGATCACTCCGCCATTAGATACTTAGCCAATAAGCCTATTACAAATGGAAGAGTGACTCGTTGGTTGTTGCTTTTACATGATTTTGACATAACTATCAAGGACCGCCCAGGAAAATAAAACGTGGTTGAAGATTTCCTGTCTAGAGTTCCAAAGTCAGATGACCCACTAGTAGTGGACGATTAGTTCCCTGATGAGAATTTTTTCGCTGTAGCAGTAAAAATGCCATGGTACATAGATGTAGCAAATTATCTAGAAGTAGGAAAGCTGCCAAAACACTTGACATCAAAGGAACGGAAGCTGATTGTTTAGCACAATTAGATTCTCCTAGATCGGTGGATATATTTTCCATACAGGAGCTGATATGCATATACACAGATGCATCCGAGAAGACGAGATTTATGACATCCTAAGGGCCTATCATGATGAACCATGTGGGGGCATTTTTCAGATCGCAGGATAGGGCACAAAGTATTGAAAATGGGCTATTATTGGCCTACAATTTTTAAAGATGCCAAGAAATATGTCCAAGCCTGCGATAGTTGCCAAAGAATGGGTCGCCCTGGCTAATCTGACGAAATGCCATTACATCCATAGTTAGTAGTGGAACCTTTCAAATGGTGGGCACTGGACTTTTTTGGACCATTCATCCTGCCATCAAATCAAAATACCTACATATTGGTTGCCACAGACTACGTGACAAAGTGGGTAGAAACAATGGCTTTATCAAGAGCTACAGAAGAATCTGTGATCAATTTTCTTTTTGAGCTGTTTGTGCGGTATGGCTTACCTGGGGAAGTGATAATTGATGGAGGGGCACAGTTCGTGGGAAATAAAATCACGGCTACTCTGAAGAACCACCATATCACCCATAGAGTCACCTCTCCCTAACACTCGCAGACGAATGGGCAGGTTGAAAGAACCAACAAAGTCCTTGAGGCAATTCTCACTAAAACAGTCTCAACACATCGTCGGGATTGGGCTGCCAGAATACTAGAGGTCTTGTGGGCTTACCAAACAACATGGAGAAACACCACTGGATATTCTCCGTACCATCTGGTATTTGGAAGGGAACAAATTTTTCCTATTGAATTTGAAATAAAGAATCTACGAACAACCCATGAAGTGGGGCTGGATTTGACGAAGGCCAAAATTAGAAGACTCCAACAAATAAATGAATTAGATGAAGCATGGCTACTTTCTCTACAACACACTGCAATTATTCAACAACAACGAGCTAAGTGGCATGACAACCTCATCAAAAATAAGACATTAGAGAAAGGAGATTGGGCACTCCTCTACGACTCTAGAATCCAAGACTTCCCGGGTAAGTTAAAAACAAGGTGGCTCAGTCTATACAAAATTCAGGAAGTACACAAAAATGGTACCATTACCTTGACCACCATAGATGGATCTGGCTCCGCCTTTCGAGTCAATGGACATCGGGTGCACCTCTATCATAAACCACTTACAAAAGAGTCTTTTTGCCAGCAGGTGCGTGATGATACCACCATCCAAATTTTAGCTGTAGGGGGTGATTGTATATACATTTACTGCAATTTATAGTTTTTATCGTTGTTGTACATTCCATATCTTCTTCATGCTCACAGGTGCATTTTTTTCCTTTTTTCTTTTCCTTTCTTTTGTATGTTTTGTTGTTCAAACATTTGAACAACTGTTGTTCAGTTGAATTGAACAATTGCTATTTAATTCAATTGAACGAATATGTTTTTTTAGTGTGTTTATTTTTGTTGTTCAAACCTTTGAACATCTGCTGTTCAATCCAATTAAACAACTGTTGTTCAGTCAAATTGAACAACTATTGTTCAATTCCATTGAACGACTGTGTTTTTTTCATGTGTTTATTTATTTTTGTTCAAACCTTTGAACAAATGTTGTTCAATCCAATTGAACAACTATTGTTCAATCAAATTGAACAACTGTTGTTCAATTCAATTGAACGGCTGTGTTTTTGCGTGATTTTATTTTTTGCTGTTCAAACCTTTGAACAACTGTTGTTCAATCCAATTGAACAGTTGTTTTTAAATCGAATTGAACAGTTGTTGTTCAATTCAATTGAACGACTATGTTTTTAGTGTGTATTTCTGTTGTTCAAACCTTTGAAGATCCGATGTTCAATTCAAATGAATGGCTGTGTTTTTGTAGGATTTTACTTTTGTTGTTCAATCAATTGAACGACTGTTGTTTAATTCAATTGAAAAGCTGTTGTTCAATCGAATGGAACGACTGGTTTCTTTTCTATGTATGTTTTTTTGTCTTATGATGATTTATTTTCGAATATCCACTCCCCCTTTACACATCCTATCCATAAAATCCATTTTTGGAAAATGAATTGGCACTTGAATAGGAGAAAAGCAGTGATATTACTAATATTGTGATCCTTTGAAATTTTGATGGAAATATCTACTCTGGAAGCTAACATGGTTTATATGTAATGAAGGGCTTGATATCTCCTGTTCAGATATATTATTGCACAATTCATTTCCATGGACTTATGCTGGTATATCTTTCTACACTCTCAAGTAGTAATTCTCCTTGACATGAGGATATAGGAATAAAGAGTATTAATTGTATTGGCATTCTTTTTACTTCTCACACCATCCCTAACTCATAAGGAGTTGATGAGCCTCCCTCCATGTACTTTTCAAAAAGAAAAATATTATGTCTATGTGAAATTTTTTAAGAGAGAATAGGGGTTCTCATCATGAGCCAACATACCATGATCATAAGGGTTTGACATGAGACATTCCCACAATGGCCAACACACCAGGGTAGTGACCTTCTTGACAGCTAAAACTGCTTGAAGGACATGAGGTCTCATCATAAGCCGACCTGATCACTCTATTAAAATCCCCGTGAATGGCACTATGACTATCTGGCCACCACACCAGCACAGTGGTCTCTCCATAAAACAAGAAAAATGCCTACTTTCAAAAAGAAAAATATTATGTCTATGTGCAAATTTTTAAGAGAGAATAGGGGGTCTCATCACGAACCAACCTACCATGATCATAAGGGTTTAATAGGTGACATTCCCACAATGGCCAACACACCAGGGTAGTGACCTTCTCAATAGCTAAAACTTCTTGAAGGACAAGAGGTCTCATCACGAGCCAGCCCGATCACTTTGTTACAATCCCTGTGAATGGCACTATGAATATCTGGCCACCACACCAGCATAGTGGTCTCTCCATAAAATAAGAAAAATGTCTACTTTTAAATAGAGGATTCTGACTCATTTCCAGGTTAAAATAGAAACCCTGTCGAGGCTATGAACACTTGTTGGAAGCAGTGGCTCTGCTTGTGGTATTGAAGTATTTTTCTAAAAATAGCCAATTAATTTATATGCCCTATTTCCTATTGATCCATTCCTGAAATAAATGCACTACTTGAATAAGTGTTATCACTACCTACCCGCATAATTAACTATGAGTGAATTATATTTTCATATTGAATTAAGGGATGACAACACCAATCATAATATGTCACCTGTCATGCTTTCGTCATGCTACACCGTAAAAATAATACATCCTTTCATAATAATTGCTACTCCGCTTTTCTCCCCTTCTTCGGTCATTTCCACCTGATGTACAGTTGTGATCATTATCAACTTCTGACCTTTGCTTCATGTTCATTCATGATTGTCACAATATTTCCTTGTTTCTTGAGCTTCAAGGCCATGGATGCCCTTCTCTCGAACATTTGCGATGATTACTAATTTCTGACCTTTGCTTCATGTGAATTCATGATTGTTACAAACTTTCTGCTTCTCTTGAGCTTAAGGTCGTGGATGCCCTTCTCTCGATGGCGGGGGTACGGATATTCATAATGAATAAGCATGTGAATTACCCACGCGACTTCCTTTGGATACACTGCTGGGACTAAAATATCATTGCATTTACGACATGAAGTTGCGTTAAAAAAAAAACAACACACATGCAGTGTTTATAATGTTTAAACTAACATGGACGAAATAAACACATACAGAAGAGGAAACCAGTTTCGTTAACACAGTAGCCATGGGTGGAAATTCTCTCCACAATGAACCCACAACTTTCCAAGTCTCAGAATCAACTTGCATTGTTCTCTAGCAAGCTCGCTGGCTTTCATATCTACATAGACTAAAATGGTTTAATACAGAGATAACAATTGAATTCCTGCAAAACCTGCGGGAAGGGCATACCATAGTCAAAGGAAGAATCATACCAGTCACCGAGGAAATCATCACTGAGGTCTCCAGACTACCAGTAGAAGGATAAAGATGGATTGAAAAACATGTCCTTCTACAAGAAGCAATCTCATTATACAAGGACCCAGGTGAACCATTGGAACGAAAAGGGAAAGGTATTAATCCTGCGTCCTTGAAGTAGCCTTGGCAAGAATTGGCAGTCTTTATTCAAAGATATATCACATGCAATAGACGCCAGGATGTGGTAAAGTCCCGCGAACTTAAAATATTATTTGTTCTCAAGCGAAAAATTTCATTTAATTATCCCTTTTTCCTAAATTTTGTATTGCACAATACTGTTGTTCGAATTAGAAAAGCCAAAAACCCTCAAGAAGTTGTCAGTCACCATGGCTTGATTAAATTTATCATCATTCACGAGTTAAGAAAACATCAGATAACTTGGGACATATTTGTTAATCTTTCCCTTCCTGCCCCTGAAGAAAACCCTGACAGAGCAGAGACTGAACTCCCTGGAATAACCATACCCAGGAGAGCAAGAGGGAAGAGAACCCATGTTGCAACCACGTAACTAGGAAAATAGAGACAGTCTGAAAGGTTGCAACTACGACAAAACACCTCTGAATTTCCAGATGAGGCAGGACCATCCCATAAACCACCTTCAAGCCTTCAAAATATGTCCTTACAAGACTATGAAGAAGAAATGGCTCAAGTAATTGAGAAAATGAGAGCATCTCGTGAAATTGGGAGCCCATATGAACAATCTGAGGAATAGAGAGACCTGTTGAACCAGTCTATTGCTGCTAGCAGCTCTGGCCATACTGAAATCCTACCTCACCATGATTAATTCCAGGTTTTGAGGGTTTTATACCCCCTGACAATGAATGGGTGAGTAGGGAAGACCAGACAGAGATAATATCTGATTATGGAAACCAGTTAGGGGACATTGTTCTATTAGAACAAAACACAAGCATTGAGACAGTTCCCCTAATGCCTAAAGAAAATATTATTTCACCCATTCAGGATGTTAATGTTGAAATAGCCTCTTGGAGAGTTGAAGAAAACACCATTGCTAATAACCTTAGAACTAGCACAGCCATTTCTGAAACCAAAGCCATTGCTCCTCCTTCTCCTGCCAAAACTTTGCTAAAAGAAAAATCAGCTAAGATTAAGTTAAGGAAAATGAGCAGGAAGTGAAAGAAATTAAGAAAAATGATAAAAAAAATAAGGAAACAATTGGAAGAAGCAAACAAGGCTTGGAAGCCTGAGAAGGAATTGGCTACCATGGGAACCCAAATAGATTTTGCTACCCAAACGGTAGATACTGTTGAAATTTTTGTAGGGGCTGATTTAATATACAATGTTGAAGCCTATGTACAGACTTATTTAATAGATACTACTGAAGTTCCTATACAGACGGATCTAATGGACAATGCTTAAGGCTCTATACAAACTGATTTGACATATACCGCTGAAGTTTCTGTACAAACTGAGTTAATGGATAATGTTGAAGCCTCTATACAAATGGATTTGATACACATTGTTGAAGTCTCAGTGTAGACTAACCTAAAACTTACAGAAGATAAGGAGACTCAAACAGATGTAACACATGCCTACACTCCCCTAGTAGAAAAAGTTGGCAATCAGAAGCTTCACAACGAACTAATTCAAGTCCAGCATGAATTGGCCCAATCTAAAAAGGAAGTAGTACCCTTACAGGAACATCAGGCACTACTAAAGCAATTCAAAGACCTTTCTGCAACTGAGGACGAAACCTTTTCCCAACTCAGGGAAGAAAGGATAAAAGTGAAGAAATCACAGGATTAAGTGGAACAAACTAAGAAGAAAATGAGTGTGGTTTTCTCTCTTTACTCATACGTATTGACTTGCATGGCACCAACCACTAATTATGATTTATTCTTAGTAGAACATTATTTATTGTTGAAAATCAAGGTTGTCAGGACAGGGAAGCCCACTACTTTTAAAACCATTAAGGAATTTGTCTATTGTTGCAATGATCAGGATGAGAAGGTCCAACATATTTTGTGTGAATTATATTTACACAATTTATTTCTAGAGGAGGATAGGGACAGTAACCCCAGCCCCTTCATAGGGGACGTTCAATTCCAGGATTTTCTGTCCTTTGCCAAAAACCAAACTAGATGGGCTAAGGCCTACAACACCTTTCAAAAAAGAGAGCATGGCCTACATATATGGGTTAGAGGGGAACCTACTAAACCCCTGTACTTGCTTACCCAACATAAGAAATTCATGCAATGCAAAGGAGTGATATCCAAATTGGGACCTATTCACAGGGATATTGTACAGAATGGGCTGGCATACTTCTAGGACATTCAGGAAGAAGCATTAGTAGTAGCCAAACAGAGATGGCTAGCCTCTACAAATAATGTGAAGAACAGAGAGCCATTTGGGTATAGGAACTTCAAAGCTATTGCTCCCAGGTTCCTTTTGTACAATAACCTAATTTTGAACATCGGTCCTACATCGATAGGGTGCAGATCATACAGATGCCCCATCATCTAGTACCCCCCTGAAGACTATCATCGCGATTATGAGTTACCAGAGGGGCACACAATCTCAACATTTGCAAAGATTAAACAAAGACATGGCTTCAGACTTTACAAGGAAGAGGTATATCCTGCATATTGTTTAACCCAACTACACCTCAACCATTTGTTTGCACGAGGACCTGAAAAAAGGTAAGCAGGGGAGTATGTTGGGACAAGAAGAAGGTATGTTTCACCCCCATCTTTACCACGGTTTGTCATTTACTTTCATATATTTTCCCTTCATATTTGAAATAAAGTAAAGGAAAATAATGCAAAAATAAGGCAGAGTGAATTAATGATAAAAGGAGTGTTTAATAATGTAAAAATTGATTTTTCACTGTCTTTATTGATAGGGAAGAAAAACAGCCAAATTGCTGACCGGATGACCAAAAGATAACAGACAAGGAAGGTGAACAGAATCATATCGACTCCTATGAAGCAACGGAAGATGTAGAGGCACGCCCACTCTTGGAGTGCTCAGTCGATAATCACGAAGCAATAGGGACTCATAATGAGAAGGATTCGTTACTACTTTTTAACTCGCCTTTAAGCTATACAAGGCCGAAGGTAAACAAGACGAAGGCAATTACCATAATATAATCTTCCTGTAATAAACGTAGTCAAATAGAATTTTCAAGTTTGTACTAATGTATTTCTCTGCGGATTAATGAAGAATTTGGTGTTTTTGGAATAAAAAACTTCTGAGTATTCCTTAGCAGTAAGCTTCTAGCGGCTTTGGGCCCAGCCCTGGGGGTTCTCATACTACTTCTATGGTATACGTTTATTTACAAAATTTTCATTTCTAGTTATCCATTGCATTTCATAACATTATCATTTAATTGGTTAATCGCAAGCGTGAGATGTTATAGCTTCCTTTTCACTAGATTAGATTCATCATTCATGTCCTCTTATCTAGAATCAATGCTTACAATTGTTAGACTAGTTTCAACACAGTTGTTGTTAAATTCTGCGTATAGTTAATTTTTGGACCTTTTCATCATAATTATGAGTAATTGGTTGATAATTAATTCTGAAGGATGTTATTAGTATATTAAAAGAGAATTCCAATGAAAAATCTAGAATAATTGATCACTGCTCAATTTATTAGGATTGTCGTTAAATTCATTAAGGTAGTTGTTCAATTCATCAAAGCGTGTTGTTTAATTACAATCTATTCTTTTCAGTCCTGAGTAGTTATTTCTGCATAAGCTTAGAAAAAAATTAGCTCCTTTGAATAATCTGAAGTGTTTCATAATTCACTTTTAAGTTGGTTTGATTGAACTTCGAGAATTAAACGATCTTCCTTATAACAATTTAGAATAGTTAGCCTACGATGTCACTTGCATATATTTTTCTTACACTCTTGAAATAAAAAGACTTTCCCTGGGTTGATAATGAATGAAAATAATTAAGTTCACCTTTAAAACAATCACCTTCATGACCCAACACCATCTTCCCCCTTAATGCTCCTTATTTCATTAATATTCTTCTCATGACAGGGATAACGATGGAAGGATTTTGTGTTTCGATCCCCTTCATGGATCCAAATTACCATGCTCTTTAATCTCCAAGTATTTTCCAGTATCATCAATATGCTCTTCTTTCTTTCTTCTAAATTCTTCAACCTTTCCAAAGTAGGTGCAGAGGGTGGCACAACGGACAAATTCTCTCTAATCTCTCAAATTTAATCGATCAAATCCTTTAGTTCCTTATATAGACTAACCTTCTTCTTTCGCTCTCAAATGTGAACTTGACCCTTCAAGAAATTTAATTTTACAGTAATATAATCCATGGGAAACGATTCCGACTGTGCATCAAAATATTTCCATCCACTTGAAACTAGTTTGTTGAAGTCTTCATCTTCCAACCACGTCCTCTTGAACTTGAAGGGAATGCTCATCCTGACCGGTTCTGCCTGCCTTTGGAGGAAAATTGGACAATGGTTAGAGATACAAATATTCTCGACCCCAGATCTCAAATTTCCAAAAAATTGGAATAGATTTTGATGTACCATGAACTGATCTAATTGTTTCCCAATATATTCACTACCACTTATACCATTGTGCCAAGTGGGTTCAAGAAGAATAGAGCATTTGTCCACTAAATGATTTTCATTAAATAGTGTATTGAGTCAGTCCAAGAGAGGGTCACCATGATACTTCAACCCCCAATACTCGCCCCTGGATAAAACAACATTGTAATCTCCTGAAACGATCAATGACCCAATATTTAAAAGATCCGAGGACTCCACTCGATCCCAGAATATGTGTCTCCATCATATGGATCGTATATGTTCCAAATATGAATATTCTCTACCAACCCCCAAATATGTGCACAAAGAAAAATGCCAGCAAATAATTTATGGGCCTTTAACTTCATCCAATATAGATCTCACAGAGCCAGATAACCACCAGACAATCCATAAGAGTTAACAACTACCATGCACCAATTCAGACAGACCAATCGAAAATATGCTAAAGATATCGCAGAATCAATCATCATCTCCTCAATGAGAACGATGAGAATATATTTATTTATATACATTTTAATATGCATGTACATTGGTATATATATCTTTGAAATCCCTTTGCATATTATTATAGCCTTGAACATATTTACTGTTACACAAAGATTGATATAACACTATTTTGGATCACCATTGGGAAATAAATTGCAGGGATGATTTCCATTGCTACTTGTTTATATTACAATGTAAATTTGAGTCTAAGGTATAGACACTTTAATTTTATCAACATCCATGTCCTTTTTCTTCTCTATATTTTGGATTTGTAGAAATTAGAAAGAAACTATGAAGCGATATGTGTGTGTGTGTGTGTGTCATGGAAAACTTGAAGCTGTAGGTTGTTTAAAACTATGAAACCACAATCAATTATCCGGAAACTAATGCAAAAGCATTGGTTTGTATGAAAAGAACATAGTGACTACATTTAATTATCATCATACTTACAAGATAATAATTTGGTATGGATATGTCATGGTCAATCTGAATGAGAAAGTTTTTCAAAACTGGATTGGCCTCATTTACAAAAGATGGTTGGCATATAAATGGTGGAAAATGATGCCTTCATTGTATATCAACCACATTTACTAATATGGTTGTGCTAGTATAATTTTAATCAAACTTATAATAAAAAACAAATCCAAATTATTTGATAAAAACATTATTCAAAATTTTATACTCATAGTCATTCTAATTAAAATAGTGTTAAGTTAAGTTTTTAACTTGTTTTTTTCTAAAATCGTCTCTAAAAAAATTAAAAAAAATAAAATAAAATTATTTAATTTCTATATTACAATGAATTTTTGTAAAACTATATATTTTTTAAATTACCTCTAATATATAAATATAAATTAAAAAAGGAAAGATTAAAAACATTTTTATTTAAGTTCTATTACAATGAATTTTGTAAAATTATTTTTTCTAAAATGATTTCTAATATATAAATATAAATTAAAAAAAGAAATATTAAAAGCATTTTTATTTAATTTCTATATTACAATGAATTTTTGTAAATTTATTTTATACATATTTATGATAATAGTGCTTAATTTTAATTCAAAATAAACAACAAATATTTCCATTAACTTTATATATTTTTTAATTTTTTTAATAATGTTATGATACTAGCATTAAGTTTAGACATAGAGATAAAAATGGAAATCAAGAAAAAAAAAAAAATAGATACTAGGAGATAGGTTGAGAAGGACTAAGCATTCTTGGATATGATTAGAGACCATCATTGTCACTTCCTACTTCTTGAATTCATAAAAAAAATAAATGGATCCACATTACTTGGTGCAAGCTCCATGTTTGGGTATGATTTATGGCCTCCATATCAGTTCCCCTCCCCCCCATTATTGTCATATGGAATGGATGAGTCACTACAACAAGTCCCTGTGATTAGCTCCCCTTTGTGCTTCCAAGGACCGTTTTTGTGTATTTTTCTCCATTTTTTTTGAAAAAATTGGCGATATTTATCGGGATGGCGCTAATTTTTGTGTTGCTTTTGCTAGTCAAAACATTTACGCACTCATTTAGGTAATAATAGTGCTAGAAAATATCGCCAGAAATAGCATCGTAAATAGCACCGTTAATAGCGCCATCAATTTCCCCATAAATAACGCCAGTGATAGCGCCGAGTTTAGCTTCTTTTTTTCTGTTGGAACCTGCGCTCATACGCTCCTTAACACTCATCGACCCCCTCACTCTACACTCTCACACAGGTCGACCTCTCCCACTCGTTCACTCCACTTCACCTGCTACCCTTACTACGCGGCCCTATTTCCAAACGCCCTCACAATCTCCACGCAAACGTTCACCCGCTCATCGCTCACCCTATCATATCTCTGCACTCGTCAGCGACGCACCACGTCACCTCCCAACAGTACTCCACCTGCAAACGAACATGTTCGATCTTCACACAGCAATCCGCCTTTTCGTCTCCCTCTCGGCTCTCGAACGCCGTCCCTCGACCCTGCTCCCACATTACTTCTCGACTCCTTGTCCCTCCCCTCGCTGTTAACACTCCGCTCTTTCAAACGCTTAACCCGCCTCAACACTACTCTCCCACATCAACACGATTTTTTAATTCCAAAAAAAAAAAAAAAATCAACTCACTACCCTCTCGCAATAGCACTCAAACCACCACTCGTTTTTTTAATTCTAATTTCTATAATAATCCTCTTCCCATTTAATTTAATAATCCCCGTTTAATTTAATAAACCCCTTCCCAATTTTAATAATCCCCTTCCCATTTTTTATTTAATAAACCCCCATATAATACCCACCCCTTACCCCTTTTTTAATAACCCTTTTTTAATTAACATTTCCTTTAAATTTCCCTCCCCATTTTTTAATTACTCCCATTTTTAATTAATTCTCTTTTCATTCTTATTTTTAATTAATTTTTTTTTTTTAAATTAATTTTTAATTAAAAAAAAAACAGCAGAGAGAGGGGAAAAGAGAGATATGAACAGCAAAAAATGAAGAAAATGACATGTGAGCAGATCGACTGAATACATAGAGAAAATTGCAGATTTGATATTGTGTGATTTGTGGCATAAGGGTGATTGACATTTGAAGACAAGTTTGCCATCATTGAAAACAACTCTTTGAAGAAATTTCAGCTGCCTTAAAAGCCTTTTGCACAAGTGTTTTTGCTGCACATTCATTTTGCAGTGATATTGTATTGAACTGACATTATATTGCCTCTTCATTCATCGTTGGAATCAGTGAATTTGAGTTAAGTCATTGTTGATTGCCCTCCATCACTTGAGAAGCAGATTTTGTACTTTGAGATTTCCATAGTTGGAAATTCTTTGGAGTCATTTTTATTTGTTGTTGCATCACATTGTAAACGGGTGCATTTTCAGTTGAAGCCGACACCCTTTCATTTTTTGAGCCTAAGTTGTTGAAATGGCTAAAATCAATGAGGCATTAGAGTTGTTGAATAACCTTATTCATTCAAATGTTGATGATATGATAAAAATGAGCAAGCATGCTCTTTGTAATATTCAAACTTGTTTACAAGATGCACAAGAAAAGATTGAGTTTTTGCAGTTGGAATCTCAGCTCCAACAAGAAGAAATTTAGCAAAATAGTCACCATTTTGAACCTGTTTCTGTTCAAAAGATTGTGAAGGACTCTCATCAGAAGAAAGAAGATAAAGTTGCAGATGATTCACATTCAGTTCCTTGCACAAGAGCAGATGTACATGCAGATGCAGCAGATCAGCCTGCACTTCCTAAGCCCATCATCATACCTTGGGAAGAGCTTGTCCACAACAATCATAGAACTGGTCTTGGATATGACAAAGATGTGTCCTTTCATATTCCGTACCATTTTCATATTCCGTACTACACCAAGCCCATCACATCATATTTCGTAGTGTTTCCGTATTATTTAGCGACAACACCGCGTTCCCCCGTTCAGATCCTTGGTTTCACAACAACAACGTATTGCAATGCTGAACACCGTATCGTAGTTACCATGAAAGATCACCGTTTTGATCTTCATCCATGCAAGTTAATCGTGGTCAAAGACACCATTCTTCCGACAAGATGCTTCCTGCATCAAGCCTCCCGTAAGAACCAAGATTCATTCACATCGCTTGGCACAAGTATTCAGCAGCCAAGAAGATGTTTACGACACATGTTAGAACTTGTTCACGCATATTGAACAAACTTGCAGTTGAGTTTTTGCCATCATCTCACCTTGTCCCTGACAGGGGGGAAAATGGTGGCCATGTACAAGCTTCGACGACAGATCAAGCGAGCCTGAGCCACAATCTCTCATTCCATGTTCAGAGTTGTAGCCAGCAGTTCAAGCGAGCCTGAGCCACAATTTGTCATTCCGGATTCAGAGATGTAGCCAGAGACACGGATGCCCATGAGCATGCCTTCGGTTGATGGAAAACCTTAAACCATCATCTTTGGTTGGTGGACAACCTAAAACCACCACAGGTAGTAGACCTCCCTTCTTTTAGGTCGAAGGTCTCCTTTTCATATATGAGGAACACTTCCTCTAGCAGAAGCCTTCAGCTTAGCAGCCTTCAGCTTCTTGCCAGCTTTGGTTGAGTTCCAGGAAATGCTTCAAAGCATTCCAGAGTTGTTGGTAATCCCAAAACCATCACAGGTAGTAGACCTCCCTTCTTTTAGGTCGAAGGTATCCCTTTTTTATGAGGGACAATTCCTCTAGCAGAAGCCTTCAGCTTCTTGCCAGTTTTGGAAGAGTTCCGGGAACTGCAACATGTATTGCGTTCCAGTGTTTGTGGTCATCCTAAAACCACCTCTTTTTTTCCAACATTTCAGAGAGTTGATTCAGCCCAAGTGCTGCCATGTATACTTTGCAGATTTGTATTACAACTCTTTTCTTGGACTCACACATACCCCTTCGGATTAAGGGGGATGTTGGAACACCTAATCCTACATGGGTAGGTGTGGAATGCGAAAAGTCACAATGGAGTCCAAGTGACCTTGGAATATGAAACCAAGAGTCACACCATTGTACTATAAATGTACGTCTTTGTATAATGGAAAATAAGAAAGCCTCACGCTTATCCTTCATTGTGTGTTGAGTCTCTTGTGTGTGTGTGCTCATCTTCCTCATACACCATGTGTGTTTCAACATGGTGTTTAACATTTTCACCTAAATTACCTCCTTAGTTAGCTCCCTTTTTAACCCCATATTTAGCGCCAGATGTGCCTAAATAGTTAATTAATTGAGATGTTGGGGGTTAAGTGGATAGGGGCTTTGAGGATTATAAGATTTAAGGATTTAGGGTACAAGGATTAAGGGTTAAAGGATTATAGGTTAGGGCTTAAGGGATCAAGGGTCAAGAGCTAAGGGATTTGGTGCTTACGAGTTAGGTAGTTTAATGGTTAATGGGTAGGCTTTTTTAGGTTTGGATGGTCTGTTGAAGCTTGTTGTTACATGATTAAATTTCAGTTCCTTTACTGATTTGGATTAATTAAGGTTCTTGGAGTTGTTTCTATTACACAGACAATTGCATAAGCACGAGTTGTCTTTCATAATCAGACCAGATCTAGGAAATCCAAGTATTCATCTAATTAATAGATACATCACCTTGACATAATACTGCATGATTAGACCATTCTGACACCATTAGATTTTAAATTAAACCAATGTAACCGTCGCTGTTAGTAACAATATTCCTTCATCATTATTTTTTTTAAATTTATTATTCATGTTTTTACATCCAGAGATCAGTATAATCATACATAAACTCCTTTTGATTTAAAAGTTATGAATTGGTAATAAGGAGGAGTAATCACTGGAAATTACAACACCTTGACATTCTCCGATGAACAAGAATATGTGTGTGCTAAAGAAGCTCTATAACAGGTTCCTAAAATTGTTGAGTAGTGTTCTTGTGAGAAACTATGGGTGGAGAATCATTCAGACATGAACCTGGCTATGTTAATGTGTTGTTACAACATCTGGAAGCATTGAAAATTTTTCAAAGGGTTGGATGGCTAAGTTATCTTGAAAAATTATATGGTTTCAGTGAATTGCTCACTTTTGAATTTTCCCAAGCCTTAGTTGAAAAACACTGAGGGGCTTCAGAATTATTGTTATAGAAGAAGTTATCACAAAAGTGACAGGGCTTCCTAAGACATGAGAATGATGGTTCTCAAGGAAAGTGACCAATCCTTAAGCTAAGGCTATATTCTTACAGGAGGGAGAGGAATTGATGTCTAAGAATTTTATAGAAAATCTCTTCCACACCCTTGGGAAGATGTGGCCCTCTTCATCCAAAAATTCATTACCCATGAGAGAAGTTTTGGGATTATTTCAGATATCACTTTCAATTTCTAGCACACCTGAGGACAGGGTGGTTAATAAATTTACCATACTACTTGCTGAAGTCATTACATCACATGGCAGAGGCTATGAAAGGGGAAAAACATAAGAAAAAACTTGCGTCGCTAACCATGCACTCATTAAATCAATCATCATGCATTAATTACAAATACAAGAGAGCTCATGGCATGCTTTGATAGCGAGACCTTGTGCTGGAGCAAATGAGGAGCATGAAGAGAGTTGTGAATCAACTCATAGCGCAAAAAAAACACCAATTATTTAAGAAACACATAGCATTGAAACAACACCTGTTGTTGAAACTACTACATATTCCAAGAGAAAGACAACCGTAGGCTCTAAGCAGAGTAGGGTTGGTACACCTCCTATGACTGGTTGACGGAGCCCTGAGAGGTGGAGTTCCATTAGAACAGACCCTTGTTCATCCTCATGAGTAAAGGAGACACAAATAGAAGAACCTATGGTGGTTTCTAGTGACTCATCAAAATAAATACGAGGTGGGTTCCCAATTGTAGAGGAAGTGTTGGAGGAAGAAACTACTGGAACAACAACTATGCCTGAAACTGGAGTTGAGGAAGTGTAAACCCCTAAAGGGATCAGGGGAGTACCAATAAAGGTAATAGTGCATAAAAGGAAATTGAAAATTCCAATTGGTGGAAGAAACCCTAGGAAAAGGGTGTGAGTAACTGTTATACCAGAAGAGACTAAAAAACCTACTGCTACAACTGAGGTGGAATGTGCTGATACAACTGGGCCTCATGGGTTTGAGGAGAAATACAACAAATAAAAGTAGGAAAATTATGTAGAGGAAGGCCCCTCTACATCTGAAATCTTGACTGTTACTCTGGAGCCTTAACAAGAACCAAAGAAACAATAGGAGATAGAAGGACCTCTAACAAAAGAGCAGACAAAAGAACAAGAGGTTGTTACTTCACCAAGTAAGAGGAAAATTGACCCTCCCATTCAAATTGAAAATTTGAGAAAGGAAAATGAGGAGTTACAGAAAAAAAATTTCCTTGGTTAAATAACAACTTCATTTTATAATTAAACTGGATTGGATATGTTGGTAGATACCGTGGAAACGACATCATCTACTTCCTTAGAAAAAAGTTGTAAGGACTGCCAACAAATTCTTGATGAGGCTAAAATCATGGAGATTGTTACTATTTGAGTTGGAGTATAAGTGGGGGAACATGAAAAATAATTTTGACTTGATATTCCACAAGAACCTACTGATGATGTTTTTGTTACACAAGAACCAACAGTCGAAGCAGAGTAGGAAGAAGAAAAATAGTCTGCTTATCCACAGGAACATGCTTATGATTTTTTGTTACACAAGAACCAGCAATTGAAATAAAGCAGAATGAAAATAAACAAAATGTTGTATCATAAGAACCTATCGATGTTGTTGTTGTTACACAATAACCAATAGTTGAGATAGAGTAGAAGGAGTAGAAAAGGGATCGGAAGGAGGATGTTGAAACAACATCTGAAATAACTCAAGTTAAATTTGAAGATTTGATGAGGTTACTAGAGTAGTGGGAGAAATTAGTAATATTTCCAAAAGATGAAGTAATTTTCCTAAAGAAGCACAAGGAAATGGTTAATAAGCTTAAGAAGGAGTGGGTTGAAAAATTAAGAATTGCAAAATTTGTGAAAATTTAGAAGGAGATGAATCAAGAAATGAAACAGGTGAAGGAAAAACAAGGAGAGCTTAAGCTATTAATGCAAGAAAAGAAGATAATTTATGAGTTCATTAATGGATTATTGTGCGGTAGGATTCCTTATCCTTCTTATCCTTTATATTTTCAAGAAAAACATGATCTCTTCCAATAAACAAATACACGACTTCCAGGAAACATTTCAAAGTGATAATTTCTCAGAAAATATTTGTTGTTTGAGCTATACCTGCATTATCTTGCTTGATTTATGAAAGAATCATTCAATATGACATCCTATGTGGGAGATGTAAAACTCAGGGATTTTGTTTCTTTTATTCAAAATTAGATAGGTTTGTTCCCATGATACTGTAACAAATATGGAAGAACAAGTAAAATTGTTTATTAGAGGAGAACCTGGTTCAACTAAAGTTGTTGCACATAATTAAAATAAAATATGGTGGTTTCTAGCCACTAAGAAATTACTGATGGACCATCGAGAATCATTTATATGGAGATGCCAGAGAAATGTATAAGGAATGAGAACTGTGCCTTAAAAGGAAGAAAGTTGATATGGGATCTTTCTTGACAATAATTGAAGAAGGGAGACCCCTATTATTATCAGATTTTTGATAAATTACCTTCTATATTTCATCAATACGTTGAATTTGTTATCACTCTGTAATTTTGAGGCTGAAGGCAGAATCCTGGAGCAACATCAAAACCGATTCGGGCCTAGGATCTAGCCCTCCTAGACCTAGAGAGGGGTCTCTCTATAGGATTTAGACTTGTTTATTGGGAATTTTAGGCTCTCTATTAGGTGTGGGGTTTGGATTTTGAGTTTCGTTCGGTGGGGAAAGTAAGGGGAAAAGGGCCATTGGGAAATGGAGTCAAAGGGCTCGGGTAACCAATTTGCAAAAGTGATCAAGCATGAGCGAAACAAGGCAAGCTAAGAGTACTAATTTGGATCTCTGAGAATGAAATGGAGTGTGAAGATACAGGAAAGTGGAATTCAACAGAAATTGACGAGCAGCTAAGAATTCCTCAAATAAATTGGAGTGTAAGGTTCAACAGAAAACTGAGGAGCAACTAAGAATTCCTTGGTTTGGCATCAGTGGAAAACATAAACTATTGTAAAATCAACTAGAATAGGGTGCTCTAGAAACAAATCCTATTCATCATTTTTTGTTCTAAAAATTAGAATTCAGAAATAATAAGATAGGAAAACAATGGATAACACATTAAACATGAGAAAATTCCCCATTTGGTGCACCCCTTGAATCCTGAAATCTTCTCTTGTATTACTTTGCAAGAAGTCGCAACATTACATAATGGGACTCAGTCCCTCATTACCGATCCCCCCCATACTTCGAACAATCTAGTATATATGATAAATAAATGACTACAATCAGTGTTGTTACTAAAAGTTAATTTCTTTCTAACTCCATAATAAATAAGGACCTACTATTATTTGACATGCTTAAATAAAATTGCTGGAGTTATAAGGACTGCTGGACATCTGGCATTTATTTGATTCCCTGTAATCAGGTTTGTCATATGTTTGCCGGTGTAAATCCTATCAAGCCTGAAACTTGTGCTATTTTGATTGTCCCTTTGAGTGATAAACTCTGGAGTTGGATCTTCGCGTGGCTTGGCAACTTGAAACACTCAATTTGATCGAATCTCCCACCTTCTTAAAAATAGGAAAGACAGTTACAAAACTAAAAACTAAGCCGAATCTACTGAGAATGAGGGAAAAATCAGACATTTGTTTCTCCCCAATGGTGACACCTACGCAAAATATGAGAAAATTTATTGTTCTTGGCCCCGTGTTGGTCAAACACCTCTCTCAGATTTTAAAATTTTGTCCCTGTTTTCCTGTTGTGCATATTTGAAGTTAATGTCTCTGAATGCAGACAATAGGAAAACTCCCTGTCAGTAAATTTATTTCCATTTGGAATATTGGTTTCAACCAGTGACGACATCGCCTTCAACAAATCCTTTACTTGCAATAATATCTGAAATTCCTATCTTCTGTGTATATTTTCCTGATTCTTGAAGTCATCCATCATTTTCTTTGTAAATTTCGATGTTACATTTCTCCTTCTATTCTAAAACCATCACACTGGAGCTCTACCTCTGTTGAATGAAAATCAATGGATTTAACAACAAAATAATTCTCAATATAATTCACTAAGATGGCCTCAATAAATATAAGATTTTGGACTGCTTTCTTAGCTTCTTTAAGCTTATGGGTGGCCTCAAGATCATTGGGATCAATTTTTTTAACTTGCGAAAATATTTTAGTGCTTCCTTGAATTTTCCCATGGCTAGATATGCAACACCTTTGCATTAGTACTCCTTCGTCTATTTAGAATCAATTTCAATAGCTTTTGTTGCATCCTGAATTGCACTTTCACATCCTCCAATATTGTGTGCGCAAATGCACAATTTTCCCAATAAACTGCATTCTAACTGTTCAACTCAATGGCTTCAGAAAAGAACTCTCTGGGTTAGTTAAATTTGTGAGCTTGAAATGCTGAATTAGCAATAGCCTTTATTTCCTATGCCTGCTCAACATTTGGTGTCATAACCTTATGCATGTTAGAAATTTCTCTAGGATGTCTGTCCCAAAGCTGAAAGCTCCCAGCTACCAATGTACGATCTCCATAATTAACTCTCCAATCATTAACAGAACTAACATTTCAAGATTTCAACCTCAAGCAGCAGATCAAAATAAGCATCCTGGTCTAAAATTGCGCTGCTATGTGGATTATTTATAGCCTTTGTCCAATAATCATGCCTCTTCAGGTGGCTCTCAGGATCGATTGATGGCTTTGATATCATCAAGTTTTATACCATCAACACTAAAAAGACCCCCACAGAAAGCAAAAATATTTTCATTGAGGACGTGAGCCAAAGGCAAGTGGAAAAACACCTCAGCGAAAATCTCGATCATTCTTTTGTTATACTCGGACTTGACTTCACCTTCAAAACCATAAATCTTGTTCATACTCCTGCTTTCACGCTTTCCTCTTGAAAGGTAGAGTCTAGATGGACACATATACTTGCATGTGAATAGCACAAGTATTAATTCAACTGAAAATGATTCTCAATCAACAATCGATGCTAGAATAGCACATCCATCATTTCGAATGTAATTCAGTAAAGAAATCCAAACACCCATTCATTATCTGCAAGCATCTTTAAGAAGGTTTCCCTCAGTAATGTGCCAGGATTTTTAGATCGAAGATCAAGCATCTAAATTAGTATGAACGTGATGTTTACACTAGCAACCGAAAACATATACTCCTGCATGGCTCTATATTCCTTCTTCTTTTGAAGGAGGCGTTGAAAGGATTTAGGATAGGTATTCGCAAAGAAAACATATTCTCCAAAGGTATAAAGCCGACCCCCCTAAAATCAGTGGATGGATCTTTCCCCTGCCATTCCATGTCCTTCCACTGCTCTTGAAATCAAACCATAAGACTCACGCCCAGGAAAAATTAGTAAACCGTAGAGCCTTTAATTCCTCCTGGTGATCATCATTACAAATGACATTCGAGCATTGGGCAATGACACTCTCTGGAGCACTTGTGCAGAGAGCACAACAGCATTTGTTTGCACGTTGAACCATAAGTCAGCACCACGGCATGGAAAAACCCCGAACCGGATTTCAGAGGGCCCCTTCAATGATGAGCGATATTACAAGGGGGGTGCGAATTAACCTCTATTTGCCACGTGGCCAAGGAAAATAGCCCATTTCGGACCTCCCCCCCCCCTCATCCATTCAACTTCGAAAATCATGGGGGGTCCGAAATTGATTTTAACAGTCTATTTCGACCTTCGATCATCATTCATGAGCGGAAATATGCCTATGATTTAATTAGAATATTAAATTTATTTAGTAATATATAATTAACTAATTCTATATCATTAAATCAAAATTAATTTCACTTCGCATAAAATTGATAAGGCTGGATCCACGCAACACCAGAACAATAAAGGCATATGATAAATACCTATTGTGCGGCCTTCAGGAGCAGTGCAGATGGAAATTTTATAATTTTCGCCTTTTAAATACGTTCCATGACGAACTTGATTCAGGATGCTTTTGAATGTGAACCCCACTTTGCAGGATAAAACATGGTTTCCGCCCTGCAATCCAAACCACTATATATAATTCAGCAGCCCTGATTCCCCGATAATTATAGGGTCCTAACAGACTCTATTAGGAAGAGTGGTGAAATATAGATACGACTTTGATTCAAGTTCCCTCTTGGTCAGTTACCCACCTATCGGTATCAACATCCATATAGTATTAATGACAAGTGTTGGGAGGGATAATTGTTATACAGGGTCATAGGTGAAGACATGGTAGGAAAATACAACCTCACACTACTTCACTATTAGCATGTAAGGCATCAATGACATGAGTTTGCATGAGGAAATTCAGAAGCTTAAGTTGGGGGGAGATGTTGGGTCAAAAAATTGTCATCTTTTTCCTACTTATTCCTATTTCTTTTATCCCTTTTTGACCAACATGACCATATCTTATTATTGTATTCCCTTTTTCACTTGTCTCTTTCTTAGTGCAATTCTACTTATAATTGGACATTAGAACTAATTTCTTAGGCCACTTTTTATCATAAAACTAATGTATGGGTTGTTTCAGGTTTGGATTGTCTTTCAAATCTTGTTGTTACATTATTACATTTCATTTCCTTTAATGATTTGTATTAATGAAGGTTTTGGGAGTTGTTGTTATTACAAAAAAAATTTCTTAAGGACGTGCTACATTTGCTAATTAGACTAGACCTAGGAGCGCGTCAAAGTCAAAAGAAACAACTCATCGCTTGGAGATATTTGTGGAGCATCTAGATCATTTGGTTGAGATATTTTATAGCTCTATTTGTAATTGAAGGAAATTGTTATAGTTTAACCCCTTCCATGGAAATCGTTGTGTAACTTATAAGATTTTATTTTATTCTTAGATCACATGAGAATCAAAATATTCTCATGATGATCTTCTCATTGTAATTAAGATCTCTTAAAGATAAGTTTTTTTTCCCATAAGGGCTATAACGAATAATTGGAGAATAGGATTAGAAAGGGGAAACACCGGAGCTCTGTAATCCTGATACTTTTATTAATGTAAATCTCAACTTTGTGGTTAAATAATTTCCTCTAAGTATTTTTTGTGCTTTTTAGTGCACCAACCCCGGACCCTCCTTCTTAGTAGGGATAACTAATTAGTTAGAGTGGAACACATAATTGCATAAATATTTCTTAGTTGTGTGATTTTTGTTATTGTTGATGTTACAATTAATTCTATGTGTAATTTAATTAATTGTAATAATATTTGGATGGTGTGACAACTTAAGTCTTGAACCAGTCCCTTAGTTTAATGTGGTAATGAATTATTTTCTTTGTTGTTACAGTTTGGATTTCAATTCCTTTTATGTGTGCATATTGAATGAGTGATTGTTTTTAGGAGTGCAGTGATAGTGGTTGAATGACATATTGGCTAAATATTTATCATTTATGTGATTGTTGTTATTGTTGCTATTACAATTAATTTTGTGTGTAATTTATTTAATTGTGGTAAGGTTTGGATGGTGAGACAACTTAAGTCCTAGAATGGTCCCTTAGTTTAGTGTGGTAGTGAATTATTTGATTTGTTGTTACAATTTAGATTTCATTTCCTTTTATGTGTGCATATTTATTGAGTGATGGGTTTCAGGAGTGTTGTGAGAGTGGTTGAATGGCATATTGCATAACTATTTCTCAGTTATATGATTATTGTTACTAATGTTGTTACAGTTAGTTATGTGTGTAATTTAATGAATTGCAGTAAGATTTGGATGTTGTGACAACTTAAGTCCTAGGACGGTCCCTCAGTTTAGTGTGGCAGTGAATTATTTTCATTTCTGTTACAGTTTGTATTGCACTTCCTTTTATGTATGAAAATTGAATGAGTGATTGTTTGCAGGAATGCTGTGAGAGTGGTTGTATGATAGATTGTGTTATCACTCTAGTAAATTCTTAAGTTGTAGGATTTTGGTTTTTAGTCAGAGAACACTAAAGGTAACCAAAAACCTACTTCAAACTCTAGGATCTAGCCTTCCTAGGGTTCAGAGAGGGCTCTCTCTTTAAAATTTATCTTTGTTTGATTTGTAAATGTTAGGCTAATTATGAATGAGCAGTTTTGGTTTTGATTGATTGATTTGGTGGGAAAAAATCGCTTGGAGGGATGAATAGAGGGAAATATACTTGTCCATTGGGCTATGGAGTCTAAATCAAGCTAGCATAACTAGGATCAGCGCCTAAAAGGTCAAATGTCTTCAGGGCAAGCTAGATAACCCTTGGAGATCGTGGAAAATTGTTTTTTGAGGTGATATCGGGATAAAGGGCACTTAAGGATCCTTTGATCCAGAAAAGGGAAGTAGTAGATAGAGGTAAAACAGGAGAGGGAGAAATTAAGGGTTCCCTACACCAGAAATCAGAAGAAACAAAGAAATGATAACTAGTTAAAAACGGGGTGCTATTAACATGTACTATAGTAATACTCCTAGTTATACATTTAGATTTAGAATTGAAACACATATGTATGCATGTAATAAAGCAAGATTAGAAATGACAAGTTTAGAGAGTACTTCACTCTAAATAGCTTATCACAGGGATCCTGAAGTATGATGCCAAATAGTTGATCCAGTCTACTACTTAAAATCAAAACACACAACCTTCAAGTCAATAAAATATCTATAGTAATCTCTAGCAATTTTATTCCACACCAAAATACCTCTAAGAGTGAAGTATTTATACATAATGTATTAAAAAATATCCTAGATGACTTCTAGGAATTAACTTAGGAAAATAAAATATCTTTACAACAAAAATAGGGACAGTTTCTTAACAAATCAGCAAGCCGTCCTATTTTATTCAAAATAAATAGAACTTTTTTTATGACAAGAGGCTGCTAGCTGCCCATTTGTCCTGCTTGCTGGCTGTTAGATATTTTTAGGACTCTGACTTGCCTTCACTGATACTCTTTCTCACTTATACTCTTTCACACTGATACTCTTTAATTCAGATACTCTTTAACCTTCACTAAAACTGCTTTTACTGTTGTACAATCTATTTTGATAGTGAAATTTAGAAAACAGATTTTTTCGTTTTTCATTTATTTGTCTTTCCTTCTTCATAATAAGTCAGTAAATGCTTTCTATTCCTCATTTTTAGGAATTTGAATATTTTTTAGTTTCCTAAAATTCTCATCAGCTTCAGTATACTAAGAAAGGGTTGGCTTGATAACAAATAAATGTTTGATTTCATGCTGCAAGTAAAACAAGTCTTCAAAGTTCTTCAATAAGACTTTCCCTGTTGGAATGCCTTGCCCTTGTGGCTTATTTACCTGTTCTTTGGAAAATTCCCTGATCTTTTTTTCATAATCATTTTGAGGCATTATCTTGTCATTAAGAACCATGATATCAGGCAATCCTTTTTGCCTCAAATTTGTGAATTTAACCATGAATTTTGTTATAACAGTATTCATAGTTTCACATTTCTCTTCAAGTTGTCTCATCAAATTTCTTTTCGTAGTAACTTTCCTTATTTCTAGGATAGTTGTTGTCTTGTCATTGATCTTCAATTCTTCTAATTCTTGTCTATTCTTGCAATTTATTGAGCTGTTCACTTAATCTTATGGATTTCTGTTCATGTGTCTTGGCATTTATCTGAGCCAATTTAGTAGAATACTCAAGATTCTCTATTGTTTTTGTCAATCTGTTTATCTCAGTTCTCTTCAAAGACATCTCTTCCATTGATTTTTCTAATTGACTGCTATCATTTGTAGGCTGCAATGCTGTTGTAGAAGATTCAGTACACGAAGTTATGGAAGAAGTCACTGGCACTGCAATAGCTAGTGGCTCTTTAGGTGCCAAATTTTCTCCTAAAGTTGAAGGCATTGATGTAGTGATAACTGGAATGACTGTAGGAATTTGTGGTTCTTTCATTGTTTCTTTTTCTTGGACAAGCTTGTCCATCTGTATTTCCATTTATTTAATCTGAGTTGTCAACTGAATAATTAAACTCATCATTTCATATTTTTCACTCTGTTCTTAAAGGACCTATTTTGTCTAAGGATGCTCACTTTGAGGAAGTTTGAGTTGTTTCCTCAAAGCTGCTATATCTTCATTTTTATTTTTAATCAATAACTCAGCTGCTTTGACATTAGCAGGATCATGTCCTACCTGTAACACTAGCTCTTCTAAGGCTTTTATCCTTAGATCTTTTGCATACAATGAGGCTTTATCCATCTTCATTTGATCTTGCATGTTGAAGATAGTATTTTGGAGCTTGTGAGCACTCATAGATTTTGTTGCCACTGTAGAATATATCATCTTTGAGCTCTGCCTGTGGAACTCTATCTAATCCAATTCATGGATAGTCTCTGTATCTACTTCAAGATCAACTTTCCTATAGTCTGACATTGTCTTTGGCACCGCTACTTTAGGCTGTAATACTAACATAATCAATTTTTTACTTGAGTAATCAAAGGTTGATAAGAATCGGTTTTGATTACCTGGCTTTTGCTTTAAGAACTGAGAATACATTTCAGTCTGTATTTCCTCATTCTTAAGCTTGATTTTCTTGTATTTCTCTTTAATACCCAAGTCCTTTTCCTCAGCTGCATGTGAGGAAGATGCTTCCATACTTTGTTGTCTGTCCATTAACTGTTTCTCTTTATTGCTTTCTTCATTCCGGTTGGGCTCATTGATAATCACAGTAGCCACATTAGTAACTGGAAAATCTGTATTGGTGTTCAAAGGCTCTGTTTCTTCCACATCTATTGTCACTTTTTCTTTATCTGATAAATATAATTTGGGCCTTTTGTTATAAATAATCTTGAACTTTGTTTATGTTGTGGTTTCTCAAGTATTAGATCCCTCTTCTCTGATTCTTTTAGTGGATGTCTCTGGCTATTTGGAAATTTCCAAAGTTTGACTAGTATTCCTTTGGTTCACTGCCTCTGTTAAAGTGTTTTCAACCCACTCAATTTGATTAGAAAACTTTTCTATTTCTGGCTTTGATTCATGGATAAAGGGTGTCAATTTACATTTTACCCTTAGTTTACTTAAGATCCCTTGTGGATCATGGTTCCATGGAAACTTTGTTCAGATTTAAATTCCAACAATTTCTTGGTTACTTCCTTCTCTGCATCTCTGTGGTTGCATATAAATGGCCCTATTTGATTCTTCAACTTGAATTAGGTCTTCTTCTTGGCTGCGATGAAGTTAATAGAGTCATAAATAAGGATTTGTCTGATGTATTCCAAGGAAAATATCCTCATTGGGGGATATTTAGGCAACTTGTAAGGTAACAGGTTTGCCCCAAAGACTCTGATTTCAGTGTATTTCTCATACAAATACCAGTCACCAACTTTTATTTTCTCTGATAGTTGCAATGTCTTTTTCATCTCTTCACTTATTCTACGCTGCTCTGTTTTGGTCAACATGGTAATCAGTGGAAGTAAAAAAAACTCTGAAAACTCTGAATAACTGAATTATGCGCATTCTTTTCTAAACATGGATGTCCAAAATATGACAGACAAAGGATTCTCTTCAATATCAAGTTTTTGAAGGGAAATTGGAAACTTATCTGATTAAAAAAATAGGAACATGTGGAAATGATAGGAGGTATATCCGAATACTCCTTAAAGTTGTAAATTAGTCAATTGATAGTGAATACTATCAGCAATGAAACCATCATAGTCAAAGATAACTGAGGGTGGTTGACCTGGAGAAAGGGTGGATAAAAATCCCAAGATAGACTCATCAGTGTTCTCATCAGTGAAATACCCAAGAATGAAGGAAAGCATAGAGATCATATGTCTTGATCCTTCTGGGAAAAATTCAGTAGAATATGGAGGATTTATATTTGGAATTTCTACATGGGAAGGCATAAATGTCTGAAAGATCATAAATCTCATAGGAAAGTCTAGGCCAAGATACAGTTGGGATAAGACCTCAATAGACAAAGGCACTGCTTGGGGGTCTAGTTGGAGCTGCAACATTTGGTTTATTGACTCTGCAGTGATGGTAAATAGGACCTATTTATTGGTATTCACAATGGATCTTTATTCTGGAACATAGTATTGCTGACACAATCTGATAATTTCTTGACCAGGGTGAGTTAATAGAACCACATATTTTGGTAAATGGGAATCCAAAAGATAGATTTCATCTTATTTATCTAGAAAATTTTCAAAACACCAGTTATGGATATCTATCAAGCCGAATTCCACAATAGGATCAACTATCTTGTAATCAGTATCAGCCAGGGGAATATGTTCAATATCAACAACTGGGGGTTGTAATGAATTGACCACAATTGCAGTATTTGGAGTCATGGCAGGGGTAGGCTTAGGAGCTTTAGAACCTATAGGCTTGCTGGTGCTCTGATTTTTAGGCATCTTAGGGCTACTTCTGAAGGTTTAAACTGTTTGCAGGAGTAATCTTTTAGCAGAGGGTTTTTTGGGACAAATTTGGCTAAGAATGGCTTTTATTTGAGCTTTTTGTCCAAATAAACTTGTCAAAGAGTTTTTATAACTAGTTTAAAATATAAAACAGGGGTTTTCTGAGTATTTATCTAAGAAATAGGGCTAAAACTCTGTTGAAAAGGGTTACAAAGAGTTCAAGGTACCCGCAGAGGATTTTTGGTTTGTTTCACAACTTTAAAATAGGTCTTTAAACTGTGAAAAAATCACGAATTGCTTAAAAAATGGTGGCAATAGAGAAAAGGGTTTTTGGGAAAAATTTTCCAGAGTTTTGCCTGTTTTTGGGACTTTTTGGGAAATTCAATTACTCAATTTCTTAACTTGAAGTGTTTTATTTCTTTAACAATGGTTTTCCAACTTGATTGCAGGTTAAATTCTTAGAAAAATACCTGATATGCTGCAGGTATTGGCTTCTGGAAAGGTTTCTGAGGTTCTTTATGGTAAATTGATGACTTCGGTAAATTGCTGGAGTAATGCTCGACTCCTCAACAATCTTCAGAAGGTTCAAGGAAAGGTTTTGAAGGTTTCTGGCATAAAAATTGGTAAAAACAGGCTTTAACAGGGTTTCTTTATAGTCGGGGATGTACTTTCAGTGGGTTCAAACACACAAATAAAACAGATAAATGCCTTATCAATAGTTTTATTAAAAATTTATGGTAGCATTGCATGTAAGTCACATCATGGCGGGAAGGCGGTTTTTGGAATGCACTGGATGAAAACCGTGAGTGGTTATCGCACAACAACTGGGTGGTAAGTGGTTTTATACTTAATGAACATGATCCAGTAATGAGAATACACGTGGAATAGAGAGAAATGGGTGAAATCACCCATTTCGCGCGAGTTTGGTGGTTGGTTTAACGTGTAACTTTTCCATGCGATATCATAGATGAATCTTCGGATCTGGAAGTTGAAAGCGAAGGGTCAATATTAATTTGGGAGTTGCACTGGAATGATAGGTGGGACCGAGTGTCTTATGCGGTGGAAAAAGGACTTTAAGCTTTATCAAATGTGTTCTTAATAAATTTTAAGCCTTTTGGCTTTATTAACATGGGCGGAGGGGTTTTGAACTTTATGAGTAAACATTGGTTTTAATTCCAAGACCTTGGGTTATACAAATATAGGCGGGGGGTAATGTTTTTCTTTTTAAAACATTTTGTAAAATGTTTAAAATATACGGGTGCGGTTATTATATATTATATAGTTTTAAACCTTTTGAATAGTTTAAAAACTATAGGGGACGAGGTATTTCAAATAAATATAGTTTAGATGAAATGGCTTTATAACTTGGGATTTTTCATTTGCGCACATGGATAATAGACTTTGGTATTAAACATTATAATAGTGGGTTTTTGGGGTTTATTAAATATAAGGGAATTAATAACTAGGAAAGGGTATTTCTTAGGGATTTAATAAAATATGTTAAAAGTTAATATGAAAGGGGAGTGAAATGTAAAACAAAATACATATTTATCTCTAAGTATAATATAATATCAAGCATTGCTCATATTTATATTTCCTTCACTAATACTTAGGATAAAATGTAATTATGAGTGTTTTATGAATGTTTTTGAAGGGATGAAGTTAATTATATGAGATTTAGCTTGGCTAAGTAAGAATGTGTCTTTACTTAGGAAAAATAGGTTTTACTGTGTGAATGTAGGGTGAATGATGATAAATGTGGGTTTAACATAAGAACTCAATATTTTTAACTAACCAGTCATTGAGCCTTGGGTCCGGTCCCAAAAAAATTCAGAGAAATGCTCTGAGCCTGTTTGATTGATAGATTAGAATAATGAATACTTATAAGGGAGGGGAAATTAGTGATTTTGCCCGATGATCATTTATTACATGCTTGGTCCACTGCTTCTACCTGCCCAGCTTTATTCTAACATTTTTTCTTCATTTTTGCAGGTGCATTTAGGCTTGCAACCTTGAAATATTTATTCTTTCAAAGCATAAACTATCTAAATCTACGTTATTTCATCCGATGGCTCAGATTAAACTGTTGAGCTCCTCATTATTCTCTACTGATTTATCAAGATTAAATTGTTTGATAAATCTTTATTCACTATCTAAAACATGAAATTGAAAACATGAAAAGTGAATTTTAAATAGTTTAACTCATCATGGATTATGGCATTTAATGACACTCTGCACATAGTCATTATTCTTGCAGTAAAATTAAAAGTAGTGGCATTTGGACTTACTCACTTTCAGGTCTTATTGTTTTATCTCTTTTTTTTTGGGTCTATATTTTTTCTAAGTCCTTTTGATTTTTCTTGTAGGACTTTTTACCCTCTCTTTTGATTTTTTACTATTTTTCATTTTTTTTTCAAAATATGGGAAAACAACTTGCAAAAAGCAAGGTATGTACATATTTACAAGACTATCAAAGTCAATTCAAAATTTTATGAACCATGTTATTATAGGACCCTAATAGTGGCTCCACATGGGGATGGCATTTCCTGGTGAAATGTCAAGAACTTTGAGACCCAATAGCCTTTAACTTTTGACTATAATGTTCCTGCAAGTGTCTCCTGCTTTCTGTAATAACTCATATTTATGACATTGTACCCTTCAAAGCTTAGGGCCTTCTCTCCAGGCTTCAACTCTATAAGGAAAACATCCAATCCAATCTGAACTTTGCAATGTATATGTACAATGATCAAAGTGAATTAAAACTAACTATTTGTTAACTCAGGGGAGTAGTAGTGCTTCAGCATTCTGCCATTAACTGGTCCTTCTTGTAGATTTGTTCCATCCAATTCTTTCAAAAAGAAAGCATTATTTCCTCTATATCCATAAATAAAATAAGGTCTTTTCCACAAGAAATCAAATTTCCCATGTTTACCTTTGTATTCTCTCCTAAAATCCCACTTTAGTACTTGGTCTCCAATGTAAAAGTCATCCTCTCTGGTCTTTTTATCATATATTTTCTTGATCTTATCCTGGATAACTTGGAATTTAACATAAACTTCTTCCCTTTTTTGTTGCAAGTGAATAGTTTGGTTAATCCTTTTCTGAATATGATTAGTTTCAACCTATAATTCTTGGATAATTTTCATCACTGACACTCCTAAGGAGGATGGAACAACAACATCCATTCCATAAACACGCTGATAAGGAGATGTACCAATGGAATTTTTAGTTGTAAGTCTATAAGCCCATAGGGCATTGACTAACTTTCTATTCCAAGATATCTTATTATCTTCCAGTAATTTTTTAACGATATTCACAAGACTTTTGTTTGAGGATTCAGCTAGGCCATCACCCTGACGGTAATATGCAGTAGAGTAGCCTAGGGTAATATGGTATTTGTGGCAAAAGGTAATCATATTTTTGGATTTGAATGTTGCTGCATTATCAGTAATAATCTTCTGTGGACATCTAAATATTGAAAGAATGTTATTTTCTAGGAAGGCTATAATGACTGTGTCAGTGGCTTGTCTAGAGGGTATGGCTTCAATCCACTTTGTGAAATAATCAGTGGCAGTTAAAATCCACTTATGTTGGCCTGAAGATGGAGGGTGAATTTCACCAATGAAGTCTAAACCCCATTGTTGAAATGGCATATCAGTTGAAATAGGCATTAAAGGTAGGGGTAACAATTTTTTCTTGCCTTCAAAAATTTGGCACTTGTGACAAGAAGTCACAAAATTTTTAACATCAGTGAAAAAAGTAGGCCAGTAGAAACCAACTCTAAGGATCTTTTCAGCAGTATTTTTCTAATATAAATGCCCTCCATAGTCACCTGCATGAAATTCTTCAAGTATTTTATCAGCTTCTTCCTTTAGTAAACAATTCAATAGAATCCCACTATGATCTCTCCCAAAAAGTACATTATCTAAGATACAAAATCTTACTGCTTTAAGTTTTAGAAATATAGCTTTAGTTATTGACAATCCAGGAGGAGCTTGTAATTTTGATAGTACAAAGATGATATTTGAGTACCAAGGTGAATATAAAAAGGCTTCACTGATCATTAGAGTCTTCATTTCTTCCTGGTCATCAACCTGAGCAATAAAATTTATATCTAAGGCATTACAATTAGATTCAACCATAATTCTGGCTAATCCTGGACCTTTGATGAGTTTTGTGGGTTTAATTTCTATCTCAAATTGTAGGATAGTGGCAATCCACTTACCTCTTCTTCCATCAGGACCATCCTGAGTAAGAATGTCTTTTACTACAGAATTAGGGACATAGGCAATTATGTGTGAATAGAGAATAGAAACTCTGAAGTCTTTTATAGACTTTACCAAAGCTAAGGCTTTTTTTCCCATTATGTTATACTTCAAAGGGGCATATCTAAGAGTTTTGCTGAAGAAAGCTATGGGATGTTCAAATCCTTGGTTATTTTTCTGCAGTAAAACTGCAGCAATGGTATGTTCTAAAGAAAATGAAAAAATTATGAAATATTTCTTAAAATCAGGACTTATTAGGATTGGAGTTTTGGTTAAGGCTAGTTTGATGGATTCGAATGATTGTTTATCCTCAACAGTCCATTTAAGAACCGAATCTTTTTTTAGCATGTTATTCAATTCTCTAATTATCTCAGCTAAGTTAGATATGAATCTTCTTAAAAAATTTATCTTACCTAAGAAAGCTTGTAACTCTTTGATATTTCTAGGTGGATTGATGTTTAGAATTGCTTTTATCCTAGCAAGATCTATTCTAATTCATTCTTTTGAGATTATATGTCCAAGTAACTCGCCTTCTTCTAATCCAAATAGAATTTTCTTGGGATTTAAATAGATTCCAAATTTCCTACATTTAATGAAAATTTGTTTCAGATGATCCAAATGTTCATTATCAGTTTTGGAAAAAATAGTGATGTCATCTAAATAAATGACCAAGAAATCATGTATTTCCTTTGCAAAGGCTATGTCCATATCCCTTTGAAAGGTTGCCCCTGCATTCATTAGACCAAAAGACATTTTTACATACATAAAAGTGCCCCAAGGAGTGGTGAAAGCTGTTTTGGCATGATCTTCTTCTTGGACTAGGATCTGGTTATATCCTGAAAAACCATCTAACAAAGAAATCCTAGAAGAACCTACTACCCTTTGTAATATATGGTCCATTTTAGGTAAAGGGTAATCATCCTTTAAGGATACTTTGTTAATATTTCTAAAGTCAACATACAATCTAATTTCACATGTTTTCTTTCTTATTGGAACTAGGTGGAAACCCAATCAGAGTATCTGATTGGTGGAATGATCTGGGCATCATACATTCTTTTAACTTCTTTTTCTATCAAAGGTAATAGTACAGGGTTAATTCTCCTCAAATTTTGTTTGAATGGTTTTTGATCCTCTTTTATTGGAATTTTATGTTGGATTATGTTTATATCATAAGATTTTAAATATTCATAACTCCAAGCAAACAGATCTTGGTATTCCTTTTAAAGATAAATATATTTATCATTTTCTTCTTGAGGTAAGGTTTTGGAAAGTTTTATCAGTTTAGGTTTCAATTCTGTACCAATATTATATTCTTCTATGTCAGATCTTACTGGCTCCATTTTTGGTTTTCTAGCTACATCATTGGAGTAAAAAAGATCTCCTAAGGGTGTTAAGCCTTTAGGTAATAAATTATCTTTGAGTTTTAAAATGTCAGATTCATCATGAATAATTTCTTCAATCTACTTTCTCTAAGCTATCTATATCAACTTGACTAAATCTAGTTGGTTTATCAAACTTTATTCAATTTACATCTAAATTATTTGAATCTATTTCACAATCCAAATTTTTATCTATATTACAATCTGTATCTATCATACAGTTTTGAAATTCTCCTTGATTGTTCATAAACTTGTAAATTTGTTCATCTTGAGAAAAAAATTGCTAATACTTTAGATTGTCTGTAATTATTGGCCTATGCTTGACTTCAGCGGTATATCTGTGATTTGGTTGGAATGGTAAATTGCATGTACTAGCAAAGGTAGCTAGACAGTGAGCTTGTATATTTTGTTTTCTAGGTATAACAACAAATTTAAATTCCAATAAATCATCAGTTAAATCTAGCACAGTGTCTATGTATCGGCTTAGTCTTGGATTGTAAATAGAATAATCTCCATTTATTTGTTTTATGATCAACTTTGAATCTCCCATGATTAAAATTTGTTGTCCTCCTAAGTTCCTAATGATTTGAAGTCCTAGAATTAGGGCTTCATATTCAGCCATGTTATTAGTACATTTGAAATTAAGCCTGAAAGCATGGCCTTCTGAGTGATAGTTTCCATGTTTGTTATCCCCTGCTCCTAATTTTTTTACTGAGCCATCAAAGTCTAAATTCCATAGGGATTCATGAAAGATTTTATCATTATTTGGTTTTTTCTTCTTCTCAATTAGTTCAGTTTGGATTTTATCAGTTTCAGAGTTACACAAGATAAAATAATAAAGGTCAGTTGTAGTGTAAATTGGAAAATTTATAGATCTTTCAGCACTACTGACCATATACTTCATCAATGTTTCTCTATATAACTTCTTAAGCTGACCAAACAGTGATATAGTAGCATAACTCATGTCTAGTTGTAGAGATCCCTGTAACTTTGCTCCCCATGAGCGAGAAAGTAACATTCCATATTTAGGAGGGATATCAGCTACTACAATGTCCATTAATATGCTCTTACCAAGGTACTGAACTAGTGTTACACATAAATATTTGATTAATCCTAAGCATTTAGCTTTACTTGAGTCAAATGAAAACAAATCTTTGTAAGGCATTTTTATTTCTAAATTTAGAGTTTCCATAATGGCTTTAGGCATCAAATTGTGGGAAGCTCCTGAATCTAGCATAACGTTATGTAGAATTTGATCATGAATGGTAAGACTGATATAAAATGGAGGGATTACTCCATCTGCATGTTTTCCATTCATGTCTGGGCCAAAGATCAACTCTGGTTGATCATCATTCAAATTAATAGAATCTTCACCATCATTCATATTCAGTGTTTCAGTTATAGTTGATTTTTATAAGTCATGTTTTACCAATTCAGTCAAAGGAATTGGTATTTTCAATTTAGCAATTTCTGCTTGAATATTAAATGAAGGTTGAGACTTACTGATTTGAATTAATTCTTCTTTAGTAATTGTAGTTTGGCTTGGTTTATCTTGAGTTTCTATAGTTATGTTTTTATTTTCAATTGGTTTGATATTATCTATCTGAGTTTCCTGTGTTCTACTGCTTCTAATCTTCTTTTTGGGTGTTGTTTGAGAGGCAGTAGAAGTTTTTTCAGACTTAGAACTATCAGCAGGTGTTTTTGAATTAGGAAAATAGTATTATCATCATCTATTCCCATTAAATGAGTCATTGAATCCTTATCTTCATGATTATTTTGAGAACTTCAGCATAGTTCTCTTGGAATGGTGGCCTTATTGTTTGGTTTGGGGCTGTTTCTTTTGCTTTTCCTTGATTTATGTTTTTTCTAAGGTTGGGATTTCTAATCTGTTGTTGGGATTTCTAATGTCCATGGCATGTCTCCCACTAGGGTATTTTTTCTATATTATCTAGTCTATCCATAGTTATTTCTAAGGTTCTAGCTAGGCTATCTATTTTTGCATCTGAATTTGAATTTTCTTCTTTGATAGTCACTCTTCTTTCGTTTCTGAGTCTAGCCTTTTTAACTAATATGTTTATTTCTACACTAACATCATCTATTTGCATTTTTTCTAAGGTGTCTGCATCTCTTTCCCTTAATTGATAAGCCATATCTACATCAAATGAATCAGGGAATTTGAGTAAAACAGAATAAGGAGTAGGTTTAAGAGTTGCAGGGATAGAATTATAGACACTATTATACCTAGTGCAGTAATCCTGAATTGACTCATTTGGGGCTCTTTTCAATGCATCAAATTCAGATAATATATGTAGGGGGTTCTTTTTCTTTTCCAATTTATTTAAAAACGATCTATAAAATACAGCTAAATCGGTTATACTACCAGCAGCTTGATCTTTAAACCATTTCTTAGCTTCTCCAGTCAAAGTTTGAGAAAAAAATCTCATTTGAACATCTGAGTCATCTATTTCATAAATTTCAAAGAAGTTTGTCATTTTAGTTATGTGATGCTGAGCAGTATATTGTGTAGTACCATCAAACAATGGTATTTTATTTTGATAATCTTGAGGCATTTCATGCAGCTATTGTGGTAAGACAAGAGGAGCATATCTAGCAACCATAGCTTGAAGCTTAGTTTGACTAGGAGGTCTAGTAGAAGAACTTGGAGCTGTGCTGGAAATGATAGCTGATGAACTGAAAACTGTAGTAGAAGTGCTGGGAAATTATATTGGAATATAAGTGGAACTACTAGGGAATGAGAATGATGTATTTGCAAAATCACAAGGTAAACTCGTGAGTATAGTGGATGAAGTGGATGGAGTGGATGGTGGAAATAGTATTCTAGGTTGCAAAGGCAGTCTAGGGATAAATGGGTCTGTGGATGAGTTGGTAGTGGTATTTATATATGATGTAATAGCATATAGAGATGAATCTACAACTGGTATATCTACAAATGGTATTATTGTGGTGTGTAATTGAGAAACTGGAGGTTTGTTTGCATAAGTAAAAAACTGAGCTAATTCAATAGCCTCATCAATATCCTTAAGAATTGTAACATTAATTTCTTCAACTTTAGTTTGATATTCAGCTTTCTTTAATTTAGAACTTGTTGTAATAATTTTATGTTTTGTATTAAAAAATGAAACAAAAGGAGGGTCTAAAATAGTAGTTTTTAAATTATTTTCGGATTTTATTTTAAACAGGGGATGCTCAAATTTCAGATCAAACTCAATATCTTGTAGACTTACTAATTCTTGAGGTAATGAATTGACTCTTATTAATGATACTTCAGCTTCTAAGTTTTCTGTTTGTTTTTTCTTTTTTCCAATTCAGTCTGGGTTATCTACTATGACATCAAGCTTAGGATACGGGTTAGACCTGGTATAGTAGGTTTTCCTAGAAGCCAGAATTACAACTTTTCAATACCCACAACCTATAAAAGCAATCGTAAAGCAAAAGGATGAATAAAATGATTTATTTAAGACTAATTTTATGACTGAGGATTGGTTGGTCCCTAGTATGGTCGCCATTATGTTATCACTATAGTAAATTATTAAGTTGTGGGATTTTGGTTTTTAGTCAAAGAACACTAGAGGTAACCACAAACCTACTTCAAACTCTAGGATCTAGCCTTCCTAGGGTTCAGAGAGGGCTCTCTCTTTAAAATGTATCTTTATTTGATTTGTAAATGTTAGGCTAGTTATGAATGAGAAGTTTTGGTTTTGATTGATTGATTTGATGGGAAAAAATCACTTGGAGGGATGAATAGAGGGAAATATACTTATCCATTGGGCTATGGAGTCTAAATCAAGCTAGCATAAGTAGGATCAGGGCCTAAGAGGTCAAATGTCTTCAGGGAAAGATATATAACCCTTGGAGATCATGGAAAATTATTTTTTGAGGTGATATGATCGGGATAAAGGGCACTTAAGGATCCTTTCATCCGGAAAAGGGAAGTAGTAGATAGAGGTCACACGGGAGAGGGAGAAATTAAGGGTTCCCTACACCAAAAATCAGAAGAAAATGAAGAAATGATAACTAGTTAAAAACAGGGTGCTATTAACATGTCCTATAGTAATACTCCTAGTTATACATTCAGATTTAAAATTGAAACACAGATGTATGCATGTAACAAAGCATGATTACAAATGACAAGTTTAGAGAGTACTTCACTCAAGATAGCTTATCATTGGGATCCTGAAGTATGATGCCAAATAGTTGATCCAATCTGCTACTTAAAATTGAAACACACAACCTTCAAGTCAACAAAATATCTATAGCAATCTCCAACAATTTTATTCCACACCAAAATACTTCTAAGAATGAAGTATTTATACATAATATATTACAAAATATCCTAGATGACTTCTAGGAATTAACTTAGGAAAAATAATAACTTTACAACAAAAATAGGGACAGTTGCTTAATTAATCAGCAAGCTGTCCTATTTTATTCAAAATAAATAGAACTGTTTTGATGACAAGAGGCTGCTAGCTACCTATGTGTCTTGCTTGCTGTCTGTTAGATATTTTTAGGACTATGACTTGCCTTCACTGATACTCTTTCTCACTTATACTCTTTCACACTGATACTCTTTAATTCATATACTCTTTAACCTTCAGTCAAACTGCTTTCTCTGTTGTACAATCTGTTTTGACATTGAAATTTAGAAAACATAATTTTTCGTTTTTCATTTGTTTGTCTTTCCTTCTTCATAATAATTTAGTAAATGCTTGCCATTGCTCATTTTTATGAATTTGAATATTTTTTAGTTTCTTAAAATTCTCATCGGCTTCAGTATACTTAGCAAAGGTTGGCTTGATAACAAATAAATGTTTGATTTCATGCTGCAAGTAAAACAAGTGTTCAAAGTTCTTCAATAAGACTTTCCTTGTTGGAATGCCTTGCCCTTGTGGCTTATTTACCTGTTCTTTGGAAAATTCCCTGATATTTTTGTCATAATCATTTTGAGGGATTAGCTTGTCATTAAGAACCATGATATCAGGCATTCCTTTTTGCCTCAAATTTGTGAATTTAACCATGAATATTGTTATAGCAATATTCATAGTTTCACATTTCTCTTCAAGTTGTCTCATCAAATTTCTTTTTGTAGTAACTTTCCTAATTTCTAGGATAGTTGTTGTCCTGTCATTGATCTTCAATTCTTCTAATTCCTGTATATTCTTGCTATTCAAGAAAGTGATAAGCTTTACATCTTGTTCTAGTTTATTGGCCAATTCATCTTGTGTTTTCTGAATCTCAGCTTGTGTTGCTAGCAATAATTCTCTTTGTTAAAAAATGACCTGAATTGATGGCCAAACATCATGAATGGCTTCAATTACATTGTTCCACAGGTAATTCTTGATATGATGCTTGTTTAGTTAAAGCCAACTCAATTTGAAATTTCTTGAGCTGTTCACTTAATCTTATGGATTTCTGTTCATGTGTCTTGGCATTTATCTGAGCAAATTTAGTAGAATTCTCAAGATTCTCTATTGTTTTTGTCAATATGTTTATCTCAGTTGTCTTCAAAGACATCTCTTCCATTGCTTTTACTAATTGACTGTTATTATCTGTAGGCTGCAATGTTGTTGTAGAATATTAAGTACCTGAAGTTGTGGAAGAAGTCAGTGGCACTGCAGTAGTCAGTGGCACTTTAGTTGCCAAATTTTCTCCTAAAGTTGAAGGCACTGTTGTAGTGATAACTGGAATGATTGTAGGAATTTGTGGTTCTTTTATTGTTTCTTTTTCTTGGACAAGCTTGTCCATATGTATTTCCATTTCTTTAATCTAAGCTGTCAACTGAAGAATTAAACTCATCATTTCATCTTTTTCACTTTGTTCTTGGAGGACGTCTTTTGCCTGAGGATGCTCACTTTGAGGAAGTTTGATTTGTTTCCTCAAAGCTGCTATATCTTCATTTTTATTTTTAATCAACAACTCAGCCGCTTTGATATTATCAGGATCATATCCTACCTGAAACACTAGCTCTTCTAAGGCTTTCATCCTTATATCTTTTGCATACAATGAGGCTTTATCCATCTTCATTTGATCTTGCAAGTTGAAGATAGTATTTTGGAGCTTGTGAGCACTCATAAATTTTGTTGCCACAGTAGACTATAACATCTTTGAGCTCTGCCTATGGAACTCTATCTAATCCAATTCATGGATGGTCTTTGTATCTACTTCAAGATCAACTTTCCTATAGTATGACACTGTCTTTGGCACTGCTACTTTAGGTTGTAATACTGACATAATAAAATTTTTACTTGAGTAATCAAAGGCTGATAAGAATATGTTTTGATTACCTGGCTTTTGCTTTAAGAACTGAGAATATATTTTAGTCTTGATTTCCTCATTCTTATGCTTGATTTGCTTGTATTTCTCTTTAATATCCAAGTCCTTTTCCTCAACTGCATGTGAGGAAGATGCTTCCATACTTTGCTACCTGTCCATTAACTTTTTCTCTTTATTGCTTTCTTCATTCTGATTAGGCTCATTGATAATCACAGTAGCCACATTAGTAATTGACAAATCTATATTGGTGTTCAAATGCTCTGTTTCTTCCACATCTATTGTCACTTTTTCTTTATTTGCTGAATATAATTTGGGCCTTTTGTTATAATAATCTTGAACTTTGTTTCTGTTGCAGTTTCTACATTATAAGCTCCCTCTTCTCTAATTCTTTTAGTGGATGTCTCTGGCTGTTTGGAAATTTCCAAAATTTGGCTAGTATTCCCTTGGTTCACTGCCTCTGTTAAAGTTTTTTCAACCCACTCAATTTGATTGGAAATTTTTTCTATTTCTGGCTTTGATTCATGGATAAGGGGTGTCAATTTACATTTTTACCTTTAGTTTACTTAAGATCCCTTGTGGATCATAGTTCCATGTGAAACTTTATTCAAATTTAAATTCCAACAATTTCTTGGTTACTTTTTTCTTTGAATCTCTGTGGTTTCATATAAATGGCCCTATTTGATTCTTCAACTTGAATTGGGTCTTCTTCTTGGCTGCCATGAATTTAACAGAGTCAGAATTAAGGATCTGCCTGATGTATTCCAAGGCAAAGATCCTCATTGGGGGATATTTAGGCAACTTGTAAGGTAACAGGTTTGCCCCGAAGACCCTGATTTCAGTGCATTTCTCATACAAATACCAGTCACCAACTTTGATTTGCTCTGATAGTTGCAGTATCTTTTTCATCTCTTCAATTATTCTAGGCTGTTCTATTTTGGTCAACATGGTAATCACTGGAAATACAAAAAACTTTGAAAACTATGAATAACTGAATTATGCGCATTCTTTTCTGAGTATGGATGTCCAAAAGATGACAAACAAAGGATTCTCTTCAATATCAAGTTTTTGAAGGGAAATTAGAAACTTATCTGATTGAAAAAATATGAACATGTGGAAATGATAGGAGGTATATCTGAATACTCCTTAAAGCTATAAATTAGTCAATTGATAGTGAATACTATCAGCAATGAAACCAAAATAATCAAAGATAACTGAGGGTGGTTGACCTGGAGAAGGGTGGATAAAAATCCCAAGATAGACTCATCAGTGTGCTCATCAATGAAATACCCAAGAATGAAGGAAAGCATAGAGATTATATGTCTTGATCCTTCTGGGAAATTTTCAGTAGAATATGGAGGATTTATCTTTGGAATTTCTACATGGGAAGGCATAAATGTCTGAAAGATCATAAATCTCTTAGGAAAGTCTAGGCCAAGATACAGCTGGGTTAAGGCCTCAATGGACAAAGAGATTGCTTGGGGGTCTGGTTGGAGATGCAACATTTGGTTTATTGACTCTGTAGTGATGGTAAATAGGACCTCTTTATTAGTATTCACAATGGATCTTTGTTCTGGAACATACTATTGCGGACACAATCTGATAATTTCTTGACCAAGGTGAGTTAATGGAACCACATACTTTGGTAAATGGGAATCCCAAAGATAGATTTCATCTTCTTTATCTAGACATTTTTCAAAACACCAGTTATGGATATCTATCAAGTTGAATTTAACAATAGGATCAACTATCTTGTAATCAGTATCATCTAGGTAATATATTCAATATCAACAACTGGGGGTTGTAATGGATTGACCACAATTGCAGTGTTTGGAGTCATGGCAGGGGTAGTCTTAGGAGCTTTAGAACCTATAGGCTTGTTGGTTCTCTACCTTTTAGGCATCTTAGGGCTACTTCTGCAAGTTTAAACTATTTGCAGGAGTAATCTTTTAGCAGAGGATTTTTTGGGACAAATTTGGCTAAGAATGGCTTTTATTTGAGCTTTTTGTCCAAGTAAACTTGTCAAAGAGTTTTTATAACTGGTTTAAAACAGAAAATAGGGGTTTTCTGAGTATTTATCTGAGAAATAGGGCTAAAATCTATTGAAAATGGTTATAGAGGGTTTGAGGTACCTACAGAGGATTTTTGGCTTGTTTCACAACTTTAAAATAGGTCTTTAAACCGTGAAAAACTCAATAATTGCTTAAAAAATGGTGCGCAACAGAGAAAAGGGTTTCTGGGAAAATTTTGCCAGAGTTTGGCCTATTTTTGGGACTTTTTGGGCGACTTTTTGGGCAATTCGATTACTCAATTTCTTAACTTGAATTGTTTTCTTTCTTTAACAATGGTTTTCCAACTTGATTGCAGGTTGAATTCTTAGAAAAATACCTGATATGTTGTAGGTATTGGCTTCTGGAAAGGTTTCTAAGGTTCTTTATGGTAAATTGATGACTTCAGTAAATTGCTGGAGCAATGCTTGGCTCCTCAACAATCTTCGGAAGGTTCAGGGAAAGGTTTTGGAGGTTTATGGCATAAAAATTGGTAGAAACAGGCTTTAACAGGGTTTCATTACAGTCGGGGATGTACTTTCAGTGGGTTCAAACACGCAAATAAAATGGATAAATTACTTATCAACAGTTTTATTAAAATTTTATGGTAGCATTGAATGTAAGTCGCATCATGGTGGGAAGGCGGTTTTCGGAATGCACTGGATGAAAACCATGACTGGTTATCACACAGTAACTGGGTGGTAAGTGGTTTTAGACTTAATGAACGCGATCCAGTAATGAGAAGACACGTGGAGGAGAGAGAAATGTGTGAAACCACCCATTTCGTGCAGGTTTTTTGGTTGGTTTAACGCGCAACTTTTCCACGCGATATTATATATGAATCTTCGTATCTAGAAGTTGAAAGCGAAGGGTCGAGATTAATTCAGGAGTTGCACTGGAATGATAAGTGGGCCCGGGTGTCTTATGCGGCGGAAAAAGGACTTTAAGCTTTATGAAATGTGTTTTTAATAAATTTTAAGCCTTTGGGCTTTATTAACATGGGCGGAGGGGTTTTGAACTTTATGAATAAACATTGGTTTTAATTCAGAGACCTAGGGTTATACAAATATAGGCGAGGGGGTAATGTTTTTCTTTTTAAAACATTTTGTAAAATGTTTAAAATATATGGGCACGGTTATTATATATTATATAATGTTAAACCTTTTGAATAGTTTAAAAACTATAGGGGGCGGGGTATTGCAAATAAATATAGTTTAGACCAAAGGGTTTTATAACTTGGGATTTTTCGTTTGATGGATAATAGACTTTGGTCTTAAACATTATAATAGTGGGTTTTGGGGGTTTATTAAATATAAGGGAATTAATAACTAGGAAAGGGTATTTCTTAGGGATTTAATAAAATATGTTAAAAGTTAATATGAAAGGGGAGTGAAATGTAAAACAAAATACATATTTATCTCTAAGTATAGTATAAAATCAAGCATTGCTCATATTTATATTTCCTTCACTAATACTTAGAATAAAATGTAATTCTGAGGGTTTTATGAATGTTTTTGAAGGGATGAAGTTAATTATATGGGATTTAGCTTGGTTAAGTAAGAATGTGTCTTTACTTAGGAAAAAGAGGTTTTACTGTGTGAATGAAGGGTGAATGATGATAAATGTGGGTTTAACATAAGAACTCAATATTTTTAACTAACCAGTCATCGAGCCTTGGGTCTGGTCCCAACAAAAGTCAGAGAAATGCTCTGAGCTTGTTTGACTGATAGCTTAGAATAATGAAACTTATAAGGGAGGGAAAATTAGTGATTTTTCCCAATGATCATTTATTACATGCTTTCTCCACTGCTTTCTACCTACCCAGCTTTATTCTAACATTTTTTCTTCATTTTTGTAGGTGCATTTAAGCTTGCAACCTTAAAATATTTGTTCTTTCAAAGCATAAACTATATAAATCTACCTTATTTCATCTGAGGGCTCAGATTAAACTATTGAGCTCCTCATTATTCTCTACCTATCTACTGATTTATCAAGATTAAATTGTTTGATAACTCTTTATTCACTATCTAAAACATGAAATTGAAAACATGAAAAGTCAAGTTTAAACAGTTTAACTCATCATGGATTATGGCATTTAATGACACTCTGCACATAATCATTATTCTCTTTGTAAAAGTAAAAGTAGTGGCATTTGGACTTACTCACTTTTAGGTCTTATTGTTTTATCTCTTTTTTTGGGGGGGGTTTGTATTTTTTCTAAGTCCTTTTGATTTTTCTTTTAGGAATTTTTACCCTCTTTTTTTATTTTTTACTATTTTTCATTTTTTTTTCAAAGTATGGGAAAACAACTTGCAAAAAGAAAGGTATGTACAGATTTACAAGAATATCAAAGTCAATTCAAAATTTTATGAACCCTATTATTATAGGACCCTAACAAATTGCATAAATATTTCTTAGTTATGTGATTGTTGTTACGTTGTTGTTACAATTAATTCTGTGTAATTTGATTAATTGCAGCAAGGTTTGGATGGTGTGACAACTTAAGTCCTAGACCGGTCCCTCAGTTTAGTGTGGAAATGAATTATTTTCTTTGATGTTACAATTTGGATTTCACTTCCTTGTATGTGTGAAGATTGAATGTTTTGTGGTTTTCAGGAGTGTTGTGAGAGTGGTTGAATGAAAGCTTGCATAAATATTTCTCAGTTATGTGATTTTTGTTACTACTACTGTTACAGTTAATTTTGTGTATAAATTAATTAATTGCAATAGGCTTTGGATGGTGTGGAAACTTAAATCCTGGACCGTTCCCTCAATTTAGTGTGGAAGTGAATTATTTGCTTTACTATTACAATTTGGATTGCACTTCCTTTTATGTGTGCAAATTGAATAAGTGATGGTTTTCATGAGTGCTATGACAATGGTTGAATGGAATATTGCATAAATATTTTTCATTTATGTGATTGTTGTTATTGCTGCTTTTATAGTTAATTTTGTGTGTAATTTAATTAACTGCAGTAAGATTTGCATGGGGTGACAACTTAAGCCCTTGACCGGTCCCTCAACTTAATGTGGCAGTGAATTATTTGTTTTTTTGTTACAGTTTAGATTTCACTTCCTTTTATGTGTGCATATTGAATGAGTGATGGTTTTCAAGAGTGTTGTGAGAGTGGTTGAATGATATAGTAGCTTATTCTGTAGTATTTATTTGCATTGAATATGTGTGGAGTGTGTAAAACTTTTTTTAATTTCTGAGAGTGCGTGAGCAATGACTTCAGGTTGAGATTATTTTATACTAGTCATCATATGCCTTAGCATAGAATTTGCGCGACGACCTTGTGAAGATTAAAGCCTACCTGGATTGATAATAAATGTAAGAGCGGGTCGACTAACATTAAAATGAAAAAAAATTAAAAATAATGAAGTTAACAAAGTTGTTGGTTCAAAAAATTGTGAGATACGAGCATTAAAATTTTATTAACTTTTATGTATTCACGGACATATGTTGATACAAAATGCATGGAAGAAGCATTCAAGTAATCCTAATTTTTTCTACCAATAATTCATACCATACATTGAACATTATATTAACTGAATAAAGCATACAGTATTTATAGCCCTCAGCTTCACCTCTGCCTCATAATGAGGAAACCAAAGATAAAAATCAAAATTTCTATGCCCTTGAAGGGGGAAAGCAGAGCTTACAACTTCCAAATTTTTTCTAAGGAATTTGTGGCCATACAAATTACACAGGAGGTCTGAGCCTCTCGACGTCTAGATAATATCCTGAGGGGTGGTAACAAATGTCAATTGAAACAAAAATGGGGGTGCATTAGTAAAAAATTTAGCACTTATGGGTCATGCGCGAGGGGTTCTATCACACTTATTACCACTGAGCCAAAATGAGACTATTTTGCAAGCCATCGAATAAAAGGAGAGAGAACAAAAATTGTGATGATCAAGTGGTCAACGGGTAAAATGTGCTTTTGTGAAGCCAAATTGATGTTGAAATTTAGCTTCCATGAGCCTACACTGATATGGTATCCCTTGGAAGATCCTCCACAATGAAACACCCGTATGGGTTAGGCCGAAGGGGGAGAAGGGGGGGGCTTCGGTCATTAGCGGGGGAGCGAGGGGCACAGAGGGAGGTAAAGGAGCTTTGAGAGAGGGGGAAGGGGATGAAATAGCTATAGGGGAATGCGTGAGAGACAGATCTAGGGAAGGGACATTGGGAGCGTAGTCGATATCCAAGTCTCTGGAAAAAAGCTTTAGGGAGGAGGACGAGTGGATGAAGAGTGTAGATAGATCAACAATTCGGTTGGTGGCCTTAAATTTAGCTTCTTCCTTTTCCTTCAGATGAAAATCCAAGAGGTTTTGGATGGACCAAAGGTATGAATGTCCATGGCATGTCTCATCTTCTTCCATGGCCACCACCTTTCTATGAATGCGACCGGGTATGTTGTGGTCAAACATAGTGGCTATGGAGGTGTCGTCCATGAACTATGCCCTGACCTAGGCGATGGCCTATTCCTATGTCACTGCTCATGAGTGTGATGAAGGGGAAGCGAGGTGAAGTGATGAGGTAAGAGGGAGTGGTGAGGATATCGGGGGAAAGAAACCAAAAGAAGAATAACAGGGAGGCCAGGCCACTACGGGATAAAGAGCCTCAATCAATAGGGTCGTCCACATATTACGAGGAGAGGGGATGGGTGGAGTAATGAGGCCATGTTTTTTCCATGATATAAAGGATTCCTTGCATGTGCATTCAATTTTTAGTCTACCAGGGCGATCACCCTTAGGTCACCCGAATCTGGGAGCTGTTGTTGTTATATTGTGTGTAATTTAATTAATAGTAGTAATATTTGGATTGTGTGAAAAATTAAGTCTTGGACCAGTCCTTAATTTTAGTGTGGAAATGAATTATTTTCTTTGATGTTACAGTTTGGATTGCACTTCCATTTATGTGTGCAAATTGAATGAGTGATGGTTTTTAGGAGTGTTGTGAGAGTGCTTGAATGACAGAGTGTCTTATTGAACAATGTTTATTTGCATTAAATCTGTGTGGAGTGTGTAACAACTTTTTTGATTTCCGAGAGTGTGTGTGCAATGACTTTGGGTTGAGATTATTTTATACTAGTGATCATCTACCTTAGCATAGACTTTGCGCAACAGTCTTTTAAAAATTAAAGCTTGCCTGGATCGACAATTAAATGTAAGAGTGGGTCAACCAACATTAAAATGAAAAAAAATATAAAAATAATGAAGTTAATAAAGTTTATTATTCAGATCATTTTGAGATATGGGAATTAATATTTTATTAACTTTTATGTCTTCACGAACATATGTTGATACAAAATGAATGGAAGAAGCATTCAAGTAATCCTACTTTTTTATGCCAACAATTCATACCATATCTTGAACACTTTAATGATATTGAAATAGGTAATTTGTATTGACATAAATAGTACTAAAGCATTTCAAAATTTAGGCTATAAGAATCATCATTTTTTAAACACGAATTACAAATTACAAATAATTTTTGAAATTTAGAAGTCTTGGTCATTAACATCATTTTCTACAACAATATCATCCAATGTATCATTATCAATGTTCATATGATATTTCAAGTAGTTAATATTATCATCATCCTCGTCTTGACCTACATCATCTTCGTCATCATTGAAATATGACTGTAGACTATCCATATTGTTACCAGATGTATTTGGATCAACATTTTCCATACCATCCATATTGTTGTCTTTCGTAACATCATGTAACTCTGTATTGTTGTCTTCTTGTGTCTAAACATAACCATCTTCAACATCATCATGGATGTCAATTTCTTTGATGATCTATAATCCCTCTCTCCCTCAATTTTTTGGCCATCATTATTTTGCTTAGTATCCACTGATGCATCATCAAATGCATTCTTAATATTGGATCATAATGTATGAGAAATATCCATTTCGGGTCCACATTACCTTTATAGAAAAGTACCTACACATGAACGAGTACATACATATATTATACATATATTATAACAATTTTATTGATTAATAAACGCGTGTATATATTCAAAATAAACAATGTATTACTAGATTATTGATCACTACCGCTTTTAATTTTTTGAGTTAAAGAAATACCTGCTCACAATGAATTGGTAGAACTTAAGACTCTTTATCCTCTGGTAGAAACTTTGAATAATATATATAAAAAAATCCACTGTGTATCATGTCTTTATGTCCTCTCAAATGCTTCATACCATCTACACTTAAAAATACAACTTTTAAAAGAGCGGTAATCCAACTCAATACTTTCTTGTATTTTCCCAACATATTATAGATTCCCTTCAATAAAATTCTAATATTTTGAGCTTGATGAGCTGGATTTCTTGAAGTCAACCATAATGCCACAATCAAAGGATTGTCTCTTTACATATACACATTCTGCATGATCATTTCAACCATATGGCCACATTGTTGATATTTCTTTAACTGTGAAAGATCATTTATTTTGGTTAAAACATATATAATGACGAATATTAAAATAGTTAATAGTGTAAAAAATGTAAGGAAACAACATTCTGCAAAATTCCAATTGTACCTTTATTTCACATCCTCTAGACATGTTTATTTCATCTTCTATTATGTTTGAATCTATTTTTGCATCTTCTATTTGATTTTGAATTTGTTAAGTAACCCATTCTAGTGTGTGATATTTGGCCCATTCCCCTTGTAGATCACTGAGGAAATGGCTATTCCTTGGGTTTGATTTCTTAATTTGTCTCCTTGCTTCTAACACCTTCTCTCTTTTTATCACACAAATCAATCCATTTGTTCATAAATTCCATGTTGTACAAAATGAACTTTTCGAGTATAGTACTTTCGTCTACACCTAGTACATGTCAACACGCTTATTTAAAACTCCGAAGGCCATGATGTTAATTTGAAAAATAAATTATAGAGTAAATTAATGATCGCAATAAAACAAAACCATAATGATCATAATTTTAGTTACTAATTTCTACTTGAACACAATTATATTGTGGATTTTCTTCATCAATAATATATAATGCTCGTTCTTCATCCAAAAGGCGTGGTTCATCTTCAAAATAATTACCAAGGAATTCACATAGGCATAGAAATTCTCATTCAATACATACCATTAATCCATACAACCCTATGGATGTGCCTTTCGTCGAACATATATTTTTAGATTTTTCATATACCTATCAAAGAAAAACATCCACCTTGTCTGTGTGACACCCAAAAATTCAATGTCATAGAATAAGTGTATATGTAAATGGACTTGTACATCCATGAAAATTGTAGGGAGCTACTTCTCAAATACAATACAATTTATTCAATTTCCTTCTTCCATTTTGGCACTTCACATTCGTGGATCTCCTTAGATGTCACCCACCTAATATAAGAATACTAAATTGGTATGAACCTTTAGGAAAACATTAAAATGCAATACAATATCTCTGTGTCTCTCACACATGAACATTCCATACCATATACCTTGAAAATTCTGACAATCAAATTATGGCATTCCTCAAGTGAACGGAAAGACATGGATCTCCCCTAATTTCTAATGGCATGATATGTTTTCAAACACATTTATCAAAGATCATTATTAGTTATTTTCGTCACACAATATAATATCAGAATATATTTAGTACCTAATCAATTTACCAATAAATGTTAAATGAAGATATATAATACATTCATAAAATTATGAAAATCGTGTGTTTCAAATACTATGATATGTCCATCAACTGTAAAAACTTTATTTTATGATGACCCATAACCAGTAGGTGTCCTTATTGAATGTATGGAATTTTTTAGTTGGTTTATCTCTTTCTTTTTAAAAATCCATGGAGCTTCTACATATTTTTCGTTTTCCCCATTTGGCCACAAATGTTTTCTATCAAATTTGGTACACAAAAGAGAAATTTCTCTCCTCGAAGACAAGGTGTCCTTCTCTTTGCCTACTTTATGTCGAAAAATTGAATCTGAGACAAAAAAAAAATTTCTAAGTAAATTTAAATCTATTAATGAAACATATGATACAGCTAGTTCATGGCCTTCAGAGGCAACATACAGTCATCAAGATAACAAAAATTGAACCGCCCTCGAGGGGAAACCGGCCCGAGCATCGTTTGAGAGTTGCCTCGACAGAGGAAACCAGCTTTGAAATACCAAAACTTAGAAAAAAACTGAGCCGCCCACGAGGGAAAACTGACCCGAACAACGTTTTAGAGATGCCTTGACAGAGGAAACCAGCTTTGACATACCAAAACTTGTTGAAATCAGAAACAACAAAAATGACATAAAGACTAGCCAAAATTACTTGGGCAAAGACAAATGCGCTAGAGTCCATAGTCTCTCGAGGGCGATTCTTATTCAATTCTGCACCAGCAACCATCCTCGTCGTTAGGGACTGGGCCACTTTGAATTGCAGCGACGCCTACTTCGCGACCCCCTACCTGCATCACAAGGTCCTGGAGGATACTTGAGCTGCAGTCGCCAGCTTTACGGGAAGAGCCTTTGTCCACGGGTTGAGAGGCTTGAGCAACAATGGGGGGGGCCAACAAATTAACAAGTTGCGCAGAAGGAGGGGGGTCAGGAAGTGCCTCAGGGATTTCCTTGAACGAAACAGATACCATCGCAATGACCAAGGGGCGATTGGAATTGCACTGGTAGTGAAAGATGGCGGTGGAAGGGTTATGAAGAGAAGCAGAGACGGCGGGACGAGATTCAAGAGGCGGCAGAGAGACAGAGGTGCCATGCCTGGGGGAGGAGGGGTGAAAACACCCACGGCCTCTTCCACGTTGACTGCGGGAAGGGGGATAGCGGCCACTGAGGCTTTGAGAAGAAGACGACAGAGAGCTTGAGGAGGGGGAGCGACGTCGACTGGTGGTGCAGGCCCTAGAGCTACCCCGTCGACATCTCAATCGATGCCTAAGTCTCGGTATGGCAGCACTGAGGCGAAAGGAGAAAGTGGAATTGATAGGAGGCACCAGAGGGGGGGAGGGAGAAAAGAGACCGAGCGGAGAAGTGAAGTGCAGGGAGCAGAAGGGACTATGCGAAAAATGGAAACCAGGGAGGAAATTGACACAGCAACCCAGATGGTAATGCCTGCCAACAGAAGTGCGGAGGCTAGGCAAGTCGGCTTCCGGAGAGCAACTAGATCCAACAGGCAGGAATTGCATCGGCATGGAGACCTCCAGGCCGCGACGAGACCAAGCCAAGAACCCTGAAGCCGAGTCGAAAGACGGGGACGAAGAACCAGGCGAATGCATTTTGAAGTGCTTACCATCTCGGCCTCCCCACCGGCATAAATTATGCGCAGGGTGACGGCCTGGTGAATTGATCGTATCAAGGTTGAATAAATGCAGCCCGCGGGTGGCCATGTGGCCATGCCATGCGCCATCCCGCAGACTCGCTCCCGTTAGATCAACAGTTAACAACCGCATCTGGGGGAATTTGAGACAATTTTGAAGATGTGCATGGGATCTAATAAGTGAGATATTAATAGATCCTTCCAATATGGGTGCTCATAAAATATGAATTTCCTTTTCATCCCTTCTGGCATCTTTATTACAACTTGTTCTTGTTCTTCAATAGGATCACCCCCATCAAAAAAATTCTGCCAAGCTTTTAATTTAGCATCTTCATACTTCTTAAGCTAATCATTTGGACCCATAATCATGGGAGGGTCTCTATTTTCAACTTTTTTATGAAATTGATTCTTATGGCAGCTTCTAAATCTATGATATGGTGGTAGAAAAAATTCGTTGTTTGCATAAATAAATTTATGAATATATTTAGAATACCACCCTTGAAATCGTTCTACACATCCTAGACAATCACCTTTGTTTGAAGACATGTAATTCAATAAGGTTAATAAAATCAAAATAATAATATAAAACTAAGTATGAAAGTTGGGATGACAATAAATTATGAGTGTAAATAGGTAATTTTTTTATATTACTAGAATAACAACCAAGCCCTGGGAAATCATGAATAGTCCAATATATCATACCATACAACATGAAGGACCTATTTGATGGAGGACGTGATATGTCATACATTCTTATTCCTTTCCATAGAAATTTCATATCATCAATAAAATGTGCAAGATAAGCATCCATGTTTTTAACTTGATGTTTTCCTAGAACAACGAGAGTCAGCATAATGTGCTCATTTATAACACTCATCCATGGGGGAATATTATATACTACCAATCCAACTGGACAAACACTATAATTTGATCTCATGAAAGAGAATGGGAACACTCCATCAATAACAATACCAAACATGATACTACTGGGTTCATATCTGAATTTTGTTGGCCATTTTTCTTTTGTGTGTTTCCGAATGTTTTTGAATCAGACGAAATTCACATGAATCCATATTTACTCATATTATTTGCATGCCAGTCCATAAATTGTGCAAGTGACTTGCAACGAAACATTCGTTTAAGTCGACGTATAGTTGGCATGTGATGTAAAACCTTATTTGGAACTATAGGACCTTGTACATCTGTATGATATCTCTTCTCTTTTCATATAGGGCATTCTACCTTGTATTGATATTCATCTCTGTATAAAATGAAATCATTTTTACATGAATGAATTTACTTATATTTGAACCCCAACTCAACCAACAATTGACACAGCTCTCTATAATTTAATGGCAACACATTCTCTTCAGAAAATATTTTAGATTTTAGTATGTTGTAAGATTGCCATAGATTAGATCAATTAAATGTTTGACTTATGATGAACATGTTTTATATGTCAATCTATTCTATGAATATTTGATCCGAATGGAAAATGGTGTGCACCCATGGTATTCATCCACCCATGTTATCCATCCACCCATGGAATTTACCCATGGTATTGTAAATGGAATCGACCCATGGTATTCATCCACACATGGCATTTACCCATGGTATTGTAAGTGGTATCCACCCATGGTATTGACCCATGGTATCAACCCATGGTATCCATCTATGGTATCTACCCATGGTATTGTAACTCAAAAAAAGGCTATAAATAACAAGCCTCAGTTTGTAAAAGGACAGTTTTGTCCACCACAATGTAGCTTCTATAGTTATTCTCTATTTTAATAAAACAAGTTTCTTTGTGGTTTTATTTGCTTTGTGTTCTCTCTTTTTTTCTGGCATTCTAATTTTGCAGATCTTATCAGATCCATTTCAACTTCTTAGATATTGGGGGCCTCCCCCCAAGATCAGTATCAGTGGTATCAGATTCAGGTTACAAATCCATGTGAATGAGGGTTTGAAGCATATTTCAGTTTCAATTTTTGGCAGCAATCTTCAGCAAACTCCAAGAATTTATTGGGCGGCGAGTTTGAAGATCAAATCTGAAAATTTTGGTAAAAAATTTATAAAATTGAAGACCAGATCTATATTCCTTGAAAAAAAACACCCAAATTCAAAAAAAAAATCGACCGAATTCGAGCTCGGATGAGGGAGATATCACTGATTCTAAATCAGCAGTGTTGCAGAAAATGTTCTGACGACAATTCGTGGACAACGGCTCTCCTGTCATTTTTTGCAGTAGTTTTTTTACGAAATTTTAGAGAAATGGCTATAGATATGATCTCCCCTTGAAAAATCACCCAACTTAAAAAAAAAATCGATCTAATCGGAGTCCATTTGTGGGAGTTATTGTTGATTTAAAATCAACTATTTTTTTCAGAAATTTTGTAACGGTGAGACAGTTCCAGCGTGAATCTGAGAGTCTATAGTTTCTAGATAGCGGTTTCAAATACATGAGAAGATGTAGAATGATCATTCCATTTTCAAAAATAGGTTATATTAAATATTCAGAGTTATATTGACCGAGTTATGCTCATTTTAAATCTGGAACATCATTCGGAGCGGGTTTCCTTTGGAGACATGCCCTCCCACCCCGCTTTAGTAGGCACCTACTTCACATTCATCAGTTTCAGCATAGAAGAATTCATTTTTGGTTATTTGGATATGTGCCCTCCTACCCCAAGCTATGTAGGCACCTTCTACTTCATCAACAATCAGCATCACAGTTATGGGTCAACCACACAAAATCCTTCTCATTGAAGTCCATTTGCTAGGCCGCACACTGTTAGTAACATAGTTGGTCACAAGAATTACAGGGTATCTCTATCCTCGGATCTTCATTTATCATGGTTTTGGTTCATCCACAAACCCACACTTCATCTAAGTCCATTTTCTCAGTCGCACATTGTTAATATCACAGTTGGTCATAAGCATTACAGGGTATCTCTATCCTCGGATCTTCATTCATCATGGTTAAGGGTTAACTACACAAAAACCCTTCTCTTCAGTCGTTCTTCATATTCAACAAAGGCTTCTCAGGAGGGAAATTCACACAATGGGGACCATTTCTTCTTAAGGAGGGAGGAATGATCCGAATGGAAATGGCATCCACCAATGGTATTCATCCACCCATGGTATTGTAAATGGAATCGACCCATGGTATTCATCCACACATGACATTTACTCATGGTATTGTAAGTGGTATCCACCCATGGTATCGACCCATGGTATTCGCCTATGGTATCTACCCATGGTATTGTAACTCAAAAAAAGGCTATAAATAACAAGCCTTAGTTTGTAAAAGGACAGGTTTGTCCACCACAATGTAGCTTCTACAGTTATTCTCTGTTTTAATAAAACAAGTTTCTTTGTGGTTTTATTTGCTTTGCGTTCTCTCTTTTTTTCTGGCATTCTAATTTTTCAGATCTTGTCAGATCCATTTCAACTTTTTAGATCTTGGGGGCCTCCCCCAAAGATCCGGATCAGTCTGATCCAGATTTATGCAAGAACGCAACATAATACAAAAATAACAATAAACATAGAAATACAGTAGAAATAAGGCTTCATTTCATTAATATCAAATCACAAAAATATGCTTACAAACATGATGGAAATAAAATAGCTAGGGTGTTGGTAGCGAATCTCTGAGAAGAGATGTGGTGGCTACAGACCTCTGAACTATGTTACAATGAGGCTCAAGGGCCTATTTATTATGGAGAAACAATGGAGAACTTTAAACGTCCAAAAACCTAACCCTAGGAGATGAAGCACAAAAACGATGGGTAAATTCCATGGGTGGATGGATGACATGGGTGGATGAATACCATGGGTGGACACCATTTTCCATTCGGATCAATATTCAGATACAATATATGGTTTTAAGATATCCTTAAAGAAATATAAACGAAGTTGATGAATATTTAGGAATTACGTAGACAAATTGAAAATGCATTGTAAGAAATATATTTAAACTCACTTCAATAGGGTGGTGAATCCTTTGTATGAACAACCAAATAATGACTTTATTTCTAATAATATTAATGTGCATGTCAGTTTTGAGGTTCTACTTGCACCCGATTTGAACATGGGTGTCTTTTCTGCTTACTTGATGGAGTCGTTTAGCAGGTTGTTATAATCAACATTACGTTGGTGGTAATTACCCATGTTTTCATCATTATTGTCAACCATATGATCATTATTGTCATCATTGTTTCCATCCCCAAATAAAAATGTAAGCATTTCATTCAATCCTTCTTCATGCACTTCATTCTCACTATCATGAACATCATCATTAGGGCTGCTAGGTAGCATATTGCAGTAAAAAATGTATGAAAATCTCATAAACTGTTCAAATTTCTCACTTGGTAGAGTTCTCTTTAAATATGCTCTTTTCACCCTGGTATGTTTTGGATCATCCCATCCAAATATTAATAGCCCACTTGGATCAACGTGCGTATTAGTATTCGTTCTTTCATCATCATCTTCTACCTATTGACAAACACAACCATGATTTAATGTTTGGCAAGAATTACATAAATCATAAATGTACAATTTCAAAGAAGTATAATCAAATATCACTTAACAAATCCCATCCCATGTATTAGTGTCTTGACCAACCTCTTCTTCAGTGAAATTATTTGTTGTGTCTGAAGTATCCATTATCATATCCTCTTCCACCCATTGTGTTCTTCGTGATCTAACAGTTTTGGGTCCACACCCAAGAACATATGATTTTTTTTTCTTTTTCTATTTGAATGCTTAGGTTGTGCACTAATTCCAATATCCATTTGAAATGTCAACAACATGCATTAATTTATTTCAATATTGGATAATACACTATAAATCCTAATAATACTATGAAAAAGGATGGATGTATCACAAAATGCTTCCTAAGTTAAGTCACAATTTGATAATTACCCGATGTCCTAGGACATCCATTGTGTCCTTATTTAATATGACACAATCTATTTCCATGGCCTCGTCTTTCCCCTATAATACATAACATAGTCAATGATGTTTAGTACACCAATTATATCATTTCAACCAATATGCTATCCAACATAAAACCTCACTTTACTCATATATTTGACATATTGATATCATATTTTGGATTTGAAGAAAAAAGTAACGTATTTTATATAACTTTATCTCATCTATGTTGTAGCATTTGTGAATTCATAAACACCATCATCCTCTAGTTGAGTTTAATTGTCTTCTTACCCTTTTTTTTATCTGTGGATTCTTTATCTGATTCTATGGCCACCCACTTTCCTCTTGTTGATTTAGTAGGTCTACATCATCCACGTCCAATGTCAATGGCCTCCTCTAGATCCCGTAATACACAATAATGACATTAGTCACATAACATATATGCACTTCTTTGTTTCTCTATCCAATTTGCTAAACACACAAAAAATTTAAGCTCAACTAGTTTTCACTGCACCTTTCTGACTAAAATGCCCCTATTTTCAATATATACCCTTTTTGTTAATTTATATTCCCAATATGGTGACATGACACAACTCTTATAAATCTTAGATGAGGATTATGAAAACTAATGGACTACTTTTTTTTTTCATATTTTTATTTAACTTAATTCAAAACCTTCGTCCATAATTTTAAACTACCAAATATATGTGTTTTTGTATATTTAAAAAAAATGCTTTCACCCTATATGTTAGAGAATATACTATTTTCAAATTTTGAATTTTAAGTCTTCTACATGAACTCAATATATAATATAATATTTAGTATAAGTTAACTTGTGGATGAGATATATTTTTAGTGCCACCATCCACCCTATAAAGGAGTAAAGAGTGAGTGGCAAGATAAAAAAAATGTTTGTGTCACATGTATACATAATCACTAAGCAACACAACCTTTAAAGGTGAAAATGTGTGTATATGACTATAGCTAGTGGATTGTTACATTATGAGTCATTTGTTATTAAAATAAAATTAGAAAGTTTGAAATCACACTAAATTCATTAGTGGGCTAGGAAAATATGACATAAAACACCCTTCATTGCAGGTTCAAAACACCATTTATAGGGCTTTACATCAACCAACATTTTAGCTTATCCCGTGTGCCTATGCACATTGCACATCAAATATTGGTATTCAATTAAAACTCATAAAAAAGGACAATAACATTAAAGCCTCCCACATTGGCATTGCACTTAAGTGCAAAGATGAAATATAATACAAATTAGACCAAATCGAAGAAAAACCCCGCCAATCTATAATTGGGGCGCACAATGGATAAAACTATTGTGTATCCCGACTATTCAACCAAAAAAATGTAATGTATTGACCATATTTCCATTCTCATACGCACAAATTACAAATTGAGGGAGCATTGAAGTTATGTGTGGAGTTGGAGCAAATCATGGTTGGAGCAATGCGTTGAGGCTATGAAAGCAAGTAACTAATTGATTGGATCTCTATTGATGGTGGGCAGAGATATTTATGGACATCTCCTCCCCTGTTGTGGATTTAAATAAGAAAAAATTATTTGTAGGTGTGATTCGGCCTCTAGTAGTCACGAAATCAATTTTTATGCATCTCATTCACCCCCTACCAGAGACAAAAATCAAACCACTATCCATCAATTTTGCACTACTTTTGTTTAAAGTAGTTAGAGGGAAGGGAACAAAACGTAGGGAGCAAAGAGAAGGTATTTTCCACAATGTGGAGGAAAAATAATTTCCCTAGGACGCCAAAAAATTTCAAGAAACAATAGATGGAAACAAGCAAAGTGATATTATTTTTGCGAGAATGAGTTATTTCATACTCAATTTATATATTTGCACATGTTTCCATTGCTTGTTTGAATTGTATTTTTTAGTTTTTAGTTTCAAAATTTTAAATGAGGAAAATAGGGTTTATTTTTTTATTTCTAATTTTAAAACAAAATTTTATTTTACATATATAGGGACATGATGGTGAGAAACTAAAGAGGAAATGGATTCTATATTTGGGGTAGAACCAGTGAATAATATATAAGGTATGGACTTGTCCATGCTTGCAAAATATGTGGAAGAACATACTAAAGGAACTGAAATTGACCAACCAAAGTAACCCTGTTAAAGGGAATCGATTGATTCCCCATAACCTCTTGGATCGAGCAAAAGATATAGGAAAAAATCAATCACATTAACCTCTAAGAATGTGCAACAAGGAACAAATACTTCCAATGTCCCACTCACTCATAGGACACATATTTCTTCTACCACTAGTATAGGTACTTATGCATATTGCATTGGTACATATGAAACCATGGTAGAATATGATGTTGCCTCTGGGGAAATCATAATGACAGATGTCAGGAAAGTGTTCAATCGTAGGTTGAACGAATAATTCCTTCAACAATTCAAAGAGAATCTACATCTTTCATTATCGAAGATACCCATGCACCTTCAAAAGGAAATCATCCATGGCATGCAGACTAAATTTGGGATAGGTTGGTTAGTAAGCAAGTAAAAAAAAAGACTCAAAATTGCAAGAGATTCCGTTGCAACCAAACGAAAAAGATAGAACAAATTCCTCCCAAGTTAAGGGCCAAAATAAGGCCAATTGATGTAAGCGTGAAAGTATGGAAAGAGATCATGAAAGCATATGATATAGCATATGCATGGAGGAAGTCCGACGAGGAGAGCATACAAGTATTTAAATTTGGTCATAATATTATTTCAAATTCATTAAATGATTTTGATATTTTACTGATGCATCATTAAATTGAATTAGTGAATGTTTCAGGACAATGCCTCGGAGGCTAGGCTTGTGAAATATCGTGCCACACATCATAATAGCCAAACATGTTTATAAACCTTAGCATGAAAATTTGTAAGTAAATTTAATATTTGAAATTATATATATATATATATACAAAAAAAAGTAAATCATTGGATATTAATTACTTTAAATTTTCCATTTGCCATGTTTTGACAAGAGCAACAATATGGCCATTATCCATCACAATTGGAATTTGACATGATAAAAGACAAAAAGTGGTCCAATTTTTCTACCTGGATGGAGAATAAGGTATCATTAGTTGACTTTCAATAATTTACTTGGATATTGTTATGTTAATATTTCAATTTTCATTTATTGTGTTGAGTTGTTTATTTATGTGTATCTTGAGTTCTTTTGTGCTCCCATTGGTCATATCACCCTTATGAATCACCAACCTTTCACTATGATCAAGTCCTTATATCTCAATATCTAATCATGGCTTTATCAAGTCCTTTGCAAAATACCCTAGGCTAAAGGAGGGATGCAAGACCATGTAATACATAACCCGTAGACAAGAAAACAAATTACATGGGATTGATTATAGATACTTGGGTTGAGACCACATTACATGGTATTGATTATGGACCCAATATATATGTGTTAAGGAGCACGGGATGATTATCTTGGAAATAAGTAAGCCTTCTGATGAAGATCACTTGACACTTGCAACCCATGCTTAGAGAGTGCACCACCTGAGGATTGGTCTCTTGAGTTGCATACCTTGGAGAGAGAGAACTTCACTTGGAGACCTTATCTTGTACATTAAATTACATTTCTTGTGCAATTAGTCCACTTTACTAATGTTGGCCTCCCTCACCTACTCTATATAGAGGGAAGAGAATATATTTGTCTACACTATACGCATTATTCCATCTATATAACTTTCATGGAGAGTTCTTAGTGCTTGTGTGATGCAATAAAGGAATACCTAGAGTTTTTGATGTAAACCCTAGAGACGAAATGAAGATGAATGCTAGCACTAGGGATGATATTCAGTATTAGCACTTGTCTTCACAATTATTTTCCATATGGTAGGATGAAGGGTGCATTGAGGTCTAAAATTTTTGTTTTGTAGTGATATATATATTGGATGAATTAAGCAGATATGCAAGGACATGGCTATTAGAACATGAACATTTATGATGTAGTTTCGTACTGGATCCTGTTCGAAATTTGAATGATTGGTTTGAAAGAAAGGGCCTGAAACTCTATAGGACACTTCCCTTTATAGTCCTATGAGGAGTATGGATAGCACGAAACTTGGTGATTTTTCAAAACATAATTCTTCCTATATTCTAGACTACAACACAAGTCTAGTCACTATTCCAGCTCTATGAGACCCTTACTAATCCTAAAACAATCAGAATAGTTGGGAAGGTGGAGATAGAGCTATATATGTAATTTGAGCTAGTTTTTGGAGAAATTAATGAATAAATTCAACTGGCCTACTTATATGTGATTTCAACCTTTAAAATTGACGTTGTATTATGGAGATAAGAACATAAAGAAATTTTAGGTTTAAATCAAAGGGCTAAAGAAAATATTATGCATTAGATATACAATAGAGAGCATGAAATGAAAGAAAATAAGATGCAGATACTATGGAGTGCTTCATTAAATTTTCATAGATAAAAGTCACATGTATCTCAATTATTCACACAACATTGATAAATCTATTGATGAAAAAAACCAAGAACTTCATTACATAGGTCTCAGAAGAAGAATAAAAAATGGAAAGTTACTATGAAATACCTCTTTGGATGCCCACTTTAAAGCTTTGACAAGCAAGATGAAGTGGATTGCTGTTACAACATCCAATGTTACAACATCTATTGTTACAACATACGTTGTTACAACATTTTCTTGTCAATTTATTCTTACCTATGCTTGTGCTTCTCAATTTGTTTTCTTGATCCCCCACCTGCTGGTGTAGCGTTGGGTGAAAGAAACACCTCTTTGGTTTCCCACTTTCAAGCTTTTACAAGCAAGATGAAATGGATTTCTACCCCCTCAATTGTTACAACGTCTGCTACTACAACATCCATTGTGATAGCATCTGTTGTTACAACATTTGCTGCAATGCTAACTGTTTTAGTAGTTTCAATAGTAGTCGTTGTTATAACATCAAATTTAACAACAATTTCAACATTTTCAACAGTAATGAGTGTTAAAACATTTTCAACAGATTAAACATTGACATGTTGTTATGGCATATGTTGTTACAATATTATCCGTTATAACATGTACTTCTCAATCCATTGTTATCTATATCTGTGTTTCTCAATTGTTTTTCTTGATCCCCCATGTTGTATCTTTGTAGATAGTCATCAGCTAAAGAACTGAGCCAAAGCATCAATGTGAGGAATATGGAGGAATTGAAAGAGGAATTGAGAGGAATTTAGAAGGCTAAACATTCTCCCTGAACATTTAATAATCTAATAATAGCAAAGACGTATAGATGATCCTCTATAGTCAACAAAAATATATCCAAGTACAACATAGAAGCAACAACCTAAAGATTTCTAGGTAGTAAATTAAATATATTTTTCAAATTATAACTCAATTGTGAACATAAATTTACAAAGAGACGTCAGGGAGATTGGTACTCAATCTATACCTTCCCAATGTCCTATAATATTCTCAAATATACTCAGAAAAATACTATGAAATTACAAGAATAACTCACAAGTACAATTATTGTCATGAACGAAAACCAAAAGCCTTTTATTATATCCAAGTTGAAAGTATTACAACAATATTACAAAAACTTGCTCCAGGTATCAACCCTTTCTTATTAAAAAATAAGGTATATACAAAGTGATTTACAAAATATCCTACCCCTTAAAATATTTACATTCAAATTATTTTATATCCAAAGATTTGGATAATGTTTAATTTTTTTTTTTTAAGTTTTAACTAAAAATAGAAAACTGTCAAGAAAACTGCTCCAAAATTGTCTACAACTGTGCTTGATTTCTGCAGTGATAAGCTGAATTTATTGAAAAAATTTGACCAACTGCTCCTATTCTTCATATGTTGGGTAATTGACTTCCATCATCTATTTGTATGATTCATATGCATCAATACACTTCTAAAAATAAGGTTTTACTATGAACAAGTGTTTGATTTCATAGTATATGAAAATGTCATCAACTAACATTTGAAGTAGATTTTTACCGCTAATATCTCCCTTGATTCCACCAAGATTTGTCCTGTCCCCTACCTCTCCATTAAAAATTCTTTCATATTGGTCTTTTGTTACCATCTGGCCATATCAATTCTTAAAATATGGAGGACCTATATGTTGGAAACTATAAAAGTTTCTGTAGAATTTATTGATTTGCACCAGAATATTTTTCACACTTTTCCTTTGTCTTCAACATCAAAGTTTTCTTCATGAGAATTGTTCTAGTTTGAATAATTGATTCTATTATGTTTACAATTCCTAGTTCTTCAAGTTATTCTCTGGAGCTTGTCTTTAGAGCTTTCATTATCTGACTTGCTTGTCCAAGTTTATTTCCCAATTGTATTTTGATGTCATTAATAACTTCTTTGGCTCTTTCAATCAACTCCTCATGTTCTACAATAATTTCCATAGTCTGCCAAACATTAGACACTGATGACATACTTTATATCTAAATTTGTTCTTTGTCCTGTGATAAACATTGAGTACTGTTAAAACTTCTCAAATACCATTCTAATTGATTTTGTAAATTTTCATTTATCATTATTTCTATGAAAAAGGCATTGTCTGATTCATTTTTGCCCATCTCAGCTCTGTCCAATTTTTCTTTGAATATTGCAATCTTCCAATCACAACATCCTTTAGTTTAATAAGATATAATGCATGTGATAGAATTTTTGTATGAATATCTTCTGTGGAACCTGTTTCTATTGTTGAAATTACTAAACTGTCAGTTTGGGCCTTCTCTTTTAAAAACCCTTCTATCTTTTCTTGCATTTTCTAAATCTGCAGTTTCTGTTCGATTAGATAAAATAATATAGTTTCCTTCTACTTATCTAATTCCCCAATTTCTTGTGTTTGTGGATGCTCTATTTTCGGCAACTTCAATTGTATTCTAAGTGCTTGAATATATTCATTTTTCTTGAGCTGCATCCACATTTTTTGGATCCAAACCTAATTTAATTAGAATTTATTCCAGTGATTTGATCCTAACATCCTTCGCCAATGAGGAATTCTTTTCCATTTTAAGTTCCACAATAGTATTATTCAAAGAATTATGCAGTTTTGATAAATTTGAAGCAGAACTAGTGAGAGAGGAATAGATCATCTCATGTTGAAAAATGCAGCAATAAATTCTCAACTTTATTTGGCCTTGATTAAATTGAGAAAATTAGAACTTTCACATCAACAGACAACTTGGATGAAGTTAACTTGTGTGACATGGCTTGTGTCACCAATTTTACTCAATAAATTTGAGTAGGAGGAGTTAGAGTTCAATTAAGCATGTGTGATTGCTAATTTGTAGCATTCAAGGTTAGTTGTCTAAGGTCGTTTTCAGTTAAACTAGTTCTAATTGTTGGAGGAACTAGTGGAGGGCCAGTTGTGTAGTGGGACTTCATTCAAACTTAGTGATCATCAAGTTAACTGATCAATCAACCAAAAATAGCTAGTGCATGCAGATAATTCAAGTTCCCTAGGTCTAGTGGAGATTCCAAGGAAGTGTAACACCAGTTGTAGACTATCCTTGAGTGTATAGGTGTTATATGCATTTAGATGATCAACCTATGAAATTTCACAATCCATTTTTGAGAAATTACTAAATAATAGGGGCCCAATTTCTCAAGGAATAACGCAAGGAAATAGGAGCTCAAGCAGAGGCAGAAATTAACTAAGTCTGGGTCAGAGCTTCTCAATGAGAAGAGAGATAGGTTATGCACTTCTAGATTGTGCTTAGTTGAGAAAATAAATTGTAATACATCTCTATTCATCATATTAATGAAAAAAACATTGGGGGTTTTAGCATATTTCTTTCCCCGGGAAAAATACTATTTTCATGTGTGTGATTTCTTATTTCATGTTTGAGATTTGTGTTCTAAATCATGAATTATTTTCCTCAAAGTAGTAGAGTAGGTTTGTTTCTTGTGATTTTTATTAAAACTTCATGAGCAGTTGCAAATCTGCATCATAATTTCTACATGGTATCAAAGCACGATTCACATTAGAGAAATTATTTCAAAGTTGTTTCACAAGAGGTCCGGATTCATAGTTCAATGCAATAGGATCTCTTCAGAATTGATAAGATGGCGTTCAATGGAATAAGACTAGAGTATGCCTTGGAAGGCACCTCTAATTTTGTTGCATGGAAGGATCACATGGAAGTGGTATTGGATGACAATGGATTGCTATAATACATTAAGAAATATGTTGCAAAACCATTAGAATATGATGCCCAGAACCTAGCTCATTGGAATAAAGATGTAGCAAAGGTGAGGCGAATAGCCTTGGAGGGAGTACAGGATCATATTGTATCAAATCTGCATGGAAAAGAAACCTTGTTCGTAGTGTGGAAATCACTGACATAATTATTTGATAATAATAGTGACCGTAAAAAGTTGGTTCTCAACGATAAACTTCAAAGTATCAAGATGCATAAGAATGACACTATTCCATAATATCTAAGAAAGTTCACACAATTTTGTGATGAACTTGGTGATGTTGGTGTAAATGTTCCTGAAGAAGACTTGGTAAGCCTAGCCCTTATGGGCATTCCCAAGAGTTGGCATAGCTATCAAGATTACATGAATGGGAGGGAGAAACTACCAAATTGGGAGCTCATATTGTCTGATTTGGTACAGGAGGAAATAAGGCGAAGTACCAGAGATGGGACTTCATCCAAGGATGAGGATGAAGAAAAATTTGCATTGGATGGAAAGGCAAAGAAGGGAAATAGGAAGAAATCTCAATCCAAACCAGAGTCTAGCCAAGGGGGAAAGAAGAAATATTTGTCAAAAAATCAATTCTTCCATTGTCATGAATTCAGGCACTATGCCATGAAGTGTCCAGAAAAAAAGGAAAGAAAGAAAACCTCAGGAGGAGAAACAAGTGAATCTTTGGCTTCACCGTTCGAGCTTGAATTCAACCTAATTTCATGCATGGATAGCACAATTATGGGGAATATGTGGTACTTGAACTCAAGTGAATTTTTCCACATGACAGGGTGTAGAAATATTTTTAGTGACTTGGAAGACAAATATTTGCAGATGCACATTGAGATGGGGGACGGTGGAAGGTATAATACGATTGGGGTTGGTACAATCACCTTTAAGAGGGAGTCAGGCTCCCTCCTCAGGCTCAAGGATGTCATGTTCATTCCAAGCCTAAAGAAAAATCTCATCCCTATTGTATTTTTGGAATATTGTGGTTATGATGTGATCTTCAGAAAAGGAAAAACATTCCTGAGACATATAGCCACATGATAGGTTAAGAAGATCGAGGTTCGTGTGAAGAACATGTATAAGCTAGATGTTGAATATTGTGCTACATTAAGCACGAAGGCGGAGAAGGTGTAGATACACAATGCCAATGAAATTTGGCACAAATTACTTGGCCATTTGCATCATGGTGCCCTAAATATTTTGTAGCAGAGAACCACAAGCATCCCCAAAGGAGAATTTTTGCAACAGGATGTACCTTGGGGAAGTACACAAAATCCACTTTCCATGATCGAGAAAACAAAGTGCATGTAATCCTAGAAAGGATACACTCTGATGTCTGTGGACCTTTCATGACAACCTCCACTTCCAGACACAAATATTTTTTCATTTTTATTCATGAATTGTCACAGAAGTGTTGGATCTTCTTCTTGCAGAAGAAAGATGAGACATTCTTCAAGTTCGTATAATTCAAGGCACTCGTTGAGAAATAAATTGACAATAAGGTGAAGGCTCTTAGGAGATATAGTGGAGGTGAGTACATGTCAAATTAATTTAAAAATTTATGTGAAAAAGAAGGCATTCAACAAGAGTTGATAACACCTCACAACCTAAAATAGAATGGGGTGGTTGAGAGAAAGAATTGTAGCATTGTGGGAGCATCGAGGGCGATGTTGAATGACCAAGGCCTACCTCTGAATTTGTAGATCTAGGCATGCAACACAATAATATATTTGTATAACTGGAGTCCTCATCATATTTTGGGCATGATTACACCGAAGGTCTAGGCTTTCTCGAGGAGAAAGCTAGATCAGACTCACTTCAGGATTTTTGGAGCCTCTATTTACTTCCATGTCTCCAAAGAATCAAGCAAGAAGCTTGAGAAGACAACAAAATTAGGGGTATTTTTGAGTTACACAGAAACTCCCCACAACTACCGTGTGTACTTTCCATCCCTCAGAATGACAGTTGTGCCAAGGGATGTGAAATTTCATTTGTAGAAAGTGATGTGGTGCTCTCTTGAGATGGAGCTTCAGATCCCACCGGAAGAGGATATTTTAGCTCCAAATGAGGAACCTCAGGAAGTTTTGGAGTAGCCACAAATTGAAAAGAAGAGAGTGAAGACAACCACTCAAACAGAACCATTCAGAGAAGGTAGGAAAATAACTAGGGAAATTGAGCGTCTTGTGTAGGATGTGAGGGAGAATGTGGGTTCTCCTTCAAATTTTCGCAGGTAGAGAAGGTCACCAAATTGGTATAATGGCTACATGGCTCTAATGACTGAGATTGTAGAGTCCGAGACATCATATTTCGAGGAAGTAGTAGAGAAAATTGTATGGGTTGATGAAATGGTAGAGGAATATGAATCCGTTGTAAAGAACGGTATTTGGGAAGTGGTCCCAAGGCCAACAAATAAATCAGATGTGGGATCGATATGGATCTTCAAGGTTAAGTAGGTAGCAGACAGAAGCATAGAGAAGTATAAGGCTAGATTTTTTGGCAAGGGGTACTCTCAAGTTAAAGGAATTAACTATGAGGATACCCTTTCTCCTGTAGCAAGGTACTTATCCATTAGATCACATTTTGATTTGGTTGCGCAAATGGGGTGTAATATCCACCAGATGGATGTCAAAAAAAAATTCCTCAATGGATTTATTGAGGAGGAGGTGTACATTGAGCAACCATAAGGCTTTGAGACTTTTGATCGAGAGTCTCATGTGTGCAGACTAAAGCGAGCTTTGTATGGTATCAGGCAAGATCCTCGTGCTTGGTACACCAGGATCTATAACTATCTCACTGGTTTGGGATTCACCAAAAGTGAAGTGGATGCAAACCTCTATCATATCTTGGTAGAATGTAATTTTTTTATTACAGTATTATATTTTTATGATTTAATTTTAACTGGCGATGAAAAACTGATGAAATATTTCAAGGAGGAACTTGCAAGAGAATTTGAAATGAAGGACATGGGTCTCATGCACTACTTCCTCGGGTTGGATGTATGACAAGGATATGGAGAACTGTTTTTCTCCCAATGCAAGTATGAAAATGAGATACTACAAAGATTCCACATGGAGAGTTGCAAACCCATGGAGATACCTCTAGCGACCAACTGGAGGAAGGAGGATGCCACTTCATGTGAAGAAGTGGATGCTACCATTTATCGACATCTAGTGGGTTCACTGATGTACCTTGTGAACACACAACTAGATATTTCGTATGTAGTCAACCAACTAAGCCAGTTTATGGTTAGACAAACCAAATTATTTTGGAGGGAAACTGAGCATTTTTTAAGGTACCTGAGAGACACTACCTAGTTTGGACTTTGGTACAAATAGACAAAGGGAGTGAAGCTATGTGCCTTCAAAAATGCATATTGGGTGTGGAGTTCATCAAACCGAAAGAGTACATCAGGTGGAATTTTCAGTTTTGGGTCCACAAATGTTACTTTATACAATAAGAAGCAAATATTTGTGGCACTCAGCTCAACAGAAGCATAATACATGGTTTCCAGACAAGAAACATGTGAGAAAATTTGGATGATAAAGTTACTTGTTTAATTGTTTGGTAAAATTATGGATCCAACTATGATATACAATGATAATCAAATTTGCACCAATCTCTCTAAGAATCATGTTTTTCATGATCGATCCAAGCATATAGATATTTGGTATCACCATATACGAGTTTGTGTGTAGAGGCAAATACTGTTGTTGCAATACGTTTTGATAGAGGAACAAGATGCTAGCATTTTGACAAAGGCCTTGTCAAGAGGGAAGTCTAAGTTCCACATGTTCAGGATAGGGGTGGTTGATAATCCCTTTCTTGCTGATAACAAGTGTTGATAAATGCAACAAGAGATTCTCAATTTGATTTTGCCTTGATTAAATTGAGAAAATTTGAATTTCCACATCAGCAGACAACTTGGATGTTATGAACTTGTGTGACATGGATTGTGTCACCCTGTTTACTCAGTAAATTCGAGTTGGAGGAGTTAGAGTTCAGTTAAACATGTGTGATTGATAATTTGTAGCAATCAAGATCATTTATCTAAGGTTATTTTTAGTTAAAGTAGTTCTAAATGTTGGAGGAACTCGTGGAGGGTCAGTTGTGTAGTGGGAATTCAGTCAAACTCAGTGATCATCTAGTTAACTAATCAATTAGCCCAAAATAGATATTGCATGCAGAGAATTTGGGTTCCCCAGGTTTGGTGGAAATTACAAGGAAGTGTAACGTCAGTTGTAGACTAGTATTGATTGTACAGGTGTTGCATGCAGTCAGATGATCAAACTAAGGAATTTCACAATCCATTTTGGATAAATCCCTAAATAATAGGGGCCTAATTTCTCAAGGAACAACACAAGGAAATAGGAGCGCAAGCATAGGAAAAAAATGACTAAGTTCGAGTCAGAGCTTCTCAATGAGCAAAGAGATAGGTTATGCACTAGCATGTTGTTCTAAGTTGAGCAAAGCAATTGTAATATATCTCTATTCATCATATTAATTCAAACATGCTTGGGGTTTTTAGAAGATTGGTTTCCCCAAGAAAAATACTATTTTCATGTGTGTGATTTCTTATTGCATGCCTGAGGTTTTTTGTCTAAATTGTGAATTAATTTCCACAGAGCAGTAGAGTAGGTTTGTGTCTTGTGATTTTGATTAAAAATTCATGAATAGTGGAAAATATACATCATAATTTATACATCTCACCATTTTCTCTATGAATATAAATATGATCTATAGTATGGATATGTTTAGTATTGAAAGATAAAACACAAGTCTTATAATATCCGCAGCTCTAAAAGTAGAAAGTTTAGGTTCAAGAAATGCTAACTTAAATTCACCATTTTCAGTATGAAGCACTGAAAGAAACTTGTTTTTACTAGAAGAAGTTGGCTTCCAGAACTCAGTATAAGTTACTACCTTGAAAGCCTCAATTTTTTTTCTTCATCTCCAAAAACTCAGAAAATATGTTTTGGTTAGAAGAAGAAGAAGGAGAAGATTGTTCTGTCCATAGATCCAATTCTTGAATTCTGAAAAGGAACTCACCCCAAACTATAGTAGTTGGTGAAGAAATGTCGAATTTGACAGTTTTTGATACCTCTCATTCCATATTTTTGTCCTTCTTTCTCTTGTATACTCAGAAATATTCCATTTCTGACTTTGATAAGCTTTGATGAGTCCTCTTAAGTTATTTTTATTTCATTGGAGGTGTAACCAAAAATTTTTGTCCTACTGAATGCTCCACAGTTTTTTCTTCTATCACTTCGTGCAAAGTGTTTTCCTCCCAAGTGTCCTTATTAGAAAACTTCTCTATCTCATGCTTGGACATATAAAAATAAGGTGGGGTTTTCTGTTGAAATTATCCCAATGGGGTCATATGGCCAAGTAAACCCAAATTTAAAATTCATTTTTGCAAATAATTGTTCCACCTCTTTGTTTGCGGACCTATGATTCACTATAAATTTCCCTACACGTTCCTTCATTTTAAACAAGGTCTATTTCCTTCTAGGTAAAAAATGCACTTGATCTACGCTTAGGATTTTTATGATGAATTTAAGTGCAAAAATACACATAGGAAAAAATATGGCAATTGATAGGGTGGAAGTACACACCCATACAATCGAATTTCTGTAAAATGTTAGTAAAAATACCAATTACCAAGCCTTGTTTGTTCACTAAGATGCACAATCCTTTTGATTTCAGATGAAATTATCGGAGGAATATTACTAATCAATAGATTGTAGCATATGTGAAGAAATTTGTTCACAAAGTCAGTGAAGGAAAATTCCTCGGAATACCTTTTGACCAAGGACATCCAATGAATCATAGACGATTGATTCCCTTGAATATATTGCTTTTGAAATTATATTGGGAATACGTATGACTGATAATACAAAAACAAATACACCAGGACTGATTGATATTTAAAATTATTGAAGAGCTTTCTGGATTGTCCACAAGTGTTAAAGAACATTTGCCAACATTTTGAATCCCAATGGGAATCCATCTTCAGGACATGTTTTTGAATGAAGGATTGAAAGAAAGGTTTTAGGTCATGAATTAACACTGTGGATAATTCCGAAATTATCTTCAATAAATGATAACCACATGAGCTTTAAAACCAAAATATTTTCCCTGCATGGAGGTGATTCTTGGGAAGAGATTTGTTATCTTGAAAAAACTTGAATGAAGATTGAAAGAAGGGAAATAGACCTACCATTATTAATTCCTGCCCTAAAACCCTTCTTTCAATCCTTCATTCAAAAACTTGTCCTGAAGATGGATCCCTGTTGGCATTCGAAACATCGAAAAATTTTCTTTAACACTGTGGATAATCCAGAAAGCTCTTCAATAACTGACACCAACTTGAAAACCAAAATATTGTCTCTGCACGAAGGGGATTCTTGGGAATATATTTGTTATCTTGAAAGAACTAGAATGAAGATTGAAAGAAGGGAAACATACCTACCACTATTAATTCCTAGCCTAAAACCCTTCTTTCAATCCTTTATTCAAAAACCTGTCTTGAAGATGGATCCTCGTTGGGATTTGAAATGCCGGAAATTTTTTTTTAACATTGTGGATAATCCAGAAAGCTCTTCAATATTTGATAACCACGAGAGCTTGAAAACAAAAATATTGTCCCTGCACGGAGGGGATTCTTGGAAAGATATTTGTTATCTTGAAAGAACCAAAATGAATATCAAAAGAAGGGTAGCAAACCTACACTATTAATTCCTGACCTAAAACCCTTCTTTCAATTGTTCATTCAAAAACCTATCCTGAAGATGGATCCATGTTGGGATTCGAAACATCAGCAAATGTTCTTTAACACTGTGGATAATCTGAAAAGCTCTTCAATAAATGATAACCATTGGAGCTTGAAAACCATGATATTTAAAATATTTTTCAACTTGAAATTTAAGAAACTGGTCATGAATGGCCTTAGATAAAAACTCTTTGAAATTGAATAAGGTTTGTGGTTTCTTATCTGGAAAAAAAGTTGATAGAAAAGTTAGAACTACTTCATGAACTTTTTCATCACTCTGATACCCTAAAATACAACATAAAATGGATATCATTTGTCTTGAAAATGTTGGAAATGTCGATGAAGGGTAAGGAAAACTATGACTGGGAATACCAGTCCCTTCGGGCATGAATAATTCAAAAATAGCCGCTCTTGTTTCAAAAGGTAACTTCTGATATATTTCTAAGAGAATTTCACTAGAGAATATGTGCAAAGAGTTGGGAAAAAGTATGCACAGGACTTTTAAAATGGACTTAGAAGTTACAAAAAACAGGGTTTCATTGTTTTGAGCAATTATGGTTTTCTCATAGGGTAAGTACTTGTTCACACACCATACTACAAATTCCATATATGATGAGTTTGAGGAAATATAAACCGGGTTAAACAGGAATCCTATGGAGAAAACTTGTCGCTATTATCTTGAAACTTTTGGGAATCCCAATTTTTTAATTCATATAGGTCAAAATCTGAGTTTGTATCTTCTATTCTGATTTTCATATAATCTAAGGGAAATTTATCACTTTTTGGGAAGGTTTTAGACTGAAACTAAGACTTTTTTCCTTTAGTTGAACTCATTTTGAATTATCAACTCATAGAAAGGAGCACAATTACTTGTAAAATGTATTTCACGATGTATTTCTGAGTTGTCGATGAGGGTTTTCTGTAATTCCACACTTTGATTCTATGTGTTTGGTGACTGAAGGAAAGGTTAAAGGGGACAAACAAAGGTGAGAGCGATTAAATTATGAAAAAGAGTCAGAATGTAATGGAATGCACTTTCAAATAAGGGGCATATTTAGAATTAAATGGCTAACTATCAATAAAATGGTGGAAGGAGATGTTTATTAACGAAAATCAGGAATGGTTTTTTGTGCAGTAGGCGATAAGTGGTAATGAGTGAGGGGGGGTGCATAATTCATATGTTACTTCCATCCCCCCCCCCCCCTTGTTAAATGTCGAGAAAGTGGGTGGAGGGTGGGGTGGCGTAATAAAGTAAGAGTTGTCAATCACCAAAGTGTCAATCGTCACCAATAGAAAATGCATGATAGTTAGTGTGCGACTATTTGAAATTTAAATTATTATAATAAAACAAAAAAATATATTGTGACATTATATATTTGTGAGAAAGCTATTACAAAGTGAAATAATTTTTTTTTTTTGAAATTTTAATCAAAATTTTGAAATTTTCAATGTAACAAGAAAATGTTACAACACCCAAGTGTTGGGTGTGGAGCTTGATTATCTTCTTTATTTATATGTATCACAATGTTGGACCCTTGTTCTTAACAGGGCGACAATGCCTCCCATCATTTAAACGCTGCCTGGAGGGTCTAGGGGGGAGGCGATTGCGATTTTATGGATCCTCCCCCTCTAGCGGGGGGTTCCGAGGGCAGCGCCCCCGAAGATAAAAATAGATGTAAAATTGCCTTGTAAAAGTATTGTAATTTATAGTCAATCTGGGTCATTCATTAGGCGGATAATATGACGGTAGAAGTTATGTTTAATTTATGGTTTTTTTCCCTAGAAGGAAACCCCTCATTTTGTATGAGGGTATTGTACTGCGGTTGTGTATTGTATGTGTATTCTCAAAGCGAGAAACAGAGAGGGAGACTGTGAGACAGAACATATGATATTACAGCGGATGGGTTGTAAGTTGTGTCTCTTCATTTTTTTGGATAATAGAAAGGAAGGAATGGTTGTTCGGGGTGGACGTAACCCAGATTGGGTGAACCACATATATATGTGTTTCTCTTGTTTTATATGTTTTCTATTTTTGTGTTTCCGCATATTTTATGTGTTACATTGCTCTATAATATATAATTTTCTAACAACTGGTATCAAATTCGAAGGTCTATTTCGCTGTTAAACTCGCAGGAAAGAAGGGTTCCTAGTTCGAGTGGGAGCAATGGCGGAAGATGGTAAGTTTAGGTTCAAGAAATTTAACGGCCAAAACTACCCACTGTGGAAGATGTAGATGGAAGATTATATGTATCAGAAAGATCTATACCTACCATTGAGTGGAAAAATAAAGAAGCCAGCGAGTATGATAGACACGGAATGGGAGATTGTCGATAGAAAGGCACTTGGAACAGTACGGTTGTGCCTCGCAGCGTTGGTAGCTTTCAATATCTTGAAGGAAACAACAACATAGGGTTTAATTAAGGCATCGGAGAAACTATATGAAAAAACCCCGACCTCAATTAATCTTTTTATTATCAAAGGTTTATTTAATATGAAGATGTTAGAAGGTGGATCTATTGCTAACCATTTAAATTATTTTAATATGGTTACCAGTAAGTTAAGTTCTGTAGGGGTAAGCTTTGATGGTGAAGTTAGGGCTCTGTTATTTCTATGCGCATTTCCAGAAAGGTCGAATGGTTTAGTTATGTCCATTAGTAATTTTGTCTCTGGATCTAGTACTTTAAATTTTGATGATGTTGTCGGTGCTATCCTTAGCGAGGAAAGGCGACAGAAAAGCTCCGGTGAGACGTCGGGTAATGCTTTGAGTGCAGAGACTAGGGGAAGAAAAATGGAAATAGGAAAGAGCTCGGGATATCACAGTAAATCAAGGAAAGGCAGATCCAAGTCTATATTGGGGATAGTGTGCTGGAAATGAGGAAAGAAAGGACACCTCAAGAAATATTGTAGATATCGGAAGGGAAAGGAAGGAGATGCACAACAAGAAAAAAATCATGAAGAAAATGTGATAGGTGATGTGTTACAATATGCTTTGATTCTTTCTTTAGAAATTTTTTTTTATTCTTGGGTGGTAGATTCAGGGGCCTCATTCCATGCCCCACCTCATACGAAATATTTTCATGACTATGTTCAAGGAGATTTTGGACAAGTTCGTTTGGGTGATGATAAACCCTGTAAAATTGTTGGAATGGGTAAAGTTCTTGTAAAACAACATAATGGAAACCAATGGCTATTAAAGGAGGTAAGACATGTTCCAGATCTGAATAAAAATTAGATTTCAACAGGGCAGTTAAGCGGTGGAGGTTGTGTGACAACTTTCACAGATAAAACTTGGAAGGTCACCAAAGGAGCCCTAGTAATAGCAAAAGGAGAAAAGGTTGGTACATTGAATTTATGCAATGGTATTTCTAACTCTATTAATGCTTTAACTTCCAAAGGAGCAGATGCAACATTATGGCATCATAGGCTCGTACACATGAGTGAGAAGGGGATAAATATTCTTCACTCAAGAAATTTTTTGTCGGGTTTGAAGAATTTTGATTTGGATTTCTGTCATAATTTTATTTATGGAAAACAGAAGAGAGTCAAATTTCTTAGAGTTGGGAAAGAAAAAAAGAGCGAAAAATTAGAGCTTGTGCATACAGATGTATGGGGACCTGCTCAGGTATCATCTCTCGATGGCTCTCATTATTATGTTACTTTTATTAATGATGCAACTAGAAAAACTTGGATTTATTGTATTCAGAATAAATATGATGTATTTGATACTTTCAAGAAATGGAAAGCTTTGGTTGAGATTGAGACAAAAAAGAATTTGAAGTGTCTGAGATTAGACAATGGAGGTGAATATTGCAACAAATATTTTGATAGGTATTGTTCAGAGCATGGAATTCACAGAGAGAAGACAGATCCAAGAACACCACAAGAAAACAGTGTGTCAGAAAGGATGAACAGAACAATCATGGAGAGTGCAAGGTGAATGAGATTGCTTGCAGGATTTCCTTTACAATTTTGGGTAGATGCTATAGATACTGCTATTTATCTAATAAACAGAGGGCCTTCCAGTTCCTTGGATAGTGGTATTCAAGAGGAGGCATGGATAGGTAAAAAGGTAAACTACTCTTTTTTAAAGCCTTTTGATTGTGAGCCCTTTGTCCATATTAATAAATAAAATAGAACAAATCTTGAGGAAAAGTCAAAGAAATGTACCTTTATTGGATATGGTGTAAATTATTTTGGTTATCGCTTATATGATTATGAAAATCAAAAAATCATTAGGAGCAGATATGTAATATTCAATGAAAAGGTATTGTATAAGAATCAGTTGCAGGAAAAGAAACAGGAAAAATAAAACAAAGAATATACATCTCTTTATGAGATCACAGAAAAAGTAAAGGTGCCTGAAAATAATAACAATTAACAACCACAACAACAACAACCACCTAAACAACAACATGAACCTCAAACACCTAAAAGTGGTGTCAAAAGATCTACCAGGATAAGTAGACCCCCTGAACTATACTCTCCTTCATTATATTATTTATTGTTGACTGATTCTGGTGAACCTGAATGCTATGAAGAAACAATGCAGGTCGAAACCAGGAAGAAGTGGGAGCTATCCATGAAAGAAGAGATGGACTCCTTAATATATAACCAGACTTGGGACTTAGTTAGGTTGCCTGCAGGTAAAACAACATTGCATAATAAATGGGTTTACGGGTTGAAGGAAGAAGATGGAGGAAAACAGAGGTACAAAGCTAGAATTGTGGTGAAGGGGTTTGCATAGAAGAAAAGTATTGATTTTGATGAAATATTTTCTCCATTTGTTAATATGACTTCAATCAGACCTATTTTAAGTCTTGTAGTAGCAAAAGATTTTCATCTTGAACAGTTAGATGTAAAGACAACATTTCTTCATGGAGATTTGGAGGAAGAGATCTATATGCAGCAACCACAAGGATATGAGGTCAAATGGAAAGAAAAATTAGTGCGCAGGTTAAAGAAGAGTTTGTATGGCTTAAAACGTGCTCTAAGGTAGTGGTATCTAAAATTTGACAGGTTTATGTTTGAACAAGGTTATACTAGATGTCACTATGATCATTGTGTTTATCTGAAAAAGCAAAATGATGGAAACTATATTGTATTGTTATTGTATGTAGATGACATGCCTATTGCAGAGTCTAACATGCTGGAAATAAATGTGCTCAAAAGAAAATTGGAAAATTCATTTGCAATGAAGGATTTGGGAGCTGCAAAACAAATCCTTGGTATGAGAATAACTAGAGACAAGAAAAATCGTAAATTAACATTTTCTCATAATGAGTACATACAAAAGGTGTTGAAAATATTTAATATGTAGAATGAAAAACCAGTTAGTACACCTTTTTCTATCCATTTCAAACTTAGTAACGAGATGTGCCCCAAGGCCCAAGAAGAAATGGATTATATGTCTAAAGTTCCATATGCATCAGCAGTTGGAAGCTTAATGTATGCAATGTTCTGCACAAGGCCTGATATTGCACATGCAGTGGGAGTTGTAAGCAGGTACATGAAAAATCTAGGAAAAGAACATTGGATGGCAGTGAAATGGATTCTTAGATATTTGAGAGGTACCACAAATCAAGCATTATGCTTTGGTGGTTCAAACATTTCTCTACAGGGATATGTTGATGTAGATATGGCAGGTGATAGAGATAACAAGAGGAGCACTATAGGGTATGTATTTATAGTAGGTGGAACAACTGTTATTTGGGTTTCAAAAATCCAAAATGTTGTTGCACTTTCAAGAACAGAAGCAGAGCATGTTGCTGCTACAGAGGCTAGTAAAGAAATGATTTGGTTACAAAGGTTTATGATGAATTGGGTAAGAAGCATGAGATGGGAATGTTATACAGTGAAAACCAAAGTGCCATTCACCTTGCAAAGAACTCAGCATTTAATTCCAGAACTAAACACATACATCTCAAGTACCATTTCATATGGTCAGGTTTGGAATATGGATAGCCGAAGCTGGAAAAGATACACACTAGCTAGAATCCTGCAAATGTGCTAACAAAAGTTGTAACCAGGGAGAAACTGATATTATGCTTAGTTTTAATTGGTCTTCAAGTATGATGATGAACATGAGAAACAACCAGGTCCAAAGTGGAGTAATTGTATGTTTTTCATTTCTCTGTAATATATATTTTAATGTAGTTTCAACATTTTTAACATTAATTGATGTTACACCATCAAATGCTACAAAATTTTTAGGATATTTAATATTGACATGTTATAGAATATCTTGTTACAACACCTGATGTTACAAAATTCGATGTTAAAACATATGTTTTTCAATCCACTATTAACTATTTTTTTATTCTCAATTTGTTTTCTTGATCCCTTAAGTGTTGGTGTAGTGTTTGTTGGCAGAAACACCTCTTTGGATGCCCACTTTTTAGCTCTGACAAGAAGATGAAATGGATTTTTTTTACAAAATTCGTTGTTACAACATCTGCTTCTCAATCTGTTGTTACCTATGTTTTTGCTTCTCAATTTTTTTTCTTGATACCCCAAGTGTTGGTGTAGTGTTGGGTGGAAAAAACAACTCTTTGGCTTCCCACTTTCAAGCTTTGACAAGCAAGTTGAAATGGCTTTCTAACCCCTCAATTTTCTCCTCAAGGTGCTACAACTCCTTCAAGGCTACAAATTCGGCTTCTTTGATAACATATGATCCATAAACAATAGGCCTATGGCCCGTTTATCTCATCAACATGGATCATTATAAAAATAAATAAAGAAAACAATGATGTATCTGAAATTCAATGATTTTTTCCAATGCAATTCATTAATGAGTTGTCAATACAATTCATTTACAAAACTAGAACTTTGTCAAGTCGAGTTCAACGATCGTTTGCTAGTCCAAGAGAGTTAAGGGATCCTACCCATGATGCATTGTTGTAATTCAAGTAACCAATGCTCAAACTTCAACTTGTATACCATTTACCAAAAGAAACATTTGTTAGGATCAATGCTCTTGATCAACAAAGGGCATAATCAACTATGTTTGCACACTACAAGGAAAATACCCTCTAGCGAAGGTTATAAAGGAGTTTTTAGTGTTATAAAATTGGCCAAAATTGTCAAAAAAACATATGCTATCACATTCGTTTATGGTAACGGAGGTTTTGGGGGAGCTTTTAATGGAAATTCAACACAACTAAAAAAAATTGGGCAGTCGAAGGTTATTATGGATGTTTTTTCGTCGGTGCTCTAATCAGGTTTTAATGCACCGGTGCGTATCGGTAGACAGCGCACCGGGGCGATCGAAGGAGAATGCACCGGGCCGTTAAGGAAAACAACAACACCGGGCCTGGTGTTGGTGATACAATGCATGGGGCCGTTCTAATTGGTCTTGGGATTTGAGCGGTGCCCATAGGTCGTATAAGTGCACCGGTGCTCCATATCATAGAAAGGAACCGAGATTTATAATTGGTATCGGTATTCGTGCAGTGCACATGGCATCTACAAATGCACTGGTGCTTATAGATACATAAACGCCCCGGTGCGCAATATCACACAAAAACACCGATATTTATAACTAGATCAGTATTAGTGCGATGCCCATAGAATCATAAACGTACTGGTGCGTATAGACACACAAATGCACCGATTTTCATTTTGTTTTTTTTAGAAACATATATCTCTGACAATCCAATTATTGTGATTGTTTTAAATTCATTATTCATCAAAAGTCGACACATCTTATAACAATATTCATATTAATTACATTTTTATTAATGCATTTGAATGTGATGTTTGGATTAATTTGTTATATCATATCAGAATTATTGTGGTTTTTTAAAATTCATTATTCATCAAAAGTCGACACATATATATAATCTTATGACAATATTCATATGAATTAAATTTTTATTAGTGCATTTGAGAACGACAATGGAGAACACAATAGAATAAATTAAAACATATTTTATATATATATATATATGACAGTCTTTATCATATAAAATGGGACAATTATTCGTATCCCTTTGTCTTTCAATTGGGACACTATGTCCATTACATTAAACAAAATGTCTGATTTCACAGACATATTTCAGAAAATAAAATGCCTTGCTTTGATATCCAAATTACATAGTGATCATCATTCTTCGTTTCAACTGCTTTCACTCCCAGAGCTACTTCCATGACTTGGATTATTTTCAGGAATGTTGTGTTCACGGCGTTGATTGTTTTCTTCTTCTTCATTTTCCATCTACAAACATAAAAGTAAATGGAAATGAGTGTATATGCATTGGTGAGAATAATGAAAATTCCAATATTATATAATATACATCAATGTAAATTGAAAAGAAACTGGCGTACCATAGCAACAATTAACTCATAAACTATACACATTCTTTCAAAACCATGTACCATGCCATCTTTCAAAATTTCATTCGTTGGCATAGTTCCATAATTTGTTTCCTGCAAGTTTTATACCCCATAACAAACAATATATTTAATATAAAAGATTCTTTCATTCTACTAATTATAGACAGACCTAATTAAAACAAGATTAATAGATGCTTACAAATTCCACAATTAAATTCTAATATGCCAACATATACTCACAACCCATATTTAACCCAATTTCAATCAATTAGTTTGATGATTCTTCTTTGTATGTTAGCACCTGTTTGAATACATTCAATGATTGTTTTTGTAAAACAACTTTAAAAATTCAAAAAATGAAATATAGTTCAGTATTTATAAGGAAGTAAAAATTACTCACAAACTTAGAGATCAAACATTTTCTTCCTTGTCGTCTGGTATATGTGCTAAATAGGTTCCATTTTCTTTTCTTTCTGCGAAAAATGATTGAAAATTAATATTTAATCACTAAATTGTTGTTATTGTACCTAATGGTCAAGAAAAATTCAATGATTACATATTACATTTGAAACGCGTTGTTGTTTTAGTTCACTAGATCCTCAAACTTTCTTAAAAGTTTTTCCCCCTTTACGTTAACGTCGACACTCCCGGAGGATGAGCAGAAACAACAATTCATTTTCATTTGCATATTCTATTTTTTTCTTTTCTTAGAACAACATTCCTTTTCTAAGTTGTTGGTCCCTGTAGAACATTAAACAGATGTGAATTAGTGGACTGTTTGACACATGTTATCTAATAATTTTAAGTATATTATTAATGATAATTAAAAAAAGAAACTCATATTGGATCGATAGTATTGTTTCATTCACCTTATTCATCTTTTTGCAATTTTTCCATTAAACTTTTACGCTATTCTGGTCGTAGATTAGAAATAATCATATCGAGCTTTGTCATTTTGTGGCTCTGCATGATACACAATAAACAATACATATTAGTTAAAGTTACATATAGTTCAAAAATAATATTTTTATAAAGAATTTATAAAGAACTTGCATTTTTTTCTTTTCTTGATGTGTTAACAGTATTTTTGTTACTTGATATCTTGTCAATCATTTCTTTATCAATCTGAAACATGTAACATATCATTCATTAATATATTTATAAATAAATTCCCAACTTTTCAGGTATAAAATAAATCTCGAGACATTGGTGCGCCTTTCATGAAATCCGCACCGCCGCCAGTGCGTGGATATATTAACAACGCACCACAAAATAGTATAATACACCGTACGATGCATTTGGCATTATAAACGCACCGCAAAAACAGTATAAAGACCTAACGGTGCGTGGGGCATTATAAATGCACCTTAAAAATGGTGTAATACACCGTACGATGCTTTGCTAGTTAAAGAGAGCACCGGTGCCCTATTTAAGATTTGGCGCACGGATTTAAAAAAATGTTTTCAATTTTTTACGACATAGAACTTGCACGGTGTGCTGTAATAATATAGAGCACCGGTGCGGTGGAGTACGCAGGGCGCACGATTTTTTTTTTTTTTTTTTTTTTTTTTTTTTTAAATCCATTTTTTTCAAAAATTTACGCAATGGCCGAATGGATTGAGATCTGACTATGCAAGTCATTCCGTGGGTTGGAAGTCAATATAAAATGAAAAACCCTAATTCTGAAATCACAGAAACATGGAGAAGAAAGCGCAAAACAAAAAAATGAAGGGTTTAGGGTAAAAATGGATAAAACTACAAGAAAAAATAAAAAACTGTAGAAAAAAAGTAAAAAAAGTTAAATTAAATTTAATCACGAAATGGTTTGAAATTCTATGATAAAGGTCTTGAATCACCAGAGTTTTGGTTTCTGATTGTCCGAATATTTCTGTTCGAACGTATTTCGCCATCCACAATGTCCTCTTGTTCTCTTGCTCCAGGTCTGTCTCCTGCAAAAATCTGACTAATTTTTTTTAGCAAAAATAGTGAAATAATGAAAAGTGTTTAGTATTTAAAGAATTATTTTATCAAATTAGATTTTCGAAAATATTTTGCCGCCCATTTTTCAAATTGCCTCTTTTTTTAACTTAAACAAAATACAGTTGCATTTTTTTTATTTGCGTTTATTCGTTTCCAGTGTGTGAAAATGTGACGCACCGGTGCGTTGTATTAATACGATGCACTGGGGCCTGTTAGGATGATAAGCGCACTAGACTTTTTAAAGCTTTTTTTTGTTGTATGTAAGATCATAATAAAATAATGATAATTATAAAGTACATGAATTTATTTTCATTATTTTCTAAACTTTATATATGTAAGATCATAATAAAATAATGATAATTATAAAGTACATGAATTTATTTTCATTATTTTCTAAACTTTATGTTATAAAAATTCGTATTATTCTAGATTTGTTATTTTACAATTATTTGCAAATTTACAAATTTAAATATTTTAATAAAATCATTTCACATTAATACAATTAAAATTTTCACATTAATAGAATTAAAATTTTACATACAATTACATTAATTAAAATTACAATTACAATTACAATTTTAATTTTACATACAATTACATTTACAATTTTACATATAATTACATTTGCAATTACAATTACAATTTTACAAATATTTTAAAGACAATTCAATTAAAATTACAGTTACAAATACAATCACATTTACAATTATAATTACAATTTTACAAATATTTTACATACAATTCAATTAAAATTACAATTACAAATACAATTACAATTTGTGAAATTTACATACAATTAGAATTACAATTACAATTTTACAATTTTTCATATATACAATTACAATCATTTCAGAATAAATTAAATATTACAATTACAATTAAAATTTTACATTAATAAATATTTTACATACAATTACACTTAAAATTAGAATTAGTACAAATACAAATACAATTTTACAATTTTACATAGAATTAAAATTTAAATTACAATTACATTCACGACATGATATTTAATAAATATCATGGTCATTTAATAATATTAAATTAATTAATAAACATCATCACGATCATGATAACCATCGTACAAACATCATATTCGACTAATAAACACATTCAATTAACATTATATATTAACATCATCACAACACAAACATCAAATATACATCTCAATATAATGTCAAATAACTCATGCGCATATCACATATACACATCTATCTGCAACCTAAACATTAAATGGACATATCTAACACGACTAACAATATGCGCCATATCATGATGATCATCAACATGAAAATTAAGTACAACTGCAACATGAACATAAAATACATGGACCATATATATATAACTGAATAATGTTAAAAATATACAACTGTAATATAAATGTCATGGATCAGGTGCTGGTGGTAGTATAACAACATCAATAACACTAGTACAAGTGGATGCGGCCTGCTCAGTAAAGTTGGGTGCGGCCTTGACAGTCGATGGTCGACTAGCCTGCTCATGATCATGATTATCACTAGTACTGATGGATGCATCCGCTGGTGGTAGTACAACATGATCAATATGAGACGCAGTAGTAGTGGAGGCCTGCTCAGTCAATACTACTGCAGACTCGGCGGTTGATGGTCCAACCTGCTCATGATGATCGTGACTAGTACTCATGATGGATGCTGCAGGCTGCTGACTGGATGTGGTCGATGGTCCAGCATCATCTCCATGATGAATAGTTTCAGATGCTACCAATGGAGCCTCATGCTGATCATTAGGCACGCCACGAGGTGAACGATCACGAGATGCATCTAAGTCGCTGCTGGCGGACTGTCCATCACATGCCACAACTCAGCTAATCCTATAGCTATGGACAATCCTCGTCAATCGCGTAACAGTTGTCGTAGCTCCTATGACATGCCGCATCAAGCCATACATGTCACACAACATGCCTCTCCACATCCGTAACACACTATCATCACCCTGTATCTCTCTGTAATGAGCAAGCCTGATGCCCGCATCTGAAATCAATCCACAGAGTTGGCTGCCAAACTTCATCTAGTATTTGGTCTCAGGTCGACCACGCCTAGCAAAAGGCGGTACTGGTGCACCATGAGGCGCAGGATCAACAAGTCTCTCTGTTGCGTCACCAGCCTCATCCTCCGGTGCATCAGCCATCTCCTGATCATAATCATCAGGATCGACACCTAGATCATGTGCTGGATCCAGCATCTCATTGCCATCAAAAGAGCCAATGTCTGCAAAATATATACAAGTACACAACAATAATTAGACAATTTCATTACACAATTTAATAAAAACAAGTTAAAGAACATGTTAGAATAAATATAAATAAAACAACAATATTACCTCTATCATCTGGCGGCTCATCAGGAGTGAAGAGGATATTGGGACACCCTCGCCAATCTAGTCCAGCATAAGGACATGGGACCATAATGAAGGGATGCAACCCGCCAACACTGGCTAGTAATCCAACGAAGCATGTGATAACCTCGCTGGAAACATAGTGTCTCCCCTCTTGGGCATCATCTGCCCCCACATGTGCATCCGGGCCTCGAACATCGGCCTACGAGGCTGTCGAACAAAAGTAGGTCTCATCTCTAGAAACCTATCAAAAAATAAACAAAATAGATCTAAAGAAAAAGGGAAGTTGACCCTCCCTTGTGCATGAGCACATCATCTATCTAAGGTTGTACAAAACTGTCGCAAAAAAATGGCAGACGACCTGACAAGTCGTGGCTGCTGTACTAAAGAATAAACGTAATATAAAAGCGAGCAAATAATGCGTTGCCCATCACTGGTGTTGTGAAAAATGATCAAAGCGATAATAGAGAGGCACTACACGTCCTATCTACCAAAAGCACCTATACGTAACTGACCTCCAGGTACCTAAAACTCTGAAGGAGACAGTACATGTGCTCCAATGTATCTCTGGGAGTAACCAGCTGGCACGTCTGGGAATGAGGGAAAATCCACCCCTCTCCTCGATAGTCATGTAATAAAATAAATTTCCTCCTTAGTGGGTGTGTACCACTGGTCAGGACCAACCTAAAAAGCTTGTCGGTGGGCATTCCACCTGCCGATAAGATGTCTCAAAAGCACACTATGGGCCTTTAGGCCGGAAATAGCCTCCTCATAGAACTTGAGGAGGCCTACTTGCATAAGGATCTCCCGGGTATCTGCAATAATAGGGTGAGGGCATCCATATCTCTCCCTCTCTCTCGCCTCCCATTGGCGAATCATGTCATATTGTTCTTCTTGTTGTTGCTACTGTTGCTCCTGTTCTCTCTGAATCATTGCCATATTAAAAAATTTGTTTTTATTAAAACAGAAATGTGTTTATAAATATACATATATAATTTTTTTTGAAAAAAAAACAAACATACAAGTTGGTGCTCCATAAAAACAGTCACGTACCTGTGCTGGTGCATCCTAATATTTTAGCACACCGTCCTTGGGGCCCCTAATGAAACAGACCGCACCGGATTCAGTGCATATGTCTATTTTTCAAGTAGCGTCAAACTATATATAATTCAGAATAGTGGTGCGCTGACTGAAATATACGCCCCGGCGCGTATAGTCATGACAACGCACCGACTTCATGACAATGACATAGTTGATGGTGTGGTCTTTTACCCGGCCGCACCGTTGACCATCCCGGAATGCAAAATGTAGTGCGGTCAACGGTGCGCCTAGATAAATGAGCGCACCGCCTTTTTTCTTTCTTATTTTTAGTTTAAAAATATTTGGGGCACCTTCCAGTACCGCTCCGGAAATGGTGCGGTTACCATTAGCACCAGTAGCAGTGCTACCTGTAAATTTTACAGGTAGCACCACTATCCGATGCGAGCCGAACAACTCGAGCACACCATGTGACAAATTTTTTCTTTTTTTTCTTTTTTAATGGTTATTTTTAAGTTTATTTCAATTTCTAATCCACTAAAAGGCTTAATTATAAAAAAACTAGAAAAATACCTTTACATTTTGCCGTCAAGGAGGCATATTGACTGTAAAATTTGGAAAATAAAATTTTCCCACTGTTTTTCAAAATGCAAGCTGGAGATTGGTGGCCAATGCAAAGTAGCAGTGCGTGCAATGGGTGCAATGAGAGCACTGATGTTAGGGTGGCTCAAAAATAAGGAAATAGCATCGGGGCTTGAGAGCTCTGGAGCACTGAGGAAAGTGAATAATGAAGTTTTTTGGCCATAATTTTTTTTTTAATTAACCCTGTTTCGGTGCGCGGGGTTTTATAAGCGCACTGGTGCAGTTAAATAAAACTGCACCGAGCGATATCAATTTTGGCGCATTGTTTATAACGTGCCAGGGCATTTCCCTAACTGCACACCAGGATGTTTCAGTTTCAGCGCAAAAATTTGATGATGCACTGGGGCGGCGTAATGGTAAAGCACCGGTGCGTAATATTCGCAAAGCACCAGTTTTTTGGCCTTATTTTTTTTATATATATATAACGTTATTCCAGTGCGTGCGGTTTCTGGCACACCGGTGCTCTTAGAGAAGAACGCACCGACTCGTTTCTGTTTTGGCGCAGTGTTTTATGATGCACCGGCGTGGAAGAGTATTGACGCCCCGGTGCGTTAAAGTAATTGGACGCCTCAGCAGTGTGTGTACTTCGCACACGCTGTCCGATGTGCCAATGTTCGGTGCAAACCAGTGTGTTCTATGGTATCATGCGCACCGGTAATTGATAGCTCAGGAGCATTGGAAAACTGAAAAATCCAGGTTTTTGTCGTAAATATTTTTTTAATTTAAACCTTTACCAGTGCGCATTTTTTATAGGCGCACCGGTACTGTTTGCTACAAACGCACCAGTCGATTTTTGTTTTGGCGCGTTTTTTATGATGCACCGGTGCGCTTTCTATCTACCGCACCGGGTGGTTTCGGTGTTGGCATTGTTTTTTATAATGCACCGGCGTGGACGAGTTGTGAGGCGCCGGTGCTCTATTATATTATGACGCACTGGCGAGTGTGTACGGAGTGCACGGTGTTCGGTGTGCCAATGATTTTGTGATGGTGGGAAACCCTGCTAAACCCACATTAACACTCTCTTGTGCATATAAAACTGCATTCCAAAATTTTTCCCCCAAATAATTTTAAATCTGGGCAATCTCATAATATTGATGCGGAAGCACTTTTCTTCATTTACTGGTTATAGGACCAAACAACCCAGAAATTCAATTCTCTATGTGGAAGCTTATATATGGCTTAATATCCTTATGAAAAACCCATCTCATGATATTCGAATTGGCATTCGAATATTTCAATTTAAGCCCAAAGTAATAACTTCGGTCTCACTCACAATAATATCTATGTGTCAATGTTTTATAAATCTACCATATGTCCGCACCCTTTTGACCGTTTCATTTGATTAAGTCTGAACTTTGAGATAAAGGTCAAATTCCTATATACTTCATCCTACGTGGAAATTTCATCAATTAATTTCGATTGCGTTAACCAAAACCCTTCATACATTTCCCATGCGGAGATATCATCCAGAAGTTCGACTTTTGTTTTAAAATGCAAAGCATCAACATATATTAAAAACGAACTTTTTGGCCCCACAACTTCACTTACCTCATTAAACCATACATAGTTTCATGAAGCGACCATCGTTCGATCCTTTGATCAACACATCCAACAGAAATCGCATTTGTTCAGCCCGGTATTTTATCACTCAAAAATTATGCGAAATGGGTGGTATTTGATTAACCACCTTTGCCACGCGTCACATGCCGAATGCTATCACATTTTTTTTCAGATTCCTCTTACCATTTAAAATTTATGTGATACCACCGGTGTTGGATCTCGAAACCGCTCCACGGTTCTACTATTCAATTTCTCAAGGATCTGTCATTATACTTCTCCCACGTACCTAGTTCCGCCTTTGTTATTTTGACAATTCGTTGCTCACGGTACTGCTACAATTGAGTCATCACTTCACTTGAAAGCAACCTTAACTTTGACCACATTCAACCCAGATTCACCAGACTTCAAATTCGAGTTGGACTCTGCTTGAAATTCGATCTTCTACTTTGATCTTGGTAAAGAATAGGTCCCCGTGCGTTTTTGGGTAATGTAGAGGTTAATTTCTCGCTATGGGAAATTTCAAGCTTTATCGCTCCAATCAACAGAATACGGATTTCAATATCAAGGGTTAACTCCCTTGCACCCTCAATAAAAATATCAGGCCCCCATCGGATTCTCTGTATTACTGCTAAGATCTAACAGAACTCTTGAAGTTCCATCGAACCCTTTTCACTTGTGTTCTTCATTTAAATACCAGATCTCATCGAATTCTCCAGCGAAGTCTCCACACCAGTTAAAATGCATTCAATAATCAATAGTCAATAATTTTTGTATGGTGGCTCTGTGTAAAATCAATATCGATTTGCCCAATCGATACTCCTCTCGATTCCACTCAGTAATACTTAACACAGATTATATCAATAGAAAATGAATTCCGAAGAGACCAGAATCTTCTAAATACAGAGTTTTATCGAACGTATAAGTCAAATAAAGCTTGAGGGAATGAATTTTCTCTTCACACAAAGATTAACAATTCAAATTCTTCCACAATGTAATAACTCAGAAATTAAAAGAATCGAACCCTCTCTCAACCATACAGTGATTTCATAATTTCAATTCATTTTAGAATTCATCCAACTTGCCATATATAAATTGAGACAGGCAATTAAATACTTTACTGGAATCGATCCTTTCATTGATCGATTCACCCAATTTGCAAGTCAAATTTAAATACACATAGCCTCATACACAAATCAATCTGACTTTGAATTCCTCTGTATGAATAAAACCAAATTAATTACAAAAATTAGTTGCTCTTTGGCCTGATCTTCAATTCGATGGCCCTTCTATCCTCACTACTCTGCCTCTTGAACTGCCCTTTCCTATCTTCCCGTAGGCTTACATTTATACAAGATACTAAGGAATCAATTTAGTTTCCCTAACAGCTCACCCAAGACTCTTGGAATTCTCAACATCCTAAATTTAGAATTAATCCCTAAAATAACTGAAACTGATCCTAATTCGACTGTCCCTTCACATTCCTAACTAATCACCTTCCTCTCATGTTCTCTAATGGTTAGAGAACATTTACAATTCCTCACTATTTTATTCAAAATACTAATAATTACATGAGAATTTAGAAACATAAGACCCCCTATGTCTTATAAAAATACAAAGTATTTATTGAACCTAATGCCCCTACATCAGACTCCCAAGATTAAATTTGATCATGATCTCCTGATCATGTGCCTTCAATCTCTGCCTCCTGGATCCCATACTTTGCTTTGCTGCTGTCCAACAACTGCATTATTCTCCAACTGCACTTCTCCAGGTTTCCATATCTTGTTCTGCAATTTATCACCAATTATACTTTCACATTCCACTCTTGTTTTTCCTTTGCCAAAATTTTTCTGCTTTCTTGCTGCTGACTGCTATTTCTGAGACACCTTCATCATCAGTCTTTTGATGCTTTCAATCTCCATGTCCAGCTTATCTTCTAGCTGGAAATTCCTCTGCCCACTGCTGTTGTTTTCAATTTCTGTTGCTGCCAACATTGATGTTGTTGCTGTCAATGTTGCCTCACCGATTGTTGCTAACATTGTTTTTACTCTTGCAGATGTCACCCCACATGCTACTTCAGCTGCCACCATAGATGTTGTTGATGCCAATGTTGCCTCAGCCGCTACCTCCCCGATTGTTCCTGCCTCCCAAACTTCCTGAATATCTCTCAAGATATCTCCCTCTATAACAATTTTCGTTTGCTCATCACCTGCAAATTTACTCGTAAAAAATAAAATTTTATTTAATTCTCTTCCTGCAGTAACATATTCATTTATCTCTGTTTGTATACTAGTAAGCAAAATTAATTTTAAAAAACTAGTATCTGCTCCTTTCACGACTTCAGACATCTTTACTCCAATGCCTGCAATTTCTTCCTCTTGCTCAAATGTCCTCAGCAAACATTTTAGCCATCTCATTTGTACTTGTTTCACATCATTAGTATGTTGCAATTCAGTTTCATCATATCCCTCTTCTTCCTTGACAATCTTCAGTAATTGTCTTTCATCTCCTTGATTGATTCTGGCAATCAAATCGAGTTCTTCAAACTCTGCATTTTCATCTTCTATCAGAATAGAATTCTGATTTTCCATCACTTTAGTAGTTCCAAAAGTCTGTCCTCCAATCTTCTCTTGGCTATTCAGACAAGCCAACTCTCCCTTGTCACCAATAGTAACAGGTTTCTACATGTGAGACATGACTGTCTCACCTTCTTTCTGCAACAGTTCCTCTTCCTTCAAGACAATCCCAAGTGATGGACTGTCTCCTGCAATACCTGTAAGCAAAATCAAATTGTTAGTTTCAAAATCACAAGACCCAATGGTCTCAATTGCTGATCCAGCCACCAAATTTTATTTCTGTAGTTCTAAGTCTCTTTCAAGACTCAGAAATTCTTCACTATCTTTCTCCTCATCTTCTATAGTTATCTCCACTGTTCCAATCACCATGTTAAAATGATGATCCTTCACTATGTTTTCAGCTAACATAGGTTCCTTCTTATTAACTTTCTTGACAATTTCCATTTGTTGTTCTTCTTTGCCTGCATAATTAACACATGAACTTTCAGCACTAAAATTACAAGGTATCAATACCTCTTCCTCCTCTGAAAACACATCAGTATGTTGTTCTAATTTTCCTTCCAATTCCTCTGTCATCACATTAGTATGCTGATTTGCATCCTCCATGAGACTGTCAGCTAGTCTCTCCTTCTTTCCATCATCTGCTTCATGAACACTATTCATGAAGACCTTCCTGCCCTGCTTCCTCAGCAAATTATCCTGTGCATAGGTCCTCTGTTTCTCCAATTCTCTTCTTTGAAAATCCAACCTTCTATACAATTCAACAACTTCAATTGAAGTAGACTTTGGGAACCTTACACAACCGTTTATACCTCCACTTGTTCTTGACCGATCATCAGATGGTCCTTCATCTCTTGCCTCAATATTCTCATTAGACTCCTTTGACTTCAATTCCTCCTGAGATCTTGCTATCTCAACATTGATCTGAACAGATTTCAGATTCAATTTCTCTTCCTCAACAAACTTTAAGGCTTGTTCATCTCCCTGTGATGTACCTGCAAACATATACAACTCTTTAGTTTTAAAACCAAAAGATTTTTCAGTCTTGGTTGCTTTCTCAAGCACTTCCCTTTGAATAGATCTGCATGCGGAATCTTCAAATTCCATCTTTAACTCAAGAAATCTGAGTTCTTCTTTCAATAAGGCAATCTCCTTTTGCCTCAACCTCAACTGTAATGGTTGTCATTTTACTCTCTTCTTCATGAGCCAACCAACTCTCTGGATTTCCTCTATCATCATCTCTAGTTTACTAAACTGTTCTCTGATATCAACTACCTCTTTCCAATATTTTGCATCAGTCAATTTCTTCCTCATGCCATTTGTCCTGGCATCTTCTTTCTCTTTTCTGTTGTGGCCTCTCTCAGAATGTCTGTTATCTCTTCTATGACTATCAGTAGTCATCCTTTCCTCCATCATGAGTTCCTCACTCATCAGCTACACTAAGCCTCTACAACAACAAGCTCTCCTACTGTCACTTACCTCACCAATCCTTTCCTCCAGATCTGGGCTCTTGGCAAGTACTGGTTCTCCTTCTGCTGGAACCTTCTGAGCATCTTCACTGCTCTCTCTAGGATTCACTCTGCAACTTTTAGAACTCATTCAACCTCTGTTGAATTTCCTCAAGGTTCTGCCACACTTTCTTCTTCACTTTAGAATCATCTGCTAGACTCTTTCATCAGTGCTCTCAAAGCTGTTATCTGCTTTTGCTGAGATTTCTTCAATTGCCTGTAATCTAAATTCTGCAAACAATTATTCAAACCAGAGTTAAACACTGCTCATCAACTCATATTCTCTTTAGAACACTATAATTGTTCTCCCTATCCAACCTTTAGCTGAATATCAGGTTCACTATCATCACTATCAAACTCTGTCTTCACTTTCTGCAACAATAATTCTACAATTGTAAATTTCAAATCAGATTTAAAATTATTTTACCTGTAAGATCCCTGCGTGATCTTGTTCTTCATTCATTCAGTTCTGAAAATCTCTATTCTCTACAAATCTGTGTACCTTTGCATATCATATTTTAGAATCTAATCCTCTTTCTTCTCTCATCACACATTCAGATTTAATTACGAAAAAAAATCCTTTACTTCAAACAGAGCCTTTCCTTCTCTGATACCACTTGATGGTGGGAAACCCCGCTAAACCCACATTAACACTCTCTTGTGCATACAAAACTGCATTCCAAAATTTTTCCCCCAAATAATTTTAAATCTGGGCAATCTCATAATATTGATGCGAAAGCACTTTTCTTCATTTACTGGTTATAGGACCAAACAACCCAGAAATTCAATTCTTTATGCGGAAGCTTATATATGGCTTAACATCCTTATGAAAAACCCATCTCATGATATTCGAATTGGCATTCGAATATTTCAATTTAAGCCTAAAGTAATAACTTCGGTCTCACTCACAATAATATCTATGTGTCAATGTTTTATAAATATACCATATGTCCACACCCTTTCGACCGTTTCATTTGATTAAGTCCTAACTTTGAGATAAAGGTCAAAGTCCTATATACTTCATCCTACGTGGAAATTTCATCGATTAATTTTGACTGCGTTAACCAAAACCCTTCATACATTTCCCACGCAGAGATATCATCCAGAAGTTCGAATTTTGTTTTAAAATGCAAAGCATCAACATATATTAAAAACAAAATTTTCGGCCCCACAACTTCACTTACCTCATTAAACCATACGCAGCTCCATGACGCAACCATCGTTTGATCCTTTGATCGACGCATCCAACGGAAATCGCATTTGTTCAACCCCATAGTTTATCACTCAAAAATTATGCGAAATGGGTGGTATTTGATTAACCACCTTTGCCACGCGTCACATGCTGAATGCTATCGCATTTTTTTTTCAGATTCCGCTTACCATTTAAAATTTATGCGATACCACCGGTGTTGGATCTCGAAACCGCTCCACGGTTCTACTGTTCAATTGCTCAAGGTTCCATCATTCTACTGCTCCCACATACCTAGTTCCGCCTTTATTATTTTGACAATTCGTTGCTCGTGGTACTGCTACAATTGAGTCATCGCTTCACTTGAAAGCAACCTTAACTTTGACCACGTTCAACACGGATTCACTAGACTTCAAATTCGAGTTGGACTCTGCTTGAAATTTTATCTTCTACTTCGATCTTGGTTAAGAATAGGTCCCCGTGTGTTTCTGGGTAATACAAAGGTTAAATTCTCGCTATGGGAAATTTCAAGCTTTATCGCTCCAATCAACAGAATACATATTTCAATATCAAGGGTTTACTCCCTTGCGCCCTCAATAAAAATATCAAGCCCCCATCGGATTCTCTGTATTACTGCTAAGATCTAACAGAACTCTTGAAGTTCCATCGAACCCTTTTCACTTGCGTTCTTCATTTAAATACCAGATCTCATCGAATTCTCCAGCGAACTCTCCACACCAGTTAAAACGCATTCAATAATCAATAGTCAATCATTTTTGTATGGTGGCTCTGTGTAAAATTAATATCGATTTTCCCAATCGATACTCCTCTCGATTCCACTCAACAATACTTAACACAGATATATCAACAGAAAATGAATTCCGAAGAGACCAGAATATTCTAAATACAAAGTTTTATCGAACGTATAAGTCAAATAAAATTACTTCCTTTGTGGCCTGATCTTCAATTCGATGGCCCTTCTATCCTCACTACTCTGCCTCTTGAACCGCCCCTTTCCTATCTGCCCGTAGGCTTACATTTATACAAGATACTAAGGAATCAATTCAGTTTCCCTAACAGCTCACCCAAGACTCTTGGAATTCTCAACATCCTAAATTTAGACTCAATCCATAAAATAACTGAAACTGATCCTAATTCGACTATCCCTTCACATTCCTAACTAATCACCTTCCTCTCATGTTCTCTAATGATTAGAGAACATTTACAATTCCTCACTATTTTATTCAAAATACTAATAATTACATGACAATTTAGAAACATAAGACCCCCCTATGTCTTATAAAAATACAAATTATTTCTTGATCCTAATGCCCCTGCATCATTTTGTCTGCACCGATGCTTTCTTTTTTTTAGAGCACCGGGGCGACTTTTAACGATAAGAGCACCGATAGGAAAACATCCGCAAAACCCTCCACCCACCAACCTCCTCTAGTAACCTCCGCTAGAAATGGATGTATGGGGTATTTTTATTTATGGTTCCTCAAAAACATCCATTATAAGGTCTTTTCCTTGTAGTGACATTAGGTTTCAAGCCTAATTCGAAATATTTTCCAACATTATAATGCATCAATAAGAGGCTATTTCATAGGGAAGTTCGATTTATTTAGTTGAAAATTACCACAACATCAAAAATCCATAGGTTCACCAATGAATAGAGGTTCATCATGCCCAATTTGTAAAGTGATTGATGCCAATTCATAGATTCCATGGATTATCATGATTTTGACTTTGACCCTTAATTACTATCCTTGGAAAACTCTACCTTGAATGTGTTCTCAAAATTTTAGGCAAGAACAAATAATTTGCAACAATCATCTATATGGAAAGTGTTTACCCTGTAGAAGTCATACTGATCAATCAAATTATAGTTTTAGTGCAAACCTATAGCAGCCCTTTAGGACAACCCTATGTCACCTCTAAGTCACCTCCCTTCCCTTCATTATTATAAAAAAGTCAATTTGTTTCTCCGTCCCACAAGTCGTCGACTTGTTTTGACATCTAAGCTTAAGCCTAGTGTGGAATGATCCATCTATCTCCTGGATATTCTACAGGACATTAGAGAACTTTTGAGGTCTAAAATGGGCCTCCTAAGAAAAATGTACAACCAAAATAAAATTTGTACGAACTAATAGGATTCAATATGATGATGTCAACCATGGGGGATGATTCACCATTTTTGAGGTAAAAAGGTAAAAATATTAAAAAAGAATAAAATAATAAAACTACTTTTTCAACTTGTATTTTCAACTTATCTCCCTAAGGTTTTACTCAAATTTCGAGCAGGAATGCTCCTCAGATGCAAAATTTATTTCCTCATCGAATGAGTACCCATGTTGTATACTTTCGATGGGCCCTGCTACATAAAAAATGAGAAATACATGAAAAAATGTGATTGCAATGACGTTTTTCATGTATTTCTTATTTTTTGTGTAGCACGGTCCATCGAAAGTATGTAACATTGGTACTCCTTAGATGAGGGATCAAAATCTGCATCCAACGAGTGTTATCGCTCGAAATTTGAGTAAACCCATAGGGAGATAAGTTGAAAAAGTAAATTTTTTCTTTTTTCCCTCTAAAATTTGATGATGTAATCTAATATTATTTTATTATTTCCACTATTATTTTATAATTTCCTTAGGAGGCCCATTTTAGACCTCAAAATTCCCCTAATGTGAGCTTCAAACACAACCATTTCTCCTGGAAGTGACATAGACAAAGGGAAGCTCCCTTTCACCACTTCTTGCAACTAGAGAGTCAACACTACCAATTGCAGTCGAACATGTGCCATTCTTGTTGACCGTTCTACTCCACCGAGAGTTGACTCTAGTGTCATTCCACATAACCATTTCATCTTCAACACCTTTACTACATTTAGCTACTCAACATTGAAAGGAAACATTGACCATCCCTTCACTTGAGTGTGGAAATGTAGTGTATATATAGCACAAAATTCTACAAAATCTTCGCTCAGAGAGTCCCTATATCTCCTCATTTTCTCTGTGTGTGTGTATGTGTGTGTATTTGATTTTTTTTTTGAAATATAATGATAAAATAACTAAAATACCACATTTTAATAAAGTATTCTTCAAATTGCTGAAAATGGTGATACTGCCAGGTTGAAGGGATATGAATGAGTGTTACAACATTTTCAGTAGATTTAACGTTGAAAATTTTATGGCATCTATTGTTACAACATATGTTATACACAATCCGTTGTAATGGTCACTATTTTAGTGGTTTTAATAGTAGTAGATGTTATAGCATCAACTTTTACAAAATTTTCGACATTTTCATCAGTAATGGGTTGTTATAGGATCCCTAGATCCATGTAACAACTTGGGTCCCTAGTGGCTATGGGTTGAGAGAGAGTTTATGGAGCCTTATAAAAACTTGGATCCATGGAGGCTGTGAGTTGGGATGTAATCTATGGAACTTTGTAATATCTTGGGTCCCATGGGGGTTGTGGGTTGAGATAATAGGATCTAGAGCTCTTGACATATTGGGAAGAGGCTAATCCTGCAGAAACATCAAAAGAAGACTTGATTAAAGACCTTAGTTACTTCATTACTATTACAATGGATCTTGGACTCCCTATAATGGAGTGAATCATTGTGTATGCAGTTAGGGTGAGGCAAGAACCTTTGTACTCCCTATGCTAAGAATACGGTAGCAAAAGATAATGGGATTGAGGAAGAGGCACTCTCGATTCCCTAATTTCGTTTTCACCTGGTGTTATAATCCCTTAAGCAAGAACCCCCCTTAGAATCTAGAATCTGGATCAGTGGTGACAACTGCAAATAAGGATGGTTGCAACTGTCTATAGTTGGGTGGAGATTCCTTATCCAAGAATTAGTTTCCATGCAACTTTAAAGATAAGTATTTTTTGTGTTTCCTAAATATTAATGAACGTATGATGAATATCTGGTTGAAATGTTTTGGATTATTTTTGGACTGTAACAAAATTGTTAATGTGATGAGAATGTGGATGTTTCTCTATGCAGAGATAGATTTCTAGTTATGATAAATAAATTCATACATAAACACATACATCACACCTCTGAAATGAACAATGTTGATAAACAAGTTGAACTAGTGTATGCATCTGCAATGGAATGAAGTGTTGTATTAAATTCTCATTTCCAAAATTCATAACATATACTATGCATCATAATGTGTAATGTTGTACACAATAAACTAAGTTAAGTCATGTTCCTGAACCATAATTATGTCTTGGGGTAAATTCAAATTCATATTGATTAATAGTGAATATGTAAGTAATACAAGTATTTCATGAAACACCATAGGAAGCAGAAGGATCCATAAGGACATGGAATAAAAACTTGGAACGTTGGGAACAAAAACCCTTTTTATTAACATAAAATAAGTACATAAGATATCACCTGCTTGGAATGGTATGTACATATACATGGATGTTCCTTCACTGGGCTATAAGATCCTGAGCCTATGAAAAATGTGTTGAGTCAACGCTGGAAGGGTTATCCTTCCTTTAAGTGGAAGAATAGATGAAACCCATGTAGACATGATTCACCAACCTTGAATTATAAGTATCCTGGATATTTTTTTTCTTATATCAATGTGTAGCTAGATCATCACCGAAATTATTTCCATATCACCATGGATCTGCTTACAGGCCTGCTTCAAAGCTTGAAACATTTGGCATATGGTAGGCAAGGTGGAGACCTTTCGGAAGTTCATACACAACTAATGGTAGGTAAGGGTTGCATGAACACTTATGCTAGCATGCGTGGTATTTTCTGTCTGAGAATGGGGAATGCAGAAGGGCCAGGAATTCCTTAGAGTTAGATTAAATTAAGCTTAGGGGGGGTAACACCATCACCTTAATAATCCATCAACGTCAACACTGAGTACTGGTGTTGATATGAAGGTCTGCAGGACCCTTGAGACAAAGCCATGGTCAAAATAACCAGCTCGGGGAAATTATGGTTGGGTCAAGACTTTATCTTACGATGTGTAGAAATTATATGCACTAAGCATGCATATGTCCTTGATTCACCTGATCTCACACTATTTAAATTTATGAAAAATATTGAATCAATTCCACTTGTTAATCTTTTGCGGAAAAATTAATTGCACACACATGTGAAGCATAAACAAAAATAATCAATCACACATAACACAGTTTTTAACCGGGAAAGCCTGAAGCTGAAAACCCCAACTATATATTATTTATCATGGAATCATATGAAAATCCTCATACAAAGCTTATCAAGCTCTCAGTACAGTACAATCATCATACACTAATCAGGACCAATCTTTCAAATCCATGCACCGATCTCTACCTCCTGCTAGCCTGCCTCCACTATGCAATCTCTGCTAAAGAATAGCTCTGAATGAATTTGAATTACTCTTGCCTTGACTATGCAATCCTCATTGGAAACTCCAATGTGTGTGTGATGCAATCAATGCATCACTATAGTCACAACAGATATTCTATCTTGCCTTTTCACCTATCTCTCCACTGGGTCTCCACTGAAACTGCCATGCACTGTAGTTAACTGTTGTATTTTTTAGTTGATTAATGAGTTATTATTTGTGAATTAATTAACTAATTAATTCACTCCACTCTCACTAGTGTATCATTCAGTGAGACTAGATACAACTAGCTCAACTGAGTCTAACTGAGTTAAACTAAATACAACTCCATAACTACTTCTTCCAACTGTGTCATAACTCTGCCACTTGAGTTCTAACTGAGTCCTCCATGCATTAGCTCCAGTAAACCCTTGGGAATTGCGTAATTCCCTCGGTCCACTGATGTGCCACATACGTGCATTAGAAGCACTAATGTGCTTCAAGAGAATAAGTTGTTGTTTAGAGTCTGATTATTATTAAGAGCTAATAATAATCAACATGCATCTATTTTTAGATTGACGATCTATAAATAGACTTCGCCCAATATTCTAAAAATAGAATTTCATCTATTTTTCCAACTTGATCAACCATCTACAAATAGCATCCTGCAACTTCTGAAATATGATCACCATGTCTAAAAAATAGACTTGCGCCAAAAATAGCCTACAGGCCCACTTAGTGAAGGTGACTGTTTTCACTAAGCTCATCATCTTGTTGAATCTCGACACTCCCTCTCAACAAGATAGGGATTATCTTTCACCTCGATCCTGCCTCTATGGTATTAGAATTTTCTCCTAGTGAGCACCTTCATCAAAATATCTGCATCCTGATCTTCCGTAGGAATGTACTGAAGCAACATGATCTTCTGCTGAACACAATCTCTGATATGATGATACCAGATATCAATATGTTTATATATATCATGAAACACAGGATTAATCGAGAGTTTAATGCAACTTTGATTATCACAATGTATCATTGTGGGATCTAAATGTGAACCGAACAAACCAACCAGGATCTTCCTCATCTAGATAGCCTCACATGTTTGACTTGACTTGCTGCGAAATGTATTCCGCTTAAATTTGGGCGAGTGCCATGGATCTTTGTTTCTGTTGTACAAAGCTGTCTTAGATCGTCTTTGAAAATCCTCTGATGTGCTCTTCCTGTCTGTTGGGCTTGCCCACTGCATCCGTGAAGTCATACAAATTCACCTCATCGTCTGCTCCCCATACCGCAAACCATACTCGAGATCGCCTTACTGAGATATCTCAAAGCAACTCTTGCCTTCCAAAAGAGCTTGGTAGGCTTAACCATCACTTGTGAAAGCTGGTTCACCGCATAGCATATGTTCGGTCTTGTATTGACTAAATACATGAGCGAACCCACCAACTGTCAATAAACAGTGGCATCCACTACCTCTGCCGATGTAGCATCCTCTTTCTTCCAATTTCCTGGAAGAGGAGTGTCGATAGGCTTGCAACCTTGCACGTGAAACTTCTCCAGTATCTCCCAGGCATACTTGCCTTGAGACACAAACAGTTCACCTTCCTGCTGCCATATTTCCAATCCAAGGAAATAATGGAGGAGCCCCAAGTCCTTCATCTCAAACTCCTTTGCAAGATCTGCCTTGCATGAGTGTATCAACTGCTCATCACCTGTTAGTATTAAATCATCAACACAAAGTAAAATGATTAAAAGCTTACCCTCCACCACAATCTGGTACAGGTTTGCACCTGCCTCACTCTTGGTGAAGCCAAGTCCAGTGAAATAGCTGTCGATCCAAGTGTAACAAGCACGTGGTGCTTGTTTCAGCCCATACAACGCTCTTTTGACCCTACACACATGCGACTCGCTGCTGAAGATCTCAAATCCTTCAGGTTGCTCAATGTACACCTCTTCCTCAATGATCCCATTAAGGAACACAGTCTTCACATCCATCTGATGAATGTGCCAACCCATCTGCACTGAGAGAGCAAGGATGGTCCGTATGGAAGAATATCGTTCGACAGGTGCAAATTTTTCTTCATAGTCAATCCCCTTTATCTGTGAGAATCCCTGGGCAATAAATCTTGCCTTATACTTCTCGATGCTCCCATCAACAGCTTGCTTTACCTTGTAGATCCATCTTGATCCTACAAATGATTTTCCCACCGATCTTGGAACAATATCCCAAGCATTGTTTCTAACAATGGAGTCATACTCCTCCACCATGGCATCTACCCATGTGGGCTCCTGCACTGCTTCTTCAAAAGAAGATGGCTTTGTCACAATACACTTGCTCATAAGAGCCATGTATCTAGTAAATCATTCAAGTGATTGTCTTTGTCTACGCTGTGATGTAGGGACTCCTACATTCTATGTCGCATCAAGCTTCAGTCTCTCAGCTTTTTTGGTATGCTTTCTACCTTGTTTGATGTTTGGTTCTACATGAGTGGACTCCTCCACTCCATGAATCTCCTCTTGTGGCTGATCCACATCCAGAGGCTCATCTTTCGGAACAAGCAGTTCCTTCACTGCATGCAATTCTAGCTCCCTCTCAAGCATAGCTCATGCAGCACCCACGATCATTCTGTTCTTCCTCTCAGCGACCCCATTCTGCTGTGGGTTATGAGGCGCTATGAGTTCTCTTTGAATTCCTTCTTTGCCATAGAAGTCTTTGAATTCGCCTGAGATGTATTCACCACCATTATCACTCCGTAGAGCTTTCACTTGCTTCCCCAAATCCTTCTCCACCAATGCCTTGAACTCACAGAACTTTGAGAACATTTCACTCTTCTTTTGCATGAAGAATATCCAGCATCTATGAGAATAGTCATCAAAAAATATAACATAATACCTATGTTTTTTTGTTGAAGCAACCGAGAAAGGTCCTCACACGTCTATGTGAATTCTCTCCAGGATCACTGAAGCATGGTTCTCCTTCTCATGAAGGGTGGTCTTCACAAAATTACCCATGGTACATCCCTTGCACTGATCTGACTGCGCAAGAGTAACCTTGGGAAGTCTAGTAGAAATCTGCTGCAAAATCTTCAAAGTGCCATGGTGAAGATGGCCCAATCTCCTGTGCCATAATTCGCCCTCATCCCGGCTCACCACTTCTTCTGCTTTGCCCACCATTGCAACGTAGCCATCTACCTCCAACTTCTAGAAATTCTTAATTTGAACCCTATCTTCCTGGTTTGACCCATTGTTTTATGTCGAAGGAAGGCTTTTCCCTCACTAAAAACAACATCATAACCTTTGTCTTCCAGCATTGCGACCGATACCAAGTTCTTTTTCAGACCTGGAACATGCATAACATTCTTCAACAAGAATGGATTACCAGAATCCCTCTCAAAGGTAATGGTCCCAATGCCATTTTCACTATACCAACCATCGTTTCCCATCTCTATATGCATCAGGAGGTCCTTCTCCTCCAATTCACTAAAAAACTCTTTGTCTCCCGTCATATGGAAAGACACACCACTATCAAGATACCACACCGATCCCATGCAGCTTGAAACCAAGCATGCGATCAAAGAGAAATCAAGCTCAAATTGCGAGGCTAAGGCCTCTCCAGTTGCAGATCCAACAGCCTTCTTGTTCTTCTTCTTCTGTGGACAATTAGTGGCGAAATTTCCATCTTCGTGACAATGAAAACACTTCACTTTGGACAAATCCTGCTTCTTGCCTTTAGCATCGGATTTTTAAGGATGTTTCTTCCCCTTCCCTTTCCTTTCTTTGGCAGCCAAAGCGTAATTCTCTTCATCTTCATTCTTCGATGAAGATCCATCCCTGGTACCCTACCTTATCTCCTCCTGCACAAGATCCGACCAAAGTCGCTCCCATCTCGATAGTTTCTCCCGTCCATTGACAGAGTCTTCGTAGCTATGCCAACTCTTCGGAAGCCCAAGGAGAGCCAAGCTCACCAATTCTTCCTCATCAATAGTAACCCCCACACTTCCCATTTCATCCTTGCAATGGACAAACTTCGTGAGGTATTTTGGAATACTGTCACCCTTCTCCATTTTTATTTTTCTGAGCTTGTCTTTAAGCGCCAACTTCCTCTGGTCACTTATGCTTTGGAATAAGTTTGTCAAAGCCTTCCACATTAAGAATGGAGTGGCTTTCCTGTGAATTTTAGACACAATATGGGCCTTCATGCCTTCCAACAGAATTCTCCTCGTCTTTGTTGTCTTCTTTTGCCATGCGTCAAGTAATGCAGCATCGCTAGATCCCGACTTAGGAACATCGCTATCGATGAACTCCTTCAGCCCATTATCCTCCAGAACCGCCTCCATCCTATCCTTCCAGGCTATGTAATTCGAGCTCCCATCAAGGGCATACTCCAATCACAACCCATTGAAAGACACTTCAATGTATACTCAACTTCTGCACCAAGATTCTTCTATAGCAAATTCGAATTGTCCACCAGCACAAACTCACTTCACAATTGCAATCTTCAATAAAAAATGCTCTGATACCATGTAGAAATTATATGCACTAAGCATGCATATGTCCTTGATTCACCTGATCTCACACTATTTAACTTTATGCAAAATACTGAATCAATTCCACTTGTTAATCTTTTGCGGAAAAATTAATTGCACACACATGTGAAGCATAAACAAAAATAATCAATCGCACATAACACAGTTTTTAACTGGGAAAGCCTGAAACTGAAAACCCCATCTATATACTATGTATCATGGAATCATATGACAATCCTCATACAAAGCTTATCAAGCTCTCAGTACAATACAATCGTCATACACTAATCAGGACCAATCTTGCAAATCCATGCACCGATCTCTACCTCCTGCTAGCCTACCTCCACTGCGCAATCTCTACTAAAGAATAGCTCTGAATGAATTCGAATTATTCTTGCCTTGACTGCACAATCCTCATTGGCAACTCCAAAAGTGTGTGATGCAATCAATGCATCACTATAGTCACAACAGATAGTCTATCTTTCCCTCTCACCTATCTCTCCACTGGGTCTCCACTGAAACTGTCATGCACTGTAGTTAACTGTTGTATTGTTCAGTGGATTAATGAGTTATTATTTGTGAATTAATTAACTAATTAATTCACTCCACTCTCACTAGTGTATCATTCAGTTAGACTAGATACAACTAGCTCAAGCGAGTCTAGTGAGTTAAACTAAATACAACTCCATAACTACTTCTTCCATGTGTCATAACTACCCACTTGAGTTCTAATGAGTCCTCCGGCCATTAAGCTCCAAACAACCATTAGAGAATTGCGTAGATTCCCCAACCAACTGATGGCGCATCTTTGCAACTGAAACAAAGTGCTCCAAGAGAATAAGTTGTTGTTTAGTGTTTGATTATTATTACGAATCTAATAATAATAGGCATCTATTTTTAGATCAACGATCTATAAATAGACTTAAGCTTAATATTCTAAAAATAGAATTTCATCTATTTTTCCAACTTGACCAACCATCCACAAATAGCATCCTGAAACTTCTGAAATATGATCACCATGTCTAAAAATAGACTTGCGCCAAAAATAGCCTGCGGGCCCACTTATTGAAGGCGACTCTTTTCCTTAAGCTCATCATCTTGTTGAATCTCAACACGATGGTCGTAAAGATCCTCATCTAATGTATTTCTTAAGGCAAATTCAATATCCCTATGTCGAGCCATTAGTAGTGATTGCAGGAAATATTGATGCGGTACAGGAGGGAAAGCCTTAAACTTTAACGAAAATTAGGAAAAAACCTTTCACCTATCCAAACCCTAGCCTTGGAGACTCTTCAATGGCACGACCTGATTTCTCCTTTAACACAATTGGATGAGGAAGTGACGATGTGGCTTGTAGGTACAAACCTGGAAGATTACCATGGAAGATTGTGTGGTGCAACTATGGGATTGACTGGGATGAGCTGGCTAACATGCTAGCCCAAAAGTACTATGATTGGTCAGAGTTGGACCCTCTTGACAAGTTAGCGATGGGCTGATGTAGTGAGAGGAGGTCGTTGCATTCGACAGGTCCTGATATATATATATATATATATAGCCCAAAATTACTGTGATTGGTCAGAGTTGGACCCTCTTGAGAGGTCAACGACGGGCTGATGCGGTGAGAGGAGGTCGTTGCATTCAACAGGGCCTAATATATATATATATATATATATATATAAGCATGTAGAGTAACAAATCTAGTTGTGAGGCCCTTATGATGAGTTAGGCAGTCAAGTAGAGCTCGGAGGAAATAAATAAATAAATATGTTTTACCCCATTCCTCTAACAGTATGAGGGGTTGGGTGATGTTACACATGCGTTGTTACAACACCTGCTTCTCAATCTATTTTTACCTACTCTTTTTCTTCTCAATTTTTTTTTTTGATCCCTAAGTGTTGGTGTAGTGTTGGGTGGCAAAAACACCTCTTTGGCTGCCCACTTCCAATCTTTGATAAACAAAATTAAATGGATTTCTACCCACTCAGTTTTTACAACATATATTGTTACAACATCCATTATTACAATATTTTCTATAATGGTCACTATTTCAGTAGTTTCAATAATAGTAGTTGTTATAGCATCAACCTTTACAACAATTTCAACATTTTAAACAATAATAGGTGTTACAACATCAACTTCTACAACATTTTCAACATATTTAACATTGACATGTTGTTATGGAATTTGTTCTTACAACATATGTTGTTATAACACTCATTGTTACACCATCTTCTTCTCAATCTGTTGTTACCTATGTTTGTGCTTCTAATCTTTTTTTCTTGATACCCCAAGTGTTGGTGTAGTGTTGGGTGGCAGAAACACATCTTTGGATGCCCACTTTCAAGCTTTGACAAGCAAGATGAAATGGATTGTTGTTACAACATCTGCTATTACAACATCTGTTATGGCATCTTTTGTTACATCATTTGCTTCACAATTTGTTGTTACCTATGTTTGTTCTTCTCAATTTTTTATCTTGATCCCCCAAGTGTTGGTATAGTGTTGGGTGGAAAAAACACCTCTTTGGTTGCCCACTTTCAAGATTTTAAGAGAAATATGAAATGGATTTGTACTCCCTCTATTATTACAACATCCATTGTTACAACATCTGTTATTACAACATTTGGTTTAATGGCCACTATTCCAACAGTTTCAATAGTAGCAATTGTTATAGAATTAGCTTTTACAGTTGTTTCAACATTTTCAATAGTAACAGGTGTTACAACATTTTCAATAGATTTAACATTGACATGTTATGGAATCTGTTGTTACACCATCTATTATTACAACATCTGCTTCTTAATCCCCTATTACCTATGTTTGTGCTTCTCAATTTTTTTTCTTGATCCCTCAAGTGCTGATGTAGTGCTTGGTGCTAGAAACACCTCTTTGGATGTCCACTTTCAAACTCTGACAAGCAAGAAGAAATGAATTGTTGTTACAACATCCATTTTTACAACATCTTAGTTGTAACTTATTTGAAATTTTATTATCATATGTGCACTTTGATATGATGTAATATGATTATTTTTTCATTTAATATGTTGTAATATTAGATATATAACACAGAAATTACATATTGCATGAAATAAATAATAAATTTTCTTTCTAATTTTTTTTTTTTTTTTGCAAAACAAGGATCTTCCAAAATATATAAATGATCCACATCACATAGATCCAGATCACGTTGGGTTTTATGTTGATATGGTAGATGATTCTCATGATGAAACAAATACATATGAAAATGTGGTCGATGCCGATAAAAAATATGATGATGATGATTATTATGACCATGATCATGATCATGATCAAAATGGTGATGATGATCATCAGGCAGTTGTCTGTAGCAGCTAGTGACACTCATGACCATATAGACTGCATCATGGATCATTTTTGATATATTGTTATGATGTCTATTTTCATGGTTACTATCATATGTATCATTTTCATGGCCTCGTATACCATATTATTGAGTTGTATCTCTTTGATATGTATCTTTTCGACTTATATCATTTGGGCATGACATATCATATTGACTTGCATAATTTTGTCTTACATAATCCATCATTTTTATTTATATCATTTGTACATGATGTATCATTTTGAATTATGTCAACTGTTGGACATGCATAATTTTCACATGTTATTTTTTTAAAGGAATAAGTATATTTCTATTAATAAAAATATAATCTGGCCAATTTCATTACATTCAAAAGCATCAAAATTTCCAAAGTCCTCCAAAATTTCTTTGACCAATATATTTGGGTATGTAATAATTTTTTTTTCTAGATTTACTACATCATTATTCTTGTATTTTCTCCAAAATACCCCAATAATACTTACATACCTACATAAAATAATCTACCTATTAATATGAAATTAACTACCTGATTCCCTCCACATTGTGCTGGTTGAATTTCTCCATAGAAACCTTGTTTTCTTCCTCCTACTGGAATGGTTCCATTGCTCCTTGTTTCCCATGCTCCTGCAGCAACTCCTACTGATCAGGAAACACTAGAGGGAGAGCCCCTCCCTCACCAATTTCAATATTTGTTCATCGTTTTCACTGAGGTCAAATATTTATTTAACACTGAAACAACTACAGTCTCAACATTGACCTTAGAGTTCTCCACCTTGTAATCAAGATTTTCTATCTTGGATATGGTTACCTCCACTGCCACTTGCACAATTTCAACATATTTTTATAGACCTTGCAACAAACCCATTACTAGGATGAAATGAGAGCGATTCTCATAAATTATTTTCCCACCTATCTTGGAAATCACTTCCTTGATTTCCTACTTGAACTCCCATTCAATCTCATCTAGGGAGCCACCAATGTCATTGCCTGACGAGGAGGCCATCTCTTCAGATCAGAAAGAATGTATGGAGAGCCACTATGCATGAATTCTACACAACCATCCTCTTATAGCCAGATTTAAATCCAAAATGACAGTGGGGATATCCCCTTCGAGTTGAACTTTGTTCGCATTCATTTCCAACTTTGCAAAAAATTGTGAATTCATTGCTTCTTGGTCTGGACCATAAACACACACAATTGAACTGAGATGTTCTTCCTCAACAACAAAAATATCAAATCCTTCACTGCTAATCCTTAATTATTTGTTTACCATCTTTTGAATGAATGACCCGTCATTCTGCTGGATTTATCACCGATGAGATTTTGTACAATAAAATGGATACCAAAATTATGCAACTTTTCAACCATATTATCCTCCTTAATTACCCTAAAGTATCTTGATATCCTTGAGTTATGAGAAATCATGGTATGTGACATATCATTGTTATGCCACCCTCCTCCATTAACTCACATTCAACCAAATTGATGAATTTGTTGTGTTGATCATCCGCCAAAGTGTTGTTCTCTCTCTTGATATGATAGAACTCCAAAATTTCAAATTTATCCATGATCAATTGGATTCTTTGTAGAGTTGGTCTTTTATTTAGGTCCTTACAATGATTAAATTTGATACATTTTTGAATTGTAAGAAGAGAGTCTCCAAATACATATATGATGATGATCTTGTCAGTATTAACTTGTCATTTTTTATATGTTGAAATTGGTTGATGATTTGGATGCATATTTATTATGTATGATGGTTTTGATTTACTACTGATCCGAGTAAATTTCGCTACCCTTTAAACCAAGAAATTTTACTTTGGTTGATGTGTTAGAATATCATCAAATCATTAATGAACATAAATGAACATGTCTACATGTTGTAAAGAAGAGAAACATAATAAGCATTAGCAACATAAGACATTGATAACAGAGTTCGTCCAGGAGGGACTACGTCTCCGGGCCTCGGTGTCAAGATGGTGTAGGTCATTGCATTAGGTGTTGGAAATAGTGAATACGTACAAGGATGGTGTTTTCTCTGTCATACAAGGAAAATTCCCTCATGCAGGAGTGGTTGGATCTCTCACAATATGTTCCGCTACAGGAACTCTCACTCTAAAAAAGGACTCCTATCAGCATGAAAATTTCATATGGATGATGACTATGAGTATCCCGCCAAACATGAAAACAAAGGGATCTCAATCAAACATACATGGTGACAATGAGTATCCTGCAAACATGGCAACAAAGGGATCTCAAACAACATAAAACAATCCATGATAGGAATTACATATCACATCAAGAACAAAAAAAATCCCACATCAACATCAAACAGGGATCTATACAACACAATGCATCTCATAGAAAAGAGACAAATAAGTACATGATCACACTGCATATACCTCACATTGAAGACGACTGAAGAATAGGCTACTTTGCTGCTGGATCTGAAATCACCATCGCAATCGTGGCATCAAAAGGTGTGAAATCGACTGCTCACTCACTGAAAGTTGACACCTACACTCCACTTTGAAAAGTAGCCAAAAAATCTAAAGCTCAAATGGAAAATATGAATACACCATCAGATTCGTGGTGTCGAATAGTGAAAAATCGACATAAATTTTGTCCCATTTGGACACTGGAAAAAATTTTCCCTCCTAAAAGTTGGGTTGAATCATGGTTCTGCTTGTCTGTACTACTGGCTCATTGTTTCACACCTACCTACAATAAAAAAATTACGGTCTCGAGATTCGTGCTCCTCCGCTCTTCCTTGGCTTGGGCGCACTTGGTGAAAAGATGGGTTTAAATAAAATTGTCTGGGCAGACTTCTCAAAGGAAGCCACTAGCACTTTGGTTATGTGCGGAGTTACTTAGGCGAAGGTCGGGGTTCCAACCCCACTGACCCCACCTATTTCCGTGTGTTTGTTTTATCCATGCACTAGATCAATTCAAATGTGCGTTTTTAAATTTTGTTTAAAAAAAATGCGACACATTTTTGGGGAGGGGCGGACCCGCATCGGGCGACCCGCCCCCAAACCTCATCCGTTTAACATGTATGCGGTGTGGGAGGGTGGGTCCACTGCCGATGGCCTGCCCTTGTTACAAGTTTTTGGTTATATCATATGTGGAGTGGTCCATGGCGGTCACGACCCGTTGGACCATATTTAATATGGTTTTTGTTTGTGTGGTTCCATGCTATGGGGTCTGGCGGGGGTCATGGCCCGCCAACCCATACATATTATATATTAATGTTGTCGGCGAGGTGGCAAGGGTGGTGGCTCGCCACCCCATTTTTTTAATTATTTTTATTTATTTTTTTATAACAACATGAATTTTTTTTTAAATTCCAAAAATAGGCGTTAATGGGCAATTTATCAGTCCCACAATTTTGGTCGGAATCCAGCTGGAGTTGGCTAGAATCTGGCAGCCAGATTTCGCTAAAATTGTGCCTTCTTTAAGCTTGCCACCTCATCAAGTCAACCCAGAACTTTTACTGCTTCTAACTTTCGCATACGAACTCAATTTGACGAATCATTCGCACAGTTGTGATCAGGACGACGAGATCTACGCTCTGGTCCTAGTTCAAGAGCAATACGAACACTATTATTTTTTAGATTCCATAAGCCCTCTTTGTCCTGTGTGTGTCTCTGAAGCCACCTGGATCATTCCTCCCCACTGAGGAGCTTTTGGTCCTCCAAAAGCATCAACAAGAATCTGCAACTGCTATGTACAATGTTTGCACCACAAGTTTCCTAAAAAAGGTTACCCTTCCATATCCTTCACCTTTGTTCTTCGGAGCCTTAAGCGATGAGCTGACACCTGCATCCGCTGCAAACCTTTAGTACAATTTCTTACAAATTACATGCTAAAATTATCGCCAACTATGACCCAAACATTTCCATACTTTCCACAAGTTTATAACACATACTCGGTGGTCAAGTTTACATCAAATGGAAATCACACCCTAGCTATCATTACAAGTCCAAAACTTCATTGTCACATTTCGAAGTGATAGCAAACACATCATCACTTTTACATGAAATAAATGTGTCACATTATTTACAAATAAAGGCTAAGAACATCATTGTCGCATTTTGAAGTGATGGAAAACACATCATCACTTTTACATGAAAGAAATGCATCACATGATTTATAAGACAAGGCCAAAATATCATGGCTGCTTAACAAGCGATGGAAAACACATCATCACTTTTACAGTTAAAAATGAAACATATGATTTACAAACACGGCCATGACACACTACCACCTCTAGAAAAACCATATTTCACTTATCAAAGTGAATGGATCATCTCCCTGTGGCACGTTTTCTTGTCGAACAATCATTTCAACTGGTTCATGTACGACGTTTCGTCCTTAAGGTGTTGCTCTAGATGGAGCCTCAAACATGTGGCTCTTTGAGGACCAGCTTGGTTGCACTAGCTGCAAAAATTTTTCGTCCTCCAATCTTGCTTAACCAGTTTCCTTTTCTACTATGGAGAAGGCTTGCCACGCCTCATCCTCCTTTGGGCTAACATTCTTTTCTAACACTCAGAAATGACATGGTTACGTAAACCACAAAAATGACAAGTTTTCTTATGCCATGATTTTCATTCATGATTATAATAAAAATGAACTCTGGAATAGTGACACTTGTTATAACTTCCTTGGTGGTCTCTGGTGCGATCATGATGATGAGATCTTGTCTCAGCTCTTCTGTTGCAACATGCACTTCCATGGGGTAATGGTGAAGCGTTCCCATCAATCCTCTTCCTTAGTGAGTTCAACATTTTCTGTTTGCCTTTGATGTCCTTCGAACATTCTCCTCTAGTGTATCCCAAACCTGCATAGCAAGGTCTTTTCACAATCTCCTATGGCTGCGTTATGCCTTGGACATGAATGCCAAGTCCTCCTCCTTGGTACCCCATCTTGGTAAGGAGTCTCATGTCGGTTCCTGTAATGGGTATCTCCACACTTCCAGCAGAAATGATATAATGTGAAGATGAAAGTGAAGAGAAATCAACATTATTTACCTTAGTTGTTGATTTTGAAATAGGTGAAAATGGCTTCTCTGAGCCTTCATTGCGCTTCACTTCCTCCGAGGCCTCAGCCGTGGGTTGTAGCTGAAGCTACAATCGCTGCTTATCCTCCTTCTCTTCCTACAGGAGTGTCTTTAATGCATCATGATCTTCTTGAAGACTTTCGTTGTTATGCTTCAATTCTTCCAATGCCTCTATCGTGCCTTGCAATTGAAGTTGCAATCGTTACTTGTCCTCCTTCTATTCCTGTAGGAGTGCCTTTAATTCAAATTTGTCTTCTGCTTGTTTCTCATAAGATCCATACAACATGTCTTCTTTCTCGAACACCTTGAACATGGTCTCATACATGTCTTTGAAATTCTCCATTGCTCAACTCAGCGAACGTTCAATGTTTCATGCCTGCAAACCAAATCAGCAAGAATACCGCTCTGAAACCACTTGATCTGGGTAAATTATGCTACCCTTTAAACCAAGACCTTTTACTTCAGTTGATGTGTCAGAATTGCACCAAATAATTAATGAACATAAATGAACATGTCTGCATGTTGTAAATAAGAGAAACATAACAAGCATTAGCAACATAAGACATTGATAACAGAGTTCGTCCAGGAGGTACTATGTCTCTGGGCCTTGGTGTCAAGATGGTGTAGGCCACTGCATTAAGTGTTGGAAATAGTGAAGATTTACATGGATGGTGTTTTCTATGTTATACAAGGAACATTCCCTCACGCAGGAGTGGCAGGATCTCTCCACAAGATGTTCCACTATAGGAACTCTCACTCTAAAAAAGGACTCCTATCAGCATGACAATTTCACATGGATGATGACTATGAGTATCCCGCCGAACATGGAAACAAAGGGATTTCAATCAAACATTCATGGTGACAATGAGTATCCCACAAACATGGAAACAAAGGGATATCAAACAACATAAAACAATCCTTGATAGAAATTACATCTCACATCAAGAAAAAAATAAGATCCCACATCAACATCAAACAGGGATCTATACAGCACAATGCATCTCATAGTAAAGAGAAATAAGTACATGATCACACTGCATATACCTCACACTGAAGATGACTGAAGAATAGGTTGCTCCGCTCTAGATCTGAAATCACCATCGCAATTGTGGCGTCGAAAGGTGTGAAATCAACTGCTCACTCACTGAATGCTGACACCTGAACTCCAATTTGAAAAGTGGCTGAAAAATATAAAGCTCAGATGGAAAATCTGAATACAACATTAGATTCGTGGCGTCGAATAGTGCAAAATCGACATAAATTTTGTCCCATTTGGACACTAGAAAAATTTCGCCCTCCTAAAATTTGGGCTCAATCATGGTTCTGCCTGCCTGTACTGCTGGCTTATGGTTATGCACCTGCCTACAATAAAAAAATTACTGTCTTGGGATCCTTGCTCCTCTGCTCTGCCTTGGCTTGGGCACACTTGGTGAAATGATGGGTTTAAATAAAAATGTGTGGGCGGACTTCCCAAAGGAATCTGCTGGCACGTTGGTTATGGGTGGAGTTACTTAGGTAGAGGTCATGGTTCCAACCCCACCGACCCCACCTTCTTCCGCTTGTTTGTTTTAACCATGCACTAAATGAATTCAAAGGCATGTTTTCAAATTTTGTTTTAAAAACAAATGTGATACATTATTGGGCGCAGGGGGGACCCGCATCAAGTGGCCCGCCCCCAAACCTCCTCCGTTTAACATGTATGTGGTGTGGGGAGGTCGGGTCAACCGTCGGTGGCCCGCCCCCATTACAAGGTTTTGGTTATATCATATGTGGAGTGGTCCGCGAGGGTCATGGCCCATTGGACCATATTTAAAATGGTTTTTGTTTGTGTGATTCCTTATCGTGGGGTCCGGCGGGGGTCATGGCCTGCTGACCCATATATATTATATTTTTTTAATTATTTTTTTTAACAACATGACATTTTTTAAAAAATTTTGAAAATAGGTGTTAGTGGGAAATTTATCCATCCCACAATTTCGCCCAGAATCCGGAAGCCGGATTTCGGCGAAATTGCACCTTCTTTAAGCCTACCACCTCATCAAGTCAACCCAGAACTTTGATTGCTTCTAACTTTCGCATATGAGCTTGGTTTGACGAACCGTTCACACCATTGTGATCAGGACGACGAGATCTACGCTCTGGTCCTAGTTTGTGAGCAATCCAAACACTTTGAGTTTTGAGCTTCCATAAGCCCTCTTTGTCATGTGTGTGTCTCTGGAGCCACCTGGATTAACTGCTCATGATGGATGTTGTCAAATTCAGTTAAATTATAGATTATTTCTCACTTTTTTAGTTATAGATGATGATAATGTTACAATAGTTATATTGTTATTTTATATAAATACTAAATGTTGTAGATTCTATTTTTATGGAGATTTACTAAGTATAATGATGTTGTTAATTTGTATGGATGTTTGTTTCCCTAAAAGATCTTTATAAATGTTATCTTATAAAATATTTCAAATTCACTCATATGATATATAATCATATAAATTATTTAAGAGACATGATATATTTAACTAATTAAATTGAAATAAAACATATTAATTTAATTGTATGCAAAACAATAATCATTTTTTGGAAGAAAAAAAATAAGCATTGAATGGAAGCCAAATTGGAAGCCACACTAGAAGTGAAATTGGATGTAAAATTGGAAGCCACACTAGAAGCAAAATTGGAAGCCATACTAGAAGCAAAAGTTGAAGCCACACTAGAAGAAAAATTGGAAGCAAAATTGGAAACCAAACCAAGAGAAAATTTGGAAGCAAATATTGGCGCTATTTCTAACACTAAAATGGTGCTATTCTAGGCGCTATTTATGACGTTATTCCTGGTAATACTTACGACTTTATTTCCAACGCAACTTTTGGCGCAACTCCAGGAAAGATTTTGAGCGCTCTTTATAATGCTATTCTAGGTGCTATTTACGTTGTTATTCTTGGTGCTAATTACAACATTATTTTTGGCACAAATTCCGACGCAACTCCAGGAATATTTTGGGTGTTATTTTTCCGGCTTTATTCTAGGTGCAATTTACGATGTTGTTCTAAAACAATTTCTGGCGCCAAATATGGCGCTAGGATAAACATACTTGTTCACACCCATTTTTGTGTTGGGAAAGGTGTCCAATCCATGAACTGAAAAACACTAAGTTCTGACATTATTTTAGGTGCTATTTTCCTATTTTGTTGTTGTGAGTATGTGTTCAATTTAGGTTTTGGTTTTGATGACAAAGCTAGGGAGGAATGTTTTAAATGTTCATTCGAGTGTGTGAGTTCTCAATGAGACCAAGGGTATATTATATTTGGAGGGGTTGGCTACGCATAATCTCATGAAACTCCTTTTCTATAATAATGTGCACTGTTTTTTGTCTTCTCATTACAGTGTATTTATTATGGTTTTAGTTTGCCTATGGAGCTCAGATGATTTCTTCCACTTATAGAGTTTAACTCTAGACTTGTCTTCTGGGAGGAGGTTCCTTCCTACATTCGTGAGGAAATTAAACGTATGGATATTGAAATCAGGTAGGAGCATGACACCATATTTTACTAGGATATTGATGTAAAAATAGGTGACTAGATTCTAGACATAGGGAGTTCAAGAGTCTGAGACATGAAGTATTAGAAGACCACTGACTTTATTGACATCTTAAATTGTAGTCAAGAAACTGCTTATGGATCACGACAAGGCCAAGGAAGAAATATAGTTTCAATTAGATTAAATCTAGTTGTAGCTTAAATACATCAATTCCAAGTTTCCAAACTTTCTACTCAACAAGTCCCAATCCATAAAACACCACGCTCATATTAAAGGAATCAACTTCTAGTTGTTCAACCCCTCCACCAAGTGATTCATTTGTATTATTGACTAGTCTCTTCGATGAGTAAGCTTATAATTATTTTTTTTTAGCATATAAGTCACTCAACTCTATGTATTTATGGGCTATCAAAAGTTTTACATGGAAAATTTTCCTAGTTTTTTTTTTTTTTATTATGGACTTAGCATAGGCTCTCTAGAAAAAGGACCTATTCTAAAGTTGTTGGTCGAGTTTCCTAAGTGGTAGGCCAACAATTTTTGTTATGGAAATAGCATAGACTCTCTAGATAAAGGACATATTCTAATGTTGTTGGTCTAGTTTCCCAACTGGCAGACCAACAACATTGGAGTTTTTGTATAGTATTTTCCCTTCATAATTAGTATAAATTCTAACTTAAATTAAAATATTAAAAATCGATAAGATATAATGTCTTTAAATTTAAGGGATTAGTGATAGGAGAGGGAGGGGTTATTTATGGACAAAATGAAATAAAAGTCTTAGAGTACTCATGGGGTTTGGGAAATATGAAAAATAATCAGGAATAAGCCTATGGATTATTACAAGGCATCCTCCTAGACAAAAAAAAAATCAAGTTTCCTTTCTCATTTTGTTGCGGGAATCTCTTATTTGAGAATTTACAAGAGACACCAAAGCATGAAAAATTTAAAAAATATGGATAAAGGACCTAGAAATAAAGAATGATATGAAAATGTTGTCAGTAGAGTACACCTCCCCTACATCATGGGAAATATCGACAAAATTGCTCACATTATACGAAATAAAAATATTAGGTCTACCTTCAAACCTATGAACACCATTCGCCACTACTTGAAATCTGTTAAAGATCCCATTGATCCTAAATGTCAAAAATGTGTTTATCTTATTCCTTGTTCATGTGGAAGACCCTATGTTTGTGAAACTGGTCATTCCATTTTGACTAGGATACAGGAACACTCAGCAGATATAAAGCATAACGGTTCTAAAACTTCTTCTTTGGTTGAACATTGTAATAATACCAAACATCAAATTTGTATCGAAAAAACCCGCATCCTTACTAAAATTGATCACTATCACCATATAAAATTTAGAGAATCTATAGAAATAAGTAAACATCCTACAACCTTAATAGAGATAAAGGATGGATAATAAGCAAGAATTGGGTTCCCACTTTGACTTCCAAATACATCTCTAACTAAATTCCTTATAATCCAATTACATAACAAATTAAAAAATAATAATTCTTCATATTTGAAAACAATTATCACCATACCATTTCAATCAGTAATAATATTAGTTCTTCCAAATTAATTTTTGATAATAATAATTATTAACATACTAAGTTCACTTAATTATATTATTTTACACTAACTTTTCTTTTGGATTTATTTTACTTTTTAATATATTACTTTACATTAATGGATCCTTATATTAAAAACAATTATCTATTTATTTTCACTCTTTCATTTCATTTTATTTTAATCAACATTTATCAATTACATTCATAATTTCTCTCCACTCCTTTCTCTACCTCTATCTTAATTATATTATTATGTATTTATTAATATATTTAACTTAATTTTTATTTATTTTAAATATTAAATATTAATAACCTTTTAGTTATTCATATATTTCATTAAATTTTCATGATCATTTTAGGGTTTCTAGAATTCTCATTTTCCTTTTCTTGTGAGATTTCTCATTATCTCTCTCTCACACACACACATAACCTTTGATCATACCTTCACATATTTCTTTGAATCTTGATAATGAACCACATATGATGGTTTGAAACATCGATGAAATCACCAATACTTATGCGATGAATCCAGAAATCAATTATAGATTCTCTTATTCTCATTCAGCAGATGGTTAAAGATTCTTCCCCTAGAGATATTTTTTTGGAAAATATTTATGTACCAAGAAGGAAAAAAAATATATACATACTCTAAGTTATAAGCATATATTACATCATGATAATAAGGAAGTGGTTGGGTGTGCAAATTTTGGTTTCAATTTAAAAATTGGTGAATTAATAGTTAATGGTAAATTAAGGCCATCTCTCATTCCTTAGTTATAATTTCATTCATAAGACAAGTAACATCAAGGTCAAGTATCTTTCATCTCTCCTTTATGGCCACCACTTATAATAATGAAGAAAACATGTCGAAGTCCTATATTAGTGCTCCCTTATTGTTGTGAGTAGATATCGCATGGTGTGGTGTGTTGGTGTAATGAAATTGAACAATGACCTGAGGTTTTGGAAGTGTGGGATTGATGGAAATTCTAGATGGAGGACTTCTCCTCTGCCAACATCATGTAACTAAAGAGATTCCATGATACCACATCCAAAGATGATTCAGTTCTTCCAAAATTGGCAGTGGAGCAAATTCCCTCTCGGTGGTTATCCCTCTCAAAAAATTGGGTGCAATTTGAAATTGCAAGGGAAAAACATTGACTGCATGCGACTTATAGTAGTCAGAGAGGTATTTGGTTCCACAGGTTCATGTATATGTCATCCCTTCTCTATCACAACCTATAATCATGAAACAAACATGTTGAAGCCTCATATTCTGTATACTTTCAACATTGTGAGCATATACTCTATGGTGTGGAGTGTTGGCATAATGCAGCAGGATAGTGACTTGAATTTTTTGGATTCTAGGATTATTGGAAGTGTCTGGAGGAGGTCTTGTCCTATTCCAACATCGTGTGACTTAGGATAGTTTCTTATGCCACTCTTGGAGATGATGCCATCTTTCTAAATTTGGCCTTGGGGGACTTTCACTTTTGCTAGCTATCCCTTAAAGATAATTGTGTGCAAATAGGATATGAAATGGTGGAAAATTAGCTTGAAATGGCTTATAATGGACAAAGTGGAGATAAAGGTACCATATTTATGGTAGAGACATAAAAATTATGGCCAAAGGCATCATTGTAGTTGGGAATTTAATCCATAGTGGTATCAGGTTGGTTTACTTTCTCGTTGGGTTTGCTACAGTTGGAATTAGATTTGTATGCTCTAAACTTTATTGTCACGGTCTATGTTGTTTCATGAATCTTTTAGTTGAATACTATGATTGGGAATTTGATTAGGATGATGTTTGGGATCCTCATAAGAGCACGACCCTTGAGATTGTTTCTCACTCAAAGCATTGTCCCTTGTTTATTATTGGGAATTTGTCTAGTTACTTAGTCTAGCATGACCTCGGTCATATTTGAAATTGTGATGGGCTTAAAGATGGGTGATTTACCTAAGGAAAATGACTTTGTCACCTTTATTCATGGATTTGGAATTATTGTATCCATAAAATGGTTGGAAGAAGCTCTGCAACCATTTTCCACCTTAATGAAAAATTGGACACACTGCAAGTAGAGATTATGCATCTTCCATTAAAACACAATGTAGTCTCTGTCACCTTCTCTAATATGATGGTTATCCTCATGGAAATTCACATCAAGGTTGACAAGAAAGAAGGATAATTGAGCTACCTCTGACAATAGGTAGAAGAAATTAGAGGTCTAGTGAATAGCCTAACCTCTAATTTAACTAATACTATAAGTACTAGCGACCTTATGGACAAAAAATGTTCATACCTGAATGAGCCCACAATCTGGGTCAACATATCGAGATGAAAGACCATATTATAAATTAGGTGCTTATGTATTGTAATTTTTTCTTCATTCTGGGGCTCTATTGGAAGGTATTTAGCTCCAAAAAATCCCCTCTTTGTTGTGGAAATAATGTGCCTATTGAGAGGAAAATTTTTATTTTGGATAGGAAAGAACACTCTTAAATATTTATATTTATGATGATGTATTCCATTATATACTTGTGTGATCTAGGTGCATATTTTGATCTAATAAAAAATTCTCATTACTATTAAAAAAAACTTAATTAATTGTTATGAGTATTATTATTAGGCAATAGCCCTCGTTGGGCATCTCAATTTGCAATGACCGTGAAAATGCAGTGCTATGTGTGGGGAGGTTCAATGTTCAAATTCCCTCGATTTACTTGTGCTTGTGGAAGGGGTATACGTAGGTTCCTAGAGGTTATATTAGTAATGAATGGAATCGACCTTGTGTCACATGAGTACGAGACCAACCTAGTTGGCAATTCCTCTCTATATATAAGACATTTGATTTAAAATATTATTAATAATTTTGAGCATTAAATTAATTTCATGTTATTAATTATATATTAAGAAATGTGTGAGTAATATTTATACCTTTTAGAGAATAAAAAAACATGTATTAAATTTAAAAAGATTAAATCATTTTTTGTAACCTATCAGATTTAAACCAATTAACCAAGTACAAAATATTTAAATTGGTGTACATTATTATACTTGTCATTGCATGTATTACACATTTGGTTTTAGGCTTACCATGTATTACTTTGGTCAAACCTATTAAATAAGTTTCAATTTCATAAAGTAAAACTTTAGAATTTATTTTTTATTTATAATGTTATTGGCTATAATTTTGAACATTTTATAGGCCTATGTCTTGTAACTTGTGGTATGATGGTAAGGATTGAATATTAATGCTTGCTATTGTGCATTGCACATTGATTGCTAATAGGACAATCTCGTCTAATCATATTTGATGCATCCACTGTAGTGATCATAATGTAATTACGTCACTGTAATGATGGATGGTACTGCAATTATAACCAGTCTATCGCGATTTTCTCTGAATAAATGATTCGGTAAACTTAACAACGAAGCTATATATTAATTCTAGTGAAAGAAACATTAGTGAGGAAAGAGATGACTCGTGATGTCATAAATAACAATAATTATTAATATAAACATTAACTTATGTCTATTCTTAATTTAAATGGTGTTGACTTCGAAGATAAATTTCTTTATAAATTATGTAAATGTGATATTTTACAGAGAGGTAAAGAAAAGGTTAGATGAAAGACCACAAGTCCTAATGGATATAGATTTTAAAATATTATTCAACTCATAATCTAAGTAATAAAGATTTTTTCTTAACAAGTGGAGATCCTATTAATTTAAAGTCAATTTTAACCATTCCTCTTTTTTAAAGTATTTTTTTATTAATTTTATTTTAAAACATAATATTATATATATTAATTTATGAAAATTAATAATACTATTATTTTATTATCAAATCAAAACTATCCAATACTATAATAATTTTGATGACTATTTATCTTAGGCTAATAATAAAGACTATATATAATTCAGATCTAAGTGATATAGTATATTTCTTTGAACAAAAAATTATGATAGCGATGAAAATATTAATAATGTGTACAATTAGTATTTAATAAATTTAGTTATTTTTATAAAAAAAATTAAGTTTAATAACTTTAAGAAAAACTTATAATTGTATTTAATAAATCAAAATAAATAAATAAATAATCATTTAAGAACTTATTTTTTTCCATATTTTCTTAGAGAAAATATCTCCGCATGGTCCTATATCATTAGCAGTTGAAATTTTAAAATGTTACAAAAAATATTATTGTTCCCAATTTAACCATCTATCTATCAACAAATCTTTAATGCTTTTTACTTTAATTTCAATATATTTAAATTAATCAACATGTACTAGCTACTATATAGCACTGGTTCATAATGTCTTTTCTCATAATCATATATATGTATAGATGTTTTAATTAACACTATCTTGATAAATTGTTTGTTTATGTTTTGTTAGTTTTAATTAATTAATGAAAAATAAATATATTAGATAACCAAAGTTAAATGTATATGAAGATAATAATAATATTTTTTATAAATATTTAAATTAAAGCATGTGCAATAATTTGAATTAAATCGGATAGTTAAGAAAAATATTGTTATTGTCATTATGTGACATGTTGAATTCATAATGAATATTTCATTATTAGAATTAACTAAATATTAGTCATTTATTTTTTCATTCAATATTAAAGCTAATCTAAATCTAAATTTAATTTAAAAAATGTTGTTATTGTCATTATGTGACTATCTGCATTATTGCGAACTGGTATCCAGACGGTGGAGCGATTGGAAGCTCAGTGATGAGCTTCAAGAAACTTCTCGAGTCTTCCTCCATGGTGATCTATGTTTGGTGGTAAAGCACCACTGCAGTTGGGAACTATGGCATCTAGCTTTCTCTGGATCTGAGGTAATTGTTTCAATTCTCTCCTTCATTGGATTTGTGTGAACCCAGAGTAGTTTTGCTTGCTTCGAGGATTATGTTCACAGTTGAGAGAAAGGAAGAGAATCGCAGTCAGAAATAGCTTGCTTTTCCTTTCTGGGTTGTATCTTTCTATTTGGGCTTGCAACTTCTAATTCGACTATCAAACCATATGGATGAAGCCCTCTGAGAATTGGTGGAAATTATCTTGGTCATCTTATCACTGTTTTTTATTCAGTTAGTCCTTCATTTCTCACTCGACTCTGGTCTCATAGTGACACTCTTATGGATACAATTCCATCAACATCAAATTCCTTAGCCTCATCTATATAATGTGATAATTGCAGAAAAGAACATGCAACTATTAGTTCTGAAATATATAACTTGCATGTCATGCTTTACTAGGAAAAGGCCTCTGATTGCAACACCCTGGCCATAATTGAGGCTTAAAAAAACAATGAATTTCATGCTTGAGGACGAGGTTGAAACTCTACGAAGCATTATTATGGAACTTAAGCTTCAGGGTGTCGATCCAACCATCCTAACAAGGGAACCTCCTCGGGACATTAACCTCAATCGCCCTGCAGACAATTTTCAATAAGCAAACACGTATTGGCTAGTTTCAAATGTTTATAGTTATTGCTTCAGTGTTGTCTTATATATACTACTAGACTAATAATGGTACTGATAGACTATGGGGATTTTGATGTAATATGGGTGAGGTTAGATAAATACAATTTGACATCCCATATGTCCATGAAAATATTAGCAATGTAATTCTCCCGAGTATTTGTTGTGATCAGGTGTTGATTTAATAAAAATGTAATTATTTATGTTAAAGAAAAAAATGTAGATTACTTATTTCAAAAATGTTTAATATAGTAATTTAAATTTATTAAAATAAGTCTTATTGAATACACTAGTGTGACCAACATTATTGAGGCTTGTTGGCAATATGTATAAAGTCAAATTTTGTACAAGGTGTCCATTAAGAAAATTTTGAGGAAAATTTAATAATTATTCATTAAAAATAATAATATAAAGTTTACAATTATGAATTGTATTTAGTTAAAAAATAATAATAATAATAATTATTATTATTATTATTATTATTACATTTTTTTGTGTTAATGTAACTAATTAAAAATTTATGAATAATGTGGTTAATCAAAATTATTTAGGATGGTATTGTTAATCAAAACTATTTAGTTTGATATAATCAATTAAAATTGAAAATATCATTGATTTTTGTTTGTATTAGAAATACCTATCACTCATTCATATGTTGCACATGACTTGGGTCATTTTGGTTGTAGACTTTATGTGGATAGTCCTATCACACTTCACCAAGACAACCCACACTGAGCTTCATTGAGCCTATCAAGTGAGTTGATCTAGGTCATTGGGTGAACTTGAGGATTGTCATATACATTGAATTACTTGACTGAGTAATAGTTTGGATTGAGAGTCAAACGAATTTAGGATTTGTTAGATATCAAAAATATGATAGAAATAAATAATGAGAAATCATAAAAATACAATGCACACATAAACCATGCACACCATGATTTACCAGGGAAAACCCAAACTAGGTAAAAAATAGCCTAATAATAGATCTATTTTCTTTTGGCTTAAATGCATCCAACCCCAACAACACCCTTGCTTAGCAAAGTGAGCCTTCCATATGTTCAACTCTAACACATTACAATGGAGAATCCAAAAGCCTTTTAAATGGTTAAACTAATGTAATACCATGATTTTGATAGCATAGGTCACTAATACCGGGTGCTCGGAACCACCACTGTTGACCTAACAAACTTGAAACTTTCATTGAGGAAAGTTTACCTAAACGCCCTCGCCCCTCTACTTTCAAATTGACTATGGAAATTATTCAGATCCAATCTGAGAAACTCCCATGATATCCCCTTTATCACCTAAGTCTACATGTAGACTTTATCAATATGGGTACACATGCCTAACTAGGTCACACTTGTATGCACGTTTATATGTAGCTTACAAATATCTATCTCCAAAATATTATTATTATTATTATTATTATCTTTGTCCTGAAACTTATGCTACCATTCTTTATTTTTCACACCCAAATTGTCTTTCATTCTTTGACCTTGACATATGCAATCGCTCCAAGATTCCCATCTTCCACATAAGTAACTTTGACACACAAATCCAACATCATATCTATGAAATATCAACATATATACATACCCCAATATTTGGCATGATCCATGGGCACCACCTAGGATTTGATACCAATCGTTAGGGATTAAAAAAAAAACAAGAGAAATAAATAATAGGAAATCACAACAACAACAAAAAAATATAAATCATTAAAACCATGATTTACCGTAGAAAACCTTAACCAAGGAAAAGGAAGCCTAATAATATATATATTATATTTTTTCTTAAATGCAACCAACTTGACCAATACCTTGCTTGACCAACTGAACCTCTGCTTGCTCAACTTTAGCACATAAAAATGGATAATCCCCAATACATTTAAATTATTAAATTACATGTAATACCATGGGTCACCAATACTAGGTGCTCAAAACCACCTCTATTTACCTAACAACCTTGAATCTTTCACCAAATCAAGTTTACCTTATAATATTGGAACCTTAGTGCAGTAGATATCCAAGGATGAAGATGGACTAAATGTTGGAAGGTAAACATGCTAGATGCATGGTGAGTTTGTAACCTAGATAAAACAACAAACTTAGACTTGAATTGTATAAAAAGACACAATATAGACATGTTTTATGGGAAAATGTAGTTGATATTAGTTCATGCAAGAAAAAGTTAGCTCGGAAAATTTGTAGGCTCAAGGTAATAGGTTGACTTGAACCATGGGTGTAGCAAAGGATGCATTCATACAAAGGCATGTAGTGTCTCTAGTTTTTTGCATTTCCATAACATACGCCAAGTTACTTGAAGGGGAGTTGACTGACTTGCAAGAAGTCCAAGTGAAAATTTATTCGATGGTAAAAATTGGTAGAATTCATACTAACCCAAGTAGTGTAGAACTTAGAGAAGTCAAAAAAAATTTTTGTGATGCATTGAAAGGGGCGGGTATGAAGATAGGGGCTTGTGACAACACCCTTGGGTGTTCATTGGTGGAAATTTTCAAAACTAGGTTGCATGTCATGGAAGTGGCTTGGATAATCACCTATCTCTTTAACAAAGCATGGATGACTTGTTTCCATGAAATAGGAAGTGGATGAGCTAAGTTGGTGAAATAGGTGCCTTAGTAAATGGATTTCGTTAGAATTTTTTGTTGGATCATGTGATGATATAGCAAGGAATTTTTATTCCAAGCAATATATGGAGGTAGTGAATAAGTTTACCACGAAAAATGTGGGTGTGTGACCTATGTAGGCAAAATAAAAATCAAGTGACTTTGGTGATTCTCTCTTGACTTTCGTATGAGAAATTGGATTAGGTAGGGTGACCTATGGACAACTTACAAATGACTTCCAATTGAATCAAAGGTTAAAGCATCATTGGATGAATTCATGGAAGTATTGGCATATATGTTCCTTTATTTGTAAAAAAAAGCATGAAATTCCTTTGGAAACTATTTAAATTAGAATGTATTGGACAAGTTTGTTGAGGCACATGAGGAGGTGTTTTGGACACCTTAATTTTAACATTAGTTTGTAGATAAGTGATTTGATTGAAGGAGGTGAGTTGGGGACTTTCCTTTTCTTGGAGGATTGCACATACATATTGGATTGTAGCATACAAATATTACTCGGGCATGGAAATTTCTCATGACTTGGGCAAAACAATTTGATGAGACACTTAATAATTTCGAGATATGGAGAAAAATACATGGTATCATGATCAAGGGATGGAAGAAATGGTTCAATGGAAATTTTGACATGCAAGACTTGAAGTAAACAAGGCATTCCATAGTCAAGGACACAGATGAATAATATGGGGGAATTCAACTAAGGAAGCCAGACTTGTTGTTGAATTTGGAAGATTTAATATCATACTACGATTTTAATGAGGATTGGACATATATTGAGTGTAATCACAATGTTAACATGACTTTTGGATGAGTGTAAGAGAATAATTAGTTGGATGTTTTGATGATGGATGTGCAGTGATTCCTAAACTCTTCAAGACTTAGTTGTCACATGGATGGTGCATGAGGGAAGTGTAGGCAGTAGAATATTTCACAAAATAGTGGATAACTATCAAGAATTCGATAATTGAGCTAAGATGTTATGAAAGAATTAAATTTGGTAGGATCTCATAGTATAGCAAGGAAAGTGAGGTGACTTTTCCTTAGTTCAAGACTTTAAGTGGATGAGTTGAAATCAGTAGATTCATAGGAACAACTCTTAAACAATATGGAGGAATTCCTTGACAAATATTAGATGGTAGAAATAACTAGGAAATAGTGACTTTTTCTTGATGTTCCAAGTTTGGATAGAGTGATAGTTTTGTGGGAAAAGAGGCTATGTTTGGGCATGGGAAAGTAAAACTTAGGAATTGTATGCAACGGCCAAACTAGCTAACAATTGAGTGCAAGACTCGAGGCATATATTGTGTGGAAGCATGATAGAGGCGATTGAAGTCGGATTAGAAATAGTTCCTAAAATTTTAAAACTTTTACATGTCAGGTGTTTTCTAGCATCTATGGAGGATAGGTACAATAATTCAACGAAATCATCATAGAAAGAAAACAGAAACTTGGAAGCATTTAGGATGCAGTTAGGAAGGAGGCAACTTTCCATAATGCAAAAAAAATGAATTTATGATAACTATGGGTAGAAAATAGTGTGAAAGGTTGCACAATGATGCACATGACTTTCAAAAATTCAGGTTTCCACTTCCTAGGAAACTTGGGGTTTCCACTTCATAAAGAAACTTTAGATTTCCACTTCATAGGGAAACTTGGGGTTTCCATTTGACGGAAATTTAGGGTTTCCAGTGGCATTAAACTCAGGTTTTATATAAATATTAGTCATATATGGAGGCGCAAGGTCAGGAAAAGACTTTGAGACAATAGGTTTTTATGGATGTTTACAAAGATGTTAATAAATTTTAGTGGGGGAGGTGTAAGGATTGCACACAATTGTAGGAAACCCACCTACATGTGTCATGAATACTTCAAAAAAAAATTGGCATAAGACGTTCTTGGAAGAACATGAGATGGAATGGTGACCCATCTCTTTTAGATTCTAGGAGTTCTTTGGGTGCATTTCATGCCAAAGGGACTCACACCATTATGTATGAAAAACACTATATAAATTGGGAAAGTGTGTGAAAGGCACACATCAACTCAAGTTTCACAAGATGTAGATGGGTGACTTGGGGTAAAGTAGGTATGAACTCAACACTTGGTAGCTCATGATATATTATGACTTGGAAAATGAATTGTGATGGATGGATGACTTAGGGCATAAAGGACAAGGTTGAGTTGTGAATGGGTGACTTAGAATGTATAGATAGGTGAGGAGGTAAACTTGAAACAACTCAATTGGAAAAAAAATTGTGATGTATCAATTGGCTCGACTCATTCCAAAGGGGCACAATTATTTATATGAATGGAGTGAAAATATCATCGATAACTCATTCATACTACACGATAAGGCATCCTTTGTTCTCCTAACATGCTCACTAGTATTCATGCACTAGTACTCCATCCTAATTGTTTCATGCTCCACTTTGATTCAGTCACCAATATTTCCAAGATATGGACCCATTTTGCAACTTACCAATTATGCTTGTCACACCCTCCATTGTGCCTTTATTGATGACACTTCAAGTTGGGGTCCTTACATTCTCCTCCATTTAATTTTTTGACATCCTCATCAACATGGCTCCAATAATTCACCTAATAAAATGGGTGTTGGATGTGAAAAGAGATATTTGAAATTTCCACATGTCACTATATATTGTGATCGACCTATAGTCTATCGAGAACGTTTTTCTCAAATTGGTGTCCCCAAGTCATTCTGGTACTTACAATTATGCAAAAATACCTTGTTCTACTTGTCATGGATAGTCCAAGTCATGCCTACCCCAAGAAAAGTACATATCATCTCTAAAGGTATGCCTATAAATACAACTTAAGCTACATGATTTGAGTCACAAACTTGAACTCTATGTGATAGTGGAGTTGCATGCCTAGCCATGCACTATCATGTGGGAATACTTATGCATAGTCTTTTTTATAGTTCAATATGTTAATTCTAAGAATAAGCATAGAATATGCAATAAATTCAACACACCATTTATGTTTAGGTGTCACTGAGATGTGCCTAACACCTATTCAAAAATATGATACAAGATGTTATAATTATAATTATACTATATAGAATGAGGGGAGCTAGGCTGAACCCATAAATTGTTACAAAAATATGAGAATGCTAAGGCTCATGCCTCTCATAGATACCTAAAAACCCATATAAACAAACTCAAAAATCACCCATAATTTTCCTCACATAACTATGTGTGTTGGACTCATCTTAATACTTGTTTTGAAAGCTGTCTCCAAATATATTTGAAAAATTATTCGAGAATTCACTACTAAATATTGAGCCAAATTTTGAAGGATCTTTGTCTTTCTTGCGACAATCACTCGTAGCTATGATGACAAAAAATATATTTCATGAAACATTGAACATTTTATAGTTGTATTTTTGACATCTTTCTTATTGTCGGAAGTTCGACGGAAATCATCGTCGCAATTTGTGGGGTAGACATGTAGATGGAAATCCTATTTGCATTCATTTGAAGAAAACTTGCTTGTGTCTTTGAAACTCGTGTCAAAATACTGACATAAAATTGAAATAGTTGCGAATTTTAGGTATGGGAAATGTTGTCACAAGGCATGACTCAGTTCTGATAGCCAGGTAACATGTTATGATGGTTGTGCAACATTTAGGAATGCAATAGTTCATCGCAATACCGACGACCTTGCTAATTCTACAAATTATGCTACGACAATCATGTCGTAGTTGTGACATTTTATTCATGGGAAAACCCATCACTAGCCTTCGATGACCAAATCAATTCTATAGAGTATGTTGTAACGATCTTTCCATAGTTGCGAAATTTAGGTCGTGGGAAATCTCGTCGCAAGAGCCAAAATAAAACTAATTTTACAAAGTATGTTGCGATGATGGTGTCGTAGTTGTGATGTTGAAGCCATGGAAATGATATCTGAAGACCAATGATGCCACTAATTTTACAAAGTACGTTGTGACGAATGTGTTCTATTTACGACATCGCAAAACCCACTAATTTTACAAAATATGTTGCAATATAGATGTCGTATTTTTGACATTTGGCCCGTGGGTAAGCTCATCACAAGTCTGAAAAACTCAGCAATTAAACAAAATACGTTGCGATGGTTATATTGATGTCATAACACCGATAGAGTGTGCAATTAAAAAAAAAATCATTGGTTGTAAACACCATCACAATTTTTGGATCTTTGATTATATTCTGCACTATTGTTTGTAAATTCAAATGTGAGGTAATTATCTATAAAAAATTTATGTTGTGAAAGCTTTCACCAACAACCTACCTAAAAGATAGCAAAATACATGTCATCAAAACAAAATAAATACCACTACCATAAATGTGCATAAGGATATGGTCAACTTTATACTAGAAAAGAGATAGCTAGGAATATTGTTAATTACTTCTAAGATATGCAAAGGAAGTATAAAATTCCTAGAAATTAAAAATCCAAATTTTCTAGCACATATTTATATACCCTTCCTTCAGCGTGTTGTATCTACATTTATTATTTGATTATTTGATTAGTGAAAGAATTTGATAAAATTACATAGAGGGGATCCATTATAATGTTTCATAAGCTTCCTTAGCAATGATTATTTTCTTACCACTTAACCATAATTTGGCTAACTAATTTAATGGCTAAGATAAATCAAATTTTGTGAAGCTAAAGAAAATGCAAGATTTTATGCAATGGATTACAAACGAAGGAACAATAAGAAACCTCAGAAAGTGAGTAATCTAACCTCATAAATCGTGTGAACTTATTCACCTATATGTTCAACAAGAGAGATAAGAAAAACATTCTAACTTGTTTGTATAAAGAAACTTCTGCCAATATAATGATTTATAAGTTCATTTAACCTGTAAGATTATAACTAATTGCATTGATTTCTCAGTTTAGAATATTGAAACAAGTTATTAAAAAAAATTCCATAGTTAACAAGATAATTTTAGAAGACACCATACATATTTTCAAATCAACATAGACTAAAATGGTGGTCATATCCATAACTTGTCTGGATCAATTGATTCCAAGAATATTTTTTTCTAGATAAAAATTGAGATGTAAGATAGATGTTACTCTCACTTCTTTTCTATATCTATAAATTTGGGCTTATTTTACACATTTATTCTAGTTTTAGACGTTATATTATTTGTCTGTTTCTATCAAAAAACTAACTTAGAAAATGACAAGCATATTTACCACAATTCCATGTGCTTTAAGAAATTTGAAGTTTGCAAAGACATCAAATTCATTATAACATTGGAGGGTATCCACTAACAACTGGGGTACCTAAGTGTATGCTGAGGAGTTCAGGAAAACAAGCTTTATGAGTTCCACAACATTTTCCACTTCAACAACCTTATGCATTAGTTTTTCAGTACTGAGATCCTCATTTTGAAGCAATTGCACCTTCTTTATTATTCAACAATGATTTTGCTTCGTTCTACCTCTTCCAATATTTAATCGACCTAGTGGTTGCTCATCAATAGAGTAGGAACCCACCATGAAACCAGTGGATCCCATGTTAACCTCAATTGAAACACATGTATATGCAGAGGAAGATACATTATGTGTACTCACTGCAGAAGAATGTTCATGTTGGAAACCATAAGCAGGATCAACACCATTGTCTATGGGAACATCAAAAGTTAATTTCTTTGATGGAATGAACTCAGACCATTTTTTCACATATGAGGAATAACCCCCATACCTTTTCACTATACTTAACTTGGTCATGGATTTTCATCTAATAACCTCATCAACTACAGTTGCAATACTTCGTGCTTCAAAATCATCCCACATGGCATACAACTGGCCAGGATTAATAGAGGCATTCTAACTATGAATACAATAATTTTTGGCCAATGATTTTACAAGACCTTTTGAGATTCCTACATTATCATTTTCTGTAGTTTTCTCCTCTTCTACTTGTTGTAGATGCTTTTCATACCGTGTGTCAAGAAATGTACAAAGATTCATCAAAGCTTTCCTGACTGATGGTTTATGCTTGAAAGAATAAATTCTTCTTTGGAAATTATCTAGAGGAGCTAGAAAACCAGGTATTACAACCCAATTGAGACAATGAAATCAAGCCCCAAGGATTATATATATCTTGCATAGCCAGTAACCAAAGATATAAAAGTTTAAAGAGAAATGAATATTAATCTAGTCAATATGGAAATAAAGAATTATAAATATTTCCCTTTCAATACCACATCAAACTTCACTTTGTCATGCATACCTCTCCAACCTGTCAGTCCAAGTAAATTTCCTCTTTCACATAGGCTTCAACTTGGACATATCACTAATACGATTAATAAATGTATCTTCATTTCCATCTTCTTCATCATCTTCATGTTCTCCCTCCGCACGTCTTCCCTCACAATGTCATTTCTTGTAATTATTTTGTTCTTCTCCCACAACTTGGTTATCCTTGTAGAAATCCAATTTTTTTCCAACTTGAGTTATGTATTTCACAAGTCTAAGACACATTCTTTATATTTGTATAACCCAATCATGGTGATCCAAATTATGTATGAATACTACTACAGACTACTGTGATTCTGAGATATATTGTAGAGGTCTGAGGTTATATCATGTGAAGTAATGTGAACTGCCTAAGACCTATTCTCTATGATGGAAATGTGAATTTCTTCTAAGATCCTAGCTAGAAAATTTACTCTGACATCCATTTGAAAGACTAGTCTCTGAAATTTTATGTAAAATAATTCAACATTTCATTCTATGACAAGTCCTCTAGTGTATTACATGAGATAAGATACAAGTCTCATGTAAAATTATGAGTTCTTGTTAATTAATAATCTAGAACTGTAGTGTGTTGAGAGGAAGATGACAGACAAGGTCTTGATTATTTGAATATGTGATCTAGCTAAGGGTTGACCTAAAAGGACCTAGGGTTTAAAATATCCTAGTATTTCTTTCTTCCTCTAACAAAAACCCTAACCTATGCATGATGTTATGAATGAGGGTGTATTACACGTTTTGCGGGATGAAGTAGACAAAGTGGACACATGGATTCCATGGATCAAGAAGGGGATGATTATGTTCGAGAGATAAGTATTATGTGTATTTTCTCCTTGATTGATGGTTTTGGTTCATTTCTTGTCTATGTGTTGTTTGTATCTTTCATTTTAAAGGGGATTGCAAGGGCTACCTAGGATTTGGTAGCAAAAGGATGACATTAAAGAGTTGATCCATCATGTTATGTTCAACTAATTGATTATTCTAGATATTGTTTGATGTTTGTGGCTAACTATTTCTACTTGAGAATTCGCTATGGTAAATAAGAAACATATTTCTTATGCATTAGAAAATTTGCTTTGTCATCACCCTTGTCTGGTTCTGACTAAAGATCATAACATGCATATGATTCGGGTGTCTTCAGTTCGGCCACCAGTGACTGTTTGGCCCAACACTCGTTTGTGTTGTGAGTGGCGTTGTTATGAAATTCACACCACTTCCTCGTGTCCTTTGGATTTTTGGTGTGAATTTCATAAGAGCCCCACTCACTAACATCGATATACTCAACTACCTAAAACATAACAATTACCGAAAACTTTGTGACCCACAAACTAACAATATTTTGTAATGTCACACTTTCAGCCAATGTAGCCTTCAATGTCTCCCACTAACACTGATAGAATTAACTACCTAAATTATGGAAATTAAGCGCAACTCTGCATCAATAACAGAATTATATGTGCCCACTTTGGCATTGGTGCAGTCTTAACAGTCATGAATTCCCACCCTCTCTTGTCATTGAAATAATGGGCACGCCTAGCATCAATTGACTGCACCCTGAAATAACTCTTATTGAAACTCATAGTAGGAGGATGATACTTCTTTTGACAGGTAGATTTCCAGTCATGTAAGTACAGAATGATCTTCAATTTTTCACATCAAATAACAAGTTTAATGTACACGCATTAGAGTAAGTGAGAGTTAAACTCATATCTATTGGAAGTGCCATCATTTTCTTTTTCTTTGCTTTTTACTTTATCCATTAATTTTTTCCATTGTTAGTGAGATGCATATTTATTGTTCTTCTTTTTTTTCAAAAAAATATCACTTGTGGGTTGGAATAGTGTATGGTCAAAGGTATAGGTTCTAGTAAATATTAAATTTCTTGTTGTTTGTTAAGCACGTGAAATGACAAGTTATTCAAGAAGCATTGGAACATGAGAAGTCTGTTAATAAAGTTGGCTTTGAACTAGATTATTTGGATATTGATTTATAGACATTGGTTTCCTTTCCGGCATTAAGAACATTCTATAATACAGACATTGGTTTCCTTTCCGGCATTAAGCCCATTAATACACAGTGCATGCATGGATGTTTAATTTCTATGCAAGACAATAATTATTCAATACAATAAACTCGAAATTTTTAAATTATTGAAATGAGGTATATAAAATGGTTTGACCTTTGGAAAACACCATCTAAACTTGGGTTGCAGACAGGTGGATTAAAAAAAGCCTCAGAGACATTATTTCTCTTCATGAATCAGAAAAAAAAGAGGAAAGGACAGCAGCATCATGCATTCTCTACTCATGGTGACAAATTTTTATCCAGGTAGGTTTGGATGTCGGGAATCAATACACGAGTTGAACCAGCAGGTGGTGTTCACTCAATACCAAGTGGGAATGCCAGACGTATATACACTTGACTCAAGCGGCGATCCACTCAATTCCAGTGCTAATACCTTTCAATCTAGCTATACCAAGTACGGATTCAATCCCAAGAGGCAATCCTACTGTCAATCCCTCCCAGGAGGAAAAATTGATTATTCCAAAAGATAGATAGCTGATGGTTGAAAATACGCATGGATCCAAGGATAATCCATCAGGCCTAGGATTTGTTGGTTGTTTCTAAGATACCAACCTTTGTGTGATTTATGCCAATATATTTGTAGGAATTTACAAGGTAAGTTCCTTAGATCAAACACCAAAGGTCATTGCTCACAAACAGATTACAAATTAGTACACCAGTATATCACGTGGTTAAAACCCTCAAAGAGGGAAACAGTCCACGGCTTGAGCCAACGTGACCACTTCATGCAATTTATTAATATATAAAAAATAAAAATAAAAGTTAACATATGTTTCTCTCATAAACGGTTACCAGAAAAATGACCCTCCATTCTCTTTAAATAGAGATCATGGACTAATAGGGTGCTAAGCCACGGATCAAGTGTCGTTAATACCGAGGAGAGAGTGAATCATCGGATCACTACAAATCATGAATTATAAGTTACAAATGTACATAGTAAAGAAACACACTTTACCTACCTCTACAGTAGACCAAGTTATACTTAACTATTTCCTATGTGTTGGAATATCCTAACATCACCCCTTAAGAACAACTTGGAATAGGATTGAAGGATTTACAAAGGTGACATAAAAGGAGTCTATTTCCTATGTGTTGAAATATCCTAACATCCCCCCTTAAGAACAACTTGGGATAAAATTGAAGGATTTACAAAGGTGACACAATAAGAGAAGGAAGGAGGCATTAGAGCCTATCCCCCCTTAATGATAGCTTTTATGAACTCCAAGCATGGATCGAAGTTTGGTAAAATTCGCTTCTGTGAGAGCCTTTGTAAAGATATCAGATACTTGATCATTGGTTGAAAAATATTGTACTTGAATATCACGATCATGAATGAGATTTCTGATAAAGTGTATATGACGCTCAATGTGTTTCATACGCTGATGATGAACTGGATCTTTGCATAGCTGAATGGCACTTTGATTATCACACCAAAGTGTAGTTGGATGCTGCTGATGAAGACCAAATTTAAACAGGATCTAAAGAAGCCACATGGCTTCCTTGCTGGCTTCAACTGCACCACGATACTCTACTTTCACTGAAGAAAGAGAGATGGCACTTTGTTTCTTACAAGACCAAGTAATAGGTCTTGAACGAAGAGTGAATACATATCCTACAGTAGAATTTATATCATCAAGGTCACCAGCCCAATCAGAATCAGTAAAACCAATCAACAATGGAGATGCTCCTACCCGAATTGAATTGTACCTCGAATATATCGAAGTAAGATTCACCACCATGCACAACAATATTTAATTTGCTCGCCCGATTCAACTGAAAAAAAATGCACTCTAAATTTCTTGCCTTTCCTTTTAACCATGCTTTTATTCTAATCTTATATTAGATCTAACTTCTATGTAAAAAATGTTGTTCTGTTATATTCCTAACTGTATGAAAGATTTAAGAATGCTGTAAAAGGCAATTCTAGATTTTAACAAAGAATTTGTTACCGAAATCATACCATTAGAAAAATCATAGTTGCAGAATGTTTGTTGGTGTACATGCACATAGATTAGCTGTGTTGGTGTACATGCACCTAGATTAGCTTTAGTTAAACTCTAGATATTGCATGCAATGTGTAGTTTCTTAGTTAGTTAACTTACTACTTGCATGTGGTGCATGTGCACATTAGCAGCACATAAAGCACACTTAGCTTCAGTTACCTTTAACTATTTGTACAACTAAGCTTAACTTAGTTGCTTTTATGTATTTATTCCAAAATAATATTGAAGAATCAATTTCATTCTTTTCTCTATTCTTGCTTGCTCTTTCCTTCTCTTGCAAGTCTGTTCATTGTTTTGCAAATCTAGATCTTTGTATCTCAAAATCTTACATGGTATCAGAGCGCAGGGATTTGTAATCAATGCACAAGCAATTTTTATTTGCAGGTTCTCAAGCAACAACAAAGAATGGAGTCTAAATTGGAGTTTCCACAATCGGCAATTCTTACTCCATATAATTACTTCGAATGGAAGCCAAAGATTCTACTTCATCTCAGAAGTAAAGGCTTATTTCGAATAACCATGGAAACAGAAGTTGAATCAACATCAGCAATGGAGAAAAAAAAATATTTCAATCGCATGGACGAGGCCTTCGGCATCCTATGTTTATCTATCTCTCCAGAACTACTATTTCATGTTGAATCATGTTCAACTCCAAATGAGGTATGGAAAACTTTGGAAGGATTGTTTGGAAAACAGGATGAAATGCAAGGTCACATTCTTGAAAATGAGTTAAACTCATTATAATCGAGAAATTTTGAGAACATTCAATATTTTTTCACAAGGTATAAAGCCTTGTTGCTTCAGCTGAAAGGATGTGGGATCAACAAATCTAAGCAAGAAAATCAGTTAATTCTTTCCATTTTATCAAAACTTGGTCCAGAGTATGCAGTATTTGTCTCTACATTCCACACAGTAAGATCTGCAACTGGTGCAGCTTGGAAGATGCCCTCACTAGATTCTTTTATTCAGTATTTGATGCATGAGCAAGATAAGCTCATCAAAATGGGCACACTTAAAAATTCCAAAGTGCAAGTGCTTACTGTGCATGCAAAAGGAAAGGCAAATTCCAAAGACCATCAGAAAGGAAAAGGGAAGAAGGATCCTGATCCAAGAAAGGGAGGAAATCACAAACCCCCTGATGGATCATCCAGCTCAAAGGAAAGGAAAGGAACGAAAGGGAAATCAATGTGCAATTATTGCCACCATGGTTTTCACCCTGAATCTGCATGCATGAAGAAGACTATAGATCTTATGGCGCAAACACTCCAGCAACACAATCTTGGAGACCACATTCCTGAGAATGCCAAGAAGGATTTTGGAGAAAAAGCACCAGATCCAAGAGGTAATGGGCATGCTTTTATTGCTCTTCATTCTGAACCACAAGAATAGATCATTGATTCAGGAGCTTCACATCATATGGCTTCTTCAAAGGAATCCTTTTCTTCTCTACATGCATACTTAGGACCTCCTATTCTCATGGGGGATAATTCTGCAGTTGCAGCAACTGGACAAGGAAGAGTGCAATTCGAAGATGGAAGTTTTGAGAATGTCTTGCATATTCTAAGACTTTATGTGAATCTTCTCTCAGTATATCAGATGACACACACAAGCAGCGGAAGGAAAGTGGAATTTACCCCGGATTTCGTGAACATTTATGACATGCAAACCAACTTGAAGATTACATCTGGCAAGGTAAATGATCAATCTCGTCTGTATACATTTTCTGATTTTGTTCCTCAACCAGATTCCATTTTGCTACTTACGCATGCAAATGAAGAAAGTAGGATTTGGCACGAGAGATTTGGGCACTTGAATTTCAGATATATGCAACAGCTTAGCAAGCAAGGGATGGTCAAAGGATTGTCGACCATTGAATTTTCAAATGGTGTTTGTAATGGATGTGCTCTTGGAAAGCATCCACAAGACAAATTCGAGAAGGGGCATGCATGGAGAGCCTCTTCACCTTTGGAACTTGTACACAGTGATCTCATGGGTCCATTTCTAGTGCTTTCAATTAGCAAAGAAATATATGTGTTGTCATTTATAGATGATTACACGAGATTCACTTGGGTTTAATTCTTGAAACTCAAGTCTGAAGTTTTTCAACATCTAAAGATTTTCTAAGGGCATGCGAAAAATCAGTCTGGAAAATGCTTCAAGATACTCCGCACAGATAATGGGACGAAATATGTCAACAAAGATATCAAGAATATTTGTAATGAATCAGGCATACAGTTGTAGCATACAGTTCCTTACACTCCACAGCAAAATGGCATGGCTGAAAGGAAAAATCGATCTTCGAAATAGATGGCTAATTGCATGTTGCATGCGAGATCTCTTCCATCGAAATTGTGGGTTGAAGCTATCAATTGCGCCTCATACATCTAGAATAGATCTCCTCATAAATATGTTACTGGAAAAACACCTTTTGAGGCTTGGAATGGCATGCAACCTGAAGTCAGTAATTTCCGCATTTTTGGATCTCGAGCATGGGCTCGCATTCCTACAAAGAAGAGAAAGGCTTTGGAGCCTCAAAGTAAAGCATGCATGTTTGTCGGATATTCTGATGAAGTCAAAGGGTACAGATTGCTTGTTATCAACACTGAAGAGCTCTTTATTGAAAGGAGTGTAAAGTTTGACGAAGATATTTTGCATGCACCATCAGATGAACTTGTTACCAAGTTTCCATCACCACTCATTGATAAGTATGAGATGAAACTTTAGATCAGAATTCTGATGAATATGAGTCTTTTCTTGTGACGCCTGTTGGACTACCAGTTGTTGAACATCGATATCATACTTCCGCATGTAGTTCGGAAGATTCTCGACCACCTTCAACACAAAAATGGCGCAGCATGAGTGATATCCTTGATGATCCAGCTTCTATACCTCTGTTTGAGGAAGATCCACAAGCACTCTTAGCTATGGAGCCATGCATGCCCATGCATGCTTATATGATGCATGCATCTGATCCACAAAATTATGCAGAAGAAAGTGGGCATCCTGAATGTGAAGCCGCAATGGATGAGGAATATAACTCTCTCAATGAGAACCAAACTTGGGATTTGGTTCCGCTACCTTCCAATCGCAAACCTGTGAGGTGCAAGTGGGTTTACCGGAGCAAGAAAGAAGCAAATGGCCAAGTTAGTCGATATAAGGCACAATTGGTAGCAAAAGGTTTTCAGCAAGTACATGGTGTTGACTATGATGAGACTTTTGCTCCAGTGGCAAAAATGGATTCCATTCGGCTAGCTCTCTCCATTGCAATAGCAAGAGGATGAGAGGTGCATCATATGGATGTGAAGAATCTTTCTTCACGGTGATCTCGAGGAGGAAATCTACATGGAGCAGCCACCGGGATACATGCATAATTCATCTCTGGTATGACAACTAAAGAAGTCTCTCTATGGCCTCAAGCAGGCACCTAGAGCATGGTATTCAAAGATGGATTCTTATTTGTTATCTCAAAATTTTGTACGCTGCAAATCTGATTCCAATGTTTATTTTTTGAAGAAAATTGACTCTTTGTTGACCATAGTACTCTGCGTAGATGATCTTTTGATAACAGGTAGTTCATCTTCTGTCATTGCTAAAATTAAAACTGCATTGCATAAGCAGTTTTCTATGACAAACATGGGCTTGCTAAATTTCTTCCTTGGACTAGAGATCAATCAGAGTGATTCCGAGATTACCATTTCTCAGCCAAAGTATGTTAGATATCTTTTGGTGAGATTTCACATGAGTGACTGCAAGCCAACAACCACACCTTTCTTATCAAGGATAAAGCTTGAGAATGGAAAAGACACACCATTGGTTGATTGTACATTGTACCGTCAGCTTGTGGGAATTCTTCTTTATCTCACTCACTCCCATCTTGATCTCTCATATGCCATAGGAGCAATTTCTAGATACATGCAAGTGCCACATGAGTTACACTGGAACGCTGCAAAGCGCATCCTTCAATATGTCCAGGGGACAATCACCTACGGGATTCATTATGCAGCGAATTGTTCTTTGAATCTCATTGGGTTCACATATTCAGACTGGGATGGCGACACCATTAATCACAAGTCCACCTCCGGTTATGTACTTAGTTTGGGATTCAGCCCAATTTGTTGGTCAAGCAAGAAGCAGGCTGCCATTGCTTTATCATTAGCAGAGGTCGAGTATAGAGGAGCATTCAATGCCATTATTCAGGAAATTTGGCTACAAAATTTCCTATCTGAGCTTGGGATCAGTGTCCATCGTCCAACTGTCATCTAGTGCGATAATCAAAGTACGCTAAATTTTTGCAGCGATCCAGTACAGCGGCAGCGATCCAAACACATCGAGATCCACATGCACTTCATTAGAGAACTCATTCATGATGGGAACATCGATCTTCAATACTGTCCTAGTTCCGGGCAGACTACTGATATCTTCAGCAAGACTTTCATTGAGCATAAGTTTCGATTCTTGCGAGATCGTCTTGGGGTGAAGGATACAACTGCCTAGCAGTTGTCTTTTCTCTATTTTTGCATTATATTTTGATGGGGGTTTTCTTGCCACTGCGTTTTCACTCTTTCCTCATTTTTATGTATTGTATATGGGTACCTAAAATGGTCGTGTTGCCGAGACTCATTCATTTTGCATCACACTCACCTAAGTTATGCTTAAGGGGGGGTGTTGGTGTACATGCACCTAGATTAGCTTTAGTTAAACTCTAGATATTACATGCAATATGCACTTGCTTAGTTAGTTAACTTACTGCTTGCATGTGGTGCATGTGCACATTAGCAGAACATAAAGCACACTTAGCTTCAGTTAGCTTTAACTATCCATAGTTATTGCATGTACAACTAAGCTTAACTTAATTGCTTTTATGTATTTATTCCAAAACTAATATTGAAGAATCAATTTCATTCTTTTCTCTATTCTTGCTGGCTCCTTCCTGTTGGAATATTTGAAAATTCCAGAACAAACAATGGAGAGAGTAATACTCTCCTCTTCTAACACAGAGAAATTTAAAAATTCTTGACACAGGAGACAGAGTTTCCACTTGAAAAATTTTTCATTAACTTTAAAAAAAAAAACTATTACAAAGCTTCCTCACTGAAAGGGATTTCAAAAATAACAAGACTGCTGCAAAACGCAGTGCTCACAAATTCTTCTCTGTCTCACTCTAAAACATACACTATAAAACCAATGTACTGATGTGCATAAAAGAAACTACACTCTGTCTCTGTAAAAATAAAACGCACTGTTGTGCACACTCAAAAACTTACATACAATTACAAAATGCATTGTTGTGTGTTATATATAAAACACTACATATAAATTTAAAACTAAAATCTGTTTTTAAAACAAAATGTTAATGGGCCCACTGAATGATAATGCGCATATGTTATAACATATAACAAAAAAAAAATTTATCAAACCTTTGATCGCGCGATTAAACAAACCAAAAACTTAAACGTGGACCCCGCCGGACCTCAACCGAAATTTAACCACCCTTCATAACCATTTCGGGTTACCATTCTGGACGCTGACGTCACCCAAATTGTGACCCGAAATCCTTATAAAATCCACCCTATAAACCGTATCGGGTCTGGTTTGGGCATGCTGACGTCGACGGGATTTGTGACCCGAAATCCCAATCCAATCTGCTTTTAACTATTTCGGGTCCGGTTCTATGCGATGCGAACGGCCCAAACAAAAATCCACTCCAATGAAATGCTGCCATGCGTCTGCTGACTGGATGGTTGACTTGGCGTTGGGGACCACTGTACCTACTAACTGCTGACGTGGTCATGGGGACCACCAATCTTCAAAACGAACTCTCCTACGTACAAACAAAATCAAAACGCTCTGTTTCAAAATACAATACGAGAGCTCTGTTTCATCAATGTACAGAGGCTCTGTCAAAAAGATTGCAAAAGGACTGTAAGGGGTGTTTTTCAAAAAACGATTTTTCACCATTTTAGAAAGCGGCATGAGTACAAAGAACCTGGAGATTAAAATAGAAAGCGGCTCTACACAGCCAATATTGAAAGTAACATTTCAACACTCCCCCTTACTTTCAACTGCTGGGTTATTAGTCATACCCAGACATTTTCTCAAAAATTCGAAACTCTTTTGTCCCAATGGCTTGGTCAGAATGTCTGCAAACTGCTCCTGAGTTTCGCAGTGTTCCAAAACAATTTCTCCATTGTTTACCAATTCTCTGATGTAATGAAATTTTGTGTCAATGTGTTTCGTTCTCTTATGAAACACAGAATTCTTCGATAATGCAATAGATGAGCTATTGTCACAATAAATCATTGTTCCTTTTGTCTGCTCTTGGCCTAAACTTCTCAACATCCTCCTCATCCAAATTGCTTGACACGCTGCTGCTGTAGCTGCCACATATTCAGCTTCTGCTGTAGACAATGCTACAATGGATTGTTTTTTAGAAGCCCATGAAATGGCTCTTGAACCCATGTGAAAAACATAACCGGAAATGCTCTTCTAATTATCTACACTTCCAACCCAATCACTGTGAGTGTATCCAACTAAATCTGAACATTCTGAAGTAGTATATAAAATGCCATACCTTTTGGTACCTTTAACATACCTCAGAATTCTCTTTGCTGCCTGCCAATGTGCTTCCTTTGGCTTTTCCATGAATCTGGAAATCAAACTAACAGCATGCATTATGTTGGGCCTAGTTGCAGTCAAATACATGAGGCTGCCAACTATGCTCTTGTACAAGCTAGGATCAAAATCCTTGCTACTGTCCTCTCTGCTGAGTTAAACTGAGAGCAAAGCAACAATCACTCCCACAGTACCTGTAAAAATAACATCATCAACATATAAAACCACTATCAACATTTTATTATCTTTTTCTTTGATGTAGAGGGTGGGTTCTCCCTCACACTTTTCAATTCCATTTTCCAGTAGATCGGAGTCTATCCTAATGTACCACGCTCTTGGCGTTTGCTTCAGCCCATAAAGAGCTTTCTTCAACTTGCACACTTTGTGCTCTTGGCCTTTTTTTTCATATCCGAGAGGTTGTTCAATGTAAACCTCTTCCATTAACACTCCATTTAGGAATGCTGACTTTACATCCATTTGGTAAACTTTCCACTTGTTTTGTACTGCTATGGACATCACTGCTCTCACGGTTTTCATTCTAGAAACCGGTGCGAAATTTTCCTCATAATCTATCCCATGCTTCTGCTTATAACCTTTGACAACAAATCTGGCATTGTGTCTCTCTATTTTGCCTTCAGCATTACTCTTAGTCTTGTAGACCCATTTAACTCCAATGACATCTTTACCTTTTGGGAGTTCAACCAAATCCCAAGTCTTGTTTCTCTCTATGGCATTAATCTCCTCATCCATAGCTTCTATCCATTTCTTATCCTTAATGGCTTCTTCGAAATGAACAGGGTCATCAACATGACAATATAAAGCAAACAAATAATTGATACCTTCATTTGCTGCCTCTTGTGCATAAATGTCATTCAAATTTTTGAACTTCTTACCTCTTTCATTAGGTGTACAAGTGCTTGAAGAAGCACTTGAATTTCCTCCTTGTGGTGTGCTTGGAGAAGCACTTTCATTTCTCCTCAAGGGTGTGCCTTGCTGCCCTTGTGTTGGTGCTGCTGTTTGGGGATGTATTTCAGCCAACTCATCATCATTTTCATCCTAAGATAAACAGTGTTTAACATTCATTGTTTTCTCTATGCTTCCATCCCAAGCTTCCACTTCAATAAACTAAACATCTCTGCTCACAATAAACTTCTTGGTGGATGGGCTGTACAACCTGTAAGCCTTGGATTCTTCACTATATCCAATGAAAATACATTTCTCCCCCTTGTTGTCCAACTTCTTCCTTCGCTGATCCGAAATGTGTGCATAAGCCACACATCCAAAAACCTTCATGTGTGTGACACCTTGCTTTGTGCCACTCCATGTCTCTTCCGGCACTTTGATCATAACTGCTTTTGTAGGGCACCTATTCAAAATGTACGTTGCATAATGTACAGCTTCAGCCCAATAATCATTAGGCAAATGCTTTGCCTTTAACATACTCCTCACCATGTCCATTATGGTTCTATTCTTCCTTTCGGCTACTCCAATTTGCTGCGGAATAGATCTAGTTGTAAACTGCTTTTGAATACCATTTTCTCTACAAAAACGTAGAAAATCTTTAGATATATACTCACCTCCTCTATCATTCCTTAGGACTTTGATATGCAGCCCACTTTGGTTTTCAACAAGTGCTTTGAAATTGCAAAATCTTTCAAACACTTCACTTTTGTTTTTCAAAAAGTAAACCCAAGTTTTTCTTGTAAAATTATCTATGAATGTTAACATATAGTGGCTGCTCGCAAGAGATGGTATTTGCATCGGTCCACATAAGTCTGAGTGGACAATCTCAAAGGGTGCCTTTGCCCTTACGCTTTTCCCTGAAGGAAAACTTTCTCTGTGTTGTTTCCCCAAGATACAACCTTCACAAAGGTTGTCCGGTTTCTCTATCAATGGTAAACCTCTTACCATTCCTTTTCTATTCAACAAATTAAGACCTCCAAATTTGAGATGTCCAAATCTCAAGTGCCACAACCAATTTTCATCTTTTGGTTCGCTTTGGATAGCCTCTTGTGCAACTGCTGCTTTCTCTTCACCATTCTTCAAATCTGCTCTCATTCTAAGAGGGAACATCTTGTTCCTCGTCATCTTTACTTCAGCAATACATTGTTTGCTGGGTGGTTTGTCCATGATGGTACAAACATCATCCTCAAAAAAGACATTGAACCCCTTTTGAACAAGCTGTCCAATACTTAAGAGGTTACACTTCATTCTTGGAACATAATAAACATCTGCTATGGATTTCTTTGCACCTTTCCTTGTTAAAACATTTACATTTCCTTTTCCCATAACAGAAACTTTACTATCAGTTCCTAGTGTGACTTGTGACTTCACACTCTCATCTAACATAGAAAACAGTGTTATGTTTCCTGTCATATGGTTACTGCAACCGGAGTCTAGAAACCATAAATCTTCATTCTTTTCTTCAGCCATATTACAAGCTAAAAATAAATTGTCTTGGCTAAGATTTTCTCTAGTGAAATTTGCACTAGTTTTATTTCCCATATCATGCTGCTTCTTTCTACATTCATTAGCATAATGACCATATTTTTTACAATAGTGACATTGGACATTGGACTTATCATACCTCTGTCCTTGAGCATTCTGCTGGCCACTTTGCTGGCTGCTGCCTTGGCCTTGATGCTAATTTGGATTGTTGCCCCTTCCTTGAGCATTTGTTGGACTGTTCCTTCCACCTCTGTTTTGGCTTCTGCCTCTTCCTCTCTTGTTTCCTCTGTCTTGCCCTCTTCCTCTTCTGAAAGACATCCGGGTCTTAAAGGCATGTTCCAGAGATGAGTTTTCACTCCTACCCAATCTCTGCTCATGAGTCATCAGTGATGCATGTAGCTCATCCACTGAAAAATTTGTGAGATCCTTAGTCTCCTCTATGGTGGTGACAATCACATCGAATCTTGAGGTTAGACTCCTCAAGAGTATTTCCACAATCCTCTTGTCTTCAAGAGTCTCTCTATGAGATCTTATTTGTGTGACCATTCCAATCACATGAGTGAAGAATGAGTCAATAGTAACTGACTCTTTCATACAGAGAGTCTTAAAGTCTCTCCTTAGTAACTGAAGATTTGTTGTCTTCACTCTTTCCATGCCTTGATAGGCTGTCTTGAGAGTTTCCCATGCTTCTTTGAATCTCTTGGCTACTGCTATCCTCGGAAACACACTCTCATGCACTGCTTGATACAATAAGAAGAGAGCTTTGGAGTCTTTCTTCCTATTGCTCTTCAACAACTCTTTCTCTGTCTGAGTTAAATCATCAAACTCTTCTTCATCTGCTGGCTCTTCAAAGCCATCCTCAACAAATTCCCATAAGTCTTTGGAAACAAATAAAGCCCTCATAGTTATTAACCAGTAGTCATAATTTTTCCCATTAAATAGTGGGAGGTGGATATTTCCAATACCCATGCTAGTCCTGGCTCCAGCCATTCTGCACTCTTAACTATGATTCAAAAACACTTGACTGTGTGTTTAAAATAGCTAACTGTTCTGCAACAGTAACACAATAAACTGTATAGAAAAATACCTTGAATTCTTTTTGGCTGAGTCTTCACACTGTTGGAGAAGCTGCTGCAACAAAGAACTCCTTCCTTCAGCTTCTTTGATCTTCAAAGAGCCTGGACTAGCTCGGACACTATGTTGGAATATTTGAAAATTCCAGAACAAACAATGGAGAGAGTAATACTCTCATCTTCTAACACAAAGAAATTTAAAAATTCTTGACACAAGAGACAGAGTTTCCACTCGAAAACTATTTCATTAACTTAAAAAAAAAACTATTACAAAGCTTCCTCATTGAGAGGGATTTCAAAAATAACAAGACTGCTGCAAAACGCAGTGCTCACACATTCTTCTCTGTCTCACTCTAAAACATACACTATAAAACCAATGCACTGTTGTGCATAAAAGAAACTACACTCTGTCTCTGTAAAAATAAAACGCATTGTTGTGCACACTCAAAAACTTACATACAATTACAAAATGCATTGTTGTGTGTTATATATAAAACACTACATATAAATTTAAAACTAAAATCTGTTTTTTAAAACAAAACGTTAATGGGCCCACCGAATGATAATGCGCATATGTTATAACATATAACAAAAAAAACTTTTATCAAACCTTTGATCGCGCGATTAAACAAACCAAAAACTTAAACGTGGACCCCGCCGGACCTCAACCGAAATTTAACCACCCTGCATAATCATTTCGGGTTACAATTCTAAGCACTGACATCACTGAAATTGTGACCCGAAATCCTTATAAAATCCGCCCTATAAACCGTATCGGGTCCGGTTTGGGCATGCTGACGTCGGCGGGATTTGTGACCCAAAATCCCAATCCAATTCGCCTTTAACTATTTCGGGTCCGGTTCTATGCGATGCGAACAGCCCAAAAAAAAATCCGCTCCAATGAAACGCTGCCACGCGTCTGCTGACGAGACGGTTGACTTGGCGTTGGGGACCATTGTACCTGCTGACTGCTGACGTGGTCATGGGGACCACCGGTCTTCAAAACGAACTCTCCCGCGTACAAACAAAATCAAAACGTTATGTTTCAAAATACAATACGAGAGCTCTGTTTCATCAATGTACAGAGGCTCTGTCAAAAAAATTGCGAAAGGACTGTAATGGGTGTTTTTCAAAAAACGATTTTTCACCATTTTAGAAGGCGGCATGAGTACAAAGAACCTGGAGATTAAAATAGAAAGCGGCTCTGCACAGCCAATATTGAAAGTAACATTTCAACACTTCCTTCTCTTGCAAGTTTGTTCATTGTTTTGCAAATCTAAATCTTTATATCTCAAAATCTTACAATGTCTGGTATAAAATACTCGAAACCGAACAATACTTGCGGAGGATTACGGAATACAAGCGAGCTGATTCAAAGCACACTATGGAACACTACTTGCGGAAACCTATAGAACAAAACTGGGCCGCAAAGCGATATAGTGACATGAACACAGTAAACCATGCTACACAGTAGACCATGCTATACCGAATAATTCCAGCAAATGTGTTAGCGAGAACACATAGCAGGATCTCGGAGTTCCATTAAAAACTTCCAGCAAATGTGAATCTACACTGGTTGTGTGGTTCCATTAAAAATTTCCAACGAATGTGAATCTACACTAGCTACGCGATATTAGATAGCACGAGGTCGGAGTTCTATTAAGAATTTTCGAATAACAAACTCTGAAATAATAAAATACTTGCCTTAATGACATATCTTACAAACGATGCAGTTGCGTTAATGAGAACATTTGGTGAATACGTTCATTAAAGGACCGATAATTCAACAAATCCTCCAAACTTATGTCTACCGAACAATTCCAGCAAATGTGACAGACAATTTAACAGGTTCCGCGAGAATAGAAAGCAAGAGTTTTGAATAATCGCTACGACAGATCGACTCACGTTGACGAGAAATCTCACGGACGATCAGCATTTTACACTTTATATTAAACCTAACTTATTGTTTCATGACAAATGACGTAGAGCCTTGAACTTCGGAGCCCACGTGGTGTTGGCATGCGCCCGTCGACACGTTGGGAATCCAAACTCCCAAACTTCACTTTAGCGACCAAAAAATTATTTGTTGAGCATAAAAAATTAATACTAGAACGTATATGTCACCACTTGTCAATGATGATAACTTTCATCAAGATTAATGTGCCCTACGGGATTTATTAAAAAAGAAAAGATGAAAAAAAAGCTCCAAAATCATTATAATTGACATTTCCAATAACATACAGATCAGAGATATATATACGTCCAAATTCTTATAATTGACATTTCCAATAACATACAGATCAGAGATATATATACGTCCAAATTCTGTTTATCGAACTCAGCCATTGATGGATTTCGTGTGCCATCTTGCTCTTCGATGTGCATGGACCTGCGTCTTCTTCTCATTTACATCCATCCTTGTGAGCAGACGAGTGAGTCTGCCCAATTTATTAGACTGACCAGAAATGATAGCAGCTGTAGATGGATTCTGAGACAAAACAATCTCATACCCATCTCCAGTTGAACTCATTCCTTCTGTCAGCAGCTGCCAAAACATGGCTCCCCCACCTGCTCCTCCCCTGCTAGCAGAAGCATATATCTGTTTATAAATCACATCAAACAAACTGTCTCTGTCACCCGTACTGAATCCTGGGTCTTTGGAAGATTTCCCAAACTCTGCAAACAGAACTGGCTTTTTCAATGTGCTGCTTCCATCTTCCAGATGGTTCTCTAACCAACTCTGCACAAATGAAAGCTGGCCCTCCTTATCTGATCCAGGAAGCCTTGAAAGTTCAAATCACAGTTCAATATATCAGTGCAAGCTCTACATCATTGTCAACTAATGAACACCTGTTACTCTAATAATGCACTGCCTTCCTGTAAAATTACATTCAATGAAGGTAGCACCAGTGTGACTCAATCAACTTCTTTAGGACCCAAAATCTCACATATACAAACAGAGTCCAGAAAACAGATCTACGTTTGTAAAAATATCGATCTCAAACTTTCAATCACTCCAATCTTGGGGAAAAAAGCATAAAGGCTTACCAAATGTCAGGATAGCAATGTACAGTTGCAAAATCAATTCCTGTGATTTGGTTGTTGGTGATGAAATCTGTACCCACAGAAAAGCCTGGATTGATATATTCCTTGGACTCTCCATAAAACCCTTCCAAGCCAGCCTCCAAAAGATGGTTTCCATCAATGGATTTGACATAGCTAGCCATCTCCTCTATCCATCCCTGTTTGCTCATCACAGCCAACTCACATTTTTACTCATAACAGTGACACACAGTCATTATCCAAATAACTGATTACCAGAAAGGGAATTTATTAGTAGGAAGCCACCAAAGTATAAAGCCTGGAAGAGAAAAGATGATTTCTGACCTGGATGGTTCTCCCAGATGGATCACTCTCACAACGAGGTTCGTTCATGAGCTCCCATGCAAAGATTGTAGAGTCATCCTTGTAGGCTACTCCAGTAATGCTGTTCACTCTAGTTAATACAGTCTGCAGAAAATTGTAGATTTGACTAGTTATTTGTGTGTATATCTCTTATATGCAAATTGGGCTATGCATGTGTATATACACAACAATAGAAATGTATGCATAATATTAGACAGAAATGGACATTTATACGCTCTGTTACCTTAACATAGTTCTTATAGTAGCCTTTAACAGTGGGATCTGTAAAGAAATCATCCTCAGAGTTGAGATTCTGTCCTGCATTGCGAGCCCATTGAACATATTGGGCCTTTCCTCCAAAACTCACATAATTGTTCACCAGGCTAAGTATTAGTCTCACACCATACTTGTTGGCTTCAGAGACCACAAAGTCCAGGGCCTTTATTATTACAAAACAGAGAAACCAAACAACCCAAAAAATCAGAAAAACAAACAATGCCAGCTGATCAAGGCACCCGAAAACAAAAACTCAGGAAAAAGGAAATGCATGGAGGGCTTGAAGGCTTGGTCTATCCAAGACTTCATGCACATACCTGAAAGACTTGTTCATCATATACACCAGGAGAAGTCTGCAATGCCTGGTACTGGCCATCATTGAAGGCCCAAGTCCTGGCAACATTGAGCCCATGAGCTGCAGCTTGTTGAAAAACAGAGGTAACCTTATTTCTCTGTGCTGGATCTGTTGCCATAGTCATTAGCCAGTAAGAGTTGAACCCATTGACAAACAGAGGGTTCCCATTAACAGAAAATTGGGTGCCTTTTGTCTCCACGAATGCACTTCCTCCTGCTGAAGCTTGCTGAAGAAAACTAAGAAAGAAGAGGGGAGCAAGAACCCAAAAGCTCATTTGCATAACACCAGCCATTTGATTAGAAAAGCACTCTTGACAGACCTCAGGAAAAAATGTACATTCCCGGATTTAGAATCAGAAACTACTCAAATGAGGATCTCTGCATTGGTGAGCAGATCTCCCAACACTGAAGAGCTTTGAGACTTTCTGACACAATAGAAGAGTATAATATAGAGCTCAAGATGTTAAGACTGAGTACTTAGCATGTGACATTGAGAATGGGAAGCGCTGAAAGCACATGCTGGGTTCTGTGGGGTCCAGTGAACATTGTCCGAGAATGGCAGAACAAGTGGAACATTTTTCATGAATGGGTCACATGGGAATGTGACTCTATGTCACCGCTCGATTCGTTAGAATGGATCGGGTGTTGGGAACGGAGGAGATTTTGGAAAAAAATAATCAAAATGAATTTGAGTCATTAGTCATGTACTGTCATGGAATGGGGTAGCTGCATTAGGATAGAGAGCAGTTAGTATCGTGTGACACAAAAATTAAAAATCATTAGGAAGCCTACCATGACTTTTGGAAAAAAATTAGTTTTTAAAAAGTAGAAAAGGCACAATTATTTTTGTGACAAATTCCAACTTTTCATTTATGACTAAGTCTTATTTAAAATACTAAGAATATTTTTTTATGGAAATAATTTTTTTTTGTCATTTATATAATAATCATCAATAACTAAATTAAAAATATTGCAATTTAATTTTAGGAATTTGGTCTCTATGATTCATAAATTGTATGTAAAAATTTTTGGTAAAAATCACATCGAAATAAATTTAGTGAACATGTTTCAAACCAATCAATGTGAAAAAATAAGAAATCTAATAAGATAATTCACTTAAATAAATAAATAATAACAACTTAATTCTAAAAAAAAATTAATATTCTATAACATTTTTAAAAAATATATAATATTTATATTTTTTTTTAAATTTAAAAAAAAAAAACTAATTTTAATGTTTTGTTCATATTTTTAGATTAATAATTAATTTTTATAATTTATTAAATTTCAAAAAATCAAAATTTAAAATTTGTAAATTATTATTTTTATATTTTAATTAATTTACATTAAACAAAATTAAACTTAACAATTATTTTTAGATTTATTTTTGACCCCTCTCCTCCCATACCCATTATAAACAATTCATTACTTTCCATACAATAATATTTTTAAACACTTCATTATTTTCAATACAAATTTATTTTTAATTATTATAGTCTTTGGAATAATTGGAATTTATCTTAGCCCCAAGGGTTAGCTCAAGCGGTAGTGAGCCAATACGTGGTCCTCTCCGTTGAGGGAGGTCACGGGTTCGATTCTTGAGTCCTTTGGGGTTAGGCGCCGAAAGTCCGCCGAACGGTTTACCGCGCGTACCATCCAGAAATTCTGGGGAAGTACGCCCGGGTTTCCCGTGAGCTTTCCCCTCGTGAAAAAAAATTGGAATTTATCTTTAATTATTATAGTCCTTGAAATAATTGGAATATATTAAGTTTCAAATAATGATGTATAATTGTGTACATATAAATACAACAAGAAACCGGTGAATTAGTTCTCGAGTTTTCTTGGACTATAATAACCAATTACTCTAACACAAACTAACCCAAGGATTAGTTTTCTAACATTCCCCCCTTAATCCGAAGGGATATACCAAAGTCCAAGAATGAGAGCTCAAAATGTAAAAATGCATCTCAGCCAAGAGTTTAATGTCTCTCATAAATGGTTTTTAAAGATTACCACAAACCAAGAAGGGAGAACTCAAGGTCTCAACCAACACCAACTCTGGAACCTTCATATCAGTTCTCAGAACAACAAAAAATGTGGTTTTAAGGTGACCACAAACTCTGGAACTATCACAACAGTTCCTCGAATAATTCTGAATCTAGAAGTGCTCGTTCATAAACAACTCAATTAACTGAAGTCTCACAACTTTGGCTCTAATTGGTACAGGTTGTGGCTCAGGATGTGGATCTTTGACTTAGGCTCGCTTAACATCTCGAACTCAAACATGTAGCAAACCATTAACAATTACCCCGTTGTCGGATACATGGTGAGAAGTATTCTTTCTCACTACAAGGTTTGTTAACACTCTCGAGAAAATCCTTCGATATGATATGTAGATCTTATTGGTTGCTTTCGTCCATTCCCAAGAAGCAATCCATCTAAAACTTAGTTTCTCTCTTACAATATTCTTCTTTATGGAACATCTCTCTAAATGGTGATTGTGCTTTCCACAATGCTCACATGGGTGAAGATCAAAACAATGATCTTTAACATGTCCAACTCTATTGTACACTATTGGCATCGATCAACTTGTTCTAGAACAACACCATCTAGAAATATCACACTTCGAAATTATATAGGTTTAGCCAAATCTGGAATGTGAAAAGATACATCCAGGACACCTTTGTTATAACCCAAACCAGTCTTGTGTTTGTTATGCGTAATCTCTTCCCATGGCCTTGTGAAATTTTTGGGAATAACAAGCTTCTTAGAAGAACCTTCAGTTGCATCCAAATTTTCTTTTGAAACCACTTCATTACTCTGATCATTCCCTACCTGATGATTAGGTTCAAACAAATTGTTGTTTTGAACAAGAACATGTTCAAAATTCTTCTTTTGTAGTTCATGTAGTTCATCTCGTTGAAACTAGGACTCTAGCTCCAAGAATTCAATTTTGGTTTTAGTATTTTGCAAACATGATTGGATGTCAAAGAGCGTGGTTCTTGTTGACTTGGACACTATTATGAATAGTATATGACATTAAACTACTTAATAAAAGTAACAAATTATCGACTCCGGCCATTTTCTCCAATTCACTATTGGAAACGCTTGCAATAAATTTTTAAAAAGGTGTCGGGTACCACCGAGAATGCACCTGTTTACAATGAAAAAACAAAAATAAAAAAACAATAATTTTATATAGCTAGAACTACACAATTAGGAACTTTAATATTTGCTACATACAATGAACACCATGAAAACTCAAGTTTGTAGTGAGTTATATCCACTATGCATGAGTTGTAAATTTGTCAAATAGTGACGTGCTTAGGGTCTCCAACCCATGGAAACCGAAATTATGTTCACAACCTCCAAAATACTGAAATCATGTTCACAACCTCCAAAATTATCTTCCTTTTGTCAAAAATAAATCACCAAACATACGGATTTGAACTTGTGACCTCAAATATGCCAAGCAACTATATGCATTTAATTGACCACAATGTCTTCTTTACAAGTTTTATTTCATTGACATTCATGTATCTCAAATACTCTAATTATTTGGCAAGCCATAAATGTTGAGACTCAACAAGATGATGATCCTAGTGAAAATTAAGCACCTACACTAGGTGGGGCTTGCAAGCTATTTTTAGGTGTATGTCTATTTTTAGAATGTTGAGCAAATTATATTTATAGCAAGAGTCTATTTATAGATGGTTGAGAAAATTATATTTATAGATGAAGTTTTATTTTTAGATGCATGGGCGAAGTCTATTTATAGATCGCATGTCTAAAAATAGAATGCATGTCGATTATTATTATCTCTTAATAATAATTATACAATAAATAATAATATATTCTCTTGAAGCACTTGATTTCAGTTAATTGAAGTGGAAAACTAGTTAGCTAATAGAATTTTGAGTTCTAAGGTTGGTTGGTGGGACATGCAAGTGGAATTAGTTGTAACTAAGTGATTCGAAGTTGTAACAGAATTGGATGTGTAGTTATGTGAGTTGTAAAATAGTTTAACTTAGTTAAGTGAGTTAAAATCAGTTGTGCTAGTTGTAACTAGTTGTAACTAAAGATACACTAGTGAGAGATCAGTGAATTAAATATTAAATTAATTCACATGGAGTGATCTCACGTGCAACTAAAGATTTACTACTATTAACTACATGCATGTCAGATCCAGTGGAGACCTAGTTGAGAGATAGGTGAAAGGGACAATTTGACTATCAGTTGTGACATTAGTGGGTGCACTCATGCAACCACACACACATTGGAGATGCCAATGAGGATTGCGCAGTCAAGGCAAGGCAGGATCTTATTCATTCAGGGATTGTGATCAACAGGGATTGCGCAGTGGAGGCAGGCTATCAGCAGGCAGTAAATTGGCGCATGTATTTTCCAATTTTTGTATGACAGTGTGAGACGATTGTATATTGTACTAAGAGCTCTTGGATTAGAGTTTTGTATGAGATTGTTTCATGATCCATGACATATACATAATATATGATAGTGGGTTTTTAGCTTTATGTTTTCCTAGTAAAAACATCTGTGTTATGTGTGATTGATTTTTCTTCATGTGTTTGCAATTGGCGATTAAATTTCTACAAATATTTTAGTAGAAGGATTCTGTATTTAACAGTGGCATATAATTGTTAGATCAGGAGAATCCAGGCAATACATAATTGCATTAAAATTTTTACATGGTATTGGAGCAAAGAAGATTGCAATTTTGAAGCAGTAGCTGAGTTTGTTGGTGGAAACAATTCGAATTTGCTGCAAGAATTTCTTGGTGCAATAGTTAAGTAAACATCGAAATGGCTTTCAATCGTTTGTGGCTACAATATGCACTTTAGGGTAGCTCGAACTACATTGCATGGAAGGACAGGATGGAGGCGGTGCTTGAAGATAATGGCTTCAAGGAATTCATCGACAGTGATGTTCCTAAGCCCACTTCGACAGATTCTGCGTTACTTGACGCATGGCAAAAGAAAGTAGCGAAGAGGAGAAGGATTCTGTTGGAAGGTGTGCGAGACCATATTGTCTCAAGCCTTCATGGGAAAGCCACTCCATTTTCTATGTGGAAGGCTTTGACAGATATTTTCCAAAGCAACAACGACCATAGGAAATTAGCGCTGAAGGATAAACTCAGAAATATCAAGATGGAGAAGGGCGACAATATTCCTAAGTATCTCACAAAGTTTGTCCAATGACAAGATGAACTAGGGAGTGTGGGAATCATGGTTGCTGATGATGATTTGGTGAGATTGGATCTCTTAAGACTTCCTAAGAGTTGGCACAGTTATCAAGACTCTATCAACAGACAGGAAAAACTTTCGGATTGGGAATGAATGTGGTCGGATCTAGTGCAGGAGGAGTTCAGGCGAAACAACAGAGATGGCTCTTCATTAAAGCATGATGATGAAGAGGATTATGCTTTGGCTGCCAAGGCAAGGAAAGGGAAGGGGAAGAAATCCCATTCAAAATCCGAGATAAAGGCAAGAAGTTGGATTTGTCCAAGGTGAAGTGTTTTCATTGTCACGAACATGGGCATCTCGCCACTAATTGCCCACAGAAAAAGAAGAACAAAAAGGCTTATGGAGCTGCATCTGGTGAGGCCCTTGCCTCGCAATTTGAACTTGATTTCTCTTTGATCGCATGCTTGGTATCAAGCACAATGGGATCGGTGTGGTATCTTGATAGTGGTGCTTCCTTCCACATAACGGGAGATAAGGATATTTTCAGTGACTTGGAGGAGAAAGATCTCCAGATGCATATAGAGATGGGAAACAATGGACAATACAGTGCGACCGGCATTGGTACCACTACCTTTGAGAGGGATTCAGGTAAACCATTTCAATTGAAAGAAGTTATGCATGTTCCAGGTCTGAAGAAAAACTTGGTCTCAGTCGCGATGTTGGAGAACAAAGGCTATGACGTTGTTTTTAGCGATGGAAAAGATTTCCTGCGACATCAAACAATGGGTCAAACCAAGAGGATAGGGATTCGAGTTAAGAATCTCTACAAGCTAGAGGTAGAAGGTTGCGCTGCAATGATGGGCAAGGCAGAAAAAATGGTGAGTCGAGATGAGGGCGAATTATGGCACAGGCAATTGGGCCATCTTCATCATGGAGATTTGAAAGTCATGCAGCAAATATCTACTGGACTTCCAATGGAAACACTTGCTCAATTAGATCAGTGCAAGGGTTGCACCATGGGGAAGTATGCAAAGTCCACCTTTCATGAAAAGGAGAACCGTGCTTCGATGATCCTGGAGAGAGTTCACACAGACATGTGTGGACCATTCTCAGTTTCTTCAACAGCAAAACACATGTATTATGTTATTTTTGTTGATGACTTTTATCGTGAATGTTGGATCTCCTTCATGCAGAAGAAGGATCAAACATTCTCAAAGTTCTATGAGTTTAAGGCTTTGGTTGAGAAAGGGTCGGGGAAGTAAGTGAAGGCTCTGCGGAGCAATAATGGTGGAGAATACATCTCGAACGAATTCAAATACTTCTGTAGCAAAGAAGGAATTCGAAGAGAACTCATAGTGCCTCATAACCCACAACAAAATGGGGTCGCGGAGAAGAAGAACAGAGCGATCATGGGTGTTGCACGAGCTATGTTGCATGATCAGGGCCTACCAATGCATTTGTGGGTGAAAGCATGCAACACTACGGTTTATGTGCAAAACCGTTGTCCTCATAGAGTACTTGGCATGAGTACACCTGAAGAAGATTTTATTGGTAAGAAACCAGATATTTCTCACTTTAATATTTTTGGCTCATATGTTTCTCTCATAAACGATTACCAGACAAATGACCCTCTATGCTCTTTAAATAGAGATCATGTACCAATCAGGTGCTAAGCCACGGATCAAGTGTCGTTAATACCGAGGAGAGAGTGAATCGTCGGATCACTACAAGTCGTGACCATCGGATTATAAGTTACAAATGTACATAGTAAAGAAACGCACTTTACCTAAATCTACAGTAGACCAAGTTATACTTAACTATTTCCTATGTGTCGGAATATCCTAACATCCCCCCTTAAGAACAACTTGGGATAGGATTGAAGGATTTACAAAGGTGACACAAAAAGAGCCTATTTCCTATGTGTCGAAATATCCTAACATCCCCCCTTAAGAACAACTTGGGATAGGATTGAAGGATTTACAAAGGTGACAAAATAGGAGAAGGAAGGAGGCATTAGAGCCTATCCCCCCTTAATGATAACTTTCTTGAACTCCAAGCATTGATCGAAGTTTGGTAAACTTCGCTTCTATGAGAGCCTTTGTAAAGGTATCGGCAATTTGATCATTGGTTGAAAAATATTGTACTTCAAGAACACGATCATGAATGAGCCTTCTAATAAAGTGTATATGAAGCTCAATGTGTTTCATACGCTGATGTTGAACTAGATCTTTGCATAGTTGAATGGCACTCTGATTATCACACCAAAGTGTAGTTGGATGTTGCTAATGAATACCAAATTCAGACAAGATATGACAAAGTCACATGGCTTCCTTGCTGGCTTCAACGGCACCACGATACTCTGCTTCTGTCGAAGAAAGAGAGATGGCACTTTGTTTCTTACAAGACCAAGTACTAGGTCCTGAACGAAGAGTGAATACATATCCTGCAGTAGACTTTCTATCATCAGGGTCACCAGCCCAATCAAAATCAGTGAAACCAATCAACAATGGAGATGCTCCTACATTGTAATGAATCCCGAACTAAACTGTACCTCGAAAACACACTCTAAATCTCTTGCCTCGTTTTAACCCTACTTTTTATTCTAATAGTATGTTAGATCTAACTTCTTTGTAAAAAATGTTGTTCTGTAATATTCCTAACTGTATGAAATATTTAAGAATGCAGTAAAAGGTAATTCTAGATTTTAACAGAGAATCTATTACCGAAATAATACCGTTAGCAAAATCGTAGTTGCAGAATGTCTGGTCTTGTAAAATACTCGAAACCGAACAATACTTGCAAAGGATTATGGAATACAAGCAAGCTGATTCAAATCACACTATGGAACATTAATTGTAGAAGCCTATCGAACAAAACTGGGCCGCAAAGTGATACAGTAACATGAACACAGTAAACCATGCTACACAGTAGACCATGCTATGCCGAATAATTCCAGTAAATGTGTGTGCGAGAATACATAGCAGGATCTCGGAGTTCCATTAAAAATTTCCAAAAAATATGAATCTACATTGATTGTGCGGTTCCATTAAAAATTTCCAACGAATGTGAATCTACACTGGCTATGCGATAATAGATAGCATGAGGCCAGAGTTCCATTAAGAATTTTCGAATAACAAACTCTGAAATAATAAAATACTTGCCTTAATGACATATCTTACAAACGATGCAGTTGCGTTAATGAGAACATCTGGTGAATGCGTTCATTAAAGGACCGATAATTCAGCAAATCCTCCAAACTTATGTCTACCGAAAAATTCCAGCAAATGTGACTGAAAATTTAACAGGTTCCACGAGAATAGATAGCAAGAGTTTTGAATAATCACTACGACAAATCGACTCACGTTAACGAGAAATTTCACGGGCGATCAACATTTACACTTTATATTAAACCTAGCTTATTGTTTCATGACAAATGACGTAGAGCCTTAAGCTTCAGAGCCCCCGTGGTGTTGGTGTGCGCCTATCGACACGTTGGGAATCCCAACCCCCAAACTTCACATTAGCAATCAAAAAATTATTTTGTTGAGCATAAAAAATTAATACTAAAACATGATTTATATATGTCACCACCTGTCAATGATGATTAACTTTCACTAAGATTAGTGTGGCCTATCGGACTTCTAAAAAAAGAAAAATAAAAAAATCTAAGTGTATTTTGTTTCTATGATTTAGGTGAAGAAAAAAAACTCCAAAATCATTATAGAAAAATTAACTTAATATATCAAAAAAATTAGAAATATGGCAGATGTGAATTGAAAGCAGATGCAAGTAATTATATAAATTATTTAATATATCCTTCCTAATAAAATAATTAATATTATATAAATTATTTAATTTCTAAAAATTATAAATAAACATAATATATTACAACTTATACAACAATTAAATAATAATAAATAGTATGCACTTCATAATAAATCATTAACATTACATGAATTAAAATATAATTTATCTATTGGGCTCAACTTAAATATAGATTAGGGTAAAATGCTGTGTTGCATTGTTGACCTAGATAGCACTGCCCCTACTTGATTTCATAGTGAGACAACATCCATGGATGTTGGCGGGGGTGATCCCCCTCCCCCCCTGCCAGAGCTCATCGCATTCAAGAAATTAGTGGCTGGAACCTCCAAAAGACCGCTATCTGAGACACAACAGAAATTTGTCAGGAAATTGGACTGTATCCCCATTGTTGAGTTGTCGATTGAAGAAATATGCAGATCAATCGTCAATCTAGTAGATAGAGGGCTCATTGGCCAGTTTACTGGCCTCTGGCCCTCCCCCAAATCCGTAGAAGCTTGGGTGCAGAGGAACTGGACGCCACTCATATCAGAAAGGATTAAGAGCGATTCTTTGTTTTCATTTTCAAAAGTGCAGAGGAAAAAAACCTCATCTTCGGAAACAACCCATACTTCATGGGGCCTCAAGGTCTATATCTGAACAAATGGACCCCTGACTTCGACCCAGCCCAAGGTGCGTCGTCCGTCGTTCCAGTCTGGGTCCATCTACCCCATCTTCCATTACATTGTTGGAATAAAAAATCTCTGCAAGCCATCGGTAACTCGCTCGGAACGTATATAGACCAAGCAGTGAGAAAATATTAGTATTCATGCGCACGGATCTGTGTGGAGGTGGATATGGAAGTAGGGTTACCAAAATCAATCAAACTAACTGCTGCAGATTGGACGCACATTCAGGAATTAGACTATGAGCAGTTACCCTTCAAATGCAGACACTGCCACGGCTACGGCCATTTTGCAAGGTACTGAAAAAAAAAAAGATCGCCAAAGAAAGTGAAAATGTGAAAGCCGATCAATGGACCACGGTGCAAAAAGCAGGGACAGCAAAACCTAGAGGTAAAGGCACAGCAAAAGAGAGTAACCTTGGGTCAGCGGGGCAAGAACAAAGAGACAGGAACACCAACCCCATGCCGAAAGCAAGAATTCAAAACATAGAGCCTAACAAAGCAGTAGAAGTACCAGAAGAAAATAAAGATAGCAGTGAACAATCAAAGCTCTCCCCCAACAGAAAAGGCAACGAGTAACAAGGGCAAACGAAGGTAACTCCTGAAGTTTCCCCCTCCCCCACATATGTCGACATAGCCAGAAAGAAAATATTAGAATCGCCAAGCTCCTCGGAGGATGAGATCCTCGAAAGGCCTGCTAAAAGAGCAGGAAGAAAGTCTCGAAGAGAAGCAAGGGAGGAAGAAGCAGAAAGACAAAAAACTCAAGGAAGTCAACCAACAATAGAAATGCCAATCGAAAGGAGCACAAGAACAAGGCCTCCAAAAGGAGGAGCTCCTACCACCCCCAGCAGTGAGTAATGAAAATAGTCACTTGGAATTGCAGAGGTTTGGGGAATCCGGCAAAAATTGAAGTGGTCAAGGACCTCATGAAAACGGAACAAACAGACATCCTCATGCTCCAAGAGACAAAAATTGAAGGGGATGCCCTTCTAGAGATCAGTAAAAATAAATGGCAGAAGAATGCAGGGAAAGCGATAAGCGCAAGGGGCTCTTCAGGAGGAATTTCTACCTTATGGAAGGAGGACCAATTCAAGCTTGTCAACTCCTTCAACACCGAGCACTGGAGTTTCACAGAGCTGAAGCACATAGCAAGTAAGTTAACTCTTGCACTTTTCAATTTATATGTACCGGTAATGTATTCAGAGAAGAAAGATTGTTGGAAATCACTAAATTAATTCCTAGAGCTGCACTCTCCAACTAACACCATCATTGCTGGAAATCTCAATTTAGTGATGAATGCAAAAGAAAAAAGAGGAGGCAGAAATAGTAAGGATCAAATGATTTATGTGGTCGAAGATATAATACAACAATGGGACTTAATGGATTTTAAACCAAAGAAAGGGCTATGTACCTAGACCAACAACACGACAGGGGATGATCACATCTCGGCCAGACTGGATAGGTTTTTAGTACAAAGCACCTATTGTTGGAAAGGAGAATAATCTCCACAGCCATCCTCCCCAAACTCACCTCGAACCACGAACCCATCCTTCTCTTGTTGGAGGAGGAAGAAAACTTGGGTCCAATCCCGTTCAGATTTAGCCCATTGTGGAATGGAAAAAGTGGATTTTTAGAGATGGTTGGTTTGGCATGGTCCACCCCTGTTAGTGGCTCTCCCAGCTATGTTTGGGAACAAAGACTAAAAATTACAAAAAAGGCTCTCAAGGAATGGAGCAAACTCCCTACAAATACTCCCAATATTTAAAGAAAGGAAACAGTGCAGCAGCTGGGAAATTTCCAGAGAGAAATGGACACCATAGACATAACAAAAGCAGAACTAGATAAAGAGCAAGCAGCCCAATGTAAATCCTTTCGCTCCTTCAAAAATGAAGAAGAATATTGGAGATTAAAGTCCCGCAACCTTTGGTTGGAAGCTAGAGACAGGAACACATCCTACTTCCATCGACAATGCAGAGCCCGTCTTTCGCGGAACCACATCTCGGAGATCACAACCTCTGATGGGATGCTTTGCAAAGGCATAGATCAAATAAAAGTAGCTTCTATCTCACACTTCCAAAAACTATACAGTAAAGGGAATGAGGATAGTGAAAAATTCAACAAAGAATTTCTCAAGAATATTCCGCCATTGGTCTCTAAGGTTGACAACATATATCTACTGAAGCAAACCAATGAGAAAGAAATCAACAAAATCATTTGGTCCATGGATCCAGACAAAGCCCCTGGGCCTGATGGGTTCACAATTCATTTTTACAGGATATGCTGGGATGCAATCAAATTAGATCATATTAGAATGATAGAAGGATTCCTACAGAAAGCAAAAATGGGGGTCAACACCAACTCAAATTTTCTTGCATTAATTCTGAAAGAAACAAACCTCGGCTCCTTCGAAAGGTTCAGGCCTATCTCTCTCTGCAATGCCTCTTACAAGATTATTGCAAAAGTCCTTGCCAATAGAATCAAGCCACTTTTGGGCAGCCTCATCTCCTCCAGGCAAGGAGGCTTCGTCAAAGGAAGACATATTCTGGATAATGTAATTCAAGTACAGGAAACCATGCACTCCAGTAACCTCAGAAAAGAGAAAGGCATGTTGGTCAAGTTGGACATGGCTAATGCCTTCGATAGAGTAAACTTGTCCTTCTTATACAAAGTTCTTCTCTCCTTCGGATTTGAGCAAGAGGTTGTAAACTTGATTAAAACATGCACCAACAGGCCTTGGATAGCCCCTTTGGTAAACGGGAGGCCAACTAACTTCTTCCAAGCTTCGAGGGGACTGAGGCAAGGATGCCCCCTCTCTCCATTTCTATACATTCTATTGGCAGACACGCTCAGCAGAAAATTGGAGCAAGACAAGGTAGCTGGAGCTACTCCATGTTTGAGAATCATGAAAGAACTAGATCCAATAAATCATGCCCTTTTTGCTGATGATTCCCTCATGTTGGGAGGAGCCTCCAGTATAATAGCTTATGTGTTCAAAGCTACCCTCCAAGCCTACTACAAAGTATCCGAAGCAATGATAAGTGAAAGAAAAAGTGTTATCTATAGCTGGAATGTGGAAGAGAATGAGATTCGGAAAGTAGCCAGCATTTTTGGGTTCAATGGCTATTCCAGATGGGATAAGATTAACTACCTCGGGCTCCCTTTAACATTGGGCATAAACAGGTCTTCTCTGTGGGATGAAGTGTTAACTAAAATCAAAGCCAAAATCGCAGCATGGGGAGGACAATGGTTAACGCATGGAGGCAAGCTAACATTGATAAAATCGGTTCTTTCATCTCTCCCGATTTACCAAGCTTCCTTTCTTATGGCTCCAAAAACAATTTCTAGGCAAATCAATAAACTCATGCGAGACTTTCTGTGGCATGGTGGCAAAGGGAATCAATGGAAATTGGACTTGGTTAAATGGGATATAGCTAAACAACCTTTGCGTGAAGGTGGTCTTCAAATCAGAGACCCGGATCATGCCAATACGTCCTTGGGCTGCAAGATCCTGTGGCAGATGCATATTGATCCTAAGCACCGTGCAAGCCAAACGCTAAGATTCAAATATATCCCAGCTGCATCATTAAGGAATATTCAAAACGCTCACAACAGGAACAACACACAGTTATGGAGCCTTTGCACAAAAGGAATAAACTTTTTCATGCAATACTTATATCGAATTCCAAGAAACGGGAAGCGTGTCAAATTATGGACAGACAAGATAATGGGGCATGCACCATTGGCATCCATTGCTAGCCTTGATGAAATCCGAGAGTTACTGGAAAACGGAGGCATTAAAAATATTTATGACATTTCGGATTGGGACGAAATAGGAAATTGGACTTATTGGAAAATTAGTAACATCTCAGATCACCTTCTACAACATGCAATAACGCTCAAAGAAGAACTATGTGACGTTGCTCTGGTGCATAAGACTGCTAAAGATAAATGGGGCTGGGGTCCCTCAGGCATATACTCCTCCGCCAAGGGCTATGCTTTGCTGCAACCACAGAGAGACAAAATCTTTCCTGCAAGCTTTTGGGCCCAGGTATTGGACTCAATGGCATTACCCAAAATAAAAAAAAAAAATTTGGACATTAATGCATAAAAAAAATCTTGGCTGGTGAAAACTTATTGAAAAGAAGTATTGTTGGTCCACATAGATGCACTCTCTGCGAACAAGCCATGGAAACCATTGACCATCTGTTTGTGGACTGTCCTTTCGCGAATAAAGTCTGGATTCTTATCGTCCATGGCCTCAAGGTTGTTGCCCCCTCCAAAATTTCAGTAGTCGATCTCTTCTATACATGGAAGGACCAATATCCTTTGATCATAAACAATTCCCTATGGGCCCGAGTCTGGTTCACCATTCCCAAGTTTGTGTGCTGGAAACTATGGCTTGCTAGAAATGAACAGATTTTCAATAATGTAGCCTAGACCCCCAACATTGTAGCCGCCAAAGAAAAAGGCCTTCTTCTCGAAACATTGAGCACCCAAGTTCTCAAAGCTGAAACTTCGTTACATCAAGAGGAAAAGAAATGGTTCGGGACCTTTGTCTTCAGACATAGGAACCACAGCATTGAAAAACCCCACCTCAATCTAGAGAGGAGGTTAAGAGACAAGGACGAAATATTTCAGAGTTGGTGGAGGAAGCAAGGAATAACAACAATCTTCTTTGATGGCGCCTCCAAGGGAAATCCTGGGATTGCGGGCGCTGGAGGCCTTATATATTCTCCAGATGGAACCTCAAGAGAAACTTTCAGCTAGGGACTAGGACAGAGAACTAATAATCAAGCAGAAATACTGAGCTTGATAAAAGTCTGCCAAATAGCCAAAGAAATTGGATTCAAGGAGCTGCAAGCATTTGGTAATTCCGAAATTCTGATCAAAAGGATATATTCGAAAGGTCAGTTCAATGATGTTGGACTAAATAAGAACCTTCAAAGGCTGAGATTCATCCTATATGAATTCACCTCCTTCAAATGCTATCACATTCTTAGAGAATCAAACAAAGAAGCAGACACATATGACAACAAAGGTTGCCTTCTGGATCAAGGAGACCTCAACGTAAACAATGGAGTACAACAAAAGTTTGCATTCCGTGAAAAGGAAACCAGTATGTAATAGGAAAATGGCAGTAGTCCTGTATTGAAGGCTTTTAGGCCTCGACCAACCAGATTTCTCTATAAATAAAAATTCATACCCGTTTAAGTTAAATAAATAAATAAATATATATATATATATATATATATATATATATATATATATATATATATATATATATATATATAATTTATTTATTTAAAAATATATATAGATTAAGGAAAATGTATGACAACTTATACAACAATTAAACAATTAAATACATGTGATAACCATCATGATAATCAATAACATCATTATAATCAAATCCCAAAAATAAATTGTCGCTAATAATACGTAAAATCTTTCCTCCCAACTTAGTGAAAATTCAAAAAATGCACTCTCTAAATCGAAAGATTCAAATTTATACACCAACAATTAAAAACATAAGATCACAATTACAAATATATATTTACATTACTTTAAACATTAACGGACATTATATATACTTAAAAGGTGGATTACTCTTGGGATCCTCTTAATTGAAATACAGGTACTACCTAATCCTCTACATTTATTCTTTATTTTACTTTATTGTTTCCGAGGTGGTGAAAGTCGACGATATCTCCACGCTCGTTCAATGTGACCATTGAACAGAAAGTCGAGCGGGATGCTTTAACATTTTTTTATAATTGACATTTCCAATAACATACAGATCAGAGATATATACGTCCAAATTCTGTACATCGAACTCAGCCATTGATGGATTTCCTGTGCCATCTTGCTCTTCGATGTGCATGGACCTGCGTCTCTTTCTCGTTTGCATCCATCGTTGTGAGCAGACGAGTGAGTCTGCCCAACTTATTAGACTGACCAGAAATGATAGCAGCTGTGGATGGATTCTGAGACAAAACAATCTCATACCCATCTCCAGTTGAACTCATTCCTTCTGCCAGCAGCTGCCAAAACATGGCTCCCCCACCTGCTCCTCCCCTGCTAGCAGAAGCATATATCTGTTTATAAATCACATCAAACAACCTGTCTCTGTCACCCATACTGAATCCTGGGTCTTTGGAAGATTTCCCAAACTCTGCAAAAATAACTGGCTTTTTCAATGTGCTGCTTCCATCTTCCAGATGGTTTTCTAACCAACTTTGCACAAATGAAAGCTGGCCCTCTTCCTCTGATCCAGCAAGCCTTTAAAGTTCAGATCACAGTTCAATATATTAGTGCAAGCTCTACATCATTCTCAACTAATGAACACATGTTACTATAATAATGCACTGCCTGCCTGTAAAATTACATTCAATGAATGTAGCACCAGTGTGACTCAATCAACTTCTCTTGGACCCAAAATCTAACATATATAACAGAGTCCAGAAAACAGATCTAAGTTTGTAAAAACATATTGATCTAAAACTTTTGATCACTCCACTCTTGGGAAAAAAAGCATTAAGACTTACCAAATGTCAGGATAGCAATGTACAGTTGCAAAATCAATTCCTGTGATTTGGTTGTTGGTGATGAAATCTGTACCCACAGAAAAGCCTGGATTGATATATTCCTTGGACTCTCCATAAAACCCTTCCAAGCCAGCCTCCAAAAGATGGTTTCCATCAATGGATTTGACATGGCTAGCCATCTCCTCTATCCATCCCTGTTTGCTCATCACAGCCCACTCACATTTTTACTCATAACAGTGACACACTGTCATTATCCAAATAACTAATTACCAGAAAGGAAAATTATTAGTAGAAAGCCACCAACGTATAAAGCCTGGAAGAGAAAAGATGATTTCTGACCTGGATGGTTCTCCCAGAGGGATCACTCTCACAACGAGGTTCGTTCATGAGCTCCCATGCAAAGATTGTAGAGTCATCCTTGTAGGCTACTCCAGTAATGCTGTTCACTCTAGTTAATACAGTCTGCAGAAAATTGTAGATTTGACTAGTTATTTGTGTGTATATCTCTTATATGCAAATTGGGCTATGCATGTGTATATGCACAACAATAGAAATGTATGCATAATATTAGACAGAAATGGACATTTATACGCTCTGTTACCTTAACATGGTTCTTATAGTAGCCTTTAACAGTGGGATCTGTAAAGAAATCATCCTCAGAGTTGAGATTCTGTCCTGCATTGCGAGCCCATTGAACATATTGGGCCTTTCCTCCAAAACTCACATAATTGTTCACCAGGCTAAGTATTACTCTCACACCATACTTGTTGGCTTCAGAGACCACAAAGTCCAGGGCCTTTATTAAAAAACAGAGAAACCAATCAACCCAAAATATCAGAAAAATAAACAATGCCAGCTGATCCAGGCACCCGAAAACAAAAACTCAGGAAAAAGGAAATGCATGAAGGGCTTGAAGGCTTGATCTATCCAAGACTTCATGCACATACCTGAAAGACTTGTTCATCATATACACCAGGAGAAGTCTGCAATGCCTGGTACTGGCCATCATTGAAGGCCCAAGTCCTAGCAACATTGAGCCCATGAGCTGCAGCTTGTTGAAAAACAGAGGTAACCTTATTTCTCTGTGCTGGATCTGCTGCCATGGTCATTAGCCAGTAAGAGTTGAACCCATTGACAAACAGAGGGTTCCCATTAACAGAAAATTGGGTGCCTTTTGTCTCCACAAATGCACTTCCTCCTGCTGAAGCTTGCTGAAGAAAACTAAGAAAGAAGAGAGGAGCAAGAACCCAAAAGCTCACTTGCATAACACCAGCCATTTGATTAGAAAAACACTCTTGACAGACCTCAGGAAAAAATGTACATTCCCAGATTTAGAATCAGAAACTACTCAAATGAGGATCTCTGCATTGGTGAGCAGATCTCCCAACACTGAAGAGCTTTCAGACCTTATGACACAATAGAAGAGTATAATATAGAGCTCAAGATGCTAAAACTGAGTACTTAGCACGTGACATTGAGAATGGGAAGCGCTGAAAGCACATACTGGGTTCTGTGGGGTCCAGTGAACATTGTCCGAGAATGGCAGAACAGGTGGAACATTTTTCATGAATGGGTCACATGGGAATGTGACTCTATGTCACCGCTCGATTCGTTAGGATGGATCGGGGATTGGGAATGGAGGAGATTTCGGAAAATATTATCAAAATGAATTTGAGTCATCGGTCATGTTTATTGCAAACACTGTCATGGAATGGGGTAGCTGCATTAAGATAGAGAGCAGTTAGTTTCGTGTGAGACAAAAATTAAAAATTAATAGGAAGCCACCATGACTATTGGAAAAAAAAAAAAATTTACCTTTGTTTTTAACTATGGTGAATTGATATTTTTATTTTTTTAAATCATTGGTGGTTGATGTAATATTTTTTTAATTAATTAAGTTAATTAAAAGAGTAGAAGATCACAATTATTTTTGAGATAAATTTCAATTTTTTTTTTTTTCCTTTGTTTTTAACTATGGTGAATTGATATTTTTATTTTTTTAAATTATTGGTGGTTGATGTAATATTTTTTTAATTAATTAAGTTAATTAAAAGAGTAGAAGAGCACAACTATTTTTGAGATAAATTTCAACTTTTTTTTTTCTTTTGTTTTTAACTATGGTGAATTGATATTTTTATTTTTTTAAATCATTGGTGGTTGATGTAATATTTTTTTAATTAATTAAGCTAATTAAAAGAGTAGAAGAGCACAATTATTTTTGAGATAAATTTCAACTTTTCATTTTTTATTGCGTCTTTTTTTTTTTTTTTTGGTAATTTTTGTAAGTTTAGCAGTACTTTTCTATTTTCTATTAATCAAAAAAGCTGCAGGTTGCAACATCAAAACTTGATGGCTTCAACTTGCCCGAAGGAAACCAGGTCTATTGGCCACCTTAAAGAGTTAAAAGCCATATAGTATTGGAAAAGTTCAAACCTTCTAATAAGTGCTATGTCCATTCTACTATTTCTAACAAATTCTAACTGTAAATAGTAAATGATATCCGCAAAATACATAAGAAAACTAAGGAAGTATTTGCTCAATCATCTGAAGATTCAACAAGTGTCAGGTCTTTGACATTGGAGCCAGGCATATCCACCTGATGCATTGTTTGCAGTTAATGCTCTATTCGTCCATGACGAGTTGTAGTATGATGCTGCGAAACACGGATCTCTTGTATCTCTCTTTTGATATCTTGCAGAACATAAACCACTTTGGGGTCTCCTCCCATTTCATGTAAGCTCATGAGAGCCTTGGCCAAAATGCATTTGAGCATCCAGTATGTGTGAATAAACTGATGAAAAAGGGGCAGTCTCCCTCTTGTGTTTCCAGGGTCTTTAATGAATTCCATTGCTTCCTCATGTATGTCTATCTCCTCTTTGTTGTTGCAGTCTCTCTCCCAACCCTAAATAAGATTTTGAACCTGTGGATGATTACCTGTAGAATATACATCGAAGAGGTTTTCCATAACCTCTTTGTTTGATTTTCTTCCACGCTTGTTGGACCCTGCAGTGGGCTTAAGAAGTTTATGTTTCCCTTTATCCTTTACCTGGTTCTTGGTCGGTTGTCCTTTAACCATATTTGTATTCCAAAGTACAAACACTTGATTGTGTTGTTGAAAATCCTTGGGCAGTGATTGGGCAACACCTATTATTAATTTAAAGAGGCCATTATATCACAAGAAAAAGCCAATAATTGTTTGCATGCAACAATAAATAGGTCCCACAGCAGCCGTCGTTACCAAGTAATAGTCAGCCCTGCATTTCCTTCTAAGGGTGGTAAAATTACGAGCAGTCTTCTGATAAAGATTGAAATGTAGGATGAGATTATAACAATTGAGCTTAGGTAGTGAGGGGGTAGAATTCAGACTACGCAACTCCCATACTCACAAACAATGAGGACGGGGGTGCGACCCAATTAAACAAAGGCTCCTATAACCCTCCCAATTAATTCCATAACCAGAGTCAGAGCCATTAACAGTATGCCGAGGCCTTAAAACAAAGAATTTCTCCCACAAACCCTACAAAGAGCCAGTATCGTGACAGAAGAAATGAGGGGGAGCGGATTCAAAGATAGAAATACAACAAGCGCCATTATCAGGGTGGTCCTGCATAGCCATGCATGCTAATTCATAGGTCTGAGACGCGGAAGCCTACATCCCGCCATTACATACCCAAATCGGGGCACAATTAGATTGGACACCATCATGACAAAGAATTTGAAAGCAAGGATTGACAGTAGAGGCTGGTAAGGTAAGATTCACTAAAACATAGGGCAATTGACTCAAGCAGATAGACAGAAAAACGAGAAACCGTAAATACCCTTTATTTAAGGCCATGCAAGCAAAGAAACCATACTGTAAGCTATAATAGGAATCATAATTCGACAAACATCCATAGTACTGAGCAACATGCAAGCCCATTAAGTTTCGGCAGCCCCCATCAAAAACTAGACATTGAACATGAGAATACGAATTGAGCAATGGATAGTTGTCAACCCTAAAAATTATAATGGAACCAACCGAACGAATGACCTCTGCATGCATTGTAAGAAGATACACCACGTACCAGGTAACGAGATGAAGTCACAGGCCATCAACCTTCTTCCGCACTGCTCCTCCTTCCTCCGAATTGCGGTAGAGATCTGTGCTTCCCTTCCTTTCCACTACTTGCAATAACCCCTTCAAACGCCGACGTTTTTTCCCAAACCTCTCTAACAGTGTTACTTGGCCTCCAGCTATGTCGTCGGCAACCATTATGAACCGACATGTGAATGTACTACCTAACCAGCCGTCCGCCAACCTCATGCTCGAGTGACCATGTGGTGCACGCCGTCGAGTGACACCTCACTTCTCCTATCATCCGCATGACACCCCGATCGGGGAGTTTGTAACTAAGTCTTATTCAAAATACTAAAAACATTTTTTATGGAAACTAATAATAATCATTAAAAAAAACAAAAAACTAAAAACTAAACTTAATTTTAACAAAAATTTCAATATTCAATAACATTTTCAAAAAATAAATAATACTTATATCATTTTTAAAAATTGCAAAATTGCAAAAAAAAAAAACTTTAATGTTTTGTTCATATTTTTACATTAATAATAATTAAAAAATCAAAATTTTATAAATTTGTAAATTATTTATTTTAATATTTTATTTTAATTAATTTATATTAAACAAAATTACACTTAACAATTTTTTTTTTAATATTTTTGACCCCTCTCCTCCCATACTCAATATAAACAATTCATTACTTTCCATACAATAATATTTATAAACACTTCATTATTTTCAATACAATAATATTTTTAATTATTATAGTCCTTGAAATAATTGAAATTTATCTTTCTTTTAGATAATTTTTTTAAATTATAACCAACTATTTAAAATTTTATTTACATAATTTTTTATAAAAAAAAAATGATAATTAATTTATATATATAATTTATTGATTTTATTTAGGATTATTTTTTTTAATATAATTTATTTTTTATATAAATATTACCAAAATATTAATTATGTTTTTCTTCCTTTATTGTGTTTAAAAAGTTTGAGATTGTTAGAAATTTTCGAAAGAGATGTGAATGATTTAGTTTGTCTAATATTTCTGATGATTACTCTTTCCATAATTAAGATTGGATGGTTCTTTTTCTCTATATATATAATTCAACATTTAAATAATTAATAATAGTTGTCTTTTTTTTCTTTTTAATATTTAAAAATATAATTAACAATGAGAATAGTTGCAATGCAGCATATTCCCTACCTCTACTGCTAATTAAGGTGGTCCTCATTTCCTTCTCCACACATGTTTTCTCTGCACTGCTACCTCCGCACACACTCTAGGTTGGGCTTTGCTAGCGCTTTCATGGTTGTCAAGGTGCTGCAGCATATTGCCCACATGCAGCTCCATATTAATTAGGATGTGATGAGAAAATTCTATGCATGTAATTTATACTTACTTATAGTTCTTAAATGTTTGGGTAGGAACTGGACTTTTTTTGTCTTTAGCTCGTGGTTGCGTGATAATTGGTGAATTTTGTTTTATGAAATTCATTTTTACAATATCACATTACTTCCATATTACCTTCATGTCACCTTCATTCCACCTCCACATCATTACATTTACCTCATCATTGGGTTATAACTATGCTTTTCCAAAGTTTATTAATTCTTAACATTTTTAAATGGATTTGTGGTTAAACTTTAGAAAATAATATGATTGTACTTATACCTAACAATTAGAATGAGTTTGTTGACATGTGTAGGTACAAAAGAAGCTTCCTAGGCACCCTTATGTAGCACTCTATGTTCAAATTCGAATTTGAGGAGATCATGGACCTCATGGAGGAGATCATGGAGGATAGGGTTATGTGTCACCATTGGTTGAGAAATATGTGGGTCAAAGGAGGGAATAGTGGATTTACATTTATGAGTTTGTTATCATAGCTTTTGTATAAATAGGAGTGTTATCTCCTTTCATTTGTAATCTTGATTTGTAATCGTAATCTTAATCTTCTTCTTCATTTTGTAATCTTAGTATCTTATAGGTTGGTAGTGAGAAGTTAGATTGGAGAATCAATGTAATGGTTGCAATTGCAATTTGCAATTGATGATAAATAAGACAGAGCTTCTTTGATCCTCTACATTTGACTTTTCTTTTGGTATGCTTGTGAATCCTTGGAAGGATCCCCATTGCCTAGCAAGCACACTTTTATTTTAGTAGGCTTTTATTTTATGTTTGTTTGTGAATTTCATTAGATTAAATTATTAGGTTCATATGTTTGGAATATTAATGAATGACCTTTCGTAAGAAAGTAATAATGTTTCCTTCAATAAATTTGATTTGTTATTTAATGTTTGATTTCATTAGTTTAAGTTTCTGATTTATATGCTTGAGATATAAATGAATAGTCTCCTGTAAGAGAGCTTTAAGATTTCATGCAATCAATCAGAATTAGGTTTAAGTGCTTTAATTTCATTAGTTTAAATAGTTTGTTGATTAAGATGATTAGAAATATTAATGAACAGTCTCTTGTAAGGGAACCTTAATATTTCTTACACTTGTCACAATTTCTTTAGATTTCATTTTGTTAAATGACTAAATAGGTGTTGGAGATCCTAATGAAAAACCTCCTGTAAGGGAGCTTTGGCATTTCTTCACCTAGCTTAGTTTAGTTTGTCTCTAAGTCCATATATATTGGATGATCCTCGAAGTTTACTTACCTGGATTGATAGTAAAATGAAACTCTAATTTGCATCCACATTTTAGACCAAACATTTTGGCATCGTTGCCGGGGAGGATGATTTAGAGATAGACTTAGGAAGACATTTTTATTGCAATTTCTTTTTATGGGCTAACTTGTGAAACATGGTGACAGCAGGATCTTCATAAAGGAGTTTAAGTTGAGCTTTTTTATTTTTCTTTTCATACTTACTTAGTTTCAAATTCAGTTTTTAAACCTCCAATTTCTTACTAATTCATCTACGGATGAGAAATTTGAATATGTTAAACATGTACTTTTTGGAGAAAAAGAATAATCTTGAAGACTGGTTCCAAAAGAACTTTGCGCAAACTCCAAAAATAAGACAGGTTACTCACATTCTTGCAAATCATAAGGTAAAAATTTTAAATCTTGATGTGAGCATTTTTAAATTCTTAGTCCGTAGGTGGCTTCATTGGAAGCATTCTTTTACCTAGGAAATAAAAAATCTTTCAAGCAAGTTAGATAGAATAAATTAGGAAAATAAAACGAGCTCGTTAAATTTTTTAGTCTTATTTTCAAAAATAAAAAATAAAAAATCATCATGAATAAATGAATAAATTTAGTGGCACAGTAAGACCTACTTCATCATCACATTTCTATATCTTGTTTCTATATCACGGGTAATCCAGGAGCTTGATTATCAGAAGGCTTTGTCCTCTGAGAATATAAATGCCCCCGCGACATTGCAGAAACAGTATAGACAATGCGAGGTTTTTTCACAAATCTTGATTGTGTTTATTATCCATCCATGCTAACCTGCATAAATTAAAAAAATCAAGAGATTAGTATGCCCTCTTCCTACGCTTCGTGTGATCAGGAAGATAAGAAAATCTATCGATTTATTTCAAATAAAAATACTCTCGCTGAAAAATTGATTTGCGCATTCTATCGATTATAAGAAATTTGCAAGCTTCCAATATCGATCTGTTGCAACAATTTATTTATTTATTTATTTTTAATCTGTTCAAACTAAATTCGCAGCATATTGAAATAAATCAATGGCATTATTAATGCACATATGATTGTTTGATTTTGCAATATGTTTATCACATTCTCCAGTTCTGGCTTCTTGATTTAAATCTATTGTTCATGTGCCATAATTTTCTCTTGTATCGAGATAACCATTACACCCAGAAAGTTAAAAACAAAAAAAAAAAACTTGAACTGTGTGAATTGAAGAATCTGTATTTCGATCTTATTTGAATTGGCCACTATAAGATAGAATCTATTGAATTTGAAATTCTTACATTAGGGACAATGCAGCCTACACTACAAGGCATCAAAGTCTTTGACATTCAAGAGAATGAGATAATCATTGAACCTATTCTTAAATTGTCTAGAAACCTTAATATCATTATAGCCGTAAAATCATTTGGTATAAGGGCAATTGTACAATTAATGGATTTGCACATTTTCACTGTTCCACGGGTTATTTTGAAGCCTTTTGTGCATGCTTTGGTAAGATTTTAGTGTCCCTTATGAAGAAGCCATACGTTGACTTTGGACTACAACTAGGAGAACTGGTTTGGCTTCATGCCAGTGCATTGCATTTCTTTAAAAAGTTAGAAAGCTTCACTGTCAAACCCATGGTGCATATACCCTGTAATCATGGCCGTCCATAAAACTACATCTCTTTCAAGCATTTCATCAAAAATTTGGCATGCATTAGAAATCTGTCCAACTTGAGGATTGTGAGCTGGAAAATATTAGCAGCAATATATTACTAAAATGAGTAATGCAAATCTCAGATGCTCAAGTGAATCCAACCATGCATCAAAGTCATCCTTTGAAACATTTGGGACATTCATATGTGATGACATACTTGATCTGGGAGGTAATAAACCTACAACTACAGATTTGCATCATGAATATTCTTCACATTAACCTCCTTCAGCCAATATTAACTATTTCACCGAGAAAGCCACCATAGTTTTCTCTGGCATCTGTTCAAAGAACGAGAGATGAACCCATCATTATCGATTTATTTTGATAGATGAACCCAACAAAAATTGGTCAAAAGGCTATCACTACAGATGTGGGATCTCACTCATTTGATGCGGAAAATGCTATTCTTGTTAAATGTTGTGTCAGACATTGACGAAATGACATTTATTTGGAGATTATGAGTTTGATTTTGTGCTAATTTTATATATTTAATTATTCAACCATTATCCAAATATGAAATCTAGTTGTGAGATCCAATTATTAAGCCTTATTTGGAACGATTTGATGATTATGATGGAAATTCAAACGTGAATATGAGTGGCTGGTTTTTATGCATTCTGCAATAGTCGGTGGAGAAGGTTGAAGTAGAACTCATGATATATCGCAATCCCAATCTCACCCTGCACTCTAGTGATTAATGCTATGTTACAACACAGGTATCACTATGGCGAATACCACCTCAATATCCATCTTGAGATTTTCCAGTTTAATTCACGAGGAGGAGGAAATCAGCCAACTAATGCAGCGTCAGCCATTTTACCAGCGCGCCCTATATTCTCCTATTCTATTGAGTATGGTCTATGCCCATATAGATTCATGCTAATTCTTCCTATTTAAACTAGTGCGTGAATCTTCAGATTCTATTTACACGGCTGATCATATTTTTGCAGACTAGAGATCTTCATTTGTTAAACTGGTGTTTATTCAACTTCAACTGCTTTTATTCAACTTCAACATATGCTTTCTTTGTTGTTTCTTCAACGAATGGATCTTTCTATAAGCAAGGTGCTGGTGGATCTGTCTCTGTTGCAGGTGCAGGTGGGACTACTGCAAGCTAAGAAGCAAAAGGATCTGGCCTTACTATGGTGTTGCGACGACTGGATCATCAGCGGGTGGATATACTGTTTAAGAAACTGAATCCTGCTCTCCGTGCAGGTGTCCCGGATCCAGTTGAAGAATATGTTAATTAAGCCATTTACGCAGAAGTTGTAGGATAGGAGGGGGAATCTACATCGAAATTAATTTTCTTCATGTAATTGCAAACATAAGTCCCTTTTGGCATTTCATGAAGTGCTGGGTGGAAAGTAGCAGAAGGCTCCTAGCGTGGGAACTATTTATCATTGCTAACGCTTCCACCGGTCCCTCTACCCTGGCTCCGGTTCATCTTGTCTTGACTCTTGCGTAGAGACACTACCCAACTCCTTGGTAGCGTATTTTCTAGTGATCTTGCTACTCATTCTTCCCTCTAGTTGCGATTTTGGCCTGTGCTTCTTGTGGTTCTGATCTGGGTCAACCGCAGTATTAAAAACCCGGCTAGTCCATACCTCCTATACGAAATCAAATAAGAAATTGACGGTGGATGTTGATTCCAAAATTTTTTCAAATGAATGATAGTTAAATGTTATGGGATGTGTGATGACCGTTGATGGGACAACAAAGACATCAATGTTTTCCTCTGTCTCAGTCCAATTTATTGAAAGCAATTAGAAGATGAGTAGAAATTTGGGAATGACCCTATGTGGGGATAAGGTGGGTCGTGGGTCGTGTCCCTTTTTAAATGGAAAATTTTGGCCTAAATCGCAAACAGGAATCAGAAATAGCGGTCATTTCAAAGGTCTTAAGCATGGTTGGACGGATAAAAGACATTTAATAGTGTATATGTATGTGTGCAACAACTGCTTGTCCTGGAAGACCATTAAAAAATTGTTTGCAATGATACACAAATCCTACAGCATAAAGTTTTAAAATGAGATACCTGGTTTTGTACAATTTAAATGCCCATAATGACATAGTTTGAAGCATTTTTATTTGTCCATTTTTGAAAGCTGAGTATGGAGGTTTAAGAGCTTTTGTAACCGCCTTAAAGGCCACTTTGGGCCTTGAGGCATGTGTGCTCTCATTGGAAGAATATTTTGGGGCTGTGTGCCTAATTTACAGGGTTTCAGTGCAGCAGGTTGTAGGACTAATGGAAGAAGTCATGCTATCAAAGGGACTTTTGAGGCTGGGATTTTGACAAACAATACTTCATTCGTGGAAAAGGGTCATGTTTGAGGGAAATTTTTTTAAAAACAAACACTTCAGCATTTTTGAAAATCATTCACTATTGTCATTCTCAAAATGCCCTTTCATTGTTAATCTCTTTACTCCTTCACTTGAAGGATACTTCGAAGTCTTCCTAGGAAATCTTACACAGATTTGATATTTCATTGATTTGAAAACATATAATGGAACATTTGGAAGATTAATTTAAAGAAAATTTGGTGGATTATTTAAATGTTGATTAACTTGCTTAGAGTTGGAAACTTCATATTGTTGTATGCTTTTATAACATACTAATCTGCAAGACACAACAAATCTATAATGCCAAGCTTTTCGCCATGCACAAAAGTAAGCTGACAAAAACAGGGAGTAAATTTACTTTTCATGGTTATTTATTTAAGAATGGATTGATACTAATATCATGAATTGAGCTAATTTCAACACTTTGATTTTTCTTAATCTGTTTTATTTGGTACGAAATTTTTGCGTAAGAATCATGAAGGAAATGGCCATTTCTTCTTGAACACACTTATGTTTTCTTTCTGCCAAGTTTTTTTTCATAGGTTACAGGTTAATCAAGTGATCAGTAAGGAGATTACATTATGACAACAATTGGTCTTCCAAAGACAAATTTCATGAGAAACTCTAAAGAACCAGTCCATGATCATAACCGAAATTTCCAAAAAATTACATGTTTTTGCAACTTCCTGTAATAGCTTAATGGTTTGACATGTTGCATGATAGATTAGCAAAATTCAAAGAGCCAGGGTTTGTTCCTAAATGTAAAATCATGGTAAAATACCTATCCACACTTGATGTTGAGATTCAACAAGATGATGAGCTTAGTGAAAAGAGTCGCCTTCACTAAGTGGGCCCGCAGGCTATTTTTGGCACAAGTCTATTTTTAGACTATGTCTATTTTTAGACATGATGATCATATTTCAGAAGTTGCATGATGCTATTTGTGGATGGTTGATCAAGTTGGAAAAATATATGAAATTCAATTTTAGAAGATTGGGCGAAGTCTATTTATAGATCGCTGATGTAAAAATAGATGCATGTCGATTATTATTAGCTCTTAATAATAATCAGACTCTAAACAACAACTTTTTCTCTTGGAGCACTTTGTTTCAGTGCACAGATGTGGCACATCAGTGGACTGAGGGAATTACGCAATTCCCAAGGGTTTATTAGAGCTAATGCATGGAGGACTTAGTTAGAACTCAAGTGGCAGAGTTATGACACAGTTGGAAGAAGTAGTTATGGAGTTGTATTTAGTTTAACTCAGTTAGACTCAGTTGAGATATTTGTATCTAGTCTAACTGAATGATACACTTGTGAGAGTGGAGTGAATCAATTAGTTAATTAATTCACAAATAATAACTCATTAATCAAATGAACAATACAGCGGTTAACTACAGTGCATGGCAGTTTCAGTGGAGACCCAGTGGAGAGGTAGGTGAAAGGGAAAGATGGACTATCTATTGTGATTATAGTGATGCATTGATTGCATCACACACACATTGGAGTTGCCAATGAGGATTGCGCAGTCAAGGAAAGAGTAATTCCAACTCATTCAGAGCTATTCTTCAGCAGGGAATGCGCAGTGGAGGCAGGCTAGCAGGAGGCAGAGATCGGTGCATGGATTTGCAAGATTATTCCTGATTAGTGTATGACGATTGTATTGTAATGAGAGCTTGATAAGTTTTGTAAGAGGATTTTCATATGATTCCATGATACATAATATATAGTTGGGGTTTTCAGCTTCAGGATTTCCCGGTTAAAAACCACTGTGTTATGTGCGATTATTTTTATTTATTCTTTACATGTGTGTGCAATTAATTTTCCACAAAATATTAACAGTGGAATGATTCAGTATCTTGCATAAAGTTAAATAGTGTGAGATCAAGTGAATCTAGGAAATATGCATGATTAGTGCATATAATTTCTACATGGTATCAGAGCATTGTTAATTGAAGATTGCAATTGTAAAGTAAGTTTGTGCTGGTGGACAATTCGAATTTTCTACAGAAGATTCTTGGTGCAGAAGTTGAGTATACATTGAAATGGCTTTCAATGGGTTGCGATTGGAGTATGCCCTTGATGGGAGCTCGAATTACATAGCCTGGAAGGACATGATGGAGGCAATTCTGGAGGATAATGGACTGAAGGATTTCATCGATAGCAATGTTCCTAAGCCGAGATCTAGCAATGCTGCATTACTTGACGCATGGCAAAAGAAGACAGCAAAGATGAGAAGGATTCTGTTGGAAGGTGTGAAGGCCCATATTGTGTCCAGCCTTCACGAGAAATCCACTCCATTCTTAATGTGGAAGGCTTTGACAGACTTGTTCCAAAGTAGAAGTGACCAGAGGAAGTTGGCGCTTAAAGACAAGCTCAGAAAAATAAAAATGGAGAAAGGCGACAGTATTCCAAAATACCTCACAAAGTTTTTCCACTGCAAGGATGAACTAGGAAGTGTGGGGGTTACTGTTGATGATGAAGACTTGGTGCGCTTGGCTCTCCTTAGGCTTCCGAAGAGTTGGCATAGCTACGAAGACTCTGTCAATGGACGAGAGAAACTACTGGGATGGGAGCGACTTTGGTCGGATCTTGTGTAGGAGGAGATAAGGCGAGGTACCAGGGATGGATCTTCATCGAAGAATGAAGATGAATAGAATTGCGCTTTGGCTGCCAAGCAAGGAAATGGAAGGGGAAGAAACATCCTTCAAAATCCGATGCTAAAGGAAAGAAGCAGGATTTTTCCAAAGTGAAGTGTTTTCACTGTCACGAACATGGACATTTCGCCACTAACTGTCCACAGAAGAAGAAGAGCAAGAAGGTTGTTGGATCTGCAGCTGGAGAAGCCTTAGCCTCACAATTTGAAATTTATTTCTCTTTGGTCGCATTCTTGGTTTCAAGCTATATGGGATCGGTGTGGTATCTTGATAGTGGTGTGTCTTTCCATATGACGAGAGACAAAGAGTTGTTTAGTGACTTGGAGGAGAAGGACCTCCAGATGCATATAGAGATGGGAAATGATGGTCGATACAGTGCGACTAGCATTGGGACCATTACCTTTGAGAGGGAGTCCGGTAATCCATTATTGTTGAAGAATTTTATGCATGTTCCAGGTCTGAAGAAGAACTTGGTCTCAGTCGCAATGCTGGAAGACAGAGGTTATGATGTTGTTTTCAGTGAGGGAAAAGCCTTCCTTCGACATAAAACAACGGGTCAAGCCAAGAATATAGGGGTTCGAATTAAGAATCTCTACAAGCTGGAGGTAAATGGTTGTGCTGCAATGGTGGGCAAAGCAAAAGAAGTGGTGAGCCGCGATGAGGGCGAATTATGGCATAGGAGATTGGGCCATCTTCACCATGGCGCTTAGAAGATTTTGCAGAAAATTTCTACTGGACTTCCCAAGGGTACTCTTGCGCAATGACTGGCAAGGGATACCAGGTGGGGAAGCCAGGAAGACCACCTCTTTCTCATGAGAAGGAGAACCGTGTCGTTGATCCTCGAGAGAAATTCACAGACGGGCAGTGGACCTTTCTGCTGTTTCAACAACAAAACATAGGTATTATGTTATATTTTTTGATGACTATTCTCGTAGATGCTTGATCTTCTTCATGCGTAAGAAGAGTGAAACGCATCAAAGTTCCGTGAGTTCATGCACAGAGAACGAGTCTAAGAAGCAAGTGAAAGCTCTACAGAGCGATAATGGTGGTGAATACATCTTGGGCGAATTCAAAGACTTCTGTAGCAAAGAAGGAATTCGAAGAGAACTCATAGCACTTCATAACCCACAGCAGAATGGGGTCGCGAAGAGGAAGAACAGAACGATCATGAGTGTTGCACGAGCGATGCTGTATGACCAGGGCCTACCGATGCACTTGTGGGCGGAAGCATGCAACACTGCGGTCTATGTGCAAAACCATTGTCCTCATAGAGTACTTGGCATGAGTACACCTGAAGAAGCTTTTACTGGTAAGAAGCCTGATATTTCTCATTTGAAGATTTTTGGCTCATCTGTTTACATTCATGTGACAAAGGATGCTAGGAAGAAGTCTGAACTGATAATGAAGTTGGATATTGCAAAGGCGAATATCTTCTTATGGGTTCAGTGTGCATTTTCCATACACCTATTAGATCATAAAGACGAGATATAAAATTCAATGAGGTGAAAGCCATGAAGTTGTCACTTGAGAGGGAGCTACACTTGAATGCAGAGGAGGAACTTCTTGTTCCCAAAGATAAGCCTCTAGATGTGGATCAGCCACAGGAGGAGATTCATGGAGTAGAGGAGTCCCCTCATGCATAACCAGACATCAGACAAGGCAGAAAGTGTACCACAAAAGCTGAGAGATTGAAGCTTGATGCAGCACAGAATGTCAGAGTCCCTACATCACAACACATACAGAGACAGTCACCTTACCGATTTACTGGATACATGGCTCTTATGAACAAGTGTATCGTGACAGAGCCATCTTCTTTTGAAGAAGCAGTGTAGGAGCCCACATGGGTAAATGCCATGGTGGAGGAGTATGAATTCATTTTCAGAAACAATGCTTGGGAGATTGTTCCAAGGATGGTGGGAAAATCAGTTGTAGGAACAAGATGGATCTACAAGGTAAAGAAAGCTACTGATGGGAGTGTCGAGAAGTATAAGGCAAGATTTTTTGCACGGGGCTTCTCACAGATTGAGGGGATTGACTATGAAGAAACCTTTACACTTTTCACACGGTATTCTTCCATACGGACCATCCTTGCTCTCTCAGTGCTGATGGGTTGGCACATTCATCAAATGGACGTGAAGACTGCGTTCCTTAATGGGATCATTGAGGAAGAGGTGTACATTAAGTAGTCTGAAGGATTTGAGATCTTTAGTAGCGAGTCACATGTGTGCAGGCTCAAAAGAGAATTGTATGGGTTGAAACAAGCAACCCGTGCTTGGTACACTCGAATCGACAGTTATTTCACTGGAATTGGCTTCACAAAGAGTGAGGCGAATGCAAACCTGTACCAGATTGTGGTGGAGGGTAAGCTTTTAATCATTGTACTTTATGTTGATGATTTAATACTAATAGGTGATGAGAAGTTGATACACTCATGTGAGGAAAATCTTGCAAAGGAGTTTGAGATGAAGGATTTGGGCCTCCTTCATTATTTCCTTGGATTGGAAATATGGCAGCGGGAAGGTGAACTATTTTTGTCTCAAGGAAAGTATGCCCGGGACATACTGGAGAAGCTTCACATGCAAGGTTGTAAGCCCATCGACACTCCTCTTCTAGGAAATTGGAAGAAAGAGGATGCTACATTGGCAGAGGTAGTGGATGCCATTGTTTATCGACAGTTGGTGGGTTCGCTCATGTATTTAGTCAATACAAGACCAGACATATGCTATGCGGTGAACCAAATTTCCAAAAGCGAAGTGGTTTAGCTTCTACCAAGCTCTTTGCCAGGTAGAGCATGTCCCGAGATATCCTCAGGGGCAATATCCGAGTATGGTTTATGGTATAGACAGATGTATGAGGAAGTTGCATGGCTTCACGGATGGTATTGGGCAGAAGCCCACCTATATTACAGGCACATCGTGAGGGGATTTTCACGTATCGGATCTACGATAGTTTCTGGTACAACAGAAACAAAGATCCATGGCACCTACCATCTAGCTATAATACATGGCAGCAAGTCGTTCGATGAGGCTATCTCGGATGAGGAAGATCCTGGTTGGTTTGTTCGGTCTGATATTTATATCCCACAAAGGATCCTATCGTGGGATAATCGTAGTTGCATTGAAATCTCGGTTAATCCTCAGAGCCTATGATAGATCTAAACATATTGATATCCAGTATCATCATATCAGAGATTGTGTGCAGTGGAAGATCATGTTGCTTTAGTACATTCCTACGAAATATCAGGATGCAGACATTCTGACGAAGGCGCTCGACAGGAGAAAATTTGAATACCATAGAGGCAGGTTCGGGGTGAAGGATAAACCCTATCTTGTTGAGAGTGAGTGTTGAGATTCAACAAGATGATGAAGCTTAGTGAAAATCATACACCTTCACTAAGTGGGCCCGCAAGCTATTTTTAGGTCTAAGACTATTTTTAGACTATGTCTATTTTTAGACATGGTGATCATATTTCAGAAGTTGCAGGAGTGTATTTGTGGATGGTTGGTCAAGTTGGAAAAATAGATGAAATTCTATTTTTAGAAGATTGGGCAAAGTCTATTTATAGATCGTCGATCTAAAAATAGAAGTGTCGATTATTATTATCCCTTAATAATAATCAGGCTCTAAATATCAACTTATTCTCTTGGAGCACTTTATTTCAGTATACAGATTTGGAAAATCAGTGGGCTGAAGAAATTACACATTATGCACTCCCAAGTGGTAGCAAGAGCTACTGCATGGAGGATACGCTAGAACTCAAGTGGCGTAGTTATGACAAATAAAGAAGTAGCATATTACTTAGTTTAACTCAGTTAGACTCAGTTGAGCTAGTTGTATCTAGTCTAACTGATTGATACACTAGTGAGAGTGGAGTGAATTAATTAGTAAATTAATTCATAAATAATAACTCATTAATCAACTGAACAATACAGCAATTAACTATAGTGCATGGCAGTTTCAGTGGAGACCAGTGGAGAGATAGGTGAAAGGGCAAGATAGGCTATCTGTTGTGACTATTAGTGATGCATTGGTTGCATCCAAAACACAGTGGAGATGCAAATGAGGATTGTGCAATCAATCCAAGATTAATTCGAATTCATTCAAAGCTATTCTTCATCAGATATTGCACAATGGAGGTAGGCTAGCAGGTGGAAAATATCAGTGCATGGATTTGCAAGATTGGGCTTGATTAGTGTATGACGATTGTACTGTACTGAGGGCTTGTGATAAGCTTTGTGTGTTTGTATGATATTTCCAAATGATATCCATGTTACATAAATATATATTTGGGGTTTTCAGCTTCAAATTTTCCCGGTTAAAAACTGTGTTATGTGCGATTGATAATTTTTGTTTATGCTTCACATATGTGTGCAATTAATTTTTCCGCAAAATATTAACAAGTGGAATAGATTTAGTATCTTGCATAAAGTTAAATAGTGTGAGATCAGGTGAATCTAGGACATATGCATGCTTAGTGCATATAATTTCTACACTTGAATTCGACGTCTACAGGTGGCTGGTCAACGTTGGTCAAACTCAGTTATTTTAGCAGGCAGTCCAGAATTAAGGAGCAAATTTGCTATATTTGAGAGTTTGCATGCCATAATTCATTTTATTTTCCAGCAAGAGTCATTATCCATTTTCCATTACCACATACACTTCATTACATTTTATTCAATCCTAACCCACCAATAAAACCAACAAAGCTCATCTACAAGCTTTTTGGTCCACTTTACATATTCATTGTCAGTTTCCTTTTTCCTACACTTGCAAATAAAACCTTGCTTCCATACACCATTGAGTCCATAGTCCTTGAGTCTAAATATTTTTCTAAAAACACCTTGAAGCTTGCATGCATTAAGGGAAAGCTATGATGCCAATAAATAAAGGGAATACATCAATGTCCCTTGTTCATTGAATCTTCTGAGTATTCGACAACAACAAAATCATTCATACTTAGAAATATGTGTTCGGGGCATATTGACTCTCATCCACAATAAAAATGGGAGTTCTCGTGTTGACTAGTGGCATCCATCAATGGCCACTAAGTTAACAATTTCTTGCTATGTTCGACACCGAAACATTTATTCACATGACAAGAATTATGCCAATGATCATAGAAGACTTCAAGACCAATCATTTTGTAGCAAAGGACACAAAATTACTTTCATTACTTTTCAGTTTTTGATGTAAATGACTTGAGGACAAGTCAATAAATAAGGGTGCGGGGGTGGGAAGTATAAATTCTGAATTTTGTATACCTTTAAAGCCTTACACATTTTCATCCGCATTCAGCAGTAGATTCCGAACATTCAGCAGAAGATCTAGCAACAGATTTAGTAGCAGATGCAACAACAATAAAAGATTCACTTTTTCGATTTCATCCACCATTTTCACAACTAAGTAAAGAAGACTATGAACAGAATTTTGCATCCACACGTGCACAACTCTCATCCATTTTTGAAAGGGTAAGTTAAGGTATGATATTTTCTAACTTTTAACCATTTAATTCCTTGAAAAGTTAGAATGATAATTTTTGGAAAAACTTCACTTCCTTTCGTCATTTTGTAAAATTGCCAAAACCATCAGTTGAGGGGGGAAATACATTCACATTCATATGTTGCCACATTTATATAACATTAAAAACATTCATATCACATTCAAAGCCCACATACTTTCAAAATATATTTACTATTACATCATCATGAGCATATAAATGGCTTTGTAGAAAGTATTTAAAAGTTAATTGGATGCCAACACAATCATGGTTGTTACACAAGAACCAACCATGTTGCATTCCAACAAAAATACTTCGCAATAAAAATCACTTTATCAATATGCAAAGATCATACATTAAAATTGAATGCAACAAACAAAACATGGTTGAAACACGAGAACCAACCAAGTTGCAGTTCATCAAAAACACTTTGCAAAAGTTAAGTAAATGATATCATGCAGAGTTTAAGCCAAAGCTCAAGTATAAAAAAGTAATGTAACAGATTGCATGAGGACATGCAATACCTTTAGTTTGGGGGTATGTTGGGCCTTAAAATAGTCCCTATTCTCACTCCATTATTCACCAATACCTTCACATTACTTCCATATTACCTTCATGTCACCTTCATTCCACCTCCACATCATTACATTTACCTCATCATTGGGTTATAACTATGCTTTTCCAAAGTTTATTAATTCTTAACATTTTTAAGTGGATTTGTGGTTAAACTTTAGAAAATAATATGCTTATACTTATACCTAATAATTAGAATGATTTTTTTGACATGTGTAGGTACAAAAGAAGCTTCCTAGGCACCCTTATGTGGCACTCTATGTTCAAATTCGAATTTGAGGAGATCATGGACCTCATGGAGGAGATCATGGAGGATAGGGTTATGTGTCATTATTGGTTGAGAAATATGTGGGTCAAAGGAGGGAATAGTGGATTTACATGTATGAGTTTGTTATCATAGATTTTGTATAAATAGGAGTGTTATCTCCTTCATTTGTAACCTTAATCTTAATCTTCTTCTTCATTTTGTAATCTTAGTATCTTATAGGTTGGTAGTGAGAAGTTAGATTGGAGAATCAATGTAATGGTTGCAATTGCAATTTGCAATTGATGATAAATAAGACAGAGCTTCTTTGATCCTCTACATTTGACTTTTCTTTTGGTGTGCTTGTGAATCCTTGGAAGGATCCCCATTGCCTAGCAAGTATACTTTTATTTTAGTAGTCTTTTATTTTATGTTTGTTTGTGAATTTCATTAGATTAAATTATTAGGTTCATATGTTTGGAATATTAACGAATGACCTTTCATAAGAAAGTAATAATGTTTCCTTCAATGAATCTGATTTGTTATTTAATGTTTGATTTCGTTAGTTTAAGTTTCTGATTTATATGCTTGAGATATAAATGAATAGTCTCTTGTAAGAGAGCTTTAACATTTCATGCAATCAATCAGAATTAGGTTTAAATGCTTTAATTTCATTAGTTTAAATAGTTTGTTGATTAAGATGATTAGAAATATTAATGAACAGTCTCCTGTAAAGGAACCTTAATATTTCTTACACTTGTCACAATGTATTTAGATTTCATTTTGTTAAATGAATAAATAGGTGTTGGAGATCCTAATGAAAAACCTCCTGTAAGGGAGCTTTGGCATTTCTTCACCTAGCTTAGTTTAGTTTGTCTCTAAGTCCATATATATTGGATGATCCTCGAAGTTTACTTACCCGGATTGGTAGTAAAATGAAACTCTAATTTGCATCCGAATTTTAGACCAAACAAACACGCTAAGTTAAATGATATTGGTGAAGCGGGAACAATGGTCATAATAAACCTCATCGATATCACCCATCCAACGAACATGTTTACTTCACTCAATTACCACATAGAAGTAGTGACACAAAAAGCCACCTCTTATACAACCCATAGTAGTTGAAGGGCTAATCAAGTCGTTAAGTGTTTTGTCGATTTTAGTGCATATTAAATTGGCATTGTAGTAAAAGCAAGGAAAATAGTTTAGATCTCTGAAGTGATTAGATAATAGAATATTAAATAGAAATTAGTAACCATAAACTCAAAAACTCAAACAAACACAGATGGAGGATTCAGCAACAATTTAAGTAAAATTTTTAATGTTTCTAGAGAAAATTCATGGTTACAAGCATAATAATTTAAGGAAATATTTTAAAGCACGTCGATAGGCGGGACAAAGGCATAATAATTTGATTGGTGGTGATCCCCACAAGGCATATGAGATTATGTCATATGTATCTTCATTGACATTGTGTGCAAGTTCATTACGCGAAAAGAGTGTGTGGAGGATGGGTTGTGTTGAGATGAACTTTGTAATCTAAAAATGTGTGGAGAATGAGTTGTGCAGAAATGTGAAGGATGTGTTGTGCCGAGGATGAACCATCCTACAACCATCCTATGAACATTCACTCAATTAAAGCTTTCGCACAACGATTATATGTGAGGTGTAAGGACAAGTGGTCATCAAGTAACACTACTTGATGCACGCTGTAAGAAATCCGAAGCGGGTGGATCCCTATTGTAAGAAAAGTAGTGCTTATAAATGCATTGGATTTATTTTTCAAGTCGAATAGGGGGTGCGTAGGGTGTAAAACATAATTATTATTGTGCGGAGAGGGAAAAGTCCAAGGGATATTGTCTAGCAACGACAAATTGAATCTAGCAAGGGAACGGAAAAACGTCAACGGAATGGAGGGTACAAAATCGGGGAAGTTGAATTTAGTGTTGGGCATCTCACGCAATAACTGAAGTGTCGTAGCTCAATCGTTTTGTAGAATTTGATCCTTGTCTTCATAGTGTTTTTGGTCATCCCGGTATCTGACCACCAAAATCCATCATTTTTTGTTCCTATTTTGCAAAATGCTGACCCAATTCCCCTATTTTTGGCTCCTACAAAATGGTCAAGCTACATGTAAGACACAAGAAACTGGAAAAAAACTCAACAATATATTAATGAATGTCTCAAATAATGATGTATAATGATGTACATATAAATACAACAAGAAACCGTTGAATCAGTTCTCGGGTTTTCTTGGACTATAATAACCAATTACCCTAACACAAACCAACCTAATGATTAGTTGTCTAGCATTCCCCCCCTTAATCCGAAGGGATATACCAAAGTCCAAGAATGAGAGCTCAAAATGAAAAAAATGCATCTCAGCCAAGAGTTGAATGTCTCTCAGAAATATTTTTTAAGGATGACTACAAACCAATATGGGAGAACTCAAGGTCTCAACCAACACTAACTCTGGAACCTTCATATTAGTTCTCAAAACAACAAAAAATGTGGTTTTAAGGTGACCACAAACTCTGGAGCTATCATAGCAGTTCCTCGAACAATTCCAAATCTGGAAGTGCTTGTTCACAAACAACTCAATCAACTGAAGTCTCACAACTCTGGCTCTAACTGGTACATGTTGTGGCTCAAGATGTGGATCTTTGACTCAGGCTTGCTTGACATCTAGAACTCGAACCTGTAGCATACCATAAATAATTACCCCCTTATCGGTTACAAGGTGAGAAGTATTCTTCATCACTACAAGTTTCGTTAACACTCTCAAGAAAATCCTTTGATATGATATGTAGATCTTCTTGGTTGCTTTCGTCCATTCCCATGAAGTAATCCATCTGAAAATTAGTTTCTATCTTGTAGTATTATTCTTTATAGAACATCTCTCTGAATGGTGATTGCACTTTCCACAATTCTCACATGGTTGAAGATCAAAAATTCATCTTTAACATGTCCAACTCTGTTGTACACTATTGGCATCGATCAACTTGTTTTGAAACAACACCATCTAGAAATCCTGCACTTCGAAATTTTATAGGTTTAGCGAAATCTAGAATGTGAAAAAATACATCCAGGACATCTTTGTTATAACCCAAACCATTCTTGTGTTTGTTATGTGTAATCTCCTCCCATGGTCTTATGAAAGTTTTGGGAATAACAAGATTCTCATAAGCACTTTCAGTTTCATCCAAATTTTCTTTTGAAACCACTGCATTACTCTGATCATTCTCTACCTGATGATCAGGTTCAAAAAAAAAAATGTTCTGAACAAGAACAGGTTCAAAATTCTTCTTTTTCAGTTCATGTAGTTCATCTCGCTGAAACTGGGACTCTAGCTCCAAGAATTCAATTTTGCTTTTAGCATTTTTCAAACATGATTGGATGTCAAAGATCGTGCTCCTTGTTGACTTGGACATTGTTATGAACAGTATATGACATTAAACTACTTAATAATTGTAACAAATTATCGACTCCGACCATTTTATCCAGTTCACTATTGGAAACACTTGCAATAAATTTTGAAAAGGGTGTCGACTACCACCGAGAATGCACATGTTTACAATGAAAATTCAAAAATAAAAGATGAATAATGTTATATAGCAGCAACTACACAATTAGGAACTTTTATCTTTGCTCTATATAATGAACACCATGAAAACTCAAGTTTGTATTTAGTTATATCCAATATGCATGAGTTGCAAATTTTTCAAATAGTAATGTGCTCACGGTCGCCAACCAATGGAAACCGAAATCATGTTCACAACCTCCAAAATTATCTTCCTTTTGTAAAAATGAAATCACCATACATACAGATTTGAACTTGTGACCTCAAATATGCCAAGCAACTATATGTGTTTCTTTGACCATAATGTCTTATTTAAAAGTTTTATTTCATTGACATTCATGTGTCTCAAATACTCTAATTATTTGGCCATAAATACTCAAACTGTTTTCTCAGACCGACCATAGTTATTGAATACTTTATATATATTTGAAGGTTAATTTCACTGACTCCATTGTTCACCATTCAAAAAAAAGTAATTAGAATTTTAATTTCTCACCGAGATTATTTTAAAATTCTGGACCACATGACCCAATAACTCCACCAGTTTCGCTTTTGTCTCAACCTGCACGACATTCTTCTATTCCATGAATTTTATTTTCAACTTCTTAATGCGGTTTTGGAAGGCACAAATTTCAGGTCAGTTGTCTTGTCAAGCGAGAGAACAACGGGTTGATTCTCACCCTGATTTATATTAAGCACTACAATATATCATAGAGAATATTTTTCATGTATTTTATAGGTCAATTTCTTCTGAATGGCAACAATGATCGGTAGAAACTCCTACAGTAGTTCCCAGTCTCAAGGTGGCATGAAACGCGGCTTCAATCTGGCTATGAAGGTTAATCTTGAAAATCTAAAAAATTACAATTGCTTTTAACTCTAGAAACTTCTTTAGGCTGATAGACAACGATGAGAAATATCAGTAATATCAATGATCAAAATTGCATGGTGATAAATATCAGTAATATTCAATGATCAAAATTGCATTGTCAGTTTATCACATTTCAATCCTTGACTATTGAACTTTTAGAAGATATCAGGGTGAAAGCGTAGAATATGTTTAAACAAAACTCTGGGCCCTTATATACATTCCAGAAGCCCAGATTGATGCCACACAATATTTTAATTAAATTTAATTAGTTTCATATCTACCATGCTCTTACACAACATGCTACCTATGAAGCAATTGTAAAGGCTGGAGTATTATTCTGCCAATAGTCAACATGTGTGAATTGTCAACTAGATAGAAATACTAACAGACCGAATGCGTGGACCTCATGCATTTCTCAAAAGTGTTTTTACGTCTTTTATAGTAGTCACACTTATTGGGTTTGCAGTCATGAGGTCTTTCTTGAAATTTTAAAAATTTAACCACATAGAAACATTAACATCAAAATTTCCAAGTGCATATGGCCCTTGGAAAAACATAACTTCAATCAAATCCAGGCCATTACATTAATAATCAGTCAAGGAAGGAAAGTTTGGATATTTAATTAACCTGGTCAAAAAAATTCTCAGTGGAAATATTTTTTCTTTAATTCAATCCAGCCTTGCAACCTCCTTGTTGGTGTTCCTTTCTATAGACATATCCCCTTCAAATTTTACATCGACATGCAGCGAGGGTAGGGAAAATACAACAACGTCAATTCCTCGGTCTTCGTCATTGTCATGACAGTCTCAAGCTCGTCGCTAGACTAATATAGATGTGCACCAAAAGATATGCTTTCATTGCAGTCTCCTTCACTTTATCGATACTTCAAATCTTTTGACCCATCATTCTTTTAAGATTTCTTATTTCCACATACACCTCTACACTCCATTTTAGGTAAATTTCTTCTCTTGCTCAATGCTCTGAATGGCCACAAAATTAGTGGCACAATTCAATCAATAGGTTGGATGAAAAACTTGCTCTGATACCATTGTAAGACATAGGAAACTGGAAACAAACTCAACAATATTTTAATGAATGTCTCAAATAATGATGTACAATGATGTACATATAAATACAACAAGAAACCATTGAATCAGTTCCCGAGTTTTCTTGGACTCTAGTAACCAATTACTTTAACACAAACTAACCCGAGGATTAGTTTTCTAACACTAAAATGCCTTATTTTATTGCTTGAGATGCCCCAAAGACGAATTCAAATTCCCCGATTCTGTACACTCCATGCCCTCGACATTTTATCTTCTCATTGTTATGTTCAGGTTGTTGCCTCTTGATATTCCTTTTAACTTTGTTGTCTCCACACAATAATAATTACACCCTATTATTCCATGTTTGAACATTGTCTAAAATATCACAAGTGAAATCATTTCTCATCCTTAGCACTTGGTTAGAGTAAATTAGTCTTAAACACATGATAAAAGCATTGGATGTAAGGGCTTCTAATGCCATGACTAAAGCTTTATCAAGTTATTAACATGGAAGATGGTTATAAGCTTACCCACTCCTAAAAGCCTATAATCCATCGACTTACTTCTTAACACAACCCCCCTCCCCCTCCTTTCTTTTCCTAAGTTTATTCCCTCCCTCTTTCTTTAAAATCCTTAAAATATTTAATAATTCATATATAAGGATCACCATCTTAACTTATTCCATTACCAAATAGATATATTATAATATAATATAATATTATTCCTAAAATAATTTATATTATTCCAATACAATTTAAAATATTATAACTCTATATCTTAATCTAAATTTATAATTTTAAATTAACTATAAATAAATTTATTTATATCAAAATAAAACCTTCTCTCTTTAGTTTCCTATCATTCGATCTATTCATAATAATTTATTTACAAAATCTCTAAACTATTAACCATATAATAAATTTAATATATAGAATTTATTTTTACTTATTAAAAAAAATATAAAAATAAATAAATTTATTATTTTACTTTTAAACTTTCACTTAATTACTCGAGAGTAAAAAATAATTTTTCTATATCATTCTCTTTAATAATAATAATAATAATCAAGTTTCAAAACCTTTTACGATTTAATAATAATTATCAATGAAATATACTATTTTAAATTAGCTTTCTCATGTCTTCTTCTTTCTTTCTTTCCTCCTTTACTGTTATATATTTTATTTTTAATTTTTTTTTTATCTTTTTCTTTAAGTATTTTATTTGACCATTAATATCTACCATTTCCTTTGATTAAAATTTGGTGACCTTTTATCCTTTTGACGGTTCATAATTTAATATCTTCATCCAAATATTTGTTACACTCGTCTTCATGCCTTTATATTTATAACGTTTATCAGCTCGCGGGCTTACTATCTAGCTATTTTCTAGTCCCTCAGCTCCGAGGCTTGCTATCTATTTATTTTCTAGTTCCTAAAGATATATGGAGTGTTCACCGGAAAAATGAGAGAAGGAAAAATTACGCACAATTCATATCATAGAGTTTCAAACAGTATGAATAATTGTTGAAGTCAAATAATTAATTTTTATTTCACAAGTTTTTTATTTTATTAAAATTAAAATTAAATGGTTGAAAATAATTTTTTTAATATTGGTTAAAAAGAAAATTGTTGGAGAAATTATATCAAATTCGATTAATTTTATATAATTTAGTCATAAAATTAATTAATATTTTTTATTAAATTAAATTTATTTAAAATTAATTAATTAATTATAAGTTATAATAATATTAATGTTTACAAGGGTAGGTTAGAATGGGAGGGGTCATTCTTGGCCCCAAGGAAAAAATAGTTTCCCAATTTGTTTCGGGTCTTGGAACAACAACAAATAATCAGGCGGAATTTTTAGCCTTTTGGAAGGGATTGGAGATAGCCAAGAACTCAAACTAGTTAGAGTTTTGTTTTTGGGGAATCTATGTTGGTCTATATCTATTCACCAAAGATAAAATGACAATTCACTTTAATTTCTCGACACTATCTCAGAAGATGACAATTAGTTATAATTCCTCAACACTATCTCAAAGGATCCTTGCCTTAAGTACCCAGTTTGATTGGGTGGACTTCTATTATGTCTATAGACAATTAAACTCAACAGCTGATGAGCTTGCCAAGAAAGGAACCAATATGAATCAAAGTGACATTTAAGTAAATCAGTATTTGGGCCTCTCTTCAATTCCTTAAGAATGCAAGGGTCCACAAATACATTTAAAAGTTATTGGGAGAGAGCTCTCCACCTCCCTCCATTGTCATCAAATTCAATGATCATTGTGAGTAGATTTCATTTCGATTCTATGAGACATCTTCGGGCTCAAATTTTTATTGCTCGTCATCTAGTCTACCTTTTCCAACGTTAACATTTTATAATATGTCTGGTAGGTATCACATTCTAGTGAACAAATGACCTCCTTTCCTAGCTCCTCTAGTCATAAGGAATCATGTATATTTAAGATTCTCCAAGTATGCGTTAATACAACTCCTCTCAACTTCAGCGACTAGTGAACTTCGAGCAAGCATGAAGTTATTTCTTCTGTCCTGTTATGATTTTATATCGTTGCCTTTTTTTCCAAGTGAATTCGATTGTAAGGTTCAAGTCATTTTGTTGTAGGATGGTTTGTGCCCGAGTCTGGGTTCTTCCTATTTATCAACTCCTTTGGATCCTATGTTCTCACCTTGGCTTGTCTGTGTGTCAGGCTATTAGGCTTTGGTTTCTCTCCGAGGTGTGGATGTGTGAATTTCTCAGTGCTAGTTCATGGAGTCCAGAGTTCTCTCCTCATAATAAAAGACAACTTTTTTCCTTTAGAAAATATATATATGTTTGATATAATTGATAGAATGTTGGATTCTTCTTAGACCCTTAGAGCCATAGTCAAGAAGTTGGAAGATGCGGTGGAGTGACAAAGGTGCTCCTTCTAGCTTTCTCTTGAGAAAAACTGTGTGTTCATCATGTTGAAATGGAACTATCTCTTGATGGAATGAGGGAGGACATTCTCCAACTTATCTCTTTGAGTTGCAACTCAAGAAGTCTCCTCCTCCTCTACTGGTAGGGCTACTCCTGAATATATTGGCCTCGTAGCTCTTGCTGTCCATAAGAGGTTTCGCCGCTCAAGAGGATTGGCTGCAAGTGGTTGTGGCACCTGGTGATGTTTGTTGTGCTTTTTGGAGATCAAGTTTGGTTTTGTAGTGAAGTCTATTTCACCTCTCTTTGTTCTAATGAGTTTTTGTAAATTTATTCTTTTGTTGGGATCTTTCTAGAGAATCTATAGTTATCATATTTTTCGTCTTAATTGGCTAGTTATTCCTAGAGGTATTAAACTCTTTGTTTACTTCACCAAAGACGTGTTTATTTTCTCAGAAAGCAGATGCCAGAGTTTTGGGCCCCCTCCCAGTTTTTATTAATAAAAATTCTACTGCCCATTCTATTGAAGAAAAAAAATATATTAATGTTTATAATGTGTTGCTCAAAAGTAATTAGATCACTATGAGTTGCATCTTAGTTATCCTTAATATGATTTGTGAACTATCATATTTAACTAGGAGATTTTCCTTCACAACAATATTATGTAATTCTTGGTTGTAGCAATGATTATATGTTCTAGTTACTAATTCGCATATATATATATATATATATATATATATATATAATGTAACTTTAGTAGTTAGAATCCTTATTGGAGATATTAACTCCTATTTGTTTTGTGTTTATTGAGTGATATTCATCATCATATAATAATTGGTAGTTAATTGGATTTAGCTCCTAGATTAGTGTATGGTTATATATTCTATGAACAAAATAGATTATATAAACAAAATGGTCAATATATCTTAAGGCCAGGATTAATGTATAAATATTTGATATCATGATCATAATAATATACATATGATAGAGTTTTGTGTGTGCAATTATTTTATCTTTAGATAGAGCTAGTCTAAGTGTAAGGCTCAAGAATATGTGAGATTAATCTAGGCTCAAGAATATGTGAGATTAATCTACCATAAGAGTAGATTAGCTCATGTAATATTAACCTACCATAAGAGTAGATTAGCTTATGTAAGATTAATCTACCATAGGAATAGATTAGCTTAAGCATGTGAAAGTAGTGTGTTTTGTGTCTGTAGACTTGCATGGGATTGGTTTTAGCACAAGTGCAGTTCAATCTATTGTACAAGTAAAAACCATGAGTAAAATTGTTGCTATATTTTTGTAAGAGGAAAACATTATTAAGTTCAGGCACTTAGAATTTAAAATTTGATCATTGTCATTGTCTATTGTTGCAAAGTGTTTAATTCCATGAAATGAAGAAATAAAGTGTATGTGGCTACAATGTTGACTGAGGTCACAACCATTGTGTCAAATTCTAGAAGCACTTCTTAAACTTTCAATGCTCAAATGAGATAACACCAGCCTAGATCCATCTTAACTCTGGATCTATCAAGTGCTGAGAGGGACCAAATCTCTCGAGGTGCAAACCTATTTTTTGAGTACAAAACTTGAGGAAAGGTTTGCACCTCGAGATATTTGATCCCTCTTGGCACTTCATAGATCCAGAGTTAAGATGGATGTAGGCTAGTTTCAGTCGTGTTCGACCAAAGAAAATCTATCGAAGATATGATTAATTTTATCAATAATATGTAAATATATCTAATATTAATATAATCATTTTAAATATGCTAAATATGTCTCAGATTAACCTGGTCATTTAATTTTAAATTTGGTTAGTTAACTCAGTTTATTGAGAAGATAAATATTGTTAATAACTTTAATGATGAAAAATGATGATATAAAATTTTTGAATGCAAAGTGACAATACTAGTGTTGAATGATAGAAAATTTGAATAATAAGAATGTAGTAAATTACAAATAGTCTTCATTATAATCAATCTCATACTATTTTCCTCTACTATTCTTATTGTCACCCTTGTTAGTTTTTCATCTTTTCATATCGATTATATGAAAAGTACATTTGAAATCGTAAACCATTTAAATATTTAGCTTGAGTTGTTGTAGTAGATAGCATACCTTGTCTCTCTTGCTCTCCAATATTAATAGGTTGAATTACTATAACACAAAAATCAATGTGCATTGTCAATATTTTTGTGTGCTTACACTAAAATCCATGCACACTGTTGATTCAATCACTTTAAAATTAATGTACCATATGATACATCCAATTACATCAAATCGGGAGTCAACTTCTACACTGAAATCAATGCATCTAATGCAAACAATCAAATAAGATTAGAAAACAACTTCTACACTAAAATCAATGCATCTAATGCAAGAAATCAAATAGGATTAGAAATCAACATCTACACTTAAATCAATGCATCTAGTGCAAGCAAAAAAATAGGATTAGAAACCAGCATCTACCTTGAAATCAATGCAGTTAGTGCAAGCAATCAAATAGGATTAGAAATCACCATCTACACTAAAATCGATGCATTTGGTGCAAGCAATCAAATATAACTAGAAATCAACATCTACATTGAAATCAATGCATCTAGTGCAAGCAAACAAATAGGATTAGAAATCACCATCTACACTGAAATATTTGCATTTAGTGCAAGAAATCAAATATTGTTAGAAATCAATATCTATACTAAAATAAATGTAGCAAGTGCAAACAATCAAATGGGATTAGGAATCGCCATCTACACTGAAATCAATGCTTCTAGTGCAATAAATAGCTTTCCCTCTCTCTCCCCTCCATATATATGTGTGTGTGTATGTATATATCTTCCTCCATCTCTCCTTCTTTGTCTCTCTATCAATGGATTTGACATGGCTAGCCATCTCCTCTATCGATCCCTATTTCCTCATCACAGTCAACTCACATTTTTACTCATAACAGTGACACACAGTCATTATCCAAACAACTAATTACCAGAAAGGGAAATTATTAGTAGAAAACCACCAAAGTATAAAGCCTGGAAGAGAAAAGATGATTTCTGACCTGGATGGTTCTCCCAGAGGGATCACTCTCACAACGAGGTTCGTTCATGAGCTCCCATGCAAAGATTGTAGAGTCATCCATGTAGGCTACTCCAGTAATGTTGTTCACTCTAGTTAATACAGTCTGCAAAAAATGTAGATTTGACTAGTTATTTGTGTGTATATCTCTTATATGCAAATTGGGCTATGCATGTGTATACACACAACAATAGAAATGTATGCATAATATTAGACAGAAATGGACATTTATACGCTCTGTTGTTACCTTAACATGGTTCTTATAGTAGCCTTTAACAGTGGGATCTGTGAAGAAATCATCGTCAGAGTTGAGATTCTGTCCAGCATTGCGAGCCCATTGAACATATTGGGCCTTTCCTCCAAAACTCACATAATTGTTCACCAGGCTAAGCATTAGTCTCACACCATACTTGTTAGCCTCAGATACCACAAAGTCCAGGGCCTTTATTACAAAACAGAGGAACCAAACAACCCAAAAAATCAGAAAAACAAACAATAGCAACAGATCCAGATTCTCGAAAACAAAATCTCAGAAAAAACAATGCATGAAGGGCTTGAAGGCTTGATCTATCCAAGGCTTCATGCACAGACCTGAAAGACTTGTTCATCATATACACCAGGAGAAGTCTGCAATGCCTGGTTCTGGCCATCATTGAAGGCCCAAGTCCTGGCAACATTGAGCCCATGAGCTGCAGCTTGTTGAAAAACAGAGGGTAACCTTATTTCTCTGTACTGGATCTGTTGCCATAGTCATTAGCCAGTAAGATTTGAAGCCATTGACAAACAGAGGATTACCATTGACAGAAAATTGGGTGTCTTTTGTCTCCACAAATGAACTTCCTCCTGTTGGGGCTTGCTGAAGAAAACTAAAAAATAAGAGGGAGCAAGAACCCATAACACCAGCCATTTGATTAGAAAAGCACTCTTGACATACCTCAGGAAAAAATGTACATTCCCATATTTAGAATCAGAAACTACTCATATGAGGATCTCTGCATTGGTGAGAAGATCTCCCAACACTGAAGAGCTTTGAGACTTTATGACACAATAGAAGAGTATAATATAGAGCTAAAATGCTAAAACTGAGTACTTAGCATGTGACGTTGAGAATGGTAAGCACTGAAAGCACATGCTAGGTTCTGTGGGGTTAGTGAACATTGTCCGAGAATGGCAGAACAGGTGGAACATTGTCCGAGAATGGCAGAACATGTGGAATATTTTTCATGAATTATCGCATGTGAATGTGATTTTATGTCACCACTCGATTCGTTATCATGGATTGGGATTGGGAACGGAGGAGATTTCGGAAAAAAAAATCAAAATGAATTTGAGTCGGGGTAACCTCAGTCATGTTTATTGCAAACACTGTGATAGAATGGGGTAGCTAGATTAAGATCGAGAGCAGTTAGTTTCATGTTTATTGCAAATACAGTGATAGAATGGGGTAGCTAGATTAAGATCGAGAGCAGTTAGTTTCGTGTGAGACAGACCCAAAAAAAAAAAAAAATTAATAGGAAGCATACCTTGAATTTTTGGGAAAATTTTGTTTTTTTTTTCACTCTCATGAATTGTTGAATTGTTAATTTGATTTTGGGAAAATTTTGTTTATTACACTATGTGAATTGTTGAATTGTTAATGTGATTTTTTGGAAAAAAAAAATTATGTGAATTTTTGAATTGTTAATGTGATTTTTTGATCATTTTTGTATGGGATTTTAAATAGATTGTATTGAATTTATGGTTATTTATTTGTTTACAGCTCAATATGGTGAATTGTTGAATTGTTATTTGCAAAATCCACTACTAAGATAATTTTTGGAAATTCTTTTTAGATCTTCATTGAATGATTCAGCAACAAGAGGTTAACTGTTGAATTGTTATTTTGATTTTTTCATAAAAAGATTTTGAATAGATTGTGATTGAATTTATTGTTAATTATGTGTTGAAAATAGTAAGTTAAAAAAATTATTTAACGAATCTAAAATGTAATGTTATTACTTAGTATCTGTGAATTTAATAGACTGTAATTTAATTTGTGGTTACTTATTTGTTTACTGTTCACTAAAGTGAATTGTTAAATTGTTAATTTGATTTTTTAGTAAATTTTTTTATGGGATTTTGGATAGATTGTGATCGAATTTATTGTTATTTGTTTGTTGAAAATAGTAAGCTAAAAATATATATTTAGCAAGTCTAATATGTAGTGTTGTTACTTAGTATTTGTGTTTTATGCAAAAAGTAAAAGGCAATTGACAACCAAAGTTATTGATTGTAGAAGTTATACATATTAGTTGATATATACTTTAACAATGCTTTGTACTCTCTCTTTCTCTCTCTATATAAGAAATTATTTTAACGTCCATTAGGCTAAAGATAACTTATGGGATAGATTTTTTTTCCATCTGGTTCTTGTATTCGGCCTTTTTCCTCTGAAGCCTCACAATAAAAGCTCCCAGCTGGATTATCCCAAGAGCTAGATTTCAGAATATATGCATAACTTTCCTTGTTGTCTTTGAAGGTCTCCCATTCTAAAATTAAATATTTTTCTATTTCCACTTTTCCAAAAGAGCAAAAAATACTTTTGGCCTTTTCTAGGCCCTGTTTCAAAACAGAGTTGATGAGAATTAGTCCTTAACTAAGCAATAATAATTTTGGCTTTCCAAGAAATATTGGCCCCTATGTACACTTTATGTACACTTTTTGTTGGTGATTATGAGTGGGGTTAAATTCTTCAATATAGTACTTTTTCTTTCTTCCTAGCTCCTTATCCCATGTACCCTTGTGGAACTTATCCATAACAAAAAGTTTTTAGATCTTTATTGTTTGTGGGACAAATGTTCAAACAAATACCCCATTTACTAAACCATTTTTTATTTTGCAGCATCCATGTAACATCCCCATATTCTGATAATTTTACTTTTACTTTGGTAAGTTTCAATTGGACAATTATGTAATAGACTCATAATGTGTTAAGACTAAGTAACGAATATTGTTTATGATTCATGAATAAAATTACATGCCCAGAAATTACTATAGTTGTTTAGTAAATAATTCCAAGAAAATACAGAAGAGTTGGAGGAGCAGTTTTAACTGTAACAATTACCTTTCCTTTAGATATAAATATAGGATCTCAGTGAGGAAAGGGGGTTCTAAAAACAGTGAAAAGAAAAGTGTCTAGAGCTTAAAATTTTTGAAGAAGGAGAATGTCTGGAGCTAGTCTTGAACCAGGGGAACTCTGTAACCCATTGTAGACAGGGCTAGACTGGAGGCCTAGGGCAGCTGCTACATATTTTAAAGAAAATCTGCTACCTAATACTCTAGAAGGAAGCAAGGGGGGAGTTGAAGACGTGATCGCCTCACTCATGGTTGGGTGGTACAATAGCTAAAAACACATTTTCTGAGATAAGTACATTTATGTTGTGATTACGAATGATTTTATGATTTAAAATGTTCAGCATATGGTATCCTGAAAGTGGTGTTTGAACACTAGAATCTTATCGAATCATAGTTATACATGTATGTTTCTATATAAGTATGGACCTTAATTACACTGGAGGTTAGGTGAATAATAAATTCCTGTTAGATAACGGGATGAGATTTGATATTATAAAGGTACGAACCTCTGTGTCATAAGAACATACTGAGTAGGAAATTGTAGTTCAAACAAGGTTAAGTCTTGTTGTGTATGTGCACAAATTGTCATTGCGACCCCAGAGCTTAGTTTAGAATTGGAAAACAAACTCATATCCTAAAGTTATTCCTGTAAGGGTAAACCTGAGAAAATATTGTAACTGTAATAAGAATGACTGTGAAATATAAAACCTTATGACCAACACAGTTGTGTTTGGGAAGACCCCGAGGGTTTGGCTTGGACCCAACCCAGGGTCGAGACCCACAACTTCGTCCCTCGGGACAAGGTTGAGTTTAGCCAACAAGCAAGCAAACATAGAACTGTTACAGTTGAAAGATAATAATACAATGAACAAAAGAGACAAATAGAAATTAACAAATAAGTTATGTCGTTCTCAAGGTGAAAAATAACTGTAGACTACGTGATACAAACAACATTCAAATTCAATGTAGAGCATAACCGCATGATAAGATAACAGAAAGGAAACCCCAATTAGAAATCTATTTTCCAAAAAAAAATATTACATTAAAGACGCCATGTTGTGGAACCAAAGTGATAAACTGAACATGCATTACCATGACAAAGCAATGTATATAATATTACACAGTTCAAAACTCTTTGTAAACATTCAACAGTACAGTCTCTATTCGTGGCGATTAAATATACAAACACTTAGTCATAAAAATTACAACTCCTAGGTCTCAACCAAATGTAGACCTCCAGACTCGCAAGTCTAGGTATATAGCCTCACGGCTTCTGAAAAATAACTATAACCGCCATGAAATTCATCTGGAGATGCCTGCGAGAAAACAGGGGTGACCCTCAAGACGCAACAAGGAAAACCATAACGTGAAGAGAAACAAAGAATATTAAACTTGACATAAACCCTACCTCCCAACAGGAACAAATGTCAAGAGTGAGGATGCTCTAGAGGAGTTCATGCTCCAGTGGGGATTTGTCCTTGGGTATTTACCCTACACTCACCTCCAACGAAGAAGAAATTAGGTATTAGATAAAATACAGTAAAACTTTGAATTCATAATGGAAATAATTCTAGACAATATAGACTTGTAGTGCCACCATACCGTGTTGTAGAAAGGAGACCTCCACCAGTGAAGGGGGTTGAGCAACCTACACTCTCTAGCAAGGAGTGAAAAACCCTGACTCTATCAATTAAAACCCTTAAACAGTATAACTGCTAGGATGTTTGTAAGAACATAGCACTGCAACTGAAGAAACCCAAGAACCCAGAGCATCAATTTACGTTATTGATGTGAATCCGTCAAACGCTGCAACCTGTGAACACCACTGACACACTGGTCCATGAATTACAAAGCTGCTCGGTGCCTTGCGAGAGAATAATGGCGAGCAAAGTGAGGCATAGGGTGGGGGTACTATTACCCTAACTCCTACCCGAGTAAACACATCATTTAGATATATTTTGTTGATCCAAGAGCCATGATGAAGCCACCTAATAGTTGGAAGGACTGGCAATTTTCGGTAGGAAAGTGACGTGGAATTTCATAAGAGATGCCAACACATAGGGACAGAGCTGGAGGTAAAAATATCTATCCTCCAAAGGTGGTATAAGGTGGCTATGTCGGAGCATTGAATGAATACATGCATAGAGTTAAATGTCACCATAGGAACAGAGAACAACGGTTGGTTAATGCAGGAACGAAACGTATGGATGACCTGATCCCAAGGCCATTTCAATATCAGAAAATGGGATTGCGAAGTACAATGCCATTAACACATACAGATGTGGATAATCAAACTCTATGTATATCCATTGTAATTATTTTAATAGTTTATGTCATAATATAATGTCAAAGGTATGCAACAATATCATATATATATATAGTCTAATGTCAAGGAATGAAACAATGTTGATTTTATATGTGTATAAGACCATCCAACCAAGTAAAAAGGGGAGGACTAGTATATCTTTAGTTATCATTGTAGTTATAATAATTTTTTTGTTATATTAATAATTGTATAATGAGTGTATAATGTGTAGGTTACAAGTGATATCAGAGCGACATTCACATGTTGGGACCCAGATGGATCAATTGACTAACAATGGGTGCATTGGAATTGTGCACAGTGATAGGAAGAAAGAAAATTGTTAACAGATCACCATCAAGAGAGGATCTGGATATCAAACACCCAGAGATACAAGGGAATCTCACCCCTTTCCTAACCCCAAAATGAACCTAGAAATGTGGGTACAGTTGAGTGTGGATCAACATCATCAAACCAACAAATTACTCGAGAAACAAAAATTTCAAACTAGCAAACTCCTGGATGCGGTGCAACACCTTTAGATGGAAATTGTTCGAGTAAGAAGCGATAATGAGAGATTAATGCGAGAGAAAGAGAGAATATTAAAAATCCTCTCAAACAGGCAGAATCATCGTAAAACACAACCTAGTCTGAAGAGGGGCACCCGAGATGAGGGTGAGCAGCAACAACAAGTTGATGATAACCCTGTAGGAAGTCACACCCAACGAAGCAGCAGAAGAAGAGCCTATAATGAAGCAAAATCCAGAAATGTTTCCGATTAGAAAGAAATGAAAAACAGAAAGTGGAAATTCAGGGAGAATTTCGAAAAATGAAGCCTCCCACGTTCGATGGAGAAGTTGAAGATGCGGCAAAAGCATGGATAATTAACATGAATAAATATTTCTAGGTTTATGAGTATAGTAGCAAGCTCAAAGCTCGTTTGGATATTGACCAATTGAAGGGAAAATGTTACTTTATGGTGGGAGGAAGTTAAAAATGTGCGAGGAATTGAAGACCAAAATGTGACTTGGGACGAGTTCCATCAGCATTTGAACAACAAATATCTAACAAAACGTTTCTACGATGAAAAATCTCAAGAATTTCATTATTTGAGTTTGGGATAGTTGTCTATGGACGAGTTCATAACTAAATTTACCTCCTTACTAAGGTATGTACCATATTTGAGGGATGAAAAAGCAAAGGTACAGTGGTTCTTGAGTAGTTTACCTGCTCACATGAAGGAAAGGATTGACTTCATGAATCCAAGGAATATGGATGAGGTGATTCAAAAAGCACAAATGTGCTATCAACAATCGAAAATGAAAGGAGATGTTAGTAAGAGTTGGCCACCAAAGAAAGGGCAGAAGAGCACACCGAATTTTAAAAGTAGTAGGCCAGGTAACTACAAAAATTCTACAAGGAACCCAACAAATACAAAATCTGGGAGAAACCAGCAAAAACCCAAATGGCCAGCAGAAGATCGGCTTACTGAGGCATCCAGCAGACCAGATCATGGTCAGAACCAGAAACCTCCTCTGCAATGTTGGGGCTGTGGTGAAGCACATTATTATAAAAATTGTCCTCACCGTGGGAGAAATGAAACTGTAGCCAAATTGCAAGAAGAATCCACAATGGGAGATGTTGTAAGGAATATACCAAGGATAAATGCTGCATTAGAGGATTGACAAGCGGATTACCATCCAAAAATGATAGAACTGGAAGGTAAGTTATTTTCCCAAAATATATCTATTTTGGTTGATCCTGGTGCCAGTTTAAGCTATATCAATCCCATAATAGTTAAAAAATGTAATTTACAAATTTTGAAATTTAAGAGTCCATGGTTGGTGCAATTATCCACTGGAGCAAAGAGGAGGGTTAATGCCAAAGTCTCAAGCTGCCCTCTAGACATAGGGAACCAACATATAAATGTTGAGTTGAATATTTTACCCTTGGGTTCCTACGATTTATTGTTGGGAATGGATTGGTTAGAGGGGCATTGGTCAATGGTAGATTTCAAACAGAAAACTATTTTTTATATGGTTGAAGATGGTACTCGTCAAGAGTTACAAAGAATTAAGAAACCGCTCCAATTGCGCCCCATCACTGCCTCCCAACTGGGAAAATGCATCAAGAAATGGTGTCATATTTATGTTATTCAAGTAGGATTCGCTAACTCTAAGTACAAAACCCCTATGCTGGAGAATATACCAGTAGTTCAGGACTTTATGGATGTGTTTCCTAAAAACATATTGGGACTACCTCCAAAGCGGGATATCGATTTCACCACCGAACTAACGCCAGGGGCAACACCTGTGTCACGAGCACCGTACCGAATGAGTGTACCTGAGCTGTCTGAGTTAAAAATGTAGTTGCAGGAATTGTTGGAAAAGGGGTACATCCATCCTAGTGTGTCTCCTTGGGGGGCACCATTATTTTTCATTAAAACTAAAGATGGTACATTGAGGCTGTGTATGGATTACAAGCAGCTTAACAAATTGAATGTTAAAAAAAAGTATCCACTGCCACAGATAGACGGTATTTTTGATCAAGTAAAGGGAGAAATTGTTTTCTCCAAGATTTAAGATCTGGATATCACTAGATACGGACAAAAGATGAGGACACATATAAGACATCCTTTCGAACTCGATATGGGCATTATGAGTTTGTGGTTTTACCGTTTGGATTAACCAATGCACCAACATATTTCATGAGTTTGATGCATGGCATCTTTCATCCATTTTTAGAAAGAAAAAAAAATTATCTATATTGATGATATATTAATTTATTCTGAAACCATGGAAGAGCATAAGGAAAATTTACGTTTAGTGTTGAAAATGTTGAGGTACCATCAGCTCTATGAAAAATTCAATAAATGCGATTTCTACAAAGAACAGATCCAGTATTTAGGCCATGTAATTTTTGTTGAAGGGATATCAGTAGACCCCAAGAAAATAAAGACTATTGTGGAGTGGAGGGTACCCAGAAACGTAGCGGACATACATTCCTTCATGGGCTTGGCTGGCTATTATCGGCGTTTTATTGGAGGCTTCTCTAGAATTGATTTTCCCATTACCTATTTGCAATGAAAAGGGCGAATTTTCAAGTGGACTAATGAATTCCAAACCAACTTCAAATGGTTAAACCAACTGTTAACTACTTCCCCCGTATTGAAGGTAGTTGACCCAAACATGGAGTTTTTAGTCTACACTGATGCTTGTAAGGAAGGGGTGGGAGCAGTGTTGTCACAAGACAAAAAAGTCATATCTTTTGAATCTAGAAATCTGAAGGATCATGAGCAACGATATTTTTCTTATGATCTAGAGCTGACCATGGTCGTTCACGCGCTCAAAGTATGGAGGCACTACTTGTTGGGGAAAAATTTTATGTTGAAAATAGACCACAGTAGCTTGACTAGCTATTTTAAGCGGGTTGACTTGAATGCTCACCAAGCAAGGTGGAACACACTTCTGAGTGAATTCGACTTTGAAATTCAGCACGCCAAAGGTAAGGAAAATTGTGGCGTTGATGTCTTAAGTAGAAAACTACATTGTGTTTATGAACTCTACTTTAACCAAGCAGAATTTAAGTTCCAGGAGGAAGTGAAGGAGGCAAAGCAAAAAGATCCCGAATACCAGTTTCTGTGGCAGCAAGCGGAATAGGAAGAAAACGAAGTGAAACAATCAGATTATACGATCAATAACGAACAATTATTGATTTTTTCGTGGGAACATATATATTCCTAATCAAGTGAGCTTGAAGAAGTTGATTTTGGATGAGTATCATTGAAGCTCTTATGTCGGACATAATGGATACCAAAAAATTCTAACAACAATCAGAAAAGACTAATTTTGGCCTGGGATGCATAAAAGTATTGTTGAATACTTGACGAAGTGTTTGGAATATCAACAGGTCAAGGTGGTGCATCAACACCCTACGGGTTTACTACAACCTATTCATGTACCATAGTGGAAATGGGAAGTCATTTCACTCGATTTTATTAGAGGATTACCAAGAACAAAGAGACACAATGACTCCATTATGGTGGTGGTGGATAGGCTGAGCAAGGCGGCGCACTTCATACTGGTCTAGTCCAATTACAAAACAATACAAATTGTTGATATATTTATGAGGGAGGTGTTTATATTACATGGTATTATGAAAAATTTCATCTCATACCGAGATGTGAAGTTCACCTCAGCCTTCTGGAAGGCACTGTTCACCGGTCTGGGCACACAAATTCAGTTTAGTGTTGCCAACATCCGCGAACAAATGGGCAGACTGAGCGGGTGAATCAAATATTAGAATACATGTTACGCATGTATGTGATGCAACAGCCCACGAAGTGGGAAGATTATTTGCATTTGGTAGAACTTGCTTACAATAATGGGTACCAAGAATCTCTCAAGATGAGTCCCTTTGAGGAAATATACGAAAGACAATGTCGGACACCCATAAATTGGAGTAGCCTAGAAACTAAGCTGATGCTTTGGCCGAAGATCTTGGAAGACATGGAACAAGAGGTCAAAAGAACCCGACAGAATTTAAAAGTTTCCCAAGACAGGAAAAAGATTTATACAGACCGAAAAAGAGCATATCGGTATTTCACCATGGGGGATCATCTTTATGTCAGAATTAAACCAAAGAAAATCACATTGAGATGGACTAAATGCGCTAAGTTGGCTCCCATATTCTGTGGGCCTTTCCGAGATTTGGAAAGAATAGGGCCCGTGGCTTATCGACTGGCCTTACCCAGTCACATCAGGGTGCACAACATGTTTCAAGTATCCTTAGTGAAAAAATGTGTGCATGATCCCAAGCATATAATTCATTGGAAGAATGTCCAAGTACGTTATAATTGTTAATATTCCTTAGATAATGAAATGTGTATAAGACTAATGGATTGAATATGGTTGTTTCAGGTCAACCCAGATGGAGAATTCCTGGTAAAACCCCAGCGTATTCTTGAGCATAGAGAAGTAACGTTGAGGAGACAAGCCATATTCCAAGTTATAGTGCAATGGAAGCACTTCACCCCAGAGGAAGCTACCTGGGAAGATGAGGAGTTTATACAGGAAGCATACCCATAATTTTTTATAGGGTAGATTGAAAACACCGAGGACTGTGTTTTGCCTTAGTGGGGGAAGATGTAACATCCCTGAACTCTGATAATTTTATTTTTACTTTCGTAAGTTTCAATTGGAAAATTATGTAATAGACTGATAATGTGTTAAGACTAAGTAATGAATCTTTTTTATGATTCATGAATAAAATTACATGCTCAAAAATTACTATAGTTTTTTAGTAAAGAATTCCAAGAAAATACAGAACAGTTGGAGGAGCAGTGTTAATTGTAACAGTTACCTTTCCTCTAGAGATAAATATAGGATCTCAGTGAGGAAAGGGGGTTCTGAAAATAATGAAAATACAAGGGTTCACAACTGAAAAATGCTAAAGAAGGAGAATGTCCGGAGCTGGTCTTGAACCAGTGGAACTATGTAACCCATTGTAGATAGGGCTAGACTGGAGTCCTGAGGTAGTTGCTATAGATTTTAGAGAAAAATTTCTACCTAAAACTCTAGAAGGAAGCAATGGGGGAGCTGAGGACGTGATTGCCTCACTCATGGTTGGGTGGTACCAGCTAAAAACGCATTTTATGAGATAAATACATTTATGTTGTGATTATGAATGATTTTATGATTTAAAATGTTGAGCATATGGTATCCTAAAATTGGTGTTTGAACACTAGAAGCTTATTGAATCATAATTATACATGTATGTTTCTATATAAGTATGGACCTTAATTACACTAGAGTTTAGGTGAATAATTAATTCTTGTTAGAGAACAGGATGAGATTTGATATTATAAAGGTACGAACATCTGTGTCAAAGAATAGACTGAGTAGGAAACTATAGTTTAGACAAGGTTAAGTCTTGTTGTGTGTGTGCACAAATAGTCACTGTGACCCCAAAACTTAGTTAAGAATTGGAAAAAAAACTCATATCCAAAACTATTCTTGTAAGGGTAAGCCTAAGAAAATACTGGAATTGTAATAAGAACAACTGTGAAATATAAAACCTTATGACCAACACAGTTGTGTTTGGGGGGACCCTGAGGGTTTGGCATTGGACCCAACCCAGGGTCAAGACCCATGCCTTTGTCCCTTGGGACAGGGTTGAGTTTAGCCAACCAACAAGTAGATATAGAACTGTTACAGTTGAAAGATAATAATATAGTGAACAACATAGACAAATAGCAATTAATAGATAAGTTATTTCATTCTTGAGGTGCAAAAGAACTATAGACGATGTGATGTAGGCAGAATTCAAATTCAATATAGAGCATAACTGCATGATAAGATAACAGAAAGGAAACCCCAATTAGAATCTGTTTTCTGGCAAACAATATTACATTAAATACGTCATGTTGTGGAACCAAAGTGATAAAATGAACATGCATTACCATGACAAAGAAATGTATACAATATTACACGGTTCAAAAATCTTTGTAGACTCAACAGTACATTCTTTATTCCTGGCGATTTAACATACAAACACTTAGTCATAAAAATTACAATCCTAGGTCTCAATAAAAGTTAGACCTCTAGACTCGCAGGTCTAGGTTTATAGCCTCACGGCTTCTGAAAAACAAGACAAGAGAATAACTATAACCGCCATGAAATTCATCCGGAGATGCCTGCAGGGAAACAGGGGTGATCCTCAGGTCGCAGCAAGGAAAACCATAATGTGAATAGAAACAGAGAATATCAAACTTGCCATAAACCCTACCTCGCAACAGGAATGACTGTCGAGAGTGAAGATGCTCCAGAGGAGTTCATGCTTCGGTGGGGATTTGTCATTAGGTATTTACCTTACACTCACCTGCAATGAAGAATAAATTAGGTATCAGAGAAAATGTAGTAAAAATTTGAATTCATAATGGACAGAATGCCAGAGAATATAGATTTGTAGTGCCACCATACCGTGTTGTAGAAAGGAGACCACCACTGGCGAAGGTGGTTGAGCAACCTATGCTCTCCAGCAAGGAGTGAAAAGCCCCGACTCTATCAATTAAAACCCTTAAACAGTATGACTGCTTGGATGTTTATAAGAACATAGCATTGCAATTGAAGCAACCCAAGAATACAAAGCATCGACTTACCTTATTGATGCAAATCCATTGAACGGTGCAACACGTGAACACCATAGGTCCAAGAATTACAGAGTTTCTAGGTGCCTTGTGAGATCATAATGGCAGGAAGAGCGAGGCGAAGGGTGGGGGTACCATTACCCTAACTCCCCCCTGAGTAAACACGCCTGTTAGATCTATTATGTTGATCCAAGAGCCACGATGAATCCACCTACCATCTGTAAGGACGAGCAACTTCTGGTAGGAAAGTGACGTGGAATTTCACAAGAAACATATGAAGCATTGAAACATAGTAAGGTGGCTACGTCGGAGCATTGAATTAATGCATGCATAGAGTTAAATGTCACCATAAGAACAGAGAACAACGACTGGTTAATGCAGGCACGAAACATATGGATGACCGGATCCTAAGGCCATTTCAATATCACAAAATGAGATTGCAAAGTACAATGCCATTAACACATACAGATGTGATTAATAAAACTCTATGTATATCCATTGTAATCATGTTAATTATTTATGTTGGAATATAATGTCAAATGGACGCAACAATATCATATATATATAGTCTAATGTCAAGGAATGAAACAGCATTGATTTTATATGTGTATAGAACCATCCAACCAATTAAAAAGGGGAGGATTGGTATATCTTTAGTTATCATTGTAGTTATGATATAAAAAAAAAATTGTTATATTAATAATTGTATAATGAGTGGATAATGTATAGTTTACAATCCAAGTCTTCTTTCTTTTGCATAATATGTCATTAAAGACAACCTTAGGGCGTCTGCCCTCTTCCATTTGCTTATTTTTTTTTTTTAAATACCTTATGACTCGCACCATCGCAGTTGCTTCAATAGTAGCAGTTATTGTTTCACTTAACAAGATAGCATAAGGAAGTGCACTTTTAATTGGCCCGGAGTTCACAACTGTAGAGAATCATCAGAATCACTAAAAGCCCAAAAAGAGTGAGAGTGGTTTTCCAGTACCATAACTCTACCTCTCTACACCTATTTTGAAAAACATAAAATGTTTTCCAACCCCCTAAAGTTATTTTCTTTGTACAACCATCAAGGCTTTGGTTTTTTTTGAAGTCAATTAGTATTTAAAAAGCTTTTTAAAATTTTATTAACTCCAAATTAATAAATAGAGCAATGAATGGATTTTATTAAAATTGTAAAAATATAAAAAGTTTATAGTTATTAACATTTTACTATGTGAGATTTTTAATATATTGAAATTCCTTTGCAACTTGTAAGCATACGATGAAAATAAATGTAATTGGTAATTCTTTAAAATTATATTTTTTTGTTTTTGTAAATTTGAGTGAGACTCTATCATCATCATGGTCAAGGAGGAATTAAACCAGTGACTTCACATCGAGGAGTGTCTTAATAGAGAACTGTATCACCATCTATCCAAGACCCCATGGACAAAATAAAAATAAAATAAAATGAGAATACAATAAAGAAATAGAAATAGCACACAAAAATACCTATGACTAATGAAAAAGCCAAAAAAAATCAATGAATGGAAAGAAAATATCAATAATGGAAAAAATATTTTACATAATCAATTGTATTTGATAGTGCTCAGTGTTTTATTAAGAAAACAAAGGGAAAGTCTCAAATATTCCCAATTTATAATTGTATTTGATAGTGCTTAGTGTTTTAATAAGAAAACAAAGGGAAAGTCTCAAATATTCCCAATTTACGAGGACACTTGGGGATTAGAGTTTTTTTTAACATTTTTTAATTCTATCAAATTGATTTTAAACCACATAAAATTAGACATCCACCAATCAAAAATTACAAATTCAAATTTAAAAATTAATTTCCAATTTCTAAAAAAATTATATTTAACATTTATTTTTAGAAAAACTTCAATAATATTTGGAAATAGTTTTTAAAAAATTGCAAATTAATTAAGAAAAATCATTTTGACCCAAATTGGTAGGTATAAATCAAAATTAATGTACTCATATAAATTAAATGTTTAATAAATCAAACACTTATTTTAATTTCTTGAAGAGTTGTCATTAATGAGACTTTTTGAAAAAATTTCCAATTTATTTTCTTGATCTAATTTCTCCAAAATTAGGCAAGAATTCATTGAAATCAGGTTTGATGGGTAAGCTCTTTGAAGTGCCCTAGGGGTTTTTCAAAATTCCCTAGAGGTTTTCCGACAAATTATAGACAGAAAATCCGGGAAACTCCAAAAAGTCTCATTAACTTTGGATCTACCAAGGGTTGAGAGGGATCAGATTTTTTGCAACTTAATATATCCACATATCAAGAGATTTGAAATATATCCGCATATCAAGAGATTTGATCCCTCTCCGGGTTTGGTGATCCGAAATTAAAATGGATCTAGGTTGGTTTAATTCTCCTCTTAGATAGGTTATATTCCACATGAATTTCATGGGAAATACCATGGGTCGCCATAAACCTGGAGCCCAAAAACCACTGGTAACTTGACCAAGTCAAATTTACTTTAACTACCCAACAAAATTTAATTAAAAAAAAAATAAGGTAGAATTTTTACTTTAACATAAAGTTATTTTTATTTTTATTTTAAATTTACCTTAACTACCCAACAAAAATTCATAAAAAATATAATAATTTAGAATTTGTATATTAACGTAGGGTTACTTTTATTTTATTTTATTTTGACAAAGTTAAAATTTTTACATAACATATTAAAACAAGACAACATCTCTTACACACTAGGTTGGAGATCTCTTACATCTCAACATATCTATGCATAGATTCATCTTAACTCCATATCTACCAAGTCCCTAGAGAGATCAAATCTTTTGAGATTTGAACCTCTAAACCTCTTTTATAATGAAAAAGATTTGATCCCTCTTGGGGCTTGGTAGATCCGGAGTTATGATGGATCTAGTTTAATTTCCCCCTTTAAATAGTCTATATTTCACATGAATACCATGGGTCAATATCATGGGTTCTCATAAATAGGCTTTGCTACAATACTATGGGTCAATACCATGAATTACTAATACCCAAGATTCAAAAAACCATAACTAGTTCATACCACATATGTTCAAGTGAAATTTTTTAATATTCCATGAAAATTAAATCTTTACCATCTACATAATAATGATGTAGTTTAAATGAAATAGCCTTTTTCACAGGAATTCACCAAAATTTGGTAGAAGTTTTTTTGTTTTTTAAAATACATTTTTGAATGCATAAATGGCTTCGGCACCTAAAAAACCCATAAGGCACTCGAATTATGTAGATTAAACAATTAAAACTCAAGTTTTTAAAATTTTCTGTGGAATTTTGATTAAAATTAACCAGAAAAATGGTCATAAAAAAAGCATTTCCTCTATAAGTTGGACTATGCTCATAATCATTATAATCATTATTGATATTTAAATTAAAATTTTGAAAACCCAATTCAAAAAATAAAAACCCTAATTTGAAAAAAAAAATCAACACTACGCACAATCAGTAACTTCAGCTGACACTTGAACCTCTTACTTGGGACATAAATTGTGAACCATACCATTGAAACCGAAAAAAATCAACACTACGCACAATCAGTAACTTCAATCTACACTTGAACCTCTTACTTGGGACATAAATCGAACCTCACTACGCACAATCAGTAACTTCAATCTACACTTGAACCTCTTACTTGGGACATAAATCGAACCTCTTACCTGGGACGGACATAAACAGTCAACACTACACACAATCAGTAACTTCAGTCGACACTTGAACCTTTTACTTGGGACATAAATCGACACTTAACCTCTTACTTAGGACATAAATAGTCAACACTACACACAATCAGTGACTTTAGTCGACACTTGAACCTCTTACATGGGACATAAATCAACACTTAACCTCTTACTTGGGACATAAATCATAACTTCACTGACACTTGAACCTCTTGAGCTTCTTACTTGGGACTTGAGACATAAATCGTGAACCATACCATCGAAACCATTATGGGACTACCATCTAAATAGTCATAGGACTACGTGGTAGAACTACGACTTTTTTGATAATTTTCACCAAATAAAACATGTCCCCAGAAATTATACAATATATGTCTTTACCACTTAAGCTCAACTCCTTTGACTATATTTCTTATCAATATTACTAAGATATTAATTATGTTTTTCTAATTGATTAAAAAGTTTGATATAAATAAATAATATTATAATAGATTTTAGATATAAAGTTTGATATAAACATTTTAGATTTAAAATAAATAAATATATATATATATAATTCAACAATTAAATAAATAATATTATAATAGATTTTCCTATTAATTAGAATTGCCCCCCTTTTCCTTTTTAATATTTAAAAATATAATTAATAATATAACTGTTTTTTCCCATAGCTATCATGTTTCTTGTTTGGTTTTCTTTGTGTTTATTCCATTTAAGAACAAGAATCACAAACAAAAAAATACTTCACACCATGTGAGCCTACCACCGTTATCCCCTTAACCTAAGGATGGGGAGGGAGACGTGTCACACATCCACATGGAGAGAGGGAGGACATTATATGTTTAATTATATTTAAAAATAACTAGTTTTATGTAATCAAGTCGATACGTTGGCGGTGGATAAACAAGGATTTAGAGAGGGAGGACATTATATTTTTAATTATATTTAAAAACTGCAATTTAGTTTTATGTAATCAAGTCGATATTGTTTAGAATTTGGGGGACAACCCCAAATTCAATTGAAATTCAAATATCAAAATTCATCCTCAAGTCTTTGAAGACTTAGATCCAAGGAAGAATAGTTCTATTCCTCTCTCTTTAATGATAACATTTTTTCGAGTCACCCCTTCTATAGTATGACTTCGATAAATAAGAGATTAGAGGGTGAGACGACGAGAGATGTTCGAGTCAAAAGAATAAGTCACTAGGAAGGCCAATTGGGATAAACACAAATAGCAATATGTTGAGGACATAGGGACACAACCCACCATTGAAGGCATGTACAAAAGTGCCAATGGATCACAAGGAATTAAGGTGGTGCTACTCCTTAGGTAGGAGTCCCAAATTCCTCCAAAAAGCAATTAAAGTAGGCTTTCAAAATTGCAAAGGTTTCATAAGAAAAGGGAAAATTTTAGTAGTTCAATATTTAATTAAGGAAGAAAAACCCTAGATCCTCCTATTCCACGAGACCAAATTGGGGAACATGAAATCCTCCATAAAAGTAATATTGTGGTGTCTCCATTAGCTTTAGAGGGGCCTCGAGGGGTCTTTGCACTCTTTGGTCCTCTTGTACTTTCAATCAAATTAGGTTCAAAGATCTTCTCACTGAGTAACTCTTCGCTTCCATCGCATCCCTTCAGGAAAAGTATGTAGCATCACTAATGTCTATATCCCTATTTCTTATCAAGAAAATTTATCATGTTGGAACTCACTTTGTAACCTTATAGAGTCAAAGATTCGCCTTAATAGTATTTTTGGTGGGGATTTCAACACCACCTTGCATTCTTGGGAAAATAAGGGGGATGCCCTATCCAATACCCCTTGCGTGAGTGAACAAAATACTTTATCTCATTTTTGGGTTCCATTGACATTAAATTGATTGAAGGAAAATATACCTAAAACAATCACAAGCTGGGTTGAGGCCACATTGTGGTTCATCTTCTAGTGCATAGTGACTTCTTAAAGCACAGTTTCTCCTTTTTTCTCTCAAATTTCAAAGTGGAGCAACTCAAATCATAGATTAATTATTGTATCTTTCCATGCCTAGGAAGATTACATCCTTCTCCCTTTTAGATTTAACTCATATTGGATCCAAGTCCCCAAGTTCTTGGAAATTGTATGTCTTTCCTAGTGTCGTTAATTGAATGGATCACATGCTCTATTTTGATGGTCATCTAGGTCAAACATGTTCGTCATGCTTCTAGGGTTTTTCATGTCAAAATAATATTTTCTTGAGTCAAAAGAGACTTTATCATTTGTATAAGACTCTATCAGGCAAGATTGTAACATGTAAAAGATATTTATTTAGAGTCTAGAAATTTCTACAAGCCTTGAAGCACAAGTTGTTACTAGCAAGTTGTTACTAGCAGTTATAAGTTGGCCTAAAAGAGGGAATTCGACCTCAAGAAAATCCTATAAATAGAAGCAGAGTAGACCTCATTAAGAACCAATTCGATATCTCTCAAGAAGAAGTTCAATCTGAAGCTGGTAATAAGGAGAAAGCAAGAGTGAAGGTATAGAAAGCAAGGATAAGTCAAGGAGAAGAATAAATATATGTTTTGGGGCTATTTTCCTCTCACACGTGAGAATAAGCTAGGGTTTATACAACTGCTACAGGGCTGAAGTTGCAGGTCGAAGCTGCAAATCTAAGCTGGGGGCCAAAGTTGAAGCTAGAAGTTAATTGAAGCAGAATTGGTCTTTGTTGATATGGCTGATTTCTAACTAAATTATGAGGGCTTCTTGAAGGGTTGACTTGGTGCTTGGAGGAGGACTTGATCTAGGGTTTGGGTCTTGGTTTTCTCATCTGAAGCAGATCTATAAGAAGAGAAGATATTTTCTAGGTTTTCCCCTTGAAGGGTTTTTCCCTGGCTTGGAGCCTAATTTATGTTTCCATTTTCTTTATTTCTTTTTTCTTGATAATTGTTTGATGAAGAAGACTCTAATAAAGAAACACAAGAAGATAAATAAATTTCACAAAGCAATTATTAATCTTAAGAAGAAATTGAATTAATAGTTGCCCTACTACATTCTCCGACATTGTATCTAAACAAAGGTGAACAAGAGAAGGCAGTTGGAAGGATACAAAGAATGGTTTGGTTGTCAAGGGGAGTCATTTGTAGAAGGACACAAGGAAATAAGAATAATACCCATTAATCTAAAAGGAGGGTTGTTATATCAAGATTTTGTTGAAAAAGACCTCATAATCAAGCTCTCACTGAAGGAAGAAAGGACAAGGTCTTATTGAATATTCTTTAGTGCATCATCTTGAAGAAGAGGAAGCATCAAGGAATCATGGTGTCATCATTCGAAGTTGTTTGAAGACACTTGTGTTGAAATCATCCTAAAAATCATCATTCTAGGGAATATTTGAAGTCTCCTTGAAGGTATTGAAACATCAAGATAATTGGACACATCATCCAGAAGGAGGAATCTTGGTTGAAAAGTAAGTATCATAGTGTATTTTTGCAAGGAAAGCAACAAGCTCATTGGATCAAAAAACTTCCTAGCTTGGAAGAAAAGGGTTGACTTGGCACTCACAAATAATGAAGTCATGGAATATTTCCTTGGTGAATTTGTTGAACCAAGCAAAGAGAAGACTCAAGAGTTAGACAAATATAAGAAGGGCGAAGTAAGGGCACAAAGAAGCATTGTCGAATTGGTAAAATATCATCTTGTTCCATTTATTACTGATTGGAAGAAATGTAAGGCCATGTATGATAAGCTAGTAAAGTTGTACTCTATAAGTACATCAGGTCAAAATATTTCCTTGAGGAATCAACTATATAAGATAAGGAAATCAGAGGATGAAGACATGCCCACCTATATGATGAAGATCTCACAAATAAGAGTCTAGTTGCAAGCACTAGGAGAGATTGTTTTCGACTCTAAAATGATTATCCGTGTGTTAAATGCTTTACCACATGATTGGAGTAGTTTTGAAACTAGAATCTACTCTAATAAAGATACTACACCTTTTGATGAACTATGAGCTCAATTTATCTTGGAAGAATCTAGGGTCAAGGAAAAGGATGACACCAAATCAAATGAAATGTCTCAAGCCTTATTGCAAGGACCAAGAAGTTGAATAAGGGAAGTTTGGAAAGTCCAAGAAGAAGACATATATGACCAAGGTTCAATTATTTGGATGCACTGAGTATGGTTATTTTAAGAGGGATTACCTAAACAAGCAGAACAACAAAATAAAGGAAAAAGTGAAGCTCACATGACGTAAGAAAAGGGAGAACCTAAGAATAAGTCGAAATGAGAAGATCCCAATGATCTTTATTATTGAAGGAAGTCTCATATTTTTCAAGTTATTTATGAAATTTTTATTTCTTTTATTTAAGTAGAAAGTAGAGTAGCATGCATTATTGTCTTGGTTTTGTAAAATCATGTCATCATATATAGAAGCACATGATAGTAGAAAAATTAGAATCTAATTGATTAATTTTCCTTGGGAAAGATCATCTAGTTTAAAGAGAATGAGAATATTGGGACCATATTGCATATTATTGTTCATCCAAGCATTTTATAACATCATGTTAGAGGTATTAATTTTGCAAAGAGGGATCGTTAAGATCCTATGAGAATCATCATTTTGGAAGATTCTTGGAAGAAACATTATGACTCGTATATATTCCATATAGTATGGTGTTGACAGTGTTGGACCTGCCAACATTCAAGGGGTCTCACTGATATGTGGTCCAAATTAGACCTCGTGCCATTTGGGATAGAATCCCCATCTGAAATATAGTCTGGTTACCATTTTCTTAAATGTTTTTCTTGGATCTAACTGTCAGTAAAATATAGGAATTCATATGTTCCTTCGAAAATGAAGTAAGTGTGTTTGGTGAGTGTTTGGTTGTAGGCGTGTCGAGGTTCCTCTATTGTGGAGGGGAAAAGAAGTGAGCCCCTAAAACAGAGGTAACAGTACCACCCTAGTAGAGACACACGAAAACAAGAAGGACTCATCTAACATACAACATAATAGACCAAAAAGATGTGAAGATAAATGCAACCAACACAAACAAGAAATATATGTTCAACATCCACTGGAATAGTCAAAAAATATGTGATGGTCATCACAACCATTACAACACATTCTCAATATGATAAGCACTACAATAACCAAAAGAGTTCAACTACTTTAGCACAGGTGAAAACTAACATGAATTACAAACATTTATAGAAAAGTATTACAAATATTCATAATCCATGCATGAAGAACGTGTTGGCCATTAGGATTTATATATTAAGAAAAATTCTGAAGACACATGTATGCAACGAACACCACTAGCTCCAATAGTGGGGCGTTGGGGCCACTCCTTGTTCCCCAAAAGACCTAGCTTGTATCTCTAATGCCTTGCGGGAGGATCCAAGTTGAAAAACCCTTTGCTCATACAATTAGGTTGTATATATGACTAATGGAGGGGTGATGCTTCACCTTCCTTGTGACTATTTGACTACCCTCATGACTGTTTGACTTCCTATGACTTTTTAACTTTACATATCTCTTAAAATTTTGTACATTTCCTTTGGACTTCCACTTTTCAATATATTTTCGAATAAGAAATTACATGATCCACAAAAATGATGTGGCATATGGTGTTTCATGACATAACATGACAGTAAATTGATGACAACGACTGCATGATGACATGGCAATGTCAAGTCATTCTTGTTGCTTATTGTTATGTGTCTTCTTGAGAATGTTATTTTGTCCACCTCCATATGGATTAGAAATAAGGAGTATTAAATGATATCAAGTCTTGATGCGTGGTCACAAACTGGTGTCCCTTTTCTTTCTCCTGATTGATCGGCTTGCATATTCCATTACAGAGGTGTCTTCTAGCATCTTCTCCTTACCCATCTCCTTATTCATCATCTTGCCATGGTATGATAGAGTACCTGCATCTACAATTAACTCATGAAAAGATGCCATCAATCTGATAAACCACTAGTCTAATATTTTGCATTATGATCCACTGACTAAGCCTGGAACCAAGTGACAGGCTAAGGGATAGGCTTAGTGACTGAAAAATTACACAACTAAGACAGTCAAGGGTTGAGATTTAGCCTTGAGACTACGCAATGCACAGTTCAGGTTTGGACTGAGAAAAAAAATTGCACAGTTGGGGAGCTCAGGGAGCCAAGATCATGGCTTGAGCGCTAATTTTTCCCACTGCGCATTTCTTGAAGGTATAGGATGCTAGGTGATTGTGCAATTGCGAATCTCAAGAGTTTAGGGTTGAGGCTTGAGCCTTTTGATTTCACAATGTGCAGTACTGACTGGGCATGAGAGAAAAATTGTACATTTTTTGGGGTCAGAGGCAGAGCTTGAGCACTGTGATTGTGCAGTGTATAGTCCTCGGAGGAAGGAACTACACATTGTGTAGTTCCAGGAGGTAGGGTTGTAGATTGAGGGATGATATTGCACAATATGCAGTTCAGGAAGGTTGGATGAGGCTAGGTTTCTTGGTCAGGAAGTTTTTCAGATTTGGATAAGTGTGGGATCTGTGAAGCTGATGTGAACAGTGATATTGTGATCACACACTTAGAACACTTTATGACACAACATATATCTTCCAAAACACATGAACAACATACTTCCCTCGGTGCAATATCCTTGCGACAATTTACAAGAAGTGCGACACCAAAGATACACTTTGTGATGATAGTGACGACACTTGTGCAATAGTGATTGAAAATTTGAAAATGAGTGTGACATATGTTTACATGATAATATCAACTAATTTACACAAATATTACCCCTTGAAATTGCCATAACTATATTTTTTGTGATATGCAACAATTAACATGCGAAAATACGACACTTTTATTTTCTTGCAAAAGTGACCAAAACACTTAGGGGAAACACGTATGATAAGACTTAACGCTTGCGGTGACAGTATGAAAGATAAAGTTAGGCTCTGAAATTTGGGTGTAGGCCAAAATCTTGGAGGGTGTTATAGAAATGAAAACATATGGAAACAATACTTCTAAAGGATGAAGGAATGTAGATGGTCAAGTTGCAGTGTGAAGGGAATAATAAAAGTCTTTCTAATTCTTTGGAAAAAGAACTTATCTTTGACAGTTACGAGAAAAAAGGTCGTTCAAAGGATGGCTAGATGATTATATTAAATCAAATGTATGTTTATTCTTCCCTAGAGCATGGTTTATATCTACAAGAATCATGAAGGAAGAGTTAGTTATGAATGTTCTTAGTAAGTCTTCCATATGGTTTGCATGATGCTCGAAAGAATAAATTTGACATTCTTTGGAATGGATGGAGATCAATACTCTCTCACAAGATTGAATGGTATAAATACAATACTGATCAACATCTAGCATGTTCTATGGAAGAGAGAAAGAGAGTCAATAATGACAACTCCAAGGAAGATATTGTAACTTGGTAATCAAGTTCGATCCATGGGCACTCTGATTAAAATGAATGCATGGAAGGATTCTTATATAAAGTGGAGATGAATGATACTAAATAATGTTGATATAAAATAAATCAAGTAAAGAAAATACTTTTATGGAAGGGCCATCATGACAAGGTAAGTCTGGTAATAAAGTTTTGATATTGGCTATCAGATTACCTTTTTGTCTTGCTACCTAGAAGGATATTGTAGGAATACATTATGACAATTGAGGCAAGTTAAATTGTTGGTATTTAACTCAATTCAAAGATCATATGGATTGATTGAATAGTCCTGATAATATTAAAAGGATTATGAATTCAATATGTCTACATCATGATGTTGGGATTGAAAGGTAGCAGTGTAAGAAGATAACTCGATGTCCATGTTACTACAACAACAAAGATCACTTTCATGTTTAGAGGAAGCTATGATTAGCTTGAAATTTGATAAGGATAAATATAATGCCTTCATTTATGAAAACTAATGGAAATCTATATGAAAGGTTGATGGCCCAAACCCTGTCACAATATTGAAGAAAGAAGATGGCTCCATGATACCCTGGAAGGAGAAGCTCGATATAATGAGATGCGAAGGAAAGAGGGAGCCATGTAGCTATCTCCATGAAGAACTGGTAGTTGATACATTTATGAAGGCAAGCCATAAATATTGTATTGAAAAGGAAGTAAGGAATATCCTCTATATTTGAGAAGGATTAAAGGAGCCTCCTTGAACATGATCAAGGATCTATTCCCTAATCAAGAGGGAATGATGAAATCCTCTCTAGTTGAGAGGGAGTGATGACGGACATCACATTTGTATTCTCTTATTCATGTGTCATTCACTTGACCAGGACTAACAATCGTAAGTCTAAGTGAAGGCCATGGAGGGAGAATGAAGAATTAAGTATTGGATAAGCATTAGTGATTTCCTTGAAGATATAAAATCCAAGATAGCAAATGGACTGACACTCTTGGAGGATTAGACAGGTATACAAGAAAAGAGTGGTCGAAGAGGACTAATATTCTTTGAGGATTGAGATTTCAAGAAAAGAATAGCCCTAAAAGGAAATACATATTGAACATTCAGATGGGGTATATGCCTTGAAAAGGTAGTGTGGTATCTCACATAAAGCCTCCCAATATTATTCTCTTGTATAAGTGTTAAACTCAGCAATGGAATAGGAATAATAGGATAGAAATATAAGTGTGAGTATCGATATTATTAACATGATGTACATTTATAATACATTATTGTGACCCTTGGATTCACTTCCTATGTCCATTTGCCTTCTACACCAAACCTTAGAGGATTAGGTGTCCAACATTCCCCCCCTTAATCCGAAGGGGTATGTATGAGTCCAAGAAGAGGGTTGTAATAAAAATGTGCAAAGTATGCATGGCAGCACTAGGATGAATGTGCTCTCTAAAATGTTGGCATAAGGAGGTGGTTTAAGGATGACCACTAATATTGGAACGCTTAGTGCAGCTCCTGGAACTCTTCCAAATCTGGCAAGAAGTTGATATCTTCTGCTAGAGGAAGTGATCCTAATGTTTTGAAGAGGGAGACATTCAACCTGGAAGAAGGGAGGTCTACAACTAACGATGGTTTAAGATGACCAACAACTCTGGAATGCTTGATGCATTTCTTGGAACTCCTCCAAAATTGGAAAGAAGCTAAAGCCTTCTGCTAGAGGAAGTGTCCCCAATTCTTTGAATATGGAGAAGCTCAACCTCACATATATGGTTTAAGGCTGACCACCAACCAAAGGCATTCTCATGGGCATTTGTGTCTCTCGCTACAACTATGAATTTGGAATGGCAGGTTATGGCTCAGGCTCGCTTGAACTGTTGTGTCTCTGGCTACAAATTTGAATCTAGAATGACAGGTTGTGGCTCAGGCTCACTTGAACTGATGTGTCTTTGGCTTGTAGATCATGGCGAAAACTCAACCGCAATATTTTTCAATACTCTAGAACAAGTTCTGACATATGACTGAAAAATCTTCTTGGATGTTGATGCCCATTTACAAGAAGCGATCTATCCAAGATGAATCTTTGTTCTTGCAGGAGACTTGCTTTTGAAGCATATGTGTGAATAATGAGTGTGCTCACCACAATTCTTGCACGTGTGAAGATCGAAACAATGATCTTTTATATGGCCAACTCGGTCACAGTGTTGGCATTTCACAATCTGTTGTGGAAGACAAGCAGAATCTCGAATAGATGAAGGTGAAATGTTATAAAGAAATACTGCACATTGAAATTCGTTGGGATTGAAACAGTCTGGAATATGAAAGGACACATCCTTGTCATATCCAATACCAGTTATGTGCTTGTTATGGACAAGCTCTTCCCAAGGTCTGATGATGGGATTGGGAAGTGGAACTTGAACATGCAAATATTCTCTTGAAATTGGCACTTGATGGGGATCAACTTAAACTTTGCTTACTTGCCGCTGGTGGGATTCTATCTCAGTGTATTGAACAGAAACAGGTTCAGAATGATGAATCCACTATTGTAATTCTTCTTACAGTAGTAGTTTTGATTCAAGATGTAAGAATTCAATCTTTTCTTGTGCATGTTGTAGACATGTTTGCATGTTAGCGAGAGTTTCTTTTCTTATTTGGACTGTGTTATGAACAGTAGACACCATCAATGTGCTTAATATATCAATTGAGACTTTCCATTGTCAAGCTCAAGAAGTGATAAAATGATGAGGGAAAATTACCCACTTATATTCTCAACACATTAAAGTAAGAGAAGTCTTCAAGTACCAAAAGGTCTTAATAAGTGCTGGTAAAATTCCTTGGGCTTAAATAAAAAAACAACCCTTTTTTTTATAGATATATAGCACATAACTCAGAGAGACAAAATAACACCTGTTATATATCACTAGATCAAAATTTGTTGTGAGGAAGGATTTTAAAATAACATTGACAATATAACTCCCAATTAGCACTTTAAATTGCACCCTCTTACACCAATAGAAGCTCAACTAGTATGGTCAAATTCAAATTCCTTCAACATCTCAAAATGAGGGACCACTTCAAAGTTTTGAGATTTCGTTGTTTTTTTTTTTTCTGGAAAAAAATTAGTTTCAGCCTCCTTCCTTTTCAAACAATATCAACAACTCATATAATTCATATCTACATTCATTCCCATTCAACGGCCAATACAAGAGTATACATACTATTCGGTCCAAAGATATTTCAAATTCTTTGACACTTCTCTGGAAAATTATTTGACAAAATTTCTCTCAAAAAATCACCCTCAGCATTCTACACAGTATGACATATTACATTGCGATATCAATTGAAGTGAAATCCAAAAATATTTTCTTTGTGAAATTGATTGGTATCCCAATATAATAATGAACAACCTTTGTTTTCAATTTGTAAGAAGCCCACAAACTTTGAATGGCTCAAACATTAGATGGCACAAATGTCTAAAAATAACCTCATCGTCGACATTCAATGATGTAAGCCAAGACAATGGCTGGAGGATTCTGAACGACTACAGTGGAGGAGTTATATATATATATATATATATATATATATATATATATATATATATATATATATATATATATGTCTGTCGGAGATATGTGGTGGAGGTGATGTATGGTAGAGGGTTTATAACGGAGCGGTAGGTGGAGGGTAGGCAGAAGGTAGGCGAGGGTCCAGCGGAATGTGGAGAAGGCCCAAGCGGAAGAAGGTGTGAGGGAAGGACGAGGCCAGAAGAATGTGGAGTGAGAGCGATGGTATCCATAGGTGCTTTGGGTATTACAATGGCAGAGGAAAAAACTATTGTTGATTGCAGAATGGATGTAAGGCTTCTTTTAAACAAGAAAAATCAATGGGTCCTTATGCAGAAGTAGGAAAGGAGTTTGTGGATCTCCTCTTCGACTTTCTTTTGCTACCTATCGGTGGAATTATTAGACTTCAGCGATAACACGGCATGATGTTGTCCAAGTTCCTAAAGCTTCAGTGAGCCAGCTCACAGTGCGTTGCAAGGTCTGATCCAGGGTAAATCTTGATACCCTTAACCAAGACCTTTTACTTCGACTGATAATTAGAATTTCATTTAATTAAGACGTTAAAGAACATAAATGAAAAATTGTAGTTGTAAATAAGAGGAACATAATATGACAAGATCAACAATCATAATAACACGTCGTTTGATGATGGAGTTCGTCTAGGAGGGACTACATCTTTGGGCCTTAGTGTCAAGATGGTGTAGGACGCTGCATTATGTGTTGTAAGAAGAAGATCTACATGTATGTGTTTCCCTATGAAATACAAGGAAAAATTTCCCTCACGCAGGAGTGGCTTGACTTATTTAAGATATGTTCTACTGCGGAAATCTCATACATAAAGAAAGACTCCTATCAGTATGACCATAACTGAAATGTAATAAATAAGAGTATCCCACAAATCCTAGAAAACAAGGGATCTCAACAATACACATATGAAAACGAGCATCCCGCCAATGTGGCATAAAAGGGATCTCATACAGAACACAAATCCATAGCTGAAAGTACATCAATAAAAACACAAGGCAAGATCCCACGACTCATGTATCAACCGAGATCTGCAAGACATAATGCATCTCAAAGAGAAATAAATGAAGAAGTACATGGAATCCACATCATATACCTCATGCTGCCATTTGCCGAAGGCTGAACTGCTCTACGACTGAATCTGAAAACACCATCAATCTTGTGGCATCGAAAAAGGTGAAAATGACTGCTCACTTGTAGAAATCTGACACCTGCATATCCCACTTCCAAAAGTGGCTTAAAAATCAAAAACTTAGATGAAGAAACCGAGCACGCCATCAGAGTCATGGCGTCGAGTAGTGTAAAAATGACATAAAATTTGTCCCATTTGGACAAAGTCAAAATTTTTCCCTCCTGAAAATTGGCTTCAATCAAGGTTTCGCCTGCCTCTTTTCTGGCTCATGGTTCCACTTCACCTGCAATAAAAAAATATTAACCTCGACCTACGTGCACGCACTCCTGCTCCTCCATGGCTTTGGTGCACTTGTAAAAAGACAAGTTTAAGTAATAAAGAGTGGGTGAATTCTTCAAGGAATGCGTTGGAGCTAAGTTGGTTTAGATCCGGATTATATGGGAGGAGGTCAGGTGGTCAAATCCCGACCCCTCCATTAAAAGCCCGAGAACTGTTTTAAAACCCACTTTGTAACTTTATTAGCCCTGCATTTAATTTTTGAAAAACCGCAACATTAATTTGAGGGGGGGTCGGACTCGCATTGGGCGGCCCGCTCCATACCCTCTGCAGCCTTCGTTGTAGTCGTGGCATACTTGGGTGGTGGTGGTTATATGGTGGTGCTGCCTGCTCGAGGGCCAGCCCATGTAGCCGGGCAGGTTCGACCCCCGCCGACACCAAAATATGTTATATATATATTTAAACATATATAAATGTGATTGCCATGGGTGCATGGGGTCCGGCGAGGGTCATGGCCCACCGGCCCATTTTTTAATATATTTTTGTTTTTATAAAACAAACTGTGCATTTTTTAAAATTCGGTTTTGGACTGAAGGAGTGATTTTAACCAGGCGAAAATTTCGCCCAGAATCTGGCCTGAGTTGGTTGGAATCCGGTGGCCTGGTTTGGTCCAAATTGCGTCCTTCTTAAGGCTGCCCAGTCACCAAGTCAAACCAAAACTTTGACCGCTCCTAACTCCTTCATACGAAATCAAAATTGAGTGTCGTCTACGCCGGTGGAATCAGAAAGATAAGATATACAACATGAACCTGGTTTGAGAGATTTTCTAATAGTTTGATTTTTGAGCCCTCTATGCTGAGCCACTTGTACTTGTACCTGTTTAATCCACCTGGATCATTCCTCCCCACTGATGAGCTTTTGGTCCTCCAAAAGCATTAAGCTTTACCTATCATCAATTGTCTGCAACTGTCGTTAAAAGGCACATCCCCACATGACTCCTTCACCTGACGTACTTCGGAATCAAGATGCAAAGTCATCATCTACAACTGCTGCAATGCGATGTATGATAAGGCACATCCCTTGAAGACTCATTCACCTCTTGTACTTCGGAATCAAGATGCAAAGCCAACACCTGCAACTGCGGAAATGTAAATGTTTGAAAAGGTACATCCCTACATGACTCCTTCACCTACCGTACTTCGGAATCAAGATGCAAAGCCATCATCTACAACTAATGCAATGTGATGTCTAAAAAGGCACATCCCTTCAAGACTCCTTCACCTCTCGTACTTCGGAATCAAGATGCAAAGCCCTCGTCTACATCTGCTACAATGTGATGTTTGAAAAGGCACATCCCTTCAAGACTCCTTCACCTCTCGTACTTCGGAATCAAGTTGCAAAACCAACACCTGCAACTACGGAAATGAAAATGTCTGAAAAGGCACATCCCTTGAAGAATCCTTCACCTATCGTACTTCGGAATCAGGATGCCAACACCTGCCTAAAGCTGCAACGAAAATTACGTTCTCAATGTGACCAATAATGACCCAAATATTTCCATACTTGCCATGAGTTTATAACATGTACTTGGTGGTCAAGCTTACAGCAAAAATGGAAATCATACAAGACCAGACCTCATCGTCGCATTTCGAAGTGATGAAAAAACTCCTCATCACTTTTACATGAAAGAAATGCATCAGACGACTCATAGCACATGACCAAAACATAATCGTCACATCTTGAAGTGATGGAAACACATCATCACTTTTACATGAAAGAGATCCAACACGTGACTTATAAAACAAGGCCAAAAAAATATCATGGTCGCTTAAATGAGTGATGGAAACACATCATCACTTTCATAATAAAAAATTCGACAAATGATTTACAAACATGGCCATGACAAGCTTAAAATCTCTAGAAAAAAACAATCTAGAAGAACCACTTCTCACTTATTAAAGCGAGTGGATCGTTTCCCTTTGGCGAACTTGCTTGTCGGTCAGCTATTTTGACTTGTGTATGCAGAGGCACTTTGTCTTTAAGGTGCTGCTCTGGATGAAGTTTCCAGCATGTGGCTCTTTGGTGGCCACTTCGGTCGCAATGGGTGAAAAAGTTCTTTTTCCTACAAACCTACTTAACCGATTTCTTTTCCTGTTGGGGAGAAGGCTTTTCATGCCTCTTCCTCCTTTGTGCTACCATCCTCTTCCAGCACTCAGAAATCACATGGTTATTTAAACCACAAAAATAACAATTTTTACGATGCCATATTTTATGACCCTAGTTGTCAACATTCTTATAATTAAAATGCACTCTGGAATAATGAGACTTAGTATATCTTCTGTGGTGGTCTCTAGTGCAATCATGATGATGGGAGCTCACCTCAGTTCCTTCACTGCAACGTGCACTGCCATGGAACGATGGCGAAGTGTCCCCATCATTCCTCTTCCTTGGATATTTCATCATTATCTGTTTGCCTTTGATGTCCTTTGAACATTCTTCATCAATGTACCCCAAACCTGCATAACGAGGTCGCTGCACAACCTCCAATGGTTTGGTTATGCCTTGGCCACGAATGCCATATCTCCACACTTCCAACTGGAATTATATCATGTGAAGAAACTGAAGCAAAATCAAAATTGTTTACCTTAGGTGTTGATTGCGAAACAGATGAAGAAAGTTGTTGTAAGCCCTCATTGCGCTTCACTTCCGTCAATGCCTCTGACACGGCTTGTAGCTAAAGTTGCAACTGTTGCGTCTCCTCCTTCTCTTTCTATAGGAATGCTTTTAAGGCATCATGATCTCTCTGAAGAGTTTCGTTGTTGTGTTTCAAATATTCCCACACCTCTATCATGGCTTGCAATTGAAGCTGGAACTACTGCTTCTCCTCCTTCTCTTCATGTAGGAACGTCTTCAAGGCATCATGATCTGCTTGCAAAATTTCATCGTTGCACTTCCAATCTTCCCACGCTTCTGTTGTGGCTTGCAACTCAAGCTTCAACTGTTGTTTGTCCTCCTTCTCTTTGTGTATGAGGGTCTTCAATTCTTCGTTATCTGCCGCTTTTTTTTCGTAAGCCTCGTACAATATGTCCGCTTTCTCGGAGACCCTGAGCATGGTTTCATACATGTCCTTGACATTCTCCATGGCTCAACTCAACTAATGTCCAATTTTCATGCCTGTAATCCAATCAGCAAGAATACATGCTCTGATACCACTTGATCCAGGGTAAATCTTGATACCCTTAACCAAGACCTTTTACTTCACTGATAATTAGAATTCCATTTAATTAAGACGTTAAAGAACATAAATGAAAAATTGTAGCTATAAATAAGAGGAACATAATATGACAAGATCAACAATCATAAGAACACGTTGTTTGATGACGGAGTTCATCCAAGAGGGACTACATCTCAGGGCCTTGGTGTCAAGATGGTGTAGGCCGCTGTATTATGTGTTGTAAGAAGAAGATGTACATGGATGTGTTTCCCTATGACATACAAGGAAAAATTTCCCTCACACAGGAGTGGCTTGACTTATTTAAGAGATGTTCTACTGCGGAACTCTCATACATAAATAAATACTCCTATCAATATGACCATAGCTGACATGTAATAAATAAGAGTATCCCGCCAATCTTGGAAAACAAGGGATCTCAAAAATACACATATGAAAACGAGCATCCCGCCAATGTGGCATAAAAGGGATCTCATACAGAACACAAATCCATAGCTGAAAGTACATCAATAACAACACAAGGCAAGATCCCACGATCCATGTATCAACTGGGATTTGCAAGACATAATGCATCTCAAAGAGAAATAAATGAAGAAGTACATGGAATCCACATCATATACCTCATACTGCCATTTTCTGAAGGTTGAGCTACTCTGCGGCTGAATCTGAAAACACCATCAGTCTTGTGGCATCAAAAAAGGTGAAAACGACTACTCACTTGTGGAAATCTGACACCTACATAACCCACTTCCAAAAGTGTTGAAAAATCGAAAACTCAGATGAAGAAACTGAGCACACCATCAGAGTCGTGGTGTCGAGTAGTGAAAAAACGACATAAAATTTGTCCCATTTGGACAAAGTCAAAATTTAACCCTCCTGAAGATTGGCTTCAATCAAGATTATGCCTGCCTCTTTTCTGGCTCATGGTTCCACTTCACCTGCAATAAAAAAATATTAACCTCGATTTGCGTGCGTGCACTCCTCCTCCTCCATGGCTTTGGCGCACTTGTAAAAATACGAGTTTAAGTAATAAAGAGTGGGCCGATTCTTCAAGGAATGCGTTGGAGCTAAGTTGGTTTAGATCCGGATTATATGGGAGGAGGTCGGGTGGTCAAATCGCGACCCCTCCATTAAAAGCTTGAGAACTGTTTTAAAACCCACTTTGTAACTTTATTAACCGCATTGGGTGGCCCGTCCCGTACCCTCCACAATCTTCGTTGTAGTCGTGGCATACTTGGGTCGCGGTGGTTATATGGTGGTGCCGCCCGCTCGGGGGCCGGTCCACGTGGCCAGGCGGGTTCGACCCCCATAGGCATCGAAATATGTTATATATATATTTAAACATATATAAATATGGTTTCCGTGGGTGCATGGCGTCCTGCGGGGGTCATGGCCCGCCGACCCATTTTTTAATATATTTTTGCTTTTATAAAACAAACTGTGCATCTTTTAAAATTTGGTTTTGGACCGAAGGAGTGATTTTAACCAGGAAAAAATTTCGCCTAGAATCTGGCCTAAGTTGGTTGGAATATGGTGGCCTGGTTTGGTCCAAATTGCGTCCTTCTTAAGGCTGCCCAGTAACCAAGTCAAACCAAAGCTTTGACCTCTCCTAACTCCTTCATACGGACTCAGAATTGAGTGTTGTCTATGCCGGTGGAATCAGAAAGACGAGATATACAACATGAACCTGGTTTGAGATATTTTTGAACACTTTGATTTTTTATACCTCTGTGCTGAGCCACTTGTACTTGTACCTGTTTAATCCACCTTGATCAAGGTCACAAACAATTCAGGGTCTTCCCTGCTCAACAATTCATCATCGAACTGGAGCGACCGGTTGCCCATGGAGGCTGTGCCCCTTTTCCAAGGCTACGACTATGAGAAATGGCTTATTTTAATGGACCCTCCCAATGAGGGTAATTCCACCACAAGATGAGACTGTTGAGCATTGGTGTAATATCCCAAAATAGGGAAAATATACAACAATAAGAATATCTTAAGATATTCTAAAGTTGAAGCTACAACAACTCATGAACATAATAATGGATGTTCAATGACAAATAAACTCATATGATGTGTTCAAAAACACATAGCCATCAATGAGTGAAACGAAAACAAAAGAAGAACTTCTACACATTCCCAAGTGGGGAAAATGCAACAAATAGACCCTGAAAACGTTATTTCTGAATATCTACGTTTTTACTGAGTGAAATAAAACTTGGTTCCCTTAGAATATGATGTTAGGCCCTCACATACAAAAGGGGATAAAAAAGAAATCCTTTTGATATGTTAAACAGACCTCCTGGCTTCATATCAGCTCAAAAATAGCCAATTCCCATGACTTATGTTATGCAGAAAAATATTGAAGCATGTACATTGTTATTGTATGAGGTTTTATGTAGTATAATGATAAAATGACATGGATATAGAACTTTATGGAACAATATGCCAAGAAAATGAATATATGGCCTCCTTATTGCATTATAAAGGTAACCCGACAAGGGTTTCTTGAAAACATGAGTACAAAAAGAGTAGATCTGAATATTCCGCTTAGAAAATGCAGTATTACTGAAAAATTATAGAAATATATCTGAATAATACAAAATAGGGATGAGAATCCCTTCCTCTAGCTTTCCGGGAGAAGCGTTGGCCCTTTCTATAGGAAACTAGCTCAGAAACAAGGGTCTTAACCCTGCTGCAGCAACTCTATGCAAAATGACGTAGTTCCTGCAAGGGACTGCGATGTAGGAGATGATAAATACTTGGGCCTACTGCCAAGATATGAAATGTGCCCAGAAATATTCCTAGCTGATATCTCAAGAGAAGGAAGGCACCTTCTACTGAGAAATAGACCCGGAAGTGGTGTAACAAACCTCCACTGCAACACCCTGCAACTCAGAAATATTCTACTAAAAAAATAATGTTGGGACCGAAGAATGGTGCTTGGCCTCAAGCCTGGATGTGGAGAAATATAGGACAAGCTCTCCCAAGAGGCCTCTCAAGGGAAGAGGTGGGATTCCCACTCGAGAATACCCTGTGCTCAACAACAACCCTGCTAAACAGCAAGAGGAAGCCAAGTCTAAACAAACCAATATCAAATGATAATCAAAATAATGCCTAAAAAAGGCTCCCATCCTCTCCATATATATAAAGTGAACCTATCCACATTGGTTCCCATCCACATGTGCCATCAAGCTCATGTAAGTTGTTCTCCACCAAAATTGCGATGTCCATCAAGTAAGTTCAATGTATCTAGACAACTTTGTTGACTTGGTTAAAGTTGACTGAATCAACATGATCCAATCTCTATTCACACCCAAGGGTGCTCAAATTAGATGCTTATTCTTACTCCTTTCACATTAGGAGTGTTTTTTATCCTTCTAAAGAGGTCAATGGGCCTCCCTACCCATTTATTCACCTACCTAGTGATAAAACAACTCTAATATTACATTTAGCTTGGAGGCTAAAATTTTGGAATATTACAGTCCTCCCCTCCAAAATATTGCTTGTCCTCAAGCAACTGTATAAGGAGAGAAAAAATACTCCCCTCCTCTTCTTGTGGCCTCCTCATCAACAGTATTCACCACTGCTCAAAATGATCTGCTACAAATCTATCCTCCAATGTTTCCTCCCAAGCATGCAAAACCATATGGCATACATCATAGAAAGGTGGAAGATGTAAGTGGAAACCTCCCTGCTATCCAATGGCCTCCTCAATGTAGGAGTGATGATGAACATGGGGAATATTATTCCCAATGAGTGTCTCCCATACCCATGCTATCATCCAAATGAAATGAGCCAATCTAGTTAGCTCAAAAAGATCCTCAACCCCTGGTTCATACAATGTGTTGGGGCTGCATGGAGAGATTGGATCCTCCCACCCAAGTGGTTTCTCTCTCCATTTATGATAAGTATGGGGCTGTTGCTGCTCTTGGGATGAAATATTATCACCTCCAAGAATGGCCCAAGCTACCCCACCAAACAAATAAACCATGAAGTGCCTCCTCCAAAAACTCAAGTTCTCCAAATGGCTCCTCCCACATGAAGAAAAGAGATGTAGTTTGGAAATCATGGGCTTCCCATTGCTTCTCCTGAAACATGCATCATGCAAAGTAGGGAGAATCATACTCCCAATGGGCATCTTCAACTCATCCCACTCTCCAAACAAAGCTTCCCATGAACATAGAAATATCAGTAATACATGGAAGCAAAAACCAATAGAAACAAGTTGTCATATGACAACCAGAAAGTGGATCAAGGTCCCACACAAGGAACCAACGCAGTGCATTCCTTGCTTGCATCAAATCAAACAAAAACAAGTGCTTTTCCAGCCACTTGTTTTCTGCCACAATCATCTTACAAGATATAAACATGAAAGTACAAAGTGGTGTCAATGGTGCACACCAAAAATCATGTGGCTTCCCCCACAAACCACCAATGAGATAGCTAATATCAATGCTACAAATGGCTTCAAGTACATTATTATACAATATGCAAGAAGGAATAAACCTCCTTAGTACAATATGCTGCTCATATAAAGAAGAGAAGTACAAAACATAAAATGAAATTGTACATCCTCCATCATGTACTTGAGATCTTGAGCTGAGATGGCTCAACTGGAAATTCTCCCTTACCTCCAAAGAGTAGGGAAGTGGTTGTGACCTCCTCTCTGTCACCATCCGGGCTATGCATCTCTCCATATGCTGAAATATGTCATGCTGGATGCCCTCCCAAATGAACTCCTCTGCCAAGGAAAGATATGCATCAAAATGCATGGAAAAGAAGTCCTCATGTGCTGCATGTAGCAGCTTCCCCTTGAGCTTAGAAGATCTAGTCAAGAAGACTCTGCCATAAGAATAGATGACCATATCATCTACCATATATCTGTCATCTCCATCAGGGTCAACAAGAACCATGCAAGCACCAAGATCATTGGAGTACTCTACCAAGAGTTGAGACCTCCAATATGGATCAATCCTTCCAAGAGACATCGTTGGTGATCTAGCATGTGAAGCTCTCCTCATGTTGATACCTGCTACTTTGACATTCCCCATGCCAAATTCTTCCTCCAAACTCTTCACCTCTCCAAAATCCAAGAGTGGTGAATCAAATGGCAAGATTTCTCTTACCAACTCCAGATCAGGTGGCCTCCCCGGTGGAATGCCTCCATATAGTGAGACATCAATGGTAAGAGAAGACTTTTCATATGGTTGGGCACCCTTGCCCTTTCCCTCACAGCACAAACCAGTCCTCCTTCTCCTTGCACCAGCTCTCTAAAATAGATAGGGGTGTGTTCTCCTCATTAAATGATGATTTCATTCCTCCCTACCTCTTCTCTCCATCAATATCATCTCAAAATCATGCTGCTCATTGATTTTACTTTGCCTCCCATATGTGAGATCCTGTGGAACTTCTTGCAATGTCACAAGAAATCCTCCAGTTGGAGCATGTGCTCCTCCTTCCTCTGCATGAGGCACTAGATATGCTCTAGATGTGACAGCGCTATAACCGCCATCCTTCTCTTCATCTTCAATATGAATAGGAGGTAACTTCTCAATAAGAGTGTTAAACACCATGTTAAAGCACACACATGGTGTATGAGAAGGATGAACACACACACGCAAGACTCAACACACAATGAAGGATAAGCGTGAGGCTTTCTTATTTTCCATTATACAAAGATGTACATTTATAATACAATTGTGTGACTCTTGGTTTCACATTCCAAGGTCACTTGGACTCCATTATCTTTTATCTGTAACTACCTCACAGATTATGTTCCAACATCCCCCCCTAATCCGAAGGGGTATGTGTGAGTCCAAGAAAAGAGTTGTAATACAAATCTGCAAAGTATACATGGCAGCACTTGGGCTGAATCAACTCTCTGAAATGTTGGAAAAAAAGAGGTGGTTTTAGGATGACCACAAACACTGGAACGCAAAACTTGTTGCAGTTCCCGGAACTCTTCCAAAACTGGCAAGAAGCTGAAGGCTTCTGCTAGAGGAATTGTCCCTCATAAAAGGGAGACCTTCGACCTAAAAGAAGGGAGGTCTATGACCTGTGGTGGTTTTAGGACACACAACTCGAATAAACAGCATTTCCTGGAACTCAACCAAAGCCGGCAAGAAGCTGAAGGCTGCTAAGCTAAAGGCTTCTGCTAGAGGAAGTGTTCCTCATATATGAAAGGGAGACCTTCGACCTAAAAGAAGGGAGGTATACTACATGTGGTGGTTTTAGGTTGTCCACCAACCAAAGATGATGGTTTTAGGTTATCCACCAACCGAAGGCATGCTTTTTCCATAAATCCGTGTTTTCCACATCTCTCCAACTCAACAATGGCTCAAAGTCACTTCTGAAACCAATGGTTACATTCCTCAGTTTGCTGGTTTGGAGATTGTGTTTGTGCTCGCTTGATCTGACGCCGAAGCTTGTACATGACCACCATTTCCCCCCCTGTCAGGGACAAGGTGAGATGATGGTGAAAACTCAACTACAAGTTTGTTCAATATTCGTGAACATGTTCTAACATGTGTCATAAACATCTTCTTGGCTGCTGATGCGCATTTCCAAGAAGCGATCCATCCAAGAAGAATCTGGAGTTCTACAGAAGCTTGTGGCTCACAGACCGTCAAGAATGGAGGCAGAAACAAGAGTGAAGGTGATGAAGATCAAACATTGATCTTTCAGGGTCAACTCGATCACAAAGGAGCAAGGCTTTCAATCTGTTGTGGAAGTGGAGCAGGATCTGGAACAGCTGCAGGTGAACTGTCATATAGGAATCCGACACTCTGAAATATGATGGGCTTGGTGTAGTCTGGAATATGAAAGGACACATCCTTGTCATATCCAAGACCAGTTCGGTGCTTGTTGTGGACAAGCTCTTCCCAAGGTCTGATGATGGGCTTAGGAAGTGCAGGCTGAGCTGCTGCATCTGCATGTACATATGCTCTAGTAAAAGGCACTGAATGAGGATCAACTGCAACTTTATCTTCTTTCTTCTGATGAGAGTCCTTTACAATCTTTTGAACAGAAACAGGTTCAGAATGGTGACTCTTTTGCTGAAGTTCGTCTTGTTGGAGTTGAGATTCCAACTTCAAAAACTCAATCTTTTCATGTGCATATAGCAAACAACTTTGAATGTTACAAAGAGCATCCTTGCTCATTTTTATCATGTCATCAACATTTGAATGAATGAGGTTATTCAACAACTCTAATGCCTCATTGATTTTGGCCATTTTCAACAACTTATGCTCAAAAAATGAAAGGGTGTCGGCTACAACCGAAAATGCACCCGTTTACAATGTGATTCAACAACAAATACAAATGACTCAAGAAATTCTCAAAGTACAAAGTGTGCTCCTCAAATGATGGAGGGCAATCAACAATCCAACAACTCAAACACTGATTGCTACTATGAAGAAGCTACAAATTCCACTCAAAATACAACATCAGCTCAATACATATCTCTGCAAAATATTTGTAAAGGTGTAGCTGAAAACACGTGCAAGAATATTTTTATGGCAGCTGAATTTTCTTCTTCAAAGAGTTGTTTTCAATGATGGCAAACTTGTCTTCAAATGTCAAATTCTTCATAAAATCACCCCCATGTCAATGCCACAAATCACAAAGCAAATCTGCAATTTTCTCTATGTATTTAGTCCATCTTCTCTTCATTTCTTGCTGTTCATTTTCTCTCTCTGCTCTTCCTCTCTTACACTCTCTCTGCTGTTTTTTTTTTTTTTTTTTTAATTTAAAATAATTAAATTAAAAAAATGAAATTGGGAAACTTATTAGGGGGAGGGAGAACTATGAGAAATTTAAAAAAATGTGAGGGGAGGAGAAAAAGGGAGGGGGAATTTAAAAGGGGTGGGAGAGTGGGGAGTTTAAATATTAAGGGATTTTTTTTTTAATTAATTATTATTTAAATGGAGAATTAATTTAAAATGAAAATTAATTATAAATGGGATTAATTAAAAAAGGGAAAATGGCTTTAGTAAAAAGGAGGGGGGTTAATTAAAAGAAAGGGAATTTAAAAAAAGGGCAGGGGGTAATTTAATTAAAAAAGAAGAGGGTATTAATATAAAAGGAGGGGAAGGAGGATTAATTTAAAAAAGGGAATTAATAGTTTAAAAATGGGAAGGGGAACGAATTTAAAAATGAAGAGTGCATTTAAAAAATGGGGAAAAGAGGGAATTTTAATTTAAAGGAGGGGGGGATTAATTTAAAAGGAGAGCGTAAGGGAAAAAAATACGATGTGGTGAAGAGGGGATGTTTATACCAGACGTGAGGGTATTGCATAGAGGGGAGGGGCTGAGGGTTAGGGGGGTGAGGTGAGCACAGGGCAGTGGGTAGGGTAGGGATTTCTTGGTAGAGAGAGGGTAGGGTGTGGCCGCAGGGAAATGAGGGAGCCCGAGAGCGAGGGGCGGGAGAGTAGCGTAGGGAGAGGCGACTGTGAGATGGGGGAGCGGCCGTATGCAAGGGTAAGGTGAGAGTGCAGGAGCGATAAGGTGTGGGGGTGTTGAGAAAGGGGGAGCGTTGTTGTATGAGTTGGGGTATGGGATGAGTTGCAGGGGCCGAAGGGTGGGGTTGTAAATTTTTTTATTTATTATTATTATTATTATTATTATTTTAAATACATCAGAGAAGAATAGCAGAGGACAACAGGAAATTTATGCTTTTCAAGAAATATACAACAGAATAATTTGCAGAGATTGCCAATAAAACTTCGAAATTTTTCCAGTAGCCCAGCAGTAGAGAATATTTTCTAGCAGCAGAAAAAACCAGAATTGCAGAAATTTTTCAATGGATAAACTCATAAACTTCTTCATAAATTAACTTTAAACAATTTTTCCAACAGCTCTCCAAAATGAAAAATTTAATGGGCAGAAATTGTAGGAAGAAATCAACCTTCAGATGTGTAGAGCTGCTCTTCTTCAAAACCAATGCTACCAATTTCTGAACTCTGTTCTTTCTTCAAAACAAATTTCTGAATGCTGCAGAAAATCTTTGACTGATGAATGCGGAAAAAAGGACTGCTGCAGAAACTCTCTGAGTGCTGCAAAAATTTCAAGAATTTTTGCAGATATGCACCGGCCATAAACACAAATGGCTCACTCAATTTGGAGCAGGGCCAGCAATCGCCTGCTCTGATACCATGTTAAACACTATGTTAAGCACACACATGGTGTATGAGAAGGATGAACACACACACGCAAGACTCAACACACAATGAAGGATAAGCGTGAGGCTTTCTTATTTTCCATTATACAAAGATGTACATTTATAATACAATGGTGTGACTCTTGGTTTCACATTCCAAGGTCACTTGGACTCCATTGTGACTTTTTGCATTCCACACCTACCCATGTAGGATTAGGTGCTCCAACAAAGAGGATCCTCCTTTGCAAAGGAACCTTCATTCCCTCTTGTCGAAGGTCATGAAACAAGGATATTTCCTCTAGCAAGGTATCATGCAAGATGTGATCTCCTCCAATAGATTTCTGAAGTGGTTTTGAGTTTGCAGGTCCTCCCAACTTATGCAAAAGTTTCATTGGTTTGATTGTCTCATGTTTTTTATCAAACCTTTCTACCAATATTTTAGTGAACTTTGCAAAAGAAGAAGTATTAACATTTTTCAATGAAAATGACTCAAACATCCACCAAACATAGGCCTGACCTTCAAAATGCAGCATTGCAACTCTGATGGCTTCATCTTCAGAAACTTGGTGCTGCTGCAAATAAGTACACAATTCCTCTACCCAAGATTTGGCTGAACAAGTTGGGGATCCATCAAAGGTAGATAGATAAAATCTATCCATGTCATGCAACTTGCTCCTCTCCACCATGATCTTGCAAACTCTTTGAAAGTGATATGATCTCTAAACTTTTTCAGTTTGAGATTCATACTCTTGCAGAAAATTACTAAGAGTTCCCCTCCGTGGCATTTCCTCTTATTTCATCTCTCTTATTGCAGATCTGGGCATTTGAATGCACTGTGCATAATAGGGTGCGGCTTCATGCTCACACCTATCATGTGCCAATCTAGATCTGGCTCTAGATCCAAACTCCTTCGGAGATTCCATGTCTCCCCTCATCTTCTTAAGATCTTCATTGATGCACTGCATAGATTTTGGAAGAAGCTTTGTAAGCCTATCTTCCTTTATTTCTCCACATAATGGAGTCTTCTTTCTGTCCATCTCTCCTCCTCTTGATAGCATCAAGGCTGACCCAAGACTATGCTTTGATACCACTGTAATATCCCAAAATAGGGAAAATCTACAACAATAAGAATATCTTAAGATATTCTAAAGTTGGAGCTACAGTAACTCATGAACATAATAATGGATGTTCAGTGACAAATATACTCATATGATGTGTTAAAAAACACATAGCCATAAAATGAGTGAAACAACAGCAAAAGAAGAACTTCTACACATTCCCAAGTGGGGAAAATGTAGAAAATAGACCCTGAAAACGTTATTTATGAATATCTGCATTTTTACTGAGTCAAATAACACTTGTTTCCCTTAACATATGATGTCAGGCCCTCACATACAAAATGGGATCAGAAAGAAATCCCTTTTGATATGTTAAATAGACCTCCCGGCTTCATATCAGCTCAAAAATAGCCAATTCTTATGACTTATGTTATGCAGAAAAAGATTGAAGCATGTAAAACATTATTTTATGAGGGTTTCTGTAGTATAATGATAAAATAACATGCATCTGGAACTTTATGGAAAAATATGCCAAGAAAATGAAGATCTGGCCTCCTTATTGCATTATAAAGGTAACCCGGCAAGGGTTTCTTGAAAACATGAGTACAAAAAGAGTAGATCTGAATATTCAGCTCAGAAAATGTAGTCTTACTGAAACATTATAGAAATATAGCTGAATAATACAAAATAGGGATGAGAATCCCTTCCTCTAGCTTTCCGGGAGAAGGGTTGGCCCTTTCTCTAGGAAACTAGCTCGGAAACAAGAGTCTTAACCTTGCTATAGCAACTTTATGCAAAATGACGTAGTTCCTGCAAGGGACTGCGATGTAGGAGATGATAAATACTTGGAACTGCTGCCAAGATACGAAATGTGCCCAAAAATATTCCTAGCTGATATCTCAAGAGAAGGAAGGCACCTTCTACTGAGAAACAGACCCGAAAGTGGTGTAACAAACCTCCACTGCAACACCTTGCAACTCAGCAATATTCTGCTATAGAAATAGCACTGGGACTGAAGAATGGTGCTTGGCCTCAAGCCTTGATGTGGAGAAATATAGGACAAGCTCTCCCAAGAGGCCTCTCAAGGGAAGAGGTGGGATTCCCGCTCGGGAACACCCTGTGCTCAACAGCACTGCAACCCTGCTAAACAGCAAGAGGAAGCCAAGTCTAAACAGACCAATATCAAATGATAATAAAAATCATGCCTAGCAAAGGCTCCCATCCTCTCCATATATAGCAAGTGAACCTCTCCACATTGCGTCCCATCCACATGTGCCATCAAGCTCATGCAAGTTTTCCTCCACCAAAACTGTGTTGTCCATCAAGGAAGTTCAATGTATCTAGACAACTTTGTTGACTTGGTCAAAGTTGACTGAATCAACATGATCCCATCTCTGTTCACACCCAAGGGTGCTCAAATTAGCTGCTTATTATTACTCCTTTCACATTAGGAGTGTTTTCGATCCTTCTAAAGAGGTTAATGGGCCTTCCTACCCATTTATTCACCTACCTAGTGATAAAACAACTCTAATATTCCATTTAGCTTGGAGGCTAAAATTTTGGAATATTACAACTGGCAGAGACTGCCAAGCCACAGGAGCAACGTATAGAAGTGAGGAAGCGTATAGGAGTAGTGTATTATTGTGTTTTCGAGGAGAAGCTGAGGAATCAGGCCTATGTCGAGGAGAGGCAGTGAACCTGAGTGCGGAGTTGGAGGTGAGTTCAGAAGCACGTGTGAAAGATAATGCATACAAATCCTGAGGATTGTGTTTTATATGAAGAGGTCGACCAACCGACTGTGATATGGAGCGTCGAGGGGTACAGGAGTTGTGTATTAATAGTGTGGTGGTTGTTCCTCCTTCAAATTCAACAACTGGTTTGCGTTCTAACAAAGGTAACGAGCCTATGTTCTGGAAAACGGGTAATGCATGCAGGAAGACAGGTCCAAGAAGGGTAATATGTGTTGGAATAAGCACTGAGAGATGGAAAGACCATTGGAATTGGTTGTCACACATAGTAATGATGTGTCAAAGATGGCGTGATAATGCCTCAAATTAGAGCAGGCTAGGAAGAGACACCGAGTATGAGAGACTACACACTTTTCGCTATTTTAAGAATATAAAGAGCGCACAGACTAGGCAATAAATTGTTGACAAAGGGACATTTTTGCACAAAGGTAGATAAACACCCAAAATCACTGCACATTCAAATTTCAGCAGGGTAGGAAGCCTACCCACTCTGATACCATGTTAATCTCAACAATGGAATAGGTAGAATATGATAGAAAGATAAGTGTGAGTATCGATATTATTCACGTGATGTACATTTATAATACATTATTGTGACCCTTAGATTCATCTTCCAATGTCTCTTGGAATTCCTATGTCCATTTGCCTTCTACACCAATCCCTAGAGGATTAGATGTCCAACAATAAGAAATAGCTTGACAAGTTAAGGCCTTACTATGTTGACAATGTTGGTCATGATGTTGATGCTTAAAGATGGCTTACCAATCTGACTCTTCTTATGAGAACTCTTCAGTTTGAGAATAACCTTGTACCATGTGTACAATTATGAATACCTCCCTAGTTAAGAGGTTGTGTTCTAAAATGTAACTAGTTTCTATCTTCATAATTTTCAATGTACTCAACTCATTATGTATATCTTATGTTACAAGAAAAAGAAGAACGGAAAATATTATTTTCAAGCACGGGTTTCATGCTCTGTTTTGATGATCATCTAGGTCAATAATTTTCTTCATGATTTTAGGGTTTTTCATGTTAAAATAATACTTTTATTGAGTCAAAAGAGTCCTTATAATTTGTATAAGACCCTATCGGGCACAATTTTAACATGTAAAAGATATTGATTTTGAATCTATAAAGTTCTACAAGCCTCCAAGCACAAGTCATCCCTAACAACTGCAAGTTGGCCTAAAAGAGGGAATTAGACCTCAAGAAAATCCTATAAATAGAAGCATATTCAACCTCATTAAGCACCAATTCGATGTTTCTCAAGAAGAAGTTCAATATGAAGCTAGGAATAAGGAGAAAGCAAGAGAAAGGTCTAGAAAGAAAGGATAAGTCAAGGAGAAGAAGAAATATTTGTTTTTGGTCTACTTTCCTCTCACATGTGCAAAGAAGCTATGGTTTTTTCAATTTCTACAGGGTTGAAGTTGCAATTCAAAGCTAGAATTCGAAGTTGGTGTCCAAAGTTGAAGTTGAAACTGGTTGAAGAAAAACTGATATTTGTTGATTTAGCTTATATCTAACCAAATTAGAAGGGATTATTGACGGGTTGAATTGGTGCTTGGAGGAGGACTTGGTATAGGGTTTGGGACTTGGTTTTCTCATTTGAATCAAATTCTATAAGAAGAGAAGAGATTTTCAAGGTTTTCCCCTTGAAGGTGTTTTTCCTTGTCTTGGAGCCTAATTTTTGTGTCCATTGTGTTTATTGTTTTTTTTTTCTCTTGATAATTGTTTGATGAAGAAGATCTAATAAAGAAACACAAGAAGATAAATAAAATTCACGAACAATTATTAAGGATGAGGATAAATTGAATTAATATTTGCCCTACTGCATTCTCCAACAAGAGGAGCATTGGAGATTGAAATTTAGGAGTATGTGGTTACAAGTAGGGGATTTGAAAACACATTACTTCCATAAGAAATAAAAAATTCATCTATTACACAACAATGTTAAATCTACTTAAATGCATGGGGAAACACTCCACTCTTATGTAGATATTAAGGAGAAGTGCTCCTTCACTTAAACTACCAATCCAAATCAAGGGCAAGTGTAGAATGAGGATGTAGTCATAATGTTGGAGCATACTTCCTTAGAAAATTTCTAATGAAGATAATGACAATTTATGCACCAAGTAACTGAAGAAGAAATCTAGGAAGTGATCCTCCCCTTTGACTCTAACAAGGTTCCTAGTTCATATGTCTTCTCTACCCATTTCTACAAGATTTTCTAGCATACTATCAAATTTGACTTCATCAAAATGATAGACTATGTGCATCAATATTCAAGGGTGGGAGGAGGAATCAACTATGCATTTTAGGCACTTGTTCCAAACGAGGTAAATACCTCTTATTTTGCTAAATTTCAACCTATCTCATTATGTAATATCTCTATAAAATTATCTCAAAAACTATTACAAAACCATCTAAAACTCTTGCTCCCCAAGTTTATCTCTGAAAATCAAGGGGTTTTTATGGGAAGGAAACAAATTGTGGATAACATTATTCTTACACAATAAGCCATTCATTCTAGAAGAAATAGGGGAGAAAAATGTGTGCTCCTAAAATTGGATATGGATTTTTGGATCTCTAATATGCCCATTTTTTAATCTTTCAATATCACCGTTCATACCCTAAAACCCTAGGTTTTTAACTCGTTCTGTACCCTAATTCCATAACTTGTCGTCAAATACTCTCCATGTTTGGTTATCATTAGTTTTCTTATATTTTATATGATTAAATATTATTATTCTATGATTTTATAATGATGGTTTTTCTAAGTTGATTTATCACAGGGTTCCATCGCTGAAATTCTTCACAAGTCAGTGGAGTACGGAAATGTCCAATCTGGGGCTTTGACACTTTTGGCATGCTTCCTGAGAAACCAAGAGAGGTTATTGTCAAAAATAATGTTATAATACCTTCCCATGGCTTGGATTGCACCCAGGTCACACATATGGGTCTCTAGAAGTAAATTAACAAATTCTCCCAAATCTGCAACAAATTTCAAACTGCCAAATTATTCCTCGATTTACGTGCAAGTGAAAGAAAATGAAGATATTCTAGCACACGGGTTTTGGTCCCAGTATAGAAAAATGATTAAACCTCAAAATTTTTTCTAAAATTCATTACGGTTTAGGATATACGTAGAGGTATTTGAGGATAAATTATATAAAAATCCAGAAAATCCAGATTTGTAAAACAATCATGTTTTGAATTTTTGTACTTAACAGTCAAGTTCCAGATTCATACTCATGGCTTTGAAGGGGTAAAATTCAATCATCAAGATTCCAGAATCCTGAGCTAGATGATCCCTAAGCATCTAGCCTCCAAATCAGCACATCATTAACGCAACTCCTCCATCCATGTGTTGATCAGCACAAATCCAACCATAAGCTATTCGAAAGCTCTCCAGAACATCAGATATGGCATTTGTTAGCTTGCTGTTATGTTTTATTTAGAAAATGGTTATTCTCTATTTTGTATAAAAAAACCAGAGCTATGCATGTACAGAGAGGAAATAAGTAATAAAAAGATTGTTGATTAGTTTTTAGAGGGAGCACTTTTCTCAGGAGAAATTAGAGTGATGTACATGACATTTGAATCTGCATCTTGAAATTAATATAATTTTGATCCAGCATTAAATATTCTGTGAGTATCATGGTTTTTCTTTAGTTTTTAACAATATTGAATTATTTTAAGACTTGCTCCGGGAGGTGGCAAGGGCCCACCACCACCTGGAAAAAAGTCCTGCAACCATCGTAGATCATAGAGAAGTCATTTTAATTCATAGATTTATGTTTCTTGCTTCAATCATTCACTAAACAGATTTCGAAGTTTTTTGTCTAGATTTATTTTGTAATTACACTAGTTGCTTATTTTCTTAAATCTGGGAAGGAACCATAAGTACATTGCTATTAAAGTCTTTACAAATAGAATAAGAGTGTTAATTATGTACATGCATGGTCTCATAAATTATATTTACAGGCGTGAATATTTAGAAGGAAGCCTTTTAAACTTTGAAGGAAAAGGGATGATTGTGTTATGAATTTAATATTTCAATTCAAACTGAATTTTGTACTTATTGTTCAAGATCATGTGCGTTCACCAATGATACAAGTTCTGATGGAATTGTGCTTTGTGTGAAATAACCAGAGGTGGAGTGTTAATTATTGATGCAATTCGTGTGTTGATTTCAACCCTTTGTGTGAGAATCATTTGAATATTATACATTTAACCACTACAATTCTATCCTCTTTAAATTCATGAATGGTCTTCATTTCAAAACTATCTCTTTTATTTGGAAAGAACAACTATTATGTTAAGAGTTAACATTTTTATTTGTGAATGAATTTTTGAGAGGGTAACTATGATGATGAGGATTAAATTTCCATGAATCATGTAGCTCCATTTTGTACTCAAAATTGCGTTGTTTTAGTCAATTAGCAGAATTTGGCCTGTCACGATTTCTTAAGAGTAATTGTCATAATTGAGGAATGTTGAATTGAAATTGAAACACAGTGTGCATCAAACATAGTTTTTTGAGTTTGTCATGATAGTGTTAAGTCCAAAATAGGAATTGATTTTTCGTGTTAAATATAGTTAGCATGAAAATAAATATAAGTTGTGCATTTCATTTACAAATCATAAAATAGTGATTCCTTATGTCCCGGGATCTAGGCCTAGCAATTAGATTTCACTTGATTGGAATTTTCATGTTTCCTTTAGCATAAGAACATTTTAGCTGAGCATTATTTTCATTTGGATTAAATCTAGTATGAATTCGATTCTGTAGAAAATGCATGAATGCTGTATGAATATGATTTGATTGTGATTTCCATCATTTAAAAGGTTGAGCTTCCTAAGTGATATGTTTTGCTTGGATTAAAGGTTTTCCTATTGAAGATTTTTGAGTAGTGAATTGTAGTAATTTGTGATAAGTTCCTCTTAGGTAATGATTAGAATCTCCTCATTTGAGAAATGGTTTTTTTTGTTTTTGTTTACATCATGATCAACAAAGTAAGAATTGATATCATGGTTTAGTTTATACAGTAGTTGGGTTATTTAAGTAATAATTGGTATTCTCTTTGCAACAATAATCCATATTACTTGTATTGTAAATTTTGAAGTAGCTTGCAAAATGGCTTTGCATCAATTTGTTTGTTTTCTTCATTTATGAGTGTATTCTCCAGATAGATAAGTTATTATTGAAGTTTTAAATAGAATAAATATTTAGCGTAATAGGCTTCTTCACCTTAGCTTGTAGTGATTGTGAAAGTAGAAATTGATTTAAATTAGTTATGAATTAGAAGAGCATCAATTATGTCTTTTGAATGTTGAGTTAATAAAGTAGCACATAGGGATTGGGTTATCATTGAGTTTCCTTTGATTTACAGTATCCCGGGAATTAGTTTTTGCAATGATTTTCAATCGAATTACAGTTAGTTTGGTTTGAAAATATTAGTAGTGATAGTTTTCTATTTTATTTCTGAATAAGTTCTCGAGGTAAATGATTCATAGTTAAAATAGAATAGTAATTCGAGTTTTGAATGAGATAGATAGGTTTCTTCACTTCATCTTTTCTATATGAAATAATTAGATATAGGAATTGGGTATTTTGTACTTCATTCTGTACTTAATTTAGGAATAGATTTCATATTTCATGATGATTAGTTTAGATTAGACATTCTAATCCTATGTTACCTGTGCTTGCGCCTTGAAGATTACGAGCCCCGATTGATAATTTAATGTTGGAAATTATAGAAATATAATTTCCCCAACATGGATAATGTGTTTGACTAAGTTAGACACAAATTTTAACCTATATAATTGGTCCTTATAATTTACCCCCTTGTCAATGGGTGTTCTATGGGATTCTTCAAAGCTTCAAGGAACCTAAGGCAAGGATTCCCTCATCATGGTTGAATCCTTAAGCCATAAATTTGATTTTCAAAAGAGAATGGATATGCTCATAGGAATTCATTTTGAGTTAAGGATCAAGAATATCAACCGTTTTGAGTTCAAAAATGATACCTTGTTGTTTGGGGGTGCATTTGTGTTCATTGCATATCAATTTAAATTATACCTCTAGAGTTTTGTAAATTATTAATGTTAATCATGTTTTAGCTTATCGTAACATCTCGTTGTAGCTGTTACAACCCCCATCCAAAATTTTGCCTATGCTTTGATTTTTGAGCCTACCTTATGTTCATAAGAACTTATATTTCAAAATCATCATTTTTTCCTCGTGTTGTTTACTATCAATATCACTTTTATTTGCATGCAATGCTTGTGATGGTCTCACTATATTGTCTTAACGATGAGTAAGTGATCTTGTCATAAAAAACTAAACAACTTCTAAACACAAGCCAAGTTCTGCCTTGATCTTGCACCACTTATCAGTCTTCCCTCTAGGAATTTCGCAATCCCTGCCACCAGAGATTGCACAAGCCCTTGATGATTTCAACTGTGAAATCTCTTGAAGTTCAAAACTACACAACCCTGAGAAATTAGTATTCATTGAGCATGTGAACTGTGTAATCACTCACTAAGAATCAAGACTACGTAACTCAATGAGTCAGTGGATTACGCAATCCCTTGTCACTGGGAATTTCCCAATCCCTTCTGCCTGTGAGACTATGCATTTCCCCAGATTAAGCAAGTGTGCATCCCTAGGAAATAGGGACTGTGCAATCACCTTTGGATAAGTGGCACGGATTTTCTATTTTCGATCTAAGGACAAGTGTTGCTTTCTCCTTGATTTTAAGAATGCGCGTAATAAACCCTAACCTAACCCTGTAAGGGATAGATATATATAATATACACTATAGAGCTCATTTTTACACTCGAATATGTAGCTCTAGCCTTCCTCACAATATCAAGGAGCTTTGGGATTGGTTTACAACGCTTTTCCGAGTAAGTTTCTCATGCATCACTTTTGTTGCTTTTGTCTCTTTGAGTGTTATTTTTCCTATTTATTTTCATGGTAGATGGTGTTTCTATCATTATTATTGTGTACAAGTGTTTTTTCGATATGTCGTTCACTTTTTACAAGTGTCACATCACTTTCTTTCTTTTTTCGTACAAGCAGTTGTCGCGTTAGGTATTTTCATGCATGCGTGTTTTTCTTTTTCCATGATATTTTATGGTGCATGTTGTTAATAGATATAACTCATTCAAAGATTGATCTACAGTTATTCCTTCCCCAGCTTCAAATCTCGAATTTTATCTCTCTCTCTAGAAAAACTATGCAATCCTTCAAGTATTTTTTGCCTTTTCAGCTGCGCATTTCACAACCTAAAGCATAAAGCTCACCTCTTGGCCTATGAGAATGCGGAGTGCGCAATCACTGGCTTTCACAGCTACACATTGTGTAGATCCATCCCTAAGTTTCCATCCTTGGCCTCTAAGACTCCCTTCTCTCTCCTTCCTAGTTGAGATTGTGCTTTGCGCAATATCAAGCCTCAAGCTTCATCCATCCCTACTGAGACTACGTAGTGCACAAGGACCAGAGCTCATATTGTCTCCCATAGCCTAGCAATTATGTAATCCCTCTCCTTAGTCAGTGTATTTTTTCTTTAAGTTTGATTAATGAACTAGTCTACTTGAGCTAATTTTCTTTTCCATGAGTGTATCCCTTGTTGCAGGTACTACAGGTTTTGAGCTCATCTCTTTTTCATCAATAGCCATTATCATGCCTCCCAAGAGATTAACCTCAAAATAAACAACAAAGAGCAATATCGATGAAGTGGTTGAGAGTCCTCTACTTATCGTTCCTATTCTTTCTGTTACTCAACTCTTCATTGAAAAGGACTATGATATGACAAGGCATATGGTCAAATATGCATCCAAAACTAAAAAATTCAAGGCAGAGATGAGGACAGATAGGTATACCTTAACATCCAATGATAAGGTTTCCACAAGGCTGCTTGTAGGTTCCCAGTCTTACCTCATGCAAATGTCATCAAATGGATTCTGCAGCACTTGGATACAAAAAGCATGATTCTCAACAATGTCAATGGAAAACAAAGTGCTTCCTATTTAGCTGATGATATTCACTTGATGTACCACTTTCCTAAGCCTTGGGAATATATGGATTTACACTTCTATGCATTCACAGGCTATTTAAACACCAAGGTCGTTATCAAGACATGGGTAAAAGATCCAATTATGTTTTTCCAAACACCTAGTAATGCTTACAAGACTAGATCCCTTAGAATGGTGTTTCAATACCTGATAGTGTTATGTTGTAGAATATATGGATAGAAGAATATTGAATCATTCCCTAAAGGATGGGTTTACATGTTGCACAAAATTGTCACGAAGGGGAAGATATTTAAATAGTCTAATATTTTGCCTCAACGACTTAGGATTAATGTAAACAATGCAAATAATCCACCTAAGGTCAAGCAAGATAAATTCTACATGTATGGATACTTGTTGGATGGTATATGTTCTCGGAACACTTTTCCTAGCATGGATTGGAAATGGAAACCCAAGGAACCTCTTGTTCACATTCGTTTCAAACTAATTTTAGAGTGCAATTACAAAGGAGTCATTGAGAAGTTGGTTGATCACTTCTTCAAAGATTTATACTTGGTGATATTTGACTAATATCCCCCTTGCATGTCTCGTGAGGTGATAGAATCAGTATCATAAGTTGTCGATTGGTTTGCCTCACCAGATGGCACTTTCCTCAAGGTGTTTGGCTGCCATAAACCATCCCATTTATTACCAAGGTATGCTACAGACAAGTTGTTCATGCAAGAGGTTTCATATCATCTTTCCATGGGCTTATCAGAAATACTACAATGGAAAAATAAATCACCCTGGCCTACTTTTTCTTTTCTGGTGGGATCCTACGAAATCAAGAACCTTAAGGTTGTACAAGCTAAAGTCAAAGAATTGGATAACTTCAGGTTTGGCATGATAGATTATAATCATTACGATCCCATAGGTATTTGAAAGAAACAATGTGCCAAGTTTCATTTTAATCAGTCGTGTGGAACTTTCTCTAGGCCAGAGGATGAGAATATCAAGAAATGTTATAACGCCTCTAGGCCCCATACAACGGGAAACTAGGCAGGCTCTTCCCATTTGGCTATAGAGTAGGGTGCTACTCTTAAATCAAGGCAAATAGAAGAGCACATCCCAGTGAGTATTAAATATAAAAGGAAGGTTGCATGCATCCCAATAGAGGAGAAAATCCGCAAGTTCGAAGTGTATCGAGCTACTATGAAAGCGGATATGGTAGCAAAAATAAAAAGGAAGTAGCAGCGAGAAGAGTAGAAGAGGAAAGAAGAAGAGAAAAGCTAGAAATAAGAATAGGAAAAGAGAGAGAAAAAATAAATTCAGATGTAAGAAGAATTAAGAATAAAGGAGGAAGAAGAAGCAATGTTGAAGAAAGAAAAATAATAAATACAGAATCAACTATAGGAATAAGAGGATAAAAAGTAGCAAGATCAAGAAAATTCCAAAGAGGTTGAAGAGCTAATAGTTGTCCAAGTTATGGAGGTAGAAAAAGGGAAGCAGAATCAATAAGTTGATCTTATTCCTAGTACAGAACAAATCATCACTCGATCTCTGCCCCCTCCTATAGATGGGAAAGTTCCAGGTGATGAAGAATAAAATGCTCCTTTATATGATAGCCCGATTCTGGATATTTGTAGCCTAAATTTCAATTAGCTTCAAATAATAATTGTGCAATCAAGAAAGAATAATTTCCCAAATGACCTCACACATCCTGCTTTCATTAATATAGAAAAAATGATTGTCATGGATACCAAAAGGAATCCTAAAACCATTGTTGTAACTAACTTGGCCTTTGCAGGAGCTTCAAAGTCAAATACAAATTATCTAATGGTAGAAAACAAACAAATGGAAAACGATTGGGAATTTGCGAGACAACAAATAGAACAACTCCAAGAAAAAACTCAAAAGTTTTTTGATGCACATGTTTACTTGAGGGAGTTTCAGGATACTATATATGGTGAAGTTCAAGCATTGGGAGACACTATGATGAATCTTTATGAGGATTTGGTCCACGTGCATAAAGAAGTTGTCCCCTTGCAATATATGAAAAATAAATCACGGGAGAATACAAAAGCTTTGAAAGTAATTCATGCATGGCATCACCGCAATTCATGAATGGGGAATGAAGTACAGAGGTGCACCATCAAAATTAGCTAAGAAAACAAGGCAACAAAATGAGTTGGAAAAAGATGAAGTTAGGATGCTTATGCAAATCCAAAAACATCTCAGAAATTTCATATACAACATCTTATATTCTTATTCATGATTTTACATTAATGGTGTGAACTCCTTGGTAAAATATCATAAGATCCCTTTAGTCAGGTCATTTGCTAAGGAAAAGGGCAGAAACGCGGTCAGGAAGGAAGTTTTGGGATACTTGGACAAACTGAAGTAGATTGCTACCAAAGAAGGCTGGGAGATTAATAGATACACCATGTATAAATATATTGGTGGCCCTACTAAGATCAATACTATGTTTTTCTTATTAAATAAGGAGACATAAACTAGTTCCAAAACCATATACCTCGATTCAATGGAAGCTAGAGTCCACTATTAGCCTAATCTTCTTGCAAAGTTTGAGACCATCACACATTACAAAGCTTGGCATCACTATGTAACTGAATATTTACAAATTGAAGTTGATGAGCTATAGCTTTCTCAAACTCAAGCTTAATGTGCCTAGTTTGTCTAATTAGGCTCTACCCATTTTGTCCTATATGAGTTTTTGTATTATTGTATTTGAACTAAAATACGTAAGTGGAAGTCCAAGTGTCAATTATAGAATATGAAAAGTCATTGGTTAGGAAACGAAAAAAGAAGTCAAATATTCATGAGGGAATCTCAATGGTAACAATGGGATATGAAGAGTCATCTCATTCATTATAAATAAACCCTCATAACTCAAGCAAAAGGCTTGGAAGCTTTGATTTGGAGCCTTGGCTTATCTAGTTTAACATAGGAGGAATATCATTCTTTGGAGAAGCAAGTGTGGGATTCTTGTTCCACTATCGAGGATAGTGGCTATCAATGTAATTTTTTGCATGGAACTTTCACTCTATAATAAAAGCTCAGAGTTGGTACACCTTCGTTCATATGTCGTAGATTTAGTAATATTATTCTTTATATATTTGTGTTGTATGTTGTTTCACTTATGCTAATGCTAATGAACTAAGTCATTTTCTTTAGTATGTATCTTGTTTAATGTGTTTTGTATATGTTATTGCGATCGTTGTTATCTTGTGAACTATTTTGCAGGGTAACTAACCATTCTTCTGTATTACTCGTGTGTCTCCTATATGTTAGTATTTTTACTTGCTTCTAAGGGGCTCACTTATTTCCCTTCGATGTGATGGAACCTTTCATGCATTATATTTTATCATTCACAAGGTTTATGCACGTGTTGTTACCAAAGTCATGAATATATCATTCTATGTGTTTATTGCAGCCAAGGCACATATTTGAAACTACCACTTTGGCAACCTGTCATTTTCTGGTTGGGGCTCCTACTCCAAATGATGTAGGTTCTAATTGGGACTTCACATTAGGGAGATCCCCTTCCCTATTGGCAACTTCCAAAACTGTCAACAGATCTCAAAAGTCAAACATCAACAAAATTTTGAATTTGAGTGTGCCCAACGAATAACTTGTAGAAATTTCCATCATTTCCGGGAAAAAATGATGTCTACGCAAATATGCGTATGGTTAGTGTTACACCATTTTTTTGGTCATCTAACCTATTATCATTAGATGAACCCAAGTACACCACGTAAGACCAATTTTACCCTAAGTAAAATTGCTTTCACCATATGAAATAACATTTGTCTATATTTCCTGGTCATATTTAACCCAAAACAAGGAAATTAATTAAATAAATCATTATTTATTTAATTATTTCCTAGGAATAAGTTATTAAAATCATTATTTAAATAATATTCCTAGTTAAATTTGACTAAATCATTTTTAAATAATTAAATAAATCATTATTTATTTAATTATATTCCCACCATCTCCCTAAAATAATAAATAAATCATTTATTTATTTATTGTTTATAAATACAGGAATTGACCCAAGTCAAAAGACCTTTTCCCTCCAACAAATATAATAAAATATTCCTAAAGGGTGATTCTAGAATTTGATTAATAATATTTTATTCATGCACCGAGTTCTAGAACACCCCAATATTTTGCTATAAATAGAAGGGTTTTCCCCATTCATTAGCCACCTCCATTGCTTTAGATCACTCTAGATCTACTCTTGGTCACCATTTTCCCTTTTTTGTTTTGTGAGCTCCCATTGAGTTCTATGTTTGTCCAGGTCTTCTACACCAATAAGAGAGAGGAATTTTAGATCTGAAACACTAAGGAATTTCAAGAACCCATCCCATTGAGGAGAACCGGAAAGCACCTTTCTTGTTTTCCTCTCAGGTGCCCCATTTTTTAATATAATATAAAATTCTTTTAAATACATTGTTCTTGTCTTGTCTATTGGATTCATGGAGCCATATTGTATTTTGTCTGCTTAATGTCTTTTGTGCTTAGATCTGGATTTGTGCAGCACTATTTGGATCACTTCATTGCAGACTTAAAGATATTTTGTAGCCATAATTGATGTTAGGGCTATTTGTTATGCGTAGCTAAAGTGATCTTTTACAACGAAATATTCATACTAACAATTGGCGACTCCACACGGGTTTTATTTTGCGACCGCTGTCGTTTTACCTATTCCTGCATATCCAACTGTTTCAGACCCTAGGGTTTCTCTTCAGTTTTCTGTTTTTCCTATTTTTATGGTGCTTTTCACCTTTAAAACCCTCAAACATTCAAATTTTTAACTTCTGTGTGTTTCTGGCCTTATTGCGCAAGTGACAGACATCAACTGTAGCTGAGACGAAATTTTTTTCTGAAATCTTCCGCGGAGAGACCTGGATCTACAGGTTGCACTTATTGGCCCAAAAACTGCGACCTGGCCTTGAGGTCGCACTTTTCTGCCCAAAATCTGCGACCTGGACTGAAAACGGGTCAGAACCTACGACCTACCCTTTTTTCTACAATTTTCCAGCACTTTTTCTGGGTTTGTCTGAACCTTCTGTCAGGGTTTTTCCAGCCTCTGTCTCCCCCTGTTTAGACCTGTTTCTGATCTGTTTCACTCAACTAAGTGGGAATCTTGCCCCTTAGGGCTCTAGTACCCTCCACTTTTTGTGGGAGAGTTTTTGTTGTTTTAGAAGTCTGAATTTCCAGGGTTTCAACCTTATTGCTTTCAGATCTGATACCTCATTTTTAGATCCCTTTAGATCAACTCTTCTCCCTTTCAAATCACCTCATATAGTTTTGTTTGGGTTCATTGCTAGGGCCGCGTCCTTGTCCCTCCTATTTTTAGCTGATCTACTCCTTTTTAGCAGCAACCTTGCCTATGCCTCTTTGTTGTTCTCTGCCCCTCTTTTCAGCAGATTTCTCCTTTAGATCCCCGTCCCTCCCAACCTTAGATCTATTGGCCTCTTTTTAGCGTGCTTTGCTTAGTTTTTTCCCTCTTATAGACTGGTTTTGAGAGACTCGCCTTCTTGGGTTAGATTGATGCATTGTTAGCTGTTAATTTTCTGTTCTTTCAGTCTTATTTACTGCAGATTTATTTTCAGTTACGCAGCACACCTTTTATTTTACTCTCAAAACGTCTGGGTTTAAACAAATTAAAATTAACGCACGCCACACATTGACCCTAAGTGAAGAAGAGCCTGGTTAACACCACCTGGCAAATACTTTAAAATCAATTGACACTACACCTCTCTGCCCTTGTTTCGACATTGACCTCACTTGATTTTGCCTCTCCTTGCCCTTGTCGATTTTTCTTCTTCCCGTCATCATTGCACCCCCAAGGCATTTTTCCCGGAGACTTCTTGGCCTTCACCCTCAGTTTCCGGTTGGTCGAATTCCTCCTTCCTGTCGTCATCGAGTAAGTCCTCCCCCGAGTCTGCACTCCGACTCTTCTTCTGATTGTTCGGGTTCTCCCCCTACTTCTGGTTCTCCCCCTGTTCCTTTCACCATGTCTACTTCAGGGCATACTACCAGCAACAACCCCAGTTCTACTGCTGGGTCTGTTTCCAGTGGAACCACTACGGGACCTACCTCGACTACCCCTTTGCTCCCTTATATGGCTAGCTTCAGTCTCCCCAACTTTAATCAGCTGATTAATGATCGCATCCGCCATGATGTCAGTTGGCCTGCTATGCCAACCAAGCTACCCTCCGACATTCCCAAGTTCGAAGGCCTTGCTAGTGAAGATCCCTCTAACCATATCCGCTCTTTCCACATGTGGTGTTCATCCAATTCCATTACCGATGATTCCACCCATCTTCGGTTGTTCCAACGCCTTCTAAGTGGTATGTTTACCAACCCACCTCTTCCCATACCACCTTTGTGACCCTTGCCTGCGCCTTCTTATCTTATTTCCAGCTTCCCCCTCGTTATGACACCGGTATCGAGATTTTGACTTCTTTCTGTCAATCGTCTGCGACCCGCCTATTCGATCATGTTAAAGAATGGCGGAGAAGAAAGAGCCTATGTCAAGCCCCTATCTTCGAAGACTGTGTCTATATGGACTGGTTCCTTCACTCTCTCTTACCTCCCATTGGCAAAGATGTCACATCCCACTTCCCTCAAACTGAAGAAGCCGCCCTTCAAATAGCCTTGAAATATGACCTTATCTATGCTCAATTTGGTTATGTTTATACCGTCCTTCCTGACCTCCCTAGACCCGGTGGCACTAATGCACCGGGGGCACCTCATGCCGTCGACGATATTGTTGGAGCTCTCTCTCATCCATCCACTCAACCTCCCATGAGCTATGGTTTTCCTGGGGGAGGGGGCACCCCCTTCTGCACTTCTCCCCCTCCCGGTAGCACGCATCTAGGATCTAGAATGCCTCCTCTTTCTTCCCAACCTCCTGTTTACCACCCTATTACCCAACCTCATTATCATCCATATCCACAACCTAGTGCTCCAGTTCCTCCATCATCGCACCCTCACCTCCCTTGTCTTCTCAACCCCCGCAACAGCAGTCACTGCCCCCTCAAGAGCAGGTGGATGCACAACAGGGATTTGTGGCTACCCAACCACCTCACGGACTGGTAACCACTCAACCTCCTCCATCTGGTACCTCTGATTACCAGATCCTCATGATGAACTCCGACCAACCTATAACCGTCGACGTTAACCTTCAAACTCTGTCCCGTCCGTACCCCCAGCCTCTTGCTCCATCGGTCCCTGATTCACCTTCTTTAGGTTCTACAGAGCCTCTTTCGACAAATAATGGTCCCTTGCATATCCCTCAGCCCAAAGCCAAGGTCCATACCAAGATTCCTAAGGGACCATTACGCCGAAATGCTGCTTCTGACCGAGCTGCCATTCATATAGCATAGTAGATGAGCTGGCCCAATCTCCTGCTGCCATTTCAACGTTGGAACTCCTCCAGTCATGCCCCTCTCAAAGAAAAGCTCTACTATCTGCCCTGGGTGTTGTAGATCCCGCAGATGACCAATTTATTGTTTTCGACGCCCATCAGTCAGAGTCTCCTCCTCTTCCTGCTTCCGTAGCTTTCCAAATCCCAGTCAAAATCCGGAACGCTAACATTTCCCGGTGCATCATTGATGAGGGGGCATCCACCTGTGTGATGTCTGCTTCGGTTTGGAAACAACTCGGATCTCCTGAGTTGGCCTCTCCCACAATCACTCTTTGAGCGTGGGATGGCCATGCCTCCTAGCCCATTGGCCTTTTCCGCAACTGTCCTATCACTCTTGCGAGCAAAATTGTTTGCGTTGACGTTGAATTCATCGACGCCCCTCTCGATTACAACATTCTTTTGGGGCGTAGCTACACCTATGCCATGTCTGCTATCCCATCCGTGGTTCATCACAAGATGTTTTTCCCTCATAATGGAAAGATAGTCACTATTGACCAGTTGACATATCACGAGCTTAAATCTCCGACCTCCCCTGAGTCGATCATCTCTTTTGTAGCAAATAAGCAAACCGTTGATTCCTTGACCAGTGTCTCCCCCGACGTCTACAAAGACTCCTCCTTGCTTGGAACCTTCCCTGGTCTTCCTCCTCCTCCCGTATCTAATCCCAGCTTAGCGAATGTTTTCATGATGCAATCATCTCGGGCCAACCTTAAGCAGCCTGCTTCGGCTAGTCAGCAACCTCAACCTCGCCCGCCGCAACCTGCTCCTAGCCCTTCGCCTCAGCCAGCCAGACCTCTCCCTTCTGACCTTTCTCCTACTGCTAATACCCATGCGCCTATCTATCCTCCTGGGTCGGTTCCACCAGGTCTCAACCATCTTGGAGCCGTCCCTCCTGGCCATTGCCTCGCTGGCCAGATACCGTTCCTAGCTCCCCCACCAGGAGTGCACACGGTACCTCTCATGGCCACCATCTCTCTTTCTAACTTGACCCTTAGGATTCCCATCTGGTACCTTGATCCTCCAACCACTACCCCACCTGGTCAGCCCAAACCTTACCTTGCTTTGATCCCGGTTCAACCAGTCCCCACGACTTCTCCCGCTGCAACAGTACCTCAGTCACATCAACAGGACCCACCTCCTGTTGCGACAGCTTCGGGTAAGAATGGAAAAGCTTGCAGGGAGGCAACAAAGGACAAGGCTACCCCAACAAACCCTGCCCCTCCTCAGCCTCCAAAGCATACCATCCAGTGTGCTTTGTGTGATGTTGTCTGTCACGCCACCCATACCTGTCCTGAACTGCCTCATCTCAAACCTATGGTTAATGTCGCGTTCCCTGAAGCCTTCGTTTCTTCCGCGACCTCGGCCAAGAACCCCAAGACTATTCACACCAACCACCCCTATGCTTTGTGTGATCTCCATGGCCATTACACCCACCTTTGTTCCCATCTCAAGGAATTCCGCACCTCTCTAGCCGCAGTCCACCAATTTGAGGCCAAGCGCAACGAGTCCACCTCTCCCCTATTGGCGCGTTTTTCTTCGGCAGAACTACTAGACATGACGGCTCCCATTGAAATTCCCCCTCCTGATGTCGAGATGACGGAGCTTTCGTCCACCATCTTCTACCTATCATCATCCATGAGACCCTCGGGGAACATTCCCTCTGAATCCTCCCCTGTTGTTTCGCTTGACCTTCCTTCAACGATCACCCTGGGCTCAACATCATTGGATCCCTTATCTACTTACTCTTTTGTCACCCCTTGTGACGACACACATGTGAATCTCTCTTCTCATGATGATGATTTAGGTAGCTTCGCCACATCAGATGGTATTTCTCCCACCAGTCACCCCATATTCTATCACGATGACGACAGTATGGCAGAAATCACCACCCCTGACTTTATATATTCCCCCTTACATCAAACCCATGTGTTGGAACTACATACACCCTATGGCCATTACATTGAAACCCAATGTTTGAGTAAGGGGGCACCCATATTAGAGAGACTAGGAGAAGTAATTCTCCACAACTCTCCTAGTGTATCTGGTCATGTCGATTCTAGTACCATTATTATTCCACATTTAGAAGAACCTCTAGAGTTCCATATCACTTCAGATCACTGTAGGGATGATACCCCTTATCGTTCCTTCATCTTACATCAACAACCCAGTCTCTTAGACATTTTTCTTGACCAACCTATCAGTTTTCTAAGATAGCATCAGTTCATTATCTCCAAATCCTCTTTTTGGGATAGTGACACCAATTATACCAACCCGGAAACTTAAATTCCATTTGATTCATATATGCAGTGCTAAAAGAGATTGGTAATCCTCCATTTCCTTTCTCAAGTTGCATAACCATAACGAAAACAAATGACGCACCACATCATTAAAATGTGTTTAGATCCCCCTTTTCGTAAATACATTTTGGCATGACCACAACATGCTTGGGGGCACCTAGGCCCCTCAACCATACAAATCCCATATCTTAGCCAAAAACAGCACCGAAACCCCCTTTCTCTGACAGGTCGCACTTTTCAGGTCATTTCTTGGGATAGGTCGCAGTTTTCTGCCCAATACCTGCTACCCAGGTCGCAAAACAGAACCCAAAAAGTGCGACCTGGCCTGTTCATGAGATTTGGGTACCTGTTAGTTTTTAGTACCTTGATACTTCACTAGGACACATTGTGTCCACGAAGGGTCTATTCACGTCTCCTCCAAATCGAATTTCCTCACTTACAACACTTGTACTTGGGGCACCACTTTGCCTCCTTACTTGTCCTTGTTCGTGTTGATTTTTGTCATGAGATACCCTATAGTAATCATGTTCTTATGGTCCCCTTTGGACCTTCCCCCATTTCATCATCATTACTGTCTGTCTGTTCATCGCTCTACTATTTTCTCTCGTGCCTTAGTTGGGGATTCCTTATTGCCTCACCTATGGCAGACCTCCTTCTGTCGACATCAACTCATTTACTCCAGAAGCCAGGTCTAGAGGGCAGTGTACCTTGGTTCGAGCTCCTTTCAGCATGATCGTGATCCGTATACTTGATGGTCCAGTGATGCAGCAGCAGCTATTGGTGATTCCCGGGTGTGTGTGAGATGTCTCAACCCTCATGAGGGGGTGGCCCTGCAGGTAGCCCCCCACATGCCCGGATGACTTCTTCATTTCAACCCTTGATGTAGCTCCTCTCATTTGATGATATCGGCCTCAGCCGCTTGCAGCACCTCTTCGATTTGCATGTATCAGTCAGATTTTGTGAGCCCTTCCCCGTGTGTAGGGGGCATTTGGGTGTATTTGTATCTCATGTACTACAATATTATTGTATAAGTCCTAACGATTATTCCAGGCATCGCATGTATGTGGGATTCATCATTTCATTTATCTGGCTCGTGTTTAGGCCAACACATGTTTCATTATTGTGTTTCGTGGTTTTCCGGGAGCCTTATTCTTTGTACTATTGTCTCGGCGGGCATAGGTATGCCTCCCCCGCCACCTTTAACACAGGTACCACTTCATAAACTAGAGACTTGTTGCACCTGTAAGTCTCGTCTCCTCAAGGTCTAGTCCTTTAGCACATTAGATTACCTTACATTTCTCTCTCTCACTCCTCTCTTGATGCTTAGTGATTGAATTCTTACAACGTACTTCGGTCATACGATTTGCTCCTAACACTCGTCCGTTGGGGGGCAATCTGTTACACCATTTTTTTGGTCATCTAACATATTATCATTAGATGAACCCAAGTACACCATGTAAGACCAATTTTACCCTAAGTAAAATTGCTTTCACCATATGAAATAACATTTGTCTATATTTCCTGGTCATATTTAACCCAAAACAAGAAAATTAATTAAATAAATCATTGTTTATTTAATTATTTCCTAGGAATAAGTTATTTAAATCATTATTTAAATAATATTCCTAGTTAAATTTGACTAAATCATTTTTAAATAATTAAATAAATCATTATTTATTTAATTATATTCCCACCATCTCCCTAAAATAATAAATAAATCATTTATTTATTTATTGTTTATAAATAAAGGAATTGACCCAAGTCAAAAGAACTTTTCCCTCCAACAAATATAATAAAATATTCCTAAAGGGTGATTCTAGAATTTGATTAATAATATTTTATTCATGCACCGAGTTCTAGAACACCCCAATATTTTGTTATAAATAGAAGGGTTTTCCCCATTCATTAGTCACCTCCATTGCTTTAGATCACTCTGGATCTACTCTTGGTCACCATTTTCCATTTTTTGTTTTGTGAGCTCCCATTGAGTTCTATGTTTGTCCGGGTTTTCTACACCAATAAGAGAGAGGATTTTTAGATCTGAAACACTGAGGACTTTCAAGAACCCATCCCATTGAGGAGAAATGGAAAACACCTTTCTTGTTTTCCTCTCAGGTGCCCCATTTTTTAATATAATATAAAATTCTTTTAAATACATTGTTCTTGTCTTGTCTATTGGATGCATGGAGCCATATTGTATTTTATCTGCTTAATGTCTTTTGTGCTTAGATCTAGATTTGTGCAGCACTATTTGGATCACTTCATTGCAGACTTAAAGATATTTTGCAGCCATAATCGATGTTAGAGCTATTTTTTATGCATAGCTAAAGCGATCTTTTACAACGAAAGATTCATACTAACAGTTAGTATGAATTTTAGCCAGGTGGATATTAGTGGCCACCCACCTATTCCACCTAAACCTCTATTCAGTTTCATTAGTTTCCTTTTTTTATAGCAACATTTACTATTTTTAGCATTGTTTCAAGTCTTGAACTTCCAGAGCAGTTTTGACCCCCTAAATGACGTTTTATTATAGTTTTATAGCAGACTCATAGTTGAAGTCAGGGGCCTGTGGAAAAACATATAGTACTCGGAGAGATATTTCTGTTGATATATCGTACACGCCAAACAGATATAGTATGACCAAGTTACGACCCCAAGAAATTGGTTGCCCAACTAACCCCAATAGGGCCCACAAACTCTTGTCGTTTAATCTCCTGGGGTTAGGGTTTGGGTTGTTTAGGGTTTTCCTATGTTGTTCAATAATAAAAAGGCCCTTGAGCCTCATTGTAACACAGTTTAGAGGCTTGTAGCCACCACATCTCTTCTCAGAGATAAGCTATCAGCACCCTAGCTAGTTTATTTCCATTCTATTTGTAAACATGTTTCAGCTATTTGATATTAATGAAATGAAGTTTTATTCCTATTGCATCTCTGCGTTTATGTTTATTTCTATATTTTATTTTTTTCCTTCATAAGTATGTATCAGTGGTATCAAAGCGATATTCTCTTTCTCGAACATTGTTTGCATGTACCCAATGAGGTCGGGGTATAATGAGTTAGGGCTCGATCTAGTGGAACCTTTACAAGATCAGCCTCGCAAACCTCGATGGTCGCCCATGGTGGAAGAAAATAAATAAGAGGGAGCATGATATCCTATCAAAATATTTCTCAAGGAGGCCCTCGAGAAACAAAGGAATGCGATGATGGATAAATTTTCCCAGATCCTTCAGTGGCTACCCACTGGCAGCGCATCTGCATCCATCAACCACTCTAGAGGTGCCACTCCTTTTAAGGTACAAGTAAACTTTGACATTCCCATATTTGAGGGACACATAGATTCATATGTCATAGATATATGTTTGAATATATTAGAAGGATATTTCTCGTTTGATGACTTTTCCAACTGGGAAAATATTACTTTTGCACTCCTAAACGCCGCCCCCCATCTCAAGGACTGGTGGCAAACATACTGTGAGAAAAAGGATGAGAGGGAACCCTCTCTGTTCTCAGCCGCACCCACTTGGGATTATTTCTGAGACGCCATCAAGGAAAAATATTATCCTGTGGGGAGCTATGAGGACAAGTACATACAATGGACTACGTTGTGGAAGCAAAGGGATCAAGATGTGCATGAATTGACTAATTTGTTCCATACCCTGCACACAAAGTTGGGTATCAAAGATTCAAATAAAAATTTGGTACTGAAGAACTGCAGTTTTCTGTGTAGATACATTCAGGAGGAAATGGATTTCCTCAACATCTCCTTGCTTGGTGCAATATACTAGTATTCTGTCAATATTGAGCATAAATTCAAACAGAGGAAGTGAGACTTTGGATCTTTGAATCAGAAGCAAGGGAAAGGTGCCCCCAAACCGCATAACAAAGGACAAAGACAAGGCGGGGTAGCCCAGGACAACGCACCAAATCCGCAAGAAAAGAAAAACACGGTGAAGCTAAAGAAGGACACGGGAAAGTGGTCTGAGTTCCTTAAGAACTCCACTCGCAACACAAGTGAGTGATGGGCCAAGAAGTCACTAGTGGTCGAGTTGAAGGCTTCTAAATCAGAACCTGATAAGGGGAATGACAAAGGGAAGCATATTATCGATGTAGATCCCAACGCCATTGTTTCCACCACAAATATCCAGAAGGAGGAACTGGGAGATCCATAGGAGGGGAAGCGCCTCTTCCATTCCCAAATCTGGGTAAAGGATTCCTCAACGTAGTTCATTGTCAATAGTGGGAGCCAAAAGAACCTCATTCCAGTAGATGTCATGAAGTGGTTGGGCTTTCCAACCATAGCACACCCACAATCGTACACTATCAGGTGGCTTCACCAAGGACGAGATCTCCGCGTCAGCCAGCAGTGTCGCCTTCCCTACAACATCTAGCCCTTCATGGATGAGGTATTATGTTACATTTATCCTCTAGATGCTTGTGATGTATTATTAGGGCAACCATACTTGTGGAAACGACGTGTCGTGTATGAGTCTATGCCTCACATTGTTATTGTTACTTTTGGCAATAAGTTGTATAGGATACCAGAGGTAGCACTGCCTACTACCATCTCTTTGGTTACTAAAAAAAATGCAGTAAGCTAATTTCCAAAACCAGGAAAATTTTTTTCCTGATGATCCGCCCTCAGGGCAAGAAGAAGATTGTGGCCACGACCTCCAGGCATGGATCATCCACACGGAAACAATAGATGGACAAGGTCATGGAGGAGTATGGGGACATCTTCACCTCACCCGCAGGGGTGCGTCTGCACTATCAGGTCAAGCACTCCATCAATATGACCCCAGGTATGTTGTTTCCCAATGGAACAATATATCGGCCCTCTGTTCTAAAGAGCAAAAAAATCAAGAGGCATATTCATGATTTGGTCACATCTAGCCAATTTCATCGCCCCGTGGGATCTCGATCGTGTTGGTGAAAAAAAAGGATGGGACTTAGAGACTCTTCATTGACTATCGGGCGTTGAAAAATATCAGTGTCTGAAATATGTACCCAATCCCATGGATTGATGACCTTCTAGACCAAGGGGGAAAAATATTTCAGCAAGAATGACTTGAAGTCTACGTATCACCAAGTACCAATTGAACCCTCTGATGTGTGGAAGAATGCCTTCAAATCCAAGGAGGTCCTTTTTGAATTGTTGGTCATGCCTTTCGAGTTGAAAAATTCTCCCGCAACCTTCATGAGGCTAATGGAAGAGATCTTTCAACCATTCACCAACTCATTTGTGGCGGTGTATTTAGATGACATCCTGATCTTCAGCCAGACTTGGGAAGAGAACCTCCACCAGATCCAACAGGTTCTCCAAACACAACGACAATACAAGTGGTGTGCCAATTTGGAGAAGTGCACTTTTGGCATGACCCAGGTTTAGTACTTAGGATACATTATTGATGAGTGGGGGGTGCATGTGGATCCATCCAAGATCTAAGTCATTCAGGATTGGCTAGAGCCCCAACTACCCTAACGGATCTCTGCATCTTTCTGGGTCTCCTAATTTCTACCATAGGTTCGTGTTGGCATTCTCTCATATCACTTGGCCCTTGAGTCAAGTCACCAAGGGAGGAGTGAAAGAAATTTTTTTTTTTTCTAAATATCAGGAGAAGGCATTCATAGAGTTGAAACATCGCCTCTGCTTTGCACCGGTTATCACATTACTAGACTTGAAATAACCATTTGATATCGAGACAAATTCCTTTGACTATGCTATTAGGGCAGTTCTTACTCCACAAGGGCATCTTGTGGCATATCACAGTGAAACCATTTATGACATAGTCCGTAAGTATCCCACTTATGAAAAAGAGATTTATTCAATTATGTAGGCTTTTCGACAATGGAAGAATTACATTTTTAGGAAGGAAACGGTCATCCACACAGACAAATGACCAGTGAAATTCATACAGACATAAGGGAAGTTGCAGAATTATCACCATCAGAAGTGGTCCACATACCTGCAACAGTTTCATTTGAACATCAAGTATAATAAGGGAGGCACCAATAATGTTGCATACTATTGCAGCCGGCCACCGATCATGGTGCTAACCACCGTGCTCAACTCTTGTGGGAACGAGACCTCCAATTGGTCGCTTCTCTACAGAAGCGATCCAGAATTCGGCCATACATACAAGATTATTTTGGAGGGTAAGCAAGTTCCAAACTTTTACATCCAGGATGCACTTCTATGTCACCTATGACACATTTTTGTTCCTTCAAGTAAGAGCGTTCCAAGATAGTCGTCGATAGATTCTCGAAGATGACCATTATGGCGGCCTGCAAGAAGAATATCACAGCAGAAGACACTACTGAACTATTATTTGAACGAGTGTGGGTACAGTTTGGAATCCCATAGTCTATCATCTCATATCAGGACAACAAGTTTCTCAGTACATTTTGGTCTAGCCTCTAGTCGATGTTGAGCACCAAGCTCACCAAGTCCACAGCTTTCCATCCCTAAACCGATGGCCAGACAAAGGTCGTCAACAGGATGATCGTACACATTCTGCACATGTAAAACTCAAAGCATCTATGCACATGGGATGAGATCCTCCCCTATGTACAACACAACTATAACTAAGTTCTCCATAGCTCAATTGGCCACAGCCCATTTCAGGTGGGCTTTGGATTCCAGTGACTATGTCCCATTGATGTAGCCATGCCACTTGCGGCTACTCAAGAAGATTTGGCTCATGTCCAGTCTGAAATGAACAAGGATAACAACTCCATTTAGTGCATTCAGCACATCCTCTAATAGGTTTATGACATATTAGACAGAGCCAATTCTAAGTACAAGCAGCGACATGATCAACATCGGGTGCCACACAACTTCCAAGTGGGCGAAAAAGTATGGCTACATTTTCAGAAGGAGCGCCTTGTTGGACCTCACCGCAAGCTTCATCTACTCCCCTATGGGCCATACACCATCACCAAGGTTATAGGGGACAATGCCTTCAAATTCAGTGTCCACCATTCCTTGGTTTTCACCCAATGTTCAATGTGGACTGCCTTTGGCCCTACTTTCCAACTCTACTGGACACATCTAACATGGCAGAACAACTCACACCAGCAACGTTAAACCCAAATTGCATGGAAAAATCCACAAATGATTGGATCATGGATACACATATCTATAACACCCGCTCGTAGAGGATCTAGCTATATTGAGTTGTCAAAGCAGGCCAACTCCTTCACTAGGGAAAGTAGTTCACCAAGGACCAAGTTCAACATAAATTTCCTCACCTCATGGAGGCTCTGCATGCAATGGGGACCATTGCTTCTTAAGGGGGGAGGAATGATCCAGGTGGATATTGATGGCCACCCACCTATTCCACCTATACCTCTAGTCAGTTTCATTGTTTTTTCCTTTTTTATGGAAGTGTTTACTATTTCTATCATTTTTCGAGTCTTGAACTTCCGGAGCAGTTTTGACCCCCTAAGCAGAGTTTTTTTTTAGGTCTGCAGCAGGCCTGTAGCCTTAGGGAGTGGTATGCTGAAAAACTTATAGTGCTCGGAGATATATTTCCGATGATATATCATACGTGCCAAACGGAGATAATATTACCAAGTTATGACCTCAGGAAGTTGGCTGCTCAACTAAACCCAATGGGGCCAAAAACTCTTGGTGTTTCATCTCCTGGGGTTAGGGTTTTGGTTGTTAATGGTTTTCCTATGTTGTTCAATAATAAAAAGGCCCTTGAGCATCATTGTAACATAGTTCAAATGCCTGTAGCCGCCACATATATTCTCAGAGATAAGCTACCAACGCCCTAGCTATTTTATTTCCATTATGTTTGTAAGCATGTTTCGGTTATTTCATATTAATGAAATGAAGTTTTATTTATGTTACATCTCTACATTTATGTGTATTTATGTATTTTATTGTATTCTTGTATAAGTCTGGATCATAATTGATGATTTTTTATGGTTTTTTATCGATTGCTAAGGGTTATTAATAAATTGTAGGATTTTTTCTACGTATATGTGTATCCTAGTAACTAACATTGATAGTAGGTTAGACTATGGCACCCAAGAAAACTCAGAAGAAAAATAAATTCTAGCAAGTTGAAGACTTGGACATGAAGAATCCGAACTCCAACCTATTTTCAGACACCACATATAAGTTGGATAACAAGAGAAATTTGGGGTACAAGATTTATTAGTGGAGCAGTGGTATGGTATAGGTGCTCAGGATCAAAGTATTATGGCAGAAGTATATCAAGGTAGTATTTCCAGCAATTATCAGCATTATAGTATATGTGGATTAAGCCATGGCTGCTCTAATTATTAAAAAATATTTTCTGATTGTAAATATTGGAAAATGTCAAGTTGCATTATTAAAGCATGGAAAGGTCAATGAAAATTCCAAAGGATCATTATCTTGGTTGCATTTGAAGTGTTATATTGAGAATTGAAGCAGTATCTATTCTTGGATATAACTGCATGCCTTCCTCAAGTCAATACGGATATATCTTCAAGGCCTTTTTCTTATGATCATTCATAAAATTGTGTGAAGTATGTTTGTTGAGATTTCAATTAAACAACTTGAAGATGTTTTGCTAAATATCATTATGATAGAACAGTTGAAGTATATGAAGTATGAAGAGCTAGTTGTGTTAATATTACTATTGAAGCTCAAGAGTCTTTTATTGATTCATCTAAAGCCTACTTCAACAGAAAGGAATTGCTGGTATTTAACCATTACAGAGAGGTTGATCATTGACATACATACCCCCTTATGTCATAAATAAAATTGTACAGTTGATAAGTGATACTGAGAAATGCATTGAATGTATCTAGCCTCAAGGTTTTGTTTTGAAAATACTGTGTACAATATTAAAGTCATTTGGTCCTTTATATTGAAAGATATTGTCTAATATTACAATAAGTTGTAAGTTCTGTTTTGATTCATTGTTCACATCAGCATAAATAACTTTTGGCTTGTAGTGATTATATCTTCAGAAGTCTAGCACATATCACCACTATCAAATAATAAGGGACAAAAGTACAGAACATTCTATGGTGACATGCCTTCCAACATTCTCATGAGTTTGGGATAGCATCAATTTGTTGTATATATTCATGCATTCTCAATGATTTTTAAAGTGTTCTCCCAACATCTCTTATACACCAATCTGGAGCAGCAAGGAATTAAGACATAATGAAGAAGGCCTATACACAACTCAGAGAGAAGTAATGCAAAGATGGAAACTACACTAGAAAAATGTGTAACCCTTTTCCATTGATGTCAAAGGGGGAGGAAAAGCGAGCAGAAGAAGAAAGGCACTTCTAAAAAGAAAGTAGAGGAAGAAAGGAACTTCTCAGAATGAAAGGGGGAGGAACTCTTGGAGGAAGTGTTGCCATCAATGCCAAAGGGGGAGATTGTTGGAAATATTGTCATTGATGGCAAAGGAGCAACACCATAATTATCATTGAGAACAAAGGAGCATATCAGGATCAGATGGAGTATAAAGGAGCAATAAGGCAAAGAGGGAAAAAGTTAAATGGAGAAGCATAAAAGAGAGGCAGAGGAGCAGCAAAGAGTAAAAGAGAGACAAAGGAGTAGCATAAGAGGCAAAGGAGCAAACAAGCAGCATCAATAAGGCAAAGAAGCAGATCATGAAATAATGTAGTAAGAAAGCAGCAGAGAGGCAAGGAGCAACATTAGACCATCAACAAAGGCAAAGGAGCAGAGAGGAGCAACTTTAGAATCAAATAAGCAAAGGCAGCAAAGGTATTTAAGGAAGAAAAGGAACAAAGGTAGCAATGGCAGCAAAGGCAGAAAAGGAGCAAAGGCAGCAAAGAAGCAAAGGCAACAGAGAAGCAGTTAAGGCATAAAAGGAGCAAAGGCAACAAAATAGCAAAGGCAGAGTCGTGAACGTACTAGGCAGAGACATGAACATGTTGGGCAGAGTCGTGCACGTTTTGGTCGAATCGTGAACGCTAAGAGAGTCAAGTCGTAAACGCGGGGCAAGTCGTGAACATGGGAAAAATCGTGAACGAGTCAAGTGTTCCACGAAGAGCAAGAAAGAAACGAATGGGCACAACCAAAGAAGAAAAGTTGGAAAACCATAGCAAAGGAGCAATGAGGACCATTGGATCTAGGCACAGATCAATGGCAGAGATTAAATCGCAAACCCAGCGGTATTTCACACTTTGGCGATTTTATGTTCAAAGACACTGCAAGGTAAACTATCTTATTTGCGATGCGAAGCAGATCAGCAAAGGAGCAGCGCGGACCGTTGGATCGGGGCATTGATCAATATCGAAGGTTAAATTTCATATCACACATCGGTGATTTTTGTGTTTAGTGCTAAGACTTTGCACGATAAGTTATTTAAGTTGCGATGTTAAGCAGATCAGCAAAGGAGCAACGTGGACCGTTGGATCTAGGCATTGATCAACGGCAGACAATAAATCGCATATCGCACATCAGTGATATTTGTATTTAGTACTAAGACTTCACAAAATAAGTTATTTAAGTTGTGATGCGAAGTGCGGGCAACGACAAGATGACATGGTAGTGACATGGATATGACATGGTAGTGACGTGGCAAGCTGACGTGGCAGATGACATGGCACCGACCCCACAGATCCCAGGTAATTTATGATGATGTGGGAAGATGACATGGTAGTGATGTGTCGATGACATGGCAGTGACATGGAAAGCTGATGTGGCAGATGATGTGGCCCCGACCCCATAGATCGTAGGTAATTTATGATGACGTCGCGGTGACATGGCAGGGTGATGTGGCACGATGATGTGGACATGGCCCACATACCGCACATCGCAGATCGCATAGGATAAGTTTATTGTTAAACATTAAAAGTTGCAGGTTGCGACGGGGAGTTCGCTGCGATTTGCAAAATCGCAAAATCGCAAGTATTGTGAAATTTCTATAATCTAAAACTTGTGAAGTGTGATAAAGAGGAGCGGACGCGATGGAGCTTCAAAGATAAAGTCTATAGAATTTAACATTCGGCATGGGACCCATCTACATACCGCACATCGCAATCGACGATTCTTACATTTGAATGTTAAGACATCACAAGTTATATGTTTTGCGATGTGATAATAAGTTCGATATGCGATGCGATGCGACCGCATATCACATAAGTTAAGTAGAAACTTGTTAGCACTGTGACCTAAATCTTGCGAAGTGCGACAAGAGACAAGACGCGATGTAGTGCTAGATTCAAATTGCAAAGGATTTAAAATTCGTATCTAGAGACTTTTATTTGTTAAATCGCATCGAAGGAGGAAAAGGAGATTGCAACGTAAAATCTATGGAACACGAAGTGTAAAGTGTGATTTTTGAAGTCGATGCGATGTGGTTCAATGGTAAATACTAATATATTTCAGGTCCAAGGTTTAATGTGTTTGCGTTGGTTTTATGAAGAAAACCATGGAAGCAAAGGTTGACTTAGTTTACAAAGGAAAGGCCTGAATGCACGAAAAAGGACCCGGAGCCTGTGTAAAATAGAGTTGTACACAGTGTAGGTTTTAACCCTGTACAGAAATTATCTGCAAACGAATCTTAAAAATAGAAAATAAACAATAGCGAGAGCATAAAACATAAAACAAATATAGACAAAGATTTTCCCCTGGATCCCAAATCAGGACAACCAGCTTGATTTTTCATTATATTCCTTTTAGTGTTACAACACATATATATACATGCTGAAGCATACATAAACCCTAATCCATTAACCCTAGATTAGAACATAACCGTAGTTCCCTTGACCGGATCTAAAAAATACCAGGGGCCGAAAACCATCATGCCCCAAAACCATGTGCAAACCCATGCAAAAAACCATGGGCGGGTCCACCCTAGACCCCGACAGGGGGGGCTATCGCCGCCCCTGTTACCCCCCCGCGCATGACTAGTCGTGGAAAGAATATAACACAAACCCAACATTCTCCCACTTGTTGTTTTCTTTCCACAGAGGGCCACAGGAGAGCTGAGTCATTAGCCCAGCTTTGCAACACCCATTGTTTCTCTACACCAAGATAACTTCTAAGTGCTCACAGACATTGTCAATGCATCTGCAACATTCTTCAAAGTCTCCACCTTTACTAGCAACACCCTTTTAGCTTCAACCATATATTTCACAAAGTGATGTTGAACATCAATGTGCTTTGTCTTTGAATGATAAGTAGGGTTCTTAGCCAAGAAAATTTCACTTTGGCTATCACAGTCCATCCTTATAGCTTGCTGCACCAACCCCATACTTGAACACAATCTCTGCAACCAAATTGCTTCCTTGCTTGCATGAGTGGCTGCCATGTATTCTACCTCTGTAGTTGAAAGAGCCACTACAAAATGTATTTTACTCATCCAACTAACTGCACCTCCAAATAGGCTAAACACATACCCACTTGTAGATATTCTTTGGTCCAGATCTCCAGCCCAGTCTGCATCAGCAAAACCATGAATGTCCAACACTCTTTCCAATCCTAGTCTTCCCTGGTAGCACAAGCCACAATCACTAGTGCCACGCAAATATCTGAAAACCCGCTTCACTATTATCCAATGCTCCTCCCCTGGGTTTGACATAAACCTACTCAATACTCTCACTGCATGTTCAATGTCTATTCTAGTACAGACCATTGCATACATCAGGCTACCCACTGCACTTGCATATGGAACACGGGACATATCCTCCTCTTCTTCTTATGTCTTGGGACATTGTTCAGCAGATAGATTTATACCTACAGGAATCGGAACATTCACCGGTTTACTATCCTATATAGGTATCAAATTTCTGATACCACATCCTTGGTGACTATTTTAACCTATGCAGAGACTTCTTTAACCTGCATATTAGCTCTTTCTTCCCCTTCACCATAAAGCCTTTAGGTTGTTTCATGTAGATCTCCTCTTCCAGATCCCCGTGAATAAATGTTGTCTTCACATCCATCTGTTCTACCTCAAAATCAAATGCAGCAACAATAGATAAAAGTAATCTAGTAGAAGTAACTTTGGCAACAGGAGAAAAAATCTCATCAAAATAAATTCCCCGCACCTGGGAATAACCTTTTGCTACCAACCGAGCTTTTTATTTCTCCACCTTGCCTTCTACATTCATCTTCTTCTTAAATACCCATTTTCTCCAGATGGGCTTCCTTCCAGCTAGAAACTCCACCATATCCCAAGCATCATTTTTATGCAAGGATGTCATTTCATCAACCATGGCCTCCTTCCATAGTTTTCCATCTTCTGAATCTACTGCCTTCCTGATGGTTCTGGGATCATCATAAGTTATAGTAAAAGAAAAATTTGAACAGAAAGCAGATGGACTATACCTTTTGGTTGTCTTCTTTCCCGAACTAATCTTCTCACAACTGGAGTTTGTGGCTCTTCCTCTTCTGAGTCTTCTTCTGTTGTAGAGTCTGATTCATCCTTCTTTAGCTCAAACTCTATCTTCTCAGGTTCCTTTGGTAGGAATTCATGTTTAAAAACATATTTCACCTCTCTAAACACTACATCTCATCTATACACAACCTTCCTTGTTTCCGAGTTCCAAATCTTGCAACCCTTTAAACCATCCTTATACCCAATAAAGATGCACCGTTCAGATTTATTATCCAACTTGCTCCTTTTCTCCTTTGGAACATGTACATATGCATCACATCCAAATACCCTTAGATGTGAAAGAGAGGGTTTCTTACCAGTCCATACCTCGTGTGGAGTCTTATCCTCCAACGCTGATGAAGGTGATCTGTTAACCAAGTAACATGCAGTCTCCACTGCCTCTGCCCAGAATTCTTGTCCTAACCCGGTACCACTAAGCATGCTTCTTGCCTTTTCCATCAGCATTATGTTCATTCTTTCTGCAACTCTATTTTTCTGAGGTGTGTATGGAGTATTCTTCTGTCGTGCTATACCACACTTCTTACAGAACTCTTCAAATTCCTTCTTGCAAAACTCCCCACCATTATCTGTCCTCAACACCTTTATCTTATTCTCTGTCTAGTTTTCCACCAGAGCTTTAAATTCTTTGAATCTGTCAAAGACTTCAAATTTCTTCCTCAAGAAATATATCCATGTATTCCTTGAGAAGTCATATATGAATGAAACATAGTACATAGACTTACCCAGTGATGGAACCGACACAGGTCCAAACACATCACTGTGCACAAGCTTTAATATCTTCGCCCTCTTGGCACCAAAAGGAAAACTCACCCGATTCTGCTTCCCATATACACAATTTTCACAGAAATCAAAATCCAGAGAGCTATTAGACATACCTTCTACCATACCATTTTCATGCAGTATCCGAAGGCCCTTCTCTCCAATATGTCCAAGTCTTTGATTCCATAGCATGGTCTTTTCTCCAGATACTGCTAGGCTTTCCGCTCCACTTTCGAGAACCACAAAACTGTTACAACCATCAATAATAGTGCTGCCCTGAAGCTTGTACAGAGTTCCAATCCAAACTCCCCACATTAATTCCAGTGCTCCCCGAAACATCTTATAGGCATCTTTCTCGAACATTGTTTTTACACCTGCATCATCCATCTTGCTTGCAGAAATCAGATTTCTGGCCAATACAGGAATGTACAGAACACTAGGAAGTGTTCTAATCCTTCCACCTTGCAGCTTCAGCTTGAATTTTCCGCGTCTGATGATTCTGGCCTTCCTATCATCACCTAAGAAGACATCACCGCCATCATATTTCTCATACTCGCAAAACCACTCCCTATGGGGAGTGAAGTGAAAGGATGCACTCGATTCAATCAACCATGAATCATGATCTACATGTGTATTTGAAGAAGAAGCCAAATACACATCCCCACCTTCATCCGAGGTGGTTTTTTCCTCTGCAGAAGGAGCATCATCAGATCCCTTTCCTTTCTCAGGAGATTTAGATCTGCAGTCCTTTTTGTAGTGCCCTTCCTTTCTGCATTTCCAGCACACCTTTACAAACTTTCCAGGAGATTTAGATCTCCCTCTATATTTAGATCTCCCACTTGAAACCTTATTATTGTTTCTGTTCTGGGACCTTCCTCGTACAGATAAGGCATCTCCATTCTGACCCTTCATATTTCTCCGTCTGATTTCCTCCGATAGCAAGGCTGAGACAATGTCATCAAAATTCAAGGTAGTTGTATTGCTACCTATTGCAATAACTAGACTGTCCCACGAATCTGGTAGAGAACACAACAAACTGATGCACTTATCTTCATCTGAGATTTTGTCGACTGCATGACACCGACTTACTACAAGATGAAGGCGGCTTCCCCACCAAGCCCGTCACCGAGTCTCCATCCTTCATCCTCAGGTTATACAACTTTTTCCACAGGAACAATTTATTCACCAAAGACTTAGATTAGTACAAAGTACCTAGCTTGTCCCACAAGGTGTTCGCCGTAACTTCCCTAAATACATTCAACAATACTGAATCTAAGACACACAACCGTATTGTGCTCTTTTCCTTCCGATCCAGCTTCTTCCAGTCTTCATCTAACATTGTCGTTGGTTTAGTACCCAGATCTACCACGATCCATTGATCTTTATCCACAAGTAGATCCTCCATATTGCGCTTCCAAAACTCAAAACTCTGACCATTAAATTTATTGATCTCTATCTTCCTGTCGCTCGCCATCCTCTTTCACCGCAAGAATCAATCCTGTATTCTACCTCCACCGTGTCCACTCTGTGCCCAAGAAAAAAATTCTCAAAGAAAGACAGTTGGGCATCTCATAAAGTCGCTAAAACTTCTCTGATACCAAATGTAGGTTTTAACTCTATAGAGAAATTATCTACAAACAAACTTATTATCAGTAAAAATAAAAAAAAATAGCGTAGTGACAAAGATAAATACATACATAGAAATTTTTCTCAGATCCCAAATCGAGAGCCACCGTGCCTTGATTTTTCATTATATTCCTTTTAAAAGTTACATAAACACATATATATACACACGAAGATGATAAAACCTTCTTAACCATTGACCATGGATTAGAACATAACCGTAGTTCCCTTGACCGAATCTACAAAATACAAGGGGCCGAAAACCATCATGCCCCAAAACCATGTGCAAACCCATGCACAAAACCATGGGCGGGTCCGCCCACCGAAAAATAAGGACCAAAAAATATTTCCCGGGGCGTTGCCCCACCCCCCGATCGCCCCCCCCCCCCCCTATTACCCCCCCATGCGTGACTAGGCATGGAAAGAATATAACACAAACCCAACACGCAGTTGCGGCAGTGAGTTAAACGAAAAAGTTGAACGCAAGAGAATGGAATCGAGTAGAGAGACTGGACGCAATAAAGTTCAAAGTTAAGATTTGATGTATTTCAAGTCCGGGGCTATGTGGTTTTATGAAGAAAACATTGGAAGTAGAGGACGACTTGGTTTACGAAGAAAATACTAAATGCAGGCAAAAGACTTGAGTGTATAAATAAAATTATGAACGGGAGTAGACTCCAGTAAGACCCGACTCTAAGTGCAGAACAGTTTCATGTGGATGTGGCTGTGAGTTAAAAAGTAAAGGTTGAACGCAAGAGAAAAGACTCTGGGCAAGTGACCCGACACTCTTGTAGAGATGTTTTGCGGTTAAGGCAGTTTGATAACAAATACTAAATGTGGGCAGAAGGAGACTCGGGTAAGTAACCCAACACAAAGAAAAGGAGCAGAGAAGAGCATAGAATGTTGCAGGTAAGATATGAAATAGGTAGAGGCAGTGTAAAACATAAAGGCATAGTTCAAGTCGGGCTAAGACAGTAACGTTGCAGCACATTTGGAAATATAATTGTAGAAACATAAAAGACAAAGGGACAGCAAGAAGAAGAGGACAAATGCATAGCAAAGTTAAGAAGCTAAAAGGGCTGAATTGAAATATTATTGTGATTGTAAATGTAAATTCGTTGATTATTTTATATTTTTTGTGATGCAAAGGCAAGTCTCCGTAGGCATAGGAAAAACTCCATGAGTACTGTAATGATTACTTCTGATGTAATATCCTGAACTGAATAATGAGGAATCAAATAGGTGGAAGGCAGAGAGTCAGGCCTGTTCACTCCATATTCCCTGTATAATGCAAACAATCATGAATTTATTGATATAAAATAGGTAATATCAGTATGCAGAAGATGGTGAAAAGAGAGAGAGAGAGAGAGAGAGTGCAGCAGATTTGAAGAGAGTTGAAGATTATTTGAAAGTTGTAGAATGGAAGAGAGCAAAATAATATAAGAAAGCTGCAGAAGGTTGGAGAGTGAAAGAATAAGAGAGGATTGATAGAGATGTTGTGCATATCCGAAGTTGATATGAAGTAGATATGAAATCTTAAAATGCAGCAGTGAAGAAGGAGTAAAACATAGTTTATATCCAAGTAAATTAGCATATGATTTTATTGTAGTGTGAGGGAGTTGGTGCTTCCATATCAATTTTTAGCTTGATAGATGTCTAGTTGTAGTTGGTTGATGCCTCATGTGGGTTCTAGCATGCATACACGGGAGTTGGTGCTTCTGTTTCAAGTTGTAGCTTGATAGATGTCCACTTGGAGTTGGTTGAGGTAGGAGCCTCCTGTGGGTTGTAGCCTGCAGAAAATAGATGGGAGTTGGAGCCTACTTGCAAGTTGTAGGTTGCAGAATTTGAGGTAGTAGCCTCCTTTAGGTTGGAGCCTACAAAAAATTAGTGGTGAGAGGGAGTTGGAGCTTGCCTTTTCATCACAACAATAATGAGATGTGGTTTTCTCCCTTATGGGTTTCCACTTATATCTTCTATCTATGTGCTTGATGATTATGTGTTGATGTGATGTTTTAATCTGCTTAATTACTTGCTATACACACATTAAGTTTGTTGATTCATTGTGTATTAAGCTGCTTATGAACTGAAGGTGTAATTGAGTTGAATGAAAATATTTTTAAATATCCATGAATGTACTAAACTGATTCACCCCCCCCCCCCTCATTTTAGCTAAGAGTTCATCAATTGGTATGAGAGTCGGTTCCTTGAAGCAAAATGTACCCACGTTGAATACAACAAACTTTCCTGAGTGGAGAGATAAACTTAAACGGATTTAATGGCTTATGAACCTGAGGTATGGAATATTGTATATGATGGTTACTGCACATACTCTCCCTCTTTGCAAGAACAACAATGGAATACCAAGGCAAAATGTGTGATATATAACAGTCTTCATAACAAGGATCTTGATTCAATAATGGATTTAAATTCTGCAAAAGTAATCTAGAATAAATTGCATCTCATGCATGAAGGAGACACCAGTGGATGCATTATCAAGAAGGAGAAGATAAACAAGAAGAAGAAGAAAAATTCCTTTCAAAAGGAAAAAGGTCAATTAAATGAGACACCTACTAGGGTGAATGGATGTGAGTACAATGAAGAAATTATAGTTGAGGAAAAATCAAAACTTGACATAGCCTTGACTGAAATAGAAAGATTAAAGAATGAAAACAAAAACCTTAAAACATTGGTGCAAATATGTGATGAGAGAGAATATGAAGATAAGGAAGAAATTGTTGGCCTAAAGGCAGAACTTGAAGAATCAAGGAAAGTAGAAGACACTCTGTTGCAGCAAATAAGAGAGAAAGTTCCAGAATGTGGAAGATTGGAAGAAGGGGTGGTAAGCTTGAGGATGAAATCAGAGAAGGCCCAAATTGAAATAATTCCACAAATGAAAAGATATGGATAGTTGGACCAGATTCTAAATGCTCGAAGGTCTCCTCTGATAAAGGCTGGAATAGGCTATGAAGGAGAAACCAGTAAGTCTAAGGTAGAAGATAACAAGAATATCATTTTTGTAAAAGTTGCAAAGGATAATGAAGCGACTCAAAGGATTCCTACAGAAGTAGAAGCCAGCAAGAACATGATTTTTAAATAAACAAACAGAAACAAGCAGCAACATGAAAGGACAAAGAATGAGAGGAAGAAACATTCAACTGCAAAAGGCTCATACACTCTTGAATATGAATTAAATAAATTCAGAAGCTATCAAAGGAGGTTTTTTCCTCCTATGAGAAGTATCACCTATTTTTCCTACCACAAACCTGGACATATTGCGGCATACTGTAAGAAAAAGCAAATCTAGTCCAACCAGCAAAAGATGCAGAAAATGAAAAGACTACCTCAAGCAAACAAATGGAGAGGACAACCTTTCACCAAGTACACTAATCATTTCCATGGCTATTGTTTTTCATGCAATGAATTTGGACATAAATCTGTTGAATGTAAATTATGTTCAAAAGGGGGAACAAAATCCCATACATCAGCTCAACCTTACCTAGGTAAAATAAGATGTTATTCATGCCACAAGCTTGGTCACAAAGAAAAACCCTGTAGGCTGCCATATACATTAAATAACTCTAGACAAATGATGGAATCCAATCAAATCAGACAAAATTATGGATCAAAAATAAGTGCAGACATTATGAAGAACCCTAATAAAGTATGGAAATAAAAGAAAAAGGGGGAGCATGTTACTTCAATAACATAATGAATCCATCATAGTCTCAAGGGGAGCTGCTCTAGGAAGCAACACAAATATCCATCCAGTAATAGATAAGAAGCAACATCCCAGGGGGAGAGAAGTTCATAAAAATTACCCATAAAAGTAGTCTAAGAATAGCTCCTTGGAATAAGAATAGCTAAAACTTCAGGATGGGAAAGGACAATTCCTCTGACAGAGAACTATAGAGGAAGGAGGATACTTGAAGCATTCAATAGCCAACAAGTTGATGGGAGAAGAAGAAATGCTTTTCTGAAAAGAAATCAGCCATGGTGGTAGATGGAACATCAAACATGAACATGTAAGCTAAGAAGACAACAACACACTAAGTGATGAATGGTTAAAATCATAAAAATTATTTTTCGCGCTATAGAACTGGAAAGATCCATAAAGAATTATCACACTGTGCATCACACTGCAAGTGTTAACAATGAAACAAAATTATGAAGGATGAGTAAGAGAAATGTTTATCATATTTATATCATTACATCATTCATCAATATAAGGTCCCCTTGGAGGAAATCAGTGAGTTGGCTGCCCTTTTAGATTCCAAGTAAAGAAATTGAAGATGTCTTCCTGAATATCATTATGTTAGAACAACTAAATTGTATATAGAGCGGCAATGATTCTAGAGTAGTCCTAGAAAGGAATATGCAGTGACATTCTTCTAAAACAGAATGATAGAATAAGAAAAAGGCTAATGATGCTAGAATCAGATTCTGTATATTGATGATTGCTGTTGAGAACAATGGAGAGCTCAATATTAGAAACTATGAAGGTTGTCTTAACTATGGGTGTATGTGCGAGATGAAGTGAAACTATTGCATGGATTATCAATTGGTATTAATTGGTATTTGGAACAAGCAACATTCCTATCAGTAGAATACCAAGCATTATTAGTGGAGCAGTGGTATGGTACAGGTCCTTAGGATCAGAGTATTATGGCAGAATTATATCAAGGTAGTATTCCCAGCAATTATCAGCATTATAGTATATGTGGATTAAGCTCTAGCTACTCTGATTATTAAAAAATATTTTCTGATTGTAAATATTGGAGAATTTCAAGCTACATTATTAAAGCATGGAAAGGTCAATGAAAATTCCAAAGGATCATTATCTTGGTTGCATTTGAAGTGTTATATTGAGCATTGAAGCAGTATATATTCTTGGATATAACTGCATGCCTTCCTCAAGTCAGTATGGATATATCTTCAAGGCCTTTTTCTTAAGATCATTCATAAAACTATGTGAATTCTATTTGCTAAAATTTCAATTAAACAACTTGAAGATATTTTGTTGAAGATCATTACGATAGAACAGTTGAAGTATCTAAAGTATGAAGAGCTAGTTGTGTTAATCTTACTATTAAAGCTTAAGAGTCTTTTATTGATTCATCTAAAGCCTACTTCAGCAGAAAGGAATTGTTGGTATTTCACCATTGCAGAGAGGTTGATCATTGACATACATAACCCCTTATGTCATAAATAAAATTGTACAGTTGATAAGTGAGACTGACTAATGCATTTAATGTGTCTATCCTAAAGGGTTTGTTTTGAAAATAATTTGTACAATATTAAATTCATTTGGTCCTTCAGATTGAAAGATATTGTCTAATCTTACAATAAGTTGTAATTTTTGTTTGATTCATTGTTCACATCGGCATCAAGAATTTTTGGCTTGTAGTGATTATATCTTCAGAAGTCTAGCACATATCACCACTATCAAGCAGTAATGGACAAAATTACAAAAAATTCTATGGTGACATGCCTTCCAAAATTCTCATGAGTTTGGGATGGCATCAATTCGTTGTATATATTCATGAATTCTCAATGATTTTCAAAGTGTTCTCCCAACATCTCTTATACACCAGTCTGGAGTAGCAAGGAATAAAGATAGAATGAAGAAGGCCTATACACAACTCAGAGAGAAGTAATGAAAAGATGGAAACTACACTGGAAAAATGTGTAACCCTTTGCCATTGATGTCAAAGGGGGAGGAAAAGCGAGCAGAAGAATAAAGGCACTTTTGAAAAGCAAGCAGGGGAAGAAAGGCACTTCTCAAAATGAAAGGGGGAGGAAGTCTTGGAGGAAGTGTTGCCATCAATGCTAAAGGGGGATACTATTGGAAATATTTTCATTGATGGCAAAGGAGCAGCACCAGAATGATCATTGAGAACAAAGGAGCAGATCAGGATCAGCTGGAGTATAAAAGAGAAATAAGGCAAAGAAGGAAAAATCTAAGTGGAGAAGCATAAAAGAGAGGCAGAGGAGAAGAAAAGAGTAAAAGAGAGGCAAAGGAGCAGCATAAGAGGCAAAGGAGAAGAGAATAAACAACAATAAGGCAAAGAAGTAGATCAAAAATTAATACAGTAAGAAAGAAGTAGAGAGGCAAGGAGCAGCATTAGATCATCAGCAAAGGCAAAGGAGCAGAGAGGAGCAACTTTAGAATCAAAGAAGCAAAGGCAGCAAAGGAAGTTAAGGGCAGAAAAGGAACAAAGGCAACAAAGGCAGCAAAGGAGAAAAGGCAACAAAGAAGCTAAGGCAACAGAGAAGTAGTTAAGGCAGAAAAGGAGCAAAGGCAACAAAACAGCAAAGGCAGAGTCGTGAACATACTGGGAAGAGACGTGAACGTGTTGGGCAGAGTCATGCATTTTTGGGTCGAATCCTGGACGCTAAGCGGGTCAAGTCGTGAACATGGGGTAAGTCGTGAACAAGTCCAGTGTTCCATGAACAACAAGAAAGAAACGAATAGGCACAACCAAAGAAGAAAAGTCGGCAAACCACATCAAAGGATCAATGAGGACCATTGGACATGGGCACAAATCAATGGCAGAGATTAAATCGCAAATCCAGCGGTATTTCGTACTTCGGTGATTTTATGTTCAAAGACACCACAAGGAAAACTATCTTATTTGTGATGCAAAGCAGATCAGCAAAGGAGCAGTGTGGACCATTGGATTAGGGCATTTATCAACGACGGAGGTTAAATCCCATATCGCACATCGGTAATTTTTGTGTTTAGTGCTAAGACTTCGCACGATAAGTTATTTAAGTTGCAATGCAAAGTAGATCAGCAAAGGAGCAGCGTGGACCATTGGATCTAGGAATTGATCAACGACGGAGAATAAATCTCATATCACACATCAACGATTTTTGTGTTTAGTGCTAATAATTCGCACAATAAGTTATTTAAGTTGTGATGCGAAGTGTGGGCGACGACAGGATGATGTGGAAATGATGTGGATATGATGTGGCAGTGACGTGGCAAGCTGACGTGGCAGATGACGTAGCCTGAACCCCACAGATCACAGGTAATTTATGATGACATGGGAATATGACGTGGGAGTTACGTGGAAATTACGTGGCAGTTACGTGGCAAGCTGACATGGCAGATGACGTGGCCCTGACCCCACATATCGCAGGTAATTTATGATGACGTGGTTGTGACATGGAAGGGTGATGTGGCATGATGACCTGGACCTAACCCGCATAGCGCACATCGCAGATCGCATAGGATAAGTTTATTGTTAAACGTTAAAAGTTGTGGGTTGCGACGGGGAGTTCGCTGCTATTTTCGAAATCAAAAAATCACAAGTATTGCAAAATTTTTGTAATCTAAAACTTACGAAGTGAAATAAAGAGGACCAGACGTGATGGAGCTTCAAAGATAAAGTCTATAGAATTTAATGTCAGGCATGGGACCCATCCGCATACCGCACATCAAAATTGGCGATTCTTACATTTACATGTTAAGACATCGCAAGTTATATGTTTTTCGATGCGATAAGAAGTTCGATCTGCAATGCGATGCGATCGCATATCACATAAGTTAAGTAGAAACTTATTAGCGCTATGAACTTGTTAGAGTCGGTATCTTCATCCCTCCGTCAGAGATCAAAATCTCTTGTTGAATTTCATTTTAGGTGTCTCATTCAGTTTAGTCATCTGCATTCCATTAGGAGCATGGATCATCTAATGGTAGGGTCTTGTCACTCATATCCCTCATGTCATGTACCTGTTGGTCTGTGTTTGTTCATCAAAATCAATTTTAAAGTCATTTACAGTCATGTTTGGCCTCTTGTTTGACAAAGAGTCATTTTAGGGTTTTTAGTCTCATTAGGTCTAGGGTTTCATTAATTTAGTCTTTAGAATGTCTAATAATGTTAGCAGGCACATGAGGAAGTTTCAAATAAGGTCTCAGTGCAAAAATTTCATCGTCATAATGCTTGATAATGATTTTTCTTCAAAACTCTGTTTTGAACAAAAATCGTCTATTTCATCCTTTTGTAATAAATGCATTGTAATTTCAAAAAAAATTTAGTTATAAAGTACTTTAGGCGCAGCCCTGGTCACCTTTGCCAAAATCCCATGCCAGCTATCCCTGCAAAGATAGACAAGAAGTTCATCATTCAGCTCAAAAATAAAAAAGCAAGCAAAACAGAGTTTATGTGAAAAGTGTCAAAGTTCAAACATTACAAAAGTGGGCTTTCAAGAATCAAAAAATCAAAATCTTTGGAATACAGATATTTTTGTGTTTCAAACAATTCATTTGCACGCCAAAGATATCAGTGAAGCCAAGAGAAATAGTGGAGGAAGCGAAGCCAGCGTTTGAGGGCAGATTGTGTGTTAAATTTGGTTGCGCGACGCATTGGGCGGTGGTCGCAGCGCACTGACTGAGTGCAGCGCATAGGGCCGATCTACACAGTGCAAAGTTGAACTGTCACAGTGCATAAGGAGAGCGCGACGCACTGGGCCGTTGTCACAGCGCACAGGGCCGAAACACAAAAAATTCTTGCCATCTCTCTCAAATTTCAAAACGATTCGATCTCCTTTGCTTCAAGTAAGTTTATGAGACTTTGTAATTGACATTAACCAATGTTTGGTGGTGATTGAGATTGAATATGAGAGTTTGAATTCCAAAACTATAAACCCTATCATCTTGTTGAAGTGCCTCCTTAGGGTTTTGAAATTGGTGTTTTAAAAGTAATTTTGGTGCCAAATATTTCATTCCCCACCTTGTTGTTCCTTTCCCATCAGTGTTATATTATCATTACAATCCATTTTCCATCTACCTACATCTCTAAAGGTCACTTACTCCGAAATTCCCATTATCCCTATCCCAAGTCATTTCATCTCACTCTCATTCTCCCTTTCCCATTTCACTTATAAAAATTCCCAAACCCAAGGTTTCCCAAATATTCAATTGGTTGTCCCTACACCTCATATATCATTTGATTGAACCCCATTGTTCCCACTGTCCTATTTCTCCTACAGTCCCTCCCCTTTGACATATATTTGGCAATTGAAATAAAACACCAAATTCTCATTTTCATCTCATACAAGCCAACATATACCTTGCATGGACATCATGGAGACAGACATTGATACATCATATGACAGAGATAGTGATTCTACCACTGAGCTACATGCACCTAGAAGGCCTCGTAAAGGTGGCAAACATGTGAGAGAAGAACCCACCTCATTGACTCAATTGCAGGCTTGCTCACTTGACATGGCATGTTTTCGAGAGCAGTCATGCTATCAGTATTGTGAGATGATTGCTAGGATCCGTCATCATCAGGAGTTAGCTCGTTTGTTTGTATTGCATTTACATGATGGTCAGGTAACTATTGCTGGTGTAAATTTCACTTTGACACTGGAAACCAACTCTCAAGCAACCGGAATACCGAATGTGGGTGAACAGTGGAACAAAAGACAGCAGGTGGATAGAGTGCATTATGAACCATACATCAGGCCTAGCTTTGTGAGGCAACTTAGTAGGTGTTCGTACTCGTTCCCAGCATCCCCACGTATGCCCATAGAAACTCATTACTCAGACATTTCAACAGAGGGCCGGTTTTCATGCTTCTATCTTCTCTATGCCTACCACATCAAAGTATTGGATGAATCATCGCAGTGAGGATGATGAACACACTATTTCACAGCGACGAGAGAATGACCACTCTTGTGCAGAAGAAAACTCCTGAGCAGCAGTACAACAGTATTTATCACTATGCACTCATCAAGATCGTGGTTGTACATCAGCTTGGATTGTAGGGTATTTCATGGGAGGATTTCATTTCCCATGAGTTCTTCACAGCTCCTCAAGTTCCTCTAGAGGTTTTTCATGAGCCAGGTGAACCTTCACATCAGCCTGAAGGTCACGATACAAAGCCTATCAGTGTGCCAGTGTTTGTTACTTATCAGAGAGGCACCAGAGTATTATTTGCAGCAGCCCGGCGAGTACTATCTCCACCTGGGGTGGAAGGGGTCTCGTTGCCATCATCAGCAGCATAGGTACAGGTACAGGATAGAGGTAAGAGGCCTATGCAGGATGAGGGCCCTTCAAGATGCCAATACACAGGTTTCATACTGATTGATGAGGATTTGAGCTCTCCAAGCTCAAAGTTGAGAGAGATCATTCAGGAGCAGAAGGCGAAGATAGATACCTTGACCGTCAAATTTCAGAGAGCTCAATGGGTCATAAACTACCTGGAGTAGTGGAACAAATAGTTGGAGGATCAGCATACAATCATGGAGTTGCAAAATATCTGGGAGAACCGGCAAGCTGCCCAAAGAAGCCAAACCGAGATGACACCCATTGAGCGGGAGATTGAGGCTGATAGAGAGACTTGGCTTGAGAGGGTCAATATTCATTTGGAGAAGCTTTTGGTGAAGGAAAACAGGGAAAATAACATGCTCAGGCACATGAAGAACCATTATTGGGCGCGAAATCATGTTTGCAAGGTGCGAATCAAGATCCTGACGGCAAAACTAAAGAGGGCACTAAAGCGTCGTAAAAGGCATGATAGACTCCAAATTTTGGCCAAATATTATTTGGCCCATCATAGCACTTGATGGTGGACATTCAGCCCAAATTTCAATAAATTTGGAAAACTTTTTGTCAATTTTGAATTTTTTGGCCTTAACACAGATTTTCCTCCCCGACGCCTAGCGCCACTTCGCGCGCGCTTATGATTGGCAGCTTTTTTGGAGGAAAACTTTACATTTCTAGGTTTTTCATCAAAATTTATGCATTCCTACCCATTACCTAAGGATTTTGACAAGTTTTGGGTTGCCTAAAGGGTCAAAAACACCTTAAAAATGGCCTTTCTGCCACTTTTTGGACACACAGGAAGAAGTGTTGGGAGATTTGATTTTTGGAGGGTAAAATGGAAATAAAATCTATAAATTCATCTTGGGTTGGAAAGAAGACAGGCAGGGCTTTCCAACGAGCTATCCTGCACTCAATTTTGACTTCGGGAAGACCCTAAAAATTACCCTCAAAGTTGTGCCACACATAGAGATTTCAGGTGCGGCGCATAGGGAAATTTGGCCTATTTTTCACTCAACAACTCAAATTTTCGCCTATTTTTGGCTAGTTTGAATTTTTCATGTAACTCTTGATGTAACTTGATGTAATTTCATGACTTGGATGTAATTTTGGCACATTTTTACTCATTCTAGTAGATTCATTAACCAAAAAGTGAAATGTAAGTGAATGAATCAGTTTCCTATCATATAGAGGCAAGTTGTTTCATTGCCTATTTTCCAGTTTTTATTTTATATATGGTTGAAACAGCTCCTAGAATGGTGAGATCGACCCCTAGAGGCATGGGGATGAGTTAGACTTGTCTATATGTTGTGTAATTCTTCAGTCATTTTCAGGGTTGGACTCTTGGGATTGCTTAGCACTTCATTGTACATTTCATCTCTGCAATTTTGGCAAAGGAATAGACCAGGGCTTGCAGCACTCTTTGGGATCCATGTGGCTCTATGTTTTGATGGTGTATTTCTCTCTGTGATTGTAAGTTCACTGATGTTTTATGTGTATCATTTCCCTTCTACTTTCTTCTTAAATTAAACAAACAAGTTATAAAGGTAGAATTCATTAGATTGCTTTGCTCTGCCTTGAGTTTTGTTTAATTTTCCATGTTTTCATCTGTTTGAAGAGGATTATTGAAAGCCTCTTGCCCTCTTCAACTCCTCACCGGTCTGAACTATCCATTCATTTAATCCAAGCATCAAAACAATTTCCTTCCTTGCCCCATTAAGAACTCTGTAAAAACTAGGCCTCATCCCCGAACCCAAAATCTGCCTTTCCCTTTGATCCAAAAAAACCTTCAAAATCAATTAAAACCCTTTTACTTATATACCTAGCCTAAAATTAGCTTTTATTTCAAGTCATCTCAAGCCCTATTGATTATCTTTGCTTGGATTGACCCAGAGAGAGCCCTCTCCTAATCTGGTAGGGCTAGCTACCAGACTGAGCATGGTTTGATGTTACCCTAGACTCTGTGTTCCATCAGCCTAAGGCAATAACATAGTGGCGACCATACTGTGGAAAGAAAATGGTTTGCTTGTTAGTGTTATTTGTTTTATAAGCTACAAACAGAGCCTGAAGTTATGCCAGGTAGCCTTCGAAATGCTCTTGCTTTGCATTAGCGAAAGTAGATAAACGTTGCTTCAGTCAATCTCTGGTCCAGTCTTATAAGCGTAAAACCTGACTTGCAAATTTCCCTAGTACATGTATCAAGTTAGATCTGATGGTTGATGGTGGACAACGATCAGACATAGGAAGGCTAAAATCATTCACCTGGCGACTCGAGTGTCGAAGAATCCCAAGTTTCAGAATTTTTATGGTGGCTCTACTCTTCAATAATCAGTAGCCTGAGGAATTTCTTAGTGAATTCATTGTTATCAAAATGGTTTCGTTGGATTGAAGGTATGCTCCCATGAGCCGAGATCATGTTCCAGGTTTTCCAAATAAAATTCCTAAGGTAGATTGGCAAAGTAATTTGCCTACGTTTAAAGATGATGATAGGAAGGATGCTGCTTTACATCTAGTTAGATTTCACATACATATTCGCAAGTTGAAGGTTGATTTTCTTGAAGACTGCTTGATGAAGATATTCATGGCCACTCTGGAAGGTGAAGCCTGATCTTGGTATGAAAGTTTGTCGGCTGCTTGTATTTACTGTTTAAAGGATTTTCATACCATGTTCTTTGAAAGGTATAAAGAATCTTATCCATCCTTGACTTTAGTTCAGAACTGTTGTATCCATGTTCATAGTTTTATTGAAAATCTTGAAAATTTTTACGAAGATGATGACTTCATGGATGATGAGATCATGGAGGCTCTGTACGAAAATCCATTTCAGCAGCATAAAGAGAATTTAGAGGACACTCATCAAGATGCTCAGGAAACTTTGCAGCAGGATCAAGATCTTGGTACAATGGAAAATGATGAAAGAGAAGGTTTTGTTTCAAATCTGTCCATAGAAGAAGACAATATGCAGGAAAGTCAAGTTTCAATTTCAGAATGTGATAAATTCAAGTCAGCTATTTCAGATCTAGATTTAGATCATGATAATCAAGAATACCTTGTGCTGAATCCCATGAAGGAGAGCTCTGTCGTTGAGATCATCTGGAATGAAGAAGACAGAGTTATTGATCCAAATGTTCTCTTTTCATTAGAAAAAAGCCTTCATGAGGAGGTAATCCAGTCAGTTCGTGAAAAACAAGATGAGATCTTTGTTCAAGTAAGTGAAAAATATTCTTTCAATAACTTAGTGATAAATGATAATTTGATTGCCATGTCATATGAAGATGATCAACAATGTTTTCAAATTTTAGAAGATCAGGGAATTAAGGACTGTAATTCAATTTTTTCATGTTCTAAAATGTTATTTCATGAAGACAATCACTGTTTGAGCAAAAGAAAACAAAAAGCATTATCTCCTTTGTTTGAAGATGAGATAGATCAACTCCTGAAAGGTCGTGTTACAGCCCAAGCTAAAGCGGATTTGCAGTGCACACATGGTCAAGAAAGTGTTGGTGAAACTTCTTCCTCTTTTGAAAATGATGATGGTCTTGTAATTAGCTTTATAGATCAGAAAACAGATAATATTTTCTTTCATGAAGATGATAAGGCTATCATGTTCGATAATCTTGAAGATTTTTTTCTGTTTAAGAATGACCTAGATCATGAAGTTGAGGAATATGAGCTTGAGAGAGACAATATGCCATAATTTCTCATGTTCAAGGAATTTACAACTAATACTCATATGGCAGAAGCTAATACCTCTCTGTGCCTTCCTATCACTCGGCAATCAATTGTTCTTTCATATCAGAATGAAGGGGGTAGTTGTATTTTTGCTGTTGGATCTCAAGACAAACTATTGCTTCAGGATTTTCAAGATCCCTTTGGCATTCTTTTGCAAGCATCAGTAAAGATAAATGTTGCCTGGTTCATTATCATAAGCCTTGGTTTCAGTGGTTATTGTGAGTTTCCTACATATACATCGCTCTACTTGCTCGAAAAAAGTGAGAGCAGAATTTTGGTATGTAGCCATCTGCTGGATTGGTTACATTGGAAGGCTCACTACACATGATTGTACATATCACATTAGTAGCCAGTTGGTTTTCATCATGATTTGAAACCCTCAAATCTCGATGGTATACTACCATTCAAAAATCTTTGTAAGTACTTGTTTCAGTTAAGTTAGTCATGAGTCATTTTTGTTTGAGTTTGTCGAGTCAGGTCTTCAGTCATTTTGGTTTCAAAATTGAGTCAAGAGTCTTGTGTTGATTTGTTGAAGTTATGGATTCCATAGCCCAATGGACGAAGGCATTGCCTACTCTCCCAGAAATCTGTAGTTCTTGGCACCTCCAAGGAGCTACCATCCCCATTGGAGCCAATGTTAGAGTCGGTATCTTCATCCCTCCGTCAGAGATCAAAATCTCTTGTTGCATTTCATTTTAGGTGTCTCATTCAGTTCAGTCATATGCATTCCATTAGGAGCATGGATCATCTGACGGTAGGGTCTTGTCACTCATATCCCTCATGTCATGTACCTGCTAGTCTATGTCTGTTCATCAAAATCAATTTTAAAGTCATTTACAATCATGTTTGGCCTCCTGTTTGAAAAAGATTCATTTTAGGGTTTTTAGTCTCATTAGGTCTAGGGTTTCATTAATTTAGTCTTCAGAATGTCTAATAATGTCCGTAGGCACATGAGGAAGTTTCAAATAAGGTCTCAGTGAAAAAATTTGATCGTCATAATGCTTGATAATGATTTTTCTTCAAAACTCTGTTTTGAAGAAAAATCGTCTATTTCATCCTTTTGTAATAAATGCAGTGTAATTTCAAAGTTTTTTTAGTTATAAAGTACTTCAGGTGCAGCCTTGGTCACCTTTGCCAAAATCCCATGCTAGCTATCCCTGCAAAGACAGACAAGAAGTTCATCATTCAGCTCAAAAATAAAAAAGCAAGCAAAACAGAGTTTATGTGAAATGTGTCAAAGTTCAAACATTACAAAAGTGGGTTTTCAAGAATCAAAAAATCAAAATCTTTGGCATACAGATATTTTTGTGTTTCAAACAATTCATTTGCACGCCAAAGATATCAGTGAAGCGAAGAGAAATAGTGGAGGAAGCGAAGCCAGCATTTGAGGGCAGATTGTGTGTTAAATTTGGTTGTGCGACGCATTGGGCGGTGGTCGCGGCGCACTGACCGAGCGCGGCGCATAGGGCCACTCTACACAGTGCAAATTTGAACTGTCGCGGTGCATAAGGAGAGTGCGACGCACTGGGCCGAAACACAAAAAATTCTTGCCATCTCTCTCAAATTTCAAAACGATTCGGCCTCCTTTGCTTCAAGTAAGTTTATGAGACTTTGTAATTGACATTAACCAATGTTTGGTGGTGATTGAGATTGAATATGAGAGTTTGAATGCCAAAAATATAAACCCTATCATCTTGTTGAAGTGCCTCCTTAGGGTTTTGAAATTGATGTTTTAAAATTAATTTTGGTGCCAAATATTTCATTCCCCACCTTGTTGTTCCTTAACCATCAGTGTTATATTATCATTACAATCCATTTTCCATCTCCCTACATCTCTAAAGGTCACTTACTCCTAAGTCCCATTATCCCTATCCCAAGTCATTTCATCTCACTCTCATTCTCCCTTTCCCATTTCACTTATAAAAATTCCCAAACCCCAAGTTTCCCAAACAGTCAATTGACTGTCCCTACACCTCAGATATCATTTGATTGAACCCCATTTTTCCCACTGTCCTATTTCTCCTACAGTCCCTCCCCTTTGACATATATTTGGCAATTGAAATAAAACACCAAATTCTCATTTTCATCTCATACAAGCCAACATATACCTTGCATGGACATCATGGAGACTGACACTGATACATCATATGACAGAGATAATGATTATACCACTGAGCTACATGCACCTAGAAGGCCTCGTAAAGGTGGCAAACATGTGAGAGAAGAGCCCACCTCATTGACTCAATTGCAGGCTTGCTCACTTGCCATGGCATGTTTTCGAGAGCAGACATGCTATCAGTATTTTGAGATGATTGCTAGGATCCGTCATTATCAGGAGTTAGCTCGTTTGTTTGTATTGCATTTACATGATGGTCAGGTAACTCTTGCTGGTGTAAATTTCACTTTGACACCGGAAACCATCTCTCAAGCAACCGGAATACCGAATGTGGGTGAATAGTGGAACAAAAGACAACAGGTGGACAGAGTGCATTATGAACCATACATCATGCCTAGCTTTGTGAGGCAACTCAGCAGGGTGTTCCCATTTTGGTTCCTAAAGGAATCTTATGCGCCTCTGATGAAACTCATTATCAGATATTTCAGTTGTGAGGGCCGGTTTTCACGCCTCTATGCCTACCACATCAGGTTATTGATGCATTTCACCAAAGTGAGGATGATGAACATACCTTATTTCATGTGCCGGAATATCGAGAGAATGACCACTCTTGTGTAGAAGAAAACTCCCGAGCAGCAGTACAATAATATTTATCACTATGCACTCATCAAGATCGTGGTTGTACATCAGCTTGGATTGCAGGGTATTTCATGGGAGGATTTCATTTCCCATGAGTTCTTCACAGCTCCTCAAGTTCCTCCGGAGGTTGTTCATGAGCCAGGTGAACCTTCACATCAGCCTGAAGGTCACAAGACAGAGCCTATCAGTGTGCCAGTGTTTGTTACTTATCAGAGAGGCACCAGAGTATTATTTGCAGCAGCCCGACGAGTACTATCTCCACCTGGGGTGGAAGGGGTCTTGTTGCCATCATCAGCAGCACAGGTACAGGTACAGGACAGAGGTAAGAGGCCTATGCAGGATGAGGGCCCTTCAAGAGGCCAAGACACGGGTTTCATACTGATTGATGAGGATTTGATCTCTCCAAGCTCAAAGTTGAGAGAGATCATTCAGGAGAAGAAGGCGGAGATAGATACCTTGACCGTCAAATTTCAGAGAGCTCAATGGGTCATAAACTGCCTGGACCAGTGGAACAAACAGTTGGAGGATCAGCATACAATCATGGAGTTGCAAAACATCCGGGAGAACCGGCAAGCTTCCCAAAGAAGCCAAACCGAGATGACACCCATTGAGCGATAAATTGAGTCTGATAGAGAGACTTGGCTCGAGAGGGTCGATATTCATTTGGAGAAGATGTTGGCGAAGGAAAAAAAGGAAAATAACATGCTCAGGCACATGAAGAACCATTATTGGGCGCGAAATCATGTTTGCAAGGCGCGAATCAAGATCCTGAAGGCAAAACTAAAGAGGGCACTAAAGCGTCGTAAAAGGCATGATAGACTCCAAATTTTGGCCGAAGCTTCTTTGGCCCAGCATAGCGCTTGATGGTGGACATTCAAACCAAATTTCAAGAAATTTGGAAAACTTTTTGTCAATTTTGAATTTTTTGGCCTTAACACAGATTTTCCTGCCCGACGCGTAGCGCCACTTGGCGTGCGCTTATAATTGGCAGCTCTTTCGAAGGAAAAATTTGCATTTCTAGATTTTTCATCAAAATTTATGCATTCCTACCCATTACCTAAGGATTTTGACAAGTTTTGGGTTGCCTAAAGGGTCAAAAACACCTTAAAAATGGCCTTTCTGCCACTTTTTGGACACACAGGAAGAAGTGTTGGGAGATTTGATTTTTGGAGGGGCAAATGGAAACCAAATCTAGAAATTCCTCTTTGGTTGGAAACTAGACAGGTAGGGCTTTCCAACGAGCTATCCTTCGCTCAATTTTGACTTCAGGAAGACCCTCAAAATCAACCTCAAAGTTGTGCTACGCATAGATATTTCAGGCGTGGCGCATTGGGAAATTTGGCCTATTTTTCACTCAACAGCTCAGATTTTCACCTAGTTTTGGCTAGTTTGACTTTTTCATGTAACTCTTGATGTAACTTGATGTAATTTTATGACTTGGATGTAATTTTGGCACATTTTTACTCATTCTAGTAGATTCATTCACCAAAAAGTGAAATGTAAGTGAATGAATCAGTTTCCTATCATATAGAGGAATGTTGTTTCATTGCCTATTTTCCAGTTTTTAGTTTAGATATGGTTGAAATAGCTCTTAGAATGGTGAGCTCGACCCCTAGAGGCATGGGGATGAGTTAGGCTTGTCTATATCTTGTAATTCTTCAGTCATTTTTAGGGTTAGACTCTTAGGATTGCTTGGCACTTCATTGTACATTTCATCTCTGCAATTTTGGCAAAGGAATAGACCAGGGTTTGTAGCACTCTTTGGGATCCATGTGGCTCTATGTTTTGATGGTGTATTTCTCTCTGTGATTTTAAGTTCACTGATTTTTTATGTGTATCATTTCCCTTCTACTTTCTTCTTAAATTAAACAAACAAGTTATAAAGGTAGAATTCATTAGATTGCTTTGCTCTGCCTTGAGTTTTGTTCAATTTTCCATGTTTTCATCTGTTTGAAGAGGATTCTTGAAAGCCTCTTGCCCTCTTCAACTCCTCACCGGTCTGAAATATCCATTCATTTAATCCAAGCATCAAAACAATTTCCTTCCTTGCCCCATTCAGAACTCTACAAAAACTAGGCCTCATCCCCGAACCCAAAATCTGCCTTTCCCTTTGATCCAAAAAAACGTTCAAAATCAATTCAAACCCTTTTAATTATATACCTAGCCTAAAATTAGCTTTTATTTCAAGTCATCTCAAGCCCTATTGATTATCTTTGCTGGGATTAACCCAGAGAGAGCCCTCTCCTGATCTAGTAGGGCTAGCTACCAGACTGAGTGTGGTTTGATGTTACCCTAGACTCTACCTTCCTTCAGCCTGAGGTAGATTTAGGCAATAACAGAACTAAATCTTGCGAAGTGTGACAAGAACCCAGATGCGATGTAGTGCCAAATTCAAATTCCAAAGGATTACAAATCCGTATGCAGATCATTTTCTGTGTTAAATCACTTTGGAGGAGGAAAAGGAGATTGCAACGTAATATCTATGGAACACGAAGTGCGAAGTGCGATTTTTGAAGCGGACGCGATGCAGTTCAAAGGTAAATACTAATATATTTCAGGTCCAAGGTTTAACATGTTTTTTTTGGTTTTATGAAGAAAACCATGGAAGCAGAGGTCAACTCGGGTTACAAAGGAAAGGCCTGAACGAGTGAAAGAGGACCCGGAGTCCGTGCAGAACATAGTTGTAGACAGTTGCAGCAGTAAGTTAAACAAAAATGATGAATGCAAGAGAATGGACTCGGGTAGAGAGACTAGATGCAATAAAGTTCGAAGTTAAGATCTGATGTATTTCAAGTCCAGGGCTATGTGGTTTTATGAAGAAAACATTGGAAGCAAAGGACGACTCGGTTTACGAAGAAAATACTGAATGCAGGCAAAAGAATCGAGTGTATAAAGGAAATTCTAAACAGGAGTAGACTCAAGTAAGACCCAACTCTAAGTGAAGAACTGTGTCATGTGGATGCGGCTGTGAGTTAAAAAGGAAAGGCTGAACGCACGAGAAAAGACTCTAGGCAAGTGACTCGACACTCGTGCAGAGATGTTATGCATCTGAGGCAGTTTGATAACAAAGAGTGAACGTGGGCAGAAGGAGACTCCAGTAAGTAACCTGACACAGAGAAAAGGAGCAGAGAAGAGCATAGAACACTACAGGTAAGATATGCAATAGGCAAAGGCAGTGTAAAACATAAAGGCATGGGTCAACTCAGGCTAAGACAGTAATGCTGCAACATAGTTAGAAATATAACTACAGAAATATAAAAGACAAAGGGACAGCAAGCAAAAGAGGACAAACGCACAGCAAAGCTAAGAAGTTGAAAGCGCTGAATTGAAATATTATTGTAAATGTAAATGTAAATTCATTGATTATTTTATATTTTTTGTGATGCAAAGGAAAGTCTCCATAAGCATAGGCAAAACTCCATGAGTACTGTAATGATTACTTCTGATATAATATCCTAAACTGAATAATGAGGAATCAAATAGGTAGAAGGCAAAGAGTCAGGCCTGTTCACTCCATATTCCCTGTAGAATGAAAACAGTCATGAATTTATTTGTATAAAACAGGTAGTATTAGTATGCAAAAGATGACTAAAATAGAGAGAGAGAGAGAGAGAGTGCAGCAGAATTGAAGAGAGTTGAATATTTTTAGAAAGCTGCAGAATGGAAGAGAGTAGAAGAATATAAGAAAGCTGCAGAAGGTTGGAGAGTAAAATAATAAGAGAGGACTGATAAAGATGGTGTGCATATCAGGAGCTGATATGAAGTAGATATGAAGGTTGAAAAGGCAGCGTTGAAGGAGTAAAACAGAGTTGATATCCAGGTAAATCATCATATGATTTTATTGTAGTGTGAGGGATTTGGTGCTTCCATATCAAGTTGTAGCTTGATAGATGTCCAGTTGTAGCTGGTTGAGGTAGGAGCCTCCTGTGGGTTCTAGCCTACATAAAAATACGTGGGAGTTGGTGCTTCCATTTCAAGTTGTAGCTTGATAGATGTCCAGTTGGAGCTGGTTGAGGTAGAAGCCTCCTGTGGGTTGCAGTCTGCAGAAAATATATGGGAGTTGGAACTTCCTTGCAAGTTGTATCTTGCAGAATTTGAGGTAGTAGCCTCCTATAGGTTGGAGCCTATAGAAAATCAGTGGTGAGAGGGAGTTGGAGCTTTCCTTTGCATCACAACAATAATAATATGTGGTTTTCTCCCTTATGGGTTTCCACTTATATCTATTGTCTATGTGCTTGATGATTATGTGTTGATGTGATGTTTTAATCTGCTTAATTACTTGCCCTACACACATTAAGTTTATTGATTCATTGTGTATTAAGATGCTTATGAACTGAAGGTGTAATTGAGTTGAATGAAAATAGTTTTAAATATCCATGAATGTACTAAACTGATTCATCTCCCCCCCCCCCTCAGTTTAGCTAAGATTTCATCATGTTTCCCGTATCCACCCCACGTTTTTCCAAAATTTATCCCTAATAGGATTCTTTGTAGAGAGATATCATATCAAATAGTCACCATAGGTGTAGCCAGATACCTACAAACTACATCTAGAAAAGCTTCTTACTTTCCCCGTACAGATTAATATTTACTCCTTATCCAATATACCTTAGGCCTAGATGGAAATTGAAGCATTGGATAAGATCAAATTATCTTACATTGAATTGAAAAAACATGAACGCAAGAAGATAGTTTCGGAACAATGTACACACACTGGAGAAATAAAGTATACCCATGAGGAGTCAACTTATGATGATGATTTCAAAGGAGGTTAGACATATCAATATGTTATATAAAAATTTCAATAACTCCATATATCTCTCCATATTGAGTTCCAGAACTTATGAAATACAAGGAGATGGTGCTTTCCTCATATGCACAAATAAGATAGTGAAATGCAATTAACATAGACACTAGTCTAACACACCAGTCCTCCTCTAACACAAACAGAGTCCTAGAAAATTGAAAATAGTTCACCTCACCAGGCTCAAGAGATGCAATCAAAGGTTGATCTAATAGTTAATACTATTACTTCAGAAGCAAAAGGAAGAAAAAACGAAAAATTAATAGAATTTGTTTGAAAATATATAGAAGTGTTTGGCTAAGACAAAGGAAGGAATCCATTGAAAACTGCACCTAAGGGCTTAGGGATAGCATTTCAAGGCCTATAATATTCTAGTAAGGAAATCAGGATAAGGAAGTCACCACTCTAGTTTCTTCTAGAGTTGTAGCTAAAACTCCTATATCGTTTATGCATAGTGTAAATTCCTGATAAGTTATTTAAGTTGATGAATTTTCCCAATGGAATTGAAGGACATTCCTCCTACTTATTGGTTTTTCAGTATCAAGAAAAGGCCCATTAAGGAAGGAAGGACTAAAAGAAAAATAATTGAAAAAGGGGAAAATTTCCATCTTAAAAAAGGATAATTTTTATGGATCCAAACAGAGTGATGAGCGGTTAGCAATAAAATTGGTTATTTAATGGGAGCCTTCACCAATGCCAACATCTAGTGAGGGAGCAATTTAAAAGAAATTATCAATCAAAGAAATAAAAGAAATTTTGAAATTGAAGCACAACTAACCAAGAATAAAACCCAATTTGAGGAACGTGTGAAATTAAATATCTCATAGTAGCAACAATAGCACCAAAAACAAATGAAAATATCAGAGTAGTAACTGAAAGCAGAAGTCACCAAGTTTCAAGACCTATTTACCAATTCCAATAAGAAAAAATAGGTTTGAATTGATCACCCGTAATCACAAGTAAAAGAATTTAAGGGGAATCAAATGTATATATATAAATTCAAAAATTTGATTATTGAAGCCAACAACCAGTTGCAAGAGACGCAAGGAATTTTATGTAAAGATATAAATATGATTCAACAACAATAATATCTCATTAGTAATATCTTCATCGTTATTTCTAATAGTAAAGCCAAACCAAATCAAGCCAGTGAGAATTTAATAGAGTTGTCAACATGGAAATAAGGGATTAAAACAAAATCTCGAGATCTTCCTCATATCTCAAACACAGATAAACTAAAAGTTAAAGTTGATTTAAAAGGTTGGAAGCAAAACCTACAACATTCCAAATACTTAGTTAGGGAAGTTAAACAATCATGCTCTTCTACAATTTATTCAACATGTGATGCAACCGAGAAAACTAATATGCTTAATTTCTTCCCTATGGAGGTGTTTGAAAAGGTACAGGATTCAATTTCCATGGTTCATAAACAAAGGAAATCGTTCAAAGAGAAAATTGATCAACTATAAAAGGTTGACTTAGAAATTGTGGGTTGCTCCTTTGTCAAAACAAAAAGTTATTGTATCTTTACCAAATAGATTTCATGAATAATGAATAATGATTTGGTGGTTGTTGAAACCAAAATATTCAATTTTCAATTCAACTTGCATCCATAAGCTCCTAATTTGGTGATCAGGATCAAGAAATTCCACGAGAATTGGAAACAACACATGCAAGCCTCTAGCTCATCGATCAAAGATCAATCAGAGCAACCTTATCAAGTTTATGTGGGACCTTAACAATCTCTTATTTTTAAGTATTTTTTTGTTTTATAAATATTTTTTTATTAGAACCGCGTGTAAAAAAAAGCTTACAATATTCTTTTTTTTATTATTTAACGTAGCCCCTTAGGCCTTTGTAACGGTTTCAAATTTTCTAAAAAATGCTCATAGAACTATTTTTTTGGAAAATAGAAGAACCAATGAAGTCTTTGATTCATCCTCCACAAGTATATGTGGTACTTTTGATGCATTTATTTGATTAAATTTGGATTTAAGTTCTTCCAAATTGCTTGATTTGTTATGCTTCTTAATTGATCAAGAAATTGTATCTCATATTGTTTTGAAATCACAATTTATTTGAATTGATTAAGCACAACGAAATATGTATGAATACTATGTTTGATGCATGATCATATAATTGTTTAAATGAATCAGAGTTAATTACAGTGAAGCCTTAAGTTTGTTCAGTTAGAGAGATCTAAATCTTCTCTAATTGTACTTATTATTTGAATTCATACATATGCTTTAGTTTTCTCTCGAGAGATGACATAGCTGATTTAGATATTTACTCTATAATAATTAATTTTCATTAATTTATCCCTATTATATTTCATCGATTATATTATATTCTTTTATAAAATATCCTTTCAAGGAGTAAGATCCATTTGTGGCAACTAGGCCCACATATCGATGAGAGTTCAGCTATACCAAATGAGTATATATCTAACTGGGACCTTGATTAGGTGACTTCTATATTGTTGGATTGGTAAAATCCAAGCATCAAAAGGAGCACAATGGCTTAACCTTGTAGTACATTTGGTCTTAGTAAAATCAGTCCTCTTAGCTTTGCTCCTATTTCAATTCTCTAATTTATTGGGCCTAGTTGGAGTTATAATTTCCATTACCTAATGTAATACCCCTACCTACTTTGATTATGTAAATATGTGTACTATGTTTCTTAGGCCAGTGAGTTTGGAGATACTTTTGACTATTAGGCTAGTGAGTCAAATTATATATTATGTGACTTGCATGCCCATGTAGTTGCATTATATATTTATATGTTGGTTTTAGTTGGGTGGCCACGGAATCCATGATGTAAATTGTAACACCCTCATCCCACATCTACCCAAGTAACTAGTCAATTGGGGTAAACATGTGACGAGAGGCTACTAAGATTAGATTCAACCTCCTAGATGACCTTAAAGAAGTGGAACCGATGGAAACACATCATACAAACCTTCCACATCAACAACAAAACTCCCAGGGGCTAACCCAACCACTCAAGCCTCTAGCCCCTGCATCCGAATAATAGTTCATGAAGAAAACCCCTTGTACAGGCTTGACTCCATGCATTTAGGAGGCTCTGGATGCATGCATAATCCTGCATGTCTACGTCCAAGGACTAAATTTCCCATAATTGTGCCTACGTCCGCGGGATTTAAGGTACTTTTTTAGGCCCATATTCCATGCCACTACCCAAAAATAAATGAAAATTTCAAAAATTATATAACACAGTGAAGCAATGATGTATTTTCAAAAACTATGACTAGACCTGTATTGGACCCCTACTAGCCATGACAGGAATTTCGTTAAACATATCACAAATATGTAATCTACAGGTATAAACAACAAATATGAACATAGGGGTCTCATACTTATCTGAGAATTGCTAATAAGCAGTGTTCCATTACATCATTAGTTGTGGTATCATTTATTAGGTCATAAATACATTGTTTATTCATTTACAAATAAAAACATGAAGAGAGCCATACATGATCACTGTCAGAATACATGCTCAAAACCAACAAAATAAAAACAAAAATACCATGAATACATCAGCCATAGAATCCACATATAAATCAGTACATTTACACATCAACTATCAAGGGAATGAATTTCTTATTAATGAATGCAGAAACCAACTCGAGATGGGACTACCACGTTCCACCTGACCATGTATTGAATGAGACAAATATCTCTTCATCCAATCACCCCTGTTCCATATTCCAAGCATGAATGTGGGACACATAACCAACCAAAAAAGAACCAAACAAGCATGAATTATCCCGGAGTTCTCCACCTACACCGTGAGGAATTTTAGTGCATCCTAGTCTCTCAAGCTTTACCATAATCCACAGTCTTATCCAGGGATCACTAGGCCCTACACCGAGACCCACTCTCTAGGATTTATCGTACATCCTATCCCAGGACTACTAGGACCAATAGAGAGAAATCAATCTCTTGGATTTACCGTATATCCTGCCATTCACCGTAAAGGGTTCCTAAGCCCACCGACGCACACAATCTTGGCTTTACCACAACCCACAGTCTGGCTCAAGGTTTAATAGGCCAGTGTCTTTACCGCAATCCTCAGTCCCATTCAGGGATCACTAGGCTATGTATTTTTCATTTCGGAGATCCACTCCACTCAGCTTCAAATCCATCCAACAATCCAACTCAACCAAAGTATGAGAACCCATCTCATCAAAGCTATCTAGAAATGGCTAGGTTAGGATGAAAACATTGTCACGTCTGGAAAAACCCATGCCATGACAGAAAAGAACCACATGCAATACCATGCATGCCAAATCTAGTAAGTAAATCACACATGCAAGGAAATACCTGCAAAGAATATAGTTGTAGTTGCTTGATCTTGCTCTTCCTTGCTTGCTCCTTCCTTTCTCCTGCCTCCTTTTCCTTTCTTGATCCACTGCCAAAGTGATCCAAGAAAAATATAAGTTTCCAAGAGTGAGAGAGAGAGAGAGAGAGAGAGATAATAATGAGAGAGTCCAAAACTTAACTAACAAAAGGTACCAACTGATCCTCAGAAGTCTTTTTATTAATGAGGCCTCTATTCCTTCATTTTCCTCCTCACATGCAACCTGTGACCTTTCACCTCCCTTTTCTCCTAATTTCCATTATTTTCGTAAATAAATGTGCCAAAAATTCCATTTTTCCTTTACAAAGCATTTTCCATTGCCTTTTCCAATTTCCTTAGCCATAATAAGCCAAACGAACACCCATTAGGATGTTTTTCCCAACATTTAGCTTATAATAAGTGTCTCATCAACCGTGGTTATTATTTTTAACTTTTACTACATGGAATTTTCACCAGGGTTGTTACAGAACCCTCCCCCTTGGGGGACACCGTCCTCGGTGTTCAATCACACATATATCTCAGCAAAACCACTGGAAAGAAAACATACTGCTCATGGAGCTTTATATTATAGCTTGACGCAGTATTTACAATGATCACCCTATTGAAAATAAAACCATCATGATAACATAACAACATGACATGATTATATTCATACAAAGGTTTTTTACTTTGGTGGAAATTATTGAACTTCATTATCTGAGAGATCTGCAACTAGGGTTTGATGCGTAGGAAGCTCCTACCCACAACAATGGCGCACAGTTAGGATAGGGTAAAGGAAGCAAATCCTCCGTGGCTACTGCTCAGCAATGAGACGTGCACGCAATGGAAGAAGACACTTTTTGAGTTTGCAGGTGGCTGCAGAATTGAGGGGCATGGGGCAGATGGCCCTCATGTGCCTTGTCAGAGGGCGGTTGCTGACGCGATCATTGGGGACCTGGATGGAATAGAGAAAACTGATAGGAGTTAGTCATGAGCACTTTTGTCCTACTTGTTGTGGTTTTTTTCAGCTGTTGTTTTACCCCGGGATCTCACTCAGTCGACAGAAGCGAGTGCTCAGTATTTTGACAGGATACTTTGGGGGTTTAACGCCTGATGCCGATGTTGAATCTTTGTTCATTTGTAACCACCTCTGTAAAATATTCTCCCGTTTCAAAAGAAGGGTGGCTAGGTTTTCGCTTAACATTGAAGGGCAACGAATCAAAACAGGGTAAAGATTTAACTGGAAGGTTTACTCCTTCCGAGCAGGGAAAAATACTGTGACGGGACTTACTTTCTATTTTACAGTTACTCAAAGGTAAACTCATAAGCGAAGGGATGGGACGAGGGTCAGAAAAGATGGATTTTGACCCCTAACCGGAGGATATGCTCGCCATGTGGGGTAAGGAGATCAATGCTCAGAATATGTTGTAATTTATAGGTCCAGCTGGGAAGGAAGGATATCTAAAAGGAGGATCGGGAAAGTTTGGGAGGGTTGGTGAAGGGCCGGACGATAGCCTAGGTTTCCTAAGTGAAGAGATGAAGGGGAAGAAGTAGACGATAGTAGGAGCAGCAGGTTTTTTGGAGGAGTTTACAATGAAGAAGGAGAAGTCACATATAACCAGGGGTCCTCTAGATACCCTTGACCTGCGACGGCCATATATTAAAACTGGAGGTCTAGAGGACATTCTATACAGCAGACCACTAAGGAATTTTTCCGGCAAACTTCGGGGAGGAAATCCTGTGGAAAGAGGAAGTGGATCAAGCAATCAGACAAGGGTTACTGCAGTGGACACTCGAACGTATCTGGTGAGTGACAAGGGGGGGGGGGGAACCCGCCTTCAACAATTCCTTAGGGCTTCTGGCAGGGAATAGATTGCAGAAGCAATATCGACAGACTGGGAAGCTGGAATGAGGTTCTCTGCAATTTCAAAGGCCAGAGGATTGGATACCTACCCTCACAGCTCCAAGAACCTGCCCCCTCAGCTCATTTTCACTCAAGTGACAACATACACTCTGAAGGGTGGCGGGGAGGCGGTCCCTGTAGGCTTGTGTAATGTTAAGGAAGGGTAGCAGGTGGTTCATCAGAGCTTCGAGGAAGCCCCACTGCCTGCTTATTCAATGTCTATGTCTGATAGTGTAGAAGCATCAGATCCCGCACGTGGAATAAGCAGGGGAAACAAGAGTGTGAGGTGAAAGGACAAACTAGCCAACCTTAGGCTGGGGGTGGAAGTGACGGTGGAAGAAGCCATGGAAATTTCCAAACAAACACTGGTTGGCAGGGAAAATGGTAAGAAATTTTGGCTAAGTACATTAAGGAATGGGCAGAAAAAGCTTGGGAGATGGTCCAGGATCCCTCTTATTGGATTTTGAATCTCACCAATGGCTGGTTCATGGTGAAATTTAAGACGCTTGAATCTGCTACCTGGGTGCTCGAGAAGCAGTGGTCTTTTGGGCGTAATCTGATAGCCTTTAAACCCTTGTCACCTCTCTTTGATGCTCAATGGGAGAAAGTTGGGGACCTCCCTATCTCAGTCAGGCTTCCGAGCCTCCCACATCAGCTGTGGACTCCAAATATCTTCAAGGATATAGGGAATGAGTGGGGGGAGTTTCTAGAGGCAGACATGTCTCACCTTCAGACCAAGGAATACGGAGTGGCAAGAATTCTGGTTCAGCTAAACCCAAGGGAGGGGCTTTATGAAGCTATACAGCTACATTATAGGAATTCGTCGTTTATTCAGGCCCTGGATTATGAGCAGATTCCGTTCAGATGTCATAGGTGTCACTTTTATGGACATATGGAAAAATCCTGCCCTCTCCCCATGCGCAGAAGGTTCAAGAAGAAGAAACCCCATGTCATTCTCAAGTCTGCTACAGAGGTTCTCCATTCATAGGAGAGAAAAGAGGAGGAACTAGGAAGAGGGATCGAGGATCAAATCAATGATATTTTACAAGACCAGGAGCAAAAGACTGAACCAATGGAGACGGGGCAGCCAGAGGCTTCGGCAAAGGTAGTGGATTTAAGGCAGGAGGCAGCATAGAAGGAATTTGACACTCCGACATCAAAAGAATTGGAGGGTACCCTCTCTTCATCCCCCTCCTCTTTTACTGTTGCTGTTTCTGAAATTTTGGATATTGCTTTTGTGCCTGGTTCTTCCAGGATTTTTTCTCATTCGAGAACTCATACTTTGGTCTCTCCTATTACTAAGCATGTGGATAGCACTGTCATTTCCCTACCCTCTTCATCCCTGGGTCGACCCCCCCCCCTCCCCCCCTGCTTCCTTCCCCTTGCATCCGAGGGAGCGCAACCCTTATAACCTTCGGCCCCGTGAGCGAAAGAAATCCCTGCTGGAGATCTTTGAGGGCTTAGGTATTTCAGGGGATTCCATTCATGGGTTAAAACAAAGGGGTAGAAAGTCAAATTTGTCAAAATCCCAGGTGCAAGCTAAACTAGAGATAGCCAATGGTAAACAACTTAAGCTTACAGGGGTTCTTAGAGCAGTGGAAGCCCCAGGGGAGGGTATTCCATGATCATCCTGTCACTTAACTATAGAGGGTTAGCTAGTAAACCCAAAAAACTAGCGCTTAGGGCCTATTTTGATTTCTACAACCCAGATTTCATAATGCTCCAAAAGACACTGGGGTCTAGAGAAGAAGTAAAAGACTCCCTTGAAAGAATTGTCTCGGTTGGTATTTTCTAAGTCTTGATGCTAAAGGTAGATCAGGGGGGTTGGCAATGGGATACAGATTGGGAAAACTCAAGCTGCTAAACGCATGGGGCTTAGACCAGATCCTTGCCTTCGACCTCTTTTCTCCAGACCTGAGCCAATCATTCACTTTGTTGAATGTCTAAAGGCCTTATTCGGACAGAGAATTTTTCTGGAAGGACATTCATTCAAACTACTTTATCTCGGCCCCCAATCTCATTTTGGGTGGTGACCTTAATTTTTCAGTGGGCCTTTCATAATCCTAGGGGCCAAATGCACATCCTGACCCCCTGTCTTATTTCTTCTCCTTGTGGATCAATGAAAAAAAATTTCTCAACCTGGAGCCCATTAAAATTAAACCTACCTGGAGAAATAGGTGCACTAGGGAGGATAGAGTGGCCAAGCGTTTGGATCACTTCTTTATTAAGGATGATTTTTTGGATTCAATCCCTTTTCTTAGACAGCAAATCGAGGAAGGAGGGGACTCAGACCACCACCCAATTCTTCTTGAGCTTAGAGGGCGCTCTGCCAAGCCAGGAGCCCCCTTCAAATTCAATTCGAGATGGCTTCAGGAGGAAGCGTTCACCACTCTCTTTCAATCCACCTGGGTGCCACATGCTATGGAAGATAATCTCAATGTTACGGCCTCGTTTCTAAATAATCTTGACAAGATGAATAAGGCCACCAGGGTGTGGGCTAAGAAGAAAAAGGAGGATGAAGAGGCTATATTAATTTGGATTGGGAAGGAATTGCAGAAAATGGAGGACCCGATATTTGATGGCTATGAGACATTGGAAAATCAAGAGAAGATCATGGACCTGGAAAGGGAACGCAGGAAGATTCTGTTAGCAAGGGAGGAAGGGTGGAGACTCAAGAGTAGAGCAATCTGCCTCACAGCGAGGGATGAAAACACTAAAATTTTCCACAATCATGCAAAGGGTAGGAAAAATGCCAATACCATCTAGGAAATTAAATATAAGAATCATAGAAGAATTTATTCCTTTGAAGGATTGGCCGAACTCGGGACGAAACATTTCAAGGAGCTGTATAAATCCCCAGGAAAGATCACCATAGCAGAAGTAGTCAAGGTGGCACAACTCTTTCCAGGTTATATGGATGAAGAGAGGATTCACATGCTCAACTCTGGGGTTACAAAAGAAGAAGTTGAGGCAATCCTCAAGGCCATGCAAAGATATAAAAGCCCAGGGCCTGATGGTTGAATAGTTGAGTTTTTCCAACACTTTTTTGAGTCGTTGGGGGGTGATCTGACAGCAGTAGTGGAAGCTTCCAGGGTAAGTGGTACTATCCCGGGATCTCTAAATTCTACTTTCATTTCTCTCATTCCTAAGAAGGACTCCATGGCATATTTCGACGATTTTCGGCCCATAGCGTTATGTAACTGCTTGTACAAACTTGTTGCTAAAGTCATTGCTAAAAGGATTAAACCCATTCTATTGGATCATATATCAAAAGAACAATTTGGTTTTTTATAAGGACGACAGATACATGAAGCCATAAGGGTGGCACAGGAGGCTCTGCACAGTATGAAGAAAAAGGGAAGGAAAGGGTTGATAATCAAAATTGACCTCTCCAAGTCATATGATAAAACTAGCTGGCTATATATCAGAATTCTCCTCACACATTTGGGGTTCCAATATAACTTCATTTGTTGGGTAATGGGATGCATTACCAATGTCAGTTTCGTCGTGCTGATAAATGGAGCAACCTCCCCTTTCTTCAAAAATGAAACGAGCTTGCGTCAAGGCTGCCCCCTCTCCCCCCTATTTTTCCTGCTAGCAACTGAAGGCCTCAGTCAAGTTATTCTGGAAGCTAAAATAAGGGGAGATATAAGGGGTGTAGAGGTTGCCAACAATCTTTGGATCACTCATCTTCTGTTTGTAGACGACATCCTACTCTTCAGCAACGGAACTCGTAGGGACTCTGTCCATCTGAAAGAAGCCCTTAGCCTCTTTCTTAAAGCAACAGGCATGACTATAAATCAACATAAATATGCTATTATGGTGACTGGTTTGTCGGAGGAGGAAACCAGGATCTCCTTAGACTTACTCCCCTTCTCAATTAGACAGCTCTCTGGACCATTCAAGTACCTGGGTTTTATATTAAAGCAGGATACATATAGAATAGCAGACTGGTTGTGGATGGTCGCGAAGTTGGAAAAATAGATCAAGAATTGGAGCTTTAGGTGGCTATCTAAGGCAGGGAGACTTACCCTGATTAAATCTGTATTGATGGAAACCCCGGTTTTTTGGGTTCTCCTCTCTTGGGTGCCGAGGGGAATCTTGGAACGTATTAGGAAAATCTGCCACAAATTTCTGTGGGCGGGGAACAAAGAGCAGCACTCCATATCTTGGGTTTCCTGGGAAAAGATAGCTCATCCCAAAGAATGGGGAGGTTGGGGTATCAAGGAACTCCCATCATTCATTAAATATCTAGCTACAAATATGGGATGGGCACTTCTAACGAAGGAGTCTCTCTGGTCCACAGTTATGAAAATAAAATACATTGAACCAGGGGACATAATTGAATGGGTAAGAAATCCAAACAAGTCAACAAAGGGGGGATCGGTTGTTTGGCGAGCAACCCTTAGGGCTATGGACCTGATTGAAGAAGGACTGATTTGGAAAGTAGGGAATGGTGAGCAGATTAGAGTTGGGCTGGACCCTTGGGTGGGTTGTACTGGCGCCTTCCTCTTGCGATAGGGATGCAGAGCACAGCTTGCAGATAAAGGAATTGTGTTTCTCAACCAGGTAAACAAGCCAAAAGCCACGACCATTTGGGCACAGGGCTGGAAGGATGAGATCAACCTACAGATTGACCTTATCTAGGTATAAATTTGGAGACTTTTCTTAGCAGAACTCCGCAGGACGAACGTTTGAATCCGAGAAGACCCAGGTACTCTCGTATGGGGTTACGACCAAAAAGGGGTATACTCCCTAAAGGCAGGATATATGCGGCTAACGGTTAAGAAAAACTAGATTGAAGCTGACTAGTGTCACAAGCCCATATGGAAACTAAGATGTCTAGCAAAAGGGAAGCTCTTTTTCTGGTGTTTTTTGTAAAATAAGATCCCCTCGTGGGACAACCTACAGAAAAGGGGGGATTAATAAGGCCCGGGGAGATGCCCACTTTGTAAACAAAATACCGAATCGGTGGAGCACATGTTCATGCGCTGCCTATTCACTATACAGGTTTGGGAAAATGTGCGTAAGATGACTGGTTGTTCCCTCCTTTGGAAAGGGCCCTTGATCAAGGAGGCCAGGAAAAGTTGATGGAATGGGAGCCAGATGGACAAAAAAAAGACACTTCCCTTAATCATAGCGTGGGGAGTCTGGCTGGCGAGAAATCGAGCTATATTTAGGAACAGAGATACTCCCTTCCAATCAGTAGCTCAGAATGGAGTTTCTATTTTTTCCCTTCTTCCAGATAAAGTGACCTCCTCCAAAGAGAGAATCATAATCCCGGAATCAATAAGGGGAGACATTCCCTGGGCTTATTTTGACGGTGCATCAAACCCAGAAAATCAGAGTGGGGTTGGGATTGTGATCCATGTATCACAAACGAGAATATTTGAAGCATCAATCGGTTTAGGACAAGGAACAAATAATTTTACTGAGATTAATGCTTTGCACCTTCTCTTGTGTTTTCTTATTCACTTACATATCTCTAAGGTTCAGATTTTTGGGGATTCACTCAACATCATAAAATGGTTTAACAAGGAATTTGTTTGCTCAAATTATATTTTACGTCCAATCCTTGATGAATGTTGGTTACTTAAGCATTATTTCACTCGCATTGATCTATGTCATATTTACAGGGAAAGTAATGTTGCTAAATACATCCTTTCTAAGGAGGGTGTACAGCAAGCTCCGGGCAGTTGGAGGAAATGAGAAATAGGGCCAGATGGCTCTGTGGATTCGGTTGAACCACCTTTTTCATAACTAAGCTCTGTGCTTTTTTACTTCTTGGTATTAGTTATATTTTGAAGTATATTTTAAAAAATTAGAAGACACGATGACATAAAAACATTTGACTTGACTCGATATTACCTTTATACTATTTATGTTTACTATGTTTGTTCCTGTTTCGGTTTTTTCCCTCCTAAGAGGAGGCTCGAGAATGTCACAATGAACCTTTTTAAATTTCTGCTTTACTGTAAATGGGTTATTTCTGCCTCATATGAGGAGACCCGGGATGCTCCCCAACATTCGTTTTTTGCTCTATTGGCATTATGGACCGACATCAGGTTGGTCATTTTTCCCTCTTGAAGGGAAGGTTGTGATCCCAGTAGGATGGGATGTTACCAACAGGATAGGCTGACTGATTGGCTGGAAAGAGAGTAGAGGCTATACCTCACTCAAGGAATTCTTTTTGTATGTGCACAGTCAAATTTTTATAAATATAAGAAGTTCGATTTTTTCTCTAGAAAAAAACATCATGACATCATAAAAAAATGATAACTATACTAACATGACACCCATACCGCTTATTGGACCTTTATAACATATCTCATGGCGATATTTACATCCATACACATATGTACATATACCAAACATCACATCAAAAAACATATCAAAACATCACCAAAACATATGCCAACAATATACAAACATCACACCAAAACTGCTTTGCCTAAACCGGAAAACAAGGAAGGATACATAGCTCGCATTTGATCCTCCATCTCCCATGTAGCTTCATCAGGACCAAAGTGCTTCCATTGCACTTTAACTTTCTCTATTGCTCAATTCATGAGTATGAGCACCATTTTCTGCAATATACATTGAGGCTCCGGATGGAATTATCCATCTGGATCCACCTGCAATACAGACCATTCAATCACATTATCAACATATTTAACATACTTCTTAAGCAATGATATATGAAAAACATCATGCACTTTCACTTTCGAAGGCAATGCAAGTCGATATGTATTGGTCCAATCCTCTCAATAATCCTAAAGGGTCCACAAAACCGTGGTGCTAGCTTGGCACATGATCCAATTCGCAATGAGATCTTCTTGGGTTTGATGCAAAAGTACACGTGTTCCCCAACCCAAAACTCTTTAAATAACCTATTCTGGTCTGCATAACTCTTCTGCCTATCTTTTGCTACTTTCAAAATCTTCTTGATCACCTGCATTTCCTGCTCCATCTCTTCCAACATGTCTGTTTCAATCAATACCATGTTAACTGAATCGCTCCAACTTATGGGAGTATTGCAACTCTACCCATACAATGCCTCAAATGGACTCATCCTCAATGATTCCTGGTACCCTTTGTTGTAGGTGAACTCTACCAGTGGAAAATACTCTTCCCACTTGCATTGTTGATGCATCACATACATCCTCAACATATCCTCCAATATCCTATTGACCCTCTTTGTCTTTCCATCTATATGCGGATGATAAGTTGTGTTGAAGGCCAAATCGGTGCCCAAACCTGTAGACAACTCCTTCCAAAACTTGGAAGTGAAATTTGCATCCATGTCTGACACAATATTTTTTGGAACACCATGCAATTTAACCACATATCTTATGAACATCGATGCCACATCACTAGCTGAGTACGTAGTCTTCACTGGAATGAAGTGTGCAACCTTTGTCAATCTGTCCACAACAACCATGATGGAATCATGTTGTTTAGCTATCCTGGGAAAACCTGTGATGAAATCCATGGAAATGACCTCCCCTTTCCACTCTAGAATCACAATTGGTTGTAATAGTCCACCTGTATGCCTGCATTATGCCTTAACCATCCGAAAATCCAAACACCTAGCTACAAACTCTTCCACGTCCTTATTTAGGTTCGACCAATAATAGAACCTCTTCACTGCATTCAATTTCTTTTGATAGCCTGGGTGACCCGAATATGGTTTTGAATGGAACTCCCTCAATATCACCTTCTTTACCTCACTATTGTCCGACACACATATTTTGTCTCTAAATCTGACCAAGCCATTTGTTGTGAGACAATAATCCATATCCTGTACACCTACACTTTTACCTGTACCACTACATGTACGTGTAACTATACTTTGATGCAACCTGTGCACAATCTCCATATACCTATCATCTTGTCGACATACCTGCAAGATCCTATCCTATAAATTGTCCCATAGGAGCTTATAATTTCTATGTGATTTACCTGTACCCACCTGCTAATAGCATTTGTGACCCTGTTCTCCTTTCCCTTGATGTACCTGATCTCGAATTCAAACTCACTAATCATGGCCAACCATCTAGCTTGTCGGGCATTCAGATTTGGTTGGTCAAACAAGTACCTCAACCTAATGTGAACACTCATCAGTACAAACCTCCTACCAAGAATATATTGCCTCCACATCTTCAATGCATGTATGATCGTTGTTAGCTCAAGATCATGTGTCGGGTAGTTCTACTCATGCTCGTTTAGTTTTTGTGACTCATAGCATACCACCTATCCATCATGCATAAGGACCCCACCAAGTCCTGCCTTGCAAGCATCTGTACATACTACAAACTCTTTGTCTAGATTTTCGATCTTTAACACTAGAGCATGTGTCAAAAACTGCTTAAGCTGCTCAAAAATGGCCTCACACTCCTTTTTCCAATCAAACTTCTTACCTTTCCTCTGAAATGATGTAATAGGATAAGCAATATGTGAGAAGTTACTGATGAACCTTCAGTAATAACCTACCAACCCCATGAAGGATCTCACCTCATCTACATTTCTAGGAGCTACCCACTCCATGATGGCCCTTATCTTCTCGATATCTACTCCAATGCCCTCCTTAGAGAAAACATGTCCCAAGTCATGTTCCTTAGTATGGAAGAAACTGCATTTGATGAGCTTAGTATACAATGGATGCTCTCTCAACAATCTCAACACTGTACCAAATTCTCGGCATGCTCTTCTTCATTTTTACAATATACCAATATGTCATCAATGAACACAATAACAAACTTGTCCAAATAAGTATGCAACACATTTTTCATCAAACACATAAATGTAGTTGGGGCATTAGTCAAACCGAATGGAACTACAAGAAACTCATAATGCTCGTACCTTGTCTTGAATGTGGTCTTAGTAGATGTCCTCCTCTTTGATGTGTACATGATGATATCCTGATCTCAATTCGATCTTAGAGAACACTGCTTCTCTCTTCAGCTAATCAAACAAGTCATCAATCCTCGGTAATGGGTACCTATTCTTGATGGTCACTTTGTTCAATTTTCATGTAGTCAATGCACAATCTAAAAGTGTCATCCTTCTTCTTCACAGAAAACATTGGTGCACCCCATGGTGATACACTTGGCCTAATGTATCCTTTGTCAAGCGTCTCTTTCACCAGCAACTTTAATTATACCAACTCATGTGTGCTCATCATGTAAGGTGATTTTTATGTTGGAGTTTCCCCTGGTACCAACTCAATAGAAAATTCTACCTCCCTATGAGGTGGCAAATCTGAAATATCTGTTAGAAACACATCGTGAAACTTTTGTAGAACTGGGTACCTTCTCAAAACATCTACATCCTCAACTTCCTTACCCTTTTCACTAGAGATATGAAGTGCAAATATCACACACCCTTTCCTACGACTGCACTTGGCCTGCATAGTTTTCACCAACCTAACTGATGTGGCTTTCTTCTTTCCCCGTAAGACTCTTGGTTCCCCATTTTCATCCAATCTCTCAATGGCTTTGTCATAACAATCCACCTTGGTCCTATGAAGGTATATCCAATCCATACCCAATAGCATGTAGTATGACCCCAATGGAAATATGTTTAAATGTGTTGTTCTAGGCATACCATTTAACTCAAATGCACAAGCTCTTACCCAATGGTGAACTCTTTTCTTTGTACCTATATCCAACCACACTAACCAAGATTATGCATGCATTTCCTTATTCAAACCACACTTATCCACCAAGTGAGGACTAACATAGCTATAATTAGATCCAGGGTCAATAAAAATAGAAATAACTTGATCACAAATATTATCGTCCATCTCAATGATAGATGTTTGGTGATTTTCTTGCCTTTTGTCCATGACTGCATAGATATGAGGAATGTTATGCCCAACATCCCCAATAGTTTGTGCCTCTTGTACACTGTATATATTAGGCCTACCACCCTGATTTTTTGGAAAATATCTCCTAATGTGCTCCTTACCACATGTCCAGCACTCCAACCGTCCAATACCATTACCTCTATGTTTTTCTTATTATCCATGTCCCTGTCTAGTTGCATTAAAATTCTTTTGAGGTGCCACAGTTTCCTTCTCTTCCGCATTCTGAGGCCTTTCTCTCTTAGGATACCATTTACCTTTACCTTTTTCCTTCCCTTTGCATCCTTGCTAAGATTGATTCTTATGCTTTGATTGTTCATAGCAATGCTTCAGCTTCCAAATGACTTCCCCAAGTCACTGAGGCTCATCATACTCAATTTGATCTCTAAATGCTAATGTAAAACCACTGAAAAATCATTGAACTTTAGCTTTCTAATCTTTAACATATGGGACATACTTTAGTAGCTCCAGGAACTTGGTCGTGTACCCTTCAACTGTCATTGACCCCATATTTAGATCATAAAATTATTTGGCCTCACTGTCGTAGTACCTTTCTGACAAGTACTTCTTCCTGAAAATCCTCATGAACTCATGCCAACACAAGTCCTTTTCCATTATGCCTCTGACCCACATCACATCTCCCCACCAAATTTCTGCTTTGCCTTTCAAGCTGAAGATAGCAATTATGGCCTTCATATTATATGTGTATTCATGTAACTCGAAGAATTTTTTCATCCCAAGTATCCAAGATTTTTCATCCTCTGGTTTCTTCAAGTCCCCATCAAAAATAGGTGGTTTTTCTTTCTTAAATTCATTATGAAAGTATCCCCTGTCACTCCTCTTGTAAGGATGATAACGATGATGATCATGATGTATATCCGAACCAAAACTAGAATAGTACCTATACTCATCACCCCTCCTTTCCAGAGTATCCAAAATCCTGCCATATTTCACCATGTTAGCTCTATCTAACATGTGTTTACTAGGAGACCTATTGTCATATGTCCCATTATTTTTGTCCTCTTGCCCATGGCTGATCCAAAGGGGCCCTTGCCACTGCAATTCTGACAAGTTCTAAAGAAGTATTGCATTAACCTATGCTTGTTTCTCTTGTGTTTGCATGATCCAGTCATTATCTTCCTTACAACTCATTATTTTTTCCTTTATTATTCTCAATTTGTTTTCAAAATCATAAGAGTGTCCACCACGTTTCTCATCTGACTCATAGGGATATTCTTTGTAGTATACCATCTTGTTATTCATTTTGATCTCTTTCCTGCAAGGCATAATATGTCAGCTAAACCAAATCATAATAAACCGATGTACCTTTGTATAATTTGGGGAGGATACCTCATATGAAAGATCATCCAAATAAACGTGATACATGTATAAAGATAATCATAATAGCATATAAACATATAACAAGTGTACCAACACATTACATAATTCTAGATAGAGTCCAGTTATCACTACATGACCATGTCACTACACATACTATGACGTCATGCACGATGACATCAACCATACCAATGTACATGGAAAATACACAAACATAACCATAAACGATACACAAGCGTACACATGAAAAATACACAAGCATAAACATTGATAATACACAAGTGTAAACACAGATAACACACAAGCATGAACACATGTAATCAAGCATAAATGGAAAATAATTGTAACACCATGTAACCAAGCAGACAAGGATGATACATGTAACCAATCATACACTCATGACGACATCGTGTACAACAACACCATTAGCCTACACATGGTGACATCACTGGTACCAGACCAACACTATGCGGATGCAACAAGCACATACACCATAGGTATGAGAAACACACATGCAACCAATAGAAAATCATGACCAACACACCGCCCATCCAATCCAAGGGGTGAACCATGCTCTGATACCACTCTGTAATACCCTCATCTCACATCTACTCAAGTGACTGGCCAACTGGAGTAAACACATTACGAGAGGCTACTAAGATCAGATTTGACCTCTTATATGACCTTAAGGAAGTAGAACCGATAGAAACACATCATATAGACCTTCCACATCAGCAAAAGAACTCCCATGAGCTAACCAAACCACTCAGGCCTCTAGCCCCTAGGTCCCACTTATATTTCATGAAGAAAACCCTCTAGACACATGCACAACCATGCATCCATGCGTTTGGGAGGATCTGGATGTATGAATAAGCATGCATGCCTGCATCCAGGGATGAAATTTCCCATAACTGTGCCTGCACCTGCGGGATTTAAAGCACTTTTTCAGGCCCAGAGTCTAGGCCACTGCCCATAACTCAATGAAAAGTTCAGAAATGAAATAACACAACTAAGAAATGATGTATTTGCAAAAACTTGACAAGACCTAGACTTGACCCCTACTAGCCATGACAAGAATTTCGTCAAACATATCACAAATATGTAATCTATAGGTATAAACAAAAGATCTGAACATATGGGTCTCATACTTATCTGAGAATCAGTAAGAAGTGTTGTTCTATTACATAATTAGTTTCAGTATCATCTATTAGTTCATAAATACTTATTTATTCATTTAAAAATAAAAACATGAGGAGAGCCATACATGATCACTTTTAGAATACATGCTCATAACCAGCAAAATATCAACAGAAATACCATGAATACATCAGTCATAGAATCCACATATAATTCAGTACATTTACAAATAAACTATCAAGGGAATGAATTTCTCATTAATGAATGTAGAAACCAACCAAGGATGGGACTAACACGGTACATTCGACCATATATTGGCTGATCCAAATCTCACCTTAGCCAATCACCCTCATGACATATTCCAAGCATGAATGTGGGACTCATAACCAACCAAAAAAGAACCAAACAAGCGTGAATTCTACTTGAGTTCTCCACCTACACCGTGAGGAATTTTACTACCTCCTAGTATCTCAGGCTTTACCATAATTCACACTTTGATCCAGGGATCACTAGGCCCTACACCGATACCCACTCTCCAGGATGCATCGTGGTGAGCCCGAGTATTGCACCAAGAGTGATGCAACTCCCAGGGGTTTCCCTACTTTACTTTATCAACTCCGGGTTCATACAAACTTGGAGGTGACAGTGGTATATACACAGCAGATGCATTCTACTAATGTCATCCTCTTCCGGTCTACGAAAGGGTGCTAATTCTATGGTTTCTCGGTGAAGTCTGTCACACTTCAATGAAACTAAAATAAATTGCAGAAAGGAAATGACAGAAAGGAAACTAAATTAAATTGATGAAAGAAATGACAGGAAATGAAACTAATTCTAACTTGATGAAAAGAAATGGCAAAAAGGAAACTAATTTAAATTTCTGAAAATAAATGACAGGAAGGAAACTAATCGAAAGTGTTGAAAGGAAATGATAGAAAGGAAACTAATTCTAATCACACTTATCTGGCCAAATGGATAAACACACTTCTAATTATCCAATGCTCTATCTCCCATGCTTTTATTCATGCAACTATGTATGACCTAACTAAACTTGAAAATGTGTTGTGTTGCAGCTTAGAGAAGAAAGGGGTATGGGTGTTAATGGAAGGCTTAAACACATGAGGGCAAGGCTTGAAGGTGAATGAGTTCTCGTACTTTATTAATACCTTATTGTATCGCAAATTTCCTTTAGAATGAGAACTTCCAAATATGCGATGGCAAAATTGTGATATCGAAATCGCAATATCACAAAACTGGTGGAGTGGCATATGCATTCTCGAGTGGCGGATGTGGAATGCGATTGCGATAATGTAATGTGATAATTTAGTGCGGCATCGAAATGTGATTGTGATATTTCTCAATCAGTGTTTAGGAGCCAATTGCGGTAAGTGAGGTGCAGGTGACTTTTGTGATTAGAGAATGCAATCAAATGACATGGGGCCAAGGCGGGTGGTGGAGTGTGATAGATATCTCACAATCGGAGTTTCAGGAGCAGATAACATTAACGTGGATCATAATAATTTTCGATTTGTGATTGCGCAAAGCGGTTTGCGGAAACGATAGCCCTGGTAAGTGAAACGAACAAAGAAGGGTCAGACTTTAACATTTTTGGAGATTTTTCAATAATAAGCAGTAGTGGTAAAGCAAAAAGGTTATCGCAATCACAATGAGGAGTGGAAAAAAGAAAGGAGAGAGGGAGGATTTGTGGTATGCGAGATGCGATGAGCAAGAAATTCTAAAATAAAAAAGCGTAGGTCAAACTTTAAAGTGCTTGGAGGGTTTTCAAGTTAAAATGGTTGTGATAGCTGCGCAAAGCGAAAAGAAGGGATAGAAGGTGAACTTTGAGGTTTTGGGGGATTTTTTGAGAATAAACGGGTATGGTAGCTGCGATAAGAGAAAAGGAAGCAATAGAAGGCATAACCACTATGCACAAGGGTGTAACATAGGGTACCAGAGCGTAACAACAGAGATGGAAGGGAGATGGAAGATGAAGCGGGAGGTGTTGGAGAACTTCTCCTCAGCTATGCTTCCCATTCCTGCAATCAACTTGCCTATTTATGCAAGAAATATAGACAATATTTTCATGAAAATATAGGCACTGATCTAATCGATTTCCAAGAAATCATAAGCAAGAAATAATTTTTGGCCTATGGGGAAAGGTCTACCCTCCTCGAGCTCTATTGACAGAGTTGAGAGAGGAAGGTTGGCCTCACAACTTGATGGAGTTTATCAACTATTATACCACTTTGTAAGCAAATTAAATCTACAGCAAAAGACAATTGGAAGCAAACTAAAACAACAATGAAAATATCATAAATAAAACTAGCTAAATGAAATAAGAAAAGAATGAAAACAACAGAGAAGTTGAGGCACATGGATTGGGCCCTAACCCACAAGCCTCGTTCACTGAAACTAGATCAGTAAAATAACATCTGACTACTCATTTCATTACAAAAATATAGTCTTATTACATCCCGAAGGTCTTAAAAAAAAAATCCTAATAGAATGGAAAAGAATGGCAAGGGATGGAATGGAATGCAAATGGAATGGAAATGGAATCAACCGTAATTAGCTCTTGAACAACTTTATTTATCCTCAAGGGAAGCTACCAACAGCTCCCTAGAAAATAGTGATTGAGTCCACTTTGACTCCAAGTAAAACATAGATTGAGTGCACGTCGTCTTCAATTTTCTTGGCTGCCTTTGATAGTTAAGGAGGGTGGAAAACCCCCTTGAATCCCTCCAAGATTTCTCCATAATTTCATGACATTGTGCTCATTTATTCTTAAATCTTGATCTTCCAGTGGTAGTGAGAAATTCCCTAAATCATCTCCTTCTCAAAATCTACATAATCTACCCAATATTCTCACAATATTCTACAAAAATAACCAATATTAGGCACAAATATACAATTACCTTTAAACCTTCCTAAGAACATATTAAAGCATAAGAAAACAGTATTAAGTGCAGAAGGAGATATTTAATATATATTTTCATGTGCATAAGGAAGGTAGATGGGCCTTGTTGAGAGTGCAACAAGATGATGAGCTTAGTGGAAGGAGTCGCCTTCACTAAGTGGGCCCGCAGGCTATTTTTGGCGCAAAGTCTATTTTTAGACTATGTCTATTTTTAGACATATGGATCATGTTCTATGAGTTGCAGGATGCTATTTGTGGATGGTTGGTCAAGTCGGAAAAAATAGATGGACTTCTATTTTTAGACATACTGGGCATAATCTATTTTTAGATTGCCAGTCTAAAAATAGATATGTCAAATATTATTAGCTCTTAATAATATTTAGACTCTAAACATTATCTTATTCTCTTGGAGCACTTCAGTTAAGTGCACAGATGTGGCACAGGAGCTGACAGAAGGAATTACGCTATTCCCGAGGGTTATGTGGAGCTATTGCATGGATACTTCAGTTAGAACTCATGTGACAGAGTTTGGTGGAGTTGATTGAGGAAGTTAGTGGAGTTGTATTCAGTTTAACTAATCTAAACATAGTTGAGCTATTTGTATTCAGTTTAACTAATTGATACAATTAGTGAGAGTGGTGTGAATTAATTATTAATTAATTCATTAATTATAAACTCATAAATCAACTAAAGAATACATCAGTTAACTTCAGTGCATGGACAGTTTCAGTGGAGACCAGTGAAGAGGTAGGTGAAAGAGCAGTGTGACTATCAGTTGTGACTATACTGGTGCATGAGTTTGCACCACACATCGATGGAGATGTCAATGAGGATTGCGCAGTGCATACTAGTGGGATTCAAACTTGGATCGAGCCATTATTCATCTTGGATTGCGCAGTAGAGGCAGGCTAACAGGTGGAGCAGATTGGAGCATGTGTTTTGCTAGATCTGAGCTTGTGTAGTGTGTAACAATTGGAGATTGTACTGAGAGCTTGTGAGGAGTTCGTACAATGATTGTTACATGATCTCTATCATTATAATATACAGATAGTTGGGGGTTTTCAGCTTTAATATTTCCCATAAATACTGTGTTTATATGTGTGATAGTTTATGGTTTTAATGTGTGCATGCGATTGTTTATATTTCCGCAAATTGATGATCAATAGTAGAAGAGGTTATGTATTATGCATGAAGCTCAAATAGTGTGTGATCGGGATAATCTCGGTGAATAATTTAACAGTTATTCAAATTTCTAAAAGCCTAAGAAAGGTTAGATGGGCCTTAATTTTTGTCCAATTTAGAGGCCCGTCATCACCCCCCTACTAAAATTGTTGCTCATCCTCTGAGCAACCTATCCATCCTCCTCGCCTTCTGGTTCTTCCTGCATGCTGGCTTATTTCATTTTTTGTTTATTGGCCCATGCGCTGCTCCTCATGCTAATCTTCTTGCTATTATTCTTACATTTCTTCTTGTGGGTGCTGCATGGAGGTCCTCGAATTTTCATTTTGCATGCCAAGAGGGTGTGGGTCCACCTTTTATTTAATTTTTTCTATTTTCTTCTTTTTTTTCTTCTCTTTTTTTGCCCTTGCATGAAAAATAAACTCAGAGTTATTTTTCTATTAACTAATTTCACCCTTGGTTATGATCCATGTGGATATCGGTGGCCACCCACCTATTCCATTTGGACCCGCAGCATCAATTCTTTCAGCCTTCACTATCAGCACAACTTACTATTTTTAGCAGGTTTTCGGGTCCTGCACTGCCGGAGCCGTTTTGGGGACTTAATGATCCAGGTGGATATTAATGGCCACCCACCGATTCCATTTGAACCCCCACCATTATTTCTTTCATTTTGTAATTTTCATCACAACTTACTATTTTTAGCATTTTTTGGGGTCCTGAACTTTCGGAGCTGTTTTGAGGCACTAAACAACGTATTTTGGGGAAAATGGGAGCAACATGGGTTTTCAATCATTATTGCTCACTCAAAATTTGTATTCCTTGAACAGATATTTCTAACGAGCTATTGAGCGCATCAAACGGAGATCGGATGCCAAAGTTAAGTTCCCGGGAAGTTGAAAAACCAACTTACCCAAACGGGGCCCACAATTTTGGTGCTTCATCTCCTAGGGTTAGGTTTTTGGACGTTTTAGGTTTTACCTTGTTTCTCAGCAATAAATAGGGCTTCAAGCCTCATTGTAACATAGTTCCATAGCTCGCTTGTTCCCATCATTTCAGTTCTGTAATACAGTGGGGAGGAATGTAGCCGTCACATCTCTTCTCAGAGATACGCTACCAGTGCCCTCACTCGCTCATTTCCATTATGTCTCATTTTAACACAGTTCAGGGGATGGTATCCAACCCATCTCTTCTCAGGGATACACTACCAGTGCCCTAACTCAATTATTTCCATTATTTCTATAAGCATGTTTCATTCATTTATTTTGTAACACAGTTCAGAGGCCTGTAGCCGCCACATCTCTTCTCAGAGATATTCCTACCAGCGCCCTAGCTATTATTTCATTCGTTTGTTTTATTAATAAATTGAAGCATTATTCCCACTGCATCTCTATATCTATGGCTATATGTGTATTTTTTTGTGTTCCTACATAAATCCGGATCAGTGGTATCAGAGTGGGCTTCTTTATCTCCGTTTTTCTTTTCATGTCCCCAACGTGGCCAAGGTATAAGGAGTTCAAACTCACAAACCCCGACGACCCCCCTTGGTGGAAGGAAATAAATATGAGAGAGCAGGAGATCCAATAAAAAACTTGCTCGAGGAGGCCCTCGAGAAACAGAGGAACGTGATGATGGATAACTTTCCTAGATACTTCAACGGTTGCCCATTGACAACACATCTACATCTAGCACATCCGCCAACAGGTCCGTGACATCCTGGATAAATCCAATACCAAGTTCAACAGAATTTTCTCACAAAGGAGGAACTTAACACAATGGAGCATATTTCTTCCGAAGGATGGAGGAATGATCCATGTGGATATCGGTGGCCACCCACCTATTCCATTTGGACTCGCAGCATCAATTCTTTCAGTCTTCATTGTCAACACAACTTACTATTTTTAGCATTTTTTCGAGTCCTGCACTCTCGGAGCCGTTTTGGGGACTTAATAATCTAGGTGGATATTGGTGGCCACCCACTAATTCCATTTGAACCCCCACCATTAGTTCTTTCAGTTTGTAAGTTTCAGCACAACTTACTATTTTTAGCAGTTTTTTGGGTCCTAAACTTCCGGAGCCGTTTTGAGGCCCAAAATGACGTTTTTTGGGGAAAATGGGAGTCTTTGACCAATGTTGCTCACTTAAAATTTGTAATCCTCAAACAGATCTTTCTAACGAGCTATTGAGCGCATCAAACGGAGATCGAATGCCAAAGTTACGTCCCCGGGAAGTTGAAAAACCAACTTACCCAAACAGGGCCCACAGTTTTGGCGCTTCATCTCCTAGGGTTAGGTTTTTGGACGTTTTGGGTTTTAAATTTTTTCTCAACAATAAATAGGGCTTCAAGCCTCATTGTAACACAGTTCCCTAGCTCGCTTGTTCCCATCATTTCAGTTCTATAACACAGTGGGGAGGCCTGTAGTTGTCACATCTCTTCTCAGAGATACGCTACCAGTGCCCTCGCTCGCTCATTTCCATTATGTCTCATTTTAACACAGTTTAGAGGCCTGTAGCCACCACATCTCTTCTCGGAGATACGCCTACCAGCGGCCTAGCTGTTCATTTCAGTCATTTTTTTATTAATAAAATGAAGCATAATTTCTGTTGCATCTCTATATCTATGGTTATATGTGTAATCTGTTGCATTCCTGCATAAAAACCAGATCAAGATACCCCTTGGCACTCCTTGTCTTCCATTACAATCAACTACTTACTACCCACTTTCTCAATTCTTTTTTACTTTTGTCTTTTTCCTCTTCTTGGTGGAAAAAGTGAGGCTAGTTGCTAGATAAGGCTGAGGTTGCCCTGCTACTGATTTTGGCTATATAAAAAACTTTCCTTCTCACACTTTTAATGTTTTCTTAAGCTAAAATATATTCTAAGAAAGGGTTATATGATTGCATACCTGAGCCTTACCATTGATTTGTTCTTGCAGGTGATATTGAAGCTATTACTGAAGTTGCATGTGGCGATCTGCTTGAAGTCCTTTTGGAGCATCTGAGCGCATAAGGAGGAAATCCAGGTTTGACTACCTTTGACCAAAGTGTTGACCAAATTTTATTTTTGTGCCAACTTCTTTTTTTCTGCTTGCAAAGTTTGGAGAGCACCTGCATTCATTAGAGAGAGATACAAGGAGAAATGTTTTTTTTTAAAGGCCTACTAGCTGCCCCAATGAGGTTTTCCACTAGTAGGTTTGCCTAGGCGCCTCAAAGGAGGTTTTCACCTAGGATATTTTATTTTTCTCTTTTAATTTCAACCCAATGACCGCCTCATGAAGTTAAATTAGTGAGCCAATCTCAAACGCCTCAAAAGAGGTTTTCACCCCAGATTTTATTCTTCTTCCCTTTTTTTTTCTTTTTTTTTCTTTCACTTTCCTACTCTACTTGAAAAAAAAAAACCTTTTTCAAGTATAGGAATACTTCCAATGGAGCCATGTACACATAAATATGACAGATAAAATCATGTGCACACTTTAAATACATGCTTTGACATGTACCTGAATATGAGAGATGAATTGCCTTGACTGGGATTGTATCAAGTATTGTTGGAGAAGAGTGTGTTGCTGCAACTTAATGACTGTTTGGAACCATATGTCAATATAGTTGTGATGCCCTTGGTCCACTTGCTGAGTTGGATCATCTTGGATGTCCTCTTCTATTTTGACACTCAAATCTTCCTCTTTTTGTTGATTGTTCTCTTGAACACATGGAGGAAATGGTGGTAAACATGAAGAAACTTTCTCAACATCTGATTCTAATGTCGGCTCTACATCAAGTGCAGCCCTTGATCTTTTGATCTCCTCATTTGGATCTTCTTCTTATTGATGTTGTCCTTTAATGACATTAAGAAAATATCTTCTTTGCAATAACTTTCTTGAATTAAGATGAATACCATCTAGATCAAGAGGATATTTTTGGAAGTGTTGTACCTCAGCACTGTAAGTGGGCCGAGATACTTCATGGTGTGGGTTTGGAAATGGTGGTACACGTAGTTGAGTGGGGGTGGATATATGAGATGGATATGGTTGAGGTTGTGTTTGTGGTGGAGGTGGATGGTAGGGATAGCATGGAGTTGGGTATGGAGGATACTGAGGGAAATATTCAGGATGTTGTGGATTTTCCCAGTAAGGTCCTTACTAACCATGTTTCCAAGATTGGGTTTGAGGTTGAGATTGCCAAGGTTGCAAAGGTTGCCAAGGAGGGAGTGTGTCCCAATTAGTTTGAGATGGATGTGAATAAGCTTGAAATTGTGAAGTGGGTCCTTGCATCATATCAAGTTGACTAGGTTGCTAGGGTCTCCTTGGAGCTACATAACATAGCTTCTTTGGTGATTTTCTTTCTCCATTGTATTTTTGGTAAACTTCTTTAAAATTGTGGAATGATGGACAATATTTAGTAGCATATGATTCTGCATGGACAACAAAAATATCAGCATCTTCTTTTTTCTCATTTTTCATTCTTAATGTTTCTACGTGTTCACTTAGATTACTATTTTTGTTTTAAATTTTTCAAGAAAATGTCTAAGTTAATCTTGCCTTATCAATGTTGATGCTGATTTACTTACTCTTTCCCTTCCTCTTGATATGCACTTGCATGTTTCACAAATTTCTTCAAATGACAATTGGTATACATCTCCTTGACTCATGAGATTAAGGAGATCAATCCACTCATCCCTAATTGTTCTAACTAAGAGGGTTTTTAGTTTGTGAAATCCTAGATGCTGCAATTTTCCCCTCTTAACATTATACATGAACCTATATATTAGATTCTCAAGGCTCTCATCTTCTTCTTGGTTCATTCTAAAAATGTATTCCCTAAGATCACGATCTTTATATTTTTCTAGAAATATCTTTTGCATATCATTCCATGATCTTATTGAATTAGTACCTAGACTCACAAACCATTTAAGAGCTCTGTCCTTCAATGTTGAGGAAAAAATCTCAGTTTTTTAGTGTGTGATAAGTAGCCATAAGATCTACGAAGTATCTCAAATTCAACGAGAAATGTTTTCAGATCCTCTGTCCTCATACCACTGAATTTAGTAAGGAAAGATGGAGGGATGTTCTTCATATGTACATTGATATCCATATCTTGAATGGGAAACCCAATATGATCTTCTTCATTGTCATCATATCCATCCGTCTCTTCTACCTTCAAAAGTGTATGGTGATGTGGTTCTTACTGCACCACGTGGTCAAGTTCTCCTATGAGGCATGAAAATCAATTTTTTTTTTTATTTTTCAATATTTTGGAAACAACATGAACAAGGAAAGAGAAAAATAATGCTAAAACATAATCAAAGTATCTACTAGAAACCTCCCCAACAACGACACCAAAAAGTGGTGACCCCATATATTGCACCAAGAGTGTTGCAACTCTCAGGGGCTGTCCTACTCTACTTATCAACACGGGATGTGTACAAACTTGGAGGTGACAGTGCTAGATACACAGCAGATGCATTCTGCTCATGGCATCCTCTTCCTCTCTATGAAAGGGTGCTACTTCTAGGGTTTCTCAGTGAAGTCTGTCACACTTCAATGAAACTAAAATAAATTGCAGAAAGTAAATGACATAAATGAAACTAAATTAGATTGTTGAAAATAAATGACAAGAAAGGAAACTAATTCTAACTTTCTGAAAAGAAATGGCAGAAAGGAAACTAATTTAAATTGCTGAAAAGAAATGACAGGAAGGAAACTAATCTAAAGTTCCGAGAGGAAATGAAAAAAAAGGAAACTAATTCTAATCACACTTATCTGGCCAAATGGCTAAACACACTCTACTTATCCAATGTTCTATCTATGATGCTTTTATTAATGCAACTATGTATGACCTAACTAAACTTGAAAATGTCTTGTTTTGCAGCTTGGAGAAGAAAGGGGTAAGGGTGCTAATGGAAGGCTTAAACACATCAGGGCAAGGCTTGAAGGTGTGTTATCTCCCCATAATTCGGCAGATTGGTGAGACCAAAAATGCAGAGAGGACACTTGAACCACTTTGGGATTCTAGGATCTAGCCCTCCTGAACCCGAAGAGGGATCTCTCCAATAAGTGCAAAGATTGATTTATCTTTAAGGTATTTTGGGTGATGATATTAGGCCAGTTATTAAGAGCAAGGGTTTTTTGTTTGTTTTTGGATGGTTGAGCATGATTATTAGTTGGGTGGAAAGTCCTAAATGGAAAAAGTTTCAAAGGTGTGAAGTTGCAAGCGATCAGAACAAGCTTTGGCTGATAAGATAGATATAACGCTGGTTTTTAGTCCATTGGGCTATGGAGTCATAAAAGGGTTTAATTGTGCAACAATTTCAAGAGTGGTCCGAGGGGAAAGTCATCTATATCACAAGATCTTTGAGATTAAATGATGGAATGGAAACAATAAAAGTGTTGAAAGGGTGGAAACAGACACTAATTTCAACTAGGATTTAACATTCTATCCAAACAAGAAAAGCCTTTTAAGTAACTGTTTAAAACTGGCCAAAGGACAGGGCTAACCATAAACTTCTTTGGGCCAGTTCATATTAAAGCTAACTCAATAGACAAAAAATCCAGTAATCTGCATAATTACTTTCAGAAGGGATGAAAAACATATAAGAAAACAAAGGGCAGCCTAAGATCAGATAAGATACTTTTAAATCTAGCCTGCTTTCAGCATACACTCAGGGAAACTTTCAGAATTACCTTTGGAGAAAGAAACTAGAAACAGGGCAAACCATCACTTTTCTAGTCTAACTTTAATAAGAAAATAATGAAAATAACATTCAAGAACGATGTTTAAAGCAAATAGTAGGACGAGGGAACGCCAGCATTCCTAATTGCTTGAACTATATTGAATCATTCTTAAATAAACAAATTGGAGGAAAACATTGAGATAAAGCTTATCAGTCAAAGAAGGGTACTGTAAACAATAAATCCTAACTCTATGCTTTCTGTTCTTTATCAGAGAATAATGGAAAAAATGGCATACATGAAAGGAAAACAATAACACAGAAATAAGCACTTCACCAGTGATATAGACCAGGATCCCAAGAATCAGATTATTTATTGATGTCAATCCAGTTACATTCTTCAAGTCCAAAGTTTCAGTTCAGCAATCATCTTCACTTCTCAACCTAACTTATTTGACTACAAGCAGAGCTTCAAGAGCCTTTGAACACTATTTACAAGTAGAAGTTTTCGAGCACAAGTATATTTCAAAGTTCTGCCACCAACCCAAATCCAACCCTTTACAATGAGCTCCTCAAGAATATTTTATAGGAAAATGAGGAGGTGGATCGGATAAAAGATCTTCTAAGTTCAATTAATACAGTTTTAATGCTTCTCGGCCTTTGAGGGGCTCAATGGAGAAGATTACAGATATTTCCTCTGTATTAATTGTTTTACATTAAGTTTTAAGCTCGCTGAGAAGCTTTTGTTGACTTTAAGGCTCTATGTCATCTTGTAATAACTCTGCTGATAGTTTATATTAGTTTCTTTGATTTGTAATAACTATTCAGCTGTATTAGGGCAGATATGCTCTATTCTGGTCATTACTCGGCCCTCTTTTGAATTCTTTGAGGCTACAGGTGGCTTTCTGGTAGCTTAGAGGAATCAATTAGCCTTTGATGTGGTGGTGGAGGCTTTCCCGGACTGATAGATATTTTTTATTTTCTTTAAACATTGTTAATTTGATTTGATTCTGTGTGTTAGGCTTAATCAGGCCTAAATTCTGTCGTCTGCTCTTTAACTGTGTTTAATTTAGTGGATTAGGATTTTGATTGTCGATCTTAGCCGTAATCCACCCCAAAATGTATAATCAACGTTTAATTCTTCATCTTTGCTGTGTTCGGGTCTTCGACACTGATACTCTTTATTTGTTTTAATTTTTCTATGTCTTGTTGATGTGCAGGTGCACGGAGGGTTCTTATGGCATCAATGCTCATGATGCACTAATGAAACGTGATATGGAACCCTGTAGATGGATACTCCTTTATGAATAGAGGTCCGAGGGATCGTCATCCCCGGCCTTCAACTTTCCTTTTAAAATAATTGGAAATCCAATGAAACCTACAAAAACCAAGAAATATTAATAAAATCCTGCGTATTTTGGTAAGACTGCTTAGGAGGCTTAGGTTTTAGAGCGTGGCCATTGGATGAAAGCATCCAATGGTGGAGATTGATCGCGGAGTCAGATGAGAGGTGGTTTGGAAGAATGGTGCAGAGGATTAAGTCCGGGCCATAGATCTGTTTTGATCGACGGTCAAGATCAATCGGGGAAATACAATGTGAAGGGGTCACATATATTATGAAATGGCGAAAAATGTGAAGAAATGAGATTAAAACCTTAATCAGCGGTGAAAAATGCACGGAGGAAAATTGGGGTTTCTGAAATGATTCTGGGTCATTAGATCATATTGGCTTCAGAGATCAACGGTTGCGGTTGATCGCGAAATCCCTTGGTGAACGGCAGAGGGTGATAGTTAAACGCTCAGATTAAATCTGAGCCATTGATCTGCATAGATCAACGGCGGGGAGCGAACGCGATGAAATGTTGTGGAAACAGGGGGAAGTGATTTCGAGTGGAGAAACCGGCAGTATCGTGCAGCGAAAGGGCGGGTAGGTGATTTTCACTTTTCGAACGTGATATGCGTTTTAGGTCAACATGTGGAATTTGAAAACTGCTTACATCTCTTGATTTAAAATCATTATCCTTCAGGTGTGAATTTACGTGAATACGCACGCCACCCGTTAGATCTAGGGCCTCAGATCAAACGATGGGGAGTGAGCGCGATATTGATAAGATTCACGGATGGAACGAGGTGGGGGCAGGGAAAGGTGGTTTTAATCTGAGCCGTTGGATCAGAGATTGGATAGCTAAGATCAAAACTAAAGGAAAGCAGGACCCACAGGAGTCGGGCACGTCGGGATTATTCTGAACCATAAGATGAAAACAAATCAACGGCTGAGATTGAATCTGCGGTTAAATGGAAATGATATATGAGGCGGAGAAAGGGTTAATATGGGCCGTTGATCTACAGAGATCAACGGTTGAGATTTGGCCAAAAAACATTATAAAGCGGGGTGCATGAAATTTAACCAAGGTTGGGAGGTACAATCAGGACCGTCGGATCTGGACACGTGGACGGCCCAAATGAAATCGGAGGTTTGCGATCGGTGGGGGTGAAAGAGAATGGGTACCGATGCGATTGATTGTGGGCCGTCGATCTGCAGATCATATCGACAGTGGAGGATGAATCGGAGGGCAGCCAATCGGAGGTGGCAAATAAAATATTTAACGCGCCCAATGGAAATCTTCGATGCGAGATTGCACTGGCCGTTTGATTGGTCCAAGATCAACGGTGGAGAAGGGCTCCGACCAATGAATGGCGGGCTTAGCTATAATATGAAAAAAAATGAAATTTTATGGAATAAAAAGGAATTATCGCGTCGGGGAGGGTTTATTTATGACTTAGCGCCTGATTGTGGGCCTCAGGATATATGGGAAGAAGAGGAGGGATCGAAGGTTATATGCATAAGAGGGCCAATCAGAATCGAGACGAAGGATTGGGCTTTTCGAATGCGCCTGATCAAAAACTCCGATGCGAGACTTCATTTATCGTTGATCATGTTTTTAAATCAACGATTCTTATCAATTAAAACATTGCACCGGCGGGTTTTAATACAAACATAGGAAAAGTGGGTTTTATGAATTTACAAAGGGAAAATATGATCGGGATGGGTTTATTGGTAAGTTTAAGCACCCGATTGCGGGCTGTCGGGTTATATGAAGCGGTAAAGGGATCGGGGCTTATATATAAAGGGCCAATCGCATCGGAGGTTTTAACATAGCAAATAGATTTGTGCGCATCAATCGTTTCGATGCGATAAGCGCCAAATGGGTTTAGCGCTTGGTTCCAGTGCTAGGGAATATGGTGGGGAAGTGGTTTTAAGGCTTAGCCCAAAGGGGCTTAGGCCCATAGTAAAAAAGACTATTTTTTATGAATTTTTCAAGGATTTTTAATGGATTTTGGGGTTTCAGTAAGGTTCAAAAATGAGTTTTAAACCTTATAAAAGGGATTTTATGAAGGGAAGAAGGGAATACATGAAAAATAGAGGAATTTTATGGGAAAAGGGGGAATAAAATGGAGGTAAATTTAGAGTGAAAGTAGGGGTAAAAATGAGGGAAACATGGAGTCTTTTGTATCAGTCTTTTATTCAGGAAAACAGCAGAATTTCTGAGTTCAAGAGGAAAATAGCAGTGAATATTAATCCGAGAATAAGATATCATCATGAGACTTCAAGAGATAACATTTTTAGCAATAAAACTTGTTTCTTGAAGGCTCAAAAAATGATTTAGCCACCATTTGATATGACAAATTTTATAGGTGGCTAACAAGGAGTATGAGTAGTCCTACTTTATTAAAAACTTATTATATTGCAAATTTCCTTTAGAGTGGGGAACTTCCAAATATGCAATGTCAGAATTGTGATTCAGATGTCGGATGCGAATTGCAATATCGCAAAACTAATGGAGTGGCAGATGCATTGTTAGGTGGCGGATGCGAAATGCGATTGCGATAATTCAGTGCAGCACCAAAATGTGATTGCGATATTTCTCAATTGGGGTTTATGAGTCGGTAGCGGTAAGTGAGGTGGAGGTGAATTTTGTGATTAGAGACTGTGATCAGATGATGTGGTGGCAAGGCGAGTGGCAGAGTACCATATCGATCTCACAATCAGAGTTTTGGGAGCAGATAACATTAACGGGGATCATAAGAATTTTTTATTTGCGATTGCGAAAAGGGGTTTGCGGAAACAATAGCCCTAATAAGTGAAACGAACAAATAAGGGTCAAAATTTAACATTTTTGGATATTTTTCAATAATAAGCGGTAGTGGTAAGGCAAAAATGTTATCGCAATCACAATGATGAACGGAAAAATAACGAAGAGAGGGAGGATTTGCAGTATGCGAGATGTGATAAGAAATAAATTATAAAATAAAAGAGTAGAGGTCAAACTTTAAAGTTCTTGGAGGGTTTTCAAGTTAAAATGGTTGTGATAGTTGCGCAAAGTGAAAATAAGGGATAGAAGGTGAACTTTAAGGTTTTGGGGGAGTTTTCAAGAATAAACGGGTGCGATGGTTGCGATGAGAGAAAAGGAAGGAATATAAGGCATCACCACTATGCACAGGGGCGTATCACAGGGTACCAGAGCATAACAGGAGAGATAGAAGGGAGATGTAAGATGAAGCGGGATGTGTTTGAGAACTTCGCCTGGGCTATGTTGCATCTTCTTGCAATCAACCTGCCTATTTATGCAAGAAAGACAGACAATATGTTCATGAAAATACAGGCACTGATCTAATCTATTTCCAAGAAATCATAAGTGATAAATCATTTTTGTTATGTGGGGAAAGGTCTACCCTCCTCGAGCTCTATTGACAGAGTTGAGAGGGGAAGGCTGGCCTCACAGCTTTATGGAATTTATCAACTATTCTACCACTCTGTAAGCAGATTAAACCTATAGAAAAAGACAACTAGAAGAAAACTAAAACAACAATGAAAATATCATAAATAAAACTAGCTAATGACATAAATAAAAGAATGAAAATAGCAAAGAAGTTGAGGCACATGGATTACGACCTAACCGACAAGCCTCGCTCCCTGAAACTAGATCAGTAAAATAACATCTCACTACTCATTGCATTACAAAAATACAGTCATATTACATCCTGAAGGTCTTAAACAGCAAAAGCCTAATAAAATGGAAAAGAATGGCATGGGATGGAATGGAATGGAAATGGAATCGACCCTAATTAGCTCTTGATCAACTTTATTTATCCTCAAGGGCAGCTACTAACAACTCCCTAGAAAATAGGGATTGAGTCCACTTTGACTCCAAGTAAACCACAGATTGAGTGCACTTCATCTTCAGTTTGCTTGGTTTCCTTTGATAGTTAAGGAGGGTGGACAACCCCCTTGAATCCCTCCAAGATTTCTCTACAATTTCTTGACATTGTGCTCATTTATTCTTCAATCTTGATCTTCTAGTGGCAGGGAGAAAGTCCCTAAATTATCTCCTTCTCCAAATCTGCATACTCTTCCCAATATTCTCACAATATTCTACAAAAATAACCAATATTAGGCACAAATATACAATTACATTTAAACCTTCCTAAGAACATATTAAAGCATAAGAAAACATTATTAAATGCAGAAGGAGAGATTTAATATATCTTTTCATGTGCATAAGGAAGGTAGATGGGCCTAAGAAAGGTTAGATGGGCCTTAATTTTTTTCTAATTTAGAGGCCCATCATCACCCCCCTACTGAAACTGTTGCTCATCCTCTGAGAAACCTATCCATCCTCCCTGCCTTCTGGTTCTTCGTGCATGCTGGCTTATTTCGTTTTCTGTGTATTGGCCCATGTGTTGCTCCTCATGCTAATATTCTTGTTATTCTTCTTGCATTTCTTCTTGTGGGTGCTGCGTCGAGGTCCTCAAATTTGTATTTTTCATGCCAAGAGGTGGTGGGTCCACCTTTTATTTAATGTTTTCTATTTTGTTCTCTTTTTTATTCTCTTTTTCCCCCTTTTTTTTGTTTCTCTCTTATTTTTTTATTGCATGCAAAATAAACTCAGAGTTATTTTTATGTTAACTAAGTTCACCCTTGGTTACCCCTTGGCACTCCTTGTCTTCCATTACAATGAACTGCTTACTACCCACTTTCTCAAGTCATTTTTACTATTTTCTTGTTCCTCTTCTTGGTGGAAAAAGTGAGCCTAGTTGCTAGATAAGGCTGAGGTTTCCCTACTACTGATTTTGGCTATATAAAAAACTATCCTTCTCACACTTTTAATGTTTTCTTAAGCTAAAATAGATTCGAAGAAAGGGTTAGATGATTGCATACCTAAGCCTTACCATTGATTTGTTCTTGCAGGTGATATTGAAGATGCATGTGGCGATCTGCTTGAGGTCCTTTTGGAGCATATGAGCACGTGAGGAGGAAGTCCAAGTTTGACTACCTTTGACTAAAGTGTTGACCAAATTTTATTTTTGTGCCGAATTTTTGTTTTCTGCTTGCAAAGGTTGGAGAGCACCTGCATTCATTAGAGAGAGATACAAGGAGAAATGCTTTTTCTTTTTTTTTAAAGGCCTACTAGTTGTCTCAATGAGGTTTTCCACTAGTAGGTCTGCCTAGGTGCCTCAAAGGAGGTTTTCACCTAGGATATTTTATTTTTCTCTTCTTTTTTCAACCCAATGACCGCCTCATGGAGGTTTTCAATTAGTGAGCAAATCTCAAACGCCTCAAAATAAGTTTTCACCTGAGATTTTATTATTTTTCCCTTTTTTTTTCTTCTTTTTTCTTTCACATTCCTACTCTATTTGAAAAAAAAAACTTTTTCAAGTACTTCCAATAGAGCCATGTACACATAATCATGACAGATAAAATCATGTGCACACTTGTAATACATGATTTTACATGTACCTGAATATGAGAGATGAATTGCTTTGACTGGGATTGTATCAAGTATTGTTGGAGAAGAGCGTGTTGCTACAACTTAATGACTGTTTGGAACCATATGTCAATATATTTGTGATGCCCTTGGTCCACTTGCTAAGTTGGATCATCTTGGATGTCCTTTTCTATTATGACACTCAAATATTCCTCTTTTTTCTCATTGTTCTCTTGAACACATGGAGGAAATGCTCGTAAACATGAGGAAACTTTCTCAACATTTGATTTTCATGTCGGCTCTTCATCAAGTGCAGCCCTTGATCTTTTGATCTCCTCATTTGGATATTCTTCTTCTTTATGTTTTCCTTTAATGAAATTAAGAAAATATCTTATTTTCAATACCTTTCCTAAACTAAGATTAATACCATCTAGATGTTTGGAAGTGTTGTACCTCAGCATTGTAAGTGGGCTGAGATACTTCATGGTGTGGGTTTGGAAAAGGAGGTACAGATAGTTGAGTGGGGGTGGATATATGAGATGGATATGGTTGAGGCAGTGGTTGTGGTGGAGGTGGATGGTAGGGATATCATGGAGTTGGGTATGGAGGATATTGATGGAAAAATTGAGGATGTTGTGGATTTTCTCAGTAAGGTCCTTGCCAACCATGTTGCCAAGATTGGGTTTGAGGTTGAGATGGCCAAGGTTTCCAAGGAGGGAGTGTGTCCCAATTATTTTGAGATGGATGTGAATAAGCTTTAAATTGTGAAGTGGGTCCTTGCATCATATCAATCTGACTAAGCTACCAGGGTCTCCTTGGAGCTACATAACATAGCTTCTTTGGTGATTGCCTTGCTCCATTGTCTTTCTAGTAAACTTCTTTAAACTCGGGGAATCATGGACAACATTTAGTAGCATAGATTTTGCATGGACAACAAAATTATCAGCATATTCTTTTTTCTCATTTTTCATTCTTAACATTTCTACGTGTTCACTTAGATTTCTAAGAATTTTTGTTTTAAAGTTGCCAAGAAAATTTCCAATTTCATCTTGCCTTACCAATGTTGATGTTGATTTACTTACTCTTTCCCTTCCTCTTGATATGCGCTTGCATGTTTCACAAATTTCTTCAAATGAAAATTGGTATACATCTCCTTGACTCATGATATTAAGGAGATAAATCCACTCATCCCTAATTTTTCTAAGTAAGATGGTTTTTAGTGTGTCAAATCCTAGATGATGCAATTTTTCCCTATTACATTTTACATGAACCTCTCTATTAGATCCTCAAGGCTCTCTTCTTCTTCTTGGTTCATTCTCAAAATTTATTCTCTAAGATCACGATCTTTATATTTTTCTAGAAATATCTTTTGCATATCATTCCATGATCTTATTGAATTAGTACCTAGACTCATGAACCATTTAATATCTCTATCCTTCAATGTTGCAGGAAAAAATCTTAGTTTTTGAGTGTGTGATAAGTAGCCATAAGATCTACAAAGTATCTCAAATTCAAAGAGAAATATTTATGGATCCTTTGTCCTCATTCCATGGAAGTTGGGAAGGAAAGATGGAGGGATGTTCTTCATATGTACATTGATGTTCATATCTTGAATGGGAAACCCAATAAGATCTTCTTCATTGTCATCATATCCATCCATCTCTTCTTCCTTCAACAGTGTATGGTGATGTGGTTCTTACTACACCACGTGGTCAAGTGGGGAGGTTGGTAATGGAGAAGTTTTTTTTTTTTAATTTATGAGTATCCCTACTCCTATGAGGCGTGAAAATTAGAATTTTTTGTATTTTTCAATATTTCCGAAACAACATGAACAAGGAAAGCAGAAAATAATGCTAAAACAGAATCAAAGTATCTACTAGAAACCTCCCCGGAAACGGCGCCAAAAATTGGTGAGCCCAGGTATTGCACCAAGAGTGTTGAAACACCCAAGGGTTGTCGTACTTTACTTTATCAACTCAGGGTTCGTACAAACTTGGAGGTGACAATGATATATACACAACAGATGCATTCTACTCATGTCATCATCTTCTGCTCTATGAAAGGGTGCTACTTCTAGGGTTTCTCGGTGAAGTCTGTCAGACTTCAATGAAACTAAAATAAATTGTAGAAAGGAAATGACAGAAAGGAAACTAAATTAAATTGCTGAAAAGAAATCACAGGAAAGGAAATTAATTCTAACTTGCTGAAAATAAATGGCAGAAAGGAAACTAATTTAAATTGCTGAAAAGAAATGACAGGAAGGAAACTAATCTAAACTATTGAAAATAAATGACAGAAAGGAAACTAATTCTAATCACACTTAGTTTCCCAAATGGCTAAACACACTTCTACTTATCCAATTCTCTATCTACCATGATTTTATTCATGCAACTATGTATGATCTAACTAAACTTGAAAATGTGTTGTTTTGCAACTTGGAGAAGAAAGGGGTAAAGGTGCTAATGGAAGGCTTAAACACATGAGGGCAAGGCATCAAGGTGAATGAGTGGTCCTACTTTATTAAAACCTTATTATATCACAAATTTCCTTTAGAGTGGGGAACTTACAAATATGCGATGACAGAATTGCGATTGGGATGTCGGATGCGAAATGCGATATCGCAAAACTGGTGGAGTGGTAGATGCACTGTCGGGTGGCGGATGCGGAATGCAATTGCGATAATGTAATGTGATAATTCAATGCGGAACCATAATGCGATTGCGATATTTCACAATCAAGATTTAGGAGCCGGTAGCTGTAAGTGAGGTGCAGGTGACTTTTGTGATTAGCGACTTCGATCAGATAATGTGGCGGCAAGGTGGGTGAAGTACAATCAGAATTTCGGGAGTGGATAACATTAACGGGGATCATAAGAATTTGAAATTTGCAATTGTGCAAAGGGGTTTGTGGCAATGATAGCCCTGATAAGTGAAACGAATAAAGAAGGGTCAGACTTTAACGTTTTTCAAGATTTTTTGATAATAAGCAGTAGTGGTAAGGTGGAAAGGTTATCGCAATCGCAATGAGGAGCGGCAAAAGAAAGGAGAGAGGGAGGATCTGCGGTATGCGAGATGTGATAAGCGAGAAATTCTATAATAAAAGAGCAGAGGTCAAAATTTAAAGTGCTTGGAGCGTTTTCAAGTTAAAATGGTTGTGATAGTTGCGCAAAGAGAAAATAAGGGATAGAAGGTGAACTTTAAGGTTTTGGGGGAGTTTTTGAGAATAAATGGGTGTGGTTGCTGCGATAATAGAAAAGGAAGGAATAGAAGCCATAACCACTATGCACAGGGCCATAACACAGGGTACCAGAGCATAACAATAGACATGGAAGAGAGATGGAAGATTAAGCCGGAGGTATTGGAGAACTTCTCCTGGGCTATGTTGTCGGTTCCTGCAATCAACCTGCCTATTTATGCAAGAAATACAGACAATATGTTCATGAAAATACAGGAACTGATCTATTCTATTTCCAAAAAATCATAAGCGAGAAATCATTTTTGGTTTGTGGGGAAAGGTCTACCCTCCACGAGCTTTATTGATAGAGTTGATAGGGGAAGGTTGGCCTCATAGCTTTATGGATTTTATCAACTATTCTACCACTCTGTAAGAAAATTAAATCTACAGAAAAAGACAACTAGAAGAAAAATATAAAAAAACAATGAAAATATCATAAATAAAACTATCTAAAGGACAGAAATAAAAGAACGAAAATGACAGATAATCTGAGGCACATGGATTGTGCCCTAACCCGCGAGCCTCGCTCCCTGAAACTAGATTAGTAAAATAATATATGACTACTCATTACACTACAAAAATACAGTCTTATTACATCCTGAAGGTCTTAAACAACAAAAACCTAATAGAATGGAAAAGAATGGAATGGGATGGAATGGAATGGAAATGGAATCGACCCTAATTAGCTCTTTATCAGCTTTATTTATCCTCAAGGGCAGCTACCAACAACTCCCTAGAAAATAGTGATTGAGTCCACTTTGACTCCAAGTAAACCATAGATTGAGTGCACTTCGTCTTCAGTTTGCTTGGTTGCCTTTGATAGTTAAGGAGGGTGGACCAACCCCTTGAATCCCTCCAAGATTTCTCCGTAATTTCCTAACATTGTACTCATTTATTCTTCAATATTTATCTTCCAGTGGCAGGGAGAAAGTCCCTAAATTATATCCTTCTCCAAATTTACATAATCTGCCCAATATTCTCACAATATTCTACAAAAATAACCAATATTAGGCACAAATATACAATTACATTTAAACCTTCCTAAGAACATATTAAAGCATAAGAAAACATTATTAAGTGCAGAAGGAGAGATTTAATATATGTTTTCATGTGCATAAGGAAGGTATATGGGCCTAAGAAAGGTTAGATGGGCCTTATTTTTTGTCTAATTTAGAGTTCCATCACACCGTACATCCCATCCTGGGACTACTAAGCCCAATAGAGATCAATACACCTCTTGGCTTTACCGTATATCTCGCCATTCACCGAAAAGTATTCCTAGGCCCACTGAGGCACACAATCCTAGATTTGCCACAAACCACACTTTGGCTTAGGGGTTAGTAGGCCAGTGGCTTACCGCGATCCTCAATATGGTTCAGGGATTACTAGGCCATGTGTTTTTCATTTCGTAGATCCACCCCACTCAACTTTGAATCCATCCAGAAATCCAGCTCAACCAAAGTATGAGAACCCGTATCATCAAATCTATCCAGAAATGGCAAGGCTAGGCCGAAAACATTGTCACACCTAGAAAAACCCATGCCATGATAGAAAAGAACCACATGAAATACCATGCATGCAAAATCTAGTAAGGAAATCACACATGTAAGGAAATACCTGCAAATAATATTGTTGTATTTGCTTGATCTTGCTCTTCCTTGCTTGCTCCTTCCTTTCTCCCGCCTCCTTTTCCTTTCTTGATCCACTGCCAAAGTGATCCAAGAAAAATATAAGTTTCCAAGAGTGAGAGAGAGAGAGAGGAAGAGAAAAATGAGAGAGCTTCAAAATTGAACTGACAAAAGGTACCAATTGATCCTCATAATACTTTTTATTAATGAGGCCTCTATTTTTTTTTCATTTTCCATTCTTTTCCTTCATTTTCCTCCTCACATGCAACATGTGACCTTTCACCTCCCTTTTATCCTAATTTCCATTATTTTAATCAATAATGTAAGGACCAGGAACCCAGAAGAAGGCATGCGGTTTTTGGGTCATCAACCAATAGGAAGTTTCATGGAAGGAGGCATAACAACTATGGAATTTTTTAAAGCAGCCAAGAGGAAGGAGATTGAGGGTCTTCTCGGAGTTCTTGAAAGTTGTGGTGGCACGTGCCTGGAAGGAGCTAACAGCAGCAGAAGGTTTTCTCTTGTTCACATTTACCTCCAACAATCGAATATGTTCAACCCAAGAGATAATGTGGATTTGGAACCTGAATCGGAGGACATCCTTTCTTTATGGGTGTTGGAGCCTGCTCAGTAAAACTTGGATAAGGTCATATAGCCACCTCGGTCGCCATCTAGAAATGTTGGCGTTGCATGGTTTGATAGGAGTTTAGGGGGTGGTTTTAGTTTTGTGGTATTAGGGAAGTCACTAGTTCCACCTGAGGGTTGGAGACCTGACAATCGTTTTCGGGAGGTAGATAATTTTACAGTGGTTCTAGTGGTCCAGGAAGTCGGGGATCCAACAAGGAACAGGGGGGCTTCAACCGTTTACAGTTTTCCAGGACCTGTCCTTTAATCGTGTGGCCTGGAATATATTGTTCGAAGTAGTGTTTTGTGGGGTCGATATGGTCTAAAATCATGTTCGGTTGCAGGGAACAAAGCAAAGGAAGGGATCCTACACAAAGGGTTGACAGAGTTGTAACATGGCATGCGTTTCCGTAGACAAGGGAGGAAGGGAGTGTAAATTCCTCAACACCTCATGTAGACCCATCAGAGGCGTCTCTTAGTTTCCATGTGAAGAGGGGAAGGAGGTTCTTTCATATGAACCACCAAGGAAGCCAGAGGAAGGGAGAGCCAGTGTTTTATCGTAGGGCCCAAATGATTTTGGGATCGGGGAAGAACAAGGGAACGACCTTTTGGCTGTGGAAGGGATGGGCACAAATGGCAGGTTTGAAGCGGAAGAGATTTTTGTTAATCTAGGATATTTTTTTCTTTAGTCTCAACCAATAGAGGAAAGGCTAGACAGGATCTTTAACGACTTGGAACATGTGCGGGAAGAGCAATAAATCTTAGCTTCGGGGGAGGCTAGGAATGGATAGACTTCAGGACCAAAGAGAAAGAAGGGAAAAGTGATAAGGAAAAAGCCTGACAACCCGAATATGGTTCTTGGGGTGGACATTAAACTAGATAGGGAAATGGAAGCCTCAGAATCGATATTAGTAGGGACATCCAAAGGTAGGTGTTATGTTGGGTGTGGAGCATGATTATCCTCTGTATGTATCATCGTGTTGGACCCTTGTCCTTAATGGGGCGGAAACTCCATCCCGTCGTTTAATCGTCATCAGGGGGTTTTAGGGGGGACGACAACGATTTTATGGGCCCCCCTGGTGGGGGGGTTCAGGGCCAGCGACCCCGAAGCTAAAAACATATGTAAAATTTCCTTGTAAAATATTGTAATTTCGTAGTCAATATGGGTCGTTCATTAGGCGAATGATCTGATAGTAGAAGTTATGTTTAATATATGGTTGTTTTACCTAGAAGGCAACCCCCTATTTTTTGTGTAGAAATTATACAAAAAATATGTATACCAATGGATTCAATCTGATCAGGCAATATACTAGAGAAAGATATTGAATCCTTCTACAATTAATTTGCGTTAAAAACGATCACACAATCACACCAAGTAAGAGAAATCAAATCAATCCGCAACACAATATATTTTTCTGGGGAAACAATCTGTTCAAAAGCCCTCTATCTCTATTGTATAATGGACCAAGGAATAATGAAACAATACAATGCACTCTCCTCACAAGAGTCTGTTGCACTCTACCAACTATCTCACACTGATCCAGAAAAAATCGACCAACACTTAGCCAATTTCCTACCTTTGCTCAGCCTGCCTTTCTTGCACAATTCTAAGAAAAATTGATCCCTATTAATTAGGAAATTCAACCTTCCAAAACTGCGCAATACATCATGGGAAATCCTATGGTTGTCTAATTGTGCACCAGAAATTTACTAATAATTCAACTAATATATAACATCCCTTTAACCTCTGTCTCAACTGGGTCTTCATCAGAACTGACATGCATGCAGCTTTTAATAGTAAATCATTAGTCACTTGACATATCATCACATGTGAATTAAATCTGATTTAATTCACTTGACCTCTCACTAGTGCAACAATCAGTTACAACTAGTTAGACTGACTTTAACTCACTTAATTGAGTTAATTGTTTTCCCATGCATTAAACTAATACACTAACTGCAACTTGGAATCTAAAACAAATAGAATCACTCTACATGCCTCACCAACCACCCTCAACTCGAATTTCATGAGCTAACTAAGTTTATCACACTAATTTAACTATTACAAGTGATTATGAGATAACATTACAATTTATTGTCCAATTTATTTAAGGGATAAATAAATTTGACACACATTTCTTCTAATTTAATTAAGAAATAATTAAATCAAAAGCCTCCATGGTAGCCATTTCTGGATGTTGTTTCTGGATGCCAATTTCATTGTTTCTTGTTGCAAATTTCAACACTCTCTCTCAACAAGAAAGGAATCAATATGTCCTGATCTGGTCCTTTGGAATGTTCTGCATGCAACACTTTTGAAACTGAATAGCCTCCAAACAACTGAATCAGTATAATGCATCTATCATCAGATTATTTTGACTGTTTCTAGTAGCTTCACATGTATAATGGACTTTTTTTGTTGTTGACATCTGCATCCATGCACTCTGCATTGCTGACAACTCTGATCTGCACTCCAATATCCCACACATCTCACTCTTATTTATGTCTTCCTGACATCTGGCTGCATCAATCTAACCGATCCTTCCTTCTACTATTGTACTGTGGGATCCTCGTAGCCAAGTTCGATCCATGAGACATACCATCTTAATGGACCCTACCCAAATTTCTTCTTGGGATCATATCTACACATCACCCCACCTCACACCTTGAGGTATAGCTGCACGTACTTCCTCTGCCCATCTGGATCAAAATTTCCCCCTCCTGGAGGTCTCTACTTGAGTGGACTCTTCCACTTGGTCTCTTCTCTGCTTCTCCAATTGTGGTTGCTCCAAAACCTTCTGAGACTTCTTCTGAGGCTGCATGTTGAGAGATAATTGCTCCCTCTCAACCACCAAGTCATTAACCATTGCTTTGCTCCTCAAAGCCTTGCATGCATCCTCAACCTCGAGAGCATACAAGTTCTTGACTCTTGAATCGATTTGCTTCACCTATCTCATGGCTATGTGTTTAAGGAAATTTTTTCCTTTTCTAAACATCACTTCATAACCACGGTCTTCCAATACTGCTACGGAGACAAGATTCTTCTTTAGGCCTGGAACATACAAAACATCTGCTAGACTGAGATGAGAGCCATTCTCCCTCTAAAAGGTAATAGTACCTATGTCAGTCGCGTTATACCTCCCTTCATCTCCAAACTCTATGTTATGTTGGAGGTATTTCTCCTCCAAGTCACTGAAGAGATCTATATCCCCCGTCATATGGAACGAGGCACCGTTGTCTAAATACCACATGCATCCCATTACACTACTGGCCATGCATGAAATGAGAGTAAAATAAAGCTCTAAATGTGAATCCAATGTTTCACCTACTGAAACTAGAGGCTCCTTCTTGCTTGCCTTCTTCTGTGGACATTTTGTAGCATAGTGCCCATGTTTGTGATAGTGAAAACATATGATCTTGGACAAGTATCTCTTGCCACTTCGCCTTGCGATTTCTTTCCCTTGGCCTTATTTTCCTTACCGGCCAAGGCACAATCTTCCTCGTCATTAGTCTTGCATGAGGATCCATCCCTAGTATTCCGCCTGAATTCTTCTTGTACCAAATCTTACCAAAGTCGCTCCCAATCTGGTAAATTATCCCTCCCATTCACTGAGTCTCGGTAACTATGACATCTCTTGGGAAGGCCTAGAATTGCTAGGCTCACCAATTCATCATCTGCTATGGTCACACCAACACTTCCAATCTCATCTCGACATTGAGTGAACTTCGCCAAGTATGTTGGCACCGTCTCGCCCTCCTCCTTCTTGATTTTCCTGAGCTTGTACTTCAGCGCCAACTTCCTTTGGTCGTTGTTTTTCTTAAACATAGTTTTCAAGGCCTTCCACATAGCATATGGAGTCGCCTTCCATGGATACTCGAGACAATGTGATCTCGAACTCCCTCTAATAAGATCCTCCTCACCCTTGCTACCTTCTTTTGCCAAGCATCAAGAAGAGTGGCGTCTGCTGCTGTGAGCTTGGGAATATCATTATCAATGAGTTCTTTCAACCTGTTGTCCTCCAGAACTGCCTCCATTCTACATTTCCATGCGACATAATTAGAACTTCCCTCAATTTCATATTCCATTATTAATCCATTAAAAGCCATCTTGATCCACCTGTCGCACCAAAGAATATTTTTGCAAATTCGAATGATGTTCATCACAAACTAAATTTATTCTCCACTATAGGGATTTCTGGCACTCTGATACCATGTAGAAATTATAAAAACAATATGTATACCAATGGATTCAATCTGATCATGCAATATACTAGAGAAAGATATTGAATCCTTCTACAATTAATTTGCAGAAATTAAACATGATCGCACAATCACATCAAGTAAGAGAAATAAAATCAATCCACAACACAAGATATTTTTCTGGGAAATAAACTGCTCAAAACCCCTCTATCTCTATTGTATAATGAACCAAGGAATCATGAAACAATACAATTTACTCTTCTCACAAGAGTATTTTGCACTCTACCAACTGTCTCACATTGATCTGGAAAAAATCGACCAACACTTAGCCAATTTCTTGCCTCTCCTCAACCTAACTTTCTTGCGCAATTCTAATAACAATCGATCCCTATTAATTAGGAAATTCAACCTTCCAAAACTGCGCAATACATCATGGGAAATCCTATGGTTGTCTAATTGCGCGCAGGAAATTTACTAATAATACAATTGATAGATAACATCCCTTTAACCTCTGTCTCAACTGGGTCTTCATCAGAACTGACATGTATGTAGCTATTAATAGTAAATCATCAATCACTTGACAGATCACTACATGTGAATTAAATCTGATTTAATTCACTTAACCTCTCACTAGCGCAACAATCAGTTATAACTAGTTAGACTGACTTTAACACACTTAATTGAGTTAACTGATTTCTCACGCATTAAACTAATACACTAACTGCAACTTGGACTGTAAAACAAATAGAATCACTCTACATCCCTCACCAACACCCTCAACTCGAATTTCATGTGATAACTGAGTCTATCACACTCAGTTAACTATTACAAGTGATTATGAGATAAGATTACAATTTATTGTCCAATTTATTTAAGGGATAAATAAATTTGACACACATTTCTTCTAATTTAATTAAGAAATAATTAAATCAAAAGCCTCCATGGTAGCCAATTCTAGATGCCATTTTCTGGATATTGTTTCTGGATGCCAATTTCACTATTTCTTGTTGCAAATTTCAACAGTATGAGGGTATTGTATTGCAGCTATGTATTGTGTGTATATTCTGAGTGAGAAAAAGCAAGGGGGATTGTGTGAGAGAGTAGAGGATATTACAGCAGATCTGATGTATGTTGTGTCTCTTCATTTTGTTGGATAATACAAATGAAGGATTGGTTGTTTCTGTGGATGTAGGCCAAGTTGGGTTAACCACATATCTATGTGTCTCTTTTGTTTTATATGTTATTTATGTGTTTGTGTTTCCGCATATTTAATGTGTTCCATTGCTCTGTAATATATAATTTTCTAACACGTTACTCATATCAATATATTCCATGATGGATTAGTAAAGAATGGAAAGGTGCACTGGAGGGCAATGGGATGGTTCATGATGCGCTTCAACAAAGGTGAGAAGCTCGAATGGGTACTGGAGTGAAATTGGTGCTTCGAATATCCCCTATATTTTTCAAGAAATAGACATCGTTATTTGATGCGCAAAGGGAGAAACTAGAAGAGATACCAGTCTAGGTGCAGCCTTCGGCACTGCCTCCTTAGTTACGGGCATAGAGTGTATTCAAGGCTATTGGGAATGAATTAGGGTTCTTCTTGGAAGCAGATATGTCTTTTTTGGAAACTAAGAACATAATTGTAACTCGGATACTAGTGAAATTGAATCCAAGGGAGGTTCTAGCAGAGAAAATCAATCTCCAGTTCCAGGAACGCACTCATGCCCAAATTTTGGATTATGAAGAATTGTCGTTTGGATGTCACAAATGTATAAACATGGTAATTTAGAGAGGTAGTTCCCTTTGGTATTCATTCAGAGTCGACACAGAAGGGGAGATTTGAGGACAAACAAGAGGGAGGCAGTGGATGAGGTGGTTGTTGGTAAAGTAGTGACCGGGGAAGAGTAGAGGGGCCCTAATCCAGAAGCAATGGAGATTGAAGTAGCAAAAAGGAGTTAGGTTGCTCTCATCGGTTCATAGGAGGCTCCGGTCAAATTGGTTTTCACTTATCCTGATCCACAGAATGTCGGTATTACTTTTACCTCCATCTCCTCTTTGTCTAAGTCTATGTTTCTTTATATGATTTTGTATTGAGGCATATTCCTTCCAGACCATTGACATCCTCTATTGTCACCAGTTGTGATATCTCAAAAACCTTGGATAGAATCATCACTTCAATCCTTGTTCTCATTCTGTCAGAATATTCTTCATCTGATCCCCCCATCCTATCCTCCATGACCTCATCGTTGGGAGGTTCCCATTAAAACCTGGGGCCTAAGGATAAAAAAATATCTCTTTCCCCTCCCCTATGGAGGGTTGGGGAGCCCTAGGGAAACCACTCTGTCTTAGAAAGCCAGAGGTGGGGAAACCAATATTTCGAAAGCCCATCTGAAATCCAAACTCGATATTTTGGACGGGAAAAAATAATCCTTGGAAGGGGCGCTTAAAGCAGCGCAGTCCCCGGAGGTAGGTTCCAAATGATTGTGCTTTCTTGATCATAGTTCTAAATTTATACAGGTCGTGTGAAGATAGGTCTTCCTTTTGGAATTATTTTTTCTTGAAAGCTTTTATGAGGGATCCCAATTTGGTGATGGGTGGGGATATGAATTTCTCCCTAGGCATGTATGAAGCCTGGGGATATCATTCACAAGCAAACCCCCTGGGATACCTTTTTGTTAACAAAATAATGATGGGGAAGCTATTAGATTTAAACTTCATAAATCTTTATCCTACTTGGAGGAACAAACTCACATGAAATGCTAAGGTAGCTAAGAGGCTGGATCGTTTCCTATTGATGGATGACCTGCAAACCTCTTTAACATTTTTCAGAAAATGGATTGGATTTGGGGGTGATTCTGATCATTTTCCCATCTCTTTGGAGCTAAAAGGAACCTGCAGGAAATATGGTTCCCATTTCAAATTCAATCTTGAGTGGCTTAAAGACCTTGCTTTCAACGCCTTGGTAAAAGACACTTGGAGATCGGTGAAAGTTGATCAGGTTCAAACACTTGGTCACATTTTCATAGGAAAACTTAAATGGATGAAGCAAGAAACACATGCATGGGAAAAGGAGAAAATAATAAAGGAAGAATTCGACCTTAAAAATATATAAGATACCCTAGAGAGCCCAAAGGGGATGGCTATGGGACAGATGAAAAAAGAAAAAGAATAAAACAACTAGAAATATCTAAAAGGAAAATTCTGAATGGAATTGAGGAGCAGTGGAGACTCAAAAGCAGAGCAATCTAGCTCTCTGTAAGGGATGAAAACACTAATATTTTTCAAAATTGTGCCAAAGGAAGGAAGAATAGCAACACAATCTAGGAAATGCATAAATTGGAGGGTGGGCAACCAAATCCTTCAACGAGATAGCAAGCTTGGGATGAGGCCACTTCAAAGGTATGTTCAGATGTACAGAGGAAGCCACGATAGAAAAATTAATATAGGTGCCTCAACACTTCCCTAGATATTTTGAGGATTATATGAACAAAATTCTAATGGACTCGGTTTCAAAAGGTGAAGTATAAGGAGTCCTCAAAAAAATGCAGAGAGATAAGAGTCCAGGGCCAGATGGGTGGACAGTCGAATTCTTCCAACATTTTTTCGAGTTTATAGGGGATGAACTAACTAGGGTGGTGGAGTAATCTAGAGTTAGAGGGAAGATTCACGATACTTTTAACTCAACCTTTCTAGCCCTCATCCCTAAAATTAGGGATCCAAATACTTTCGAGAATTTTAGGCCCATATCTCTATGCAATCGTATCTACAAAATCATAGCGAAATTCATAGCTTCCGACCTAAAGGATATACTTTCTAGGAATATCTCAAGAGAAAATTTTGGTTTCATGCATGGAAGACAAATTCATGAAGCTATTTGAGTTGCATAGGAATCCATGCATTGTATGGAAAAGAGTAACAAAAAAGGGATTTTTGTGAAGATATACCTTTCTAAGGCATATGATATAATTAGTTGGATATATCTTCATCTCCTTTTAACTCATCTGGGATTCAACATTGGCTTCATAAACTGGGTAATGGGATGCCTCTCAAATGTAAGTTTTGTGGTCCTAACCAATGGATCAGCCTCCCCATTCTTTCATAGTTAGAGAGGGTTGAGGCAAGGATGCCCTCTGTCCCCTTTGTTGTTCTTACTAGAAGTTGAAGGTCTTATTCAACTAATTGTTGTTACAAAGATAAGGAGGGAGATAAAAGGGATAGAATTTGCTACCAATTTATTCATTACCCATCTATTGTTCGTAGATGATATCTTGATCTTCAGTGATGGGGCTCGAGAGGACATTCAGCAGATGAAAATACAACTTGACATTTTCTTAAAAGCAATGGGAATGAGAATCAATGTGCAGAGATATTCCATAGCACATGATGGTTGCTCAGAGATGGAGTTAATCAAGGTAACTACAATCCTCCCTTTCGCGGTGAAGCCACCTGGGGACAGCATCAAGTACCTAGGGTTCTAATTAAAACCAGACAACTACAAAAAAACAATTAGAACTGGTTGGTGGAAAAAATTGAGAAGAGGATCAACCATTGGAGTTTTAAGTGGCTTTCAAGGAAGGGTATGTTGGTATTAATTAAATCAGTTCTAATGGTCATCTTGGTTTACTGGATAGCGCTCACATGGGTACCAAAAGGTGTTTTATCCCAAATTAGGAAATTATGTGGGTGTTTATTGTGGGTTGGTTCAAAAGAGGAAGGTGTCCTCCCTTGGGTTGCATGGGAAAAAATATCTATTCCAAAGTCTTGGGGAGGATGGGGTATAAATGACCTCACGATTTTCACATCTTCACTAGCTGCAAAATCTTGGTGGCGACAATTAACATTGGAAAATCTATAGATAGCGGTTTTAAAGAGAAAATACATCGATCATGAAGCTTTGGATGAGTGGATCCGAAGAATTGATAAAAGAACTTGGGATTGCTTCTTTGATTTGGAAGGCTACCTTGGAATCATTTGGAACCATTGAATAAGGACTTGCTTGGATGGTTGGGAACAGAAAAAAATTCAAGATAAGGGAAGATTTGTGGGTGGGGTGCAGTGGGAACTTCGCACTCCCAAGGGATATTACGAATATCTTTAACATACAAGGCCTTTCTTACCTCAACCAGATAGCAGAGCCACAGGAGTCTTCCCTCTGGCATCAAGGTTGGAAATTGGCGGATGCCCTCCATCTTCAGCCACAATGGTGGGATATATGGTAGTCATACATCAATGACCTAAATCGGTCCAACCTCAGATTAAGAGATTGTCCTGATGAGTTTTGTTGGGTCCATGCCCCTAATGGTCATTACTCCCCAAAGTTTGGATATGTATTTCTGATTGATAGGAGATTTCAGAGGGGGCAGGAATGGTAGTGGAAATCCCTCGAGAAGTTGAAAAGTCCAGCAAAATCAAGGTTGTTCTTTTGGTGCCTTCTCAAGAAAAAAGCCCCCACTTGGGACAATCTAAAAAAATGGAACAAAGTCGGTCCTGGATGGTGTTCCCTTTGAAAAAACTTAAAGGAAACTATCACCCATGTTTTCCTAACCTGCCCCTTCACCACAAAGGTTTGGGACACTACTTTGAATTTAATGGGAATTTGGCAGTTTTGGCGAGGGTCATCTCTCAGGGAGGCATGGTTCAACTGGTGGCAAGCCGATCAAGTGGTCAATCTAAAGAATATTCCACTCATCATCTCATGGGGGATTTGGCTAGTGATAAATAAGGGGATTTTTAGGGATGTTTCATATTCACCATTCCTAATCGCAACAGAATGTGTCTCTATCTTTACTTTTCTACCTCAGTCATCAACTCCTCAAATCCCACGAAATGTCTAGGAAGAACAGATTGATCCTAATATGCTCTGGTCCTATTTTGATGGTGCATCGGATGCACATAACAGATGTGGGGTAGGACTGGATATATATCTCAACAATCACAAGTTTTGGAAAGCTTCACTAGGCCTCGGGGAAGGAACAAACAACTTCGCAGAACTTCAATCTCTAAAACTACTTCTATGTTGGATCAAGGACTTAGGGATTGAATCAATGAAAAAATTTGGAGATTCGCTTAATGTTGTTAACTGGTTTAATGAGATACAAAGATGTCAAAATCACATTTTGTTCCAATTATTGAAGATATTTTAGAGATAAAAATGATTTTTTATTACATATCTGTTGTCACGTCTACAAGGAGCGGAATTCCGTAGAAAATTTCCTTTCCAAAGAAGGTTTGCAATGGGATTCGGGCATTTGTAGAATTTCATATTTCGAAGATGGGTTGATCCATGTGTCGGACCGCCCACCCTCTAGCAGATGATATGATTTTTCAAACTATAATTTCCTGCAAGGTTATAGTCTCATTATCTCCTCTATTATATAGCAGATGTAGTTTTGATTTTTGCTTATGTTTCTGATATCTCTTAATGGAACACTGGACAAATATTTCTGTTTTTTTCTTCGGACAGGTACTTATGTATATGATGTTGTTTTATCCATTGTATGGGGAGGCCTCTATGTTTCTTTTGCTTTCATATTTTTTAAAACTGGGATGATGCTAGAGTTATATCCATCTTTCCTTCGGGGATGATATGATTTACTTTAGTCCTCTTAGAGGAACAGTTTTTTTTTTTTTTTTGCAGCAATGTGAATCTATAACTTTCAGGAATTCTTACAACATCTTCAGATGTAACTTTTTATTTCCTTAATAAAAATTTTGATTTTTCCTTGGGAAAAAAAGCAATTGAATTGTTAATATGCAATGTTGTTGAGAGTGGTATTACCCGATTGTGGGTCAGAACACACATATTGGCATCAGAGCCCAGTTTCAACACTAGGTCTAAATTGGGCCAAACATTATAGGATGAACGCCATGTGTATGATGAAATTTTGAATGGTGGAAATGGTTAAAATCTCGTAAATATTCCATAACAGGCGCCATCAAAGGTATATATTAGATTTAAAGGAATTGCTGGTTAAAAATTGATGGGTCATGGGCTTGATTGAACCAAGTTTGATGTAGAATTAAGGAAATATAGGTTTCATAAATGTTTGAAAAAAGTTATGATATTATGAATGGTATAAATTCACCATAGAATCATAATTTAAATGCTAACAAGGTCCAATAATTGATAATTGGTTCAATTTCATAACCATTTTGAAAGGAAAGGTTTAATTTATCCTCGGAGGGCTATGGTTCTAGTGTGGGGTATTGACCCCATGGAGAAATAAGGCTTTATTTTTAATAATTTTGAATGATTAATTTTAATTACATATTTAATGTAATTATATATGTTTAATATGTTTACAGACCCGTTTTTATGAAAAATTTTGATTCAGGCCAAAGCTATTAAGGATTAGAGGTTGAATTTGCGGATCAAAATTATTTTTCAAAACTATATATGCATAATCTGTGGCTTTAAATAAAATTGTGAAGTTTATATATATGTGTGTGTGTGTGTGTGTTTCTATAAAATAATATTTTAGTCCTTCGTTGGAAAGCATAATGGCCGATAATGTATAGTAGTGGCGCATTGTAGCAGTGTCATGAGGCCATGAAGGCCGTGGTGGCACAGTAGCATGGTGCAATGTGGGCATGTGGACGTGTGTTGAGCCTAAATTAATTAACATGCCATGGAACCATGTCGAATCAAGGTGGAACTATGATAGTGGAACCCCAACTATGGCATTAGTCAGGGAGGGGAGGTATGCATTTGATATTGGCCATCATATGATGCCACAGCATAACTGCTATCAGATATGAGGGATGGAACCCTTAGTTGGAAGCTTAATTTCATGCCCCCCCACCCCCCTTTGTGATTTCAACGAGGGAAGGGGGTTGGCATTGCATTCTAACCATCCATTTTTCAATGTGTCTCCATTTTTTGAGGTTAGGGGCCTTACGTCAGCACAGAGTTGGAATTTTATTGAGGGAGTCTAGGACGTGTGTTGAAAAGTGTAGCTAGGTTTGGTCTTCATAATGAATAAGTAATTATTAATTTATGTAATGAATAAGACAAAGATAATTAAATTTATTTTTTAATACTTTCCTCATGGTGTTTCATGAGAAAGGAAGTTTTATTATAGGTCAAAGACTTCTTCTTGATGTCTTTAGGGGTTGTTCATCTTGTCATAAATGTATAATTTAGAGTCATGTATATGAAGTGTTGTTACATTTTTAAAGACAAATATTGATGTAATTTGTATGCTCCAATACCTTGTCAAAAGTGATCCTTGCAGACGACTCAAATGAGTTGGATACACTCCTTATCAAGTCGGCTCACCCACAGAATTGTCAAGTAGGCCTAGAAGAGGGACAGTCCATATAGACTAGTATGTGGTTTCATTATAGACCAAGAAGTTCGAATCAATTATGCAACTCAATTCGAAGTCAAGGACTGAAATGTGATGCGAAGAGAAGTTCCATATCAGGGAAGGGATAAGGAAGTTGTATCTTTGTCTTTGGGTCATATACACCTAGATCACTTCAGGACTGTCGAGGGTTACTTTAGGAAGAAACAGAATTGTGATATAATACGAAGAATAGTGCGAGGCAAAATCTGAAGCTAGGAGAAGGATCTAAGGATCTAAATTACAGTGTAGAAGAGTGTTCAACAAGGAAAATAGGACTGCAATCTCAAAGGTATATGCAAGGTAAAGGAGAGGCTAACAGACTTCAAATAACACAGAGAAGAGCTAAATATATACATCGAAGAAAGAAATATCTTTGTCTTGAGATCAAGGGTGTAGTAAAAAGACAGTGGAAGAATCTCTAAGAGACCGAGGCTAGAAGGGCAGAAAATGAGTTCACTAGGAACCGAGCTTTCCTAGGGCTAGTGCAGAAAAGAAGATCACCATCAGGAGCCTAAAACGAGCAGTGGCAAGGTCTTTGAGGCATACTAGTGTCAAGGGTCTATGTCATGGTTATGGTACTCGTCAATTGAAGACCTATAAGAAGAATTACTTTCGGGTTTTCCTCTCCAAGAGGGAGAGGTTTTGGCCCTAGCTTGAAGAGCCTAAAACTTTGTGTCTCTTTTGTTTTGATAATTGACTTGATGAAAGACATAATAAGTTAACGAAGATAAGATATAAGTAAGAGAAGCATAACAAGTTCAAAAATAATTATCAAGAAAATAAATTGAATTAAACACCCTAATTTCTCAACATGGTATCATAGCTAAGGTGTTGAAGACAAGAAAGGGAAGTTTAGCGAGAAGGAACAAGGTTCAAGCTTCAAAGGAAACAACAAGGATCAGTTTTTCTAGAAGACATCAAAGCAAAGTAAAGGAATCTACATTGAAGAGTCAATCTTTATATCTAAGAATATATTCACTCGTTCAAGGAGAAAAAGCCTTACTCAAAGGACTTATACAAGAGGAAAAGCAAGATCAAGGAAGTGATATTTATTTTCAAGGAATATAAATCTATTGAAGCCATTATTGAACTCATCATCAAGCCATCCTTGATCATCATCATCATCAAGGATGAAACGTGATCTAGCTTTTTTCACCACTCTTGAAGAAGCCAATCTAAGAGGGAGCTCTTGTTGCTATCTACATCATCATCAACAAGGAAGTTGGTAGAAGAAGAAAAGCATATACACAAGTATCTTTATTACTTCATCTGAATCTGTCAAAATGTATTTTTGCAAAGAAAGAATCAAACTAGTTGGGGTTTCAAACTTTATTGCGTGGAAGAAAAGGACAGATCTAAATCTTATTGAGAATGAAGTCATGAACTATATCAAAGGGTCGATAACTAAAAATTCAAAAGAAGATACTCAAGCTCATGCCAAATACATGAAGGGAGACATGAGAGCCCAGAGGATTATTATAGAATCCATAAAGGACTCTCTCATCCCCTATGTATCAAAACTAGAATCTTCAAAAGAAATATATGAAAAATTGGTGGATTTATTCTCGGTGAGTACTACATGGGAAGTAATATATTTGAGACAAGAACTATACAAGTTAAATATGTCAAGGGAGGAAGGAATATCTTCATATTTTATGAATATTTCCGAAATGTGAGATCAACTGCAGGATCGGGAGAAGTAATATGTGATAGAGAAATGACTACAGTGATGTTGAATGCTCTACCGAAGGGATGGGGAAACTTCACTTCAAGCATTTATGGGAAGAAAGAAGCAACACCATTCCAGGATTTATGGTCTCTATGTAAGATAGAAGAGACGAGGTTAAAAGCTAAAACTGATATAGGATCAAATGAAGACAATCAAGCCTATAAGAAAGGAAATATTTGGTAAGTTTGGTCCTTAGAAGAAAAGAATAAACATGGATAAGATATGATGTTATGGATGTAATGAACTTGGGAATATAAAAAGGATTTTCCCAAATCTAATAAGGACAAGAGGAAAAATGAAGAAGTGCATATCGTCGAAGAAATAGAACCAGATTCAAAGAATCCTAAGAAAGAAGAAGTGAAAGATCTTTACTATGATTAAGATCATCTTCCTCTTTAAGAGGTATATGTCGGTTGTAAAATAGTGTGTTATGAAGCATTGTATATTAGATAGATACATCACTTTATAATTGACATCATGATGGAAGCATTGAAGGAGGAGCACTAGTCATAGGAGGATGTTTGTAACACATTTATGTGACAACTATGCTATGAGATAACTGGTTTTTGGGAACCTCACTTAAAAACAACATTTATAGAAAGGTAGTCATCAAGATCAAGGGTCATCATTCAATAATCAATATGGAAACATGTGCTGAAATTTTCTAATGGATTCCTCTTTTGATTCACTAGTTAGAAAGAAAGCAAAAGGTTTCATCTAGAATCTAACTTGCAGAATTGGGATGACATATTGATGAAGCAGGTCAAGGGAATGAAACTCTTCACTCTAAGGAAACCTACTTTAGGATGACTCAAAAGGAAAAGAATGAGGTACATGTATATATATGCTGACATTAGATGTTGTGAAGCCATGTCATGTGGTTGCAGGTAGTATACTTCTGGCTTTAGAAGCATGATCAAAATAGAAAGCATAAACTCTTCTAATGCACAAGTTTCCAAAAGGCATGATATACACTAGATGAAATCAACATAATATGTCCTCATATGGAATATGAGGTGATCGTACATTATCAAGGAGTTGCTCAATGGAAGTTCCTAGGAATGAAATAAAACTATGTGGAGAAAGAAAAGGGAAGAGATCGTGGGAAGTACACCATGGAAAGAAGCAGTCAACATCAAAGGAACCCAAGAAGACTTGACTAGAAAATCTCCTGGGAAGATATGTAGACTCTGATAGAAGTCTCGAAAATATGTTGACCCTTGACAATACATATCTTTGGGATACGTGTCAATCTGTAAACGAAGGATGTTGATTCCTATAAGAAGATGTCATGATGCAAGATCATCACTAAGGTAAATTTTGATTTAAAAGTTCATAATTATAATTAAATAATATATGATGAGCTTATGCAGGGCTGCCAAAGGGAAGCATATATCTTCCACAAGTTGATAACCATATGGCACGATGAAATATCCTTGAAAGAAGTATGGTTTGAAGGAAAGAAGCATGGCATAAAGCTAGACCAGATGAGAAGATTGATGGATCACTTTCTGACAGATGACATGGATCTTTGATGAAAGTGATGGATGATATGTGCCCTATGTAGAGATCCCAAAGATGAATACTCTTCAAGAACAAATAAATTCATGACATTGAAGGAAGGAGTTGTTCATGAGCGGCTGGGTGTTTTCATCATTGTTGTTGCATGTCCCTGATTAAGAAGGAGTCGGGTAAGTTTCTTACTTAGAATAAACTTGGTAATTCCTAAGCCCAGAGGGAGCTTAGGTACATTCCTTGTATAGGAATGAGTACATTCCTTTGTGGAATATGTCCTCCCTAATTGAGAGGGAGAGATATACACGTCATTCTAGTCTTAACCTGGGAAGATAGAATGAAGGATTGGGTAATCATCTAGTACCTGATACTCTTTTAGGGTTGTATTAGGGCATCCAAGGAAAGAGTAGTCGTGGAAGGACGGATGTTCTTTGAGGACTGGGAATCCAATAGGAAGAATAGTCTTGGTGGACATATCTTGAATGAACTCGGGTGGGATATGATCCAAGAGAGACAATGATGACAGTGTCTACTCATCATTGGTCTTGCCAACGTTGTAGCTCAATTGTCTCGTGGAGAGATGGAGTTGTTAGTCAAGGCCTTGCACTATGAAAATGTTGATTAATATGATGCTATATAGATGGGATTACCGATCGAATTCTTCTTATGAGATTCTTCAGATTGAAAGTGACCATGCACCATTATGATTACATCCCTAGATAAGAGGGAGTGTTGAAAAGTGTAACTAGGTTCAGTCTTCATAATGATTAAGTAATTATGAATTTATGCAATGAAGAATACAAAGATAATAAAATGTATTTTGTAATACATGCCTCGTGGGTTTCATGAGAAAGGAATTTTTATTATAGTTCAAATACTTCTTCTTGATGTCTTTAGGGGTTTGTCATCTTTTCATAAATGTATAATTTAGAGTCATGTATATGAAGTGTTGTTAAACTTGTAAAGAGAATTATTTATGTAATTTGTATGCTCCAAGACCTTGTCAAAAGTGCTCCTTGAAGATGGCTCAAATGAGTTAGATACACTCCTTATCAAGTCATCCCACAAATAGATGTACAAGTCGGCTCACCAACAGAATTTTCAAGTCAGCCTAGAAGAGGGACACTCCCTATAAATAGACTAGTATGTGATTTCATTATACACCAAGAAGTTTGGATCAAGTCTGCAACTAAGTTCGAGGTCAAGGACTGAAATGTGATGCGAAGAGAAGTGTCATATCAGCAAAGGATAAGGAAGTCTTATCTTTGTCTTTGGGTCATAGACACCGAGATCACTTCAGGACTGTCAAGGGTTACTTCAAGAAGAAACGGAACTGTGATATAATACGAAAAATAGTGCGAGGTGGAATCTAAAGCTAGGAGAAGGATGTGAGAATCTAAACTACAATGTAGAAGAGTGTTCAACGAGGAAACTCAAACTGCAATCTCAGAGGTATATACAGCGTAAAGGAGAGGCTAACATACTTCAGATAACACAGAGAATAACTAAAGATATACATCGAAGCAATAAATATCTTTGTCTTGAGATCAAGGGTGTAGTAAGAAGACAGTGGAAGAATCTCTAGGAGGCCGAGGCTAGAAGGGCATAAAAGGAGTTCACTAGGAACTGAGATTTCCTAGGGCTGGTGCAAAAGAGTGCAAAAAAGAATATCAACATAAGGAGCCTAAAAGGAGCAGTGACAAGGTCTCGGAGACATACTGGTGTCAAGGTTCTATGTCATGGTTATGGTACTCGTCAATTGAAGATCTATAGGAAGAATAACTTTCGGGTTTTCCTCTCCAAGAGGTAGAGGTTTTGGCCCTCGCTTGAAGAGCCTAAAACTTTGTGTCTCTTGTGTTTTGATAATTGACTTGATGAAAGAGATAATAAGTTAACAAAGGTTAAGGTATAAGTAAGAGAAGCATAACAAGTTCACAAGTAATTATCAATAAGATGAATTGAATTAAACGCCATAATTTCTCAACAGCGTGAACCATCATAGGAGAATGTTAACGCGCCATCAGTTTGAGACCTGATGTTGACGACAATCATTGGATGAGGCAAATCTGGAATATGATATTTTTCGGGGGTGCGTTTTTGTGTTAACCTCTGTGCAAGTCTGAGGTCCAACAAAATTTCAACCATCCATTTCGCCGAGTGTGCCCAATCGATTGATCACGGGGGTCGGGGGGGGGCACAGGGGGTCATGCAAGGGTTATGTGGGACCTATCATATGTCTTATATATAAGTTATAAGGTGTGGCATGGAGGTAGGGATAGTAGGCCCTACACACTTTATTCTTTATAATAAAAAATTAATATGTTGTATGGTGTAGAGCAAGGTTAGAACCATGGGCCCTAGTTTCCACATTTCTATTTTCATTATATATATATATATATATATATATATATATATATATATATATATATATTGGGCATATGGTCAAAGAAGGGGGTTGGCATGTTGCCCACATGGAAGAAAGAGGCTAGAAAGTCAGTTTGCTTCCAATAAGGAACTGAGGAAGAACCTAAAGAGGGAGAGAACATCACAAGGAACATAGAAAAAGAAAGGGGTACAAGGACGTACAGGTACCTTTAGTAGGACAGTTAGGTTATAGAGTTTGAAAGATAGTCATAGGCTTGAGGAAAGCAAGTAAAATTAAAGTTTTATAGCCACAAGGAAGTTGGGAACATCTACCAGAACTTCCAAGGGTCATAATTTGCAGCTCGTAACTCAGAATTGAGCATATGACCAATCGTTGGAAAGATAATTTCAAGAATAATTTAATAGTGCACCCAAAATTTTGAAACAAGGTTTTAGTTTCTGGAGTATTTTAAAGGAAATTTACAAGGTTTTTACAGGTAAAATTCCCTAACAGGTTGCAAACTTCTGAAGAGAACATTTTTGAGCTCAAGCATCATAATTACATAATCAAATAGTCAATAGAAATTTATTAAACAGGAGCATAGTTTGCTAAATTCAGAATTTAAAGAAAAATTTGGCAACCATTTGCAGAGAAATCTACAAGTGAAATTACAAGAAAAATTGTATAATGGTTGATAGGAGTCTAGAGGATGCTCAAAGGCCTTACAATGAACAAGAACAAGTTAGGCTCAAAATATCGGCATGGGTAATGCTAATACTAAATCTAATGGTCATGGAGAAAAAAAAATTGAAGAAAGAGACCTTAAAGAGATAATGAAAAGTCTTAAGATGGAAGTGGTCAGATATAAAATTGATAATGAGAATCAAATGAGGGAATAACAATTTATTAAGAATCAAATTCTATAGAACCTTAACAAGATTTAGAGGGAATTGGACCAGCAAACTGAGTCCAAGTTAGCCTACAAGCACAATGTAGAGTTTAAGGAAAAAGGTGATGGAAGTTCAAGGCACTATCAGCACTATCAAGAGTGTTGTTTCTCAGCACTATCCCTCAGCTAGAAGAACAAGAAAAAGGGCTTAATTGGAGATTCTAGATCCATTTTAAAACAGTGTGCTATTTAATTAAATATGAAAAATAAATGATAGAATATAACTAAGAAAGGAGGCAAATGCACCCTTTTGGAATGTGCATTGGTAAATACAATGTTACATTTGTATATTCATTTTAAAATCACAGTTATGTAGTATCTACAACAGTGATGTAGCAGCGTGTGCAGCCTAAAATGCACTAATCTACCTTCCTTGATTCATAGCAAGTCCATATGGGCTTTAGCAATTGGGGTTACTCTTGGAACACGTGGAGTTATCACAATGAAATTTTGATTCATAGATATCAAAGCAACAAACTTGTAGCTCATGGATCTGTGTCAGATGGGTATACATATTCCAAATAACTCTTTACTCAAAATACAAATACAAAACACATTATCCCTTCTCTAAATTCGAACAACAACTAAGAATTCATGATGAAAATTAGCTTAAGCCTTAACCTTGGATATAAGTATCAGAATGGTGGAAATGAGGTATAAAGGATAAAGAAAGAGGATTCATATACAAGAAAAGTGGTGATGAAAAGATGGTACAAACAAATCCCCTTAGGTTCGTTGCTCATTTTTATGCAATGGATCCCCATGCTATTACCCAATATGCTCAAATTACATGCATTTGTTCAAAAAAATTTATTTCCAACACTTTGAACGTGACTATTAGAATTGTTACTTTAATAACACTAGACTTTTGCTCTTCACCAACTTAAGAAAGTATTATCTCTAATTCAAAAACTTACTTGATAATTGGAGATTCCCTAGCCATTTTGAAATAGTCTAGAATCTAATTAAAGATGGAAAAACATGTTGGAATAAAGCCAAGAAAGAGGCAAATCCACCCTTTTGAATTGTGCATTGGTAAATACATTGTTTCATTTGTATAACCATTTTAAAAACACAGTGATGTAGTATCTACAATAGTTATATAGCAACATGTAGATCCTCAACTGCAATACTTTTTCTTCCTTTTTTCCATAGCAAGTCTATGTGGGCAATAGCAATAGGGGTTGCCCTTGGAACACGTGGAGCTATCACAATGAACTTATGATTCACAAATATCTAGCTATAGACTTGTTGCATGGGATTCATATCAAATGGGTATACAACATCTTCCAAATAACTCTACTCATTATACAAATACAAAGCACACTATCCTTTCTCTAAATTTCAACCAAAATCAAACAAAAGCTAAGAATTCATGAAAAAAATTAACTTAAGCCTTAACCTTGGATATAAATATCAAAATGGTGGCAACAAGGTATAAAGGATAAAGAAAGAGGATTAGTATACAAGAAAAAGGGTGACGAAAAGATGGCAAAAACAAAACCCCTTAGGTTTGTTGCTCAGTTTTGTGCAATGGATCCCCGTGATATTACCCAATATAATCAAATTATATGCATTTGTTTTAATAAATATGTATTTCCAAGACCATGTGATTGTTAGAATTCTTACTTTAATAACACTAAACTTTTTCTCTTCACAACTCAAGTATTATCTCTAATTCAAAAACCTATTTAATTTACTATTTATTCTAAATAGAGTAGCATGATTCATCTTAACCATGAATTATTAAGAACCTAAATGTATTAAAAACTTTACACATATAGATGAAGTAACAGATGTCCCTACAAAATTATGAAGTACCTTGCTTCTCTTAACATGAGCATTAACAATGTAGTAAACAAACATGCATTCAAATGATTTTATCTAAACCAATTTGACAAGTAGAGATTAGGTGAGTGCATTTTTGCAGTGTATGGATTATGAAATTGCAATATACACCCATCAAATCAAGTTAGATTACTCTAGAAATCCAATAAAGTAGTCCAACATCAATTATATTACTTTATTTTTTGAAAATGCAAATTCATTTTCAACTTGGGTGAAAACATGTGGTTTGTCAAGCTTTGTTTAATGATTTTAGCAAACAATAATTCTAGAAATGTCAATTCTTCTAGCCCCACATACATGTTTTTCCATGTTAATTCGTCTTTTTAAGTAGAGCAACATTGATTTGATTGGATGGGGACATTGTATGAAATTTAGCTATCGATTTTATCCTCAAGTCATAAAATCAAATTTAAAATTTGATACAAAATTTCATTTAAAAAATTCTCATATTAGCTATTTTTCTCTATTGAGTTTACTTGAAATAATATTCAATATCAAGTACTTATTCTCTAAAAATCATATGAAATAATATAATAATATTTTTAATTATAGCATACATAGTAAATTTTCAATATTTATTTTTAAAATATAAATCATTAAATTGATATTAAATGTTTCAAATCCTTTTAATTCTAACGGTATGAAATAAATTTATAAATTTATTAGGCACTTGAGACCACCAAATTAGACATTTTGGCAAACACAAAAGACAATACTTAACATTATTGTAAGTGAATCTTTCAATTAAAGGAATAACAAAGTGTTAACTTCTCATTCATTTGCATAAATAAACATGTTTAATTTATAAGAATAAAAGAAGTTGCATTAACAAAGCATCCAAAAATGGAACACAATAATTTATAATAGAAAACCCTATTACAGAGAAAAAAACCTCTATTGAAATAATGGCCTTCATTACCAATTGTTATAAAACCTTAATATATACATCCAACATTGTAGCATTCACGGATCCACCTCCCTTGATTGTCAAGGAACTTTAAATAGAAATTTCCTTTATCATTCCAAATCATATTTTCCCGATTGCAAGTTCAATTTTACTTTCCATAGCCTCAAAACATATTTTACAAATAAAATCAACTATGTAATAAACATCACATATATTTGAATTTAGCAGGCATACAATAGTTTTGTGATTGCTAAACAGGGACTAACTCGGAAGCATTCCACACAAGGATCATTACAAATGTTTATCTGCATTCAATTGCTTGACAACCAAAGTTTATCTGCATTCAATTGCTTGACCACCAAACGAGTTATTATAGAGCAATTTACCACCTGACTAGTAAGTAAATTAATTATACCATCTATCATATGTAATTGAACTAATTGCACAATCCGTCAATATGAAAGTGAATTAATTGCTATTTTTGTAGTTATATATGTATACCATTCAGTTTGTTGGATTTCTGAGATGAAGTAATGATCTGTGGTTTTATAGATATCAGGTTTTAAACATCCATCAAACTTACACCTCAATGTCATCATAATAAGTGCCAGCTACTCTCCATTCAACCATAAGACAATAGATTACTCGACACACTTTTTAACTGTTACAAAATACTTTCAAAAATAGTTCAAATATATCATTGTAGCCTTCTATCATTGTTCAAATGTACCAATAGTAAAGCCTATTTTGGATTTTGTATGGAAAGCTGAACCAAGTTGTTGCATCAAAATGATTTTGACCTCTATATTTATTTTACTTGTAGATTGATAAGTGTGTATTATTATTATTATCCAATTTTAAGGTCACGGTCAAACCAGACACCAAATTGGTGTATGAGACCCCCTTGTTTATGGGACAAGGGACTCACCTCCGTGCAGCGATTTGACTGCTAAGTCTACGAAGACATACATACTCTACCCCCCTATGGTTTTGAACCTGTGACCTCTTAGAAGGAAACACATGCTCTTAACCATGAGGCCCACTCAAGATGTATATAGAATGCTAATGATAATCCAATTTTTTTAAAAATATTGTGTCATATTACATTTACAATACAACTTCGTACACCTATAAATTAAAGCCTCTCAATAAAAATTCGATATCTAGCACATAAATTCTGAAGTTACTTAGAGTTGCAAGTTTGCAAGTTGGCGATATTTAAAATAAAAACAAAAACATCCCACATGAAGAACAAGCAAGAAAAGGAAGTGTAAGAATGAATGTCAGAGAGTAACATAAATGCAGCACATGTCCTCTTTATAAGATGCGCAGAAGTGAACTAATGAGCTTTATTCGTTCATGTCCATGGTCAGAATGTGGTTACTCAATAATTTTTAATTGTTAAACTGCAACAATTGAAAATTCTAATGCAAATCTACCAAACCATGGTGAGAACGTGGTACGTAATAAATACCAGAGTTACTTTTGAACCTTCAGCCAACTCAAAATTGAAATTATTATAAAAGGTAAAGCTCCAGTAGCAAAACCATGGTTGTCTTTCTTCACTGAAATATAGAACATACAGAGAAAAATGTATATAATATCCCTATAAACAATAATCAAATATCTATGTACTTTTTGATACATTTGAGAGAATTCCTGAATAATAATCTAACAATTGTGGTTTTCATTTCATGGTAATGAGCATTTTCCAGCAGACTGAAAATGATTTGATGATGACCAGTTCTACAAAATTTCCCAAGTAACTCAGGAGATCTAATCTTTTCTTTCAATTGAAATATAAACATTTACTAGCAGACTACAAAAATGATTTTATGATGGTCACCTCTGCAAAAATTTCCCAGTTAACTCCAGAGATCTAATCTTTTAATTCAATAGAAATCCATTTCAATAAGTTTTTGTTACAATCAAATGCTCTAAACTTAGTGGGTCGGTTACTAAACTACTCTGAAAGAAAACTGGGATAACGTAAGTATTATATGGTTCACCCAATGTAGTAGAATTCACGTTCAGTGAATCGTTTTTACTGGAAAAAGATGCTTTAAGTTTGTATCCACAGAAGACTGGATTTGATATCGTATTTCTACACTCGAGTGGCAAACAACACAAAAAGTCAATCTGAACCATAAGACCATATTTGATGCCTGAATTATCAAGTAAGCATTCAGATATACTATTATCAAGTAAGCATTTAATCACAATCTCCCATGCCTATGGGATTGTGATTAAATGTTGAAAAGCATTCAATCAAAAGAGTATTTTGATCTCTGAACTCTACACAAAGGATTTGTATTGAAATGGACCATAATTGATGCTTTTCATCCTACTGGAGTATAGGAATTTCTTTCTGTATTTTACAAACAAGAGAAACCTAGTTATACCTTCAAAAATGTCACGCCACGAATTCAACTACCACATAATGATTTTACAAATATCCCAATCGTATCAAAAAATCACTCGCATGCTTGGTAACCTGCATCCCTACTTTCCAAAGCTGGCCTGCACGTCATGAAAGGTGCTAAAAAAGATTTTCCTCCCATGGGAAAGAATTAGTTCAAAGAGCTACACTCGTTTGGCCAGATCATGATGATTGGACAGCAGACTCTCAAATTTGCAGTCATTCCATCAAAAATATATATGGGGCATCAAGGACTACTTGTAATATGTCATTCTGTAAATTGGATACTGAGACACGATCAAAAAGTTTCTTAATAGACACCGAAATATGTGTCCCCTCCCTTTTAGGATAAAACAAGCGTGTTCTAACTTCAAAAACTATCCAGTTATCTATTCTTGTCATTCCACTGGGAGTAAGAGAGCCATAGGAAAAAAAACATCGAAGCATAAAAGCACATGCACATGAATCTACTATGGATTAGCAGTTGGTTGGATCGGGCCAGTAGCATTGTTATTGTACACTGTGCCAACACCTCTACCAACTTTCCCTCTTCTGCTATGGTAGTTTCTAGGGGACAGGCCGCCCTGGTCATGAAACTGTTTATGACCATCAGAATAGCTACCACCTCTGCCCCTGCGACTCCCTCTCCCATTAAAATAACTCCTACCTCGACCACCTCCTCCATAGCTCCGTCCACCTCTCTGACTTTGACTGCTTCTCAACATTCCCCCATTTCGCACATATTGCTGCTGCTGCCAAGAGAGCTGTAAATGTTGTGACTGCTGCATATCATGCTCTTGCATTTCTTCTGTAGATTTTGAAATAGGAGGCAACTGTTGATGTTGAGACTCCTTTTGTTCCACTTCATCATTAATACTTAGAAGAATCGGTTTGGTCTCAGTCTGTAAAATGCAAAAACCAGTGGTTTTTCAAAACTAAGTAAACCTTTAAAAGAGAGATAAATTCCACCTTTTTCCTCAGGCATGCCAAGCTACTTAAAAGTAAACACAGCACTAACACAGCTAACCATGCAATAATTTTTTATCTATAAATATTGAACTGATGATGGATAATGCTGATCTTTGGGTATTAAATTCACCTGCACATTTTCTGATGGAGTATTGCTCTCTGGAAAACAGTTTCCATCCACAACAGAGTTTGATAATTCATCAGTATCAACTGGAGTAAAGCATTCTTCCTCTTGATTAAAATGCTGTTGTGTGTCCGTCTGATCCTGCAAAAATTTTACAGAAGCAATTAAGTGATGTGTTAAAACTCCTCTTGATTAAAATGCTGTTGTGTGTCCATCTGATCCTGCAAAAATTTTACAGAAGCAATTAAGTGATTTGTTAAAACTTAAAACTAATATAAACGCTGGGGTGGCAGGAGGGGGAGGGATTCTCATTAATCCCGAAGGAATCATACAAGACAGATATGCTTGGGGCCTGGGAAGGAAGACAAATAACCAAGCTGAGGCTTATGGGTTATTCCTTGGGCTTTCTCTGGCTCAAAAAAAGGGCATCAAGTTAATGCAAACTCTAGGGGACCCCATGCTGATAATAAAGCACATGAGATACAACTCAGCAGCACAAAACATTATTCTAAACCAAATCATAAAGCGCTCCAAAGGCATGATCCCTCTCTTTGATCGAATTACATTTTTCCACATCCTAAGAGGGAATAATCAGGAAGCAGACAGGCAAGAAAATTTGCCCTGCTGGATGAATGAAGAAAGTAGTAATGTGAATGGTATAGATGAAACAATATTCATTCCTTAATCATGGTTAAGAATTTCAAAAATTTGAACGTGGAGTGTCCTCCTGGTAGGATCAAGAATTTCAGTAAAAAGAGACAATTTGGTTTAATTTGGTTTGCCTATTTATCCCCCCTGCTCCCCCCCCCTTTTTCCCTTTCACCATTCCGCTCATCTCCTCCCCCCATCCTCCCCCTTACCCTTTCTCCCTGGCCTCTCCCCTTCCCTTTACCCCGTCACACTTCTCCTCTGCCATATTGGACACCACATTGTAGCCAGCACTATCCCTTATCCCCCGGCCCTTGTCCCATCGCCCTTAAATTCCCCTGGCCCTTCCTCATGCCTTATAGCATCTTTTTGATTGAGATTTTGTTGCAGCGTGGATGCTTTCAATATGTTTGTCCTACACTACGAAACGGGAGGTCTCCCAACGTAAGAACTCAGACTTCACCTCCTCGTACCAGTAGCAGTGGTCGGCGATTCAGCGAAGGAACCATGCGAAATGGTCAGTCCGCGCGAGGGACGAAGATGTGGGAAAGGATGAAGGACGCATCAAAGAGAAGAAAAATTAATGTGGAGCATTGGGATTTTAGCATCACAAGTACCCCAATTCAATCCTGGATCAGAGTTTGGACCAGGATCTCCTTTAAATTGAGTAACAGTATGATCTTCTACTTCAGTATTTGGTCAGTCTCTGCTCGGGTGTTTTATGTTAAGGCCCAGCGGCCGTGGCAAAGGATCCTGGGCAACCTGCGTAATGTCAATGCCAGAGTTTTCGACATAGTGGAGGTGAATTGTATTGAGCGTAGTTGGGGGGAGGTGTTGGGCATCGAGAAGGGTGGCAACACAGTCGCTAAGCTAGCTGGTGACTCGGCACTAGTTATTCTTGTCTGTAAGAAGCATAATTGGAGCAAAATTGGGTCCAGGGTTCGCAGCATCTCAGTGGGTAGTCGCTCTGGTCGCTCCCCTGCAGTCAAAATGAATGTGAGGAGCAATTTTGAAGAACACTAGGTGTCTAGTTCTTAGGGCCATCGCCAACCTCGTTCGGGTGGGTCGCCGGGGCATTTGGCACGGGAGGGTGGAAGACTTAAGCATACTTACAAAAGCTGAGAGAAGGAGCATTTGGAAATCAAAGAGAGTTTGGCAATGGTGCAGAGATGCATCCACCAGCAATAGAAGGAGGCATTGGAAATGCAGGAGCACCAGATCGAGAAGAATGAGCACGTTCGGCAATTGGAGGGTGAAGTGGATGCTCTAAGACAACAAATTGAGCACCTGAAGCTCAAAATGGTTGAGAACATCCCAAGGACTATCGAAGAAGACATTGGAATTGATCTAAACAATCCAGCACCAATGGAGTAAAAAGTCAATTTGTCTGTTTCATGCATGTTTTTTGATGGCAAACTTTACCTGTAAATATTTGCTAAACTAGTACTGCATAATGTATAGCCATAGGCTAATAACACGGGGAAAATTTTTGGTTTTTTGGAAAACGATACTCTGGGAAGGGATGAAAAAAATGTAATTCAAAATACCTTAGCAGGCTCAGCACTTCGATGTGAATTTCTCGGTTTTTGGTCGTATACAAACGCGGATTAATATATATCTACTACTCTTTCTGGTTTTAAAAAAAAAAACTAATATAAATGACCCTTGGGCCAAACAATATAATTACACAATCAAGTTATTTTGATGCAGGGCTTACCGTATCTATCATGTCCATTTTTCTAGGGTAACTATACTAAATCTGGATAAGTAGATTCTTTATAGACTCTTCAATGGAATACCCAATTGAAATGAAGTTTCATCATGCATAGTAACGCAAAAGTATTTTGTTGGCATAACTAGTGAATCAAAAGCATCTGAGAAATTGCAAAACAATTTGAACCAAAACTGATAATATGAATTTGTTGGCAAAAGAAGCAAGATAACTAAGTTCACAAAAAACACAACCAAAATTACTGATTTGGAGGCCATACTAACTATTCTCCAGTGGAATAATCTTCATATGTTGGGGAGTGAACCAGAGATGTAATTTTTGAAGATGTTCTATGCTTGATGCAAATTTACTTCAAACACGATATCAAATAGCAATCACATAAACCTGAAAGTAAAGTGCTAATAGATAATACCAATAGATCGAAGGAAGACAAGCCAAAAATTACACTTAACTTTTGATCAGCAAAATGTGTGTTGTGGTGCATTACGGCAGTCAACCGGATGCTTAACCAGCAAAGTCTCCTCACGGTCAGCCAACCAGAAGTGTCACACAACCCTCAAGGCAGCTCCACAAAAGTCAACAAAAAGTCAACGAAAGTCAACATTGTCCAGTCAATGCAGTCAAAGCAGAACAGCAGCAAAATGTCAACACATAATGTCAAAGGTCAACGTCTAGCCTCGGTATATGTGCCAATGAATGCAGCCTTCAGAAATCAGAAGTTTGGTGAAGTTTTGACATCAAAAGGACCAAGCGTTGACCAAAGCCAATGTTGGTCAAATCTGCGCTAAAACCCTAGACAAATTTGTACCAAAAACCCTAGCTGTTGTTCCACACATGTGAGAAGAAATGCCTCCAAAAGGTGATCGAACCAATCAAACACAAGAGAGAAGTGTGTGATGAGTGGATGATGAAATGACCTCCAAGTCTGTCCAATTTATATCCATCTGTGAGGGTGTGTGACACATCTATTAGGGCTCCAAGCCTACGTTACAATTATGGCCGACCTTGCACATAAGTGGAATAAATTCAAAATAAATGTTCTGCTCATCCGATCAAGATGATCTTTAGATCAATCTTGCACTTCTCCGAAAGAGGAATCCAATAAAAATATTGGCATCATCATTTGATGAGTACAACATGGAGTTTGGACCTAGTTGCCCAAAATTAACACTCCCTCTCAACTAGGGAGAACTCCATCCACCAGTGCCATACAAACATCGTACATCATCCCGTCGTAACTTTCTTTGTTGGCTTCTTTATTTCAAATGGTGAGTCACAAAGACATCACTCCTAGCTGACCTGAAATCAGCTCAGCTGTCTGAAACCTCTATAGGACTCAAAGGAGTCTCATATACTAACCTGAAGTTAGTTTAACTGACCCAAAGTCAGTTGGAGGTCTGAAACCTCACTTGGACTCCAAAAAGTCATATACTAACCCAAAGTTAGTTTAATTGACTCGAAGTCAATTGGAGGTCTGAAACCTCACTAGACTCAAAAGAGTCATATACTAACCCAAAATTAGTTTAACCGACCTGAAGTCAATTGGAGGTTCGAAACCTCACTACTCAAAAGAGTCATATACTAACCTGAAGTTAGTTTAACTAACCCGAAGTCAATTGGAGGTTCGAAACCTCACTAGACTCAAAAGAGTCATATACTAACCCGAAGTTAGTTTAACTGACCCGAAGTCAGTTGGAGGTCTGAAACCTCACTAGAGTCAAAAGAGTCATATAATAGCCCGAAGTTAGTTTAACGAATGTTGCGAATATCAGCATCGAGATAAAATCGGCAAGTGTCCGGAAAACCAAAAAATCGTAAAAATCAGGAAAATATCGGTAAAAATCGGCAAACATCAACAAAATTAAGATACCATTAAAATATTTTTAAAAATCGGCAAACATCGTCTAGGCCAAAAAATTGTGATTTTGAGATAAAATCAGGATGTTATCCAGATGTTCGCAACACTGAGTTTAACTAACCCGAAGTTAGTTGGAGGTCTAAAACCTCACTAGACTTGATCCCAGATCAAGTGGTTTAACACATGCCATCCTAGACATAAAGAGTATGGCAATCTCTGATGCGTCCATCGATCTTGCTATCAGTCTCTATCCACATTTCCCACCTCATTGGCCAAGATGAGAGCTACTTCCCATGAGTCCGGAACTCCATGGGTAGGATGCATACGGGACACAAATCAAAGAGAGATGAACCAACTCAATATCATCACGGTGGGGCAGAAGCACACCAGCAAGGTTCGGCAAGCCTAGCCCTATGGTTGCTTATAGCTCCAACAAGCTATCCCCAAGGCCCCCTGGAGCTCCCAAAGTTCATTGTCCAACAAGACCCTCGGAATAGGGTCGTTCCACGATTCCAAGATTCTCACGGAAGGTTAGGAACTTGACCTTCCCCAAGGGCTTAGTGAGAATATCCACAACCTGCTCATCACTTCCTATATGATTGAGCCTTACGATGCCTCGCTGTACCATATCTCGGATAAAATGGTATCTGATATCAATATGCTTGGATCGATCATGGAACACGGGATTCTCTGACAAACGAATCCCACTCTGGTTATCACAAAGGATAACGGTGGTATCTAGCACATGCCCGAACATCTCACTGAAGAGCTTTTGCAACCAAATAGCTTCACTACAGGCCATACTCACTGCAATGTATTCGGCCTTAGTGGCGCTCAAAGCCACCGACTTCTGCTTCCTGCTTATCCAAGATATCGAAGCAGACCCAAGTGTGAAGTAGCATCCAGATGTGCTCTTGCGATCCACCACACTGCCAGCCCAATCGGCATCAGTATATCCATGGAGTCTCAAACTCCCGATAGTGTATCTCAGCCCATGGTTTATCGTGCCCCAAAGATATCTCAAGAGATTCTTGGCACCAACCCAGTGAATGTGATGAGGATCAGCCATGTGTTGACTAAAAGTGCTCACTGCAAAACATATGTCCGGACGAGAGTTCACTAAGAACATCAATGCTCCTACGAGTTGACGATACTCAGTAGAATTTCCCAATGCGGGCCCAACAGCATTTCCACACAACTTCTTGAAGTTGAGTTCCATTGGTGTCGACACGGACTTACAGTCCACCATACCAAATCTCTCCAACAGCTTCACAATATATTTTCCTTGAGAGAGGAAAATCTCGCCAAGTCTCTGCCAGACCTCCAAGCCTAGAAAGTACTGCATCAGTGTTAGGTCTTTCATCTCAAACACAGAAGTGAGCTCCCTCTTACACTAATGAATGAGAGGGTCAACACCTGTCAGGAAGAGATCGTCCACATAGAGAACCAGAATGAGAGGCTTTTCTCTATCAACCTTGAAGTAAAGGTTTGGATCAGCATTACTTCGAGTGAAACCCAGCTTCATCAAGTAGCTATCTATCCTCTCATACCAAGCCCTGGGGGCTTGCTTCAACCCATAGAGGGCTTTCTTCAACCTGCATACATGAGAGTCTCTATCCTAGACTTCGAACCCCAGAGGTTGCTCCACAGACACCTCTTCCTTAATCGAACCATGAAGAAAAGCGGTCTTCACATCCATCTGATGGAGACTCCATCCTTGTGTGGCAGCAAGGGCAATAATGGATCGAATGATGCTATAGCGGGCCACAGGTGCAAATATATCATCATAGTCTATGCCTTCCTTTTGAGAGAAGCCTCGAGTAACAAATCTTGCCTTGTACTTTTCAGCACTACCATCATATCCATGCTTGATCTTATAGAGCCATTTCGAGGTGACAACAGCTTTGTCCTCCAGTCTCGAGACCACATCCCAGACATCATTCTTCATAATGGACTCGTACTCTTTGTGCATAACATCCTTCCAGACTTGATGCTTTACAACTTCTTCAAATGATCAAGGCTGAGATTGTAAGATTGTATTCATGTTTGCTAGATACCCTTGGTATCTATTCGGCTTCTTGCTTTCCCGGAATGTCCCCCTTGGGGCCATGTCTCTCGGCATCCTCGAGAGTATCCCTGAGCCATGAGGGTCTTCTCTTCATTGAAGGAGGTGGATCAATAGGTTCCATCGGTCCTTCAACATCGGGCATCATCTCATCCTTCAGCTCTTCCTGCTTCCATGTTCTTTCATGATTGTCTTCCTTGGAGCTAGGAAGATTTATCACTTTGCTAAGGGAAGCGTCTTCATCAAAGGTGACATCGTGGCATATCTCCACTTCTCTTTCGGCACAACCCTAACATACACCTTCATGATCATTTTTTAATTCGGGCATCCCTGTCACCACCTTCCTTGCTTCAGGAAGGGCTTTGTAATGAAGGTGTCCAAACCTCTGGTGCCATAATTTGGTTTGACGAATTATATCACATGTCATAGCCCCCAATGGACTTCCTCCAACCTGGTAGAGTGTATCAACTCTAAAACCAATAGTGAGAGCTTCATTGAATCTCTTCTTCCAGATGCGTACCTTTCCATCAACGAATGCCACCTTGAAACCTTTGTCTTCCATGGCTAAAATAGACACAAGGTTCTTCAAATCAGGTACATACAATACATCTTGCAAACGGAGGACTTGACCTTGACATAAATGGAGGGTCATAGTCCTTGTCCTTTTCACGAGATAAGTGGCATTATCTCCAAGGATAATTTGCAGATTAGTTTCCTTCTCAATCAAATCAAAGAGGGCTTCTCTAAAATCAGTGAGGTGCCTTGAAGCACCACTATCAATCAACCAGACATCCAAGGTGTTGGGTGGAGATGCAGCAAAGAGGGCAGATACAAGAATGAATTCATTTCTTTTATTGTCAACAACATTAAATTCATCATACCTGGAATTTCTTGGCCTTTTGAAAGGTTTCCCAATTCCATTACGACCAGAGGGAGCCATCCTCTTTCCTTTGAACCTGTTGTTCCTTTGATTGCCATTCCCCCTATTGGTGTTGTCATCATCCCTTGGAGAATCCCTTCTATTAGGGCATTCTCTAGCAGAGTGGCCAAACGTGTTACATGCGTAGCATCTTCCTTTCTTTCCTTTGGCCCCTGCTCTTCCATGGTTCCTCGAACCATCATTGTTCTTCTTCTTAGCACGAGCGGTGAAGGCAGCATTACCTTCATTTTCATATTCCATCATTCTTGTCTCCTCTTGAGTGCATCTCGACAATAGTTCATCAAAATCAAGAATCACATTATTATTAAGAATGGAAGTATTGAATACATGCCATTCAGAGGGGAGACCTCCAAGCGCAATGAGAACCATTTCTCGATCAGCTATGGTTTCCCCAATAGCGAGAAGGTTATTCCTAATTTCGGTCAACTTCAGAAAATAGGATCAAACGGATTCATCCTTTCCTTTTTTGAGATTCTTCAATTGGTTCTTAAATAAAAGAACTCGATTTGCATTGTTAGCCCTAAACATGTTGACTAACTTATCATACATCTCCTTAGATGTGCCCAGCTCAGAGATGTAAGCAACCAGAGTTTTATGGATGGAATCCCGAATAATCAGCTTAGCTTTGATTTCCACTTTTCTATACTTTTTCTTTGTGGCAGCAGGTGCAGATGGAGGCTCTTGGATTTTTCCCTGCACATAGTCCATGACATCTTGATCTTTCAAGACCAAGTCCAATGACATCTTCCAAGCACGATAGTCAGACTTATCAGTCAACTTATCATCAGCTTTGAAGCAATTATAATTTGAGATACCCATGGGTCATTGACAAATGCTACTTCTTTGGTGATTTCTCTCAACACAAACTTGGGCTTTGTCTTCACCTTAGCTCTGATACCATGTAAATTTTTGAAGATGTTCTATGCTTGATGCAAATTTACTCCAAACCTGATATCAAATAGCAATCACATAAACATGAAAGTAAAGTGTTGATAGACCAATAGATTGACGGAAGACAAGCCAAAAATTACACTTAACTTTTGATCAGCAAAATATATGTGTTGTGGTGCGTTATGGCGGTCAGAGGATGCTTCAACCAGCAAAGTCTCCTCACGGTCAGCCAACCAGAAGTGTCACACAACCCTCAAGATAGCTCCACAAAAGTCAACGAAAGTCAACGATGTCCAGCGAACGTAGAACAGCAGCAGCAAAAAGTCAACGGGCCAAGTCAAAGGTCAACATCTAGCCTCAGTATATGTGCCAATGAATGCGGCCTTCAAAAATCGGAAGTTTGAGGTCAAAAGGACCAAGCGTTGACCAAAGTCAACGCTGGTCAAATATGCGTTGAAACCCTAGACAGATCCGTACCAGAAACCCTAGTTGTTGTTCCATACGTGTGACAAGAAATGCCTCCAAAAGGTGATCGAACCAATCAAACACAAGAGAGAAGTGTGTGATGAGTGGATGATGAAATGACCTCCCAGCTGTCCAATTTATATCCATCTGTGAGGGTGTGTGACACATCTGTTGGGGCTCCAAGCCTAGATTACAATTCTGGCCGACCTTGGACATAAGTGGAATAAATTCAAAATAAATGTTCTCCTCATCTAACCAAGTTGATCTTTAGATCAATCTTCCACCTCTCCAAAAGAGGAATCCAATAAAAATATTGGCATCGTCAATTGAGCAGTACAACATGGAGTTTGGACCTAGTTGCCCAAAATTAACAAGAGAGCATAGATTCTAAAAGAAATAGACAAAAAATGATCAAGATCCAAGATGATGGGTGGTGTTACCAGTGTTCCATGGCGACGCGTCCCCCCTAACATTAGAGGCCCCAAGGATAGGCCCCACCATGCTCGTAAGTAATGCGCGTCACGTCCTACTTAGAGTCGGTCACCTTAGTAAGTATACTACTTGGCTACAGAGCTTTCAACCTTCGGTTCACACCAAAAAGCGATTAGAAAAGCCCTCCCTGTCCCTTATAAATCTGTCCTCTCTCCTACTCCATCTCCCATGCCCATGTTAGGCCCCCCTCGACTGGTGACAACCCATTGAGCCATAAGCTAGCTCTTCTATTACTGCATCCACTTGGGAATCTAGACTTAGAAAACTCCATATCCTCCAATCGCGGAGCCCAATAGAGGGTGGGGTGCACGCACCTCACGTTTCCAACACACCTAGGACGAGGGAGGCCTAAGGAAACATTTCCCCACGTCCCCCTTTTGAGGACATGCAGGGAGACGCAAGGGGAAACATTTCCCCAATGTGGGGAATTCATTTCCCCAAAAGGGGTGCTTGTGGGCATCCCCCCTCAGAAAGGGCTAGGCATCCCCCCTTAATTTTGCTTCAAAACGATGATTATGAGTGGGTAAGCTTAATATTCAACCCTAGGGCCCTACTAATGTTATGTAGTTAATGGTAATGTTAAATTATTATAGGATTCCTTTTACTTAAATTTTTAACATTATCATGAACTGACTTGGGATGTTTGAGAGTGGTTCCAACCTCGTTAGATTTCATAAGGAGAAAGTAGAAATTTAGATCTCACTCAAACTCCAATAGACTTAACAGTTTTTCAAGATTTCAAGATTGGGAGGATTGCAACGTTTCCATTGGATTTTGTCATGTACAAGGTTATGCAATTCATATTTAATCAAGAGCACCAAGCACTTTATATACCATAGACTGTCTCTTTGACTCATCGCTCTTTACTACTTTTGAGTTTTAGTATATCAATTTGCTATTCCAGACTTTAGATTTTAATATATACTATAGTCTATTTTGCTTAGTACTAATTAGATTCCAGAATGATGAATTTTAATTTTAAATCAATTTACAATCTAGAATGTAACGCTCTGATACCAATGTAATGAACTAAGTTCGTATACACAGAAGAATACTCATAAGATCTGGTATATAAAAATATCCATTAGAGGACAAATATATTATATAAGAAATGTATAAAATAGATGAGATGATTACAATGAGGGTGAGAGTCTGTGTATATACCTAGGCAGGTGTCCCTTCGTGAACGGTCATGTCTTTAAGACATGCCTCTTCTATACTAATCATTAGTTAATTAATCATTATTAAAATTAACAAGATTATATACATTTATATTATTTATATTTATATTTTATTCATAACATTGTCTTCTTCTTCGAAAAATTGTCCTCAAAGCTTATTGTTGATAAGGCATATCATTTGTTCTGTCTTTGTAATCTATTCGTATCTTTAGGAATTCTTCGATCTATCAACTTTGTTGATACTAGGTGATAATATCCTCTAAGAGATAAACAAAATAGTCGAACTGAGAAGGGATTTGACCATCCTAAATCAATCTTATGCGGAATCTTGTTGTTACTGGAAACTTGAGATGAATTGTTATAACAAGACTAGATTGTGCAAACTTCAGTATTCTTTAGAACATAAGGTTGTTGTTTCAGTTCTAAGTGATACAGATACATAACTTGATTGAGTTATCTACTCTTGTGATTCAAATGTCGATAAGGAATTCTTTTGGTTTGACTTCCCCTTATCAAGTGTGTGGCAATTTTCTAATTTACTTCGGGTACTGAGGTTGTTGAGTTGGGTACAAAATCTTCACTTGGAATTTCCATCGTTTGAACTGCAACAACTGAATGTGTTTTTTCTTCAACCAACTTGTCTTCTTCTTGAGTTGTGAAATTTACTAGATCGGTATTCATTCATTTATCTTCAAATTGGACTATTACAATTGGAGAGGTTGATACTTTGCCTTGAGTAAATTGTTCTAACTTGTCTTTTAGCTACTTCTTGTAACTTTTAAGCTTCTTTATTTGCGTAAGAAGGTTTTGATTATGATTCCTTAGACGTGAAAATTCTTCGTTTTTTGAATTGTTGACTTTGTCCTTAGTATCCTTCTCTTCATCTTTTAAACTTTTGATTTGTTCAAATAATTTTTTATTAAGGTTCTTCAAATGTAAATTTTCCTCTCCTTGTTCTAATAAGTGCTTCTTGAGTTCCTTCTTTGTGACCTTAGTCTTCTTGACTTGTGCAAGTAATTTTTCAACGTGGTTCTTGAGGCGAGAAATTTCTTCGTCCTTTTCCATTACTTCCTTGTAATGCATAATAGCAAGATCTTTATATTTTTGTTGTAATGTTTTCTTGATTTGCTGAAGTTCAGCTATTTTTTTCTCTTCATCTTCCAATAGCAATTTCTTGGTACACTGGATTACATCCTTTTGTACGGGTGATGATGGGCTTTTAACTTGCAACTTGGATTCCATTTTCTTCATTTCCTTATTAAATCTACATGTTGTCACCCAAATGTTTTCATTAATTGTTCTATATCTCTTGCTAACGATTGTTTTTGTGTATTCGACTAAAGTAAAAGTTTTGTAACATTTTGTGCAGACGACATTTTGATTTCTAAATGACTCCTGACAATTAGGAAATCCTTCTAAACAAAAAGGACATTTTGAAAAGAAACCACGGTTCTCTCCAGCACGCATCATTTGTTTTTTCTTGAGTTTTTTTAACTCTTTAGCCTCTTTTTTAATTCTTTTACCTTTTATAGCACCTTTTCCATTTTTTCTAAATATTTCTTCTATACTTCGGCTTAAAAAAAACCTCCTTTATGCAACTTGGTAATATAATAATATATAATGCTTATATTATAAATATTAAGTAATTATAATTATTATATTGAGACAATATGTTATCCTTATAATCCTTTTTAATCTCTTCAATACCTATATAAATTCCTCTACCTTATTATATAATGATATATATATATATATATATATATATATATATATATATAGTTTAATTCTGAAACGCCAATGTTGGGAGGTCATTTGACTTGTGTGTACGAATAGTGGTTGCAAAATCTTCGGCAAACTGTATAATTAATCTGTCAATCTCTATGATGGGGCATAAGATAGGCTCAAAATGAGATGGGATGGAAGTGGTATTTGTGGTGGCATGGAATAACTTGGTTTAACTAGGTTGTGGTTGTGGCGAAGGACGCAACACCAGTGGATAGGACAACAACCTAGGGCATGACGGTCAGGTGTGGATGCAAGTTTAGACGTGGTCGGACTGTGGTATGGCAGTCGGTAATTTTTGCAGGGTTTGTTGCAGAGGCGGCGACGAACTGTAGCAGGAAACGAGCGAGACTGATATTGATGGTGCAGTGGAAGACAGCTCTAACAGAGGGTTGATACGGAAATAATCTTCAGCATAGATGGGTTGGTTGTGTGCAGCAACAATGGAAGGCTTAGGGCGAAGAGATGATGGCTCGGCAAAAGGATGGATGCATGAATCAGAGGCAGGAGAGGTGTTATGGAATATTCTCTTTCTTTTATCGTCATGGCTCATGTTATTATTATTATTTAATGGCCAAGGGCCGCTGACGAACTCAGCAGCGGAGAAACTCCAAAAATTGTAGTGAATGCTTCAATCACGATGGCAACAAAGTTGACGATTTTTATGGTCAAAGACCTGGATCGGAGAGTGTGGCTCTGTGCAGCGATTAAGCGGCCGAAGGCTCGAATTGCTCTGATACCAAATGAAGTGAACAAATTTCATACTTATCGTTAAATACTCCAAAAGACTTGGAATATGAAAATATCCATCGAGGAAACAAATATTATATTGGAAAGTATGAGGAATGATGATGATGAATGTTACAAATGAGGCCTGCTTATATACCTAGACAAGTGCCTCTTCACGAAAGGTCATGTCCCATTTAGACACGCCTCTCCAACCTAATTACTAATTAACTAATCATTATTTATTGGTTACATTATTTATATCATTTTTTTCATAACAGTAATGAACAATGTTAGTATACTCAAAAAATCTGGTATAAAAAACTATCCACTATAGGAAATATATTATATAAGAAATCTATAGAATATATGAGATGATTAAAAAGAGGATGAGGTTTACTTATATACCTAGGCAAGTATCACTTCATGAAAGGTCATGTCTTTAAGACATGCCTCTTCTACACTAATCACTAATTAATTAATCATTATTATAATTAACATTATATTTTACTCATATCAAACTCCAGTAAACTTAACAATTTTTCAATATTTCAGGATTGGGAGGATTGCAACGTTTCCATTGGATTTTGTCATGTACAAGGGTATGCAATTAATATTTAATCAAGAGCACCAAGTATTTTATGTACCTTTGACCAACTCTTTCACTCGTCCCTCTTTACTATTTTTTAGTTTTAGTATAGCAATTTACTATTCCAATCATCAAATTTCAATATCTACTAGTCTATTTTGCTTAGTACAAATTAGATTCTAGAATGATGAATGATGAATTTTACTCTTAAATCAATTGAGAATCTGAACTGACAAATTTAATTTTTAAATCAATGTAGATTCTAGAATGGCGAAAAATAAATGATGAATATGGATCAATGTATTTCAATATTGAATCTCGTGGTCTATGGATGAATGATGTATGTATCAGTAAGAATGATGAGTATGGACCAACGTATTTCATTATTTAAATCAATATGTATGGATCAATGTATTTATGCTTTCATTATTGAATGTGAATTTGAAATATATATATATATATATATAAAGGAAAAAATTATATACCCCGACATCTCCCAGTTCCACCTAAATTTCCCTAAAATTTGAGGGTATTCCCACACATCCCCCCTACACGTCTCCCTGCACCTGCATCTGTTGAACCCTTGGTTAAACTGAGGGGGGGGGGGGGGGGGGGGGGTGAATCATTTTAATGCAGTCATGTTCTTATTAATATTTCTTTTATACTCATTCACATCATTATTTTGTGATCAACTTAATATACAATGGAACAACAATCTCAATAAGTGAGCAACAGGTATTAAGCAGAATAAATACAGAGTATCAACACATAATCATCATACATATAGACAACAGATATAAGTGGAAACCCATAAGGGAGAAAACCACATCTTATTATTGTTGTGATGCAAAGGCAAGCTCCAACTCCCTCTCACCACTGATTTTATGTAGGCTCCTACCTACAAGAGGCTACAACCTCAATTCTGCAAGCTACAACTTGCAAGGAAGCTCCAACTCCCATCTAATTTTTGCAGGCTACAACCTACAAGGGGCTCCTACCTCCGCCAGCTACAACTGGACATTTATTAAGCTACAACTTGATATGGAAGCACCAACTTCCTCACTGTACCATAAAATCATATACTGATTTACTTAGATATCAACGTTGTTTTTCTTTCTTCTCTGTTGTCCTTTCAGCCTTCATATCTGCCCCTATATTATCTCTGGATCTTCACAGCTTCTCTGTCTACTCCTTCTTCTTCATACGCTCTCTCCCATATACTTCTCACACTCTCTCCCTTCTTTTTTTTTATGCATATCTTTGTGATATCATTTATAGAGTTCACCTCATGACTGTTTGTATTCCACAGGGAATTCGAAGTGAATAGGTATGACTCTTTGCCTTCCACCTTCTAGTTTTCTTCCCTAGCACATTCAAAAAAATATAACAATATGTATAATTTTCAATATTACAGTGGGGTATTTCTTTGCCTACGGAGACTTGCCTTTGCACCACAAACAATATAAAATTAATTAAAACATTTACATTTACATTTGCAAAAGATATATCTCATTCAACCCTTTCAGTTCTTGGCTAACTGTATGTTTGTCTTTTCTGCTGTTGTAGTGTAACAGTTTTGCATACTCTCCTGCTTTCTGTGCATGTAGAATGCATTTCCCAAATTATGTTCTAAATCTGGCAGCTTTATCAATGTGGAAGCTTTCTTCAACCTTCATGGTTCCAACCATAGCTAAAATCTACTTTGCAGACTTACCATATGAAATGATCTTGTTAAACCCTTCGGAACTTATCACATTTAACTATCGGAAATGAATAATTGAAGCCTTTTAACCAATGTTCAAAACTTCGGGATTAAGGTCGGAGCTCAACACTTGATAAAACTCCGTTAAATAACCCTTTTGGAGACAGTATTAAAACTTTAAGGAATGTTATATAATTACGCTTTAAGCAAAGTTTAAACCCTCTCTCGGCGATATAATAATAGACCTTTTTCTTTTCATTATTCCCCCGAATGAGAACCCTTTTCAAATCACATTACTATAACTTTTAATTCTGACCTCACAGCTTATTAACATGCCCCCATATTTCATTCTCATTCAAAAGTCAATTTTTAAAATTGAACCATATAAATTGAGGCCCACAACAAATCACCTTACCTTTGGACCACGCAACATTTCCTCCGCTGACTTTGGAATAAATCATATGAATTCGGTTCACCACTTGCCATATAACTAAACCTCACAACATATATTAAACCCCTAACTTCATATAGTACTCTGGCCCACAGCAACTATACCACTTACCAGTGAAAAGGACGCTAGCCATACATGGAGTTAACGAACCATCAACTTGCAATGTGATTGCCCTTGGATCCCTTGCCTCAATGATCAAACGCAAATCGCAATTTCTTAGCTCCGGTGGTTTAACATCCAAAAACTTTGCGAAATTTGTGGTTTTGGATTACCACCACTGCCACGCGTCCACTGCCGAATGCTATCGCATTTTTTTTCAGATTCCGCTTACCACTTTTGAGGAATGCGAGACTGTTGGTTTCTTGGTTCAAAACTACTCTCTCTTTTCATCACTTACTTTCGCTCCTTCAACGCTGAATCCGACTTCCGGATTATAATCTCTTAATGAACGGGTCTCAAAACAACAACTCTGCACCTTATTTACCTTCAACCGCCTATAGTATATACATATCAGCGCCATCATTCTCCATTTCGCTTCTGTGAAATGAGGTCCCACCCTTCCACCTTCGATTTTGTCCTTACTGCTGAACACACACCTTCAACATTCCAACAGGGTTAAACAAAAACCTCAATCCTTCGCCAACACATCACGCAACCACTCATGAGATCGATCCCTTCAGTTTTGACGAGGTTTATCTCAATGCATGTTCGATTCCTTATTTCAAAGAGTCTTTAATCCTCTCGTTCACTGTTTGTGCTCAACAGAGCAGTTACTGCTTATAAAGGGTTCTTCCCTTCCACAATAGATTTCATTCATCTATCAACACTTGGAAATTTCAATTAGAATGCTATTCAAACACCCTTTTGCATCATCGATCCTTGCAGTAATCGATGACTGCAAATCTTCTCTCACTATTTCTTAGAAATATGTAACCCGAATTGCATTCAACCTCAAACACCATAATTAACATCGGTTTCTTCTTTATATGAAGAGTATTATCACAATCACAGGCAGGATCTCACTTCATCCCCCCAATTTCAGAGGTTAGACATACAAATAATCAATCACAAAAACCCTCTTGGTTCTGGCCAGATATTCATGTCAATGGCCCTGTTTTACAATTGGTCGTAGGCTTGACAAACAAAACTCTGGTTGTCCTATTCTACTCCTGTTTGCAGATCTGCTACTTCTGCTTCTTTTCTCCTTTGAATGACAGTCCAGGTGTTGCTCATGTCTTCTCCTTTGCCATCAATGACAAGATTTCCAATGGTCTCCCCCTTTGGCATTGATGGCAATACTCCAATGCTTCCTCCAGGACTTCCTCTGCTTGCCTTTTAGAAGACCATTTCTTCTTTTGCTTGCTTTTCCTCCCCCTTTGACATCAATGGCAAAGAGTTGCACTTTTCCCAGTGTGGTTTCTATCTTTTCATAATACTTTGATCTTGAGGACCAATTCCATGCACTGCTCCATTGCTCTAACTCTTTTGTGACAATTTATTGACTGCTCTCCCCCTGGAATGATGCTTTCTTTTCATGTCAGAGAGTAACATCTGCAGACACTACCCCTAGTTTGTCTCTTAGATATTCAAATGGCTCTTTAGCAAGAGGTTTTGTGAATATGTCTGCTGTTTGTTCCTTTGTTGGTACATATTCCAACTTCACTACTTTTTGTGCTACTTGTTCTCTGAGGAAATGGTACTTAATTGGGATGTGCTTTGTTTTTTAATGAAATACAGGAATTTTTGATATACTTATTGCACTTGTATTGTCACATTTGATTGAAATGGGATCATCCATGCTTACCTTCATGTCTTGGAGAGTCTGTTTCATCCACATTACTTGTGTGCAACATGTTGTTGCTGCTATGTATTCTGCTTTTGTTGTAGATAGAGAGAAGTTTGCTTCTTGCTTAGCCATGCCACCAAACTTTTTCCCAAATAAAATGCACCTCCACTTGTGCTTTTCCTGTCATCCATGCAGCTGGCCCAATCTGCATCTGTATATGTTGTCAAAGTGAAGCTTTTGCTTTTTGGGTACAATAGCCCATAATGTGCAGTTCCTTGTAGATATCTGAATATTCTCTTGATTGCTAGTAAGTGATTTTGTTTTGGTGCTGCTTGATATCTTGCCACAAGTCCTACAGCCAACATAATGTTTGGTCTAGAGGCAGTTAGATATAGTAGACTTCCTATCATGGATCTGTACAGTGTTTGGTCTATATCTGCAGATCCATCATTAGCACATAGTTTGCATCCAGTAATCATGGGAGTTGACACAGGTTTGCAGTCTTCCATTTGGAACCTTTTCAACATCTCTCTTAAGTATTTTTCTTGTGAGATGAATGTTCCTGTGTTCTTTTGTTGAATTTGAAGTCCTAAATAGAAGGTGAGCTCTCCAATCATAGACATCTCAAATTCTGATTTCATTTCTTCAATAAATTCTTTTGTTAACTTCTCTTTGTTGCTGCCAAACATGATGTCATATACATATACTACTACAATTAGGAGTTCATTTTCATTTGCCTTTATGTACAAATTGATGTCTACTCCTCCTTTCTTAAAACCTTGTTTTTGCAAGTATTTGTCCAGCCTTGAATACCATGCACGAGGAGCTTGTTTTAGACCATATAAGGCTTTCTTTAATCTGCACACATAGTCATGTTTATCTGTTAATGAGAATCCTTCAGGTTGTTCCATGTAGACTTCTTCCTCTAGATCTCCATTCAGGAAGGCAGACTTCACATCCATTTGATATACCTTGAAATCATGATAACATGCAAAGGCAACAAAACATTCTGATTGCTTCCATTCTGGCTACAGGGGCAAAGGTTTCATCATAATCAAGACCTTCAATTTATGAATATCCCTTGCATACAAGTATGGCTTTATTTCTGATTACCTGCCCTTGTTCATTCATCTTATTCTTGAATATCCATTTTCTGCCAATGACATTTTTCCCAGTGGATCCTGGAATTAATTCCCAGGTATTGTTCTTCTCACTTTGGTCCAGTTCTTCATTCATAGCATTTACCCAGTTTTTGTCTTTGCTGGCTTCTTCGAACTTCTTTGGCTCTATTTGAGATAGCAAGGCTAGGTATACTTCTTTTGTCTGTTCAGCACGTTATCTTCTTGTCTGGACTCCCACACTCTTGTCCCCAATGATTTGATCTTCTGGATGATTCTTTTGAGTGTGTCTTGAGGGACCTTTTGAGTTTAATTCAATATCTTCTGTTGTCTCGCTCAATTCATCATTATCTTGGTTCTCTTCTTCATGATCTTCTGGAGGATTGCTGCATCTTGTACTTCTTGTTCTGTTTGGTAGATCTTCATCAAATCTTACATCAATGCTTTCCACAATTTTGTGTAGTGTCTTGTTGTAGCACCTGTAACCCTTACTCTTGGTTGCATATCCTAAAAATATTCCTTCATCAGCTCTTGCATCAAACTTCCCTAGTTTTTCATCATTATTTTTTATGAAACACTTGCTTCCAAAGACTCTAAAGTGCTTGATTGACACTGGTTTACCATGCCATAATTCGTAAGGAGTCTTGTCACAGTTTGGTCTTAAATGAGCTTTGTTAAGAATGTGAACAGCTGTGTGTACTGCTTCTGCCCAGAAGGTTTGGGGAATGTTACTTTCTTGCATCATTGCTCTGGCAATCTGTTGTACTAACCTGTTTTGTCTCTTTGCCGCTCCATTCTGTTGAGGTGTACCAGCAATTGTAAATTGTTGTTTTATCCCATGTTCATTGCATAGGTCTACAAAATCATAGTCTGTGAATTCACCTCCTCTGTCTGATCTGATGCACTTTAGCTTGCATTCTGTTTGATTTTTTGCCAATGCCTTGAATATTTTGAATTTCTCAAGTGCTTAAGATTTATATTTGAGAAATGCCACCCACGTCAATCTGCTAAAGTCATCTATTATCAGCATGAATAAGATTCTCCACTTGGTGCTTTAGTTCTTGAAGGTCCACACAAGTCCATGTGAACAAGCTGAAGAGGTCTACTTGTAGACAGTTTCTCTTTGGTCTTGAAAGATGTGCAGGTCTGCTTGCCTAGTTGGCAGGATTTACATATGGTATTTGAAGGCTTCTTTATGACTGGCCTATCTCTGACTGCATTCTTTTTGCTCAGACTTATGATGTGGTCAAAGTTTAGGTGTCCCAATCTTCTATGCCATAACCATGATTCATCAAGTTTGCTTAGGTGACATGCTTTGTCCTCTTCTTTCACTATATAGACATCACTTTCTGTTCGAACACCTTTGATCAACGACTTTCCAGTGGTGCTTGATCTTACTTCACAATCTTGAGCTCTAAAAATGACTTCACAGCCTTTATCACACATTTGACTGACACTTAGCAGATTTGCTTTCAGCCCATCCACAAATAATACATCTTGGGCCTTTCCTCTTCCATTATCCAGACTGACTGAGCCTTTTCCTTTGATTTTCCCTGCTTTATCATTGTCGAATGTTACATTCCCAGATTTCTTTTCATCAAAGGTTACAAACTTGCTTCGATCTCCAGTCATATGCTTTGAGCATCCACTGTCCAAATACCATTGGTTTTTCTGATCTTGAGCTATTAGAGCCAGGTCACACTTATTCAACTTCTTTTTCCACTGCATGCATCCTTTTGTTTGGTACCTTTCCTAAGAGGATGGACCACATTCTCTGAGAGGGCATTTGTGACACTTGGGCCCGATTTGATGGCAGTCACAGCATTTGATTATGTTTCTGAATGAATTATGTACAAGAGTGAATTCTCCATTGTTCATCCATCTCCTTGAGTTTCCATACATCAGTCTTTTTCCATTCGTTCTGCACTCCTCGACTTTATGGCCGAACTCCTTACAGTAAAAACAATACCCATAAAAACAATTAGCGTATCTAATGAAGGGTTGTCTTCTCCATCTGTTAGCTTGAGGTAGTCTTTTCACTTTTTGCATCCTTCTTTGGTTGGAATTGATTCTCCTTTTATGACAATATGCAGCAATATGTCCCAGTTTGTGGCAGGCATAACAAGTGACATTTTTCATAGGGGGAAGAATCTCCTTTGATAGCTTCCAAATTTTATATATTCAGGAGTATATGAGCCTTTTTCAGTTGACTGTTTATTTATTTCGTTCTTTGTCATTTGAGATTCCTTCTTGTTTCTGTTTACTTCATTGCAAGCTTGTACTTTTGTAGGAACCTTCTGAGTTGCTTCATTATCCTTAACAGCTTTTACAAAAATGATATTCCTGTTATCTTTTTCTTTGACTTTACTTGTTTCTCCTTCATAACCTATCCCAGTTTTTATCAGAGGAGATCTTTGAGCATCTAGTATTTTATTCAACTTATCAGAGCTTGTCATTTGAGTGTTTATTGACAATTTCCTTTGGGTGTTTTATAATTTCTTCCTCAAGCATACTACTTCTTCTTCCAATTTCTCTTGCTTCTGAATTGTATCCTCAATTTTCTTAAGTAGAGTGTCTTCTACCTTTTTGGCTTCTTCAAGCCCTACTTTCAACTGAATGAGGTCTTCTGAATTTTGTTCTTCTCTTACATATTTGAAGAGAATGTCTTTCTGTTTTCTGCACTTTAGTTTAAGTCTGTCTATTTCCTCCAAGGCACTTCTTAGCTCCCCCTCAAGATCAACTTCACCTTCTTCCTCATCTTCTAGAAGGAATCCTTCAAGCTCTTCCTTGGAATCAATACAAATTCAAAGGTTCCTTCTTCATTTGAGGTTTCATTTGAGTTTTCATATGCACTACTATCTTGCAGAGCATAAAATGATTTTCTCCTGTATCTATTCCCTTTCTGCCAGTTCTTTGATATGGTTTTCTCTATATCTTGAGTCTAATTCTTTGTCTTCTTATGAGGACACTTAGATGCGTAGTGTCCAACTCTTCCACAGTTAAAGCATTTAAATGGAATTTTACCTTTATACTTGCCTGAGCCTCTATCCAATCTTCTGACAAATTTGGCCTCTTCTTCATCAGAGCAGGAGCATGTATCTTCTTTTTCTTCTTTGTTCTTCTCTGTCTTAAAGGCTGCCTCCCTCACATTTGACTTCCTATGTGGCAGTCTCATCTCATAGGCTGTTAAGTTTCCAAGTAATTGGTTCATGGTCAAAGTTTCCTAATCAGTTGTTTCTTCTATGGCAGAAACCTTGGGGTTAAAGCTGGATGGTAAAGATCTTAGAATCTTTTGAACAATTACACATTCTTTTATGGTTTCTCCTAGAGCTTTCATGTTATTCACAATTTCTGCAACCCTTAAGAAGAAGCTGGCAATGTCTTCATCATCATTCATTTTTATATTTTCAAACTGAGCTCTATAGACTTGTAGTTTGGATATCTTCACCTTTTTGTCTCCCTCATGGATGCTTTCTAATGTATCCCATATTTCTTTGGCAGTCTTGTAGTGCATTACTTTGATAAATTCTGCCTCACACAGTCCACTTAAGAGTGCATTCATGGCTTTGAAATTAGCCATAAAATCTTGTTTAGCTTCTTTCTCTGTGTCAGAATCCTTTGGGGCATATCCCAACTCCACAGCAGCCCAAACTTCTATTCCTAGAGACATTATGTACGTCTTCATTCTTATTTTCCAGAAGGCATAGTTTGTGCCATTGAACACAGGGGCTTTATTTGTTGAGCATGCTTCTAGGCTAGCCATCTTGGGGACCTCGGATCTCCTTCCAGTTGTTAAACTGATACAGAAGGAACCTTCTCTGATACCAATTGTTGAACCCTTGGTTAAAATGAGAGGGGGGGTGAATCAGTTTAATGCAGTCATGTTCTTATTAATCTTTCTTTTATACTCATTCACATCATTATTTTATGATCAACTTATTATACAATGGAACAGCAATCTCAATAAGTGAGCAGCAGGTATTAAGCAGAATAAATACAGAGTATCAACACATAATCATCATGCATATAGAAAACAGATATAAGTGGAAACCCATAAGGGAGAAAACCACATCTTATTATTGTTGTGATGCAAAGGCAAGCTCCAACTCCCTCTCACCATTGATTTGATGTAGGCTCCTACCTACAGGAGGCTACAACCTCAATTCTGCAAGCTACAACTTGCAAGGAAGCTCCAACTGCCATCTAATTTCTGCAGGCTACAACCTACAGGAGGCTCCTACCTCCGCTAGCTACAACTGGACATTTATTAAGCTACAACTTGATATGGAAGCACCAACTTCCTCCCTGTACCATAAAATCATATACTGATTTACCTAGATATCAGCTCTGTTTTTCTTTCTTCTCTATTGTCCTTTCAGCCTTCATATCTGCCCCTATATTATCTCTAGATCTTCACAGCTTCTCTGTCTGCTCCTCCTTCTTCATACACTCTCTCCCATATACTTCTCACACTCTCTCCCTTCTTCTTTTTTTATGCATATCTATGTGATATCATTTATAGAGTTCACCTCATGACTGTTTGTATTCCATAGGGAATTCGAAGTGAATAGGTATGACTCTTTACCTTCCACCTAGTTTTATTGCCTAGCACATTCAGAAAAATATAACAATATGTATACATTTCAATATTACAGTGGGGTATTTCTTTGCCTACGGAGACTTGCCTTCGCATCACAAACAATATAAAATTAATTAAAACATTTAAATTTACATTTGCAACAGATATATCTAATTCAACCCTTTCAATTCTTGGCTCACTGTATGTTTGTCTTTTCTGCTGCTGTAGTGTAACAGTTCTGCATACTCTCCTGCTTTTTGTGCATGTAGAATGCATTTCCCAAATTATGTTCTAAATCTGGCAGCTTTATCAATGCAAAAGCTTTCTTCAACCTTCATGGTTCCAACCATAGCTAAAATCTACTTTGCAGACTTACCATATGAAATGATCTTGTTAAACCCTTCAGAACTTATCACGTTTAACTGTCGGAAATTAATAATTGAAGCCTTTTAACCAATGTTCAAAACTTCGGGATTAAGGTCGGAGCTCAACACTTTATAAAACTCTGTTAAATAACCCTTTCGGAGACAGTATTAAAACTTTAGGGAATGTTATATAATTACGCTTTAAGCAAAGTTTAAACCCTCTCTCGGCGATATAATAATAGACCTTTTTCTTTTCATTATTCCCCCGAATAAGAACCCTTTTCAAATCACATTACTATAACTTTTAATTCTGACCTCAAAGCTTATTAACATGCCCCCATATTTCATTCTCATTCAAAAGTTGATTTTTAAAATCGAACCATATAAATTGACGCCCACAACAACTCACCTTACCTTTGGACCACGCAACATTTCCTCCGCTGACTTTGGAATAAATCATATGAATTCGGTTCACCACTTGCCATATAACTAAACCTCACAACATATATTAAACCTCGAACTTCATATAGTACTCGGGCCCACAACAACTATACCACTTACTAGTGAAAAGGACGCTAGCCATACATGGAGTTAACGAACCCGCAACTTGCAATGCAATTGCCCTTGGATCCCTTACCTCAATGATCGAATGCAAATCACATTTTATATGCTCCGGTGGTTTAACATCCAAAAACTTTGCGAAATTTGTGGTTTTGGATTACCACCACTGCCACGCGTCCACTGCCGAATGCTATCGTATTTTTTTTTCAGATTCCGCTTACCACTTTTGAGGAATGCAAGACTGCTGGTTTCTTGGTTTAAAACTGCTCTCTCTTTTCATCACTTACTTTCGCTCCTTCAACGCTAAATCCAACTTCCGGAATATAATTCCTTATCGAACGGGTCTCAAAACAACAACTCTGCACCTTATTTACCTTCGACCTCCTGTAGTATATACATATCAGCGCCATCATTCTCCATTTCACTTCTGCAAAATGAGGTCCCGCCCTTCCACCTTCGATTCTGTCCTTACTGCTGAACACACACCTTCAACATTCCAACAGGGTTAAACAAAAACCTCAATCCTTCGCCAACACATAACGCAACCACTCATGAGATCAATCCCTTCAGTTTTGACAAGGTTTATCTCAATGCATGTTTGATTCCTTATTTCAAAGAGTCTTTAATCCTCTTGTTCACTATTTGTGCTCAACAGAGCGGTTACTGCTTATAAAGGGTTCTTCCCTTCCACAATAGATTTCATTCATCTATCAACACTTGGAAATTTCAATTAGATTTCTATTCAAACACCCTTTTGCGTCATCGATCCTTGCAGTGATCGATGACTGCAAATCTTCTCTCACTATTTCTCAGAAATATGTAACCCGAATTGCATTCAACCTCAAAACACCATAATTAACATCGATTTCTTCTTTATATGAAGAGTATTATCACAATCACAGGCGGGATCTCACCTCATCCCCCCAATTTCAGAGGTTAGACATACAAATAGTCAATCACAAAAACCCTCTTAGTTTTGGCCAGATATTCATGTCAATGGCCCTGTTTTACAATTGGCCGAAGGCTTGACAAACAAAACTCTGGTTGTTCTATTCTACTCCTGCCTGCAGAACTGCTACTTCTGCTTCTTTGCTCCTTTGAATGATATTCCAGGTGTTGCTCATGTCTTCTCCTTTGCCATCAATGACAAGAATTCCAACAGCATCCCCTAGTCCCAACGTTTTGGTGGAACATTGGTGGGTAACCCCTAGAGGAAATTTTCCTCCTATTTTGATCAACATACCAACCAGTAGCCCTATGTTAATCTACAAATAGCTAGCCTCAAAGGCCCTTCATCCATGCTCTGATCAATTATTTATTTCATCTAGCTTACTTAACAGATTAAGATGGATTATCTATTATAAGTTACATTAACCATTTTTTAATCAAGTTCTTTCATTTAATGTTTAAGGGCATTCCAGTATGGATCACAAGTTGAATTGGATGATAGACCACTTTTGACTGTATTATTGTTCTGATGATTCACCTTGGTGGCTATTCCTTTCCCCTAGTCCAATGTTACATTCTGTTAGGCCTTTCTTTCCACTGTCCATGAGGGTCACAAATAGGAGGCATTGAAATTGTGTGTCCGTGGTAATCCATACTTAACATTTTCCATATTTTTCTTGTATTGACATCCCTTCTTCGGGTTGATTACTAGCTGTCACCAATATTGGTTCCATGTTTTCCTCATTCTCAAGTAGGGGCTTGAAAACTTTTCCCTAAGAGGTTGATGTAGTAGAAAGAAAAGAAAGAGCATGATCCATGACGATAAAATGCAAAAAATTGGTTGGAATATAATAAAGTGTATGGACAAAAGCCTAGCTTGAGCTCTACTCCCCTCATTAGCCCTCACCCAATTCTTAGTTAATGCATGGGCAATCAAAATGAAAAGAACTTTAATATTTCAACCTTGTTGAAGAATAAATTTCTCATCTTTATAGGGAAACTTATGCATAAATAAATAAAAGCTTGTAGCCCAAGCTATGCAAGAAAAAGAAAACCAATGAAGAAAAATGTGCACAAGGGTGGTGGTAAAAGTAGGGTAAGTAAAGGAATAACCCAATCCCCACAATTGTTCCCTCTCCACATTATAATGTTCAAGAATTATGGAATTTCATCGCCAGTACAAAGATTGTGGCATCCTCCATGAAATAAATCCCCACCATGCCATTGACTACTTACACCTATTGATTGATGGGTCAGCCTAAGAAGTGTTCCTCTCCTTAGGGTTGGAAGCACCTAATAGGTCCATTAGATAACCCTCCCATATATAAGCATGATAAATTGTTTACAAACCCTGAGCTAGGAAGAAATTTGAAGATGATGCTTGTCTGAAGTATTTTTGTGCCTTTTGCATTAAATATGACCCACTATGATACACTTATATCTAACCTATGGTGATGATCTCACTTGATTTTTTGAGGGTATGATTCAAATGCTTTCTCCTAGGTATAGCTACCATCCCTTGAGGGATTGTTTGAAACTTCTCCAACACTTCAACTAAGATGTCCAACCCCACTTAAGGGCCCTCAAAGGCACCATAGCCAGGACATTGACCACTTTATGAGGAGTATTGACCTTCGGATTTATCCAACATTGATGATGACCTCCTCCTTTGTTAAAATTGGACAACTAGGTCCAAACTCCATGTTGTGATGCTCAGATGAAGATACCAATATTTTTATTGGGTTCCTCTTTTGGAGAGGTGTAAGATCGATCTAAAATTGATCTTAATCCGATGAGCAGAACATTTATTTTGAATTTATTTTTAATAATTTCAAATATGTGTAGGTCGGCCTTAAAGTTTTACACCCCCAGCAGATGTGTCACACACCTCAGTGATTGATATAAATAGAGTCAATGTTGGAGGACTTTTTCACTCATCTCATCCTCACACATCATCTCCTCCTCTGATTTAGTACGAGCTCCTTGGAAGCAGTTTCAGTTCACACGAGGGAAAGAAGGACGAATTTACTGCAGCTAGGGCTTCGACGAATTCACTGTAGCTAGGGTTTCCATGCAAGTTTGACCAGCGTTGACTTTGGTCAACGCATGGTCCAAAGAGGCTGAATTTTGGTGGAGACTTCGATTTTGTAAGGCCGTACATATTGGCACAAGAACCGAAGTCAAAAGGTTGATCAAAGACTAAGCTGCATTGACTTTCTCGCTATTGTCCTGTGTTGACTTTTTTGGACAACATTGACTTTTCTGGAGTTGACTTTGGGTTGACCGTGTGGCTGTTTTGAGGACTGTTGTGACACATGTTGGGTTGTCTGACCAAGGAGACTTTGCTGGTTGAAACATCCTATTGACTGCCATAACGCACCACCACATTTTTCTGTTTCTGGTTTGTCTTTTGTAGATCCACTGGTATGTTCTATCAGCATTTTACTTGATCATTTATGTGATCGCTGTAGTGAAAAGTAAAGTTGCATCAAGCATAGAACATCTACATAAATTTACATCCTCTCCCTCCAAAGCCTAGAATGTTGCACATTGAAGCCAAGACGTTGCTTGCAAGATGTACCCCAAAGACTACAAGATGCCCCCAGACTCGCATTGTACCTCCTTGATGGTCGTTACCCTGTTTCTAGACCAATTTGATGATGATGATGATGATGATGATGAATTGAGATACCTATGGAAGGGATGGTACACCTTTCTAGATGATGACATCATGTCCTAGACTTATGATATCACCCTCATGAGGCTTGGAGTGATGACGTGGGCTTGGTTGATAATGACATGATGATGAGGAGGGTTTTACTTCAATAATGGACACCTTGTTGATGATAAGATGGTTTTTTTTACTGAGAAGCACTCTTTTAACCTAAGTTGCACAAAACAAGGAAACGGAAACGAGTTTTTGATGTTGAAATTTGGATACTAGAGGACAAGTGGTTCCCTAAGGCTTTGATCTTTGGCCTAGGGAAAAGTGTCCAAATGTATTTAACTTTTTCTCCTAAAGTGACTTTATAAGTGGTAAAGTCAAGTCTAATTTAAAAGTGACTTTATAAGTAATAAAGTTACTAAGTCTAATTTTAAAGTGACTTTAATAAAGTCAATGTGAAATTAGAAAGTGAAAAGTTACTTTGGAAATAAATGACAAAGAGGGTCTTTATTAAAGTGGGGTGAATTAAAAAATAGAAAGTGAGATTTAAATGCACATTTAATCTCAACCCTAGATCTAAAGCTATCTCAGCTATTGGATTTAGGGATTTCCCAAAAGTCACTTAGGGTTAGGTTAAAGGAGGAAAAGAAGAGAAAAGATCATTCAGTCTTTCATGATCAAATTGAGATAGGAGGAGAAGAAAGCAAGGAGATATTTTTGAGCAGAGAAGGCGGAAGAACGGTACTTTGGCACGCATACTGAGGCAGCTAGATTCAGCAAATTCATACAGCAAGTAGCAGCACGAAGTTCAAGGCAAGTGGTACGAATTTTGAGTGAAAACAGCGTTTATTGCAACACATTTTTCGAGGTCCGTACAATGGCAAAACAACATTGTTTTTCTTAATCCGTACATCTAACAGCACGCAAAACGAGGTCCGTACAGCATAGATTTCGAGGCAGCAAGTGGCAGAGTTTTCGAGCGAGGTCGTACAGTTGTTCCAGCATTAAAAACTTAGTATTATTATTAAAATTAAAATTAAAATAGTAAATAATAATAATTATTAAAAAAAAAAAAAAAAATTTAGTATGGTTATTATTTATTAAAAACTTAGTATTATTATTAAGATTAAAATTAAAATAGTAAATAATAAATCAAAAAATTAAAAAATTATAAAAATTAAAGTAATTGAAAAATTTGGTCGGCCTGTGCCTTTCCTTCCTTCTTCATTATTTATGGATTATAACCCTTCTTTTAATTCTTCATTCCAATGTCCTGAAGATGGATCCCCGTTGGGATTCGAAACGTCGACAAGTGTTTCGTGAGACTGTGGATAATCCGGCAAACTCTTCAGTAAACAATTACCACAGGAACTTGAAAACCAATGTTCCAGCATTGTTTTCGGTGTTGTCCATATAGCTTTAAAGGCTGTACTTATTTCTATAATTTTTATGTTTGCATTTGGCACGAAAATCGAGGCAAAGTTTGTGCACGATTTTCAAGATAAGTAAAAATACTAGTTGCTGGAATTTTTACTGTACTTTTCATTTCTCTGTAAAAGCAATATTCAAAAATAAAGAGGAGCTTTCGAACTGGTTTTCCCCAAGAGTTGTAGGGGGGTTTTCTAGGGTCATCTTGACCAAAAATCAGCGTGTCATTTTCTGTGTGTGGGGCTGAAATTATTTCTGAGTTTTATTTTTGCATTTTCCAGCACTTTGAAACTTCCAGAATTTGTGTTTTCAGAAATATTTATTATTTCTAGCTTGTTGAATGTATGTTTATGGGAATGGGCATTTAACTACATGGGAGTAATAAGGAGAAACTAATAGCCAGGGTTAGGTCAAAATTTCTACATGGCATAAGAGCTTGGGTCGCTGAAAAGTGCAGTTTGGGATAGCGAGTGAAAAATTACAGCAAGCTTATATTTCACACAGAAAACTGAACCTTTACCATAGCATTGAAATTTTCAGTTTGTTAGAACAGCAAGCATGTCTTTGGGCTTGAGGGTGGAGGATAGGTTGGATGGGCACAGCAACTCCAATACATGGAAGGAGAGAATGCAAAGCATCTTTGAGGAGGCAGAAGTCTGGAGTATAATGGTTCATACCCAACAGCGCCCTACAAATGTGTCTGCTGACCCTGTTCAGCTGGCATATTTAAATAAGAAGAATAACAAGGGAAAGAGACTGATTCTGGATGGTATTAAAGACCATGTCATTCCTCATGTGAGAGGAAAGAGACTTGCTCATGAGATGTGGACAACCTTGACCAATCTCTACCGTACCAATGAAAACAAAAAAAGGGTCCTAAGGGAGAAACTAAAGGCCATTAAAATGGCAAAGACTGATAGTGTTACTGATTACCTCACAAAGATCACTAATGTGAGAGATGAGTTGGCAGTTGTTGGAGAGGTCAATCCACCCATTGAGTTGGTGCAGATTACAGTGAATGGTCTTCCCAGTACATCGCTGGATTTTGCTGATGGGATTGTTGCACGGGAGACCCTTCCTACGTGGGAGAGGTTGTGGGATGATTGCATTCAGAATGAAATCAAAAAGAACAAGCTTAGGGCAGCCAAATTAGTTGAGGAGGATAAGGATGCAGCATTGTTAGCAAGGGGCAAGAAGGGCAAAGAAAAGAGGCAAGCTTCCACAAGTGGTGGTGGGGCAAAGGCAAAGGTAAAGATAAGCAGCAGATGAACAAGGAGAAGGACTATTCCAAGGTGAAGTGTTGGAATTGTCAGAAGATGGGACACTATGCAGTTGTCTCCAGAGAAGAAGAAGAAGGGAAAGAACAAGACCATGGCAGCATCAGCAGAGATAGATGACTTTTCGGAAAGCTTTGACCGGGAGTTTGGGTTCATTGCTTGTGAGTCCATTAGTGCAAGATCACCTACCACGGAGATTGAGAGGGAGTGTGCATTTCCCTCCACTAGCGGAGCATCTTCAGGTATTTGGTATGTTGACAGTGGGGCTTCACGTCATATGATAGGAGTCTATGAGTACTTCTTAAAGCTTTCAAAGAGTGGCACTGATATAGAGGTAGTACTCAGAGACGACAGGTTAGAGCAGTCGGTGTGGGGACATCGACATTTGATAGGGAACCCAAACCTCCCTTGAAAGTGTCAGATGTTCTATATGTGCCAGGGATGAGGAAGAACCTTATATCCGTCTCAGCATTGGAGGATAGAGGGTATGAGGTATTGTCCAGGAGAGGACAGGTGCTTATATATTCCAGGGGTGCACCAACTGATTCAGCTAGAGTGATTAGTGTACGCCATGCCAAGGTGTACAAGTTTGTGTTTCAACTCCTTTTGGCATTGAGTAGTAGTACCGACAGCAAAGCTAGCAGTTCAAAGCTATGCGAGATTTGGCACCGTAGGATGGGGCACATGTATCAAGGGGCCTTGAGGACATTGCAGGAGATCACCACAGGTGTGCCAGATTTCAGTTCTGATCACATTGATACATGCAAAGGATGTGCTATGGGGAAGTTTGCCAAATCCCCTTTTCCCAGCAGTGACAGCAGATCGACTGGGATTCTTGATTTGATTCATACCGATGTGAGCGGTCGGATGTCTCATGTTTCTTTGAGTGGATATGAGTACTATGTTTTATTCATTGATGATCACTTCAGGAAGACCTGGATTTATTTCTTGAAGACCAAGAGTGAGGTCTTCAAGCGGTTTCAGGCGTTCAGAGCTCTTGTGCAGACTCAGACAAGTCGAAAGATCAAGTCCCTCAGGTCGGACAATGGAGGGGAGTACACCCTTGGTGAGTTTGTTGATTATTGTGCGGAGGTAGGTATCAGGAGGGATTTCATAGTTCCTTACAACCCCCAGCAGAACGGAGTTGCGGAGAGGAAGAACAGATCCATCGTTGGGGCTGCCAAAGCCATGCTACATGATCAAGGGTTACCAATGTTTTTGTGGGTAGAGGCCTGCAACATTGCTGTGTATTTGCAGCAATGTTTTAAAAAACGGAATCGGTAAGCTACCAGGTCGAGGTAATGACTCGGTAATGACTCCGAATCAGTAATGACTCGATCGACTTGGTTTTTGTAAAAAATACATTAAATATTAATTTTTTGTACAAAAACATAAATTTAAAGATGGCATTAATCTGCTAATGGTGTAAGGCATCTCATATTCTAATGGTGTCTGCAGATTTAAAACAAAGGGACCTATAACTGTAAAGAACTTCAGCTTTTATTTGGATTGATGTATGTTTCCAGTGCTTAACTGTCCATATTAACTTGATTGTGATATGTTCAGAATTGAGTCAAATTACAAATATTTATGTTTTGAGGTATTATCTAAAATGCTTATTGGAGCATGAGGTGCATTTTTAGGTGAAATCTGTTGAAATGGTTGTGCATTCATTTAATCTATCTTTCTAGATAGTGAATTCATCAAGCAGTATGCAATTTGTTTTGTCTGTCAGATCAAAAGGCTTGGGAAGGGAAGTGTCTTTTGTCCACCAAACTTTGTTATGAAGTTGCAAGGACAAGAGGACAGAATTTTTCTTCCATTTTTGTGCTGTCAGGCTGAATGATATGGCTGCAGCCTCCAATATTTTTTTTAATTCAAATATAATTATTACTATTCAAAAATTTGCTTGTTAGACAACAATTTTAACATTTATTTGATAGGCTTCAAATAAATTTTGTTAAGCCTAGCTGTTTTCAATCTTCATTTTAGGTTCTCCAGATGTTCATCAGCATTCCTCTTTATGGCACTAATGTGGTAGTGGTATGACATCTCATGCTGTAATGGTGTCTCGACTCTCCAGGTTTAAAATCAGGGATTTGTAATTCTAAAGGACTTTAGTACAAAGAAGTGTTATTGGGAATGATGCATCTTTCCAGTGCTTAACTGTGTCCTGTTTGGAACTGAGTCAAACTGCATCAACAAATATTTCTGTTTTGCAGTATTATTGAGAATGCTTATAGGGGCATGAGATGCAGTTCTTGTGGTGAAAACTGTTACAGTAGTTGCACAAAGGAAGGAAATTGAGTTGCTAGTATAGCCTACAAGTTTTTAAAACCGTGACTTGTTTTTTTTATATGAGATGCATTTACTCATGAGATGCTTCTTCTGTCCTTGTTATAGAAAGGTTTGCAACAATTTTTCAACAATTGCAGTCAGGATTTTTTTATGACTTATGTTGCTATGTTTAGTTTTTCTATATTGTTTGCTCCCTATAAAACAAACCCCTGTTGCATTTTCATGTCAGGTCAAGGATGGTGAAAGTTCAATAGAGGGGTTAGGTTAGTTAAATAGCATGGGGAGGGCTTAGACAACCTAAAACAAACCTAACAGTGGATTAAAATCCGGTTTGAAGTCCACAAAATCGCTTTTTTTGGGCCCACCGGCCGGCTGTTTTGGCTCGGCCTGGTTAACTCGGGCCAGGCTTGGTTGGCCGGCTTGTTACCTAGCCGGCCGAGCCGGTACAAAAACCAGCTGGCTTGGTAACAAACCGGCCAACCTAGCTAGTTTTGTACCTGGTCGGAGTTGAGCCGGCCGATTTTTAAAACAGAGATTTGCAGAACAAGAGTCCACATCGTGCTTGGGGCATGTGATTCCGAAGGAGGCTTTTTCTGGGAAGAAGCCTAATGTTGGTCATTTTCGTATCTTTGGGTGTATTGCATACTCCTATGTACCCAAGGAGAAGAGGACCAAGCTAGAGCCCACCGCAAAGAAGAGTATCTTTGTGGGCTATAGTGAGACCTCGAAAGCCTTTCGAATTTATATTCCTGCACAGAGGAGAGTTGTTGTCAGGCGGGATGTGAAGTTCGAGGAGGACAAGGCTTTCAGGAGGTCACAGGAGTTAGAGTATCTGGATTGGCCAGACCCTTAGGAGTAGCTGAGTTAGTCACAAGGATCTAGTGGACAGGGATCAGGAGGTACATCGATCACAGTGTCAAGTCCATCAGTGAACAGTGGCTCGTAGAGTCAGAGGGGTGGTGCTTTGGGCAACATGCAGAGCAGTTCACTAGGTAGTCCACTGATGGACAGTTCACATGATACTTCAGCGTCTACAGGTACAGGTTCAGGCAAGAGGACAGCAGACAAACTTTTAGGAGTTCAGGCTTCTGATGAGGATGAGGAGTTTCACTCTCCGGTGGGAGAAGTGTGCTTAGTGAAGAGGAAGCCCAAGTGGCTTCAGGATACCTTGAGAGAGGCCACATCTGTTGCTGGGCCGAAGAGACCGATCAAAGAGAGCAGACCACCTGAGCGGTTCTATAGCTATATGGCAATGGTTGCCAACATCGTTGACTTTGAGCCTTCTAGCTATGAGGAGGCAGCTAGCCAGCAGTTCTTGAGAGAGGCCATGCAGGAGGAGTATTCTTCTATCATGAAGAATGATGTTTGGGAGGTGGTGCCGAGGCCTGAGGGCAAATCCGTGGTTACTTCCAGATGGCTTTACAAGGTAAAGCACACTGGAGATGGCAGCATCGAGAAGTTCAAGGCTAGGTTTGTGGCTAAAGGGTTCTCCCAGGTAGAAGGAGTAGATTATAAGGAGACCTTTGCTCTTGTGGCTCGATATACTTCCATTCGCTCCATTATATCGATAGCAGCAGAGATGGGTTGGAAGATCCACCAGATGGATGTGAAGAACGCATTTCTCAATGGCTCCATACAAGAGGAGGTGTACATTGAGCAGCCGTAGGGCTTTGAGGTGCATGGGAAGGAGTTCCATGTATGCAGACTGAATAAGGCACTTTATGGCTTGAAGCAAGCTCCTAGAGCTTGGTACTCCAAGATTGATACTTACTTGCAGGAAATGGGTTTCACAAAGAGTGATGCAGATCCAAACCTATATTGTATTGTGATAGGTGAGGAGCCTCTCATTCTGGTGTTGTATGTGGATGACTTGGTCATTACAGGTGCAGAGAGACTCATAGAAGGCTGCAAGAGAGATCTTGCTTCGGAGTTCGAGATGGATATTGGCTTGATGCATTACCTATTGGCTTTGGAGGTGTGGCGGAAGGAGGTGCATTTCTTCCTGAGACAGGGGAAGTATATTGTGGACATCCTTAGCATTTTTCATATGGAGGATTGTAGACCCATGTCGACACCCATGATCACTAACTAGAAGAAGCTTCACGCTTCAGATTCCGAGTTGGTGGATCCTATATTGTATAGACAGGTGATTGGTTCCTTGATGTATTTGGTCAACACTAGACCAGATATAAGTTTTGCAGTCAACACGATGAGCCAGTTCATGTGTGAGCCCAGTAGAGTGCACTGGGTTGCTGCAAAACACATTTTGCGGTACTTGCAGGGGACAGTGGATTACGGTCTGGATTATAGACAAGGAGATGGAGTGAGATTGTCTGGGTACACTGATTCTGATTGGGCAGGTTGTGCTTCTGATAGGAAGAGCACCTCAGGGTGTTGTTTTGGGTTGGGTTCGGCAGTTGTGTCGTGGTTCGGCCGGAAACAACAGTCAGTAGTAGCATTGAGTTCAACAGAAGCAAAGTACATGGCAGCCAATTTAGCTAGTTGTGAGGCCATATGGCTTCACAAGATGTTGTTTGGCTTATTTGGTCAGTGGTTGAGATCTTCAGTGATTTACTGTGATAATAAGAGTTGTATTAAACTCACAGAGAATCCAGTATTTCATGACAGTTCAAAGCATATCAGGATCAGATATCATTTCATCATAGATTATGTTCAGAAGGGAGCTGTAAAGCTTGAGTATATTCCCACAGATGAGCAGGTAGCAAATATATTCACCAAAGCCTTACCACGGGGCAAGCATGTCTAATTTAGAGACAAGATGGGTGTGCTGAGGAACACTTTCCTCAGTAAGAGGGAGTGTTGAAATTTGGATACCAGAGGACAAGTGGTTCCCTAAGGCTTTGATCTTTGGCCTAGGGAAAAGTGTCCAAATGTATTTAACTTTTTCTTCTAAAGTGACTTTATAAGTGGTAAAGTCAAGTCTAATTTAAAAGTGACTTTATAAGTGATAAAGTTACTAAGTCTAATTTTAAAGTGACTTTAATAAAGTCAATGTGAAATTAGAAAGTGAAAAGTGACTTTGGAAATAAATGACTAAGAAGGTCTTTATTAAAGTGGGGTGAATTAAAAAATAGAAAGTGAAATTTAAATGCACATTTAATCTCGGCCCTAGATCTAAAGCTATCTCAGCCATTGGATTTAGGGATTCCCCAAAAGTCACTTAGGGTTAGATTAAAGAAGGAAAAGAAGAGAAAAGATCATTCAATCTTTCATGAGGAGATTGAAAGAGGAGAAAAAAGCAAGGAGATATTTATGAGCAGAGAAGGAAGAGGAAGAACAGTACCTTAGCACGTATACCAAGGTAGCTAGATTCAAGAAATTCATACAGATCAGTAGCACGAAGTTCAAGGCAAGTAGCACAAATTTCAAGGAGTGAAAAATAGCATTTATTACAACACGTTTTACGAGGTCTGTACAGCAGCAAAACAGAACTGTTTTTCTGGAATCTGTACAACAACTAACTGCATGCAAAACGAGGTTCGTACAGCAGTCGTAAAGCACAAATTTTGAGGCAAAAAGTGGCAAAGTTTTCTAGGGAGGTCATACAGTTGTTCCAGCACTATTTCCGGTGTTGTCCGTACAGCATTTAAGGTTGTACTTACTACTGTAATTTTTGTTTGCATTTGGCACGAAAATCAAGACAAAGTTTGTGCACAGTTTTCGAGATAAGTAAAAATACTTATTGCTGGAATTTTTACTGTACTTTTCATTTCTCTGTAAAAGCAATATTTAGAAATAAAGAGGAGCTTTCGAACTGGTTTTCCCCAAGAGTTGTAGGGGGTTTTTCCAGGGTCATCTTGACCAAAAATCAACGTGCCATTTTATGTGTGTGTGGCTGAAATTATTTATGAGATTTATTTCTGCATTTTCCAGCACTTTGAGATTTCTAGAATTTGTGTTTTCAGAAATATTTATTATTTCCAGCTTGTTGAATGTATGTTTATGGGAATGGGCATTAAACTACATGGGAGTAATAAGGAGAAATTGATAACTGGGGTTGGGTCAAAATTTCTACATCTGAAATGGGAAGCGATACGAAACACGACCTCCCCAAATTTGGGAAACGGAGAAATGTCGTATATATATATATATATATATATATATAAAATAATTTAAATTTATATTAGAAATTAGGGCATTTAAGAAATGTTATGTGAAATCATAAAAGTTTAAAACATACATGATAAATTCAAAGCATAAACTATTACAAGTTACAACACATTTACTCATTAATGATAACGAACACATAATGAAAATAGCAATATCGGAATATCCAAAACCAGCCTTTATTATATATCAAAATCTCAAAATCAGCTTTTATTATATATATGAGGCTGCAAGTGCAATAATGTCAAAAGACTAATACTCATTATCAAAATCCTCATCAAATAAGCAGCAGAAGCATGCTCAGCAGTGGATGGTGATGTTTGGCCAATTCCACTTCTACGATCCTAGTCCTCAATATTCAAGGCAGCAAGAGAGAGATCCAAATCAGGATTTTCTAGATCCACATCCCATTCTTTAGAAGGACCATTGCCATATTCTGGACCCCTACGAGATGGAAGGCAAAGGTTGGAGTGCACATAAACAAGATCCTCTGCCTTCTGTGAGCCCACCCTGTTGCGCTTCACAAAATGAATAAAACCATAGGTGCTCCAATTCCTTTCTGCTGATGAAGAGCTTGCCACTTGTGAAAAGAGGCTAATGGCAAGGTTTTGCATATGTACACCATTTGCTCCATGACAAATCCACCACCTAACTGAATTCATGGTGCTTCTCTCCTCCAAAGATGATATATCTGAATAATCATTTCTTCTTGCAGCAAAACTGGCAAATTCTTCCTTCACCTCCCTGTGTAGATGAGTTGGAAAAATTCTCATAAGGGATTTTTTCACCCCATTAGCCACCTCTCTATCCTTATGGGGTGCCTTCCTCTTCCCATTGATTTGAGCATGTGCTAAAGTGTGCAATGGAGTGTTGAAATTGTTCCACCTATCAACAATGATTTTCTTGATTAATTCGGCAAAATGATCATCTACAAACAAAAGTTGTGGAGACTCTTGTGAAATGATTTCCATAGTTTTCTCAACCATGGAATCCATGCCATCATATATCTTTCCTAAGAAAGGTTGGTCAGTGTCAGCATTCCGAAGAAGCTCAAATGCAGGGGTTGTGAACATTAGCAAGAAATCTATCTTGCTCACCCAATCCTCATCAAGGCACAATCTATGCACCGTATATCCCCCCACTCTGAATCTGTCAGTCTCCACTTAGCCCAAATTTGACTCATCACCATAGACAAAAATTCTTTCTTAACCTCAACAAGGTGGCGCAACATTATGAAGTTTTAGGCATATCTTGTCTCAACAACTTTTAACAACTCCAATTTGGAGTACTCTCGAAATATTGCTTGAGACTGGTGGTGGTTGGTGATGAATTTAACAATCTCCCTTGCTTCCCCTGTGAGTTCTTTTATCCATGGGACTTTATTGTCGAACTCCTCTAAGATGAGATTCGGATTATGGACAATGGAGGGCGTCCAAAAGATGTGGTCATACCTCCCCTCAATAATCAAACCTGCAGCTTTGCATACTGGTGCATTATCTGTGATAACTTGCACCACCATGTTAGGACCTACTTGTTCAATAGATTTGATAATAACATCAACAATGAATTATGCATCTTTTATCTCTCCCGAGCAGTCTTCCGCCTTTAAAAACATTGCTCCTTTTGGTGAAGTGGCAATGATATCTATCAATGGTCTATGCCTTGTATCTGTCCATCCATTTGAGACTATGGTAACCCCAGAGCTACTCCAAGAAGAACGAATTGGTGATAACACATCCTCCACAAGATCCTTCTCATTTTTGGGAAGTTGAGTTCTAACTTTCTCATAGTTGGACCCCTTGTATCCTTGAGGAGCTTTGTTAACTGCCCTTATCATATATTGCCAGTAAGGAGAGCGAACAACATTGAATGGGATATCACATGCATAAATGCACCTAGCCACCCTGGAATCAGCGTCTTCTCTTGCTTGCACACTCACCAATTTAGCAATTCTGCTATTTTCAACTGTACCGGATGCCCCTCTGGATGGTGGTTGTTCTTATTGTTGAGTGTCTCTCCTCTTCCTTGCTTCAACTACAATCATTGGCTCAATGTTTGCTAGATTTTTAGCTTGACTAAGATCATCATGCTTTCTTTTAATTCCATCCGCCTGATCTTGCTCATTTTGATATTCCCTCCTCGCCACAGGGTCTGATGTTTTTGTGCAACCTACAATCCCCTGTCCTCCTCCATGCAAAAGATGTGCCTTCACTCTCGGGAAAGAGCCCTTGTAAGAATTACCGCAAAGATTACATCGTCATTCCCATGAACCACCACCTCCACATATTTGCAACTTCTCAACATGCCTCCAAAGAGGATAATACTCAGTCCGTTGGTTCGCCTTGGGGTTTGAACTTGAACCTTGGATGGTAGCCATTGCTGCAAAACAAAAAATTAATTTAAAAACAAATCTGTAAATAAAAAACGTTTTTTATAATTTTGGTAGCATAAACCCTCGAAAAATAGACAAAACAATGGGAATAAACCAAAAAATTGAATCCTTCTTACCCAAATTAATTTTGTGTAGCTAAAGCTACCCCAAAATGCCAGAAAAAAACAGGAGAAATATGGTTGTAGCTGAGCCAAAAAACAAGAATGTCATAGTTGGAAACTCGCACTCCAAATCTGCTTTTGAAATCTCTTTCTCTTGCTGTTGAAATCTCCTTTGCTCCCTGGTGAAAACACCCTAGCTGAAGCACTACTCTCTTCCTCCTTTCCCCTTGCTAAAATCGCTCTTCTCCAAGTGAAACGACTTGGTCAATTCGTGTGATGAGAGAATGAGGCGAATTGTCTTTTTATAAGTTTAGAAAGCCATCTACAAGCATCCAAAAGACAAAGTAAACAATTAAAATAATATTAAAAAGCACGAAAACCAAAAAAAAAAAAAAAAACCCAACTTAAATCGCTTTAAAGGGAAGGAAACGCGGCCGTACGGCCTGGAAACGCGTTTCTGACCGTTCTGGCAATGTTTCCCGTACAGGAAATGTGCCAGTACGGCCGAGGGTGGGACCCACGTTTCCTGCAGCATAGCTTTGGACCCATCCATGATGCATTTTGATGGAGACCTTCACCTTTAGAGGATGACATCACCCTTAGAGAACCTTTTGCTCACACATGCGAGATAAAAGAAAGCTTTTCATTATGTTTTATCAATGAAATTGCTATCTTTTAGGATGACTCAAGACCTACTTAACTTGCAATCGCATATTTTATTATTTTTAGGGATTTTAGCCAATTTTAGACCTAAATCAACTTGGTTTGCCTCTTAGAAATAGAGGGAACTTGATTTATAAGGATTCATTGACAAACATACTCATTATTAGTCACTAGAGAGAGTGCACACTAGTCTTCTTTTCTCTTGGATGCAATAGAGCATTATTGTAGTGAATTATCTTGGGGAGGATACTATTGCCTGAATGGATTTTCTCTTGGATTGGTCAAGTGACTCTATGGTGAATTATGCTTTATTGCGAGCATCTTCTTCCATTTGCAAACATTGTAGAATTAAGGTTTCAAAAAAAATTCACCTTGATGTATTGTATTTTTTATGGCTCTAACAACTCCTTTGCAAATTTATCAACAAGTATCCATCAAGGAAACATAGTATAGCATTCACTGACCTTAAATCTCCAAATGGTTAAAAATCACTAGGGTTTTGAGGGAAATATTGTCTCTCTAATAAATTGCCCCAATCAAGTCTTCTACCATTGTCCTCACCCTTTGACTCCATATGCCCAAGCTTGATAAATGCACTAGTCTATTTCGAGTGTCAATATTTTATAAAAATAAAAGCCTTTAATTTTTTTTACTTTGTTAATGGTAAATTAAGGTTCAATTATTGCAAAATATGCATTAAATAGCATAAAATATCTTAGACGTTGGATTCCTAGGGTTTGCATCTACTAAATTGAAAAAGCTATCATTTTATATGTAAATTTCAACGACATTTTTAGGGCTGACATCTAGGGTTTTGCAATTGTTTTATGAATTTTCAGCCATTGAGAAATTGTTGCAACCTTTTCCTTTATTAACTCATTTAGTAGCCTTGCGTAATTATTGTTTATCATTAGTTATACGGTGTTTTGTTAATGTTTTCATTAACTTTTCATATTGTAGTTTGTGCTTATTAAAAACCTAAACATATAATAACAATCATAAATTTCAATGTGATGTGTTTGGGATCTAATTGAACCTGTACTGGGCTATCTTAGCCTTCTAGATTTAGCCATAATTCCTTTGAACTCGTTTCCTCATTTCAACCAAAGCTTTATGCCATTGAATATTATCCTTGGGTGTTTATTTAAACCAGACATTAGAGGTAATTTATCATGGGAGTTCTTGGGTTACCTAATCTATGAGACTTGTTTGGAAAGCCTCCCTTGTGTGGATAGTATCCATCCACAAAACAATAGGGGAACAACTACTAAGGAAACAATGGCAGTTTCTCTCATTATTTCCCTTAACCTATAGTGCTTAGGGAGGCTTTGCACTAAGGTGCTAGATTTTGCAGTAACAATGTCTAAAGACACCATTACAGCACTTGAGCAAAATGCATTGTGAACAAAACATCACAATACATGATAATGAAACAATGATGAGTTCCATACACTTCCATGATATTTTATATTCCAATTTGATTCATTCAACCCATAGGGCCCTTTATTTATAGTGTCCAAATCCAACCAACTTTCTTAAATTATGGAAGATTTAGTGTGCAAACGAACATCGACAATTCCAATTGTTTCCCTGAAATTTTCCCTATTTCGTGTTGAGAAATCTAGGGCGACTAGATTAGGGTTTGATTGCCCTTAACATGATAATTTCTAGTGATGTTCTTTACTTCAACTTGTAAGATTTATAATTAGCTTCTTCTTCTCTTGATTATTATAGTGTTATTATCATCAAACAGCTAACAAAACATGAAGATCAATAATCCAAATGGACACAAGATGTAGGCTGCTAGCCAGGGCCAAAACCTCTCCTAGACAGGAAAACCCACAAGAAAATCTACTCTTCTTATAGAACCTTCAATGATGAATTCCAAGACCTTTAGACCCAAGACCTAGACCCCTCCAAGACCAAGTTAACAGCTTTTAGATGAGTGTCTTTTCCACAAAAGTCAACACTAGTCAAACAGCTTCAAACTTCAGATTACGGCATCTATTTCAGAATTTCGGCTACTACTTCATATTTGCAACTTTTCGGCCTTCCTACAACTACTTCAACTTCGCACGTGTGGGAGAAGAAGATTGTTTTAGGGCTCCTTACTTCTTCACTTGGCTTGCTTCTTTCTTCTAGACAAATAGACTTCAAACTTGCTTCTTTTCTTCATATTTTTTAGCCTTCCTTAAAGATCTAAAATTGGGGCTTGTAGCTACAATCAAACCCTAACCTTTCTTCGCACGTGTTTGAGAGAGAGAGAGAGAGAGAGAGAGAGAAATTCAAAATTTAATTTCTTCTTCATGAGACTAGCCCTTTGCTTGTTTTTCCTTCTCCTTTTGCTTGATCTTTCTTCTTCTCTTCTTGCTTGATCGAACTTCTAGAATGTCCTTCAAATGAGGTTGAATCTTTCATATATACACTTTCTAGGAGTGCGAAAGGTTGCTAGTTATGACGATATGCTACATTTTCTCACTTGCTAGTTATGACGATATGCTACATTCCTCCGCCATTTGCGCCAGTCTTACACCTCTCACCATCCAACATTCCTCTTGAATGAAGGTGGGCTACCACTACAGAGGTACTTAACCTTTTTGCAATCAAGTGTTTTTGCTTAATGTTTTGGGCATTCTAACATGGATAAAGGGGTGATCTCGACAATTGACCGAACTTGACTGAAAACTTGTTCTCACCTTATCAGGATGATTAGTCTTTAGCCCTAGCCCAATAATACCTCTTTTGAGGCCTTAGGGTTATAAGAGGGGAAATACTTGGGAAAAATGGATTGAAGTAGTGTGTCCATAACCTACGTCACACAGTTCGAGTTCGAATTCGAATTTTCCGATGAGGTCCACATGAGGTTCGGCATTAAGTTCGACTATACATATTTTTCAGCATATATATATGACATAAATTAATAAAAAATCAATCAATAAAGTTATATGAATACCAGTGAGCACCCACAATTCACAAATCACAACCACTATTCACTTCACGCTTCGGGAGACGGGGACAAGCAGCGTCTACAAATTGAATTCAAGAAATTGCAAAGAATACAACACTAAGCACAATAGGGTTAGTACACTCAGACTGAAGTTGGCTTGTGAAAATCTATCGACAACCATGGTAAATAAAGACAAACCAATGGCCACTAAGGGAAACTAATTGGCGGGAAGCAGAACAAGAGAAAACCATGTGATGCCCATGGTTTTTCTCATAAACCTTAAGACAACTGACAAACACTGCCCGAACTCTAACCTCAAACCCCAAAAAAAAATTTAAAAATTATAAAATCTGGCTTCAGGTTCGTCTTTAGGTTCGCCTTCAGGTTCGAATTCGTTGAGGTTTGAATTTGACGTTCAGCTATTAGGTTTGCTGGACCTGAACGAATTTGAAAAAAAATTGGGTTCGCTGAATTTCGAACCTCAAGGTTCAAATTCGGCGAACCCTGTGACATAGTCCATAACCACTCGATACTCACCTTTCATCATTCAATTGATTTCACATCCATCCTTTGAACTTGCTATCATTGGTTCATTGGGATTTGGCACCCTCACATCCACATCCTTGAGTCAGGGCCAAAAAAATTTGCCCTGGAGGTTGATGCAACTACAAGAAAGATAAAAGTAATGAATGGCCACAATGAAAGAAAATAAAAATTTCAAAACACAAAAGATGGTTGAGACAATAATTAGCGCATGGGAAAAATCCTAGCATGAGCTCTTGTAATGTCCCCATTCGCTTAGAAGACATAAGGAAGGGGATCTACTAGCCTAATAAGGTTCTCATAGACTAGGATGGGAAAAATTAATCAAGGGACCATGATTCGCCTAGGAGAAAACATTACAAAAGCTAAAGTGGTGAAAAGGGAACATGTGTCCTAGGCTAATGAAAAGTCACCTTTAAATTATAAAGTGAGAAAACCCACTAAAGTGAATTTATTAAAGTGAAAGGGCAAGAAGGTGGAAAAAGTGGTGAATGAGGTATAAAAGAGGAAAAATGACAAGTCTCTCATCATTCTTGCATTTGCTCACTTGAGAAAAAGAAATTTGGAGAGCTCTTGAGGAAGAGTCTAGGGTTTTTGGAAACCCTCATTCTAGTTGCTAGTTTTGGTGTTGAAACTATACAGCATAGCTAGTTTTGAGAACAAAATCACTCAGATTTCATCATTGGACTTCATTGTACGAGAAGATAAAGGCATAGGCAGAGATAAAGTAGATTTAACAGTGTTATCAGTTGATTTTAATTTATGATCTTGTTTATTCTTTAAATCTTCTTTCAAGCTGAAAGCAAGCGGACGAGTTCCATCCATTTCTAAAGGGGCTAAGCATTGTTCATTGGGTCAAGTTTAGCCGGTAAAGAGGGTCAAGTTCTTTGTGTTTGTTGGCTATGTCTTTTCTAACCAAGAGACCAAGTTAACCATTGTTGGAAAGAAGTCGAGTTACCTTCATCTTGCTGGACAAAAGCAACAATTCAGAAGGAGTTGAGTTCTAGACTATTAGAGAGCTAAGTCAAATGTCATTTCGTGAGGCAGAGATTTAGAGATCTATGTGACCGAGTCTATCTTGGTTTGTTGGACATGTTGCTGGAGGAAGCCACGGTTCAGTGGCTCAATGTGACATCAACTGTACAGAGTCTATACCCGCTGAAGGGGTCATGAGTTCTCTTATTTGACTGGATGAGTGGACTGGTATTTGTAAACAGTGATTTCATGGACTTGTGTACTCAAGAAAGGGATCAAGTTACTGCTTGAAAAGGGAAAGGGACCTTGTTCTAAGTTCATTCACATTGTTGGAAGGTATCATTGATATCTCCTCTACTAAAACATACCGAGGTTCCTATTTTCGTGTTGTAACCGTCTTCTTATTAGTCCATAAATTATTAATAAATTATTGTGTGGTTCTTGGTTATTCTCATTGATGATATGTGTTCATTTTATTATCATATAGTGTATAACAGTGGTATGTCTCTTGTCGAGTGTATCATAATTGATATGTGCTTCTATTTGGGAACATTTATCTAGCACTGCGTTTACTCACTTGAAATCAAATTGAAGAAAAGTGCACCTATAGCCACTAGTAAGCAAATTGTTTGATGAAATGACACACTGAAAACTCATACAAAACTCAGAACTTTTGATGGTTTTTCTAAAGTATTCCTGAGAGGGTTTCTTACAGCTCTACCCCCCTCATTAACCATCACCTAGTTCCTAAGCACCTGATGCTCCATTACATCATAAGGAGCCCTTGCATGTCCCAACCTTGATGAACAAGAAACCAACTCATTCGTAGGGGGTAAATAAATGTTGTATCATTAAAAGCAAGCTTGAACACCTAAATCTATGCTCCTTATCAAGGAAAGGGATAACTCGTGCCTCCACAACTTCTCCTTCTATACATCGATACACTCATGATGATGGGCCTCCATTAGTTGGTCCCGAGGCCATTGCACCTAGCCATGAAGTCTTCCCCGTAGTTGCCACCACTATCACAAACACATGAATATATGGGTTGGCCTTGGATATGTCACCTCCCATTAAAGGTTGAAAGCACCTAATTACGTTAATTACTTGACCACCTCTAACAAGGTAGAGAACACTTTTACGGGAGTTGGTCTAGTTCTTGGTTCGAAGTCTTACTATGCACTTAACAATTAAGTATTGTCAATTATGATGCATTTAATCATTGGTTGTTGTCAGTTGAGTTTGAGATGGTTTTGTGACTTGTCGAGCGGTCCTTCACAGAGCAGTAGAGGCTTTGAGGGCACACTCACTATGCCTACTCCACATGATGCTCAGGCCAGACTACACTTCCAAAGAGTAGCAATGACCTTGCAGATGCATTGTTGCCCCTGCACAGCAAAGCGTTGGGCACTTTGATGATTTTAGCAGTTGATTAACACCTTAAAGCACCCCCAAATGACGAAACATTGAGCTCACTTTGCTTAGCATTGGGGAATCTTGATAATGTACCCAGCAGACCCAACATGCCCCCAAGTTGGCCTCGAAATTGTTTAATGGACATTGCTTGATCTGCAATCAAGATGATGATGGTCATACCCAGGATGTCTAGGGAGGGCTCGTACCACCTCATGGAGCCCCAATGATTGAGAGAGATTACACCACATTGTCTTGATGGCCCCCATGGAGATGACACAGAACACCCAAAGATGGCTTTTAACATATCGAGACATTTTGAGTCTTGATTTGAGGACTTATCCTCAATCCATGTTTTTTATTATAATGGTTGGAGATGTATCTAGCCCATTTCTTGCATTTTTGGAGCTTTATTAGCCCTAAAAGGGCATGACCTCATGCTTAGGAGGAGTTTCAACCCAAATGTGTGGGCTATTAGTGGCTTATTTTACTGTATTGAGCTATTGGGTTGGCTTGTAGGAGGAGTTTCAACCCAAATGTGTGGGCTATTAATGGCTTATTTTACTGTATTGAGCTACTGGGTTGGCTTGTAACCTACTTTCCTCATGTTCACTCAAAATTAAACTTGTCATAGGGATTTTAAGCAAAGTCAATGAAGTGATTGACCTCATATAAATAGAGTATCACTCCATTGTATTTTCTCATTATCACTTGTGGATTTCGGTGTTGAATTTTATTGAGTGTTGGGGTAGCATCGAATGTGCTCTAGATCCCAAAATTTGTGGAGGGACTAGAATACATAAGATCTCCAAGCCCCAGAAAGGGATTTGGGAAATTCCATCTAGTTTGGAAGATAATTATTAATTAATAATTTTAATTAAAGACCCTAAGTCTAACTTAGGAAAATTAGATTATTAAAGGGAATTAATTTAAACATATTATGGAATTGTCTTAAGTCACACGGATCAAGCTTTCTTTTAATCTAAGTCATCGATTCAGGATCTGATCATGGTCATTGGTTTCCCAACGAGAAAGTATAAAGGAAAGGCTTGGGGTCACTTGGAGAAAGCCTTGGGTTTTTTTGGGGACAGTTGTCCAAAAAATCTTGTGTCACTTTGTATATTGTGCATGTACTTTTCTAGTTTAGATCTGAATCGGTGGAAGTCTGTTATGTGTTTCCTTCGATGTTAATCTGAAGATTTCAGCATTAACAACTTGTTAAGTAGAAGTATAACCAGATCTAACAATAGATTTCTGCATAAAGTAACATTCAGAAATTTTCACATTCGGCCTCCTTCAGAGAGATCAACGTAGCCTAGCTTACTTCGCTACTTGTGGAGATTATCGAACAATTCAATTGTACTAGAATTCCATTACATTGAATTCATCAATCCAGGTTGGTATACTTGTGAAATGCAATGCACAATATATGCTAGGCTGTGGCTACTAACTTGAAATATTCAATTTTGACTTGAAAGTAAATTTCTAGTCTATGAAAAAGCGTTAACAAATTAGCTGTTCCAATTCAGCCATGGTTCTAAAACATTTTTAGATTTTCATACCATGTAGATAATTATTATGAACAACTCTACAATCTCATTAAAATATATATATGGTAAATATGTTGCTTGAGTTAAATTACTACAAATAATAATTTCTATTCAATTGGAAAATCCAAATGATTAGCCTTCATTGTATTGACACACAGGAAAACTGAGAATTGAATTCAACTACAAAGAACAAACAGAATTGTAAGTAAATTGGACTATGAGCAAACTAGATTGAATAATCAATGTTCTAAGCTAAGTATTATAACGAACTCTTAATCAATCCTTTATCATAGTTTGCAAAAAATCAAAGCGTAATCTAAAATGAAACAAGACTGAAATCATAAAGGTAAATGAAAAACAAGAGAGGGCAACATGCTTCCTTGACACAGGGGGATCATCCCAATGTGGTCACACATGCTAAAGTAAATTCATTATTTTAAATTGTTGTAGCTCGGAACACGAACAGTGCATGAAATGAAATATAAACCACCAACAAAGCAGAATTATATTAAATGCAAGAGTGTTTCCATACAACCAACTTGTTTTCCATCGTAAGAGCCATGGGTATTTATACAATTTATGACAATAAAAATTGAGAATATTATTGCAAAAATTTATAATAGTGTAATCATTTTATATTTCGTGGATCTACTTCTGTAAAACGTGGATGAGAAATTCATGATGGTACACATGACTTTTGCATATGCATCCTCGTATTCTCTCGCCTTTATTTTCATGATCCAATCCATTTTTGCCCCATAGGAACTTTGCTTCAGATCGCATACTCTTGCCATCAGTACTCTGCCACCGTTTGAATGTAGGGTTGACTAAGCCTTTGCAATGACATGGATGCCTTTTGTTTGTCTTCAATGGGTAGAGATCCTTCTCTCTACGTTTTTCCATGCCCTCCACTCTTCACTTTCAATGGGCTATGTCTGCAACTATATCAACCTTCGATTCGGCTACAAAATGGAAAGCAAGCTACAGAATGTGTGGGTATCTGTATCTATGTCATTGTGAACCCTTTTTACAAATAAATATACAAAACTATAGAAAAATGGAAGAATTTACCTTGAGAGTTTACACCTATGTAGCTCAGATATGAGTCTTATGCACAAACAATAGAATTGGATTGTAAAATGATAAAGATGACAAGCTTCTAAGAATAAAATAGGCAAATCCAGGGGTTTGCAAAATGACAAAAAGAGATTATTTTCAGACCTCAATATTCCCCCATGCTAAGGATTTTGCATGTCCTCATGTGCGAGCAAAATTGCAAAATTTTATAATTCTCAATGCACACCATAGTCTTAGTAACTTGGATTAGGAAATCAAAATTACTGCTTGGAGTTCTCTTTTTCTTCATAGTAATTGACCATCTTGGCTTCTTGAGGATCTTAGAATCGAGATGTTTAATCTTTGAATATAATGTCTTATTCACTTCTTTAAGCTTCAGGTTCTTTTTATTTCAATATTGCATCCTCTTTAACATCTTTTGATTCTACATTTTTAAGACTTCACTCTCATTTTTTATGCATCTTTCCAGGACCTCCAATTCTTTGATTTCTTCTCTTAATTTTTCTACTATTTCCTTATGTTCATAAGCATTAAATAGTACATTGTATGTAGGAGATGGTGATGGATTGTGAATGGGAGATACTAATGGACTGTAAACAGGGGAGTTGATAGGGGGTTGTACTTGATCTTGTTGTGCCTTTTCTTCAAGAGAGTCAATGTATTCAAACTTTTTGTTGAGCAATATAAATTTTAGGGCTAGTTTACTTCTGTTTTAGTCGTGTTTTAGATGACAAAGGAGTAGATATCCTTGATTTCTTTTTGCCAACTTTTCTTTTTTGTGCTAAACGGTTATCTTTTCCATTAGAGTCTTCAACATTAATTACTGGTTGTTTAGCATTTTCATGTTCCTTTTCTCCTTTGGTCATGCTACGAGGATCTCTTTTCGGTTTGTTCTCAAATTCAGGGTCTATCTTCATTGTACATTCTTTCTCTAGAGATTTTTCTTTTACTACCTCCTTCATTGTAGTCTCTTTTGCGGTCAGATTGTTCTTCAGTACAGGGGTTTCATTTTTCTTCTTTACATTTTTTTTGCCCCCTTCCTTACTAATTCTCTTCTATGAATTAGTCAAAATTTGTATGGTTTCAAGCTTGAAACCCTCTCTTCAATTATCTCTTTTATTTGAGAATCTACAAGTTCAAGATTATCCACAGGCTCAGAGTCTTCCAAGGATTGAACAACGAGCTCAATTATTGATTCAATCATATGCTCTATCACTGGCTCCGCCACGAGTTCGAGGTTTAAAGTCTTAGCCTCTGAAATCCTAGCCATAGTGCATCTTATGACCTTGAGTACCTGTTTCTTGTGAAGTTTCAAGAGCTTATTTGAAGTGATTCCTCAAAAGAAAATCATCCCAATTATTTCCTTTTTCGCATAACTCTGCGTCGACCAAAATTTTAACAAGTCCAAAATGATATACTCTTGTCTATATTTTTGGAATTTCTTTGAATTTTAGAAGCCATATTTTTAAGACTACTAAGGATATAATAAGCTAGATTTATTTCGTGACCTCTTTGAAAATGCGTAAAGAGACAAATGTGATAAAACAATACCAGATCATACCTGCCTTCACAAGTGACAAATTTCTGAAGAATAAAGAGAATATCCCTCCATTTTCTCTTAAATGTAGAAACAAGCATGACCTTTCACTAGTTTGTCGCCATTTCAGGGTTTATAAAGAACATTTTCCACATCTCTCCTCTAATATTTTTTATTCTTGAACTAGTACTCACCAATCTTGGGAAATTCAATAGCCTCAACGAGGAAAGATTCAATAACCTTGAGCCAAATGTCACAGATGTTTGCTTCAACTCCATCAAAAGATTTGGCGATGGCTTTCGTTACTTCTATGTCATATCCCTGAAAATTCTCTAGAAACCATAACCAGCCTGCTTTCTCAAACTTCTTTCTACATTTTGTATATGCTTCCAAAAATTCAACCCTAACAAGTGTTGAGAAATCAATGGGCTTGTAGATTCAGGTAAATTTCTCATACTTGATAATTACTTATGGGTGGTGTTGACTTCTTATTTAATTTTATGGTTTTCTTCTTCATCAATCAAATACCAAAATACAAAACATGAAAATCACAAGAGACAAAGAACACAAGAAATTGGGCTCCAAAGCCAGGGCAAAACCCCACAAGGGGAAAACTCAAACAAATAATCTTCTTATAGAATCAGATCCAAGTGAGATATCCAAGACCCAAGACCAAGACCAAGACTACCACAAAGATCACAAGTCATCCCTCCTTCATGCCTTCTCAATAAGTTAAAGTCAACAAAAGTTAATTCTAGTCGAATTTCTGAATTTTCGTCACTTCCTAAAATTTCAGCCTTTTCTTGAATTTCGGGCCCTACAATTTCAGCCATGTCTCTGAAATACCACAGAAAATCTCACAAGCGTGGACAGATTAGGGAAGCAAACGTAACTTTCTCTCTCGTCTGACTTTCACTAAAATACTTCTTCTTGCTTGCACAAAAATCGAATTGGTTGCCAAAATGTGGAGCATAGTTGCCAATATATAGTTGTTCAACCATATGAAGAGACACAACTTATGAGTTTGTCGACTTTTCCATTTGGAGGGCCGACTTGGTCTTGTGGTAACAAAATTGACTCTTTTGACTCAAAACAAAAATAAATAAATAAATAAAATCTTGTAGCTATTCCAAATGGGACTTTGATTCACGAAAAAAATTCTTATTGACTCAATAAACACTAGAAGCATGAAGAACATGCTTTGACTAGAAAATAATGATAATAATAAATTTATTTTTCCTCTTTTTTATTTTACATGAAATACATATTGATACAAGTACAAAGATAATTATGAAAACCGAACCTAGTTACATTTTCAACACTCCCTCTTAACTAGGGAGGTATTCATAATTACACAACAGGATACAAGGATACTCACAAATTGAAATATTCTCATAAGAAGAGTTTCGATTGATGAGCATCATCAAGCATAACCATCATAAACCAGCACTATCAATTACAAAATACAAAGGCATTGACTAACAAGCTCTAACCCTCCACTAGATTAGAGCACACTGTTGGGAGGCATACATTTAGACACCACCACTGCCTCTCAAGGCACATACCCCATTTGTATGTTCGCCATGTATGTCCTTACAGGACTATTCTTATCTTGGATATCTTCCCCATCCTCAAAGAATATCAATCCTCAAGACTACTCTTATCTTGGATTCTCAGGGCTACTCCTATCTTGGATTCTCAATCCTCAGGGAGTATAGGTCTTAGATGCTTATCCAATCCTCCATTCTCCCTATTAGTGCCTTCACTAGGTTTACGGTTGTTAGTCTTGGCCATAGTGCATGACACATGGAGAATACCATGCCCCTCCTTACTCCCTTTCAATCAGGGAAAAAATCCATACTCCCTCTCAACCAAGGAGACATAACCACAAGCCTCAGCTTGGCTCATTCATCAACTACTTGTTCTTCCATCAACTACAGTTCATCAAACACTTTATGGAGCCAAAACTTCTTCGCAGTTGATTACACAAGCCCTCACGTCTTCTTTCTTCGTAACAGGGTTATGCTTTCATAATCTTCAAAGAGATTCTATCAGCCTCCAATCATCATCAACATCAGTACTGTCAAATAATGTGTTCTTCAACCAGCTTCCAATATAACAACATCAGATCTCTTCAATTTCTTGCCATTGATCTGTCAACTTCTTTTTTGATCATAAACTTCTTGCCAAACTTCAAGTAGTATTGTATCTTATTCGAGATCAAACAACTTCATCTTTCTTGCTGATAAAGGTAAACTTCTTCCCTTTTAAATCTTTCTTTCAGGTTGCCATCTAATTGAATTCCTTTTGATGCATACTCTCTTCTTGTCTATGTGCTTTGCTACGTTCTTCCAAATCCTCCATCTGTTGGTCAAGCTTAGATAAAACTTGTTTTGACCTGCTATCTTTGTTAGAAGACTATGAAAGAACAAAAGGCAAAATGCATAGACAAAAAGGAAATCGTAATAATTGAAGAAAGTAGGTATAGAATACTTATGCTTTTGAGGAGAGTCAGCTCCCTCTTAATCTTGAACCTTTTCATCTTGTCCCCACATCAGCATGATGTTATTCTTGTCAATTCTGAAGAACTATGTTTTTCTTTTTACAACAGAAATGGTTAGTTAGGGTTTCTACTCTAGGGTTTCCTGACTCAAACTTTTTGCTATGATTTTCAAACCCTTAGATGCTTCAAAGTCCTCAAGACCTACCAATTAGAAATTGAAAAGTTCTACAACCACACTAGGCAATTAGTTGCAAAACCCTAGTTTCTTTCAGGTCTTCAAAATTTGTCATGTTACGAAAGTAAATTTCACAAGCATGCAAATGGTTTAGCTGCAAAACCCCAATGATACCATTAACATGCCTTTTATCCATCTAGTCTTCACATGCATGTCAACAACCTCTGCTCTCTAATATATATTTATGCAGACCCTTTTACTATCTATCAAATAAACATTGCCATGACCTAGAGTTCATATGCAATGAAATACTTGGTGTGCTAACATATCAACAATTTTATATGTCCATTTTTCTAACACATTTATATCTATGTTAGCCTACTCATGATCTCAAAGACTCAACATTACATATAGAATAGTTAGCAGAGGTCAATGCAAATATTATATGTACGTCTAATACTTGTCCATTCTTGTAGTCTTTCGAGCATGGTATTATATGGAATCTGCTTGAGATTGTTTGCAAAATTAGTCTTCTCATCTAATTTACTTTTGCAACCAGTTCTTCATATTGATCTCAGTCCTTGAATATGAACCACAGAGATGTCCTTCGGCTTCATATATTTCAAAATTTCTTGGCACTATCCTTGCTTGCATTGTATCATGCTTCCACATGGTTATTGCTTTAAATTTTGTTATCTTATTATTCACTGTTGTAGGCTTGATGCTTGATTGGCCTTCAATACTCGGATATTATAGTCCCACAGAGAATTTTGTATACCACAATGATGAAACTTTAACTCGAATGTTACTTTAGAAAAGCATGGCTTCGTAACTTGGAGATATACCCTAGTTTCTTTCCTTCAAACTTAATACTTTTTCAAACTCGATCTATATTCCGATTAACCTTTCAAGTAGCATTTTCTGTGTGTTGATGTACCTCAATTTGAAAGATGGTTTTTCTCCATAAGTGAATGGGTGCACTTCCATGTAGTTCCAAAAGAATTCAGATATTGGATTTGTTGCTTCCCATATTCAGATTAGTCCCTTTTTCCTTTAAACCGAATGTCAAAGATGTTAGAAAATCAGAAAGGCAAAAAGATTATCTTATAGTGATAATTACTTGTGATATTCTTGTAGTATTGTTAACTTTTCTTTATGATCTTCTTTTATCTTCTTTTCATCAAGCAATCATCAAATCAAAACATGAAGATCAACGACACCAAATATAGGCATTCAGACATGGCCCCTCTATAGGGGAAAACCTAGTCAAACTCTTCCACTAATAGATTCAAATCAAATTGAGACAAAACAAGACCTTAAACATGACCAAAAGACCTTGCTCCTCCACCAAGTCAGTCTTCCAAGATGATTTTGCAAACTTCATTAGTCTCCTCTTGTCTCCCAGCAACAACACAGAATATTTAGCCCCTAGCTTCCAGAATTTCGGCCCTACTGTAGATCTGAAATTTCAGCCTCCCCAATAGCTTCAGATTTTCGCACGTGTGAGTCAACAAAAGAGAAAAAAACTTCTTCTTGCTTGACAAATGTCTCCTTCTCCTTTGCTAGGGTTTTCTCCTTCTTTGGAATTTCTCTCTTCTTTTTTGTCTCCAACTACTGCAGATTGAAATTCTTGGTTGGTGCTTCAATTGAGGTCGAAAACCTGCCACTATATAGTGAATCTGTGAGGTCGAATTGCCTTGATGAGGTCGACTTGTCCTTCTTTGAGGCCGACTTGGTGGACGAGGCCAATGATCTAATTTACATCAAAATAAATTTCTTTCTTGATAGATAAAGCCCAAAAAGGGTCTTTTACATTATGACAAGGACAAGAACTCTTGACAGAAACCCTAGAAGCATACAATGGAGGCTTTGACCTAAAAATCATTGACCCGAGCATGAAACTCATGCTTTAATAAGTCAATTTCTTTTACAATAAAAATCCTTTTTCTTTTTTTTGATAAACACATTACATTACGACTCAAATACAATTATGAAGACTGACACTAGTTACATTCTTCAATACTCCCTCTTAACTAGGCAGGTATTCATAATTACATATATAGAGAGGTAGATGGAAGATTTCAAAATGATATGCTCTATGAAGACTCACAGCACACTCAGTGCTATAGATTAGAAACCTGCCCAGGGTATTCTAATCGGGTGGCACTAAGGTGTACTCAAGCTTTAGCCACTCTAGGTACCATCAGGCTTTTAAACTCTAACACCAACACAGGGATCTAGGTGTGTATCCAAGGTCAGAACTCCAAGACCAACGCCACCCTCCCTACTCTGAGATCTAGACACCAACACATAGGTCGGCTAGATGTCCTCCCAAGCATCATGTCGCCTCAAGATGCTTTATCTCTCCTAATCAACTAAATCAGGTATATCCACCAATCAAAGCATGCTTCAAACGTTCAATATTTTTACGGAGAGATCTTGTACATTCACAACCCCAACTAGTAATAAACCTTTAAATATATATACAAGTAAACACAAACCTTCAAGATTCTCAATCATTCTGATGCTACTTTATCATCATCAAGTTATCCAAGTACAAATTGTCAGGAGCTTTCTTCTTTCACTTCTTCAATAGCACCAAATACAACCTTAGTACTTCTCAAGTCTTTTGTTTTGCAAATCTATTTGCAATACTTTCATTCATTCTTCAAGGTATTTACTATGACTATCATAATATACCCTCCCTCTTAACTGGGGAGATATACCCTTTCTTTTATTCAAGCTCCCTCTCAACTCAACAACCTCCTTTTATAACATTAGAGAGACTTATGTTAGAAAATCAAAAAGGTAGAAAGATTTTCTTATGTTGATAATTACTTGTGTTATTCTTGTAATCTTATTAACTTTTCTTATGTTCTTTTATCTTTTTATCATCAAGCAATCATCAAATCAAAACATGAAGATCAAAGACACTAGATGTAAGCACTCAATCAAGGCTAAAACCCCTCTCTAGGGGAAAACCCAGTCAAACTCTTCCACTAATCAAATTGATATAGACCAAGACCTTAGACCTGACCAAAAGACCTCCCTCCTCCTCCAAGTCAGTGTTCCAATATGCTTCAACAAAATTCAGAAATCTCTTCTTTTCCAACAGCTACAGCCCAGCAGCAATCCAAAATTTCAGCGCAACTACTCCAGAATTTATGGCACAGCTTCAAATTTGCAACTTCGACCCTCCTGCAGCTTCAGCTCCTTTGCACATGTGAGACAAGAGAGAAAAATTAAATTCCTTTTGCTTGACAAAGACTTCCTTCTCCTTCGCTAGCTTTTCCTCTTTCTTCCTTGTATTTCGCACCCTATTACTGCTTCCAACTACTGCAGAGCAAACTCGTGATAGTGTGTTCCAAATGAGGTCAAGTTGCCTGTATTTATATTGCTTCCATGAGGTTGAATTCCTTTGATGAGACCAACTTGTCCTTCTTCGAGGCCAACTTGGTGGAGGAGGCCTAGAAGACCTATTTTACATAAAAATAAATTTATTTCTTGACTAATAAAGCCCAAGAAGGGTTTGTTACATAATGACAAGGACAAGGACTCTTGACACAAACCCTAGAAGCCCGCAATGAAGACTTTGACCTATTGAATATTGACCCAAGCATGAAACCCATGCTTTAATAAGTCAAATTCTTTTATAATAAAGTTTTGTTTTCTTTCTTTTAACAAATACATTACATCATGACTCGAGTACAATTATGAATATCGACACTAGTTAAATTTTTCAACACTCCCTCTTAACTAGGGAGGTATCCATAATTACATAAATACAAAGGTACACTGAAGATCTCAAAATGATATACTTTATGAAGAGTCATAGCACATGCAGTGCTACAGATTAGATACCTGACCAGGGTACTCTAATCAGGTGGAACTAAGGTGTACTCAAGCTTTTGCCACTCTAGGTACCATCAGCCTTTTAAGCTCTGTTGTCGCACAGATTGTCCAGGCCACGCGACAACGGCTCAGATTGGGGGTTGTCACCTTTATCCCCAATCTCTCTATTTAAGCTGTCTCCTTGCAAGCTAAGGGAGGTAGACCCTATTAGAAGTGAGGATGAAGAATCCAGGAGACACAGCTAAAACATCAAATACTTAATAAAATTAACAGTATTTCACAGATCTAAATTAGATTTCACATTTAAGACCAGTGCCTTATGGAGTCAAACAAAATCCCATTATGCAATTATAAACAAGTGAGTGACGATTAACTGTTGCTTATTAAAACACGATTGATCACAATGATATTCAATAGAAAATGCCACGATCATTCATTAAGATACTGAAGTCAATCAACAAAGCTTATTATGAAACGACCATTGAGACAAATGCCAGATGCTTGAAATATTTCCGAAATTAAGATATTCCAATATAACCCAGTTCGAAAATTAAAATGATCCACAGTCAAACTTCAGATAAATAAAATTAGCGCATTTGACTATAGAAAATTTGAAATTTTTTTATGTTTTTGGAATTTTCTTTTTAAATTTTTTTTATTTTTTTATTTTTATTTTTTTAAATCTAAAACAAATAAAAAATCTAAATCTAAATTGAAACTTAAACCTAAGACAAATTAAACAAAACTAATCTAAATTAAACTCTAAAATTAAATCCTAAATGAAACTAAAAAAAATTAAAATCTAAAAGCTAAAACTAGACAAAACAAATTTAAAATCTAAATTAAAATTAAATTAAAAACTAAAATCTAAAACAATCAAATAACAAAAAGTTAAAACTAAACTAAGACTCAAAATCTAAAAAGCCAAACTAACCATTAAAACGAAACTTCCTAAAATCTAACGCTATCTTAATCTAAGTTAAACAAATCGAAGCTTATCGAACTAAACTAACCTATGTTAATTAAACTAAATTAGATCTAAACTAAAAGAAAAATAAAAAAAGTCAAATCCTAATGCTAAACGTATCAATTTAAAAAAAAAAAATCCAAACGCATATACAAAGTTTGAGTGCAAGCGTTTCTTTGCTGTTCCACTTGTTTTATTTCATTCTCTGCGTTTGTATTTTTTCTGTGTGCAGGTCGACAGGAGATTTGGATCACCGAGGGATGAAGTTTGGACGGTGGAAAAGACGGAGAATCCAGACGGCATGGCACGGGCAAACTGGACAGCGTTAGCTTTTGAAAGTTGAATGATGAAGTCAAGGGCCACGGCTAGAGAAGAAACCGGCGTATGCAGAGTGCTCAAGGGATTGGAGTGATGGCAATGAAGACGGCGAGATCGATTTGCAGAGATAAATCTGACGAACGACCAAGGGAAGATATGAACGCAGAGATGAATCTGGGCAGCAGTGAAGACGTTTTAGGCGGATCGATGGATCTCAATGGGAAACAGATGGAGCGTGATTAAAACCCAGTACGCATAAAATTTTATCAGCAGATTTAGAAATTAAAATTTTTCCATCAAACTCCTCTTCAATCGACTGAAGCTCAGATCCTTATGTTCTTTAAAACAATGCCCAAATTCGTTCACAGTAGTAATTTGAGGGCAGATCTGGCCTTTGGAGGCTGGATCTGCCTCAAATCTTAAATTTATTTTTATGATTTAAGCCCTCAACCTACAAAAGACCAGCCAGATCTGAAGACACACACCAAGAAACGATTAAACCCTTACAGTCCTAAAAAAAATTAACAAATTTACAACTAGTTTACAGATTTAAAACCCTCATGGTCAGATTTGAATCCATTTTAGAACAATTTTAAGAGATTTAAAATTTTTGGGAGAGGCGCAAGCCTCAGAAAACCCTGCAAAACCACCAATTTCGTAAGATAGACTTGGAATTTAACAAATAATGAGCTTTTCAGACTTATGTTTATTGAAAGTCAGCTGGTCCAACCGAAGACTTCCCCAGATGCTCAATCTTAAGAAAAATTTCCCTACACACTTAGATCTGAACCTTAGATCAATAGAGATTTAAGAAAACAACATGAGACCTTTTCAGAAAACTCGGAATGTCATTTTATAAACCCAGAACACTGCACAAGATACATGTACGCAGATTAATCCATGAAGGCCATCAACCATAAAATGCAAGAAACAAAGTAGCAGAGTTTAGAAACAATTCACCACATAGATCCGAGAAGGAACATCAAAATTTGTAACCCCAAAATCTTTATGCTTTATTCCTCAAAAATTTACAAGAGCTTCTAAGAACAAGTGCACGATCCTGAGATCAGATGATTCAAGAATGACACAGACCTCTAAATTTATAGGACAAAATCTCCAACGGCTAGTTTGGATGATCCTTGTCAAAATAATCTCAACCGTCCAAAAGATTTAATCATCTTTTAATCAAGAGCATTGAAATTAAAATTTTGGGGAAAAAACGAATTTATCATTTAATTCAATTTTAATTAACTCAAAAATATTATTTTTGAGTTAATTACCCCAAAATTTTGACTTTGACTTAACCACCAAGGACCAAAGGTCCAAAATTTCTTAAAATTCTCAATATTCCCTTGGCCTGGAGCTTTCAAAATCATTTTCCAAGGACCCACAAATTTTGTCTCTAAAAATTTAATCCTAACTTAGGACCCTAAATTAATTAAATTTATGGTTTAAGATTTTTTTTAAATTAATTGACTAGAAAATTTAATCAATTGACTAAGAGGGGATTATAATTATTTTTCCAACCCTCTTTTACATGAGATAATATATTTACATACATGAAGGGGGAATACCCATTCGTATAGACCCTCAAATAGATACCCAATTCTGCGACTCAAAACATGATCTAGTAGACCAAGTAGCTCAATCTACTTTTACAAGGACTCGATAGAAACACTAGGACTCACTTAGTACGTTGATGATAAAATCCACCCTAGCTTTGGGGTGAGGCTGGAGGGAAAAGCTCTACGGATCACTTACGTGAATCAGTGAGACAAAAAACCTCCTATGATAGAAATCATCAACAACATGCTAGGCTTACCTAGGTTGTTACATACATGGACGGCCTTACTTAGATCATTTACATCATAACATGCATAATGGGTTTACATCATTTATAAAAAATGTCATTTGGTGATGAAATCTGGATGACACGAGCCTCGAACATGATAAGTCTCATTTGCAAAAATGGGGGTGTACTGCTATGGGGTCGTTGACAAAGTGTGGTCAACAAGCTCTAACACCAACTCCAGGATCTAGGTGCGTATCCAAGGTTGGAGCTCCAAGACCAATTCCATTCTCCTACTTCGGGATCTAGACATCAACACATAGGTTGGCTAGATGTCCTCCCAAGCATCTTGTTGCCACAAGATGCTTTATCTCTCCTTATCAACTAGACCAGATATATATCCTCCAATCCAAGCATGCGTCAAACATTCAACCCTTTTACGGAGAGATCCTGCACAATCACAACCCCAATCAATGATAAACCTTCAAATCTATATACAAGTAAACACAAACCTTCAGGCTTCTCAATCATTCTGATGCTACTTGTATCATCATCAAGTTATCCAAATACAACTTATCGAAAGTTTCCTTCTTCTTTCATTTCTTCAGTAGCACCAAATACAGTCTCAGTAGTTCTTTCTTCGGTTTCATTCATTCTCTAAGGTATTCACTATGATTGTTGTTAGTGTCTGTCAGTCCTGTCAATCACCAGTGATCAAATTGTACTCTTTCAAGTTGTTGACAGGGTCTTAGGGCAAATTTTTATAGTTTCAAATAGGTTTTCAAATAAAAATTTGATTATTGGTTAGTATGTCTAGGTATGTTACTGGTTCCATCATCCCATGGTCAAAATATGCCACTAACAACAACTGTCATGACAGACACTAACAACTGTCATGATATGCCCTCCCTCTCAACTAGGAAGATATACCTTTTCTTTTATCCAGGCTCCCTCTCAACTTAACAGCTTCCTTATTTTATAACATTGGAGAAGCTTCAAGGCTTCATTCTTTCTCATGGCATCATCATCATTCTTCCTTCATCATGCTCTTCATTAATATCATCTTCAATCATCAACATCTTGAAGATTATGTACCTGCCAAACTTTAATAGCAAGTACAACCAAATACAAATATACAAAAGAATGAAGTTCATAACCTAAACCAAATACCTAAACAGAGTTGGGTTTTATAATCAGTAAGGGTTACATCTTTTTATATTCTAGACTTCAATAATTTCCTAGGGTTTTGTCACAAACCCTAGACTCTATTTCTGAGACATAAAACCTTAGATATTAGTGATTCAATCAAGATATCAATCCAATCATAGTACTATACATCTAAGGTTTCAACCACAGTATTCAAAATCGGTCGGTTTGAACCGATAACCGGTCAAACTGGTCGGTCAGGAGGCCAATCGAGCTAAACTGGTCAAAAAACCCAGTCAGACACCCCTTTTCGCCAGTTTTCCCGGTCAAACCGGTGCTAACCGGCCAATTTATCCCTAAACAGGCGAGTCTCGTCCTTAACCAGCCAGTTAGCTGCCATGTCGCTAAAGGGACCCACACACGCTTTTTTGGTTGTTTAGGGTTGTTTTGGAGGGAAGAGGAGGGTTGTTTCCCTCCAAAAACACCCTCGCCAATCCTTTATAAGCAAGGGAAACCTCTCATTTGTCTCACACATCTCATTTGGAGCTTTTGTGAGTTTAATTGGGAGGTTGGAGAGTGTTGAGTTTTTGCTGGAGAAGTGATCTTCGAGGCTTGGAGTTGGAGTTGGAGCTATTTTGGAGATAGTTTCGAGCTGTCAGTAGAGTTGGCATCTTCAAGAGGAGGCTAAGGAAGCTAGTTTGCATTTCTATGTAAGGATTTTCACTTGAAAAATCTCTCATTTCACTGTTGTCCATGTATTAATTTTTTTTATGTGTTCAGCTATGCCATTATTATCAAACCTCTAGTCCTATGCTATCAAATTTTGTATGTTTCAATGTGCATTTTGTTTCCTAAATTTAGCCTTGGTTTTCCATTTATCTTAGCTGCAATTTTTTTAAATGTCAGATTTATTTGCAAATTTTAATTATTTCAAGTCAAGATGGCTCCAAAAGCCAAGGACAGTGCATGGGCCCATTATGATGTGGTTGATGGAAAGATGATTTGCAATTTTGTGAAAAATCAATTGGAGGTGGGGGTATTCTTAGATTGAAACAATAGTTGGTTGGGATAAGAGGCCAAGTAAAACCATGTGATGCACCTAATGAAGTGATAGGTCTTGTTAGGGCAGAATACCTTGCCAAGTTTGAAAAGATTGAGGAGACTAAGGCTAGGGAAAAGGCCATCTAAGATGAAATTGCAAGGAAGATGGAATTAATAGAAGCCATGAAAGACTGTGGGTATGATGATTATGAGATTCAAGACTCCACTTCTATCCCTTCTACCAATGACCCCTTTCACTATGTTCCTCCTCTTAGCCAGAAATCAAAACCAACAAAGAGACCCAACATCCAGAGTTATTTCTCATCCACTGCTAATCCCACAGCCACTTCCTCCCAGCCAAGTTGTCAACCCACTTTGGATCAACACTGGAAAAAACAATGCAAAGAAACTTCTTATCAGTACATTGCTAGATGGTGGTATGATGCAGATATCCTATTTAACATTGCTCGCTCACCTTATTACCAAGTTATGCGGGACTTTGTTTTAGCTACAAGTAAGGGATTCAAAGGCCCTAGCGTGCATGACTTGAGGGGATCCTATTTAACATTGCTCGCTCACCTTATTACCAAGTTATGTGGGACTTTGTTTTAGCTACAAGTAAGGGATTCAAAGGCCCTAGCGTGCATGACTTGAGGGAATCTCTTTTGCAAAAAGAGATTTCTTCCATTGATGAGTATTTGGCCGAGTATAGAGAGTCATGGATCAAAACAGGTTGTTCCATCATGTCAGATGGATGGACTGATGGAAATAACCGCACTATCATTAATTTCCTTGTTTCTTGCCCTCAAGGAACAATATTTTTGAGATCAATTGATACATCTGATAAGGTGAAGGATGCAACCCTTCTATTTGAGCTTTTGGATGAGATTATTCAGGAAGTGAGGGAGCAGAATGTTGTGCAGGTCATCACAGGAATGCCTCAAACTATGTTCTTGTTGGAAAGATGCTTGAGTCCAAATATAGGACCATATTTTGGACTCCATGTGCTGCACATTGCATAGACCTCATGCTTGAGGACATAGGCAAAGTGGAGTGGGTAAAAAACACTGTAGAGCATGCCAAGTGCATTACAAAAAACATTTACAACCACTCATGGGTATTGAGCCTAATGAGGAAAAACATTGGGGGCAAAGAACTTGTTAGGCCTGCAATTACAAGATTTGCAACTCATTTCCTCACGTTGCAATGTCTCAAATCTCAACTAAAAAAACCTGCAGAAAATGTTTTCTTCTAATGATTGGACTGAATCTTGGTGGGCTCGTAGACAAGATGGCAAAGACACCAAAAAGAAAATCTTTGACAATTATTTTTGGAAAAGGTCTTCAGAGCTTGTAAAAATTACTGAGCCCCTTGTTAAGGTGCTAAGGATGGTGGATGGGGAAATGTTGGCAATGGGATACATTTATGAGGCTATGGATCATGCAAAGGAGCAGATACGGGCAGTTTACAGGGACAGGTTAGCTAAATATGGCCATATATGGGAGATCATTGATAACATATGGACAATCAACTCCATCGTCCTATACATGCAACTAGGTATTTTTTGAACCCAAAGTATCATTATAAAGCTCGGCTAGGAGATCTGCAGAATGGGGAGGTCAGAGCTGGATTGATTGATTGCTTGGAATGCATGGTCCCTATCCATGCAAGACCAGTTGGAAATACATAAACAACTTACTCTTTTCAATATGGCAGCTAGTACCTTTGGAAAAAAATTGACAAAAATGGCAAGAGATGTGGATCAACCAGGTAAGTAATTCCAATTTGCTTTTCTTTCCAAGTTATTATGTTTGTAAATAAGTAATGAAATGAACTATGTTACTAATTAATGTCTTTTTATTTGCAGCACATTGGTGGGAGTCATTTGGTGGCCAATGTCCTCAATTGCAAAAGTTTGCAATTAGTCCTTAGCCAAACTTGCAGTGCTTCAGGTTGAACGCAATTGGTCTATTTCTGAGCGCATACACACAAAGAATAGAAACTGTTTGGAACAGAAACAGTTAAATGATCTTGTGTTCGTGCAATACAACCTTCGCTTGAGGCGGAACCAAATGATGAACAAAACACCTGATCTAGATCCCATTGTGTTGGACAATATTGATCCAACATCAAAATGGGTGGGGGAGACTGAAGATCCAGTGTTTGAGGCTGATTTTGATATTGATGCAGCATTAGCCGAGGATGAAGCAGATTTGGTAATGCCATCAGACCCAGGATTGGTAGCTGCATCAAGGAAAGGCAAACAACCAATGGAAGACACTAGTCATGTAGCTCGAGTAAATCGCGCTTCCATTTGGTCCACTTCTATTATTATTGGTGGCAGTGGAATTGAGGTTGCAGATGAGGCTGAGGCATCCTCAGACTCTGATCCAGATGATGTCTATGCAGCTCCCGATGTTGATCATGTGTCTAGTAGTGGTGATGAATTTGATGATCGATCACGTGTACATTGTAGAGTCTAGACTTGTAGTCTTGTACTAGGCCAATGACCTCATAGCTTGTAGCATTGTTTTTGGACTTTATGGGCCATCTGGAGCCTCATTGCTTATGTATTTTTTCGATGATATGTATTGCACTCAATGCCATTTTGATATATTATCCTTTACATGGTACATAAATGAGCAAACTTTGCATATTTTGTCTCTATTGGCTTAGAATCATGGTTGCAAATCTTTTAAAAAAAATTATTAAATAATAATTTTTTAAAGTAATTTTTTAAAAACCGATTCATTTAGACCAGACTAGTACCGGTTAGACCAGTTCCAGTCAGAAGACCGATTCATTAGGTCCATCGGTTCTGATTTTTAATACTATGGTTTCAACAATATGCTTTTGGAATTACATGTCAAACTCTACTAGGGTTTGATGCAAACCCTAGATTTCAAAAACTAAAACATGAATATCAATCAAGTTAGCATACCAGCATTTCATTTCTAGGATTTCATTCCTTATAACAATTTCTATCTAGGATGTAAACCCTAGAAACAAGCATCAAATTCCAAACTTAGATAACTATTTTGACCAGGCAAGGGTTTCGATCATATGGAAGAATATATACCTAGGTTTTCATTCCTAGGACTTTACTTTAGATATTACAAGGGTTTTGTTCATAAACCCTAATTCACCAAACCCTAAAAATATAGGATTTTAATATATAACCTAAACATTAACAGCAAACCCTAAAGGACTAGGGTTTTTATCACAACATTATCAAAACCCTAAACTTCAAAAAAATAGGATTTCAGTATATGTTATAAACTTTATCAACAACCCTAAGAAGACAAGGGTTTCATAATTAACATTTACATACCCTTAGCATCAAGAGGCTAGGGTTTTGCAGTGAACCCTAAGGGTTAGGGTTTCACAACAATGACAAGAGATATGAGGGTGTCTACACAAGTGGAGAAATTCATCTTATCTGGGGGCCTATGTTCACAGGCAAGATGATTGCCCTTATTAGTAAAATGGAAAAAGAGATTCAAATGCGCAAAAAAGTGGTGCTTGTGAAATCTAACAAAGATACAAGATATTGGTTGAACTCAATTGTCTCTCATGATGGTGATCTTTCTGTATAAAGAAAACCTTGCAACTAAACTTGGTTGAACTCAATTTTCATTTATACGAAAACCTTGCAACTAAACTTGTAATCTAAGACATACCTTGAGTTTTTCTTTAACAAACCTTGTAAAGTATCATTCTAAAGGGTTTCATTTGCAACAAAGCTTCTTTTATGACTCAAATCTTTCCTTTGAAGTTTCCTCAATAACATTTGTGTATTTTGCAAGCTTTCCTACCAAGGAAAATATAAAGAAAGGATTATGAGTATACAATACAAACAAATCTAGATATGTCGAGGAAATCAAACATAAAAGTAGAAACGAGGAATAGCTTTTAGTAAAATGGTGAAGCCTCCCTATTAATCTAGTCTTTCTGAGGTATACCTACAACTTTAAACAATTCAAAAAATTCTAACAAGATATATTAGATTTACAAACTCTAGAAATCATAACATAAAGAAAACATTACAAAACTTAAAATAGTAGACTTAGAAGGATACGTAAGAGAAGACTTAATAGTGTGTCTTTGACTTCGGATTCTTCAACCTTGTTTTTCTTGGGTGGATCTTTATCGGCAATATTTGCATCTTCTCTTTCTCTCTTCTTATTTCTTGGATTCTCATGACATTGACTTTTGCAGTGTCCCATCTTATGACAATTGTAGCATTCAATCTTTGATAGATCAACCTTCTTCTTTGGTCCTTTAAACTTTTTGTATACTCCCTTCTTCTCATGATGAGTAGAGTAGGCAATTGAAGTGTTGTTTTCTTCATCCTCCTTTTTATCACTTATTAATTGGATGCGGGCTTCTTCTTGATTACAAGCATTCCACATTTGTTCAAAGGTTGGTGTATCCTTCCAACTGTTAATTCTTGATGCAAAAGAGCTCCACGATTTTGGTAGACCTAGTTAGGCAGCAATCACGAGTTCTTTCTCTAGTACAACTTCATCAATAGCATGGAGTTTATCTTTTATTTTAGAGATCCTTACAAAATTTGATGACACAGTATCATCTTTTGTCATTTTTATTGTTCTTAGTTCATTCTTAAGACTAGTTATCTCACCAATGTTCTTGATGGTAAACAACTTGGAGAGGGCTTCATACATTTCTTGTGCAAAATCTATATTGGATATGTATGGGCATATAATGTACTTCACTCCATCTACTATTAGATTCATGGTCAAGATGTCAGTTTCCCTATACTTTTTCTTTCCTGCATCATCTATAGGCTTCTTAACTTTTCCTTGAGAAAAATCCAAAACTCTATGCTTAGCAAGAATAAGATCCATTCTCTTCTTCCATGCCCTATAGTTGGAAGCTCCTTCTAGCTTATTTTCTATCTTGATCGAAGTTGCCATAGACTTTATAATATCTCCTACACTTGATATAGATAGTAGGTTTTTCTACTTATATGATCATTTCCTTAATGATATTCTTTTGTTCCTTCGTTCTTAACCCTTCTTTCAATAGACCTTCAAGCTGCCTTTTTCTTTCCTCCTTCACCTTAGCTCTGTTTCCATGTTAGAAAATCAGAAAGGCAGAAAGATTCTCTTATATTAATAATTAGTTGTGATATTCTCGTCTTCTTGTTAACTTTTCTTTATGTTCTTATCTTCTTTTAATCAAGCAATCATCAAATCAAAACATGAAGATCAACGACGCCAGATATGGGCACTCAACCAAGGCTAAAACCCCTCTATAGGGGAAAACCAAGTCAAACTCTTCCACTAATAGATTCAAAACAAATAGAGACAAACCAAGACCTTAAACGTGACCAAAAGACCTTCTTCCTCCACCAAGTCAGCCTTTCAAAATGATTTTGCAAACTTCAGTAATCTCCTCTTGCCTCCTAGCAACAACAAAAAAATTTCGGTCCCCAACTTCCAGAATTTTGGCCCTACTGCAGATATGAAATTTCAGCCTCCCCAGCAGTTTTAGAATTTCGCATGTGTGAGTCAAAGTGAGAGAAAAACAACTTCTTCTTACTTGACAAATATCTCCTTCTCCTTCGCTAGGGTCTTCTCCTTCTTGGGAATTTCGCTCTTCTTTTCTGTCTCCAACTACTGCAGATCAAACTTCTTTGTTGGTGCTTCAAATGAGGTCGAATAGTTGCCAATATATAATGAATCTGTGAGGTTGATTTCCCTTAATGAGGTCAACTTGTCCTTCTTTGAGGTTGACTTGGTGGAGGAGGCCCAATGACCTAATTACTTCAAAATAAATTATTTTCTTAATAGATAAAGCCCAAGAAGGGTCTTTTACATAATGACAAGTACAAAGACTCTTGACACAAACCCTAGAAGCCTACAATGGAAGCTTAGACCTAAAAATCATTGACCCAAGCATGAACCCCATCCTTTAACAAGTTAATTTTGTTTCTATAAAATTTATTTTTCTTTCTTTTGATAAACACATTACATTATGTCTCAAATACAATTATGAAGACCAACACTAGTTACATTCTTCAACAAGAAATGAAGCTTGTCATGGTTCGTAGTAGACGCTTGGGCGAGGACTATTGGAGATCAAATACAACTTTTGTTTTTCATCCTTTAGGTTCATCACTTCCGAACTTGCATATAATCAGTGTCATAGAACCTTTTGTATTGAGCAATGCCAGAAAATTAAGAATTTAGATGCTATTTTCTTTGTATGGTGATAATGCCTCAGAATATCACAAGCCTTGGTCTTAGAGAGCTTGTATTTATGGCACAGAATAGTACTTCATTCATAGAGAAATGTTGCTATTATGAGTTGGGATATAGTTATTCCTTCCAATCTTAGTCATGTTATTTCCATGCTTCGTACTATTGTTGCATGCCATAGAAAATTTTATCATGGAAATATATATATATATATATATATATATATATATATATTTTCCACAGAGATTTGCATCACATGTCCACAGGAACTTGTGTTAGAATTTGCATTTTATGGATTTGTATCACTTGGCCTTGAGTCTTTAGATATGACAAATGATATACACTTTAGATAGAATTCGGATTTTATCACAAAAAATTCAGATTAGTGGAGATGCTACTGAAATTCATCTGCCACGGAGCTTTGAGATTCACATTGTCTTTTGGTCCCCTAAAGGTATACGAATCATGTCTAGAATTTGTCTTATTACCCTCCATGTAATTTTATTTCAATCCATATAGATTTGGTCTTCCACGAGGCTTGGATAAAGAGCATACTAGAGATCTTCACAATCCTTTTTCTTGAGCTCGAATTCCAAATAGAGAATGGATGATGAGTCACAAATATATGTTTCGAACCTAGATCTTCCTGAGGTAGTCTTATCACATATATGTAGCTTGAACGGATTGACCCTTTCTTACAGAGAGAGATAACTGCTTCAAGAGAATTTTCAAACAAAGTGCCAACAATTTGTGATCTTCAAACTGTCCCTCCTTCACCTTAGCTCTGATACCATGTTGAGAAATCAATAGGCTTGTAGATTAGAGTAGATTTCTCATACTTGATAATTACTTGCGAGTGTTGTTGGCTTCTTATTAAATTTTATCTTTTTCTTCTTCATCAAGTAATTACCAAAATAGAAAACATGAAGATCGCAAGAGACAAAGAACACAAGAAATTGAGCTCCAAGCTAGGGCAAAACCCAAACAAATTCTCTTCTTATAGAACTAGATCAAAGTGAGATATCCAAGACCCAAGACCAAGACCAATATAGCCACAAAGATCCCAACTCAACCATCCTTCATGCCTTCTCAATAAGTCAAAGTCAGCAAAAGTCAATTCTAGTCAAATTTATGAATTTTGGTCACCTCCTAAAATTTTGGGCATTGCAATTTCAGCCATGTACCAGCTGGAGATACCACAAAAAATCTCGCACGTGTGGACAGATTAGGGCAGAAAACAAAACTTTCTCTCTTTTGACTTTCGTTGAAATTCTTCTACTTGCTTGCACAGAAATCGAATTGGTTTCCAAAATGTGGAGCACAGTTGCCAATATATAATTGTTCAACCATATGAAGAGACACAACTTATGGGCTAGGCCAACTTGTCCACTTGGAGGGCCAACTTGGTCTTATGGTGACAAAATTGACTCTTATTGTTTATTATTGTTATTATTTAATACTATGGTCTTATGGAGTCGAACGATCCAACTGAGGACTTCCCCAAACGCCCAAAATCTCTGAATAAAGATGATTCTGCACACTTAGAATATAAGTCGTCAAATAATTAGACGTATATATAATAATGATTAAATCTTCAAAGACTAGAGATACCTGCCAATCAAATAAGAATCTTAACGTTATCTTAAAACCCAACAATTTAAGCAAGATACCTGTGCAATAAATTGATCTACAAGAGCTATTAACCATCAACTTATAAATAACAACAACAAAATATTAAACACAAGCTACCATAAAATACCGGAGAGGAACACTGCCATCAAGTAAGACCCCAAAGACTTTGCGTTGTATTATTCTCCAACAGTTAGTTGGCTTGATCACCGTCAAAATAATCTCGATCGTTGAGAAAGATTTAATTATCTTTTAATTTCCTCTGTCAAAATTATCTTATTTTTTGAGGAAATTCAAATTTTTCATTTAATTGAATTTTAACCAACTCAAAATTAATTATTCTGAGTTGATTTCCTCAAAAAATTGACTTTGGCTTAACTACCAAGGCTTAAGGGTCCAAAATCTCTCTTGAAATTTTTAATATTCCCTTTTGGTCGAGGACCTCCAAAAATTAATTCTTCTAGAACCCACATTTTTTTTTAATTTGGAGAATTAATTTTTCCTATGACCTAAAATTAATTAAATTTCTAGCTTGTAATTTTAATTTATTTTTATCAAAAAATTTAATTCATTGGCTCATGAGGGGATTAATAATTTTTCCAACCCTCAAATAATTTAGCCATGGTGTCTAAATATGAAGGACCATGCACTAAAATATTTTTGACATCAAGATATTACAATTTAATACATGAAGGGAGAACACCCATTCGTTATAGATGCTCAAATATCTACCCAATTTTGCGACTCAAAATATGATCTAGTAGACCAAGTAATTTGTAATACAATAATCTAGCCAATTAGCTAGGATTATTCCCAAATTAATTTTACAAAGACTTGATAAAAAACACTAGGACTCACCTAATAACTTGATGAAAAAATCCACCCTAGCTTTAGGGAGACGTTGGAGGGAAAAACTCTACCGATCATTTGTGTCTAGAGACATAGATGAATCAATGCGACGAAAAACCTCCTAGGATAGAAATCGTCACCAAAATAATAAGCTTACCTAGGTTGTTACATACATGATGGTCTTGCTAAGATCATTTACATTATAAACATGCAGAATGGGTTTACATCTTTAACAAATTGTCGACTGATGATAAAATCTGAATGATGCGAACACTTGAACATGATAAATCCCTTTTGCGAAAAAATGGGCGTACCGTTATGGGGTCGTTGACACAGAGTGGTCAACATACCTAATTTGAGCATGCAAGGGACCTAGTTCAATTTAGAAACTCGAGTTTTGATTGACGAGTTAACTAAGAGTCCAACTAATTCTCTCTCCCATCAACACTTGGGAGTATTAGCTCATTCTTCCTTCAATCAAGACTGAAAACTAGCACTTTCTAACTGAACTTGTCACTGCCACCTTGTTTTGTAGTCAAACTGAGGAAGACTCTGCTTAACTAAAGCTCCAACTCTACACATGCTATCTAGATGATCATTCCAGTAAATTGGAAATAAACTCATCCTAATTGTAGTTTGTCTAATGAGCTCACACTCATATTGAGAGAAAGAAAAATTGAGGTCATCAATGGCTAAGGAACAAGCCAAAAGAGCTTTACTCGCTACATTTTCAACAGAAGACTACAAATGTAGTGAAAAGGTGGTGGAGAAATTGAGTTCGGATTGCAACAATGATGAGAGATTAAATCAATCTCACATGATTATTAAACCATATTAATTGTTGATAAAATTCTCAAGTTGATCCCAAGCGATTCATTCAACGATGCAATGGATTAACAAATATGACAAATCTTGTGACATGGTTAAACATGAAATGGAATGCTATCATATTTATGAAGAATGCTTTTTAAATCATGCCTCTTTGAAGCTTAGCTTAAATTATAAATGTCCATAATTCTATGCTTTATATTTTCTCTAATAAAAACAATTAAAATGGCTAATTTATGTTACCTTTAGCAGAATTTAATTGATTTGTTGGGCTTGGAAGAGGGTTGCTTGATGTTTTGGGACACTTTGAAGTTGATGCCTTGAAATTGTTGCATGTTCTGATGTATGGTTGTTTTGATGAACCTTCCAGTTGATACAATTCATAAGATTGAATTTCTAAAGATACTTCTAGTAGCTACAAAAAATGATCATGGCTATGGAAAGTGATCATAGCTACAAAAAGTCTACAATTGTTGAAGCCTTGCTATGGACTAAAATTCTTTGAAACAGAGCTGAAAGAATCGTGTGAAACCTTGGGATAGCAATCTTTTGATGCTCTATATGTTGTTGCAGCCTACTAATAATTGATTTTATTCTTGAAAAACTTTACATGCTGAAAATATAAATTCAACTATGAACTTTTTTTTAACAAGAACTTCAAAGAAGGGGAGTTCTATCTAACCAAGAATGAGTTTTCAGCTAGAATTCTTGTATAGTTATGCCAACATCCTGGTTTTCATAATTGTACTTTATATGTGTGTGTGTGTGTGTGTGTGTGTGTGTGTGGAAGAAAATTAAATTGAGTTAGGATGGGGAGAAAAAAATTCCACAATTACGAACTCCATCTGAGTACTGAGGTTGAATCAATCTATTCTCATTAACAAGAAAACAGACACCCTCCTCATCAATAGTTTTTATTTGAATTGATTCATTATCATAGAGTGTCTCTATTTCATATGGACCTAACAAGTGTGTTTGACGCTTTCCTTTTAAAATATTCAAATCTATAAACAAATATGAGGGCCCAATCACCTAGTTTGAAATTTTTCAACTCGATAAACTTGCCATGCCATTTTGTCCTCTGTTGCTGGATGACATTGGTACTTTGGACTACATCTTTTCGAATTTCATCCAGCTCATTAAGTTGAGATAACATTTGTTTTTGTGCCTCTGAGAGATCTAATCTCAATCTTTCTTTCTTTCTTTCTTTTTTTCAAATGTGGTTCATGGTCCTCGGAGATTAATGATCGCTACGTCCATGGAATATTTGTACCACGCAGATCTACCCAAAACGATCATTTCCTGTCGACTCAACCATGGAGCCTAACCCCGAGAGTGTCGAGAGAACTAAACCTGTGACCTCTCAACAACAAAGATGCTTTAAAGAGGGGGACTCATCCAACTAAGCTAACCCTTGACGCTATCAATCTTGTTGTTGTTCTGAAGGTATTTATTTGAAACTCTATGGGAAGCAAGACTTGCTTTCCATATGCAAGTTCATATAGTGTATGACCAGTAGTGTTCCTCAATGTAGTCCAATTTTCCTAGAGTACTTTTGGAATCCTGTCTACCCAATCCTTGCAGTGTAGTTGAATTGTCTTGGTATAGGCTTGTTCATTAAATATCTAATAGCAGAATGATCAGAGTGGATAGAAGTTTCATACCTAGTAATATAGTGTCTAAACTCATTTATGACATGAACTACTGCAAGAAACTCCTTTTCTGTTAGTGTAAATAAATTCTGCAGGAGTCAAATTTTTACTTACCTAGTAAATAGCATAAGGAGTTTGTTGCTCTTTTTGTCCTAGGACAACTACTAAACTTGAATCTGAACCATCTGTGGAAATGTCAAATTGAAGAGACCAATATGGTCCTCTTAAAATGTCAAAGTAGCTCCGGGGTACTTCTGCAGTGGCAGTGCCTAACCTGCAAAAGTGACTGAGCAAGTGTCACTTCCTAGACAATTTATTTGAATGACTTAAATCATCTCAATGAGAGATTAAGTCACAACTATTGATCTTTAGATGGCAAGATTTAATGGTTTTAGTAATTAACCAGTTTATAAAAGGAGATGGGGGAAGTGAAGATGCACAGTTTTCAAGAAAGAGAGCAAAAGCAGGCTAAGGTGAAAAAGAGCAACAAGGGCACAAATTCCAAGGCAGCTAGCAGCAAGAGAAGGGCAAATTTCTCAAGGCAACTTGCAGCAGGGAAAGGGAATGCTTTTCTAGGAGATTTTCAACCATTGATGCAAGTTGTACAGCAGTAAATATGGGCGCAAAATTTCAGCCGAGAGGGTATGAATTTCAAGGAGAAATATTGATGTTTTGTACAAGAAAAATTGGCATAAAAATCAAGACAGCAAGGGCATTGTTTTCTAAACTATTTTTTGGTGCATTTAGTGTTGTCTGCACAGTCAGTATTGTCCATACAGTAGATGCACAAAATCCTAGACAGTGTGGCATGGATTTTGAGAGAATATTGGGCACAATTTTTTAGACAAGTACAGCTAGTTTTCACTAGAAATCAACTGTTGTAAACTCAAAAATTTCTTTGTGAGCATTTAATAAAATTTCCTTTTCTCTATTGGCTTCTTTCCGTTCGAGGTTTTTCCAAGGGTTTTGCCCAAAAATATCATGTGTATATTTTTATGGGTTTTTACTGTTATCTTCAACATTTAAAGTTCAGACTTAGTCTTAAGAATTTCTGCTAATAAAAATCAAATTGCATGTGTTTGGGTTAAAATATATTACTGTTGAATTTTTTATTGGGGTCAGAAATCCGAGTGTTGTTTTTTATTGTAGTGTAATATGTCCATAAAGTAACATATAGTTGGGTGTGTTAATCTTTGCCTAAAGCATTTGACTATTTGTTCAAGGGTTACAATCAACAGGTCGACGCATTTGCTCTCATAATACAATACACCCTACGATTCGATCACAAGACACAATCTTCAATCGATCATTTCATTAGACCGAAAATACAAATATTCCTCAGAACTCACACTTGCGCACGTTCGACATTTGAATCAATACTATAGCACGCCCTCTACATTATAATTAGAAGCAAATAAAGTTCGTGAAACTGAAAAGTGACTGACTTATCTAATCTCGGGTCGACAGTTATAGTGTATTGTCTATAAGGGCTCGTCCACCGATCGTAGAAAGAATGACAGTGAAGCTTAAATGTCTGACTAAATTCCTACATGAGATGATCACATCATAGGTGAAATTTCAACATGGTATCAAAGCAAGGTTGTTGAAGTACAGTGGACAAGTGTTGACAGAAGTTTATTTTGGGGATTGCAAAGGGGGGTTGTGAAGGAAAAGTGAAGGGAAAAGTGATTGTTACATAGTTGGGGAAGATGGCTTCCAGTGTCAAAAATAAGGACAGGTTGCAAGGGGTCTCTAACTACTTGCACTGGAAAGTGAGAATGGCAGTTGTTCTCAAGGAGAACAAGTTGTGGAACTTCGTTAGCATTGTTGAGCTTGTACCCACATCAGATCCTATTGCTCTAGTTGTTCATGAGGTGAAGGAAGTGAGGGCACAGAGGATTATTGTGGATGGTGTGAGAGACCACCTCATTTCACATTTGGTTGAGAAACAAATAGCCAAGGAAATGCGGAGTGCACTTAAAAATTTGTATGAGGCAAAGAACGAGAACAAGAATATGGCCTTTAAGGACAATCTCCTTATTACTAGGATGATCAAAGGAGAGAGTGTGGCCTCCTATCTCATCAGAGTTTCTCAAATGAAAGATGAGTTGGCAACAGTTGGAGACGTCATTTCAAACTCGGACTTGGTGCATATTAGTTGAAGAAGGGACTCACCAAAGAGTGGAATGTTTTCGTGAAGTGTGTGGTGCGCAGAGAGCATCTTCTAGATTGGAGCATGTTCTGGGATGAATTTACTCAAGAAGAGATCCGAGAGTGTTCTATGAGCAGAGATCAGGTGAAGCCAAATGTTGTTAATGAAGAGAATGTGGCCCTTGCAGCAAAGGGTAAAGGCAAGGGAAGTAGGGGATCTACTTACGGAAAGGACATAAACAAAGTCAAGTGCTTTGCATGTCACAAGTTTGGTCACTATGTAGGTCAAAGTCCAAACAAGAAGAAAGGTAAGGAGAATGAGGAACAGAGAGTTGGTTCAGCTGAGGTTGTTGAAGCCTGAGTTTGCAGAGAAGTTTGAGAATAAATTCTCCTTTGTATTGTTGAAATGTAACTAGTGTCAGTCTTCATAATTGTATTTGAGTCATGACTTGATGTAATAATTGTTGTACTTGTCAAAAGAAAAGAAAAGAAAAAATTATTTGTAAAAAGAAAATTTGTTTTATTAAATGGGTTTTTTGCCCATCGTGTTGTGGTCCTAGGTCAAAGCACCCATTGAATGCTCTAAGTGTCTTGTTTTTAAGTCAAGGAGTCAAGGTCATGATGTTATAGCCCTTGGAGGGTTCGTGTAACAAAGAAGGAAAATTGTTATTGTAAAATATGATGTCTAGAAGCCTCTAAGAGATGTATCAACCAGTTATCTTCATGTCGTCCCAAGGAGGCCTAACTCGCTCTCTTGAAAGGTTATATAAAGAGGAACCTCAACTCATTTGTGAGACATCAATCAACTAATATTTTTACGTTTCTAACAAAGTTTGGTCAGGCAAGGAAGGAGAGAAAAATTCTCTTAGAAGCTAGCGAAATTCTTTGGAGGCTAGCAAATTGATCAAGGAAGGAAATCTTTGTCTTTGTTTCCCACACGTGCAAGCTTTTGGAGGAGAAGCTAGGGTTTCATCAATCCAGGTTTTGCAGAAGTATTGTTTGAAGTTTGGTTGGTTCATCCCTTGGAAGGTTTGGTTTTGGGTCAAAGTCAAGGTCTTGGAAGTTTTCATTGAAATTCTATAAGAAGATATTTTTGTGGGTTTTCCTCTCTAAGAGAGGTTTTGGCCCTGGTTAGCAGCCTACCTCTGGTGTTCTTGTGTTTGTATTATGATCTTCTTATTGGCATTTGTTTTGATGATAAACAAAAATGAATAATGATGATAATGTCCTAATATAAATCACAATAAAATGTCAAACATAAAAAGAGAAATCAAATTAAATAAGTACTCTATCTTCATGCCCTAGATTTCTCAACATGTATCTCATATTTTGAGTAGTGTCACTGAGTGCGAGAACACCAAAGTATGGTTTGTGGACAGTGGGGCATCGTGCCACATGACAAGGACTAGAGCTATGTCCTTGAGTATGACAGGAATCGACCCAAACATACGTGTTAACAGTGGGGTGCATACCACACATGCAGTGAGGGGGGATATATATGAGAGATTCAAGTTGGAGTCAGGAGGATATCTAGAGGTGACCATGTGCTTTGTGTACCAGAGATGCGAGCAAATCTCCTCTTCGTGGCAGCTTTGGAGGATGACAGATATGTTGTTCTATTTTGTAATGGACAAGTGGTTATTTATCTGATGGGAGAGAGTGTGGATGCAGCACGAGTTATTGGCACCCGTGTGGACAGGATGTACAAGCTAGCAGGGCATCCTGTGGATGGTGAGACCGAAGGAATCTCATGTTTAGTGGTAGTGCCAAAGCCAACTTGAGGAGAGGATCCTTCTAGCTCGGTCAAGAGACCGTCATGGCTCGAGATGACGAAGCGGGATGCTTAAGGTGGGAAAGTGGAGTCTCCTAGGAGCATGGGTACTGGCATAGGTCTTCAGGTCTCGGACATGGAGCAGGACATGTTGTTGAGTCAGAGGGAGCTTCAGGGTCATAGGAAGCTTCTGGTTTAAAGGGAGTTGCTACAGTAAACAATGTGATGGACTTGAAGTCAGATCCCGGAGGTGCTAGAGGTGCCAAAAGTACCTCCCTCGCTAAGAAGGATTATTAGAAATTGCAGCTCGGGTGTACTTCTACGGTGGCAATGCCTAGCCTACAAAAGTGACTAAGCAAGTGTCGCTTCTTAGACACTTTATTTCTAAAGTGGCTTTTTATATTTAACTACTAAAAGTTGTTAGAAAATCAAAGGTAAAGTAGATGATAATTGAGTTAATTTTTCTTCTTTTCTTATTTAGATTTCCTTCTTCATCAAGCAATTACACAATACTATTCTTCAAAGATCACAAAGAAGCAAGAGACACAAAAACTAGGCTTTCAAGCCAGGGCAAAACCCCTCAAAGGGGAAAACCCAGCAATCCTCTTCTTATTGAATCAAGTCAAAATGAGATATCCAAAACCAGAGACAAGACAAGTATGCCACCAATTGACCAAGTCGAATCTTCCTTCAAGTAACCTTAATTAGTCAAAGAGAACAACTTCAAGTCACCTCAAACAATCAGAGTCAATGCTAGCCAATTCTATCTTCAAACTGTTCAATACTCAGAGATCTCGGATCTGTGATTAGGTGGCTGAAAAATAGAGACAGCAAGGGCGCTGTTGCCTAGACTGTTTTCTAGCGCATTTAGTGTTGTCTGCACAGTCCATACAATCCATACAGCAGAGGCACGGAATTCTAGACAGTGTGTAGCATGATTTTTAAGAGAATATTGAGCACAATTTTTTAGATAAGTACAGCTGGTTTTTGCTAGAAATTAATTGTTGTAAACTCAGAAATTTCTCTATGAGCATTAACTAAAATATCCTCTTCTCTAGTGGTTTTCCCTTGGGGATTTTCTAGGGGCTTTACCCAAAAATCTCATGTGTCAATTTTTGTGGGTTTCTACTGTTATCTTCAGCATATAAAGTTCAGAGTTAGTCTTCAGTGTCTCTGCTCATAAAATTCAGATTGCATGTGTTTGGGTTAAAATACATTATTGCTGAAGTTTTTATTGGAGTCCGAAATTTGAGTGTTGACCAAGTATTTGACAAAATTCTTACAAGAGATAATCACATTGTAGGTGAAATTTCAAGATTGACATGAGGGGTTCCAACAAAATTCATTGTCCTTGATGAGTAATTTAAATAGTGGTGAAGCTACTTTTGTAAACTTGTCTACATATCTTGTTAATTTTAGTTAACAATGGTATGTTCTATGCTTAGCACAATTTACTTCAATGTTCCTTAGAAGCCCAATATCCATTTCAAATTATTTCCAGTAGCAATCACATTAACTTAATCACATTGATAGTGTCGATAGAACATAAACAAAAGGCAGAAGACAAGTCAAGACAAGAGGACACAATATCTGGCGGATGTCAGAGAAAAACCCCAATGTGGGGAAAACTCTTTGATCAATTCTTATTATTATTATTCAATAGTTCAGCAGAGAGAAAGTACATAAGTCAAATTCACTTGCCCAAAAACACTGTCAAATCAGCCCTGTCAACACAGCAGTCAACAGCACCTGAAGCCCTAACCAGAAAGCAACGCTGGTCAAATCAGAAACAATTCATCCCTCAAACAGCTCGGTCAAAGTCAGTCAACTTGGCCTCCAAGAAGGGTCAAAGTCAACCCAAAAATTCCTTGAAATGCTGGTCAAATTCGGTCAAACTTCAGTCAAGTCTGCAGTCAAATCAGTCATGCGGTCAGCGCAGGTCAAACCCAATCAAACACCTTGATTTATGTGCTGGCAAGTACGACCTGCAAAAATCAGAATTCTGCCCAAGAAAATGCAGTCAAACTCGATCAAATAAGCCATGGTCAACGCTGGTCTGCAATCTGGAAATTTGGCCTGCAGTTGATCTCTGAAATTTTTGTCCTCCTTGGTCACACATGTGAGAGACAAAGAGAAAACCCAAGCTTTACGAACCAATCTGAAGTGGAGAGAGAAGAATGTGTGAGTGAATGATGTCCAAATGAGAAGAGAAGTCACTCCTATTTATACAATTCGTTGTGGGTGAAGAGACACGTCCATTGGGCTCCATGAACCTACATTTCACTGAGGCCAACCTTGACAATTTGCACGTGTGAAAAAAATTCAAAATTGTACTTCTGCTTATCCGAATGAGATGATCTTTAGATCAATATTGGACCTCTTGAAAAGAGGAATCCAATAAAAATATCATCTCCATCATATGAGCTGTCCCAAAGTGGAATTTGGCTGTAGTTTCCAATTTTAACACTCTCTCTCAACTAGGGAGAATTCCACCTGCCAATCCATCTGTTGTCACCGATCATCATGTCAACCTGTACCATCTTTGTCGTCCCTACTCTACTCTACTCTGCTGAACCATGAAGTAATAATGAAGAAGAATTGATCGAGAGTGAGTCACAAGACCTTGCCACTCTCCACTGACTCAAGTTAGTCCAGAGGTAGAACCTCAATTGATCCCAGATCAAGTTGTTGAACACCATGCATCCTAGCATAGGGAGTACAGCAGTACACAATACGTCCATTGGTAGCTCTATGGTCCCTATCCTCATTTCCCGACTCATTGGCCAAATGAGAGGTACTTCCAATGAGCCCTGCACTAGATAGGTAGGATGTATGCTGGAGCATCAGCAGGAGAAGGTGAACCACTCATCCTGCTCATATGCCATAGGAGAAAGTGAACCACTCATCCTATGCATATCTCAAACATAGGGGGAGGTGAACCACTCACCCTACACACATGTAAACCATCATGGAGTATCACAGGGGAAGATGAACCACTCACCCTGTACATAGCGCACCACTAAGGGAAGGTAAACCACTCACCCTATGGTTGCTCATAGCTCCAAGAAGTACCCCAAGCCCCAAGGAGCTCCCAAATCTCAGTGTCCAACTCATGTGGGATCCTCATAGGAGGATATTTCCACGACTCTAAGTCTCTCACAGAAGGCTAAGAATTTTACCTTCCCCAAGGGCTTCATGATAATATCTTGGACCTGCTCATCAATCCTAATGTGATGAAGCCTTATTGCTCCCAATTGTACCATATCCCGAATAAAGTGGCACTTGATATCAATATGCTTGGAGCGGTCGTAGAACACAAGATTCTCTGAAAGGCGAATCCCACTTTGGTTGTCGCACTAGATCACAATGGTATCCAGCACATGCTCAAATAGCTCACTAAAGAGCTTCCTCAAACAAACAGCTTCATAACAAGCCATACTAGCAGCAATGTATTCGGCCTTGGCAGTGCTTAAAGCAACCGATTTCTGCTTCCTGCTCGTCTAGGATACCGAAGTAGATCCCAATGAGAAGCAACAACCAAATGTGCTCTTACGATCCGCCACACTGCCAACCCAATCAGCATCAGTATATCCATGTAGCCTCAAATTCCCGGCAATGTATCTCAGTCCATAGTTGATTGTGCCTCGGAGATATCTCAAGAGATTCTTGGCAGCAATCCAATGTATGTGATGAGGCTCAACCATTAATTGACTCTATGTTTTCACAACGAAGCATATGCTTGAACCGGAGTTCACCAAGAACATCAGGGCCCCCACAAGTTGTCGATACTCGGAATATTTGCCAAATCGGGCCCAGTAGCATTTCCATATAGTTCCTTGAAGTTGAGTTCCATCGCGGAGTAGTCACAGACTTGTAGTCCACCATCCCACATCTTTTGTGTAGCTTCACAATGTATTTTCCTTGAGAAAGGAAAATCTCTCCTAGCTTTTGCCAGACCTCCAAGCCTAAGAAGTAGTGCATCAACCCTAGGTCCATCTCGAATTCGGAAGCCAACTCCCTCTTGCATTGATAAATGAGAGGGTCTGCACCTGTTAGCAAACCTACAGTGCCATAATTTGGATTGAAGAGAAGTGTCGCAAGTCATAGCTCCCAAAGGACTTCCTCCAACCTGATAGAGACCTTCAACCCTAAATCCAAGTGTAAATGCATCTTTCGGGTTCCTTTGCCAAATACAGACCTTCCCATCAATGAATGCTACCTTGAAGCCTTTGTCTTCCATTGCAGAAATAGATACCAGGTTCTTTTTCAACACAGGTACATACAATACATGTTGTAGATGAAGGAGTTGACCTTGATTCAAATGAAGAGTAACAGTCCCTATCCCTTTCACGGGGTAGGTGGAATTGTCCCCAAGTATGATCTTGAAATTAGTCTTATTTTCAATCAAATTTGAGAGGGTCTCTTTGTAACTAGTGAAGTGCTTGAGGCACCACTATCAATCAACCAATTATCCAAAGTGTCCGAAGGAGAGGCGGTAGTGAGGGCAGAAATAAGATAAAATTCGTTTTGCTTATCTACAACATTAGTTTCCTCATACCTGGAGTTTCTCGACCTTTTGGGATGTCAACCATTTCCATATTGTGCAGCAAGAGCATTCCTCTTTCCTTTGTTGTTGAACCTGTTATTCCATTGATTAGCATTGCCCTTGAAATTGTTGTGGTTGTTGTTGTTGTCATCATCCCATGGAGTATCCTTCTTATGAGGACACTCTCTAGCATAGTGGCCAAACCCATTATAATTAAAGCATCTTCCCTTTCTTCCTTCTTTGAATCCCTGTCTTGCTTGACCTTGTCTCTTTGGACCAGCATTGTTCTTCCTCTTAGCATGAGTGGAGAATGCAATAGGATCATTCCCATTTGAAGGCTTGTCTCTCTCCATCATCCTTGTCTCTTCTTGAGTGCATCTAGTCAACAATTCATCAAAACCTGGAATCCTATCATTGTTGAGGATAATGGTGGTAAACACATCCCATGCTTAGGAGAGGCCACCAAGATCAATAAGAGTGAGCTCCTTGTCAGTAACAACTCCTCCAATGGATAGAAGATCATTTTTTTATTTCAGTAATCCTCATGAAGTAGGATTGGATGGATTCCCCTCTATCCATCTTGATGTCCTTCAGCTTGTTCTTGAGAAAGAGGATTTGGTTTGCATTGTTGGCTTTGAACATTCCAACCAACTTGTCATACATCTCCTTAGATGTGCCCAAATCAAAAATGTAAGCAACCAAATGTTTTTGAATGGAATCTCTGATGATCTTCTTAGCTTTTCCCTGCACATAATCCATGACATCATTTTCATCCAAAGAAAAGTCTAAAGACATCTTCCGTGCATGATAATCAAATTTATCATTGAGCTTATCCTCAAATTTGAATTAAGATGATAAAGCCATTGAGTTTTTGTCCTTGTCCAACAAATCTTGGTGATTGCTTTTCTCTCTCTTGCTTGGGCTTTGCCTTCACCGGTGTGAAAATTTGGCTAACCCCAAATCCTACTGCAACAACTAGAAATAATTCTCCTAATTGTTTAATTAACCAAACAATCTATTTGCAGTTTTCTATGGCAAACGTTGAATTACTCACACTACCCTAGTAAACACATAACAGACTTTCACCGATTCAAATCTAAACCAAGATACATGCACATAGACAAAGTGACACAAGTTTTTCTGGACAATTGTCCCCGGAAAAAATCCAATGCGGAAAAATCAGACTTCTGGGTACTGGAGTGTTTACATTATTAAGTAGTTTCTCAATACAGCAAATTTGGGCACCTTACTAGTTAACTCGATAGAGAAAAATAAGATCTGCAGCTAACCTGTTGTTCTGAGACCAAAAGACTAACTAATCCACACCCTCAAACGGGATTTACAAGACTAGGCCAATTTCTGTCCCTAGAAACCTTAGCGTTGTCCCTGAAGCCCCTACGTCAGCCCTGTCAGCCTCTGCGTGCCTCTGCGCTAGCCTGGATAGGGTTGCGTAACCCCAAAATGGGTGACGCAAACCCTACGCTGCCCTAGAAGGGTCTTTGCGTAACCCTGGAGGGTCCCCTGCTACCAGCGCTGCCCCAGAAGGGACTGCGTAGCACCTACGTAGCTGAAGTTGCTCTTTGTGCTGCGTAGCTGCTGCGTAACGCAAACCCTACGCTGCCCTAGAAGGGTCTTTGTGTAACCCTGGAGGGTCCCCTGCTACCAGCGCTGCCCCAGAAGGGACTGCGTAGCACCTGCGTAGCTGAAGTTGCTCTTTGTGCTGCGTAGCTGCTGCGTAACTGATGTTGTTGCCTCTATTTCTCTGCACTGCCTCTGGATGCTGCTCTCTGCCTCTTGCTAATACTTGGCATTGTGATCAGACCATCCCCTTTGCCAAAACTACCCCTCTCTGCAGCTGAAACACTTCTGGAAATTCTTAGCTAACCACGCCCTAGAATTCCAGCTTAGTCTCGGTGCTCTGCCTCTATGTGTGTGCTCTCCAAATGACCCCAAGTCTTTCCTTTATACTTTTCTCGTTGGGAAACCAACGGCCATGATCTAATCTTGAATTGATGGCTAGGATTAAAAGAAAGTTTGATCCATGTGACTTGAGTCATTTTCATCACATGTTTAAATTAATTACCTTTAATATTTTAATTTTCCTAAGTTAGGCTTAGGGTCCTTAATTAAAAATATTAATTAATTAATTATCTCCCAAACTGGATGGAATTTCCCGAATCCCTTTCCAGGTCTTGGATATGTAATGTACTCTAGTCCCTCCACAAATTTTGGGAGCTAGAGCACATCCGATGCTACCCCAACACTCAAGAAAACTCAACACTCCCTCTTAGTGAGGAATGTGCTCTAGTACAACCTTTGCTTCACCCCGAAGCTCTGCACTGATCTCTGGTGTGGGTCTCTGCACTAATGTTGGACTTGTTGCCCTTCACCACTGTGTTGTTGTTGCCATTCTGTATTGTTTCCCATGAAACTGCCACTGCCACTGCCACTGTGACATCTGTACTGCAGCTCCCTCTCAATCTGTTTCATCGTGCTGCCAACTGTTGCACTACATCTTCAGTTGCTGAGAGAGGCAACTGAAACTCCTGCCCAATCTTTGACAGACAAGTCAGTTGGGTTGTGTCCTCATCACTGAAACTCCATTGGCTGTTGATCTGTGCTGACATCTAGAGGATGATGCACAGTTATAGCTATGCACTACGTAAGCAGACCTCCACTGCGCTGCTAAAGTCACATCAACCCCTGCACTAAAATCTCCCACGCTGTTGTTATGTTGCGTTGTCCTCCTGAAGCCTCTACACTGCTACAACTCTGTTATGCGCTGTTGCAGTCACATCAGCCCCTACGCTGCTCCTGCATCTGCACTGCGCTGCTCCCTTCAACCTTTAGCTCCGCCTCTACTTCATCTGTGATTCTCTGCACCAACTGCTCCACTTGTCCCACTATTGTCGTAAGGCTCTCGTAGCTCGGATGTGATCCAAGAGATGAACTACTTAAGGATCTCGTCACCACTTTGTAGCTGCTCTACAAATCCATGTCACACCACTTTCATGGTTCATGGGTGCTCATGGCTACGTCATCTTCTAACCCATCGTCCGCCCCACAGCCTTGGAAGTAGAAGCATCCTTGTCCTTCTTCGTTTGTGGACATTTGCTGGCGAAATGTCCTAGTTCGCCGCACTGGAAACACTTGATCTTGGATAGATCAAGCTTCTTCTTCCCTTGATGCTAAGGTTGCATCGTCTTCCTCTTCCTTATTCACCATACTCGACCTCATGTTGTACTGCTTCTTGGTGAATCTGCGGAGTTCTTCTTAACGAAGGATTGCCCACATATTGTCCCAATCGGGAAGGTTCGCTCTGCCCATGACAATTTGGACAAAGGTTTCCCACTCTTTTGTGACCGCATTGAGTGCAATCCTTACCATCACATGATCCTCCACCTTTGCTCCCATGGCAAACAACTGATCTCTGATCCTCTGTAATCTAAAAAGGAAGGGCTCTATTTCTTCTCCCTTGGACATCATGAATGACCGCAGCTGATTCTCCAGAAGCATTTTCCTCTAGACGGACTTCCCCTCATATAGGGTTGTTAAGGCTTTCCACATCTCATTAGCTGTTTTCTTTTCAGCTATATGTGGGACTATATGGTCCTTAACCCCATCCATTATGAAACTTTTGGCATGTGCCACAGCTTCCTCATCCTTCTTCAGGAGATCTACATCAGTCGATGTGGCCAAGAATTTTTCTGCATGGTCCCTAAGACCGTATGCCTCCATGACTACCAGGATTTTGGCCCTCCAGACTGCAAAGTTGGACAAGTCGTCCAACCTATCCTGATCACGTAATCGGTGAGGTACCATTTGCTCAGATCTTTCTCTCCTCACTTCTCTACTAAAGCTCGGATCTAGGGTCCTTAGCGAAAAGGCACCCTCTGCTCCCTCTGACAATTGACTTCCTCTCTTGGAAATCCGCCAAATCAACAACGAAACAGAGCTCTTCGATCTTCTGATCAATCTACAAATTTCTTTGGCTAGAAACCCTCTAAGAAGTTGATATCCTCCCATTCTTTGTCACCTAGTGCTTAGGCTAAATTCTGAATCTTAAAAATTTTAACCCAACCAACAGCTTCTGAAGTTTTGCAGCTTTGCTTTCGGCACTTTTGAATCATACAACTTCAGATCTGCATCACCCTAGCTGGCCTCTGCATGAGCAGACAGTCCCAGCGATGTCTCTGCACAGTAAGTACGTGGGCCTGCGTGGAGACTGCGTAGGACTACGTCACTCTGACCTCTGTGTGGCTCTACACCCCCTAAAACTGCATTGTCCCTTCAGATCAGGCTTTCTGCTGCTACTGCTACTTTTTGTAGCAAGAATTCTTCAGCCTTCTGTTGGTGACCCTACTAGATCTGCAATCGCTTTGATACCATGTGAAAATTTATGAATATCACTTTATGCGAAAACCCTACTGTTAAATCTGGTTATACTTCTCCTACTTAATCAAGTTATTAATGATGAAATCATATTAATATCAAAGTAAACACATAACAAACTTTCACGAATTCAGATCTAAGCGAAGATACATGCACATAAACAAAGTGACACACAAGTTTTTCTGGAGAACTGTCCCCGGAAAAAACCAATGTGGGAAAACCGGTCTTTTGGCTGCTGGAGGGTTCATATTATTAAGTAGTTTCTGAATACAGCAAATCTGGGCACCTTACTGGTTAACCCGACAGAGAAAAATAAGATCTGTCGCTAACCTGCTATTTCGAGACCAAAAGACTGAATGATCCACACCCTCAAACAGGATTTACAAGACTTAGCCAATTTCTGGCCTTAGAAACCCCAACGCTGCCCCTGAAGCCCTTACGTCAACCCTGTCAGCCTCTGCGTGCCTCTGCGCTGGCCTGGAGAGGGTTGCGTAACCCCAGAATGGGTGACACAGACTCTACGCTGCCCTAGAAGGGTCTCTGCGTAACCCTGGAGGGTCCCATGCTGCCAAGCGTTGCTCCAAAAGAGACTGCATAGCTAAAGTTTCTCTCTGCGCTGCACAACTGCTGCGTAACTGTTGTTGTTGCCTCTATTTCTCTGTGCTGCTTCTTGGATGTTGCTCTCTGCCTCTTGTTGATTCTTGGCACTGGGATTAGACCATCCCCTTTGCCAAAACTACCCCTCTCGCAGCTGAAACACTTCTGGAAATTCTTAGCTAACCACGCCCTAGAATTCCAGCTCAGTCTCAATGCTCTGCCTCCATGCGTGTTCTCCAAATGACCCCAAGCCTTTCCTTTATACTTTTCTCATTGGGAAACCAACGGCCATGATCTAATCTTGAATCGATGGCTAAGATTAAAAGAAAGTTTGATCCGTGTGACTTGAGTCATTTCCATCACATGTTTAAATTAATTACCTTTAATATTTTAATTTTCCTAAGTTAGATTGAGGGTCCTTAATTAAAAATACTAATAAATTAATTATCTCCCAAATTGGATGGAATTTCCCAAATCCCTTTCTGGGTCTTGGAGATCTCATGTACTCTAGTCCCTCGACAAATTTTGGGAGCTAGAACACATCCGATGCTACCCCAACACTCAAGAAAACTCAACAGGCAATTCACATCCCTATAAAATGTTGAAAAATGTAACTAGGTTAGGTCCTCATAATGACTTATAATTATGTTTTTATGTAAATGACAAAAAGAAGAAAATACATTTGCTTGCTTTATGGGTTTCATAAGCAAGAGGTTTTTATAGGTCATAAGACTTATTCTTGATGTCTTTAGGGTGTCATTAGGTCATAAAAATAATTAAGAAGTCATGGATATGAAGGTATGTTACACATGACAAAATCATGTAAAAGATTACCCTCCAAAATATTTAACTATGCTCCTTGATGTCGGCCTTGAATAAGATGATTGAAGTCGGTTGCTCTCCATGTACCCTGTCGGCTTAATATGAAGACCATTCACTATATAAAGGTTCAACGTGAGCTATTGAGAAGGCATTCAATTCGAATTTCAGATTGATATACAGATAAGACAACGTACAGCGTAATATCTATTGAAGAAAGCGAGTTCAGGGTTGATACCATTCTCAAATCTGTCACAGAATCTCAGTACTGCAAAAATCACAGAATCTCATAACTGCGAAAATCACAGAATCTCAGAATTGCGAAAATCACAAAATCTCAAAAGAACGAAAATCACAGAATCTCAGAAGAACGAAAATTACAGAAAACTAGAATTGTGAAGGTTCCAAAAGTTCGAGGTCTGCTTCAGGTGAGTTATATTTCGGTGTTGTCCTACGTGAAGAGTACAGAAATAAATTGTGAAAAGAAGAGCGTAACTATAATTTCTGTTGGAGGCCAATCAGACACTGAGTTTCTCTGAAGAAATCAAAAATTAGTTACAAGTGTTTTTGGAGGAAACCGTAGTGTCTTTGTTAGGGGTCTTGGTCTTCATCAATTGAATTATCTATAAGAAGAGATTGGCAGATTTTCCCCTCAAGAGGAGGGGTTTTGGCCCTTTGTGTCTCTGTTCTTTCTGATTTGATAGTTGTTTGATGTACATTGATAATCAAAGATAAAGAAGCTAAAGCATAACACAAGCATTTATTAAGAAGAGAATTTGAATTAAACATCGGCCCACTGAATTCTCAACATCGAATCAGAGATAAGGTCAGTCAAGGGCATCATGAAGATCATCAAAAAGATTGCAAGTCAATTAAAGGTAAGTTTCAAGAAGATTTTGAATCTCCTATTTTCTTCTAAGGTAATCTCCACCATAGAAAAGGGTGAAGTTCTTTTCTCTGCTCTATCTGGAACTTTTCAAGACGAAGATGCTTGGGTAATTGATAGGGGTGCTTCAAGGCACATGACTGGAAATTCAAATCAATTAAAGACCTTATCCAAAGGAAAATTCACCTACTCTGTGGAACTTGGAGATAACAACAATTACCCCGTTAAAGGCACTGGATCTACATCAATAAAACTTGAAGATGGAAGCAGCATTCACATCAACAATGTTTTATTTGTTCCAGGTTTGCAAAAGAACTTGTTTTCAATTTCACGCTTAGAAGACAAAGGAGAGAGAGTAGTGTTCATTGATGGAAAAGTTGTTGATTGGGGAAAAGACTCAAATATAAACCAAGCCAAAACTATTGGCATTCGAGAAGGAATACTTTACAAATTGATATCCCCCTTAGCCCAAGCCCTAGTTCACATCGAAGTCAGTCCATGTGAACTATGGCATCGAAGATTTGGACATCTACACTTCAAAGTCATTCCCTTCCTTAGTTCCATTGTAGAAGGAATTCCAAATCTCAAAGAAGATCATGACGGTATCTGCAACGAATGTGCATTAGGTAAAATGTCAAAAGACCATTTGCACGCAGTGCTTCACGATCAAAAGACATTGTTGATCTAATTCATTCTAATGTGTGTGGTCCTATGGATCATAAATCTCTTGGAGGTCATCTCTATTATGTCACTTTTAAAGATGATCATTCATGGAAGACCTGGGTTTATCTGTTAAAATCCAAGGATGAAGTCTTTACAAAATTTCAAGAATTCAAAGCTGAAGTTGAAAATCTTACAGAAAGAAAGATCAAAATCTTAAGGTCTGATAATGGTGGTGAATATACATCCAAAGAGCTAATTGCATTTTGTAAGTGTAGAAAGTTTAGACCCCACTCCGGTTTTCAGTTTCACCTTATCACTCCCATATAGTTAAATGTCCATTCCCATAATCATATATTCAAAATTTTGGAAATGAAATTATTTTCTGAAAACACAAATTTAGGAATTTCACAGTGCTGGAAATGCAGAAATAAAACACAGGAAATTATAACAGCGACACACAGACAAATAACACGCTGATTTTTTGTCAATGTGACCCTGGAAAAAACCCCTACAACCCTTGGGGAAAACCAGTTTGAGAGCTCTTCTTTATTTCTAAAAATATGCTTTTACAGCGAAACAGAAATATACAAAAAATTCCAGCAACCACAAAAATACAGCTTATCTCATTTTTTGTGCTTAACCTCTGCCTCAGAAAATGTGCCAACAGTCAAAACATAAATAGACTTAAATGTTGTACGACCTCCTTGTTTTTCGTGCCCAAGAAACCAGCATTAAATGTTGTTGTATGCCCTCGAAATGCGTGCAAGCATCAATAAATGTTGGTGTACAGCCTCCTCGATTTGCATGCACAAGGCCAACAATAAATGTTGTGCTGTTTCTGCCTCAATTTATGTGCACCTGAACAACAGTATGATGTACGGGCTACCTCGATTTTTGTGCCACAAAAACATCAATAAATGTGCCTCGATTTATGTGTCATAATTGTTGTACGGTTGCCTAGGAATGTGTGCCAAAGGTGTTGTACAGTTCTACCTTGAAAAACGTGCCCAAAATCTACCTTGAACTGTGTGTCAACTTATACGAATTTGTTGAGTGCTGCCTCAATATGCGTGCCAAGGTTTTGATCTCCTTCAACTTCTCTACTCAGAAATTCTCCTTGTTCTCTCTTGCTCCTTCTCTCAATCTACTCATGAAAAGAATGAATGACCTTTTCTCTTCTTTTATCCTTTAACCTAACCCTAAGTGACTTTTGGGGAATCCCTAAATCCAATGGCTAAGATAGCTTTAGATCAAGGGCTGAGAATAAGTGTGCATTTAATTCTCACTTTCTAATTTTTAATTCATCCCACTTAAATAAAGACCCACTTAGCCTTTTATTTCCATAGTCACTTTTTCACTTTCTAAAGTCACTTTAAAATTAGACTTGTAACTTTATCACTTATAAAGTCACTTTTAAATTAAATTTGATTTTACCATTTATAAAGTCACTTTAAGAGAAAAGTACAAATACATTTGTACACTTTTCCCTAGGCCAAGGATCAAAGCCTTAGGGAACCACTTGCCCTCTGGTACCCAAATTTTAACAGTAAGGAGTCAAGGATTAAAAGGGAGTTTATAGTTCCATACTATCCCGAACAAAATGGTGTTGCAGAAAGAAAGAATAGACCCATTGAATAAAGTGTAAAAGCAATGATTCATGATTAAGATCTACCAAAGTTCCTGTGGGGAGAAGCAACTAAAACAACAATATATATTCAAAATAGATGTCCTCACAGATCTCTTGATAATAAAACTGCAGAAGAAGTATTTACTGGAAAGAAGCCATCCGTAGACCATCTTTGAATTTTTGGATGTCCTGTATATATCCATAAACCAAAGGACAAAAGAAAGAAATTGGATCCCTCCAGAATAAAGGGATTTTTTGTTGGATATAGCAACTCATCAAAAGCATATAGGATCTACATGAAAGATGGTCATTGCATAGAAGTTAGCGGCGATGTCTTATTTGATGAAATTATAGCTTTTAAAAGATCAAGAGATCTTCCCATAGACTCTAAGGATGAAAAACTTCCTACTCTTGAGGAAGATGAAATCCAAGAAAAAAGAACCATGGAGAAGGTCCTAGCAATCCTGTTCAACCAATGATCATTCCTGAAACAAGAAAAAGACCTAATTGGTTGAAATCCACTTTGCTTGATGTTGAAGGTCATGAAGCAGCCAAAGGGACATTTAGAGAAAGTAAGAGACCCAAAAGATATTCTGGGTATGTTGCATACATGACAAAACTGATAGAAGAAGAACCAACTACATTCGAAGAGATTGTACAAAACTCGGAATGGAAGAATGCCATGAATGAAGAATATCAATCTATCGTGAAAAATGGAGTATGGGAGATCGTACCTAGGCGCAAGGACAAATCTGTGGTTACTTCCAAGTAGATCTATAAGATCAAAACATGCTATTGATGGAAGTATAGATAAATATAAAGCAAGATCTGTAGCCAAAGGTTTCTCTCAACTCGAAGGCATTGATTATGAAGATACTTTTGCTCCTACGGCAAGATACACCACAATTCGATCTTTGGTTTCTTTGGTTGCATCAAAGAAATGGAACATCCATCAAATGAATGTCGAGACTGCATTTTTGAATGGCACTATAGATGAAGAAATCTACATAGAACAACCCTTGGGTTTTGAATTCAAGGCTAGGGAGACATATGTTTGCAGATTAAAGAAAGCACTATAAGGTCTCAAACAAGCTCCAAGGACATGGTATGCTAGGGATGGATGCATATCTTCAAAGGCTAGGGTTCAAGAAATGTTTTGTTGACTCAAACATGTATATCAAGGTAGTAAAGGGTGAACCTGTAATCATTCTTCCTTATGCAGATGATCTTCTCCTTACTGGTGTAGAAGGTTGTATTAAAGAAAGCAAGAAGCACCTAGCAGTAGAATTTGATATGAAGGATCTTGGACTGATGCATTACTATTTGGGACTAGAAGTCTAGCAAGGACCTAATGAAATTTATTTGGGTAAAGGGAAGTATGTGATCAAAATGTTGAAGAGGTTTGACATGATGGATTGCAAACCTATGACCACTCTGACGATCACAAACTTGAAAAGACTGAGGAGTTCTTAATCATGTCTGATAGATCCTTCCAGATATAGACAATTAATTGTCTCACTGATGTACTTGGTGAATACACAACCAGACATATGATTTGTAGTAAATGTTCTCAGTCAATTCCAAGTGGAGCCAAGGCAAGATCATTGGATAGCAGCAAAACATATCTTGAGACATCTTTAAGGGACCATCCACTACTGTCTAAAATATGAAAGAAAGAATGATGTCCAATTAAGTGGATATACTGATTCTGACTAGGGAGGCAATGAACAAGATGGAAGAAGCACTACCGATGGATGCTTTAGTTTGGAATCCACTATGATCTCATGGATAAGTAGAAAGCAAGACATTGTTGCCTTGAGTAGTGTTGAGGTTGAATATGTAGCAGCCTGTGAAGTAAGCAAAGAAGCGGTCTGGTTGAGGAAGTTGCTATGAGACTTATTTGAAAGACCTATGGACCCTATTGTGATACTATGAGATAATAACAGTTTTATACGTTTATCTGAAGATCCAGTATTTCATGGAAAGACAAAGCACATTAACAACAAGTATCACTATGTACGTGAGCTAGTACAAAATGAAGTGCTACAGCTTTAGTATAATCATACTAATGAGCAGGTAGCTGACACATTGACAAAATCACTTCCAAACAAGAAGCTTGGGTACTTAAGAGACAAGCTTGGTTTGGTGGATATGTCCTCCCTATGTGAGAGGGAGAGATAGACACTCATTCTTGTCTTCACTGGAAGAAATAATGGAATCTGATACTCTTTGAGAATGTGATAGGGCATTCCAGAAAGGAGTAGTTGTGGATCGATATTATTTTAGGATTAGCTACCCAAGATAAGAATAGTCCAATGAGGTCATACTCAGTGAACACCTGGGTGGAGTATGTACCTTGGAGAGACAATGACGATGGTGTCTATAAGTCATTGGTCTTGCCAGCATTGTAGCCCGTTGTCTCCTTGTGAGATGGGGTTGTTAGTCAAGGCCTTGCACTATGCCAATGCTGGTTGATATGATGCTATAACAGATGGGTTACAAATCCGACTCTTCTTATGAGATCTCTTCAGATTGAGAATGCCCAAGTACCATTATGAATACCTTCCTAGTTAAAAGGGAGTGTTGAAAAGTGTAACTAGGTTAGGTCTTCATGATGACTTATAAATATGTTTTTATGTAAATGACAAAAAGAATAAAATATATTTGCTTTCTTTATGGGTTTCATAAGCAAGAAGTTTTTATAGGTCATAAGACTTCTTCTTGATGTCTTTATGGTGTGTCATTAGGTCATAAAAATAATTAAGAAGTCATGGATATGAAGGTATGTTACAGATGACAAAATCATGTAAAAGATTACCCTCCAAAATATTGTAACTATGCTCCTTGATGTCGGCCTTGAATAAGATGATTGAAGTCAATTGTTAACGATGTACCTTGTCAGCTTAATATGAAGACCATTCACTATATAAAGGTTCAATGTGAGTTGTTGAGAAGGCATTCAATTCGGATCAAATTCGGATTTCAGATCGATATACAGATAAGACAACGTACAGCGTAATATCTATTGAAGAAAGCGAGTTCAAGGTTGATACCATTCTCGAATCGATCACAGAATCTCAGGACTGTGAAAATCATAGAATCTTAGAATTGCGAAAATCACAGAATCTCAAAAGAACGAAAATCACAGAATCTTAGAAGAACGAAAAATTACATAAAACCAGAATTGCAAAGGTTCCAAAAGTGCAAGGTCTGCTTTAGGTGAGTTATATTTCTGTGTTGTCCTGAGTGAAGAGTACAGAAAGAAATTGTGAAAAGGAGAGTGTAACTATAATGTCTGTTGGAGGCCAATCAGAGACCGAGTTCCTCTTAAGAAATTAAGAATTAGTTACAAGTGTTTTTGGAGGAAACCTGAGTGTCTTTGTTAGGAGTCTTGGTCTTCATTAATTGAATTATCTATAAGAAGAGATTGGCAGATTTTCCCCTCAAGAGGAGGGGTTTTGGCCCTGGCGTACAGCATACATTTTGTGTCTTTGTTCTTTCTGATTTAATAGTTGTTTGATGTACATCAATAATCAAAGATAAAGAAGCTAAAGCATAACACAAGCAGTGATTAGGAAAATAATTTGAATTAAACATTGCCCTACTAAATTCTCAACAAAAAGCCTATATATGAGAAGGAACGCGACCTCATTGGGACACACAACAAGCAAGTTCAATCTCCTCAATAAATAAGTTGGAAAAAGGATGAAAATCAAGGATAAAAAGAAGATCAAGATCGAAGTTTTAGACCTCTCTCTCTCTCTCTCTCTCTTGTGTTAGGGTTTCTATAGTTAGTGGACAAGGTCAAAATTTTGAAGTTGCATCAAAGTTGTTCAATTGAAACTAGGTCAAAATTCTGAAGCTGCATCAAAGTTTTTCAATTGAAACTAGGTCAAAGTTATGAAGTTGCATCAAGAAGTTGCGAAGCTGCAACAAGAAGTTGTGAAGCTGCAACAAGAAGATGTGAAGCTACATCAAGGTCGAAGTTGTGAAGGTGCATCAAGGTTGAAGCTATGAAGATGCTAGGTCGAAGTTGTGAAGTTGCATCAAGGTTGAAGCTATGACGATGCTAGGTCGAAGTTGCAGAAATTGTTGGGGGTCGATGTCGTTGGAGAAGTTGTTGGAAGGTCAAAGTGTGTAGCAGGAAGCAGTGTAAGGAAGCTCATCAAGAAGGAAAGTTAACTTGGTCTTGGAGGGGTCTTGGTCAAGGGTCATATGTCTTGGAATTCGTCGATTGAAGTTCTATAAGAAGAGAAGAGTTCTTGCGAGTTTTCCTCTCAACAGGAAGGGTTTTGGCCTTGGCTGATTGCCTACATCTTGTGTCGTCTTGTCTCATTGTTCTTTATTGTTTGGTAGTTGTTTGATGATAACAACACTAATTACAATCAACTAAAAGAAGAAGCCAATCAAGTTAAGTAAAATACATCACAAGCAATTATCAATAGTAAGAGATATTGTTGATTTTTGTAGCATCAGATAGTGCTCTAAGTCTCAAATTTGGTGTGGAGGCTTAAACACTTGTATTTCAAAGAACCCAAAAATTGTTTGTGGAAATTCCACTCCGTTCATGTTTAATTAAAATAATTAATTATTTTAATGGGGACCCTAAGTCTAAACTTAGGGAAATTAAATAATTAAAGCGTATTAATAAAACTGTGTCATATGTGTGAAAAATTTCCTTGTCTAGTTTCCTTGTTTTTGAATCAATTTTAGTGTAGGCTACTTCAGTAGTTGCTTCAATAATTCAAATCTGAATTAATCATGTAATGTAATTTACTTAATAAGAGAAGTACATAAAGTTGTTGCAGTAGGAATCATTAAATCAGGTTAGATCTTGGAATTTTCACAGAAATCACCTAATCTAGTTGCCCTAGATTTCTCAACATGGTACCAGAGATAAGGTGGCAAGACAAGGAAAGGCGGCTTGTAGAAGGGCCATCAAAAGGAATATCAAGAAAGGTCAAGGCATCAAAGAGGGCATCGAACCATCAAGAACGGATACATAAGGGTCGAGCAATCTAAGGAGCATCAAGGAGGACCATTCATCACATCACAAGGATCACATCATCACAACTCAAAGAGAAGAAGACCTCAAAGACTCTACTTTCAAGAAGGACTATACATTAGAAGCATAATGAAGTCTCCATATTATACACTTCTACATCCCAAGGAAGCTAGAAGAAGCATTGCCATCGTCATCAAATAAATCAAGGTGATCTCCAGCTCTTTGAAGAAAGGATCACATCTCAAGCATATTTGAAGACATCTATAGAAGAAGATGTGTTGCCATCTTCAAGGAAGCAATCATCATCAAATATCATCAAAATCAAGAAAGGCAACAAGTTGAAGATATCATCCTCAAAGAAGCATCTTCACTTGACAAGCAAGTACCTTTACATCTATGTTCGAAACTACTATTAAAATGACTTCATTCTGCAAGGAAAGCAATACATTGGTTGGGTCACCAAATTTCCTTCCATGTAAGAAGAGGTCAAATTTGATCCTCGTAGAGAATGAAGTTATTGGACATGTTAAGGGTTCAACCATCAAACTACCACAAAAATAAGCTCAAGCTCTATCGAAATATATGAAAGGAGAAATAAGGGCTCAAAGAATCCTTATAGAATCAATCAAGGATTCCCTCATCCCTTATGTAGCAAAATTGGAAAATTCAAAAGAAATCTATGATAAGTTGGTAGAATTGTTCTCCGTATCTTATGAGGGTGTCACATATACAAGACCAACTGCAAGAGTTGGGGGAAATAATGTCCGAGAAAGAGATGACCATCGTGGTGCTCAATGCACTGATGAATAGGGCAACTTTGTATCAAGCATCTATGGAAAGAAGGAAGCCACCCCATTCAGTGAACTCTGGTCATTATGTAAGATTGAAGAAACCAAGACGAAGGCAAAAGGCGATGTAGGATCAAATGAACAAGTTCAAGCATTTGTCGCCATGGCTAGGAGAAAAGGGAAGTTTTGGAAATTTGGTCATCAGAAAAAGAAGAAGATCAATATGTTAAAGATCCAATGCTATGGTTGTCAAGAATATGGGCATTTCAAGAGAGATTGTCTGAAACTCAAGCAGGACAACAAGAAGAGAAAAGAAAGGAATGAAGCCCATATCACTAAAGAAGTTGAAGAACTTGAAAAGAAGAAATAAAAGAAGGAGGAAGTGAGAGAATCTCCTTCACTTAGTTCTTTTCAGTTTTGTAAAAGATAGCTATCATGGTAGAAAGCATTGTAAGAATGATAGGATGCATTAGAGTTTAAACAGAGATGACATCATAAGATTATAGAAGCTTGAAACTTGAAAGGATAGCTAAAGTAGAAGTCTGCATGGTTTAGCAGTCATTATGATGGAAAGGAAGTAGCTCATGATATCCTCGTTGAAATCATAATATGGTTGGAAGAAAGTCATCTAGCATGATAGAAGATAGAAATGAATCATCATACATCATCATCATTAGGAAGGAGCATTTGCATGATGAGGATAATCAAGATCCTCTGTTGGAATCTTCATTAGAAGGTTCAACTCTACTTGGAAGAAGCAAGTGTCTCGCTGATTATTCCACCTTGTGTGGGATCCATTGTGTAAAAGGGTGATGATATAGTGACAAAGGAGTGAAACATGCCAAAATGGTTGAAGAACTTTCAAGCAAGGAAAGGAAGTTGTCGAACGAAGTTTAGATGACCAAAAGGAGAAAAGAGGTATGTATTTGATAGATAAAGACATGTCATCATATAGTTGCAGATAGCATGGGTGAATGCTCTATCTTATGAGCATGATCGAAGAAGAAGGATCTCTTCCATTGGAAAGATGTTGTCTTGAACTAGTTCACATATTAACAAAATGAAATCAACATAATATGACCTCATATAGAAGTTTATGAGGAGCAATATGTGAAGAAAGGAAGAAGAGTTCGTGAAAGAACCCCCAAAAAGTCAAATCATCAAAGTTGACCCAAAGTCAACGATGGTCAACGCTGCTGCAAAACCCCCAAAATCAGTCCGAAAATTTATCCTTCCTTTCACACGTGTGGATGAGAGAGAGAGACTCCTTTAGGGTACGAACCAATGGGAGAGAAGAGAGATGTGTGTTGAGATGATGTCCAGATGAGAATTGACTCTCTCCTTTTTATATCCATCAATGAGGGGTGGAGACACATCTTTTAGGGCTTGTGAGCCTATATTACAATTATGGCCGACCTTGACAAACGTACATGTGTGAGAAAATAAATTCAAAATCCAACTTCTGCTCATCCAAACAAGATAATCTTTAAGTCAATCTTACACCTTTCGGAAAGAGGAATCCAACAAAAATATCATCTCCATCATATGAGATGTCCAAAGTGGAGTTTGGCCCTAGTTTCCAAAGTTAACACTCCCTCTCAACTAGGGAGAACTCCACCCATCAATCCATCTGTCAACCTGTGCAATCCTGTCATCATGTACCATCGTGTACCATCATGTACCATCCTGTGTCATCTTGTTGTCCCTGTACACTAGTCTGTTGAACCATGAAGAAATAATGAAGAAGATTTGATCGAGTAAGTCATAAGAACTTGCCACTCTCCACTGACCTGAAGTCAGTTTAGAGGTAAAAACCTCAATCAAACTTGATCCCAAATCAAGGTGATGGACACAACCCATCCTAGACATACAAAGTACGGCAATACACGATGCGTCCATCGGTAATGTTATGGTCTCTATCCTCATTTCCCAACTCATTGGCCAGATGAGAGGTACTTCCCATGAGTCCTGAACTACATGGGTAGGATGTATGTGAGGCATAGATCAAGAGAGGGTGAACCAACTTAATATCATAACAGTGGGGAAATAGTACACCAACAAGGAAAGGTGAACCTTGCCCTTTGGTTGCTTACAACTCCAAGAAGCTATTCCCAAGCCCCTTGAAAATCCCAGAGCTCAAATTCCAACTCAAGCGGGACCCTCATAAGAGTGTATGTCCACGTTCCAAGCTTCTCACGGAAGGTTAAGAATTTGACCTTCCCTAAGGACTTCGTGAGAATATCTACGACCTGCTCTTCAGTCCCAACGTTATGGACCCTTACAGCGCCTCGTTGTACCATATCTTGAATGAAGTGGTACTTGATATCAATATTCTTGGATTGGTTGTGGAACATGTGATTCTCTGAAAGTCAAATCCCACTTTAGTTGTCGCAATAGATCATGGTGGTATTTAGCACATGCCCAAATAGCTCACTAAAGAGCTTCCTCAACCAAACAGCGTCACAACATGCCATACTTGCTGCAATGTATTCGGCCTCGTCGGCGCTCAAAGCAACTGATTTTTGCTTCCTGCTCATCCAAGAGATCGAAGCAAAACCTAGAGTGAAGCAACATCCATATGTGCTCTTACAATCCACCGCACTGCCAACCCAATCAGCATCGGTATATTCATGGAGCCTCACATTCCTGCCAATGTATCTCAGTCCATGATTGATTGGGCCCCTGAGATAACTCAAGAGATTCTTGGCAGCAATCCAATGAATGTGATGAGGCTCGACCATATATTGACTCAATGTGTTCACTACAGAACATATGTCCGGACGAGAGTTCACTAAGAACAACAAGGCCCCTACGAGTTTACAATACTCGGTAGGATTTCCCAAATAGGGCCTAGCAGCACTTCCAACAACTTCTTAAAGTTGAGTTCCATTGAAGTAGTCACAGACTTGCAGTCCACCATCCCAAATATTTCCAGCAGCTTCACAATATATTTTCCTTGAGAAAGGAAAATCTCACCTGGCTTTTTTCCAAACCTCCGGGCCTAGGAAGTAGTGCATCAGTCCTAGGTCCTTCATCTCGAACTCAGAATCCAAATCCCTCTTCCATTGATGAATAAGAGGGTATGCACCAATCAAGAAGAGCTCATCCACATAGAGAACCAGAATAAGAGGCTTGTCATTATCAACCTTAAAGCAAAGGTTTGATAAGCATCACTTCGAGTAAAGCCCAGCTTCATCAAGTAGCTATCGATCCTCTCATACCAAGCCTTGGCAGCTTGCTTCAACCCATTGAGGGCTTTCTTCAACCTGCATACGTGTGTATCACTACCTCGAACTTCAAACCCCAAAGGTCGTTCCACATAGACCTCTTCCTTGATCAATCCATGTAAGAAGGCAGTCTTGACATCGATCTGATGTAGACTCCTATCACAATAATCGAACAGATGGTGGAGTAGCGAGCAACAGGTACAAATATTTCATCATAATCTATTCCTTCTTTCAGCAAGAATCTTGCCTTGTATTTTTCAACACTTCCATCAGCTCCATGCTTGATCTTATAGAGCCATTTCGAGGTGACAACAGATTTGTCCTGCAGTCTAGGAACCACATCCCAAACATCACTTTTCATGATCGACTCATATTCTTCCTTCATTGCATCCTTCCAAACTTGGTGCTTCACGGCTTCTTCAAACGTTCCAAGCTCAGATTGGACAATTGTGAGTACCCTTGGTGCCTATTCGGCTTCTTACTTTCACGGAATGTTCCCCTTGGAGCAATATGTCTCTCGACATCTACGAGAGTATCTCTAAGCCACAAGGATCTTCTCTTATTTGAAGAAGTGGGCTCACTAGGAGGTGGATCTATAGGATCCATCGGACCTTCAACATTAGGCATCTATTCATCCTTCGATTCTTCCTTCTTTCCTGCATCTTCTTCTTTGTCTCCCTTTGAGAGAAGAAGATCTCTAACCTTCCTAAGGGCAACATCTTCATCGAAGGTGACATCATGACATATCTCCACTTCTCTTTGACCAGGCACATAGATTCTATATGCCTTCGAGGTTTCACTGTAGCCCACAAACGTTCCCTTCTTTCCAGAAGCATCCAATTTGCTCCTCTTTTCTTTTGGCACATGAAAATATACGGGACTTCCAAAAATTGTAAAATGAGAAACATCGGGTTTCTTACCAATGAAGACTTCTTCATGAGATTTGGAGTCCAATGCTTGATGTGGGCATCTATTTTGAACATACACGACAGTGTTGACAGCTTCTCCCATAGGAACTTTGGAAGACCTTGGTCATGTAGCTTGGCACGGGTAGCTTCAAGCATGGTTCTATTCTTTCTTTCGACAACTCCATTTTGTTCGAGAGTATATGCAGTAGTGGTCTCCCTCTTAATGCTAGCTTCGCTGCAATAGTCATTGAACTCATTTGACTCATATTCAGTTCCATTATCGATCCAAAAAATATTGATCTTTTTCCCTATTTGATTTTCAACCAAGGCCTTGAACATGCGAAACCATTTGAATACTTCGTCCTTTTTCTTCAAAAAGTATATCCAAGTCTTGCCGGAGAAGTCATCTATAAAGTTGACATAATATAGGCATCCTCCCAAGGATGTTACAGCTAACATACCAGATAGATCAAAATGAATCAATTGTAGAACATCAATAGTCTTGGAGTCACTTGAGGAGAATGGTTCCCTCGTATCCTTTCCTTCGACACAACCCTAAAATACACCTTCATGATAATCTTTAAAATCGAGCATACCTATAACCACCTTCCTTGCTTCGAGAAGAGCTTTATAATGAAGGTGTGCAAACCTCATGTGACATAGTTCAGATTGAATAGTTGTGTTGCATGTCATGGCTCCCAACGGACTTCTTCCAACCTGATAAAGTGTATTAACCCTAAAAACAAGAGTGAATGCTTCTTTGAAATTCTTTTTCCAAACACGTAACTTTACAACAATGAATGCCACCTTGAATCTTTGATATTCCATCACCGAGATAGACACCAATTTTTTCTTCAAGTCAGGTACATATAGCACATCTTGTAGATGAAGGACTTGATCTTGATTTAGATGAAGAGTCACGGTCCCTGTCCCTTTCACAGGATAGGTGGCATTGTCTCCAAGCATGATCTCCAAATTAGTTTCCTTTTCAGTCAAATGTGAGAGGGCCTCTTTGTATCTAGTGAAGTGCCTTGAGGCACCACTATCAATCAACCAATTATCCAGGGTATCGGGAGGAGATGCAGCAGAGAGGGCAGATATAAGAATAAATTCATTTTTCTTATTATCAACAACATTAGATTCATCATACCTGGAGTTCCTTGACTTCTTGAATGGTTGACCATTTCCATTTCGAGTAGAGAGAGCCTTTCTCTTTCCTTTGTTGTTGAACCTGTAGTTCCTTTGATTTCCTTTTCCCCTGAAGTTGTTGTTATTGTTGTAGTCATCATCTCGAGGTGAGTACCTTTTATTGGGACACTCTCTAGCATAGTGGCCAAACCTATTACAATTGTAACATCTACCCTTCCTTCCTTTGGGTCCCACTCTTCCTTGACCTTGATTTCTTGGACCAACATTATTCTTCTTCTTTGCATGAGCGGTGAAGGCAATAGGTTCACTTCCATTTGAAGTTTTGTCTCTCTCCATCATCTGTGTCTCCTCTTGAGTGCATCTCGCCAACAATTCATCAAAATCAGGAATTATGTTATTATTGAGAATAGTGGTATTGAATACATACCATGCCCAGGGAAGTCCTCCAAGAGCAATGAGAGTGAGCTCTCGATCAGCGATGAACTCTCCAATAGATAGGAGATCATTCTTGATTTCGGCGATTGTTATGAAGTAGGATTGGATAAACTCTCCCTTATCCATCTTGATGTCCTTCAAATTGTTCTTCAAAAAGAGAATTTGACTTGTGTTGCTAGCCGTGAACATGCCAACCAACTTGTCATACATCTCCTTAGATGTGCCCAGCTCGAAGATATAAGCAACCAAGTGCTTGTGAATTGAGTCCCTAATGATCTTCTTCGTTTTGTTTTCCCCTTTCTTGTCCTATGTTTTAGTGGCAGCCGGTACATTTGATGGAGGCTCAGTAATCTTTCCTTAAACATATAGTCCATAACATCTTGTTCCTCCAAAGTCAAGTCCAAGGACATTTTCCAAGCATAATAATTAGACTTATCATTGAGCTTGTCATCGGATTTGAAGTATGATGAGGAAGCCATTGACCCTTGTTCTTGTCCAATAGATTTCAGTGATTGCTCTTCTCACTCTTGCTTGGGCTTTGTCTTCACCTAAGCTCTAAAACCATGTTACTTTTAGATAACAATGGTATGTTATGTGTTTTGAGCAATTTACTTCAATCTTTCTTATTAGCCCAATTCAATTTCCTGTTTAGCAATCACATTGACATTGACAGTAAATGATGATAGAACATAAAGAAATAACCAGAAGACAAGCCAAGACAAGAGGACACAATATTTGGCGGATGGCTGGGAAAAACCCCAATGTGGGGAAAACCATTTGATCAAATCTTCTTATTATTCTTCAAAATTTTAACAAAGAGAGAGAGTACAATATACAAATTAGCTTCATTCAAACATAAGTCAATAGGATGCCCTAACGAGAAAGTCAACACTAGTCAAATCAACGATTATTCCTTCTGCAATGAAGCTCGATCAAACTTGGTCAACGCACTGGTCAAATTCTGCGGTCAACCCAAAACTCAAACTGCCCAAAATTCTCGAAATTCGTGCCTAGAGTTGCGACCTATCAAGATCGAAATTTTGCCCAAGAAAACAAAGTCAAATCATCAAAGTTGACCCAAAGTCAACACTGGTCAACGCTGCTGCGAAACCCCTAAAAATAATCCGAAAATCTGTCCTTCCTTCCACACGTGCGAATGAGAGAGAGAGACTCCTTTAGGTTGTACGAACCAATCAGAGAGAAGAGAGATGTGCGTTGAGACGATGTCCAAATGAGGATCGACTCTCTCCTTTTTATATCCATCAATGAGGGGTGGAGACACATCTTTTGGGGTTGGTGAGCCTACATTACAAATCTAGCCAACCTTGACAAATGTACATGTGTAAGAGAATAAATTCAAAATCCAACTTCTGTTCATCCAAACAAGATGATCTTTAGATCAATCTTGCACCTCTCGAAAAGAGGAATCCAACAAAAATATCAACCCCATCATATGAGTTGTCCAAAGTGGAGTTTGGCCCTAGTTGCCAAATTTAACATATGAAGACCTTGATAAAGTCTGTAAAGGAAGGAGACCCTTGACATTTAGAATCTTGGAGATGTATTTATGAATGTGTAGGATGTTGATGTTGCAAGAAGCGAATGTCATGATGAGAGGCCATCATAAAAAGGTTACTTTGATTTGATGTTCATTTTAATTTTTGAACAACATCTAGTTGGGTGAATACAAAACTACTGAAAGGGAGTTGTAGATGTCACCTAAAACTAGTACTCATGAGAATGGATAGAAGATCCTGAAAGAAACATGACTAGGAAGAGGTAGTTATATGAAGAAAAATCAAATGTGGACTAGAAGATCACTTTCCAATGAAGAAAAGGATGACATGACTAGTGGTTCAACCCTATGGTTCATTGAAGGAAAGTGATGGATGGTCAATGCCCTACAACGAAAACCTAGAAGATGAAGGCTCCATAATGATGAAGATGAAATCCATGACTTCGAAAGGAGGATCCCTACGAGAAGCTGATACTACCATGATCTCCACCAAAGAGCAGATCATAAAGTTGTTAGTCAACGCCTTGCTATGTGACAATGTTGGTTGGTATGATAAGATGCTCTGGCATAAGCTAAGTAAGTAGCTTATGAGATGGCTTACTAATCTGACTCTTCTTATGTGAATTCTTCAGTTTGAGAATGTCCAAGTACCTTGTATGGATTATGAACACCTCCTTAGTTAAGAGGGAGTGTTGAAATATGTAACTAGGTTTGGTCTTCATAATGACATATGTAATTGTGATTTTATATATTTGAAGTAAAGAGAAAAATAAAAATTATTATTGTTATGCTTGAGGCATGGGTTTCAGGCTCAAGGTCATTTGATTTATAGGTCAAGCACCCATTGAGTGTTTCTAGGGCTTGTATTTGAGTCAACAAGTCATAAGAGTCATTGTCATGTATGGAAGACCCTTTTGGGCATGTTACATATTGTAAAGAAAATTTATTTGAGTCAAAATTAGAGTCAAAGACCCACCAAGACCTTGTCAACAGGCAAGCAACAAGTCGGCCTACATGGAAGATCAAGTCAGCCTCATGGAGGCAATTCGTACCCATAGAAAGCCTATTGAAGGAACTCGACCTCATTTGGACACACAGCAAGCAAGTTTGATATCCTCAAGAAAGAAGCTGGAAAAAGGATGAAAATCCAAGGATAAAAAGAAGAAGAGCAAGATCGAAGTTTTATAAAAAGAGGAGTTCTTGTGGGTTTTCCTCTCAACAAGAGAGGTTTTGGCCCTGGTTGATCGCCTACATCTTGTGTCCCCTTGACTCATTGTTCTTTATTGTTTGGTAGTTGTTTGATAATAAGAGCACTAATTATAATCAAGTAAAAGAAGAAGCTAATCAAGTTAAGTAAAATACATCACAAACAGTTATCAAAAATAAGAGAAATCACCTAATCTAGCTGCCCTAGATTTCTCAACACTATTAACAAAGTTCCAAAATTTATGCAACTTTCGAATATTGTTGAATATAGAGCTATGTTCAATTTCTTTAGAAAGTATTTAACGGGGTAGGGTCCACTCAAAGGGAGATCATAAGATCCCTCCTTCCATTTCCATTAGATAAGTTGCTTGCACTCCCATAGCTAATAATTTATATTCCTGGCAGATCAATGTTATTCGTATTTTTGTTTTAGATCGTACTCTCAATTTTTTTATGCATTTCATGTTATTTCCATTACTTTTGATTACAGTTATTAATGTTGTGAGTTGTGAGCTTAGTAAGTCATCATGAGTATGATGGTTTCTGCTTTGTTTAGCTTCACAAATTGAATACATAAACAGCAGCTATTCGTCTTTTCCTACTTCCCTCATTCACTGGAAATGGTAACAATCCCTTCTGCTTTCCAACAAACTGCAGGAAGAGATGGCAATCAGAAGCCAGGGGGTGTCGAATGAAGTTAAAGTGGTTTCTATTGGCAACAAAGAATTGATTAACCATGACTACAACAGGACACAGGGAATTTTAGGGGTTTCATTTTCATTTTTAGTAAATTAGACCTCTGTAGTTTTGCACACATGGTGCCCAGGACCTCATAAGTTTGCATAATCCCTGGATGATAATTAATGTGAGCCATGGAGTTCAGTAAAATATTGCCGTAATTCTGTTGTCAACATATAGGGTTTGATGTGATCAATGGACCATAACCAAGAGTTTAAATGTGAATCACGTAGATAAGCTTATGGTGGTTTCTCATGGACTTCGAATGGATTTATTGCATTTGCACACCTCAACCCTTATTTGACTCTAGTCTCAAATGTAACCCTCTGAACATGTCACTGGTGATTGTATTATTGCAGTTTTTCTACCCCCAAACAGTCATCCCTTGAAAATTTTGGGGGTGTCCTATAGTAATTCCAGAAACTTGTCCCTCCACCTAGTTTTGCCCATCCCAAAAACTCACGCAACATAGCTAACAAGTTGAGCAAGTTATTCTCAAAATGAAACCAGAGGGGAAATGTGTTCAGATAATTTGGGAAATCATGGCCAAGGTGAGAGAAAGCTTGGATCACCCCACCCAATGGAGACAGTGCTCTTCTTAAAACATCACTGGTTGGATCCTAATTTAGTCATGCCATAAGCAATTCTATCTGTTTCCATGCTTAAGAGGGGCAAGACAGCCCTATATTAATCAGCAAATATTCAAACATCCAACACTTAAGCTTAACGATGACAACATCAAAATGCAAAATGCAAAATGCAAGAGGGTCCCCCACTTTAAACAAAGAATATATGTTGCTGCTCTTTGCATCTATTAAAATGAATCAAGATTCTTAAAAAACAAAAACGCAAATATACACAACATATGTGGGATATAGGATTTTATTATACATGGAGTTGTTCGATACAATGAGGGAGAAAATATAGCTGTGCTACCTACTTGACCTGACTACTTTATACTAATGACATCTTGTTAATTTATAATGGTCACTTAATGCGAACTTTATTATTGGAGTGTTATACTCCAACACCCCTGCCCCCCACTTAACATGAAAATACTATATAAATATCTATCCCCCTTAATTTAGCAATTCAATTTCTTTGAAATGCTTCATATATTATCTCAAAGAGGATTGAATTAACATTGACAAGTTGAGTAATCCAACTCATATGTACTGCTAAAGATTTCACTGGACTGGTGACTTACAAAAGAGAGTCACTCTTTGTTGTTTCAAAATAAGCATCTTCATGCTCACCCGATACCTCCTTTCATAAACTACAAGGGTAAACTCTAACTTGCACACATTCCCTTCAATCTGTTTTTCGAAAACTGATATTCTCTTTGCTAGAAAAAATTTTAAACAAGCCTACTGGTTCTGTTTTAGAAAAGCATGTTTTCCTTTCCACTTATAATATGTGCAATATTCAATAAATTCTAAATATTTATTCTGAAGAAAGATATGATGTTTATGTTTGTGTGCTAAAAATATTTATGTTGAGATTTAATGCCTCTGCTCAAAATATAATTTTCTGTAGGTGACAATTTTGAATTTTGCATTTACAGCAAGCTTTCAAATATTGAAGTACATCTCTTTGCCAGGGAATTTTCAAAACTATGTTCTTCATTTCTACGGCTCTGTTGCACCACACACTTCTCACTGCAGAAAACTGCTTCACTTCCGCAAAAAGTGTCTGCTAGGACACAGCTTTTTACATGTGAATCGCAGGTCTGAGACAGTTCCGTATTGCATGCATAATGTTGTTGCATATCCACACATGTGGCATATGCACATTTTGTTTCTCATGGGCTCTTCAGAATGGGTTCATCATCTGTTTGATTCAGTTTGTATTGGGGTTGCCACATCCCACTGCTCTGTCTTCAAGGTCTTTTCTGTCGTAGGGTTGCAATAGGTCTAGGTATTTCTTCACAATGGTTATGGCTCTCATGGTTCTGCTCTCTTCTGTCTGTTGCACTTTTTGTAAACATGCATCTAGGTATTGTGGCCTCTGTGTCTTCTCTGATTTTTCCACATGTTCTCTCATGAATATAATTAAGCATATATGCTATCTTCTGTGTTTTTCCACCACACACTATGTCATAGGTGTCTGCCTCCTCTTCACATCTACATTGTCACCCAAAGTCTGCCTAGATAAGGTTACATGGTCACATGGCTGTATCTTGCTTTCTTTGTGTCTTGGACTTATGCATCACTTGGCCCTCCAAGTCAATTCCGTTCTATTCATTTTTTTTCTTTTCTTATATTTGTTCCTCTTATATCTTCTATTATTTTTTCTTTCAATCTCTTAAAAAATATATCAACTATTTTTCTGAAAGGCTACACTTTACAAGATTTAAAAACTTTAAAACTTGCATATCTTCTCTCAACTTTTTCTTGGTGGACCACTTTGATAAAGGCACATTCTCCGGGAATATTTGACTTCAGTCATAGGTGCAAATGCTTCTGCTCCAATACCATGTTAAAAAATGAATACACAAGATACAGAAGAGATGTGGAATATATAATTTTATTATAAATTGAGTTGCTTGATATATGGTGGGGATACAGAGAGGGAGATCACTTTATATTTAATTTAAATAGTTGTGCTCCCTACTTGACCTAACTACTTAAATCACAACTCCTTGTTCTATAATGGTCAATCTTGTTGTGACCTTTTACAAATCAAAGTCGTTTTATTAAACATGAACTTCTAATATTTGAGTGTTAATGCTCCAACAAGGATTGTTGGTCAAGATTGTCAAAGATAACCCTAACCAGTTTTCCAGCACCTCCCACTCATGATTTAATAATTTATGAAATAGTTTACATTTACATACTTTTCCTATACCGACTCAATTAGCAACTAGAAGAACTTGGTATTATTTTGCTCAGATTCTTGGTCTTTCAGGTCACTTATTTTCCTTCTAGGCTGAGAGATTTACTCAGCAATATTATAGAGATTGTTAGTTCCTTTATGTTTTCACCTATAATGCGCAGTCTACAGATCTTGAAAGACAAGATATTTGCTAAAGTATCAGTGTCTATACAAGCTCTGGTTTTCTCAGGAAAGAATATAACCAAAAGCCCTAACTAGATTTCTTAGTTACACTTTGCAATGTTGCTGAATGGTTATAGTATTTTCGTCACCTGGTTCAATTAACAGTAGTGTAATTAGGGAAGGCAAAGTCAAGAGGTCCATCACAATTTAGGCTAAAATATCAATTAGATAGAAAAAGCATACATTATGCATGACTTTTGATTTGTTTAATCAACCCACCGGTCCATGGGTCCAGGCATCTAAAACAAAAGAAAAAGTGAACAAAGAGAGATAGAGAGAAACAGACGGGATGAACAGAGAAGACATAAAATATGTAGGGCGTACAAAGAAGAAACACATGCAAAATATTCTTCTTGAAAGAAGAGAGGCATGAAATAAAGATACAAAGTCTGGATTAGAGATATATCCCTTTAAGAGGAACAAAAACAGATAGAGAAAATAATGATTTCCATTTTCTGAGGATGTCTTCCATAAATTTTATGACAAATATTTTGAGTTTTTTTCTGCCTTTCTTTTGGAGGGAAGTTTCCAAGAAATAAAATGCTTAATAAGCAGCTGGTCGGAACATTGAATCCAGATCCTATTGGAAAAAGCATTCTTTTTATATAATAAGATGCATAGGTTTTCATGTATGCAAGTGTTTCCAAAACCCAAATAATTTGAAAATGTCAGTTCAAATGTAAAATAACACTAAAGAAGGAAAACAATCAGCTCATAACTTTAGTTCAATCCAAAATTGCAAACTCCACGAAGAGCGTGGACAAGTTTCTCAAAATCTTGTGCAATAGGCATCATTAATAAGATCAAATTACAAGTGTCCATTGAAACCCGGTGAGGTAGCACATCACTCAGAGTACATGGCAGAAGATAGAGGCCAAAGTGTTAACCCACATTAAGCAATGTACATGGGATATAATGCAAGCTGATATTGATGAATCAAGAACTAGTGATGGTGGCAAATCAAGTCATCATATTCCACAAAATATTTGATGCATAACTATTAATAGAATGCAATAATCAAGGCTGGCAATCAAAGAAAAGATATATGAAATCTCCACGTGCAGGGAAAATCATCAATGAGGGAGGAGGGCATTTGGTGGTCATTATGGCATTTGGGGCAGGTGAAGGATGGAGAAATGCTATTCTTAATTGGTAAGTTTTGGTTTTTTTCAATGGATTCCAGTTCTCAACTTACACTGTACGGAGCTTTGGATTGCCATGTCTGTCTCCTACCTATTTGTCTCTTCTGCTTTGAATCTGAGTGGGAGGTCTAACACCTGAGGGTGCCACCATGGATAGTTCTCATGTTCCTGAGATAAAAGGGGGTAAGCTGAGAGGAGAGGGCAGAAGTAGACAAAAAGATTCTTGCTCCTCCTCTAAATGTTCTGGGCACAAGAGAAACTTCGGGGTGGTGGTTTTGAGGCCACTGACACGCATCCTAGTGGGAAGAACTTAGGTCATCGGTCATCCACTCTTCAAGTATGAATATTTAGTGGGGAGACATGAACAGGCATTTAGAATTTTCCATCCAACACCTCAAAAATTTACACTAGGCAGCATGCCAGCAGAATTATGAAGGAACAACAGACTAAAGAAGAGATGAGGAACCCTTCTGATTCTCACCAGACAACCCAAAAAATATTCCGGGATGTCAGGACTCAGAATGTCTTCATGGTGCCTATAGATTACCAGTGGATGCTAAAGTATGTCCTCATGGGATTCTCAGCGCAACAAACAACCTGAAGACTCAGTATCAGGATTGCCATCAATGAAGGCTTCCATTCTCTGAAGGATACCTGCCCACTTCAGCAGCACACATGAGCTTCCTGAAGAAAAAGTTGATAGCAGAAGCATGCTCTGGAGACAAATAACTACCTCAACAACCTGATCCAAGAGATAAGGACCAACCGATGTGGAAGATGGAATGAGGGAATGCAACAGTTCAAAGCAACAAAACAAGCGACACATTCCCTATGTTTGTCGACCGAAAATGCTGCCAACTCAGTTAAGCATTCTGATATTTCTGTTAGCTGTTTGATCTGGGATATCCTTAAACTTTGCTTACGAAAACATATATATAGGATTCAGTTTGATGATCAGTTTGCTAGTTTAAAGATTATAGTGGGCTCTATGGGTAAGCACAGTAGTCCTTTCAGAGATTTGAAAATTTCGTTATTTTATTCTGCTCTGTAATCAGTAAATATCAAATCCTAAAACTGAATCTATGATATGGTCAAGTATGGTAAGGCAGAGTCTAGCTAGTATGGACAGGGATTGAGACAGATGTTGTCAAGCAAAGGTTCTTTTTTGCTTTATCATCAAACAGTGAAACTTTAATTTTGAGGCAGTAAAGCCAGAGTGTGACAATGCACACTGCTGTGTGTTAATATAAAAAGTCTTTAATTTAACAAAACAAATAAGGACAAAATATCTGGAAATCCTCCAACCCATCAGGAATGCCCCCGACAAAGTCGCAAAATTTCTTTCATGCCTCAACATCCCCCTAACACACTGGCGGAACATGCTAACATCCAAACACCTTAAAATTGTAGAGAAAACACTCAGAAGCTTCAAAATTCTAAGGGTCCTTTGGGGTTACTTATCTATGTGACCAGTGGTAGATCTGCCTTCCATCCAGAAATTCTGCAGAAGGGAAGGGAGAGCTCTGCGAGGTCTGGCCTGGTACCAGCACCCCCATTCTTCACTTAAGTGTGTTTCATGTGAGAGTGGGGTGAGATTATCTCCTCACAAAAAATTATAGAGGCCAGCAACAGGAAACCATAAAAGCTTTATTTTCCCTAAACATTTAAGAAATAAACGAAATTTAAGTATAAATAAACAAAATGTTTAAGAATAAGTGAAGTATTTATGTACAAATATCCAGGCCCACGTAATTCGATGTTCTCATAACAACACCCTTCTATAAGCTACAATAGTGAAGCCTCAAGAAATATGGAACTATACCTTTATAGAAGAACAATAAAAAACATTCTTAAATAGAAAAAGAAAAAGAAAAGTCGGGGCACTCATTCCTTTTGAAGAAAATCCAGTGCACGACATCTAGACCATAAATAGTAGCTGAGAAATCTATTTTAAGGGGGAAAATGCAAAATAAGACATTGAACACAATAAGAATGCACCTGCAAAAAGCATATTTGCAGAGGCCTAAAGGAAAAGGACGTACTTGCTGTTGAATGTAATTTGATACATGTTCCAGACGAAGAAGCTCATCCTCAGCAGAGAAGTGATGCATAAAAACTTCAGGAACATACTGTCCAGCAGCTGTGGCTGTCGTGGCTGCAGTTTCATGACTGATTGTCTTTAATTCAGGAGTTGCGATGAAATACTCAATTGAAAGAATCCTGTTCAGTCTCTCCCTCAAGTTCTTATCTAGAAACTATGTTAAAGATAACCGACTTGTTACAGCAACAGTGTTGAAAATAACCAACCGAAAAATAGCAGCATTGCAATCTGATGAAAAAAAGATTAAAGTTGTTAAAGATCCTTGTCAATATGTATTTGAGTTATCACGTCACCCATATGTTCATATTCTCTTCACAAACAAAAAGAAACATTCCAATACAGATTGGTGATAATCCTTGTTAAAAAATGTTTTGTCCTGCTGTCTAAATAAATCAAATGTGCCATGAACAGAAAGATAAGAGATAGCTTGTGTAAAATTGTTTAAATTTGATAAAGTGTGCAACTAAAACGGGAATGCAAAAGGTTAATAGTAAATCTTAAAAGGATACAAGAAAGAGTAGATCTTGGAAGAATAGATTGGTCTAAGTTACCTATTCATCCGGGTTACAGACTTGTTATAGCAAAGGTGTTGAAATTAACCAACCCAAATAAAGCAGCATTGCAATTTAATGAGAAAAGATTTATGCTGTTGAATATCTTTGTCAACTATGTATTTGAGTTAATTGTGTAAGTCACCCACATGTTCATTTTCTCTTCATAACCAAAAAGAAACATTCCAATACAGCTTGGTTATAATCCTTGTTAGAAAATGTTCTTTTTCTGTTATCTAAATCAATAAAATGTGACATAAACAGAAAGATAAGAATTTGATTGCGTATAGTTTGTTTGCATCTGATGGAAGGTACAACTTAAACGGGTAAGCAAAGGTTCATGTTTAATCTACAAAAATCTTAAAAGGATACAAGAAAGAGTAGAGTCTGGAGTTACCTATTCATCCAGGTTACAGACTTGTTACAGCAACAGTGTTGAAACTAACCAACGAAAAAACACAACATTGCAATTTAATGAAAAAAGATTAAAGTTGTTCGAAAGTTTGTCAACTATGTATTCTATTGATTGTGTAAGTCAGCCATATGTTAATATTCTCTTCATAAACAACAAGAAAAATTCAGATACAGCTAGGTGATGATCCTTGTTAAAAAATGTTTTTTCCTGTGGCCTATCAATAAAATGTGCCATGAACAGAAATTATAAGAGATCGAGTGTGTATAGATTGTTTAAATTTGACAAAAGGTGCAACTAAAAGGGGAATGCAAAAAGTTCACGGCTAATCTACGAACGTCTTAAAAGGATACAAGAAAGAGTAGAGTTTGGATGAATGGGCTGGTCCGAGTTGCGCAACCACTGCCTTGCATGATGCACACAAATCTGAAGGGCATCCTTGTGTGAAACAGTTGCATTAGGTGGCCTTGATGTCATAAATGATCCAATCATCGATAATGCATCAAGATCTTCTTCTCGGAGAGGATCTGCAGCATCCTCCGTGACATAATCATAGGAAAGGCAAGAAATTCTTTCATGCGTTTTTGTCCACATAATTGATGCGAGTCTATTAAGAGAACAGACATTGAATAATTTTGCAAAATACAGAACCTTCAAGAGGTCTGCAACGGCAATTAGATCGGGAGCTTCTTTGTCCATTGCAAAGCTATCCTCGTAGTCCTTTCCAGACTCTTCGGAGCATCCATTTGCCATAATTCCTTTCCCGTCAGAATCCTCATTATTTAAGCCTCCATCATCGGCGAAGCTGTGTTCTTTATCAGTTACAGAACTGTGTTCTTTAACATTTGTAGAGCCGCCGTCTTCATCTGGTCTCTTGAGAACAGAATCCATGAATTCCCTCTCCCGTTCTGCAAGCTCTTCCCTGAGAGCATTACTCAAAGGTTGTTTCAACTTCTCCAATTCATCAATGAGAACTGCTACACCATTTTTTGAGCAGAGAACTTCCTCCTGCTCTTTGTTGATAACCTTTCCGTGTGCTTTGTTCTCTTCAATTTGCAGAATCCGATTGTACTTTTTACGGAGGGCTCTTATACGCTTGTTTAGCAAACAGAGAACGTGACTTTCTTTGTGAAGGGATGAGGAATTCACAGAACCATCAGGTGTTCCGGGAACTACTTCAGAATTCGCCATAACCAGTACCTTTCCAGAAAATAAAATGCAATGTTACAGAGAAAATTAATTTGCATATAACAAACTCAATAAAGGTCCGTCCAAAGTCAAAATCGATGCTTGAATTAAAATTTAAAAGAAAAAGGTAAGGATTTAAAATTAAAGAATTTGAAAAAAAAAAACATTTTAGAAATAGTAATTCTTACCTCTAAAAATCTCCAAAGTTTAAACAATGCAATTAAGCTAGTTCTCAGACGAAGGTAGAAGCATTGCAATTAACCTAGTTCGCAGACGAAGGTAGAAGCATTGCAATTAACCTAGTTCACTCTAGCAATCTTAAACTTTCAATTTTATTCGAATTTGACCTTCTACCTATCTCAGCGTTTGCAAATTTCACCCACTGTTACGGGAAAATCTCATCCACTGTTACGCGCCGTTGTGTAAAAACAGTTCACATCTCTGCAATATCATGAAATTTGAGAAACCGGAGGAATATTTACGTTCTTAGCAGCGAACCAGCATAATTACACAATTCAGTCCTTTTAGGGCAAATATCTTTTTCCCGCCCTAAACATTGTCAAATTTAAGTACGTTTCCTATTCTTTCCTCCAAAGTTCGCCGTATCTATGCACAGCGCCTCTTCTTTTCTGAAAACTTCTTAAAGCTTGCAGATTCTTGAAATAATTGCTGCCGTTGTCTCTTTTTTTCTGAAATTCTGCAAAGATCTCCAAAATGTGTTCGAATCAGGTCCTACATAAGGCAAACTAGCTCAATATCAGCAAATCGCTTGACATTGCCCTCGAATTTAACTAATTAGTGCACGTCTCCTCGAGCTTTTGCAAATTAAAATACAATGTGTGCGAACCTTGCAGTTTCTTCGTCTTTCGCATATATGGTAAAATGCTGCACAAAATTGCGGAGATTTCCGCGTTGCGAAATTCAGAAGAAAACAAATTTAGGGAATTGAATTGGGCGCGGGGAGTGAGGGTTTTGGGAGAGAAGCGTAAGATCTCTTTAGTTTGTTTGTCTTTAGCGATTTTCAATGCAAAATGCGATGGCACTTACTATTCTAATTCTAAACGGACACGATAAAAAGACAGGAAAGACAGAGCGGAGATCATCCGTATTTATGGGTGTCCAATCTTCATGTTAATCTATAAATCGTGAACTTCCAAAAAAAATCGATTAATGTCCGTCTGCTCACCAATTGATCATCTTTTTCATGGATTAAAAATCTCACTCCTTTTCCATGGTTCATGGATCTAAATTAGGCCAATTTTTTTCTTTCCACTTATACGAGGAAGTAATTGGTGTGGATCTCATTCTTTTTCCATGGTTCATTCTTTCCACTTATACGAGGAAGTAATTGGTGTGGATCTCATTCTTTTTCCATGGTTCATGAATCTAAATGGTTCGTGGTCGATGAGTGTTAGGCATTGACACCATCACATGGATTGTTAGAGCATTTACTTCTTTTTTTCATTTTAATTTTTTTAATTTTATAATTTTCACTGTGAAAGAGAACGGTGCATGGAGATGTGAATATGTGCAAAAGAATGGAGATGTGAATATGTGCAAAAGAACATAAATGCATGGGAACTTTTTTCACTTAAATTTAATTATTTTAATTTTAAGCTGAAACTTAGTATCCAATAGTAAACAAAGTGCTTTTTTTAATGTGTATGAGAAATAAGTGTTATGCAAGAGAACGAGTTTGTGGAGCAAGGAACGAGAATTTTCATTTGCAATGTTGTGTCTCTGTATACATTTCCACATTGATTTGTCGATGATATGATGAGTGGTCTATGTTCGACGGCTTTGATCATTTAAAAAATAGAAACAACGAATCTCGGTATTCACAAATCCCAAATATTATATGCATTTGCAATTTCACATTTGTGAATGAAATGCTTATTATGGGATATTAAATGAATTGTCTTTTTAATGCATGTGGGGAAGAAATGTTATGCGAGAGAACGAGTGTGTGGAGCAAAGAACATAAACTTTCCCCCGCAATGTTTCTTACCTCGCCATACATTCCTACATACCTCCCTCCACATAACATTACATATTAGTCAATTAATAATTAGTGTTTTGACTTATTAAAGTTTGGGGCAAGAATTGGGTTATGTGTATATCGAGTGCAAAATAAGGGTGAGCGATTAAGTGGCCCCACTACTATGTCTATGTGGGCTCATTTATTTGAGCTTCCTCAATACTAAGTGTGATTTCACATTTGTGAATTAAATACTTAATATCCAATATTAAATGAAGTGTCTTTTTAATGTGCATGAGAAAGAAGTTTTGTGCAAGAAAATGGATGTGTGGAGCAAACAAAATAAACTTCCATCTGCAATGTTCGTACCTCTGCATACCCCCCTCCCTCCCCGTACAATTTTCTCGAAATAAGGTTGGGCGATTAATGTTGTGCACTACTATGTCAACATGGGCTCGTTTTATTTTATATTAGAATGCAAAAGAACTATGGCGAAATGGTTTTGTCGATGGTTTGATGTGCAATTCTCAAAACTATGTTCAATGACTCTAAGTGTGGAGGTGTGGTTGTGCAAAAGTGTAGAAGAAGCACAATGAAAGCATATTTTTCACCTCTGCACTTTGCGCATATTTAAAATATTAAAACATATAACATCTTTTGAACTTTACAGTAAAAAAAACTATAAAGCTTTGATATAAATTAAATTTTTGGTTTACGTGTATATCGAGTGTGAAATAAGGGTGGATGATTAACTCTTTGCACTACCATGTCATCGTGGGCTCGTTTTATTTGATATTGGGATGCAAAGGATTTGTGGTAAATCTGCGGTTTTAAAAACTGGAAACATCACGGCTGTGGAAAATAGTATTGTGTGGAAGGGAAATGTGCAGAAGAGCTGTGTGGAGGGAGAATGTATGAGTAAGTGCGAAACATTGCAAAAGAAATTTTTTGTTCCTTATTGCGTACACTTGTTCTCCCGCAAAACACTTCATCCTCACATGGATTAAAAACATGATTCATTTAATATTGGACAATAAGAGTTCAATTCACAAATGCACAATGAAATATAAGCTTTATGAGGATTTCTTCCTTCACAACTCTGCACTCCGCACAATGTATCTACAATTATAAGCATGATTGCTATAACATCCAACTATATTTATGGATGAGCATAAATCTAAATTTATTCATATTCTGAGGCAAGCAAAATGTAACTTCTTATTCAATTAATCAAATGTCAACTATATTAACTATCCAAATTTATAATTAACATAAACGTACTAATTTCATATATATTAAATATCCAAATCTATAATTAACATAAACTCAAAGTTTTGTATATCAAATGTATTAAAACAAAGCATTTGTGCTCTACATTCCTGGCTCTTTGATGTGTTTTACGTAAAAGTTTAGGTTATGTGCATATCGGGTGCGATATAAGGGTGTGTGATTAATTGTCTCCATTATTGTATCTACATGGGCTCGTTTTATTTGAGCTTCCCAAATACTAAATACATTTGTGAATTCACATTTGTCAATTAATTAATATTATCCAATAAAGTGTTTTTTTAAAGTGTATGAGGAAGAATTGTTGTGCGGGAGAACAAGTGTCTGGAACAAAGAACAAAAACTTTCATCTACAATGTTTGTACCTCTACATAAGCTTATTTTTTCTCGCAAATATCGCACCTCCGCATATATTCACCTTTCACACACTTCTTTTGCACACCTCCCTGCCATGCAACAACACATATTAATCAATTAATTAGCAGTTTTATCCTATTAAAGTTTTGGACATGAAAAAATTGGTTTGAGTGTATATCGGATGGAAAATAAGGGTGAGCGATTAACTATTCCCACTACTATGTCAACGTGGGCTCGTTTTGTTTGGTATCGAGATGCAATGGTGGTGTGGGTCGAACCATGTATGTTTCAATCTTTAATTGCATGTGCATTTCATTGATATATCTAGCATCTAAAGGCTTTTATTGGTGTTTTTCTAATAGTAGTATATTTAGCTTAGAAAGAGTGACTCGATTGTCTAGTAAGTTATTTTTCTACATAGGGATATGCAGAAGAGGGGCATGTACAAGAGGCTCTTTATTCCCCCATTCCCACACCCCCATACACATTTATTTTTCATACACTTCTCTTGCATATTTATATTCTGCACAACACTTCTAAATGTTAATTTTCAAGTTATTTTTACATGGATATTGTGATCGTGGTATGAGTAGTTAGAATAATGTAGATAAAATAATGAAATTTTAAAAAGTAATGTATTCATAGTTGCATTAGCTAGGTGTTCATCATGCATTTTTTGGCATGCACGTTGCCAATGCACATTCGATTAGTTCTCGAGGGGGGTTGTTATGAATGGTTTTCTCCAAAGTGCTTTGTTACGTGCTTTGCGAGGTTTTTGTTTTGTTGGTTTTCGAAATGAGTAGTAAGCAGTGTTGTGCTAAGTGTTGTGTGTTTTGGTTGTTAGCATAAGAAATATGTAGAGAAGTTGTTTTCAAAGACAAGGATAGATTCTATGATATCTTTATCAAGTACATTGTGGTTCCTTTATTCGGAATGTGAGTCCCTAGAGCATTTCCACAATATACATAGGAGTAAGTTAGGTTGACGAGATTCACGGCTTAATTTGTTACAATTAATTTCCAAATATGGTTGTCAATTATGTAAAGACCAAAGGCAAAATTGTATGTGTACAAAATGAATGGAAGATGAGTATGTGTTGAGTAATGTAGGTTTATAGGGAAGATGAGTAATTGTAGTAATTGTTAATTCATTTACCCTGTGAAAATTTTGAGTCCTGCAACTTTAATTGGATTAAAACAATATAACAAAAGAGTTTTATGGTTGTTTTTCAAGTAAATTTGCATCATCAATGTGGATATATGTGTATGCTACTAGTGTATATATTCTATGTTGTCTTATGGCTTTATAGTGTATAGTTATATCGTGTTGTTCGTTTCCCTGAATGTTCTTTATTGCCAATTTGTTGTGTCATAGATATTGAAGTTGCATACAAAACTAACCAATGAATCCAGAAAACATTAAATTCTTTGAGACTGAGTACTAACTAAATAGTGGAACAATCAATAGTCACATGAAAACAAATCTACAATGTTCAATTTCTAAATAGTAGCCATGTTGTGCTTATCATGGAATCATAGCTCATAGTGAATTTAGAATAGGTTTGAGGTGTGAATTCTAAGGCATTAATGGAGAAGCATTTGTTTGTTATAAAAAGGGAGCACATGGATGTAATTATATGCCAGCATAATCTATTTCGTTTAAAAAAATTTGCATATCCTCTAGGAGATTGCATGTTTCTTGCTATGAGAATTCTATTGCATTTTAGATACATGTCAATAGAATTTAGAGAAGGAACGATATAACATTTCAAAAATTGTTTAGATGGATGGAATTTTGAAGCAATATTATCTCATCAACATGAATTGGACATAGATGCATTGTAAGAATTGTCCAAATGTTTATTTGGAAAGGATGACAAAATCAACATCAACTTTTATAATTGCAAAAGAATGAGGACTATGGGGGGACATATGTTGTATACATTGGTCATCGAATTGGCTAAAAATTCTAACAATACTATGGTCAAAGACAATAATGAAAAGCTATTTATATTTTAAATCATATTTATGTGAAAAAAGTTATGACATATTGTTTCATGACGAAAACCCAATTGTTGGACATTTTGAACCACTTTTGAGCAAGAAAAAGGTTTAATAAGAGTTTATCGTGAACATATGATGATTATAACAAAATACGAAGAAACATAACATAAATGGATGCAAATATAGGAAATCATGAGGATACATAGGTTTGAGAGATTGTCCAGGTTTGAGAGTATTTACTGTGAAAGTTGTTTTCAAACAATATGTAAATTGACACTGAAGTATTATGATGTGTCTTGTTTACGATGCATAATTGCATAGAATTTTTGCAATTGAATCATGCATAATGATTGGTTCATATTAAATTGCATAGAAAATTACATGAACGAAAATGCAATTATGCAATTCCCTAGAATAGTAGATTAGCAAGGATACATTATACAATTGGCAATGCCATATGAAAAAGGGAATATAGATGGTGGCCTTTTTGTTTATGGTTGGATACGATATATCTTGAATATAACCATATATATATGATTTGTTGATATTTTGATTCAAGGAAGACACAACGATATTGCATGTAATCCAATTTTGAACGAATATAAATCATTTGCATTTTGAACCTTTGAAATAAATGGAATAAGAGAAAAATACATTTTATGTGGTATTGAAGCAGTTAACGAAGAGAAGTATATAGAGGAATCCTATAAAAAACATAATGTGGATAATGTGAATGGCTTTAAAAACATAAACATATATGAAGATATCATTAAACTTAATATAAATCTTACGAGTGTAAATAAGAGATCATGGTTGTCATTGCGTCAACTCAAAAAACATATAAGAAACAAGGATGTTGTTGAAATAAGTGTAGTTAGAAAACCATTGAAATGGTCAAATTTTCATATGAATATTAATCATTTGCATTCTGAAGCTTTGAAAGAAACAAAAAGAGGAAAAAAAAACTACGTGATATTGAAGCAGCTAAGAAAAAGCAATATGTAGAAGAACCCTATAAAAAACATAATGGACATAATGTGAATAGCTTTAAAAACATGAACATAAATGAAGATACCATGGAAATTAATACAAAGCTTATCAATGGAAACAAGAGACCATGTTTGTCATTGCATCAAATCAAAAAACATAAGAAAAAACGATGTTGTCCAAACAAGTCTAATAAAAAAACAGAAGCAAGCGATCAGAATCAAGGCAGAATGCGACATTTTCAAATATACATAAGGAATCATTACAGATGTTTGATTATACATTTGAAATAGTCGTCGAACAAAAATGTTTAAAAAAAATACAAGATGTTATGATTTATGATTGTGCATTATGAAATCAAACTTGGTTTAAAAAGGATGTCATAATGAAACAATTAACCAATGTGTCCAAAAATAAGTGTGTATGCAAAAAATGCAAATAAACATTTTCCAATGACAAAACTTAGGGCGTGAACGTTTCCATAGTCAGATACATAATGTAGGTTTGAACTTTTGGAATCCTGTGTAATGTGATTGACGAGCTCGACGTTTCGGGTGAACACTTCACCATATTCAGGAGGAAGAAGCTAAGCTTTAGATAGGAAGATTGTAGACATTGAAAGAATATATAGGAGAGAATCTAGCCGTTAAAAAATCAACAAAGTACGTGGAAGTCAAATTTAGTCGTTTGGGAGAAAATGATAATAATATATTAAATAGTTGTTAAAATAATTCAATGGATTGAATTTTAAATTAAAATTGAATTAGCGGTTATAGAAATTGTTATAAAACTATTAAAAAAATTAATTGGTAAGATTAAAATAAACGAGGAGGAAGAGAGAAATTATAATTTGAAATTGGGTTGAGTCAAATTAAAGATTTGGAAAAATTTTGAATATTAAATTAGAAATTGATTTATTTAAAAATTAAATAATATTTTAAAATTAAGTTAAATTAAAGAAAAAACCAAATTTCAAATATGGATTAAATAATGAAATAAAATTTTAAATGAATGATAGGATAAATAAAATGACAAAGAAGAAAGGGATTGGAGGTAGAGAATAATAAATTTAGATAAATAATGGAATAGAAATAATTAAAGAATATGGGGGAGAGAGATATTAACCATAATTGACGAAAAAAGGGGGAGAAAGGGAGGGGTGGGACAAATAAAGAATGGTTAGGAAGGGCTAGAACCAGTATTAAAGGGAGGGCGTTTGGAGTTGAGGAAGTGGACCGTGGGTTTCCAGGAACGACTCAGATGATACCCATTGTCACGGTTGAAGTTATTGGGATGCTTTTCAATTTCAAGGGCTTCGCGAATGATTTGGGTGGAATGAAAGGGAGCGGAAGCAAGGATTTTGGATTTATCAAAACAAATAAGGTGCTTGGAAGAATGATAGTGCTTGATGATGGCAGATTTTGCAATACGATTATGGGTGGTGTCAACGATATGTTCTTTTAACCAAGGTTTGAAGGGATGAACGATTTGACCTATGTAAGATTTACCACAGGAGCACGGGATCTCATAGACTCCGAATCTTAACATAGGATCAAACTTGTCTTTTGCTAACCTGAAGAGGTGGCTAAGGGTTCTTTGGGGCTTGAACAAGGTTTTAATATTCATTTTAGAAAGGATCTGGAAAGATGATTGGTAATGCCTTGAATGTAAGGAAGGGTTACCTTGGCCAAGGGAGGGGGGTTCAGAGTGTTATTAGAACGGGGATGGGTGCAAGAATGGAAGCCTTATTGATTTGGGAAGAAGAATATAAATTAGCTTTAAGAGCTCTGGTGAGATGGGATTTTTCTTTAGGAAATCATTGAGAGGAGGAGATTCGAATGGCTCGGGAGACAAGGGTTTTGATGACAACAAACTTTTGAGCTGGATGATGGTGGGAGCTTGCATGAAGGTATCTGTCTGTATGGGTCTTTTTTCAATAGACTTGATGGGATAAGGATCCATCAGAGAGGAGAGAGACAAGGACGTCAAGAAAAGGAATGGAATGGTTCTATTCTAGTTCCATGGTGAACTGGATGTGGGGAGAGATGTTATTAAGATGCGAGAGGAATTGGCAGAGAGTAGGAATACCATGGGACTAGATGACGAAGGCGTCATCTACGAAACGCTTCCAAAATTTCGATTTGAGGTAGAAGGTTTCAAGGGCTTTGGTTTCAAAGTATTCCATCAAAACGTTAGCGATCACCAAGGAAAGAGACAAGCCCATGGTTGTGCCCTCAGTTTGCTCGTAAAAAACCCCATAACAAACCCCGTAACAAACTATCAAATTTGTAGTTCCAATGTGGATTAGGTGAAATAAACAAATATCCACAATGAAAGAACTCTATGCATGAGAAGAAAGACTAATCTCACTAAGGTTACCATTTTTTCAAATACGAGAACTTGGGAAACATTTTAGAAAACCACAACTGGCATTGACTGGTGGACTAATTAATGTACCTATTGACACATCTTGAATCCAAATTGAACTTCGTCGTAACATATATGAAACTAGTACAGTGGTTGTGGTAGTTAAAATACATTTGAGTGTCTAAAAGCATATTTGTTGTTGTCTCAATACATGTTCATAAAGTGATGAAGGCATTGAAACAATTATTTAAAACTCTACTTTATAAAGTATAGAATGTCAAAAGAAACAAATATTGGAAATTAATATTTTATGAGAGCAGGGATGTGTATGCATGTGAGATAGATACAAAACACAATGATGATAATTATGACTATGATCAAGAACCAATCACAAAAACATTATTACCTGGATTTAGTAGTTCGTATAGTATTATGATCTTCGTAATAATTAAATAAACATTGCTCCTAGTTAAGGATATGCCTTTAGGCATATTCATAGATAGGTATTTGGAAGAGATGAGTTTTCTAACATTATTCTATAGGAAAAAGTGATCATACAGTGTTACAAAAATATTTACATACCACGATATTGCTCGATGGGAAGTTTTGCATCAAGATCATGATTTTGTGTATTATATAATGAATTTATTTTGCAAACAATGTGAATTATCTTCAGTCAAGTATTCAATTGTATTTGGATTCAAATAACAAAAGGACAATTAAAAGGGAAAAAAAACTAGCAGCTAAAGCTGTTAAAACAAAAGCAAACTTAAAACACATTATGACATTAAATATTAGGTATATGTATCTTAGACAAAATTGAAGATCAACGGACTACTTTTTCCATTTGCGTAATAAATTATATGTAATGAGCTGACAATTGGGTCCACCAACTTTATTTGTTTCGACATTTAGCAGTGTTGAACATTTCTAGGAGCCTTTAGTAAAGGCTTTGCAACAAATAAAATAGAATTGTGGCATGGTTAGAGGAATCATTTATAGCAAACACTTTTGGCAGTAGGCAGGACCTTCTCGCTCTTGTGCATGTTAGACATGTAAATATCTTTATATTTGCACATTGCTCTATATTGGTATTGATTGTTGACAACTATGTGTTTGTAGGTAGAGAAACTCAAATGGCTCAACTGGAAGTTCGATTTCACATGATCCTGATTTCCATTTGGGTTAGATTAGGTTTGGGTTTAGTTTTAGTTGTTGGTTTTCATATATAATCTTATTTATAACATTTATTTTCTTTCACAAGTAGTTAGTTATGTTGCATTTCACTTTTATCCTTTAATTAGTTACATTACCCTTCATTTTTCTTTTCTTTTCATCTAGCTTGGTATTCCTGCATTGTTCCTTCCTCTTCATTGCATTACAATTGCCTTTTAGTTGCAGTTATTTTTTGTTTCTATTGCATTGATCATATGATTTTCATTTAGTTTTTCCTTGCATTGTTTTCTTTGTAATTGCATTGCATTCGCGCATTTATTTTCACTTTTAAGCATGTAAATAAATATAAACCCTAAAAGAGCTTCCTATTTGTCTTATCCAAATGATACAATCCTGTAATTAGTTGTGTGTGTGGTTGTGATAGTCACTCCAAGAGGCAATCACTTGTAAACCATAGTATGGAGCTATGTCTTGGACGTATTTTCTATAATTCTAATCTATTAGCAAGAAAAATATGATTTGATACTTGTGGGAAACTATAATCAGTTCATACGACCTATATCTATAACCTGAACTTTGTTTCCATTTTATTCTGAACATATTTGATTTTTGTGTTTTGTTGCCTACCTATTTGTTGGAGATGTGACCTAGAGATATGACATGAGGGAAAACCTAAGTAAAAAAAATATTTCTTGTAAAACAAGAAGCAACCTCTCTTATCCAGAAAATAAATTGGGATTCCTCATCTGCCATGGCACAAAGAATCCCTAAATAATTCCAAGTTCATTAAAGAAAAAATAAAATGAAAGGGTAAAGACACGAGAAAGGCTTCCTACGTAGAAAGGTGATGCAAGCAACTTTTGCAGGGCTATGGATGCTCGCTTATAGCAAAGAAATGCTTGTGATTGTAGGAATTTACAGGGTAAGTTCTGTAGATCAAGAACCAAAGGTCACCACTCACAAACAGATCACAAATCAGTACACCAGTATAATCACGTGGTTAAAACCCTCAAAGAGGGAAACAGTCCACGCCCTGAGCCAATGCGACCACTTCAGGGAATTTATTAATATAAAAATAAAAGTTACATATGTTTCTCTCATAAATGGTTATCGGAAAAATGACCCTCCATGCTCTTTAAATAGAGATCATGGACCAATCGAGTGTTAAGCCACGGATCAAGTGTCGTTAATACCGAGGTGAGAGATAATCATCAGATCACTACAAATCGTGACCGTCAAATTATAAGTTACAAATATACATGGTAAAGAAACACACTTTACCTAACTCTACACTAGACTAAGCTATTCTTAACTATTTCCTATGTGTCGGAATATCCTAACATCCCCCCTTAAGAACAACTTGGGATAGGATTGAAGGATTTACAAAAGTGACACAAAAGGAGCCTATTTCCTATGTGTCGAAATATCCTAACATCCCCCCTTAAGAACAAATTGGGATAGGATTGAAGGATTTACAAAAGTGACACAATAGGAGAAGGAAGGAGGCATTAGAGCCTATCCCCCCTTAATGACAACTTTCCTGAACTCTAAGCATATATCGAAGTTTGGTAAACTTCACTTCTATGAGAGCCTTTGTAAATATATCAATAACTTGATCATTGGTTAAAAAATATTGCACTTCAATAACACGATCATGAATGATTTTTCTGATGAACTGTATGTGGAGTTCAATGTGTTTCATACGTTGATGTTGAACTGGATCTTTACATAGCTGAATGGCACTCTGATTATCACACCAAAGTGTAGTTGGATGATGTTGAGGAAGACCAAATTCAGATAGGATCTGACGAAGCCACATGGCTTCCTTGCTGGCTTCAACTGCACCGCGATACTCTGCTTCTACTGAAGAAAGGGAGATGGCACTTTGTTTCTTACAAGACCAAGTAATAGGTCCTGAACCAAGAGTGAATACATATCCTGTAGTGGACTTCCAATCATCAGGGTCACCAGCCCAATCAGAATCGATTAATCCAATCAATAAGAGATGCTCACCTTGTAATGAATCCGAATTGGTACATACGTCGAATATATCGAAGTATTCTTTTAGCTGCTTTCCGGTGACATTCATGAGGTACTGGCCTTGGTGCATAAACGACAACAGATCAGCAGCAAAGGAAAAGGTCGAAACTGGTATGATTGCATCCTGAAAGTTTACTATGAGTGTGATATGGTAGCATCAACGCCAGGGTAATGCAGTTTATACGAAAGACGCTCGGTGAAAGAAGAAGGCGAGGCGCCACAGTCTTCAGCAAAGTGGTATAGAAAATCACAGACATGCTGCCGTTGTTGAAGAATTAATGCCTTCCTTGGATTGCAAGACTTGAAGACCAAGGAAATAATGCAAGTGTCCTAAGTCTGTCATTTCAAACTTATTTTTGAGGCTAGACTTCACATGGTTTATATGGTTTGGATCACTACCAGCAAGGATAAGATCATCAACATAAAGGATGGTGAAGGAATTACCCACTTTCTTGGTGTAGACAGTGTTGTCAGAATGACACCTAGAAAAGCCATTATCTAAGAGAAATCTATCCATTTTGGCATACCAAGCCCGAGGAGCTTGTTTGACACCATGGAGAGACTTCCTAAGGTGACAAAAAAGGCTGGAGTCTTTTTGGATAAAGCCAGGGGGTTGTTCCATGTAGATTTCTTCATGCAAATATCCATGTAATAAGGCAGATTTAACATCCATCTGATGGACTTCCCATTTAAAGGAGGCAGCAAGGGAAAGAACAAGGCAGATAGAATTCATTTTGGCAATAGGGGAGAAGGTTTCAGTATAGTCAATGCCTTCAACTTGTGACAAACCTTTAGCGACAAGATGAGCTTTATGTCTATCCACTTTTCCATCTAGTCCAAACTTTGTTTTGTAAACCCATCTGCATCTGACAAGTTTTCTTCCTTTTGGAAGAGGAACAAGATCCCAAGTATTGTTTTCCAATAAGGAACGATACTCTTCATTCATAACTTCATCCCAATCTGGATGACCAGAGGCTTCTTCAAAGGTTTTTGGATCAAGTTTTTATGGAACTTGAGCCAATAAGGAAGAAGCTCTTTCGAACTGAGAACGTATACGTCGTCGATCGGTAGGGTCACCTGCAAGAGAACCTGCTGCATCTCGAGTAGAGTGGACCCATCTTGGAAGCGGTGGAGTATAAGGAACAATTTCACGAGCTGGAGGAGGATTTTCATCCTCGTTGTCATCATCTGAACTAGAACGAATGCTATTAAAAATAGAAGAGAGAGAGAGAGGTGGCACATATGCTGAATCAGGCTCGCAGGGCAAAGGTGGCACACTTACTGAACTAGGCTCGCAGGCCGATATATTTTCATCAAATTTTACATCTCTTCTAATGATAATATTTTTGGATTTTGGTTGAAGAAGTCTATATCCTTTGACATCTTTAGAATATCCAACGAAAATACATTTTTCACTCTTAGGTTCTAAGGCTTTATGTTTCGCATCTGGAATATGGGCCCAAGCATCACTTCCAAAAACACGAAAGTGGCTTACATCTGGTTTGATTGAGCTCCAAGATTCTTCTAGAGTTATATTCTTTAAAACCTTAGTAGGAGTGCGATTTAATATGTAATTTGCACAGTTAATGGCTTTTGCCCAAAAATTGATACCAAGTCCTTTAGATTGAAGCATACAATTAGCCATTTCTTTTAAGGTGTGATTCTTCCTTTCAGCTACACCATTTTGTTGTGGAGTATATGGAACAGTATGTTGCAATTGAATTCCATGCTCAGTGCAGAAGTTGATAAATTTGTTGTTAACATATTCTCTGCCATTGTCTGATCTTAACTTAAGAATTTGATGTCCAGATTGTTTCTCAACAAAGGCCTTAAAGGCCAAGAACATGTTGAAAACTTCACTCTTGAGTTTTAAGAAATATACCCAAGTGCGTCTGGAAAAATCATCAATGAAAGTTAAGAAGTACTTGCAACCAGAGAAAGAAACAACAGGAAGTGGACCACATAAATCACTGTGCACAAGCTGCAAAGGGGCTGAAGCGTGCCAAGAGGCACGTTTGTCAAAACTATCCGATGATGTTTTCCGAGTACACATGGAGAAAACGCCATCTAAATAAACTTCCACGTAGAGCCCGTCCATATATTTTCATACATAGGTTTGAAAGGCGATAGTTTAAGCGGTAAATTTCCCATGCCAAAGTTTGCTCACATCATCATTATGAGTAACAAGAACGAGAGGAAGAATGATGAATCAAAGAGTTGTCGAAAATATACAACATGGAATCACTCGGCATTACCGATGGCTAAAAATATGTTTAGGATATTTGGGGTCCTTGATTACAACATCATGAGGTGAGAATTCTACTATTTTCCCTTCACCTGAATGAGTTATCTGATAAACAGATAGAAGGTTGCATGAAAAGGTAGGAACACATAGTTCATCATTAAACTGACCATTATCAGTTGATGAATGGTTCCAGATCCTACAACACTATGATATCTATCATCACCAACATAAATATGTTTGGTGTTATAATCATTTAAAGAAGAAAACATGGCTTTAATTTTGGCCATGTGGTAAGAAGCTCCAGAATCAATGAGCCACTCATGAGAATGAGAAGAAGAAGATACATTTAATGCATAACCAGATCTTGATGCTTGACAACCACAAGCAGAAAGTGCCATTGCTGAAGATGAAGGTGAAGAGTGCTCCAAATTGATGTTGTGCTTCTTCATTGCTGCTTCTAAGGCTTCCATCTTCTTAAAACATTTGGACTCTATATGGCCATCCTGATTGCAAAAGTTGCAATGTCTATCTGCCTTCTTCCCTTTGTTTTGATTTGCCTTATTATTTTGGTGATTTGATTTTTCAGTTTGCTATTGAAATTGCTTAGGGCCCTTGTTTGGTTTAGGACCATATTTTTTAGGATACTGCTTCTTAGTATTCTTTTGATATGGTTGTTGTTGGGTTGCTAAGGCTTTCTTAGAAGCGTTTCCAGCAGTGATAAGACCAAGGTGTAAAAGTTTTTCTTGTTCTCTTATCAAAGAATCACAAAAGGCATAAAAAGAGGGATTCTTGTAGGTCGTTCCTGAAGAAATGATGGCTTCTCTAGTGGAATGGAAGGCGGAAACAAATACAGAGTATGCAGGACCAAGCTTAGCAAGAATGCAATATATGAGGCTACCATCTTCCTTTTTGACCTTACACCCTTCCAAAAGAAGTCTAAGGGTCTTGAATTTGGACAAAAAGTCTTCAATAGAGGAGAAATTATTAGGGTCCAAAGTAAGCAACTCATTTTCAAGCTGTTGAGCCCTGATTTGATTTTGAATGCCAAAAAAATTATTTAGCTTGCGGATTTTAAAAAAAAAATACTCTACCCCTTTGAACAAAAACTTTTTACAAAAGAAGCTTGAGAAGGAGACTTGAACCCAAGACCTCTATTCTCATAAACTAACCCCTCACCAAGTGAGATAGTAAAAGGATCATGTTATTTTAGAAAGGAGGAAGGGATTATTATTATTATTATTATTCGGTGTGCGTGCCTTTTCCTGCACAAAAAATGAGCAAAAAACGAAACGCAACGCCTTATGGTAGAATGTTAGAATCTCGGTTAGTCTTACCGGCAACTATCACTTTTTTCACTATTTCTGACTTCCCGAGATCGCACAAAGACGCGGGGAAAGAGCATACGTAGCAAAAAAATCCCTTTTTCCTGTTTCTAATTTTCCGAGATCGCACGGAGCACACAACAAAGAGCATACAAAGAGAAGAGGGTATAGATCCGGCAAATAAATAAACCTTAATACAGCGAATATATGAATATATATATATATATATATATATAATAGATGTTGTATACCTCCAAATCTAAACTGACATAACTTGGGCAGCCGGAAACATTTTCGCATGAAACGAAAGGCGTTCCTCACTGTAACAGACGCTCCAGACACAACCGAGTTGTTCTCCAAGCCTAAAAATGTTCAGAAATAGTAGATCTACAAAATGGCATTCGCATGCAGTCAAACCGGCTTCGGATTTTGATCAACAACGGACACGACCCTCAAAATAGCTCTGATACCATGTAGGAATTTACAGGGTAAGGGGTAAGTTCCATAGATCAAGAACCAAAGGTCACCACTCACAAACAGATCACAAATCAGTACACCAGTATAATCACGTGGTTAAAACCCTCAAAGAGGGAAACAGTCCACGCCTTGAGCCAACGCGACCACTTCAGGGAATTTATTAATATAAAAAGAAAAGTTACACATGTTTCTCTCATAAATGGTTACCGGAAAAATGACCCTCCATGCTCTTTAAATAGAGATCATGGACCAATCGGGTGTTAAGCCACGGATCAAGTGTCGTTAATACTGATGTGAGAGATAACCGTCGGATCACTACAAATCGTGATCGTCGGATTATAAGTTACAAATGTACATGGTAAAGAAACACACTTTACTAACTCTACACTAGACTAAGTTATTCTTAACTATTTCCTATGTGTCGGAATATCCTAACAGAGATTTCTTGGGTGACTCTGTTGTGGCTATGGACGCTCGCTAGTAGTGGAGCAATAACATAAAACAATTCCTAAGTTATGAAAATAATAAACCCTCTATCATGTTATCCATGTCATTGTCTGTTAGGTCCCTAAAATACTAGTGTAGCCCCCATATTGTTATTATTGTGCCCCATATAAACCCACTATTATTATTGTTGAGCCATTACATTATTATTGCTATGCATGCCCTAATTATATTTTGACCCTTTAGACTCCTATATATACCAAGGAAGCATATTTATTTGAATCATCTAGGAATTGTTCATTTATGTGATGTAACGGGAGGTTGCCACATTGAAGTGGCTTATTATCTAGTCATTGACCAATTTTTTCTTATGTTTATGTGTTTTTTTGATCTGGCTACATAACATTTGGTATCAAATCTCTTGGTTCTAGGGTTTTGTAGCTTCAAACAAGTCATTGTGCCATTTTCGCTATAAAATTTTCTTAGTGTTGCTTAAGACCGTGGAATTTCTACCACATGGAGTCGAAATCTTGATGAACATCTGGTTAAAAGTACAGACCTTTATTCATTATATTTTTAGAGATATTGTTACAAGACATTTTGTCACATAAGCCCAAAAGACCTGCAAACCAAAACAATCAATATCCAGTAACATTTTGTCATCATCCCTTCACAAATCCTAAGCATAACCTCTCCAAAAATTCTGAGTCCTTGGGACAAAACATTGTTTTTAGCCCCAACACACCTTTCCTCTTTGGCCACCTGCGTTGGTCAGCACATGTTGCTCCCTTCTGCAGGTGCGTTGATTTTAGAAATTTTGGAAAGTTAAAAATAATTTCAAAACTTCTTCTTCTAGAAGTTTCCAAGGTTGTTTTAACTATTTACCATGGATAAAGAGCTCGAACCCTATGTGATCCTATCTTAGATACTTCACCTCTTATCCCTTAAGCTCATCCTCCCATCATATGTGGATCTCAAGCCTAAGATGGTAAATGGTAAATTGGATGTCTAATATAGTGCCAGTGAGAAAGAAGATAGGAGAGATTCTCTTGTGCATTGATTTCAGAAATCTGAACAAAGTGTCATTAAAGGACAATTACCCACTACTGAAGATGGACCATATTCTCCAAAGGGTAGTTGGATCTTCTATTCTTTAATTGTTGGATGGATACTTCGGCTATAATCAGATTCTTTTCCATCCAGATGATCAAGAAAATACATCCTTCACAACACCTTCAGGTACCTTCGTGTATGCCAAAATGCCTTTCGGATTGAAGAATGCAGGGGCCACTTTTCAGTGAGCAATGGACATTGCTTTCGCCAATGAAAAGGATGTATTTTTGGTCATTTATCTTGACGATATCACTGTTTTTTCCAAGACATATGAGTAACACTTACAACACTTGGAAAAAAAATTTCAGAGATGTAGAAAGTTTGGCATATCATTAAACCCAAAGAAAAGTATTTTCGCTATGGAGGAAGGTAAGTTGTTGGGCCATATCATATCAAAAGGTGGAATTAGGATATATCCTTCAAGGATTGAAACAATTCAGACCTTGGTCTTGGGAGAAAAAAGGAAATTCAGACATTCAGTGGCAAAAACAATTTTTTGAGAAGGTTTGTTCCCAATCTTGTTGAACACTTAAGGCAAATTACTGACATGCTGAAGAAAGATAGTAAAGTAAAATGGTCTGAAGAGGTGAATAAATCATTCAATCAAGTTAATTTGGCTTTATCTCATGCTCATATTCTTATTAGTCCTGATTATACACTTGATTTTATCAAATTTTCATTTGCCTTAGATCGTACTCTTGCTGTTGTCCTCATGCAAAAGAAAAATCAAAATACGGAACAACCCATCACTTTCTTCAGTAGAACCATACGAGACACAGCCTTGAAGTACAACATCATTGAGGAACAGGCCTTGGCATTAGTCAAATCATTGAAGGACTTTCGGGTGTACATTCTCCATTCTCATGTCATTGCATATGTTCCAAACATTGTTGTCAAAGATGTGCTTACACAGAATGATCCTGAAGGGCGACAAGGTAAATGGATTGCTGCTATGTTAGAATATGACTTGGAGATCAAGCCAACAAAACCGATAAAAGGACAAGAGTTGGTGAAGCTTATGGCAGATTCAAATCTCCATGCTTTGGACATCAACTTTATTGTTGCATTATCTGAAGTCCAAGATGCTGAAACATTACTTGAGGTATCTGAAAATTTCTCTCTATCGCCTTGGTATGATGATATAGTACATGTTTTTAAACACTTGAATCCTCCTCCCGACTTTCCAAGTAGTAAGGCTAGATATTTGAAGTTAAGAGCTCTGAAGTACTACATTCTCAATGGTGTCTTGTATTAGAAAGATCTGGTTGGAGTATTGCTGAATTGTTTGGTTGAAGGAGAAGTTGAAAAAGTGATGACAGATTTTCATAAAGGTGACTGTGGTGGTCATCTTTATTGGAAAACTACAACCAACAAGATCTTGAGGGCTGGTTTCTATTGGCCAAGTTTATTTTCTGATGTTTATAAAATATTCATGAGTTTTTATGAATGTCAAATATTTCAGGGAAAGAGGAAACTCTTTCCTTTCCCTTTAAAACCAATTGAATTGCAAGTGCCATTCCAGCAGTGGGGACTTGAATTCATTTGTGAGATCCATCCTCCATCATCAGCTCAACACAAATGGATACTTACTGCCACATATTATTTCACCAAATGGATTGAATCCATCCCCACGAGGGAAGGTACTGACATTGTTATCATTCTGTTTCTTGAGAACAATATTCTGTCTTGTTTTGGTTGTCCACACAAGATCATCACTGATAATGAAGCTGCCTTCAAGTCCATTAAAATGATTTAATTTTGTGACAAGTATCACATTAGGCTTGGCCATTCAACAACATACTATCCTCAGGGCAACGAGCTTGCCAAATCATCAAATAAATATTTGGTGAACATAATCAAGAAGATGTTGTAAGAGAACAAGAGGAATTGGCATACAAAGCTCACCAATGCTCTATGGGTGGATAGAGTTAGCACGAAGAGATCAATCAACATGTTACCTTTCCAAGTCGTGTATGGTGTTGAAATGGTGTTCCCTACTTCTCTAGCTGTACCGGTGACGAAAATTCTAGAATAGATCGACAGTGAGCCTAGTGACATTCAACGAAGAATCAACCAAATCATCCATCTACAATAGTCAAGAGATGAATTCTTCAGTCATACTTCAAAGCTTCATGAGAAAATAAAAAAGAATTACGATAGGAAGACCAAAGCTAATGATTTCAAACTTGGAGATGTTGTTCTTCGCTGGGATGCCCAGAATGAAGAGAAGAGTAAGCATGGAAAGTTCGACAATCTATGGAAAGGACCTTACAAGATCACTGCATTAAGAGGTAACAAAGCATTTATACTGGAGGATGTTGAAGGGAAAGAAGTGTTGGGAGGATCAATCCATGGTAGGTTCCTCAAACACTATCTAACTTTATCATTGAAGAAGAAATTCACTATCATTATACATATCATTTTAAATTTGATGTCCCAACAATAAGGAAGTTGTTGCAGAAGTTTGAAGCTTGAGGAGAAGGCCATGAGACTTATACATTCAGCTCATGCTTTCTTTCAAAAACTTTTCAGTAGTTTCAGTCAATTGTTAAGTCAGAGTCAAGTCATCTTTTTCGAGTCAAAGTCATTTCCAGATTTAGTTCATCATTTCTAGTTTGTCAAAAAATTTCAAAGTCTAGTTTGACTCTATCGCCCAATGGTAAGGCTACCTGATCTACAATGTTCTTGACACCTCCTGAAGGAGCTGCTATCCCCAACTGGAGCCAATGTTAGCTCAGGTACATCAGTGATCAAATAACACTTTCAGTTGTTTTCCATAAAGTCATAGGTCAAAAATTTTTGCTTTTTTCGAACAAGTTCTCAGAAAATAATTTTGGTCACTTAAGAGGTCTAAATCATGTATGTTGCTCCTTCATTTCATTTATCGCCACCATTATTATCAAGTTCATTTCCATCATAAATTAGTTTCAAGGTCACCATCTCCATCATCGTCATTTAAATATGTATAGGGTTAGGTCACTCCATTTCATATATGTCACTATCTAGGTTCATCTCTGCCTTTGAAAAATCTTCAAATTTTCACTTAAAATAAGGCAACAACCCTCCATTCCACTCGTAAAACCATAATGAAGGAGAGAGCATGTTTATGAAATGAAATAAAATCCACCTGTCTTGTTTCATGTGGCTCAAGTTCCAAAAAAGTTCCAAGCAAATCCATTCCGTCTCACTATCTCATGAAAAGAAGAATTTTGTCTCATTGTCTCATTTAAGGACCAATAGAATCATTTTAACTGTCAGAGTTTCAAAGGAGGTCAATTTGAACTACTGTCCCAGTCAAATACATAAGGATTCATTTCCAATCTTCAAAGACTCCTTATCTGTTTTGAAAAGGTCATATCCAATGTGAAAGTTCAAAGGTTTTAAAAAGTTGCCTTGCTGTCTTATTTAAAAGGAGAAGTTTGTCTCATTATTTCATTCAAATGTCCATAAAGTCACTTCAAATGTCAAAAAATGAAAAAGAGATTCATTTTGCCTTCTTATCCCATTTGAAGGAGTAAAAGGTCACTTTCAAGTGCAAAAAGGTCAAAAAAGTTGTTGTAAGTGTCAAAGGGAAAAGGTAAAGGGCCATCAAAGTTTATAAAAGGAAAAGAAAAATTCATTTTATTCATTATTACCCTTTTCATGTATGAGAGAGAAATTATTCACTTCACTTACCTTCCATACTCTTTAAACTCCAAAGCACAACCTAAAATCCCATTAAAACCCACTTGCAAACCCTTTAAAAACATCCTTGTTACGCTTCTGGGCTTTCTATTACACTTCTGGACCACGTTGTTACCCTTTTGTGGATGCTAGGCAGCACATTGTTACCTTTTGGAGCGTTGCGCACAAAATTGTTACGCTCATGTCTCCTTGTTACACTCTTGTAACATTCTGTTTTGCTCCTATACACATTTGTTACACTTTTGTAAGGTGGCAATTTCCTACGTTTTTGAGCTCGAAAACCCTCCAACCACTCAAGGCTCGTGCTGCCATATTTGATGTGGCCCCCATACAAGGTAAGGTTGCATCCTATGCTGGTGTTTGGATTGAATGTTGAAGATTTGAAACCTATTCATGTCATTTAATGTTTTTTTTTTCCATGTGTTCATTGTCATACATATAAAAGTTTTATTATGACAAACCCTAACCCCATCACATAACCCTAAACCATACAACCTATAATTCATCATCATACTTCTATCATCTACACTACCATCCCTAACATGCTTTATACAGTCAAACCCTAACTCAAAATTTTCCACAGTGAAAACAGTGAAAAGTTGAGAATTTACTGTGTTTTGAGGTTTTGACTACCTTACACCCATCCATTTTCCCTAATTCCACTTGCACTTTGGAGCTAAGGTGTCATACTCCTCACTGAATTTTTATCAAAATTTTTAATTAGCTCCATAGCCCTAAAACAACAAAACACTTTTTCACTAGTTATTCTCACAGTCTAAAACTGAGAATTTCCTGTGTTTTTAGGCTTTGACCACCCTAAGCTTACCCATTTTTCTCCATTCCACTTTCATTGTTGAGTTAATACACTACCCTATCCACTCAAATTTTCTCAGAATTTTTACTTAACCCCATGATCCCCATTTCATCTTATCAACTTACCCTACTATTGCACAAGCTATTCTCATAGCCAAAATTGTGTTTTAGAAGTTTTGACACCTTCCTCACACTCATTTTCCCTCATTCCACCTACAACTTGAAGCTAACACACAACACAACCTACTAATTTTTTTCTAGAATTTTTCTCAGCTTCAAGACCCTTCATTTCATCCACCAAACTCACCCTTTCCTACACTATGTTTTTCTAGATTTCGATTCATTCACTCATTTCATTAACACCCTGGGGTTTTCATCATTCCAGTGACAAACACAATGGAAAGTGACAAGAAAATATTCAAGGGAGGGCGCACCTCAGGCTTGAACCATTCACCATGCATGAGATTAATGCTTCACCATTGATTAGAAGGTGCTTTGAAAGATCTTAGTGTTTGACATTTTGTGAAAGGCTTATGGAAGGGGGGTATCATATTTAGTTGTCCAACTTATTTGCAACAAGCTATAGTATGGGAAAGATCACTCTTGTGGGTATGGAGATAAGATTATCATCTGACCTAATTGTTTCAGCTACAAGTATCCCTTATCATGGAGAGCAGTGGTTCAAGGGTATGGATTTAGACATTGAAAACTACAAGAATTTCCTCAAGCCTCATGCTAGAGAGGAGCCATAATTTATTTCTCCTTTCAAACCCCTCATAAACAACTATGCTCCTCTAATGATGTTCATAATGAAGTACTTCACATGTGAAGGAAGATTCTCCAGGTTGTATAGGTATCACATCAGGCTTTTGATGCATTTTACCTCTGTCAAAACACTATATTTGCCACACTATTTGTATAGGAGATTGATTAAGATGTCTGAGAAGGTTCAGAGTAGAAGAGAATATCATCACACTTTTCTTTTTCATCATGGCCTAATCAAGGTCATTGTGTTGCATCACTTGTCCTCCATAAACATGACCTGGGAAAACTTATTGGAGAGATTGTCAGCAGAGCTTTCTGTCTTGCCTATTATATCATCAACATAGCCAATGGATACTGGCTTTTCTAGCATGCATATTCAGCCTTCATATGTTCCTAGGGTTGTGGAATTTTCTCACACACATGAGAGGGGCAAGAGACAAGTATTTGTGCCTAAGTCTACTAGGAGTTTTCTTACACTTGGCACCCATGTTGAAACATGTGAGATAGAGGAGCAACCTTTTTTCCATCAGCATAATGAGTCAGTGCCATTAGAGGCTGAAGTATCGGAGGAGGTGGAGGTCAGATCAATTGAAGAGATCATTAAAGAGAAAGATAAATAAATAGAAGAATTGAAAGAGGCCTTATCCATTGCCCAATCCCAAATTACTTTCCTTCAGCAGGAAAATTTTCAATTGCAAGTGAATCAACTCCTACAAAGCAAGTACAAATAAGACATGGAGGAAAACAAACATAAAGGAAAAAATATTGTTGTTGTTGACCAAATGTAGGACATAGAGGCTGAAACACAAACAAGAAGACCAAGAACAAGAGGTCTCAAAAGGGAGTTGTAGCGAGAAAGAAAATCAACTGATCAATCTGAAGAATTGACCTTTGATGAGCTTATTGTCATGAAGATCAATGAGGAAAGAGAGCTTTGGTTATAAAGGGTTAATGAGCATTTGGAGAAGCTATTGAAGATGTCTAAAAGGGATAATAATCTGCAAAGACACATGACAAACCACTATCGCACTGGGGACACCATCTCTCAAATAAGGTTGAAACAAGTGAAGGAAAGGCTTAAAGAGGCACAAATGAAGCTCAAGGAGAAGGATAGCTTGGACTTATTGGTTGAAGCTTCCTTAGCTATGTATCCCATCTCTCACGGGTGCCACAAAACCAATTTTGAGAACTTTTGATCAATTTGGTATTTTATATGATTTTTTGCAGAATTATGGAAATTTGTCATTGCAGAAGGGTAACAGACTTTTGTTACTTTTATTTTGGAGACATCCAAATGGTGATTTATTTACATGGATGGATGTATTTTGACGATTACATCACAGATCATGAACCCTCATGGCAGGACAAGCTGTTATTTGGGAGAAAAAGCTCAAAAACCACTAATTTTTCATGTTTCTGCCTCCTTTTTGGACCCTGTGGGTTACACTTTTGAGTGACCCTGGGAGAATGGATTTTTGAAGGCCTTCCCATGGTCAAGTTTGCAAAATTCAAGATGTTATGGAAACTAAACACATAGGGCTAGTTGACCGTCCTTTCAGAAGTGGATTTTGACTTCTCAAAGCGCCTCAAAAGTGCCTCTAAAGTTCTATTACACTTCTGCAAATTGTTTTTACTCTTCTTTCAGAAATGTCACAAATCAACATTGGATTCCTCAAGACACTTGTTAAACTTAGAAATGGTCACAAACTCAAGGAAAATTTTTCCCATGAGTTGTGATTAGAGTTATTGGGTTGGTTTTGGCTTCCTATCATGATGGAATATGTAATTAATGTGAGAGACAAACACTCATAGTTTATAGCTAAAATTGAGGGAGTGGTTTCTAACCTCCCTAGAAACTAGGAAATGACTCATCTTTGCATTTACGATCCATTTTGGATGGTATTTCGACCTGATGAGGTGTCATAGTCTATATTTTCTATAAGTAGACTCTTTTTAATCTTTTGTGGGGTTGGATAGTATCATATTGCAGTGGAGCTCTTGTAATCAGCTTGTGGAATGAAATCAAAGACATATTTGCAGGAATTGTGTCGAGATACTTGTGGTATGCTTTGTAGCATCTTTTTTTCTGATGTATGTTTACCATTTCGTGCTTAATACCATGTCTTCTTCTTCATATATGTTTTTCTTGTAAGTTTGAGAGCATAAATCACGTTTATGCATGTTTTGTTTTAGACAAGATTCACCATATTATGTTTGTTTGCTTCTAAAATAAATGAATTCACCTCAGTGCTCATTCAAACTCTCCTCCATTTCATCCTATACTCAATGAATTATTAAAATGCTTTAAAAATACCTATCTTGCCTCATATATTCTCTACAGGTTCACCTTGAAGTTCAGACCTAAAAACCTTATACACAATCCGCTCACTGACTTTTCTATCTAGCATTCAAAACATCAAACAAATTCTATTTATTAAGCTTATATACCTAGCCTAAAATCATTAGATACTTAACCATTCATTTGACTTCTAAAAGTGACAACGAGAGAGCCCTCTTTGGTCTGGGTAGGGCTAGCTACTTGACCTAAAGTTTGGTATGTGGTTACCTTTCTCCAACCCTATTGTCATCCCTGGGAGGTTGGGGAGAGTGATAACATCCCCTAGTCGACAAGTGGACCCTATTTGACATAGCAGTATAGGTAGGATGACAAATGACACCAAGTGGCGAAATATGATGACATGGCACCCTGAGGTGTGGACATGTGACAAGAAAATTTGGAATTTTTTAGTGGCCAAGCGACCCTATTCTGAGTGGCGTGTGGTAGAAATTTGACGTGGAAAATGATGTGGCAATGACATAGTAGAGATGACATGGAAAATGATCCCCATGGAAATTTCTATTGGGTTCTCGAAGTTTCGACATGGCAGCCTCGAGACTTCCACGCAAGATTTTTTTGGAGAATGTTTTCGGTGTATTTAGTTCTTGGTTAAAATAGAAATTTGCACAAAAAACAACAGAAGACCCAAAATCCTAAGCCATTCAGTCATCCAGTGATTCGTTTAAATCTTCTTCTTGCATTGATACCTTACACGTGTATATAAATAAATTGGACAACACATTGTCTCTCTTGACCAAGAATATTATTAACTTTGACGGAGATTGCTCACCTGATAGAAATCAATATGATAATATAGAATGCATATACCTCCTATTGAGGTTTCCCTAATAAGAAGCTTGATATGTTTAGCAAGATAATTTTTGTTTATCTATTCCTAAGTTTTTTTTATTATATTATTGTGTTGTAAATCACTATGATAATCTAAACGAAAGTTGTGTGCATTTCTTAAGGTTTCCCTAATAACAACCTTGATATGAAACTTGATATGTTTAGATTGATATTTTTTTTCTTGTTTATCACTAAGCTCTTTTTATTATATTAGATTTTCCTTTTAACCACTATTATTTTAGCATTGACAAATGCAACTTATAATGTTTAGCTTTGAAAGGTAAATATTTATTTTTCATATTATTAAACAAACTACTTTTCAAACATTTGATTAACCATAACTTGAAGGTCTTATTGTAGCCTTGCACAATATAATGCCATGTGGATAACTACCTCACATTTTTATACCTTAATTTATGATTATGGTTTCAATATTCATGCATTATTTTTATTTTATTTGTGTAGTGAGTTATTTTCCACCATTATTTATATTTTCCAATTTTTATGTAGGAGTAAAACTATAATGTATGGACTTACTAATGGTTACTACTAGCCAAAATTTATGCAAGTTGTGGTGCCCGATGGTGGTTGAGCAAGTAATTAATCTATCCATTTCACATTTTAATTTATTATTACCTTCCAAAGCAAGACTATAATATTTGATTTTCCTATTGATCACTATTAATTTAACATTGACCAATATAGGTTATAATTTTTTATGGAAATTTTCCCAAAGCATAATTTCTAACTTGAGTGGCAGGGACTAAGATGCCTTGCAATACTTGTTGTCTTATGGATCACTATAGTAATTTGAATAACATCTATATAGCTCCATCAGGTGTTCCCAATAACAAAGAATAAACATGAGAATATATATTTTTAATTAAGTAAGATGAAATCATTCCATAACTTTTATATTTTTTTTTCCAGAAAAGAAAAAAAAATGCAATTTTATTTATGAGGTATAAAAAAATTTACATATTGTATATGCTTGAGGGATTTCCTCTAGCAAAAAGTAGCCACTAAGTATGATAAAAAAAGAGAAAAAAAACTTAGCTTTTAGGGACATGTATTTTGTTTATAGGTCTTTTTTTTTATCAGTTCAACGTATTACATTTAATTTTCAGTCTTAAGGATCTAATTTCCAAAAAAACAACTGTTGTAGTATCATCATAGCTTGCAAGATATTAACTCACATACATAAAATTTCACAAAGAGACTGTGGCATATGCTGGAAGAGCTAATCAGACCCAAAGGTCAAAAAGATATTCTTGAAATCGGTTTTCTTTATTTTGAGTGACCTTGCATATTCATTTGTCTAGATCTAATCCAACCTTGGAAAGTGCATCAATTTCTGCATTCTTCTTCCTATATACATGACCATTTTTCCAGATCTAGTCCAACTTTAGAGAGTGCATCAACTTGGAAGTTCCTATTCCTATACATGATCAAAGTGATGCTAGAGAATTAAAAAAACATTTGTTTTATCTTTAAAAAAATAATAATAATGTATAATAAAATATAACTTCTAGTCTTAAATGCATTACATAACTTATATATTACTTAAATTATTTCATAAAATCATCTTTTCCATTATCTTAAAATATTATGTTTAAAACATCAAAACATTAAATTTTAAAATACAAATGCAAAGAACCACAATCTATTAAATTTTAAAATATAAATAAGAAATACAATTATATATCAATCATAATTGGATTAGAATACCAATGAAGCACCTCTTGACCACCTCCCTAATCCGTCTCTTCCCATAGTCCTTTAGCATGAATAATACATATACAGAGCCTGGAAAGTCCCGTCATCCACCGCAATCCATACATGAAGTGGGTGTATACAACTTAGTTGTTACCAAATCATTTTAGTGGTCTAAGTCTAAGTCATTTGCAATACTACTTTTTTACATTTTATGGGGAATCTAGAGAAGCTGAAATGCTTATATTTTCGAAGCAACAGAGGTAAGAGGCACTTGCCAGAAGATAGTAGGTTATTATACGGAAGTTGGACTGATAAAATAAAAATTATCTAGCAGGGTATATCAGTTGGAGGATGTCTAGAAAATACTTTCAGTGGGATTTTTTTATGGAGTGGTAGTAAATGGGGTGTGTGAGGCTGGGGATTTCTATCACTTTAGTTGAAATAGTGGCGAGGGAAAAAATAGACTTGAGAACAAATTTTGGTTTGCCAATGCTCATCAACTAGATGTATCGTTAGAAAAATGTTTCTAAAAACTTGTCCTTTTCACATATCTACAAGTATATAACCATATAATAGATGCTCTATCCAAAGAAGGATACAACAAGTTGCTCGGGAAGATATATTTCTGTACATTTTATATGCTCTGTCCAAAGAAGGATACAAGAAGTTGCTAGGGAAGATATATTTCTCTACATTTTATAATGGAATGTGCCATGGTTCTCTGAGCATAAATATAGATTATCTAGGTTGTATTATTTTTTGAAGATTAAGCCAAAATCATGTAATATGCTGTACAAACTAGTATTTTTGAAGAGTGTTTTTGTCTAGAAAGCATATATTAAAGATACGTGAATCTGATTTGGGTGAGGGGTTGAAAGAAGATATGTAAGTTTGATTTGGGCAAGGGGTTGAAAGTAAAACGATATTTATTTGAAAAAATAAGTTTAGACAACAAAATAATACCCAAATTTTCTAAAAAATGAGATTAAAAAATGACAAATATATTGATTAACAAGATTTATTTATTTTTTCTTTCCTAGTTGGAAAGTAAAAAAAAGATTATAGTAATAGATTCACTCATCAATAATTAGGAAAACGAGAATCACCTATGATTGAAGTTATCAAAATTCATCCACGTGTTGACGACATGTAGGGGCTCCACAATTGCAATGCTCTTTGATGCCCTCGTTCTTTAACCTAGAGTTGAACGTGAAATCTTCGCCATCTTCAATGTCCTCCTTTGCAAACAACACAATTTTATTCACAAAATAATCTAACGCTGATATTCTCGTAAAACTGCCGAATTTTCCTTAAAAAGGAATACACTCAAAACATCTAGATGCATATGGTCCATATTTTTTGCGGAGTCCAACTTCTTCTAGGTTATTATCATCTTTTGAAGATTGACTCTTATCCTTTGAATGTATTACTGCAACAATTTCCTTTGGATGTGGTCTAGATTCTAGATTAGATCAGTGATTGTTAGGCTCACATTTGGATCTAGAATCTTATGAGAGGCACAATAGGAAATATAACTACATGCCTTCTTTCTTTTATATTTTGAATATTGTTGCTTCATGTGATACCTTTTTAGTAACACACACATGGCATGGTAAAAAGTCTCAATGCGCTTGACGCAAGACCATGCATAATGTTACATATTATACACTGATACCATAGAGAACCAACGAAGTACGAGATGATACTAGGGTGGAGGAACTCAACGGATTTAAGATTCTCCGTTAGCTGTCTGTAATCAATTTCTCATGGCAGGGAAAAAAACACTAGTTAAGTAGCAACATGGAAGGGATCAAATAGAAACCCTAGATCGAGGGCCTCATCAGGAGTTCGACACTACAATAGTACGAGCTGATATTTTTATAGACATTTTATTCTTTCATATTTTGGTAAATTATGGTTTGTTAAAAAAAAATGGTTGTATAATTGTTGATAATTTGAATCTATTTAGTGGTCTGTGGGGTGTTATAGCACTCATCACATGTTCAATTCCCTTCCTCGATCGGGGTGACGTATCTGGACATGTTGATGAAGATGGAGTTAAAAAAAAAAGAGAGAGAAAAAAGAGAAAAATGAAAGGTACTACCAAACTTACAAAACAAAATTGAATCCTTTTGGTCATTTTTCATGACATTGAGACAAGAAATTTGAAGACCTATGGAAACAAATGATCTAGGAAAAGTGAAAATTGCCTCATCATCCAAAGCATGGAAGTGAGTTTGGGTCAATGCCAAATAGTATCGGGGCATTTTAAATGAAGACGGACCCATCTAAAACAGGAGCAGACAAGGAAAAAACAGTCTCAAAGGGAAAATAATCGGGTCCTTTGCAATAAGCAATATTCAAACAACTCACCTTTGCAAGCATGTGGCAACAACATGGCCATAGGAAAATTAATTGATGATTATGCCTTCTATAGTCCCACATCCACACCTCACCTGGTCATATGACCTTTATGTGAAAGACTCGTTAAGTGAAAAAAAGAGGTTGGAGGTTTTAGAAGCTAAAGAGTAGGAAAGAGATTATAAAATTCATGTAATGACGACTAATATGAAAAACATGACAACTAATGGATGTGAAAAACATGAAAAAATATGTAGTGGAAAGTATAAAGGCGGTGAATGTGAAACCATCCTAGGATAAAGGAAAAGCGATTGCCCAAATAGACAACCATGAAGAGAAAACAAGAGAAGAAAGAAAAAGAGGTTCCACAAAAGTTTCCAAAACTTGGACTCAAGTTATTAGCAATTATGCTAATAGGGAAGGAGAAGAAAACATTTGGGTTGGCAACATGTAAGATAGAGAAGGCAAGGAAAGGCAAGATACAACAAACATAATTATTAAAGGGGTGAAATACTACGGGAAAAATGAATGTACTTTTGACCTTGTAAGGGACTTCTTAAAAGAGAAGCTGCTTTGGAAAGGATAAATATGCCAAGCATGGAGGGTGGGTAATATTAATAGTGAGAGAGCCAGACCTATAAAAGTCATCATGCCTAGATTACGTGATAAATATATCATTCTAAGCAAGAAGTAACTCTTGAGGGGTTCTCGCTTTTTTCGAGAAGAAGATTTAACTATAAGACAACACGAGAAAAGGAGGGAGAAAATATTAAAGGTTAGGGAAAAAAGGGACGAGGGAAAGAGAACATACATTTATAAACGTAAAGTTGTGATAGTGTATTTTGGACCTCCTTCCAAAACAGAGCAGCAAGATGGTAACAAAGAAGAGGCAACACATTCTTTAGCAGGAAATCATGAAGCAAGGTCAGTATGGGAAAACAGGAACAAAGACTCAAATGTGAGTCTTGCGTGTTAAAACTTATAGCAATCAAGTCATACCCAAGTTTATTTAAGATTAGTTTGTTGGAATTGCAGAGGTTACCCATGGAGATGAGGACCTGGGTTAGGGCCTATTGCGGAAGATAGAGACATAATTTTGCTCATAGAAACACACAAGCATGAAGGGTGCAAGACACCTTTGTTTAAAGGGTACTGCAAGAAGGAAGAGTGGAACAAGGTAGCAGGGAATGGCAAAGGACATAGGGGTATCATGGTATTAGTGAGGGAAAAAGAAGGTCATTTCATTCAGTTAGAAAAAGAAGACTCAAATAAACATTTCATTTGGTTTAAAATATCATAAAATGGAAATCACATTATAATTGTAGCATGCTACTTTGCGCTGCAAGTTTCAAAAACTTACAAAAGTAGAGGGCTTAACCACAAAGATCCCTTTACAGCCTTAAAAGTGAATATTGCAACATATTCTCAGCTAGGTGAAGTCCTTATAGTGGGGGATTTCAATTCTATGGCGGCAAGTGAGCAAACTAGCATTCTTTGTTGTGAAGAAGACTGCGACCCTATTTGGCTTAGAGAAGAAAGTAATCATTAGTGGGAAATCATTTTAGAGGACAAGGGATGCAATCTCTTTGGTGAACAATTTATTACTCTGTGGGGATTTTGTTTTAGTCATTTGTAATGGTTTGACTAGATGGGCAAAGTCTAGTAATTTCACTTGCAATACTTACAATGGAGCAAGTGTAGTAGATTATGTAATTTTCTCACATGGTTGTGTGAGAAAATAGAGGAAGTTTTGATTGGAGATTAACTTTGGGACTTAAAATTAGATCACAAGCCAATTTATTTCAGTTTCTCTTGGACTAGAAAGAAGCATTTAGGGTTAAAAACTCAGCGTGTTCAACAAAATCTACCAAAGGGTAGAATTATTTTGACTCTAGAAAATTGTAATACCTTAAAAATAAGGCTAGAGAGGCTTTTAAAGAAGAAGAAAATTCCAATTCACGACATTCAGAGTCACAAATTAAAAAATTTAATTCAAGGCGCACTTGGAGTGCAAAAGAGAAAAAATTATGAAGCCTAAAACAAATTGCTTTCCGGTTAATGCTTGGTTTGATGAGGAATGCAAAAAGGCAAGGAGAATGTAGAAAGAGTCAAATTAACATCATAAATGATGGGTTAGTTAAGAATAATAAATAATAAATAGAATAATTTTTTAAATAATTATTTTATTTATTTATTTATTTTTAAAATTTTAATAACTACATATTTTAATAATTTTTGTAAATATGTTTTTTTAATTTAATTTTTGTTTAATAAAAACATAATTACATAAATTTTTTAATAATTTATAATATTTAATCACTTAATGCTCACAATTATTTATTATCACTTTTTTTTTTGTAAGCTTGGGAGGACATCTTTCATTAATTTATTTCAAAAAGGCAGGTTACATACGAAATTCAAATTGTTAGGTGGCCTCAACCTTCCCAAGGGGAAACGAGGTTTGTTGGCCACCTAACTGCATTATGTGCCAACCAAAAGCAGAAAAGTTTAAGACTGCCAAGGAGAGCTATGTATGTTTGAATATCATGTAGTCTTCAATATACTAAAAAAGTAAGATCATAAACTATAAAATGTAATTACTGCATATGACGAAACAAAATCCAAAATTTAGCTAACCATGCTACTAATCATCAGAAAAATCCATTCGGCCTGGATTCTTCACACTCGATCCTGGAAGTTCAGACTGAGGCATGCACAAAATGTGCTACTCAATGCAGCTGAGGCGCCCATTTTGTTGCTGGAGTTGAAACTGAATCAGGTGGAGATCCTTTTTCATATCAACAATTCCATAATCTATCTTGGAGGATTAGCCAAAGCTTTGGCTACAATGTTCTTCATTAACCAATAAAGATAAACTATTTGCTTGTATTGGGAGGACCTTCCTATGGAGTGGATCGCATTGGGCACCAAATCCTTCCAACCACCCAATTCCACATTTGTTTATGTTTCCTAATGGTACAATTTAGCTTCCCAATGCCTAATGGTACAATTTAGCTTCCCAACCCGAGATACGTTGGCGAACCTGTACCAGATTTTAGTTTGAAATACATGGGTTGCGACATGAATGAAGCGAGAGGTAGTTTTGTAGTCCCGACATCTTGCTGGGCAAGGCTGGGGATGGATGGAACCACAATGCACCACGTGATTTTTGTCGCGTCCACGACCCGCCTAACCAATGAAGGGCTTGCCTGAGATTGATAACTAGAGGACCACGATAATGGCTAACCCTGGATCCAGGCGTGATAATTGCAGTCGCTCGGTTGGTGACAAACTTAGAATCCCAAAACCCTCTCAACAAAGAAGGACCTGTAGGAATGTCTAGGTGTACATACATATCACAGTGAGTTATGAATCTAACAACCCACCAATTGTCAGGTAAAGAGCGGTGGGTATGGCTTAGGAGGTTTAATATTACCACCAAGGTCTCCCCAGGTTGAAGGAAACCAAGATAATCAAACAAACAAGGGAGAACCATATTCAAAATACCCAGGACATATGAAGCATGAGAACCAGAATACTGTCATGGTCTTTCCCAGAGGCAGACCGACATGCAAAAACAATTAAATCCCAAAACCAAAATCCTCGAATATAGCCCCATGCGCGATGTTATCACTCATAAATTTTTCAAATTTATTTTGATAGGATCACCTAAGTTTCACCTTGCCTCATAAGGTTTGGGTCATCCATTTGATGAGAAATTCATTATATCATGTCTATCCTAGGTCATAAACACTTCATTAGTCTTGTCATTGATAATCATTTCCATTAAAATCCACTTTAGGTTCATTTGCATAGTCATCAAATCGAAAAAATGGCCACCTGTCTGTTTTTATAGAATTCTGCAGCAAATATAACTATAAAGGTGAAAATGATGCTTTTTGAGGAGGTTAAGAGGCATTTTGAACCAATTCTGCTGTATCATCCTTCATCATATCAATTTTCAGATCTACTGGTGAAATTTTGAAGAAAAAGGAGAATTTTAATTTTTTTACACTTTAGGTGTTTTCGCAGCGCCAACGAGGCTTGAAGCCCAAAAAGCAATGCAAAATTTCTAAAGATGAATTTTGACAAAAAAAGGTGATTAAACTTGAAATTAAATCTTGGGAAAATTTTGTATTATCTCTTTAAACCTATCAAATAGATCCATGAAAGAAAAGAGAGCTAAGAGGTGGTGGAAATTGGTAAATTAAATTTGCTACCAAAAGTTGCTATGAAACTGCCTTGTTTTCCCCTGTTTTGGCAGCGAGTTGAATATTGAAGGAATTTTGTCTTGAAGTGGTGCATTCAAGGCCAGTTGATCACATGTGGAGGTCAAATATGGCCAGGAAGATATTTTCATACAGGTTTGGTCCACAAAGTTATCCAACTCATCTTCAAATTATCAATTCATCATGGAGGTATTTCATCATGTGTGATGGCAGAAGCTCCTTAAAAGTAGGAATACATGTTTCATGAATCCCTCCTAATATTTTTTAAAGGCTCATGGCAACAGAGAGTCAAACTTATTGGCAAAAGTGTTTAAAACAGAGGCGCTACGAAATGAGTGCTACGAAATTTTCTATACATAACTGTTTTAGAAGTCAAATTCAAGTTTTATTTCTGACCAAACGAAAAAATATTTTGGAAATATGAAAGAGGTTTTTCTTTAGAACGGGTCCATCTACAAAAACCTCTCATAGTTTCTGCAAATCCATCAGGTTTTGGAAATTATACACTCATCTTTGAAGCTTATTTTTCATAATTTTCACTAACCAGATTTATGAAAAAATTGTAAAATTAGACTTGGAGGAGGTCCAGATCAGCATCCGCGTGGCATAATGATACATCAACACTCCAGTACACTCAAAAAATTAGTTGGTTGTAGTTGATAAGGGTTATTAAATAGATTTCTTTAAATATTAATGAAAGAATAGTCCTTTTTGTATTCAAACTCTGCAAAACAGAAATATCCCTAGGAAGTCTCCAAGTGATGTAATCATGTTTGAAATAGGTCTCTGAGGTAGGAATTCGAAGCTAGCAAGGTGGAAAATCATTTGTATGAGTCCTCACTATATAAATGAGATAGTTTTAGAGTTAGAAGGGGTTGGAGATGTTATGTATGCACTACTATTGTAATCTTTCACTATCAGTAATATACTTTTGCAGCAACTTGTTTCAGACCCAAGATTCATTATATGTTCTTATCTATGCCTATTTATCTTAGTCCTTTTGATATTTATGCAGTGGATCATGTGTAATCACTTGGAATTCAGTAATATGCTCCAATTTCCTATACACATGTAGTTTGTTGTTTTGTCCTTTATGTATGGTTTGATAAGAATATAAGTGCCTTAGCTTCCATGACATTTGTTGTTTTGTAATTGAGGTTTGCAATGACTCCAGGCCCAATGGTAGTGATTCCTTGCATCATTCACCTACTTTGAACACATAAACACCCAAAAAATAAACCATCAGAGTTAGCCATATGCTTTTAAACTTCATTGAAACTCATTTATTCTTCTTTTGAGAGAGCCCTCTCAGACTGTATAGGCTAATTTTCAGTAGCAAGTGGTTTGAAAGAGTTACTCCAACTTGACCATTGAAGCATCCCAAAATTAACTCAATTTGGTGATAAAATTTTGGTTCCGTTGCCGGGGAAGGTGGTGTAAATTTTTCTGGGAAGAACAACAAAGTTTTAGTTCTAAGGTCTGAGAGTAGCAAACACTTAGGTACATATTGGCTGTATTTCTGCTCTGGCGACTCCACACATCAAATAATCAATTGGAAGGTGACTCCACTGCTTGAAGATCAGTAGCTTGATGAATTTCCAAGATGAGTTCCATTGCAAGAATGAATGTAGGGTATGCCCCTATGAATCAGTCTCACATCCTTGGCTTTCCAAATTCTATGCCAAAAGTCAATTGGTTCACTTATCTTCCATATTTAAAGATGAAAAGAAAGACAATGTTGCTCTTCACTTGGTTATATTCCATATGCATGTACGCAGACTTAAGGTTCAGTTTCATGAGGATTGTATCATGAAGATGTTTATGGTCACTTTAGAGGGAAAAACATGGTCTTGGTACAAAAACCTGCCAAATGGTTCCTTACATTCTCTTGCTGATTTCCATGTTGTGTTTTATGAGATGTATAAAGAATGTCATTCTTCCTTATTGCTGGTCAAAGACTGTTGTAAGCATTTTGTGAGTTTTATTGAATACTTGGAGAATTGCTATGAAGATGTTGAGTTCATGGATGAGGAAATTTTAGAGGCCCTTCATGAAAATCCCTTTAATCACCAAGAAGAAAGGGTAGTCTCTCTCTTGGATGAAAATGAAACCTAGCAGGAGTTTCTTTATGACAATCATGTTACATCCTCTAAGTTTGATGAAAAGTTGCAGCAGACTTGCTAGTCTTTTGATCATCAGGAATATGATAATCATTTCCAACAACAGGAGGAAATACTGGAAGATAATTGCTATAATGTTCAGGTTAAGGAAGAAATTTATTCTTCATGTCATTCCCTACATCAACTTACAATAAATGAAGAAAATTTTAAAAATCAAATTTTAGACAATCAAATGGGTATGCTTGTTGAATCATATGAAGAGTTACCTTTAGAAATTTCCGTGGTACATGCAGAGGTAGTTCCTTTTGAAAGTGTCCAAGAATATTCTAAGTATTTCTTCCTCCCAAATGAAAATAATGATTAACAGATTGCTTCTTTTTTATTTGAGAATGATCATAAGAGTTATAATGAAAATTTTGAACAAGGAACTACATCAAAGGATCATAATTACTCATATTTTCTTGTTGATCAACAAGAATTATTTGTGCATGCTCTCAAATATCCTTTTGCAGTTCTGCTGGAATCTTATATAGAAATGAATTTCATAATGATTTTCAGTTATGTAGACAAATTCAAATGATGTAACAAGTTGTCATCTCTCAGGAATGGCTTTATGATCAGAGAAGTGGAATGTATGTTACAATCCAATACTCAACTTCTTGATTGGATTCATTGGAAGTGTGAGATCACTTGATTAAGCTTTTATGCTGAACAATTAGAGTAGGATCATTTGTATAAAAATAAGTTTGAATATCAAGCATTTTGTTAGTTTCAGTTTTAAATTCAACATGTGTGTTTTCAGTTCTTTAACAACTATTGGTTTTTCAGTGCCAAGGTTACAAGTCAGAGTAGGTTGCAAGTTTTCATTTTGAAGATGGGAGAAGCCCAATGGAGGTGGCACTGGAACTACTAGTTCTTTGTTGTACCATAGGGGCACACCATCCCCAGTGGAGCCACTGTTATCACTCATAAATTTTTCAAATTTATTTTGATAGGATCACCTAAGTTTCACCTTGTCTCATAAGGTTTGGGTAATTCATTTGATGAGAAATTCATTATATCATGTCTATCCTAGGTCATAAACACTTCATTAGTCTTTTCATTGTTAGTCATTTCCATTAAAATCCAATTTAGGTTCACTTGCATAGTCATCAAATCGAAAAAATGGTCACCTGTCTATTTTTACATAATTCCGAAGAAAATATAACTATAAAGGTGAAAATGATGCTTTTTGAGGAGGGTAAGAGGCATTTTGAACCAATTTTTCTTTATCATCCTTCATCACATCAATTTTCAGACATACTGGTGAAATTTTGAAGAAAAAGGAGAATTTTGAATATTTTACACTTTAGGTGTTTTTGCAGCTCCACCCATGCTTGAAGCCCAAAAAGCGTTGTGAAATTCCTGAAGATGACTTTTTGACCAAAAAAGTGGTTAAAATTGAAATTAAATCTTGGGAAATTTTTTTATTAGCTCTTTAAACCTATCAAATAGATCCATGAAAGAAAAGAGAGCGAAGAGGTGGTGGAAATTGGTAAATTAAATTTGCTACCAAAAGTTGCTACGAAATTGCCTTGTTTTCCCCTGTTTTGGCAGCGAGTTGAATATTGAAGGAATTTTGTCTTGAAGTGGTGCATTCAAGGTCATTTGATCACATGTGGAGGTCAAATATGGTCAGGAATATATTTTCATACAGGTTTGGTCCACAAAGCTGTCCAACGCATCTTCAAATTATCAATTCATCATGGAGGTATTTCATCATGTGTGATGGCATAACCTCCTTAAAAGTAGGAAGAAATGTTTCATGAAGCCCTCCTAACATTTTTTAAAGGCTCATGATAGCATAATGTCAAATTTATTGGCAAAATTGTTTAAAACAGAGGCACTACGAAATGTTGCTACGAAATGAGCGCTACAAATTTTTTTGTACATAACTGTTTTAGTAGTCAACTTCAAGTTTGATTTTTGATCAAATGAAAAAGGATTGTGGAAATCTGAAAGAGGTTTTTCTTCAGAACAGGTCCATATATAAAACCCTCTCTCAGTTTCTACAAAGACATCAAGGTTTGGAATTTATACACTCATCTTTGAAGCTTATTTTTCAGAATTTTCACTAACCAGATTTATGAAAAAAATTGTAAAATTCGACTTGGAGGAGGTCCATCTAAGCATCCACGTGGCATAATGAGACATCATCACTCCATTACACTCAAAAAATTAGTTGGTTTAGTTGATAAGGGTTATTAAATGGATTTGTTGAAATATTAATGAAAGAAGAGTCCTTTTTGTATTCAAACTTTGCAAAACAGAAATATCCCTAGGAAGTCTCCAAGTGATGCAATCATGTTTGAAATAGGTCTCTGAGGTGGGGAATTAGAAGCTATCGAGGTGGAAAATCATTTGTATGAGTCCTCACTCTATAAATGAGATATTTTTAGAGTTATAAGGGGTTGGAGATGTTATGTATGCACTACTATTGTAATCTTTCACTATCAGTAATATACTTTTGCAGCAGCTTGTTTCAGACCCAAGATCCATTGTGTGTTCTTATCTATGCTTGTTTATTTTATTCCTTTTGATACTTATGAAATGGCTCATGTGTAATCACTTGGAATTCAATAATATGCTCCAATTTCCTGTACACATGTAGTTTGTTGTTTTGTCCTTTATGTGTGATTTGATAAGAATATAAGTGCCTTGGCTTCCATGACATTTGTTGTTTTGTAATTGAGGTTTACAATGAATCCATTCCCAATGGTAGTGATTCCTTGCATCATTCACCTACTTTGAACACATAAACACCCAAAAAATAAACCATTAGAGTTAGCCATATGCTTTTAAACTTCATTGAAAATAATTTATTCTTCTTTTGAGAGAGCCCTCTAAGACTGGATAGGCTAATTTCCAGTTGCGAGTGGTTTGAAAGAGTTACTCCAAGTTGACCATTGAATCATCCCAATAGATACTCAATTTGGTGATAACACGCAAAATCAAGATGTCGAAATAAATAGAAATAACAAATTGAGCAGCAAACAATTCTTCATAGAAAACCACAGTTTCCTTCCAAATTTCACGGGGTCACTTCCAATTAGCTTCTGATTGTTGAAGAATGTAACTAGGTTCGGTCTTCAATATATATTTGTCAAAATAATTTATTATTATTATCATTATTAAATTACTTATTAAAGCATGGGTTTCATGCTTGGGTCATATTTATTTTAAGGTCCCAATTGTGGACTTATAGATTAGTCATTACTAATTTAAATCGATCCTATTTGGGATTGTAAATCATGTAATATTAGGTCACTAGTCAAAAGGCTCCATCATTAAGTCATCTCCTTAAGAGGTCATCATCCTTGGTTTCATCAAAATTTTCTTCATAATAAGTCTTCAAGTCGACCTCAAATTATCTACAAAAATGTCCTCAAGTCGGCTCAGAAATAAGACACAACACTTCACAGTTCATGTCAGCCTATTTTATGAAGGAACAAATACAAATAACCCATTGTAATTTCGCAATTCCATAGACAGAAACTCGGTGGTACATCTCTGAGATTTTCAAAAATCTATCTCTGTGTTTTTAAGATAAGTTGGACAGTAGAACAATTTGGTCACCATTAAAGTGGTTCGATAATATGATGATATGGTTTATGATGTGATGCATGGTGATATGACTGTGACATCTATTCAGTGATAAAATGATACAGGAAGGAAGGTTCATATAGAAATACAGAGGCTTAGTGAAGTGATGGCATTTTACTATAATACTTATCTATGCTATGAATCTCGGTATTATTCAATACTCAATGACATGATGACAAAGCATACTCAGTGCTGTGTCATAATAATGTTGCGATACTTGATGTCGTGATGCTTCAGTGCTACTCAGTGACAAAAACTCAGAACTAGTACTATGGTGATCACAGTGAAGTTGGATCTCAGGAGGAAGAAGGATGAAGTTTCAAGTGTAAGCAAGGGAGATCTCGGCACAAGGAGAGCTTGGTGCTAACACATTGAAGGGATGACTCAATGGAGGAAGCCTACAGTCGAAGGGAACCAACTCCAAAAATAGAAGAAAAGAGAGATCAATGCCTTATAAATCATCCACTTCGAGGGGGTAACCTCCAATGCATTACATAAATGAAAAATTCTTGGATGATACAAATGACCGAAACCTCCTAGCCAACCTAACAATAATAATTTAAGGGCACAATAATAACAATATTGAGGTTACAGGGGTACAACAATAACAATAATGGGGCTACACTAATAACAATAAGGGACTAAACTAGTAATATAGGGACCTAACATGCCCCTCTCCTTCAATAAAGTGTTGTCCTCAATGCTTGAGTAGCTCCGAGTGCTTCTGTATAAAATTCTCATCCTCCCATGTAGAATCTTCAATGGGTAAGTTCTTCCACTTGATGAGATACTTTGAAATTGATCGATTTCGTAGCTGTCAAGTTCTTGTTTTCATGACCACTTTAGGTTCCAATATGATTTTTCCTTCATCATCAAGTTATGGCAATATTGTTTGAACTGGAAGATTTTCACCTATAACTTTCTTTAAGCATGAAACATGGAAAACTGGATGCACTCGCGAAGAAGCAGGAAGCTCCCATTTGTATGCCATAGTACCAATCTTTTGCAACACCTTGTAAGGACCATAGTACTTGGGCGATAATTTATTATCCTTATTAGCTTTCTTGAGGGACATTTATTTGTATGGTTGTAGTTGTAAAAATACCCAGTCTCCTACATCAAAGCTTCTTTCGCTGCGATGTTGATCTGCCCGTTGTTTCATTCGATTTTGTGCCAAATTTAGGTTATCCTTTAAGAGTTGGATAACTTCTTGTTGATGCTCGATGTGATCTTCCACTGCTTGAACCTTAGAATTTTCTCTTAAAGGTGATGTGATGGACAGTGGATGATATCCATAAAGTGCCATAAATGGGGTCATTTTTGCTGCAGTATGGAAGGAAGTGTTATACCACCATTTAGCGAGAGGTAACCACTTATCCCATTGTGTTTGTTTATCAGATACAAAACGACGAATATATTCTTCCAAACATTTATTCACTATCTCAGTTTGACCATCAGATTAAGGATGATAAGATGGGCTATGAGCTAATTGAGTACACAAACAAGAAAATAACTCCGTCCAAAAATTTCCAGTAAAAATGGGATCTCTGTCGCTCACAATAATCTTTGGGTTTTCATGTAGCTTTTGAATTATGTCCATAAATTTAGTAGCAACTGTACTTGCTTTAAATGGATGAGATAATGCACAAAAGTGTGCATACTTGGTAAGTCTATCAACTACCACCATGATGACACTCTTTCCTTCGAACTTAGGTAAACCTGTGATAAAATCCATTGAAATCTCCTCCCAACGTTGACTTGGAGTGGATAAAGGCTGTAGAAGGCCCGGGGTGTTAATTGTCTCAACTTTATTTTGCTGACAAAACAAACATTCTGCCTCAAACTTTTGAATATCAGATTTAAGGCCATCCCAAAAAAAATATTTCTTCACCATGTGGTATGTTTTTATAAATCTTGAGTGTCCTCCTAAAGGACAAGTGTGCAATTCCAAAAGAATATTTTGTTTTAGTTTGGAATTCTTACAAAGATATAAGCGATCTTTGTACCATAAGGAATCATTTTTCCAACTAAATGTATCAGATGTACTAGGATCTTGCTGCAAATTTTGAATGCGTGTCCACACTTCTTCGTCCTTCTTCCATTCATCCCTTGCTTCGGTTATCCAATTTGGTTGGATAATAGAAATGGCACAAAGCAATGCTTCCACCTCTTCATACTTTCTTGAGAGTGCATCTGCAACAACATTTAGCTTCCCTTTTTTGTATATTATTTCAAAGTCATAACCCAGCATCTTTGTGACCCATTTTTGCTGCTCTTCTGAAGACAGTCTTTGTTCCAAAAAGTGTTTAAGACTATCATGATCAGTTTTTACCTTGAAGTGTCTTCCCATTAGGTAAGGTCACCATTTCTTTAGTGCATGTAGTATTGCTAACATTTCCTTCTCATAAATAGCTTTCTGTAAATACTTTCTTTTGATTGGACGACTTTCAAAAGCAATGGGTCTTCCTTCTTGCATTAAAACAACACCAATTCCATTTCCTGAGGCATTACATTCCACAATAAAGGTTTTTGTGAAGTCTGGCGTAGCTAAGACCGGTGCTAGGCACATTGCCTCTTTAATATGTTCAAAGGCCTTAGTTGCTTTAGGAGTCCATGAAAATGCATCTTTCTTTAATAATGTTGTTGGAGGTGCTGTATTCTCCCATAATTCATCAATCACAGGAATGGGAAATTTATCTTTAATGGTGAGCTTATCGAGCTCCCTATAATCCAGACACATGCGCCATGATCCATCCTTCTTGTGCACCAATACTACTGGAGCAGAGAAAGAACTTTGACTAGGTTGAATTATACCAGCCTCTAATATTTTTGCAATCATACGTTCAATTTCGCTCTTTTGGACATAAGGATATCTATAAGGCCTGATGTTTGGAGGAACACTTCTTGGAATCAAACGAATAGCATGATCATGATCACGAATAGGTGGGAGTCCTTTGGGAGTTTCAAACACCTTGGAATGATTGTCCAAGACTTTTTGGATATCTGTAGAAATAGATGTTTTTGATGTTGGAACTTCTAGTGAGCATAATTGTGCAATTACACCTCGTTGTTCTTTCTTCAGAAGCTTTGTCATGACATTAGAGCTTATTATCTTTCCCAGCTTCCTTGCGATACCCCGTAATTCGACTTCCTTTCCTTCTGAAAAAAAATTCAAGAAAAGTTCTTGAAAATTAAAAGCTACCGTCCCCAAAGATTGTAACCGTTGTACTCCTAGTACAACATAAACACCTCCCATTAGAATGGAAAGCATTGGACTATTCAATACATATTCCCCCATGGTTAGCTTGATATTATGGCATTTTCCAGAGCAATTTATAGTTCCTCCATTTGCAACCATCACTTGACATTCTGGTGCTGGGTATAGGAAACAATTAAATTCCTTGGCTACCTTACAATGAATAAAATTATAGGTACTATATGAATTAATCAACACTATTACCTTTTTCTTCTTGATATGTCCTTCTATCTTGAGAGTTTGATGAGTGGTAATTACTACCAATGGATTACACAATATGGTCAGACTCATTTCTTCCTCTTCTAGGGTTGGTTCTTGGTGTATATCCTCTTCTTTTGAAGATTCTTGTTCATTTTCTTCTTCCTCTTCACAATCTATGTAAAATAATTTATTCTCAGCATACTTATGACCTTTAGTGTATTTTCTATCACAACTGTAGCAAAGCCCTTTTGATATTTTTTCTTCCAATTTTTGTGGTGTAAACCTTGTAGGTTGTGGAAGTCTAGGAGTAACAACACTTCCATCTTTATATATGTGAGTGGTAGGCTTCCTTGTCACCATATTTTTACATTCAATTTTTTTTGCCAACTTGAATGCCTTTTCCAATGAATCAGGTTCCCAAACGCGAACTTCATGTTGGATGTTATCCTTTAAAGTCCCTATGAAGACATCAATCCTGTGTTCCTATGGAGTATCAATTAACCTTATATTCAATTTTTGGAAGTCCTCAATGTGCTCCACCACTGAACCCTTTTGTTTGAGATTTATCAATTGGCTAAATAAGGTGTTGCTTTTTGTATCCTCATAATGTGCTATCATTTCCTCCATAAAAATTGACTAAGTGACAATTTTTTTACGAGAGCAAAGCCATCGATACCATACAAATGTATTTTGTTCTAAATTTAAAGTTGCAATGCATACCTTTTGTGTGTTTTGCACATTATTGAGATCAAAATATTGCTCCATCTGTAGTATCCATGTTACGAGATCATTGCCATCAAACTTCCTCATATCCATCTTTGGAATATGGTGTTTCTTCCATCCAACATTAGAGTTTATGAAATCACGAGTAACATTTATTTTATTCTCATCATGAGTTTCTTCTACTATCTTTTCTCCATTAGGAAGCATTTCTTGTATCAACTTTGCCAAACCTTCAATGTCTATTTTTAGATCATTCTTCATGTTTTCCATTATGTCTTTTATTTTTTCATCGATCTTAGCTTCCATGTCATCCATCTTAGCTTCCATGCCAACTTCCATGCCATCCATCTTAGCTTCCAAACCATTCATCTTAGCTTCCACGCCTTTCTTCAAACCATCCATCTTAGTTTCCACGCCTTTCTTCAAAACTTCCATTTCATCTTTTGCTGCTCTTTGCGATAGCGAAATTTGGTGCACTTGCTCTTGTAATTTTGATATCTCATGTTGCATTTCTTCATCTTCACGAGTCATGGTAGAGCCTTCTGAAGGCTTAATGGGTGTTGAATTCTTTTTAGGGGGCATTTTAGAACCAAATACTGATATCTATTCTTCAGTATGCCCTTGGAATAAATTCAAAATATTTTTTTCAAACGAGACTTATGTAATTCGAAAAAAATACACACCTTTTTCTTGATTTTGAGGAACTCGATATTGAAACTAAATTATCTCTGTGATTTAGGATCATAAATATCTGAAATTCGGTCCTGTAGTAGCCCTCTGAAGCTTCTTTCAAATGCCATGGGTCTTACCTGATTTGGATTCTTCAAAACAAAGTTATGCCCAATCTCCCACAATGACGTAATTATGGACTGGTTGAGTAGAGAGAACTTGTACGACGTCCCGCGTGTCACTGTTTCCTCCTTCAGCTCTGAAATTGATACACAGGAAACTACAGTCTATGTACTTGTGGCCAATTCTTATGGAATTCCAACACAATGCTCACAGAGAGAGTTATGACGATTTTCCCACGATCACCTCTTTGAGATGGAATCCAAGAGCTTGAAAAATCCCTAACTTCCACATACCCTATCTCTAAAAATATTGAGAATCAAGATCTAAAAATTTTCCACGACGTTCCTCAAGATTGTGCCTTCGCTCTATAAAATTTTAGGTTTTGAAGCCTCGTAGAAAAACATTTATAGCGAAAATGCCACGATGACCTGTTTAGGTTAAATTGAGGAGCCTGCAAAATTCCCTAAATTGCACAGATCATATCTCTGAAAATATTGCGAACCAAGATCTGAAATTTTTCCACGAGGTTCCTCAGGATTTCGGATTTTCTCTGTAAAAATTTCAGCTTTTGAACCTTCATAGAAAAAAATCTATAGCGAAAATTCCACAATGACCTGTTTGGAGTAGCGAAACCCTAGAATCCAAAGCTTTGATACTAAATGTTATGGAACCAACTCCAAAAATAGAAGAAAATAGATATAAATGCCTTTTAAATCAACCACTTCGAGGGGGAAACCTCCAATACATTACATAAATGAACAATTCTTGGATGATAAAGATGATAAAAACCTCCTTCTATATATAGGAGTCCATGGGGCCACAATATAATCCTAGCCAACCTAAAAACAATAATGTATGGGCACAATAATAACAATAATGGGGTTAGAGGGGTACAAAAATAACAATAAGGGGGCTACACTAATAACAATAAGGGACTAAAATAGTAAAATTGGGACCTAAAAACTGTGTAATAATGATGTTGTGATACTTGATGCCGTGATGCTTCAGTGCTTTTTAGTGATGCAAAACTCATAACTAGTACTATGGTGATCACAGTGAAGTTGGATCTCAGGAGGAAGAAGGATGAAGTTTCAAGTGTAGGCAAGGGAGATCTTAGCGCAAGGAGATCTTAGTGCTAACACAGTGAAGGGATGACTTGATGGAGGAAGCCTACAGTCTAAGGGTCTTGGTTGTCTCATCTTCAATCTATTGAAGAAATAATTTTGACTAGGTTTTCCCCAAAGAGTGGGGTTTTTTCATGGCAACGTGCCTACATCTTGTGTCCTTTTCTATTTGTTTTGAATTAGTCTTGACTATAAAAGATTAAATGCAACAACACATAATAATAATCACAAGGTAATGTCAAGATAAGAGAAACTAATTAACTACCATTTTTATAACATGGTTTAGAGTTATGGGCATGATCAAAGGCAGTTTGAAGAAGGGAAATTTTGGGCTAATGGAACCGGGACTACATTCAAAACATCAAAGGAACCTAGAAGGAGGAGGTTTGAATAAAGTTTGGTGTGAACACCTCATTGCTTCTATAAGAAATGATTCCCCGTTTCTTCCACCACATAGAAAGGCTACAAGATAATCTGAGCATATCACAATGCTTAGATTTAGAGATAGGACTAATCTATATCACAGTGCTTAGTGGTTCGATGACATTACAGTAAAATGAATTTCAGTAATGCAGTTTAACCACATACCACAGTATTAATAGTTTGGTGTTACCTCAAGGTCAATGTAATATAACATGGAGAAAGATGCTCACAATAATTGCAAAAGTATCAGAAATTACAGTAATATGGGATGGGAATGATCTCAACAAGTTTTCGCCAGTATAGAAATAAAAATATCAGTGCTCAGGTTGAGAATTAATTCAATAATATTACCTCAGTCTCAGCCTTTGAAGATACCACAACCTTAGAATTTGATAGTACCACTAAAGCCTCAGCCTAACTCGGTGCTACCACACTGATAAGGGTCTCACTTATTCGATGCCACCACAGTTTGATGAAGTGATAAAAGAGATTTATAAGACATTCAAGGATGACGGAATAGTTGCCTGCGTAAATATTTGTCCTAAATAAAATGAAGTTGAAATTACAAGGAATCTCTAAGAAGAAATATCTCCCTAAATATCTGAAGTGAAAGGAACCTAACAAGTATTTATGCTACAAACAAAAGGTATGAAATAACAAGGTATGTATATAAGCATTTGAATTCCTATAATCCTTGTTTCTATCTAATATAAGGACAAATACATACTATTAGAATCTTAATCTCGTCCCTCTAGGATTTACAAAATAATATAGATATAAAATAGATGCCTTCTTGTCAAATTAAATTGATCCTATATATTTTATAATTTCATCCCTCATGGTTGTATAAACGATCTAACTTGAAAGATCAAAATATGCTCTTCATATCACTGTTTTCTTGAAAGTATGCATTGTAGTTATAGTAGACCATGATTCAAGAATCATGGAGAAGGCTTCAAGGATCAAATAAGGAGACCACACAAGTTAAAATGTTTGTCAAAGAATTAAAGGTATGTATAAAGTCTTGTTACGTTCTTTGAAATATCCATTTCTATGTTACTAATTATGGTTATGTCTAGCACTACTGAATCCTAAAAGGATTCTTGTTTGGGATGATTTATCACCTGATGAACCTACCCACCTTATACACCTCTAATTTCTTATATAAATAGAAACTTAAGGAGGTTCTATAGAAAACCCTAACCTAAGGGTATGTTGATAATGTGTGAAACCCTAAACCTATTTAGGGATATTTCTGTAGAAATTTCTATTTTGATTAAAAAATTGATAATGTTGAGTTTGGGATTTTGATATGATCATGGAAGCTCTAGACTTGCTTGAGTTAAAATGATGATTGAAATATCCAACCCTTGAAATCTGATAAAATAAGGGTTTGCTTTGACAATGAACTGAAACCCTAATTTTTGGTTAGGTCTAATAGAAAATTCTTTGTTATGAAAAGTCATAGGAGTGAAACCCTAGGTATTTGTTATTTTGATTAAATACCTAGCCTAGTCTAGGAAAATATATATCTAATGTATTAATGTTGACTAACATATGATGTGCTTATAATGGTGATCTCCTAGATATGTGTGTTGACCTATTTTCTAATGGTCCTAAGAATCTAAGGTTTGAAAACAAACCTTAGTCAAAGTTTTAAGATCTAGGATGATGATTGAAAAGTCTAGGGTCTACTAGAAAATTCTTTGTTATGAAAAGTCATAGGAGTGAAACCCTAGGTATTTGTTATTTTGATTAAATACCTAGCCTAGTCTAGGAAAATATATATCTAATGTATTAATGTTGACTAACATATGATGTGCTTATAATGGTGATCTCCTAGATATGTGTGTTGACCTATTTTCTAATGGTCCTAAGAATCTAAGGTTTGAAAACAAACCTTAGTCAAAGTTTTAAGATCTAGGATGATGATTGAAAAGTCTAGGGTCTATAAATAAATCCTAGTAATGATTAAATTCTTTAGTATGTATGTTCATTTGAATCCATATAATATATGATGAGAATTTATAGATGAAAATATAGGGTTTACATCAAACCCTAGTGGAAGTTACTCGTGATGTGTTTATTGAATTATAGGATTTACTTTAAACGCTAGAACAAGCTCTTCATGATATGTTTTGATAATTAATTTTAAATCCAGGGTATATAACTAACTCTAGTGAAATTCAATCATGACAATGTCTGAGATGTGATTAATCTTGATTGTCTCTTTTATGAAATCTAGGATTTGTATGAATCCCTAGTGGAAAGTCTAACATGTGAATTCTAAAGGATGTTAGATATATTGTAGATCTATATTGGTTCTAGGGTTACCTAAATGTTGTAACATGGTATATTATACCTTTGAATGAAACATTGAAACCATAGATAGAATGAAAGGCATTGTGAAGTATTCTAAGGTTTATGATAAAAGTCCCTAGAAAAAATGTTGAAGAGTATATGTTTCTTTTTTGGGTATTTGATATATATAAAGTTCAAAATGCTTATGTAACTCTGATATGGATAAATTTATTCTTCTATAATTTTGGTTTTACTTGCTATATAAATTTGTGCAGGTACATCATGAAGATGAGAAGCTAATAAGTATGGTGAAAAGGATAGAAGGCATGAAATATTCTCCAACGCCTAAAGAAGAAGTTAAATATCCCTAAATTAAGAGGGAGCCTGAATAGAATAAATATCCCTACATTAAGAGGGATTCTGGATAGAATAACTCTCCCTAGTTAAGAGGGAGTGCATAACAAAGTTTCTGGTTGGAGAATATATATTTTGGAAAAGATATATTGCCACATACAGAGTAGGAAGAGGAATCGTCTCTTAGAAGATTCTATCGATAATCCTACTGATATTAGTTGAAGGGAAGCATCAAAACCCCGAAGGTTTTCTTTAATCAAGTATTTAAAAGTGTATTGTTGATTGGGGTTTGTATTTTTACATGTGAATCTCTCAAAGGATTTGATAGCATGTTGTTTACTAATCGGTTTAATTGGGAAATATTGGTTGTCCTTGATCTGCTGGATCAAGGTGTGTTGAGGCTTTGTGAGTGAAGCATTTCCTAGAAAAGACATCTGGTCGAAAATTTGTGTTCATGTCTCGTAGGGAGGGTGGCATCATGTGGATCTGCACCTAGTTCCCTGGGTTGATGGTTAGTAAGTAAGCCTGATGATACCTATAGAGGTTGAAAGATTTAGTCCATATTAGTACCACTCATATATATTTCCCTGGTCAGGAATCTAGTCCGTGGCATTGCGGTGCCTAAATTGTAGAGAGACCAAGTGGATCGATTTCCCTAGTGAGGAATCTGGTCCATGGAATTACGATGCCTAAAATTATTCATAGATAAAATGAGATCTTCCATGCACTTATTTTGTATATGAATACCTCCCTAATTAAGAGGGAGTGTTGAAGAATGTAACTGGGTTTGGTCTTCATTATATATTTGTCAAAAGAATTTAATATTATAATTAAATGACTTATTAAAGCACGGGTTTCATGCTTGTGTCATATTTAGCTTAAGGTCCCAATTGTGGAATTCTAGGTTAGTCATTACAGATTTAAATTGATGCTATTTGGGCTTTAAATCATGTAATATTAGGTTGTTGGTAAAAAGGTTCCTCCATTAAGTCATCTCCTTAAAAGGTCATCATCCTCGACTTCAACAAAATCTTCTTCATAAACAACCTTTAAGTCAACCTCAAATTATCTATAAAATTGTCCTCAAGTCGGCTCAGAAATAAGACACAACACTTCACAATTCATGTCGGCCTATTTTATGAAGGAACAACTATAAATAGCCCACTGTAATTTCACATTTCCACAGATAAAAATTCGGTGGTACATCTCTGAGATTTTTGGACATCTATCTTTGTGTTTTTCAGATAAGTTGGACAATAGAAAAATTTGGTCACCATTATAGTGGTTCGATAATATGATGATATTTTTTATGATGTGATGCATGGTGATATGACTGTGACAACTATTCAATGATACAGTGATACAATAAGGAAGGTTCGGATAGCAATACAAAACCTCGGTGAAGTGATGAGATGTTACTATAATGCTTCTCTCTACTATGAATCTCAGTGTTATTCAATACTTTGTGACATGATGATGAAGCACACTCAATGTTGTGTCATAATTATGTTATGTTTCTAGGTGCCACACATAATTTTATGAAGACCGAGTTAGCGAAGGAAGTTAGGCTGTAGATTGTTCCCAAGGATGTAGAGGTCAAGGTAGTGAACTCTAGGACTAAAGTGTCGATATTGGCAAGTGATGTGCTGGTATGGGTTGTTGATTGGCGGGGTTGTTTGGAATTCACAGTGATGGAGTTTAACGACTTTGATATGATATTGGGGCAGAATTTTATGAATGGAAATAGGGAAGTTGTTGCACCAGTTTGTGATGAGATAATGTTGTTTGGAGACTCACGGACGTGGACTTTACCTACCAATTAGGAACGTAGGGAAGTGTCGGTGCAACATGTTTCTACACTAAGTATGAGTAGGGTGATGAAGGACCAAGAGATCGAGACATTTGCGACAGTCATTCAAGGAGTTGAGGATGATGATGGAGTGGGGACACCTATTCTGACTGATATTTTTGATGTATTGGAGTGATATGAAAATATGCTTTCTGATGATCTATCGAAAGTACTACCACCGAGGCATGGAGTGGACCATAACATTGAGATAGATTCGGGGAAGAAACCCCCAGCCAAAGCTCCTTATCGATTGTCAGGGCCGAAGTTGGAGGGGTTGAAGAAGAAGCTGAAGGAGTTATCCGAGGCAGGTTTCATATGACCTTCAAGGTCAGCGTATGGTTCTCTAGTGAAAAGGAAGAAATATAAGAATGTGTTGTGACTATCGTGCACTAAATAAGCAGATGATAAACAACAGGTCTCCTTTGCCACTTGCTGCGGATTGTTTCAACAAGCTTGTGAAAGCTCGAGTGTTTTCAAAGATGGACTTGAGACATAGGTATTATCAGGTGCGAATAGTCGAGGGGGACGAGAAGAATACCATGATAAGTGATGAGATACAAGAGTTTTGAGTTTCTTGTCATGCCATCCGGGTTGTGCAATACTCCTGCTACGTTCTACACATTGATGAACAATGTACTTCGTCCATGTCTTGATACATTTGTTGTTGTATACTTGGATGACATGTCATGATTTTCAGTGATAACATGGTCGGATCTTAAGACGCACTTGGATTTGGTCTTTGAGGCACTGAGGACAATTCAATTATACCTGAAAAAGTAGAAGTGTGTGTTTTCTCAAACCGAGATTCCGTTCCTTGGACACATTGTGGGTCAAAGTCACATAAGAATGGAGCCGAGAAGAGTGCAGGTGATTGAGAATTGGGTTGAACTGAAGAATTTCCATGATATGAGAGTTTTCTTGGGTATGACCAACTACCAACGAAAGTTCGTAGAAGGGTATTCCAAGATAACTACACCACTAACAAAACTTTTGAAGAACGACAACGACGATGGAACTAGACAGAGAAGTGTCATGAAACATTTCAAGAACTGAAGAGAAGGATGGTGACAACACCAATACTGATGCTACCTAAATTTGAGAGACCATTTGAGGTGCACACAGATGCATCATATTTTGCGATTGGAGGGGTTCTATTGCAGGATGGGCATCCAGTGACTTATGAGAGTCGAAATTTGCAGGATAGAGAGTGACGATATCCAGTCGATGAGAAGGAGATGACTGACATAATTCATTGTTTATAGGTATGGAGGCATTATTTGATTGGGAATCATTTTGTTGTCAAGACTGACAACATTGTAGCGAGTTATTTTGCATGGAAACCGAAGTTGTCAATGAAGCAAGCTTGTTAGTAGGAATTCTTGGCAGAGTTTGACATGACTCTTGAGTACATGATGGGTAGACTAAATGATGTTGTAGATGCCCTCGATAGGAAGGGACAATATGGAGCACTTGGGGAGGAAGAAGACCGTTCTTATAGGACGAGAAGTAGAGTCAACATGACCGAGGAGATGCAGAGTAGACTTTGAGTTAGTGTGGAAATAAATATTCACGTGAAGAGCATTCTGAAGCACGTGAAGGAGGGGAAGACACATAAGTTTTTCTTATGGGATGTAATCTTGTTCTATGGGAATTGAATTTACATTCCTAAGTCATATGGGCTTAGGAGGCACCTCCTGAAGGAGTGGCACGACTCACCATGGGCTAGCTACTCAGGGAACACTGTTCTTTGGCATTGTTGGAGAGGGGGTACTTTTGGGAGAGGATGAGACAAGACGTGGAGGAGTATGTACACACATGAATCATTTCTCAACAAGACAAATGAAATACTCAGAGACATGGAGGTTTTTTGCAGCCTTTGCCGATTCCAGAGAGACCATGGATGAGTGTCTCAATGGAATTCATCACTCAGTTACTGCAAGTGCAGGGGTATAATGGGATTATGGTTGTTGTCGATTGTTTTTCCAAGTATGCCATCTTCGTTCCAACGAAGACACCATGTGGAGCTGATAATACTACTGAGTTATTCTTCAAACACGTTGTGAAGTACTAAGGAGTACCTTTGAGTATTGTGTCTCATAGAGATCCACACTTTACAGGGAAGTTTTGGAACACATTTGTTTAAGCTAGTTGGTACATAATTGCTACAGAGTTCAAGTTACCATCCACAGACAGATGGGAAAATTGAATGAATCAATGCATTTATGGAAGACTACTTGAGACATTATGTGACGAATAATCAGAAGAACTGGCCTGAACTCTTGGATATAGCTCAGTTTAGTTATAACTTGCAGAGTAATTCCACAACCGAGTATTTTCCATTTGCGTTGGTCAATGGACATACACCCGTTTCTTCACACACAGTGCTACCGGGAGGTTTTATGAGGAGTCCACATGCGAGGATATTTTTTACAACATGGGAGGATACCTTGGAGTTAGCACGGGTACACCTGCATGATGCTGTAGAGAGAATGAAGAAACAAGCAGACAAGGATAGGAGGGACGCACACTTCAATGTGGGAGACATGGTTTTTTTGTGGATCATCGAAGATTAGTTTCAGACACCTAAGGGAATTGCGAGATATTTTACGAGGAAAAATGAAGGGCCATTCCAGATCGGGAAGTGAGTTGGGGAAGTTGTATATGAGCTGGAGCTTTCGAACCACATGTGTTCGAAACATCTTGTGTTCCATATTAGTCAACTGAAGAAATGTAGACTAGATGTCGACCATCCTGAGCGGACAACACCACCGAGGGGACCAACTATGATAATGGACAAACCAAACTTGATTTTGGAGAAGATACTTGATCTTCGTACTACATGTGTAAGGAGTGCAGCACAAAGGGATAATTAGTTAAATGGAAGGACGCACCGGAGGAGAGCAGTTGGGAGACGAAGGATTCACTATGGAGATGGAAAAAGGAGATTGAAAAGTTTAATGATCAATTGATGAGGTTGATATGATTTCCGAGGACAAGAATGACTCGTGGTGGGGGAGGATGTCAAGACCCCGAGTTGGCATCGCCCAACACGAGCGCAAATGACCGAAGTACGGGTGGGTGTGCTCCAAAAGTGCAAAGGGGGAACGACGGGCGCGCGCTCTCCAAGATGCGCGACAATTAAGTCAGAACGACGGGTGCGCTTAGGCGACTCGTGTAGCGGGCGCCCAAGTCAACATGACGGATGGTTAGAATTGGCGAGCGCGGGCAGGACACGACAAAGGTGCACATCCAAGTGGATAAGCGAGTGAGTGACAAGGTGAAAATATTCTCAGTATTCAGAAGTGGCGACCATGGTGACTTTATATGAGCGGGCGGATGAACATTTATGTTAGGTCGATGTTGCATGAGTAGGGGTGTCGTGCAAATTATGTTGGGTTGTAATGGACCGAGCCCTACCCAAACAACATGACCATGTGGAGGCCGCACCATATAAATGGAGGATGGGCAAGGCATGGGAGATCATCTTTGAATCATTCGGTAGTGAACAACAATGGTCATAGTGCGAAGGAGTTGTAACTCTGGGTGGACTCAGGTGAGCTTGGCGGAAATGCGCCTGCAACACGGGAAACTCGTGTAGAAGAAAACTGTCGGAGTCAGGTGAACTTGGGTGGACTGTGCAGAACAGTCAGGAGACAGAACAAGTGGAGCATGTGTAGATGCAAAGCTGTTGGGGTGCGATGAACATGCAAAGTTGGGCGCGGAGTGACCCGAGAACTCGAGCGAGTCGTGAAGCGACCTCGGGCAGGCTCTGAACCACTTGCAGGGCGAGTCACCGTGGGCATAAAAAAATGTGCAACTGGGTCACAATGTGCACGATTTTCACATTATTGCAGAAAATGGGTTTTAAGCCAAAGTTTGTCCGAATATTCTTTGTAATGTAATTTTATACATGATATTATAAAATTGACATTCTTATTTATGGTTTGGTCTCGTGCATGATATGTTATTGTTGATGTTATGTTTATACTGCATACATAACGTTTAAATGAAAATAAGAACAAGTAATAATATTTGGAGGCGTAGTCCAGAAAATATGATGAAAAAAACTAAGTATGGATATTTAGCCGGTGCCACACGACCCGCCAACAAGGTAAACAGACTTGGGGATGTGACAAGTGCGGTACCGCCACCCTCCGTCCTTACTACCCATCACATTAATCATCTCTGCAATTCAATACAACTAGCTTTCACCTCGATTTGGGATTACAAAAAATATATAATGACAATACATTATTGTGTTTATAAATATATATTAATAATTTCATATTAATATTCACATAACAAAATAAATATACATCTAAATATAACTATATAAAGCACATTACTATAATATATGTATTGTCTGATAAGAAAATAATTATATTCTAAAATTAAAATATTTTATAAATTGTGTATTTTATAGTTGATAAACAATTAGAAAACAAAACATATAAAAATGAACATAAACAAAGCACATCTTAAGAAGAGGCCACATTTTTTAAAATTTTAATATAAAAATAATATATTTGAATTATTTATAGGTTTTAAATTTTATATATTAATTAATATATGTTATGAAGAGGGATAACACTTCTATATAAACTTGATAAAATTGTAGTTTAAAAATATAAAAATATTGTAAAAATAAAATAAAATAAAATAAATAAATATTTTTTTTCCTTAACTTTTTATTAATAATATATTTCTAAACCCATCAAAATATAAATTCAAAACCCTTGCCTATCTAACATTGCCTATATAGAGAAATATTGATGAGCAAATAAAACGGGCAAGCATCAACTGCAACTAGAAATGTGTATATTTAAAACAAGAATTAAGGAATAATTCAAAATTTGATTTTTAATATGATTGACGGTTGTATCATCATCCTTATATACACCATCACTATCAGTATATATATATGCACCATCCTTATTGATATAGGTAAGGGTAAGATTTAGTGTTTAATAATACACATGAGAGGAATTTAAAAAATAATATTTTATTATATTATATTTAAAAAATAATAATTTATTTTATTAAAGGTGTAATTTAATTTGAAAATAAAATAGTTTTTAAATTAAATTATAAATTTTGTTATTGTTTAAAATACATTTTTGAAAGTATAAATGGATTCAACACTATGAAAATTTTTAGGAATTGAAATTTTATAAATTAAATAACTTAAACTCAAGTTTTTTTAAAAACTGGACCATATTTTAATTAAAATTAATGAGAAAAAATACCATGAAAAAAACCATTTCATCTATAAATTAAAATAAGCCTTTATTAAATCGTAATTTAATTATAATTTAAAATTTTCAATATTATGTAGTATTCAATTTTCCACTCCCATTAACATTGAACGAATTTATGAAAGATAATTAACACTTTATCACATTATATTTTTTAAAAATATAAGATTTTAATTTATTATTATAATTATGGTTCAATTAAATAATAAATATAATATTTTTTTCATATTTAAATATAATTTTTACTATTATTATTAATAAATTTAATAAAATATAAATTTTAAATAAATATTTAAATATATATTTTAAATTTAATAAAAAGTATGACTCCATAATTTTGTTATGATTCTATAATAAAAAGTCGACAATGTTCTATTGCATGTGATTATTACCAAAAGAGTTTTATAATTTGTAACTATGGATCACAAAAGCCAAAATTCTAAAAAAAATTCTTAATAATTTATAATATTTAATCATCTCACTGTTTCAATTATTTATTATTACCTTCTTGAATCTAGTAGTTGAAGATATATAATAAAGATGCATTATTTGTAAATATACATCAATAATATCATAAAATTATATATATATATATATATATATATATATATTACTTTCTTGAATTTAATAGTTGAAGATATATAATGAAAATACATTATTTGTAAATATATATTGATTAAATGAGTATCTAGGAATTGATATTCATCACAAGCTCAACTGGAACTATAGCATTCAGAAAATGATTAATGGGGGTGGAAAGCTTATTTTGGTCTTGAAAATAATTGTAAAACGACAAACCTCGTAATGTGGGATAGAAAGAAGTTCCTCTTTGAAACTTTAGTCACTCTTGTTATCTTATATGGATGTGAGGTTTGGGGTTGCAGCATCTCTAGAGAATCCTAGAGAAATATTGAGCAAATCCAGAAGCGTTTTATAACATATAACCTTAAAATTAAAAGCAATACACCCTATCTTATTCTCCTTATAGAAGTGGGTCTTTCCCCTATCGAGAGCCTAGCTATGACTAGGCTTCTGTTGTACAAGCACAAGCTCAATAGCATATGAGACAATAGACTTCCTAAACTATCTTTAAATTCCAGCCAAAACTACCTAAGGCTTAAATGAGGTTGGTATAAAGACACCAGGGCTTGGTTAAACCATTGGGAGATCGACGAGAATGTTGAATTTCAAAACATCAATAACATTAAAAAAATTGTTGCTTCTAAGTTCAAAGAAAAAATGTGGTGTAAGAAAGATCTAGCAGCTAAAAAAAAAAAAAGGTATTATAAGGAGGTCATCAACCCCACCTTAGAAGATCAAAAGTATCTCTCTGTTTTAACTAGCTCAAAGAAGAAAATTAATATAGCAAAGATTAGAACGAACTCTTATGAGCTCGATAGTGAAACAGGTCGTTGGACAGTTCCTAAAACACCATGGATGGAAAGGATCTGCCATCTCTGCGAGAATATGAACATCAAAGATGAAAATTACTTCCTCTTAGAGTGCCCCGCGTACAACCACATTATACCTTAATTTCATAGCCTTTGTTACAACACTGACCTTCCTAGCCTTTTAAGATGTCAAAATTATAGTGAGCTCGGGAGGCTTCTCTCCAAGCTTTTTGAGCATAGAAATAAAATCTTAAATCAAATTAAATAACTCTTTTCTTTAGGTCCGATAGACCAAAGATTGGTCTCAGTGGACGTTAACCATCATCATCACCATCATATATATATGAAAAAAAATTATATGAAGCACACTATTGTTTAATATGGAAAAAAAAGCTATATTCTAAATTTATTTATTCAGCTTTAAAAAATATTTTATAATTTATATATATAAAAAACTAGGAAACAAAAAAATATAAATTAAACATAAATAAAGTATATCTAAATAAAATAATATGATCGGGGTTCTTTCCACTTTTTACCATTCAAATACAGTTTATTTAACTTGCAAATAAGTTTTAAAAATGTCAAAGTGACGAGTATATAAAAAAATCAGAAGTATATATATATATATATATATATATATATATGTCGTTGGTACTGGGATATGTGGTCTTCTCACACTCTACTTGGTAGGTTCAAGATAACATGTGACTTAATAAAGCGACTTAGTCAAATTACATAAAAATAAAATTAAAATTAAGATTAAAGCTAAATAAAATAAAATTATAAACTAAAATAAGATTAAAATAAAATAGTCAATTTACCATAGATAGTTTTTGTACTCTACATTTTGAATTTGTATTTAAAAAAATAATTTGGTCAAATCTCCTTTCACTCTAAAGAGGTTTACATCAAGAGATTTAATCTATCCGGACCCTTGATAGCTCCATATTTAAGATGGATCTAGGTTGGTTGTAATGTAATGCAATGTGTTGTTTATCCCTAAAAATAAAAATCACACTATATGAAAACATTTTTACTTGATAAAAAAAATAACATTAATTAATTAATTAATTAATTTTTTTAATGGTATTCACCCATGGTATTGAAACATGGTACGAGAACCCATGGTATTTACCTATAGTATTCATGTGTAACATAACATATTTAAAGGGTAAAATTAAACCAACCTATGAAAAGAAATTTGAACCCTTTTGAGGCTTGGTGGATCCAAAGTTAAAATGGATTTACTCTGGTCACATTTTGTATGCCTAGAAGATGCTTCAAGTGGGTATGTATTTTATGTTATACATTCCTAGATGAGGCTTTAGAAGTGTGTATGTTTTTTATGTTATACATTTTATTTTAAAATATTGTTAGGAGTAGTAAATAATTCATTTCCCCATTAAGCTAGAGATTTAAAGATAACAGGGCAATTGACACTATGGATTGTGTGAATTTTAAGACAATGTTTATATAAATAGTTTTTTTCTTTATGTGAGTGAGTTATAGCTTAGTGAGAGTATTTATATTCCAATTTATTCATAAGTCTATCAATATGTATTTGGTGAGTGAACATGTATACCCCTAATTTAATAAAGTCTTGATTGGTATTTATTTATTTATTATTATTATTTTTTTATCACTATTTGGTTAAATATTTGATCAATGCTTCAAATTAAAAATCACTTGGACTATTGTTCCAACCCTATAATGTCCGAGACACGAGTACTAGACTATCCTCAAGAGGAGACTTCACCTAAACTCGGGTAGGTTCAAGTAGATTTTAATATATTTGAATAATTTGAATACTAGACTTTCCTCAAGAGGAGACTTCACCTAAACTTGGGTAAGTTCGAGTAGATTTTAATATATTTGAATAATTTATAGAGACAAATTTTGATAAATTTCCTCAAGAAGAGGAGACTTCACCTAAAATCGGGTAGGTTCGAGTAGATTTTAATATATTTGAATAATTTGAATACTAGACTTTTCGCAAGAGGAGACTTCACCTAAATTGGGGTAAGTTCAAGTAGATTTTAATATATTTGAATAATTTATATAGACAAATTCTGATAAATTTTCTCAAGAGGATACTTCACCTAAACTCAGGTAAGTTCGAGTAGATTTTAATATATTTGAATAATTTGAATACTATACTTTCCTCAAGAGGAGACTTCACCTAAACTCGGGTAAGTTCGAGTAGATTTTAATATATTTGAATAAATTATACAGACAAATTCTGATATCTGGATCGTAGACATATTTTTAACAAAATATTCTTGTAATTTGCTCAGAATGTTCGATTCATGGAATATTTCCCCCCCTCCATGGAATTCCTGCAAGACGAGGTTCCTCCTTTAACTGTGCCTCATGAGTAGCAAACTCTTTTCTAGGAAATGATTCATCTTAACTTCAGTAAGCTCAACTGGCCTTTACTTTCATTTGAATACCTTTATTGTCAATATCTAATATCAACACGTTAAACATCATTTTAGCAAAATCTTATTGAAATTTAAACTAAAATGTTATATTTTCTGAAAAATAAATCTAATTAAAAATAAACATAATTTAAGCAAAATCTTATTGAAGTTTAAACTAAAATGTTATATTTTCTGAAAAATAAATCTAATTAAAAATGAAACTTTGGAAACTTATTTTTAGCAATGGCAGGTTGTTTTTCACTGTAGTCTCTTCAAAGTTTAACTGCATCCTCAAAAAGGAAATACTAAAAGTGATATGAAGGGTTGTTTAAAAATGAGATCTCCATAAAAAAATTCTATGATGGGTAACAGGACCAGTCAAATTTAACCCTGAATATGACATGTTCTCTTAAATTTTAATATAAAAATAATATATTTGAATTATTTATAGGTTTTAAATAAACTTCTATAAACATAAATTTGATAAAATTGTTCACAATCTTAGTCATATTGTTATAGGTAAATTTGGGCATCATTCCCAATGACCTGGTTAACTAGAAATCATCTCCAGGACCAATAAATAGGGTCTATCACCCCCTATCATTTCAGTTGCTACATTCTCTAAGACAAAGAACAAGACAAATCATTCATGACTTTCATCTGCAAAGGTTTCCAAGATTTGAAGTTTATAATATATCATATGGGAGCTCACCAACACTACCTCTAAAGGGACTAAGTGCATTGCATATGCAGTGTTGGGGTTCCCATGTTTTGGCCAGATTGGTAAGACCAAAAGATGAGACAACATCAGAACTACTTTCAGACCTCAGGATCTAGCCCTCCTCGGTCCAGAGAGGGATCTCTCTATGTGAGCAAAGAGTTATATCTATGAGGCTCAAATGTTATGATTTTAGGCTAGTTATAGGCACGGGTTTGTTTGTTTGATTGTTTGTTTTTTTTGGTTGCTGGTTATCAGGGAAGAAGGGTCCAATGTAAGATCAGTATGAGCAAAGAGGGATAAGGTAGAGGTGAAACGTTCCAAGAAATACTCAAACCATTGGGCAATGGAGTCAGGAAAGGATTTGCTTGCTACTCAATAGGCATGCTTTCAATTGGGCTAGTCATCTGAAGCTTAGTATCTTCAAGATGATTATGTGATGTGGAAAGAGGGAGGGAGGAGATAACACAGATTGAGGCACAAAGTTACTGATCAGCAGGTCATACAAGGATCCTAGTGGACAAGGCTAACTCTAATCCCCAGTGTTCCCAAATCTTCCAACTAAATCAATAACAAGAAACATCCAAGAAATAAATTCATTTAATTCATACATCAAAGAGCAGGCAATAACATCCACTACACTGGTTAAACCAACTAAAATCACTTCTCAGATAAAACATTCAGAAGATAAACATAAACGGAAAGGAGAGCAGGAACATAGGGTACCTAACAAGGGTAAATCCTATATCAAAATTCTGATACAAGCCAGTAGAAACGAAATGAAATGAATGTAAACACAAAGATAGGAAAACATCACCGCTGCTTCAGATCAAGATCCAAAGAAATGTGATTGTCATATTAAGTAACAACACCAATCAAGTACAACATGCCAATGGCTGAATACTCAGTCTGAAAACATATCCATCAACCTATCTTACAATATTTACGCAGAGACTGAGTCTCAAAAGCAATTGCTTGCAGTTCTCTGATAACTGATCAACAACCTTTACAATAGTCCTCCTCATGAGTTTTATAGCAGAAGATGAATGGAGGAGGTAGGTGAACAATTAAATACATCATTTAAGCTCAGGGAGGGAACAAAGGTCGAAACCCATTCTGTTTTGAATTTCTACATTTATCTCTGGTATGGCTTAGATGTTCTGGCTGTAGTACTGGGTGGTACATTTGGTGAAATAAAAAAAATAAAATAAGAAACAGTGGAATCTGCCCTACTTCTGGAACAAATGCTTCTGATCCTGTAGGACTGCTGTCAGGGTAGGAAACTTCAGGGACACGATGCATAATCAAAACCGCATGGGCACTTTGTCCTCTGATGAAGAAAAACATTCTGCTGCTGTAGAAAAACCCTGGTGGTACGACTTTCCATGCATTAAATCTCTGAGTGGTCCTCGGGTTCTTCAATATGATGCTTTACCTTTGGAAAACTGGATTGAGCCTTTAAATCTCCCTTTTAATGCTTTAATTCTTCGAATTTCTGAGCACGAGGCCTAAATATCTGCGTTTGCGTGCCTCAAGGTCACTACCGCTCCATTGATGGCGCGAATTGAGCTTTAATGGTGCCGGATAGGGTTTGCAGAGTTTAAAATCTGTCCTTTGATGGAGAAAAAGCTCCGCTACTGTAGAAAACTGGTTATACATTAATTCTTGTGCGCATAACTCCTTTGCCGCTGCATTAAACGCTGTATAATCATGGCGGACCCTTACCAACTGTTAAACCTGCAAAAAACACGCAACCTGTCAAGAAATCCATGAACGGGGGTGATGGAGGCAGTGCGGACGACGGAAATGGCCATGCAGATGATGAAATGGTGAAGAAATCGCGGAGAAATGGTGACAAATCGCTCTGGTGGAGGTTTGGCGGTCTGCGGAGTGAATTTGAGTGAAAAACATTAAAAAACACGAAATTGGACGAATATATGCAATGGAATGGGCGGATGTACGGAGGATGCACGTGGGGGAAGACGTGGAGGCCCGGGCGACAGCGGAATGGTCAACGGCAGGTAAACAAATCTGGACCGTCCGATCTCAGCGGAGATCGACGGCGGAAAATGCGTCGGAGAGCGATAGACAGTGGGCCAGGGGTACGACGATTGGAGGTTAAACAGTGCGCAGCTTCGTGGATCATCAACCATCAGATGAGCGATCGTAGATCGGACGGCTGACGGCCATATCGCTGGGCATCCACGGACGAATGTTAGCGCACGATGAACTAGTGGTTTTGAAAACGTACAGGAGCCAAGCGTCAACTGCTGAATGGAATCGATGGATGATCGAGGAAAACCGCCTACCGCGCGAAGGTGGTGCGATAGAAACCGGGCGGTTTATGAACAGTGTTCGCGGCGGGGACCACCGGCGGGATAGGCTCCGGATCGTCGATTTGGCAGGTAAATGGACGGTCGAGATGAAAAGTCAGTGATGGACGGTGCTTAACGGCATTTGCTGCGGGGTCGGCGATCGCCGTTCGATCTGTAAAGATCAACGGTGGAAATTGCTCTCGATATGGATGAACAGTGCACTGTCGGATCTGGCGGATAAACGGATGGTGATCGCGCAGCTAGGAGTTATAACGGGAAAACACAGGTGTTTAGGATTTAACGGTAGTCGTTCGATCTGCCCCGATTAACGGCTGAAAACGTGCCCAATAAACGTTTGCGATAGGTGCCTTTCAGGGCTAGCGCGCGGGTTTCAGCGCGGGGTTACATGGAGGAACAGAGTGCGAGGCTTATGCCAAAAGGGGCTATGCCTGTTATAATGTCAAAAGTGGGTTTTTAAACCATTTTTAGTGCATTTTGAAGCCTTACAAGGGTAACAATAGGGAGATAAAGGGGGAAATTGGGGAAACACAGGGTAATGGTAGGATTTCATGAGAATTTTGGGGAGATTTAGGAGTGTAAGGGGGATTTTGAAAAAAAGGAAAAATGGATAAAATGAGGCATTCTGCAGAGGCACAGGGGTAGGCAATGGCCTTTTGGGACCTTTTTCACAAACAGAGAGGCTTTACACCGGGACTTAGCAAAGGAGATTTCATTAAAGGCCAAGGCATGCAGAAGACTTCAAGGATGATGTGTCTTCAGGGGAGATGCATTCCTTGAAGGCTCTACAAGGCAAAATAGCCCCTATCTGCTTGGAAAAAATTCAACGGGGGCTAATAGTGACTCCACATGGGTATGGCTTCTTCTTGAAGGAGTCAAGAATTCAGAGGATAAATCTTTGGAGTAGGCCAGGTGCCTGCTGCTTTACACATCCCTTCTTTCTTTGATAAGCTGCCACATTATGAAGACATTACATCAGCAGAAACTTACTTCAACAAACTACCTACCCATACTACAATCCTAGCATTTTTTCTTCTTCCAGGGTGCATTTGAGCTAGCAGACCCTTTACATATTTTATTTTTGCAAATAGAAAATAAATCTATTCTACATCTACCCTTATTGCTCCATGAGACCAGATTAAACTGTTGGTCTCATATGTTTCTCTACCTAATCTATTATCTGCTGGTATTAAACTGTCCAGCAGATTTCTTCTCTACATTCTACAACAAAAATTGGAAAACAGTCAAGCTAGGATTAGACTGTCTGACTTGCTGTGGGTCCAAGGCATAGAGACAGTTGCACACGGACAAAATTTGTAGGAAGCTGAAAACAAAACTGTGAAGGCTTGAGATCTGAAATTTGAAACATCCTTCTTTCCCTTTGTGACTCTAGATTTGAGCATGTTAGAGTCACTTCTTTTTTCATCTCAACTCTGGTTTTGGGCAGGTTAGAGCTGATTCTTCTTTCTTCTTTGCTGGCCTAGATTTTGAGCATGTTAGGACCAGCTGCTTTACTTGCTTTGGCTCAGGTTGTGAGTGTATTAGAGCCAATATTTTGCACACCAGAGGTCCATATTTTAAGCATGTCTGAACCTCTTCCTTTCCTCTATTTTTTGAAACATTTTTCTTTTTCCCGAAAATAAAAATTGCAATGGTATGTACAATGGAAATGGAGACCGGAAACTGTAAATTAGCAGAAGTAATGTTTGAGCATCCTGCCATTGACAGGACCCCCAAACAGTTCAGTGCCATCTAGTTCTTGTAAGAAGAAAGCGTTGGGACCCACATTGGACTGGATGAGGTATGGACCTTGCCAAAAACTGTCAAATTTGCTGTGCTTTCCTATATCCTCTCTTCTCAAATCCCACTTCAAAACCTTATCTCCAACTTTGAAATCAATAGCTTTGGTTCTTTTGTCAAACAATTTATTTATATTCTCCTGAAATTTCACTGCTCTTTTGTAGACCTCTTCCCTTGTTTGTTGAAGATGGATTGTCTGATTTATTCTCCTCACCATGCTGTCTTCTTCTGTTTGGATCTCCTGGATCAGTTTGATCACCAGCATCCCAAGGCTGGTAGGGAATACTGCTTCTGTTCCATAGACAAGGTGAAATGGTGACATGCCTAAGGACTTCTTGGTTGTAAGCCTGTCAGCCCACAAAGCATGTACTAGCTTGTTATGCCATGATTTTTTGTTCTCTTCCAACAGTTTTTTGATGATGATCACCAGGCTCTTGTTTGATGATTCAGCTAATCCATTACCTTGAGGGTAATAGGCAGTTGAATGACCAAGTTCTATTTGGTACCTGTGACAAAAATCAACCATCTTTTTGGATCCAAAAGCAGTAGCATTATCAGTGATTATTTTCCTTGGGCAGCCAAACCGAGAGAGGATGTGACTTTCTAGGAAACTAATGATGACTGAATCTGTGGCATTCCTAGTGGGCACGGGCTCTATCCATTTAGTGAAATAGTCTGTGGCTGTTAGGATCCATTTGTGCTGAGCAGAAGAAGCAGGGTGAATCTCCCCTATGAAATCTAGGCCCCATTGCAGAAAGGGACCTTCAACAGTGATGGGTTGTAGGGGTAAAGGGAGGAGTTTTCTCTTGCCCTCAAAGATCTGACATTTGTAGCAAGCAACTATCATTTTATGAACATCATTGAAGAGTGTGGGCCAATAATATCCAGCTCTGAGTATTTTGTTTTCAGTGGCTTTCCAACTCAGGTGGCCTCCACACTCTCCAGCGTGGAATTCCTGTTTAACCCTCTCTGCCTCAGCTTCAGGCAAACATTTAAGCAATAGGCCATTAGGATTCTTCCAATATAAGTTTTCATTCATAATGCAGTAACTTCTGGTTTTTAGTTTTAAGAATCTGGCCTTGGTCTTTGATAATCCGGGAGGAGTATTGAGGTGTGTAAGCACATACAGAATGTCGAAATACCAAGGAGAGCTCTGAAATATTTCCTCAACAGCGAGATCAGGAAATTCTTGTTGCTCATCCAAGGAACTTATCATGTTAATGTCTAAGGCTTGTAGGTTCGATTCAACCATTAACTTAGCTAAGCCCTGACCTTTAATCAGTTTGGTGGGTTTTATCTCAAGGTCATACTCTAAGATCATGGTTATCCATTTGCCCCTTTTCCCATCCGGGTCTTGGGACAATATATCTTTGACTATGATGTTGGGCACATAAGCTACAGTGTGAGAATGCAATATGTACACCCTGAACTCTTTCAAGGCCTTAATCAGAGCATAGGCCTATTTATCCATGATGTTGTATTTCAAGGGTGCATCTCTGAGTGCTTTGCTAAAGAAGGCAATTGGCTGTTCCATTCCCTTTGTGTTTTTCTACAGCAAGACTGCAGCCACTGTATGCTCGGAGGCGAATGAAAAGATCAGGAAATACTTGTAGAAATCTGGGCTGATTAGGACGGGAGCTTGGGTAAGTGCAAGTTTCACTGATTCGAAAGATTGTTTAGCTCCTACAGTCCATTTAATTCCTACACCTTTCTTCAGCATGTTATTCATGTTTCTAAGGTGTTCAGCCAGATTTGGGATAAATCTCCTAAGGAAGTTAATCTTTCCAATGAAAGACTGTAATTCCTTGATGTTTCTGCGGTGTGTGATCTGTAGTATTCCCTCAACTCGTTGGGTGTCTATTCTGATTCCCTTCTCGGATATAATGTGGCCAAGAAGTTTACACTCTTGTAGCCCAAAGACAGTCTTTTTACGGTTCAGGGACAAACCAAACCTTCTACATTTTTCAAATACTTTTCTCAGATGTTTTAGGTGTTCTTCTTCGGTCTTAGAAAAGACTGTTATGTCATCCACGTAGATAACAATGAAATGTCCTATCTCATTTGAAAATGTTATGTCCATCGCTCTTTGGAAGGTGGCTCCAGCATTCATCAATCCAAAAGGCATCTTCACATACATGAAGGTACCCCATGTAGTGGTAAAGGCTGTTTTGAGTTCATCTTCTGGGATTATTAAGACTTGGTTATATCTGGAGAAACCATCTAGCAGGGAAATCCTCTTAGAGCCCACTACCTTCTGAAGAATATGTTCCATTTTAGGCAAAGGGTAATTGTCTTTGAGTGAGGCTCTATTAAGGTTCCTGAAGTCTATGCACAATCTGATTTCTTCCTCACAGCCACTAAGTTTGATACCCAATCAGAGAACCTCACTGGCACAATTATACCCGCTTCATACATCTTCTTGATCTCTTTCTCTATAACAGGAAATTGTTTAGGATTGATTCGGCGGAGTTTTTGCCTAAAGGGCTTCTGATTTTCTTTCAAGGGTATCTTATGCTGAATGATATTTGTGTCATAGGCCTTTAAGTCTTCATAGCTCCATGCAAACACATCAATGAATTCCTTGAAAAGGTAAATGTATCTCTTCTTCATGTTTTCAGGTAGAGACCTAGCCAGTTTAATCATTTTGGGCTTATCTTCAGTGCCTAAGTTGCATTCTTCCACATCAGAGTCTGCATGTTCTATAGTGGGATTTTTCACCACATCATCAAAGTCAAAAAGGTCCTATAAGGGTGCCAGGCCTCTGGGTATATTCTTATCTTTGGCCTGCAACACCTCTACTTCTTCAATATCTACATTTTCACATTTGCAGTCCGGGTTTCGAGTCTGTTCATCTAAAGAATTTATTTCTATATTACAGGGTGTCTCTTCCTCATCTGAGGACTCATCACTTAGGCAGCTATGGTCAGGTTTAGAGTCTAAATCGGAAAATTCAAACTCATTTCTGCCTACCATAAAATCTTCGATTTGTTTGTCATCTTCAAAAACATGCCAATATTTTTTGTTGTCTGGCACAACGGGTCTGAATTTGGTTTGAATGATGATCTGTTGGTCACTGGGAGTTTTGGGGTATGAACTGGCCAGGCAAGCTAATCCATTTGCGATGACATTTTTACTTCTAGGAACAAACACTAATTTGTACTCAACGAATATTTTCAGCAGATCCATAGTGTCATTCGTATATGCTCTCAGCCTGGGATGTTTCACTGTGTATTCCCCGTTTACCTGTTTAATAATCAGCTCAGAGTCTCCATGCACATTAATCCTACGGGCTCCTAATTTTCTCAACACATTTAGACCCAAGATCAGAGCCTCGTATTCAGTGACGTTATTCGTGCATTTGAAGTGCAGGTTGCAGGCATGACTCTCTATGTAATCATTTACTGTGTTATGAATCCACACTCCTGCCCCAACAGTTCTTTTAGTACAAGACCCATCAAAGCTCATTTCCCATAAGGGGTTATTCTCATGATTACCATTGTTTTCTCCTTTGCAGCTGGGTTCGCCATTGTGTTGTGTTATAGGGTCAGCACTAAGCTGTGGATTGCTTTGTTCCTCGTGCAATGTATGCGTTTTAGGGATCTGGTCGAATGGCTGTTCATGCTCTGTTTCTTGTTCACTCGGGGTTAGGTCTCCACCGCATATCCTACAAGTTTCATTGTGGTTTTCTTCTTCGTTGTCCTCTAAATCCAGAGCAGCCATTAAGTTAAAATCAACAACTTTTGTCTCTCCGTTTGTATCTCTGTTTTGGGACTCTGGCCCTCCTAAAGATTCATCACTACAAAATATGAAGGAGTCAAGGTCTGTATGTACAGAATAGACAGGTGAATTTTCTGGTTTTTCGGGGCTACTGACTAGGAATTTCATCTCTGTCTCCCTATACAGTTTTCTAAGTTGGCCAAAGATTGGGATTGTGGCATACGAGCCATCCATCTGCATTGTACCCTGTAGCTTGGCTCCCCATGATCTTGATAGTAGCATGCCATACTTAGGTGGCACATCTTCCACCACAACATCCATGACCATACATTTAGCTGGGATTTGAGTTAAGCTCACACACAAGTCTTTGATCAGACCTAGGCATTTCACTCTGCTAGAGTCGAAAGAGTATAAATATTTGTAAGGTCTAGTTATCTCTAGACCTAACCTCCCCATGACTACCTTAGGCATTAGATTATGAGATGCTCCAGAATCATGCATCGCATTATGCATGATCTTGTCATGAATGTTGAGACTGATATAGAAAGGAGGAACTACCCCCTCCTGAAACTTCCCCTCTATCTTAGGACCAAACAAGAGGGCAGGCTGATCATCATTCAAATTGACAGAGTCACCATTCTCACCTAAGTTCAAAGCTCTCAAAATCTGGCCTTTATATACATCCTGAGTGGCCAGCTCAGAAAGTGGGATAGAGATTTTAATTCTTGCAATCTCACTTTCCAAATTGAAAGTGGACTGACCCTTTGGCATACTCATCTCTGTTTTATTTTCTACTGCCTTAGTGACCGAATCAGTGGGCTGATCCTCATTATGTACAGTGTTCGTGATAGTTTTATCAGGAGCACTAACCGCAGTGCTAGTGCTGCTAGCTGGTTTACCTTGTGTATTAGTGTTTCGGTTGTCTTTATCTCTATTCTTTCCAGAACTCTCAGCTGCTGATTTGTTGGTTTTAGTAATTGCTTTAGAAGTTTTCTCAGGTCTATTTTTGATGGTAGTCTCAGAAGCTTCGGGTTTAGTCATTTCTTGACTCCTTTTTCTTCTAAGCTCATATTGCTCTCTAACCTGCATCATGGCATTTTCAAATCCTAATCTGTAATCTTCAGATTCCAACCATTCCTCCTCCCAACCAGAGGGTGAAGGCTGGTCTTCTTCTGAATAACAGTTATGGATTGAGTCTTCTGTTTCAAACATATTTATTGTGTTTCCCTTAGACTCTTCTATGATTCCCTCATATTCATCAAGAAAATTTTCTTGGAATGGGGGAATAACTTGTTGATCTGGTTCTCTTTGTCTGTTGGGAGTGTTATTGTTTCTTCTAAAGTTTTGGTTCTGGTTTTGGTTCCTATTCTGGTTACTAACTGTGACAACCATTTTTTCCATCATTCGTTGTAATCTTTCCACATTTTTAGACAATTTGTCATAATTTTGGTCAGATATGGAAGCCACATTGTCATCTCTGTATGTTACCCTTCTTTCAGATTTCAGTCTTGCTCTTTTCTCAATCAGGTTGGCTTCTATGTTCACTGCTCCTTTCTACATGTCCTCCAATGTGTTGTATTCCTTATCTCTAAGCTCATAGGCCATGTCAGCATCAAAACCTTCAGGGTATTTTGCTAGGGCCATGCCTTGTGGAGGTTTCATATGTGGAGGGAGACCGTTATAAATGATGTTGAACCTTGTTGTGTAATCGTGGACACCCTCTCCTACGTTTCTTTTAAGGGTCATGTATTCTTCCAGGAGTTGGCGAGGGTTTGCCCTAGTTTCCCATTTGTTTATGAAAGTCTGATACAAGCCCGAAAGATCATTGATGCTACCCAGAGGTAGGCCTTTAAACCATTTCTTCACATCACCCCCTAAGCTTTGGGCAAAGATTCTCATTTTGACTGTATCATCATCGATTTCCATGTAGTCAAAATAATCTTCCATTTTATCTACATGTTGCTGGGCTGTGACGGATTCTTTTGCAGTGAAGTGTGGGATCTTGGACTGATAATCATTGGGTAAGGGTACTAGAGGTTGAGGTAAAACCAGAGGTGCATACTAGGCTGCCATGATGATGTTTTGATGAGCTAGAGGGGCTTGTGCAGTAGGTATGTGGATGACAGGGATATTATGACCATCAGAGGACTGATGAGCAAACCTAGGGTGATTGAGCCCCAAGTTTTGTGTGAAATTTAAATCAGGAGGTGTAGATGGAGGGGTTTGTCTGTTCCCAAGGTGTCTACCACCTTGCTGTGGTGAATCAGGAAGCTCAGGGTCTAGCTGGTCTAAGCTACTCAATGACCTAGTTCTAGATAAGCTGTTAGGTAGGTCTAGGTCAAGGTGAAAGTGTGATAGAGCTGTAAGATATTCTGGTGCAGAATTAGCTCTATGGATGTGTTGGGAAATAGTTGGTATTTTAGGTGTGTGAGTTCCCTTGAGGATGCTCTCAGGATTGTCAACTATTTTAGGTGGGTCTGGGTTAGGGTAAGCTCTTGTATGAATGGTTCTAGAAGTCAAACTGTTGTTTTTTGATCCAATAGCTTAACCCTACTTGTCACTTATACTGTGGTTGATGTTGTTATGGAGGTTGGTCTCCCAGTGGAGTCTAATGTGAACCAAGATAATCAGCATGCCTACTGATCACCAGTGGAGTCTTTGAAACGTTTATGGTATATTGGAGTCGCCAGGTGGAGGGTTTAGGAAGTTTTTGGAGGGTACACTGTCCACCACAGTGCTTAGGAAATGTCCCCTTTCAAGGGTATCTCCAAAACACAGCAAACTCTAATCGAAGATTGACCGGGAGGGAATTTACCGGATATGTCACCTCTGAAAGAGTGTGAGATCTGGAGGCTACTTGGCCCTCTCCAGACTCCGTCCAAGAGTGTAGGAAAACACAACAGATGGTATAGAGGTTGATGTAAGAAATAGGGGTATTTAGCTGCAAACCTAACCAGAGATTGTAGGTCTTTTGAATGCTTAAGGATGTTTAAGGTGTAATGCACTCAGCTCCCCAGCGGAGTCGCCATTATGTTGGGGTTCCCATGTTTTGGCCAGATTGGCAAGACCAAAAGATGAGACAACATCAGAACCACTTTCAGACCTCAGGATCTAGCCCTCCTGGTCCAGAGAGCGATCTCTCTATGTGAGCAAAGAGTTATATCTATGAGGCTCAGATGTTATTATTTTAGGCTAGTTATAGGCACGGGTTTGCTTGTTTGATTGTTTGTTTGTTTTGGTTGCTGGTTATCAGGGAAGAAGGTTCCAATGGAAGATCAGTATGAGCAAAGAGGGATAAGGTAGAGGTGAAACGTTCCAAGAAATACTCAAACCATTGGGCAATGGAGTCAGGAAAGGATTTGCTTACTACTCAATAGGCAGGCTTTCAATTGGGCTAGTCATCTGAAGCTTAGGATCTTCAAGATGATTATGTGATGTGGAAAGAGGGAGGGAGGAGATAACACAGATTGAGGCACAAAGTTACTGATCAGCAGGTCATACAAGGACCCTAGTGGACAGGGCTAACCCTAATCCACAGTGTTCCCAAATCTTCCAACTAAATCAATAACAAGAAACATCCAAGAAATAAATTCATTTAATTCATACATCAGAGAGCAGGCAATAACATCCACTACACTGGTTAAACCAACTGAAATCACTTCTCAGATAAAACATTCAGAAGATAAACATAAACAACAAGGAGAGCAGGAACATAGGGTACCTAACAAGGGTAAATCCTATATCAAACTTCTGATGCAAGCCAGTAGAAACGAAATGAAATGAATGTAAACACAGAGATAGGAAAACATCACCACTGCTTCAGATCAGGATCCAAATAAATGTGCTTGTCATATTAAGTAACAACACCAATCAGGTACAACATGCCAATGGCTGAATACTCAGTCTGAAAGCATATCCATCAACCTATCTTACAATCTTTATGCAGAGACTGAGTCTCAAAAGCAACTGCTTGCAGTTCTCTGATAACTGATCAACGACCTTTACAATAGTCCTCCTCATGAGTTTTATAGCAGAAGATGAATGGAGGAGGTAGGTGAACAATTAAATACATCATTTAAGCTCAGGGAGGGAACAAAGGCCGAAACCCATTCTGTTTTGAATTTCTACATTTATCTCTGGTATGGCTTAGATGTTCTGGCTGTAGTACTGGGTGGTACATTTGGTGAAATAACAAAAATAAAATAAGAAACAGTGGAATTTTCCCTACTTGTGCAACAAATGCTTCTGATCCTGTAGGACTGCTGTCAGGGTAAAAAACTTCAGGGACACAATGCATAATGAAAACCGCATGGGCACTTTGTCCTCTGATGAAGAAAAACATTCTGCTGTTGTAGAAAAACCCTGGTAGTACGACTTCCCGTGAATTAAATATCTGAGTGGTCCTCGGGGTCTTCAATCTGATGCTTTACCTTTGGAAAACTGGATTGAGCCTTTAAATCTCCCTTTTGATACTTCAATTCTTCAAATTTTTGAGCATGAGGCCTAAATATCTGCGTTTGCGTGCCTCAAGGTCACTGCTGCTCCATTGATGGCGCGAATCGAGCTTTAATGGCGCCGGATAGGGTTTGCAGAGTTTAAAATCTGTCCTTTGATGGAGAAAAAGCTCCGCTGCTGTAGAAAACTGGTTATACATTAATTCTTGTGCGCAGAACTCCTTTGTCGCTGTATTAAACTCTGTATAATCATGGCGGACCCTTACCAACTGTTAAACCTGCAAAAAACATGCAACCTGTCAAGAAATCCATGAACGGGGGTGATGGAGGCAGTGCGGAGGATGGAAATGGCCGTGCAGATGATGAAATGGAGGAGAAATCGCGGAGAAATGGTGACAAATCGCTCTGGTGGAGGGTTGGTGGTCTGCGGAGTGAATTTGAGTGAAAAACATTAAAAAACACGAAATTGGACGAATATATGCAATGGAATGGGAGGATGTACGGAGGATGCACGTGGGGGAAGACGTGGAGGCCCGGGCGACAGCGGAATGGTCAACGGCGGGTAAAAAAATCTGGACCGTCCGATCTCGGCGGAGATCGACGACGGAAAATGTGTTGAAGAGTGATAGACAGTGGGCCAGGGGTACGACAATCGGAGGTTAAATAGTGCGCAACTTCGTGGATCATCAACCGTCGAATGAGCGATTGTAGATTGGATGGCTGACGGCCATATCGCTGGGCATCCACGGACGAACGTTAGCACACGATGAACTGACGATTTTGAAAATGTACAGGACCCATGCGTCATCTGCTGAATGGAATCGCTGGACGATCGAGGAAAACCGCTTACCGCGCGAAGGTGGTGCGATGGAAACCGGGCAGTTTATGAACAATGTTCGTGGCGGGGACCACCGGTGGGATAGGCTCCAGATTGTCAATTTGGCGGGTAAATGGACGGTCAAGATGAAAATTCAGCGATGGATGGTGCTCAACGACATTTGCTGTGGGTTCGGCGATCGCCGTCTGATCTGTAAAGATCAACGGTGGAAATTGCTCTCTATATGGATGAACTGTGGTCCGTCGGATCTGGCGGATAAACGGACGGTGATCGCGCAGCTAGGAGTTATAACGGGAAAACACAGGTGTTTAGGATTTAACGGTAGCTGTCCGATCTGCCCTGATCAATGGCTGAAAACGCGCCCGATAAACGTTTGCGATAGGCGCCTTTCAGGGCTAGCACGCGGGTTTCAGTGCGGGGTTACATGGAGGAACATAGTGCGGGGCTTATGCTGAAAGTGGCTAGGCCTGTTATAATGTCAAAAGTGGGTTTTTTAACCATTTTTAGTGCATTTTGAAGCCTTACAAGGGTAACGATAGGGAGATAAAGGGGGAAATTGGGGAAACACAGGGTAATGGTAGGATTTCATGAGGATTTTGGGGAGATTTAGGAGTGTAAGGGGGATTTTGAAAAAAAAGAAAAAATGGATAAAATGAGGCATTCTGCAGAGGCACAGGGTTAGGCAATGGCCTTTTGGGACCTTTTTCACAAATAGAGAGGCTTTACACCGGGACTTAGCAAAGGAGATTTCATTAAAGGACAAGGCATGCAGAAGACTTCAAGGATGATGTGTCTTCAGGGGAGATGCATTCCTTGAAGGCTCTACAAGGCAAAATAGCCCCTATCTGCTTGGAAAAAATTCAATGGGGGCTAACATGCAGGTAGCCCCATTTAAGGCTGCTCTGCAAAGCACTTCTCGACACTCATAGGTGCATTGGTCACATTGGGAGAGAAATTCTCATTGTTTCAGAATCTCCACTTGGCCAGTGCCTTCTAGAAGAGTTCACATGTGTCAAACTTCGAATCCATGTGTCCATTTGACATCTACAAGATTGGGAACATGTCTTGCCTATTATTGGAAAGTCGTTGATTGTAAAACTAGCTTCAGCTCCTCTATAAATTGAGCACAGATCTTAGTGTTTGATAAGGAATAATTTGAGTAGAGAAATGCTAGTGGAATTTCAATTGAGGAGTTGATTTCTGTAACATGTCGCTGAAGAGATTTGCATTGTGATGAGGCTCAGATGCTGCTGAGATGGTCACTTCAAATGAATCACTGGGTTGTAATCTCCCCTTTTATCCATTAATAAATATTGTTGCTTACTTTCCCACATATGTATCTGTATAAGTTCATGTTTTCCATATTATGAATTCTTATCTGATGTATATGGTTTATGTTTCATTGATTTAACTAAATGACTTGAATATGTATTATTGCTATCTTTTGCTGTTTAGTGTTTATCTTTGCAGGAAATATTTTCGGACATCTAGCTTGGATTTGAAGCTACAACAAGAGTGACAGAAGGAGAATAGGAAGCGCTTGGACTCCAAGTAAGTTCTTTGATATGTTCTATGTGTCTATTTACAGTTAGGAAAAGTAGTCGCAAAGTCTTTAATCCGTTATTCTAGATAAACACCTGTCTAGGGAATAATGTTTTATCTGTAATTCATAATTCCACATAACAAATTGGTGACTCCGTCGAGGAGTTTACCCTTAATCCTAGGTGTATTTGCCTCTTATTTTCTCTGTTTATTCACCCAGTAGCCTTTACTCATAAATATTAGGCTTTTTGAAATTCAAATTTGCATTAGAAGTGTGTTAAACAACCGTGTTTCTCATTGTACACTGCGCCCAACGCACTGTTGGACATGACACAGTGCTTTGCATAGCATTGTCTCCCTTTCAGGGGTGCTTTGCAACGCATTGTCTCCCGTTAGAGACTACGTTTACCCCATAGACCATCAAAATTCTGTTGAATTTGTCATTGCATTTTGTTTTCAGTTTGTTCTCTGCTGTGTTTTGAAAAGCCTGAAGCCTCATATTGACTAGTGAACTTATCTACCTCTTCCTCCTTTGAAATAATAGTTTGTTCAATTTTTGTTTAAAGCGTTTTTCTTTATCATTGACGAATTAATTTCAAAGTATTTTCATTGTCTCATTAGATCCATTTGCTTTTGAAAAGGAAATTGTCGTAAATTCTTCGTTTCCTGATAGGAGAAATTGTTGTTAAATTCCTCATTTTCCTTTAAAAGAGAAATTGTTGTTTATATTCCTCATTTCTCAAAAGTAAAAGGCATTTGTTTTTATTGCTTTAGTGCAATTAGTTTATTTTCTGCATTCATAACATTAAAGGAACTGAAAAGAAAAACCTACATTTGCATGTAGTGGATTGTGTGTATTGCAAAAGGAACAATTAGGAAATCTGCATTTAGTTTGTGTTTTTTTAATTTGTTTGCTCTCAAATTGATTTCTCTTTCCCCCTAGTAGCTAGGATTTTCATTGAAAAACTAAAAGTGAAAGATTGCTTATCATTCTTAGTTTTCATTTTAGGAATTTCCAATACATCATCGCGGTGAACCTTGGAAAGGAAAATTGATAATCAAGATCAACTTAAAATTTATCTCAATTTACCTAACAAAGCATTGGAACCATAATGATAAAATTTAGAAGGTCTAGGCTAGAGACGTGTTCCAACGTCGTAAAACATAGCAGCTATCGTTAACTTGTTTGCGATACATTCTAACTATGATACCTCACTCCACGTACGTAACTATATCGTAGCTCGTCCACATACTTTAGGGTATATCGAGCGGTGTTATAATACGAAAAGTATAAAGGGGTGCTCTCACTATGCGGTTTTGCATCAGACAACACTAGTACAGACTTGGGCCTCCATGTACCTTCGGGTGTATTTGGGAGGACAACTTTTAGGTGCTATCCATCCATAGTGAACCAAGTCGGCCACCTTGTAAATTGTGATAAATCGAACACAACATTCGGGGAGATTGCCTGCCCGTACTTCTTGGTTCGCCAGGAGGTATTCTGCAGTTCAAAGTTTCTTGGTAAACCCTTTTGCCTAGAATTACCCTTTTATTTTGTTTATTTGTTTTAGGTCAAAATAAATCAGTAATCGTGGAAGAAAAAAATCCTTTCCCCCATTGTTCGCGTAGATTAGCATTGAAACCACCTTTACCACTAGAAGTTACTTCTAGTCAGCGAAGACGATCACACTCTACTGAAGCAAGTACTATCAGTACATCTAGTGAAACATCATCTTCTCATATATGCGAGTTAGCTCAAGTTGTTTATACACATCCCGGTTCATCTACTATTGTCAAAACGAAGTCCTCACAGCTACCCGTGATCACGATCCATCCAATCAATGAGACCATACCTCCTAGACCCGACGTTGTTCAACCAAAAGTTCATCCAGATCCTGTCTCTTATTTTCCAGAACATCTGAATCCAAAAGTCGAACAACCGGAAGTTGTTCCTGCCTTGGTCATCCCAAAAATTTCTGTAGCCATTGAGTCTGCCATATCACACATTCAACCACCTAAAATATACTTTGGGCCTGATGGTAAGATACTTCCACCTGGTTTACTTGCGATTGAAAAAATCCCGCAAGACAAGACACCTTTAACTCCAACCCATTTTTGGGAGGACCTTTACCTATAAGAGTCTTTTCCTTAATCTGTTGGGTGTGGAGCCTGATTTTCTTCTTGATTCAGAGATCCTTATTCTAGCTGGATGTATACCCCAGGAGAATTGTACACCCTTGGACGCGGAGACCGGGGGCCAGTGGTCCCCCGGTGGGGGTTTCGGGGGCAGCACCCTCGAAGCCAAAAATAGATGTAAAATTGCCTTGTAAAAGTATAGTAATTTCTAGTCAATCTGGGTTGTTCATTAGGCAGATGATCTGACGGTAGATGTTTAGTTTAGGGTTTTTTTCCCTAGAAGGCAACCCCTCGCTTTTATGGGGGTATTGTAATGCGGCTGCGCATGGTATGTGTATTCTCTGAGCGGGAAACAGATAGGGAGACTGTGAGAGAGAACAGAGGATATTACAGCGGATATGCTGTAGGTTTTGTCTCTTCATTTTGCTGGATAATAGAAAGGAAGGACTGGCTGTTCGGGGTGGACGTAGCCCAAATTGGGTGAACCACGTATATCTGTGTCTATCTGGTTTTATGTGTTTTGTGTGCTTGTATTTTCGGCATATTTTATGTGTTGCATTTCTCTGCAATATTTAATTTTCTAACAACTGGTATCAGAGTCGAAGGTATATTTGGCTGATAAACTCGTAGGAAAGAAGGGTTCCTGGTTCGAGTGGGAGCAATGGAGGAAGATGCTAAGTTTAGGGTCGAGAAATTTAACGGCCAAAACTTCCAGCTATGGAAGATGCAGATGGAAGATTATCTGTATCAGAAAGATCTGTACCTACCATTGAGCGGAAAAACAAAGAAGCGGGCGACCATGACAGACGCGAAATGGAACATTATCGATAGAAAGGCACTCGGAATAGTATGGTTGTGCCTTGCGGCGTCAGTCGCCTTCAATATTTGGAAGGAAACAAGAACAGAGGGTTTAATGCAGACGTTAGCGAAACTATATGAAAATCCCTCGGCCTCAAACAAGGTATTTCTTATGAAACGACTATTTAATATGAAGATGTCGGAAGGTGGATCTGTTGCAGACCATTTAAATGATTTTAATACAGTTACCAGTCAGTTAAGTTCTGTAGGGGTAAACTTTGATGATGAAGTTAGAGCCCTGTTATTCTTGTGCTCATTGCCAGAGAGTTGGAATGGTTTAGTAATGGCCATTAGTAACTCTGTCTCTGGATCTAGTACTTTAAAGTTTGATGATGTTGTTGGTGCTATCCTTAGCGAGGAAATGCAACGGAAAAGCTCCGGTGAGACATCGGGTAATGCTTTGAGTGCAGAGTCTAGGGGAAGGAGAATGGAAAGAGGAAAGAGCTCAGGATATTGCAGTAAATCAAGAAAAGGCAGATCCAAGTCCAGATCGGGGATAGTGTGCTGGAAATGCGGAAAGAAAGGACACCTAAAGAAAGACTGTAGATCTCGGAAGGGAAAAGAAGGAGATGCACAACAAGAAAATAATCATGAAGCAAATGTGACAGGTGATGTGTTACAAGATGCTTTGATTCTTTCTTTCGAAAATGTTACTGATTCTTAGGTTGTAGATTCAAGGGCTTCATTCCATGCCACACCTGATAAGAAATATTTTCATGACTATGTTCAAGAAGATTTTGTACAAGTTCGTTTGGGTGATGATAAACCATGTAAAATTGTTGGAATGGGGAAGGTTCTTGTAAAACAACAGAATGGAAACCTATGGCTACAAAAGGAGGTAAGGCATGTTCCAGATCTAAAGAAAAATCTGATTTCAACAGGGCAGTTAGGCAGTGAAGGTTGTGTTACAACTTTCACGGATAAAACTTGGAAGGTCACCAAAGGAGCCCTGATAATAGCAAAAGGTGAAAAGGTTGGTACATTGTATTTATGCAATGGTATTTCTAACTCTGTTAATGCTTTAACTTCCAAAGGAGCAGATGCAGCATTATGGCATCATAGTCTCGAACATATGAGTGAGAAGGGGATGAAGATTCTTCACTCAAGAAATTTTTTGCCAGGTTTGAAGAATGTTGATTTGGATTTTTGTGAGAATTGCATTTATGGAAAACAAAAGAGAGTCAGATTTCTCAGAGTTGGGAAAGAAAAGAAGAGTGAAAAATTGGAGCTTGTGCATACAGATGTATGGGGACCTGCTAAGGTATCATCTCTTGGTGGCTCTCACTATTATGTTACGTTTATTGACGATGCAACTAGAAAAACTTGGATTTATTGTATTCAAAATAAATCTGATGTATTTGATACTTTCAAGAAATGGAAAGCTTTGGTTGAGATTAAGACATGAAAGAATTTAAAGTGTCTCAGATCAGACAATGGAGGTGAATATTGTAGCAAAGAGTTTGATAGGTACTGTTCAGAGCATGGAATTCATAGAGAGAAGACAGTTCCAAGAACACCACAAGAAAATGGTGTGTCAGAAAGGTCGAACAGAACAATCATGGAGCGTGCAAGGTGCATGAGATTGCATGCAGGATTGCCTTTACAATTTTGGGTAGATGCTGTAGATACTGCTGTTTATCTAATAAACAGAGGGCCTTCAAGTTCCTTGGATGGTGGTATTCCAGAGGAAGCATGGACATGTAAAAAGGTAAACTACTCTTTTTTAAAGCCTTTTGGTTGTGAGGCCTTTGTCCATATTAATAAAGAAAACAGAACAAAGCTTGAGGCAAAATCAAAGAAATGTACCTTTATTTGATATGGTGCTAATGATTTTGGTTATCGCTTATATGATTATGAAAATCACAAAATCATTAGGAGCAGAGATGTAATATTCAATGAAAAGGTCTTGTATAAGAATCAGTTGCAGGAAAAGAAACAGGAAAAAGAAAGCAAGGAATACGCGGTTCTTGATGAGATAACTGAAAATGTAAAGGTGCCTGAAAAATGATAATAATCAACAACCATAGCAGCAACAACCACCACAACAGCAACAAACACCTCAAACACTTGAAAGTGGTGTTAGAAGATCTACTAGGATAAGTAGACCCCCTGAACGATATTCTCCTTCATTATATTATTTATTATTGACTGATTCTGGTGAACCCGAATGTTATGAAGAAGCAATGTAGGTTGAAAGCAGGGAGAAGTGGGAGCTAGCAATGGATGAAGAGATGGACTCCTTAATGCATAACCAGACTTGGGACTTAGTCAAGTTTCCTGCAGGTAAAACTACATTGCAGAATAAATGGATTTATAGGTTGAAGGAAGAAGATGGAGGAAAATAGAGGTACAAAGCTAGACTTGTGGTGAAGGAGTTTGCACAGAAGAAAGGTCTTGATTTTGATGAAATATTTTCTCCTGTTGTTAAGATGACTTCAATCAGAACTATCTTAAGTCTTGTAGCAGCGAAAGATTTACATCTTGAACAGTTAGATGTAAAGACAACATTTCTCCATAGAGATTTGGAGGAAGAGATATACATGCAACAACCAGAAAGATATGAGGTCAAAGGGAAACAAAAACCGGTGTGCAGGTTAAAGAAGAGCTTGTATGGATTAAAATAGACTCCAAGGCAGTGGTATCTAAAATTTGACAAGTTTATGTCTGAACAAGGTTATACTAGATGTCACTCTGATCATCGTGTTTATCTAAAAAGGAAAAATGATGGAAGCTATATTATATTGTTATTGTATGTAGATGACATGCTTGTTGTAGGATCTAACATGCAGGAAATAAATGTGCTCAAAAGAAAATTGGAAAATTCATTTGCAATGAAGGATTTGGGAGCTGCAAAACAAATCCTTGGTATGAGGATAACTAGAGACAAGAAAAATCGCAAATTAACACTATCTCAGAATGAGTACATAGAAAAGGTGTTGAAAAGATTTAATATGCACAATGCAAAACCTGTTAGTACACCTTTCACTAGCCATTTCAAACTTAGTAAGGAGAAGTGCCCAAAGACCCAAGAAGACATGGATTATATGTCTAAAGTTCCATATGCATCAGTAGTTGGAAGCTTAATGTATGCAATGGTCTGCACAAGGCCTGATATTGCACATGCAGTGGGAGTTGTAAGCAGGTACATGAATAATCTAGGAAAAGAACATTGGATGGAAGTAAAATGGATTCTCAGATATTTGAGAGGTACCACAAATCAAGCATTATGCTTTGGTGGTTCAAACATTGCTCTACAAGGATATGTTGATGCAGATATGGCAGGTGACAGAGATAACAGGAGGAGCACTATAGGATATGTATTTACTGTAGGTGGAACAACTGTCAGTTGGGTTTCAAAAATCCAAAGTGTTGTTGCACTTTCAACAACAGAAGCAGAGTATGTTGCTGCTACAGAGGCTAGTAAATAAATGATTTGGTTACAAAGGCTTATGGGTGAATTGGGTAAGAAGCATGATATGGGCACGTTATACAGTGATAGCCAAAGTGCCATTCATCTTGCAAATAACTCAACATTTCATTCCAGGACTAAACACATACATCTCAAGTACCATTTCATACGGTCAGTATTGGAAGATGGAGAGTTGAAGCTGGAAAAGATACACACTAGCCAGAATCCTGCAGATATGCTAACATAAGTTGTAACCAGGGAGAAACTGAAAATGTGCTTAGTTTCAATTGGTCTTCAAGGATGATGATGAAGATGAGGAACAACCAGGTCCAAAGAGGAGTCATTGTCCAGCAAATGAAGTAGCGGTGGAGTTGCTACAATCAGTCTCCAAGTGGGAGATTGTTGGGTGTGGAGCCTGATTTTCTTTCTGATTCAGAGATCCTTGTTCTAGCTGGATGTATACCCCAGGAAAATTGTACACCCTTGCACGCGGGGTCCGGATGCCAGCAGTCCCCCGGCGGGGGTTTCGGGGGCAGCGCCCCCGAAGCAAAAAATAGATGTAAAATTGCCTTGTAAAAGTATAGTAATTTCTAGTCAATCTGGGCCGTTCATTAGGTGGATGATCTGACGGTAGAAGTTATGTTTAGTTTAGGGTTTTTTGCCCTAGAAGGAAACCCCTCGCTTTTATGAGGGTATTGTATTGCGGCTGCGCATGGTATGTGTATTCTCTGAGCGGGAAACAGATAGGGAGACTGTGAGAGAGAACATAGGATATTATAGCGGATCTGCTGTAGGTTTTGTCTCTTAATTTTGATGGATAATAGAAAGGAAGGACTGGATGTTCGGGGTGGACGTAGCCCAAATTGGGTGAACCACGTATATCTGTGTCTCTCTGGTTTTATGTGTTTTGTCTGCTTGTATTTTCGGCATATTTTATGTGTTGCATTGCTCTATAATATTTAATTTTCTAACACAATCGTCACCATCTGCTTTTGTTGATGCTGTTCCTATTCAAACTCTCGTCGATTCAAAAGGGTATACACTTGGTCAAGTAACCATGCCTAAACCAACATCTTCGGTTGGGCCATCTGTTCTAATTACATCAGCACCTGCCCTCGCTAACCCTTCGATGTTTACAACTTCACTAGAGTCATATTTTCATGGTGGCCCTATGGTCCCATCAGGTTACAAATTATTATATGGAATTTTCTCTAGTGCATCTTCAAATCCATGGACTTTACCAATGTCATCATCTGGTATTATAACTGGTAAACCTATAGTGAGTACTGAATGACTTGATTCTTCATACACATCATTAGGGCAATATCAAGCCAGTCCTTATGGGTCTATTCATTTAAGTACCATATCAACTGGACTCCCAACATTTGGAGAGCAATATTTTCCGTCTTATTATCCTCCTCATGTTGGGGGGAAACCTTTGGTCACCCAATATGATAGTACTCCGTCTTTTTTTGGTCAACCTTGTTAGTGTCAGCCTTTTCAGCCTTCCTCCAGTGATCAAACATTCTCTTACAAAGTGATTTTAAGGTGTCAAGGTCAAATTTTGTCATTTGAGTGAGTCTTCAAGCAAAATTTGGTCACTAGGCATTAGGTCTAAGGTTTGCTTTTACTCCTGTCAAAGTTGTCCAAATGTCGGTCCATGTCACCATTCAACTGAGTGTACCATCATTCATAGGGTTTTCATCATCATGTCAAGTTCCAAAGGGTCATTTTACACCTTGTTCATGCTTCAGTTGTGCCTAGGTAAGGTTCATTTCCCTCTCCTAGCGTTTTGGAGGTAATTTCTCTTGGATGGTCAAATCAGTAGAAAAAATTGTATCCTGATGTTCATACACCTTCCCTTATCCTTAATGTATCTTATTAAACACTTCCCATCACTGAGATCCCCCAAATTCCTCATTTTCACACAAAAACTAGTTTCTTGCTACAACTTGGCAATTTTCTAGGCTAGGCCTGTGTTTTTCCCTTTTGGACCCCTTTCCCTCACTCAGTTTTTGAAATTCCACTTTCCCCTACTTCCTAATATCCCTCCCTAATTCCAAAAATTTTCTCGAGAATTTAGAAGCCCCTTATCCCCTTCATTTCGCTTCATTTCTACAAATCCCTTGTTCCACACATCGGGATAGGTTTCACTCAAATGATTTTTCTGAGAAATAAAAGATTAATTTGGGAAAAATGAGAGAGGTTTTTGTCCAGAACAGGCCAAGAAATAAAAACCTCCTTCACGTTTTACACAGGTGTCATGGTTTTAGAGAAATGTCAAAAATACCTTTGCCTCAGGAGAATTGATGCACCTCTGAAGTGACCTTGGGAAAATCAAGATTTCTCCTAGCTTGGTTGGAAAAATTACTTGCTTGATGAGTCAAATGATAGCTAGAAAAAAATATATTTCCAATTAGCTATCATGAGCTCAATTTGGAGTTGAGGAAGACCTTCAAAAGTTGACTGGAACAGCACTCTGCCTTGAGGCAGCCTCATTCTGCTCAATTTGACCAGTTTTGGGATATTTGATTTTTGACAGGGTAAATGAACTCCAAATTGAAAAATTCCAGTTGGGTTGGAAATTAGACTCAATAATCTTTCCAACGAGCTATCCCACGCCCTATTTTGACATCGGAAAGGTCTCCAAATTCCTCCTTCAAAAAGGTGCTACGCATTGGGCTGAAACATCAAAATTTTGCCATTCTTCTCCAAAATTTCCAAATGTGAACAAAATATGTGGTGTGCAAGTAGGTTAAGAGTTTTTTCCATTGCAAGTGAGAGTTTTTTCTTAGAATTTATGGTGGTTTAGTGTGTGAAAGCTCATCATTTAGTGGAAAGTGCCAAAGTCTGCGAAATTGCAAAGGCGGGTTGTTTCAAAAGGAAAATCAAGGTTCATGATATATAAGACATTTTAGTGTTTAAACAATCCATTTACACACCAAAGGTAAGAGAAATCCAAGTCAAATTTGAAGGATCAAAAGTATTTGTTAAAGGCTGGACTGGGGGCAAATTTCAGTGTCGCGGCGCATTGGGCTGGTGTGCGGCGCACATGGCCTGCGCGGCGCATAGAGCCACTCTGCACAGTGTAAAATTACACTGGCGCGGCGCATTGGGATGGGGCGCGGCGCACAGGGCCAACACCAAGATTTTCACATTTGCCTCCAAAAATTTCCAAATCATTCGGTCTAATTTCTCCATGTAAGTTAGATGGATCTTGTATGAGCCATTACAAAGAGTTTGGAAATGTTTGAAAGTGAATTATAAGAGTTTGAATGCCAAACATAAACCCTATCCTCTTATCAAAAATTGCTCTCTTAGGGTTTGGGTGTGATTGTTAAAGTTTGATTTTTGTGCCAAGTATTTCAAATCCCATTCCTCACCTATGGTTCCTTTCTCCTTCATTGTCATATTATTGTTGTCAATCCCTTATTCCCTAAACATCCCAAATCACTTATTCCCAAGACCTATTTTCCCTATTCCTAAAACCTACCATTCCTTATCGCTTTCCTCCTCTCATTTCACTTATAAGATCCTCAAGTCCCCAAGCAATCAAGTGACTGTCTTCGCATTTTAAATCTCACTTGATTGAATCACATTTTTACCACTATACTATTTCCCACAGTTCACTTTTCTCATTGTCCTATATTCCTCACAATTCCTCAAATTCCTTTGGCACACATTTGGAATTGAAACAAAGGCACCAATTTCTCATTTCCAAAAAAATCAAACATACACTTGATACATACCTTGCGGCACCATGACAGACACATTCATGATATGAACAAGACAGTGACTCAACCACTGAAACTGCATGCACCAAGAGGGCACTGAAACGTCGTGAAAGGCCTGATCCACTTCAAATCTTGGCCGAAGATTCGTTGGATGAGCATGACACTTGATTATGTACCTTCAGTCCAAATTTCAAGGAGTTTGGAGAAAATTTTGTCATTTTTGAAATTTTTGGTTGCAAAACAGGTTTTTCCGCCCGACGCGTCGCGCCACCCGATGCACGCTTATGATTGGGACATCTTCTGGAGGAAAAATTTACATTTTTGGTTTTTTTATGATAAAATATGCATGCTCAGGAATGGCCTAGAGATTTCATCAAGTTATGGGCCGCCTAAAGGGCCAAAAACACCTTGAAAATGGCCTTTCTGCCACTTTTTGCACTATCAAGAACTAGTTTTTGGAGATTGAAGTTTTGGAGGGGAAAATGAACTCCAAATTGAAAAATTCCACTTGGGTTGGATAGAAGACATACAGGGCTTTCCAACTAGCTATCATGAGCTCAATTTGGACTTCAGGAAGTGTATCAAAAATAGGCTCAAAGTGGCGCAACACATTGAGTTTTTGGGCGCGACGCATAGAGAAATTTGGCCTCATTTTGACTCTTCAGCTCAGAAATTCGCCCAGTTTTGACTAGTTTCACTTTTTGATGTAATTCTTGATCTATATTGATGTAATTTGATGAATATGATGTCATTTTGGCTCATATTTACTTGTTCTAGAGGATTCATTCACTAAAAAGTGATAATTAAATGAATGAATCAGTTTCCTTCCATATAGAGGCAAGTTGTTTGATTGCCTAGATTTCAGTTCCTTGTTTAGAATTGGTTGAAACAACTCCTAGAAGGATGAGCTCGACCCCTAGAGGCATGGGAAGGGGTTAGAATTTTCTATATATTGTATTTTCTGAGACATCTTCATGGTTGGACTCTTGGGAATAGTTTGGCACCTCATTGTATATTCATTTCAGATTTTTGGCAAAGGAAAGACCAGAGTTTTGCAGCACTTGTTGGGATCCTTGTGGCTTTGAGTTTTGATGATGTTTTTCTCCATGTATCTGTAAGTTTCATTAATGTTATATGTATGCAATTTCCCTTCTCTTTGCTTCTGAATTAAACAAATGAGTAATTAAGGTAGAATTCATTAGTTTGCTGGTGCTCTGCCTTAAAATTTTGTTTAGTTTTATATGTTTTCCTCCGTTTGAAGAGGATCCTTGCACCCTCTTGCCCTCTTTAGCTCCTTAGAAGTATTTTCCATCCATTCATTGAATCTAAGACATCAAAGTCATTGCCTTCCTAGCCCCAACTCGAACTCTGCAAGAAATGGGCCTCATCCCCAAGCCCAAACTGCCTTTCCCTTTTTCCAACAAAAAGCCCTAAAAATCATTCCAAACTCCTTGATTAATATACCTAGCCTAAAATTAGCACTCATTTCAGTCATCTCAAGCCCTATTGATGCATTTTTCCTGAGATTGACCAGGAGAGAGCCCTCTCTTGTTCTGGTAGGGCTAGCTACCAGACTGAGCATGGTTTGGTGTTACCCTGAATCCCGCCTTCCTTCAGCCTAAGGTGGATTTGGGCAATAACAAACCTAATGTCGAAATGCATGTTTTTTAATGGCAGCCTACTCTTCCAATCCAACCACAAACAATTGTACATTCGTATCAACTAGTTCAGCCTGTTACACCCACATCATTTCCACTTGTTAATACATCTTTACCCCTGTTACAAAATCAAAATTTTGTACAACAACCTTATCAAGTGGGTCCTTCAACTCAATACCCTCAAATATTGGGTCCACAGACTCCAAACCCTTCGGTTAATTTACAATGACCCGTTTCTGGAATCATTTATTCACAAGTTGGTTTACCATTTTATGGGATGTCACAGCCACCACCTAGTTATACCTATCAACTGAATCCAAGTTATCCTAATTTGGGTTATAACGTTGGTGGAAATACCCCTTGGCAGCCTCAGGCGCACATGCCTCAAACTTCATTTCAACAAGTATCATATCTAGGTTTTGGTCAATAGAATCCTCAATCATTTTCTTTTCAAAACAACCCCTATCTGGGTTACCAGCAACATATTGCTTATGCTGGTGCTCAAAGGCCTGTCGCTCAAGCAATTCCATCATACCCTGGCTATGCTCAACCTGACCTTAATAGACAGTTTCCTTTTGTCACAACTTTAGAGTTACCAGATTTAAATCGGCTAACCAATGATCCAATTAACTATGCTCCTTGGTGGCCGGTGATACCTCACAAATTACCATCGGATATTCCTAAGTTAAATGGAAACCTTGGGGAAGACCCGTCGACTCATGTCATGACTTATCATTTATGGTGTTCATCAAACTCCCTGAATGAAGATTCTGTTCGACTACGTCTTTTCCAGCGTACACTCACAGGTCTGGCTGAAAAATGGTATATTGACTTACCTAGAGCTTATTTTGATAATTTCACTGCCCTAGCTACTGTTTTTTTTTACTCATTTCCAGTTACCCATCAAATATGAAACTGAAACAGAAATATTGACCAATTTCAAATAGACTAATGCTACTCATATTTCTGATCATATTCATGTGTGGCGTCGTCGTCGTAGAATGGTTAAGGATTTTTTTCTAGATCAGCTCCTTGCTGAGTGGTTCATTAAGTCCCTGTTACCATTTATAACTGAGGATGTGGCTAAGGGTGGTGTCATAAAAAAAGAGCAAGTTATCGCTCATGCCAAATATTTATACTTGATTTATACTCAGTCTGGCACGCTCTATGAAAAAATTCCTAACGCGTCAAGATCTAATTTTACTGTTCCTCCTCAATTAAAGGACTCTCATGCTGGAGACATCTTGATTGGTACTGCAAGTACACATCATACTATTGCATCTGATCCTGCACCTTCTTCTGAAATTAATTTTGTGTCATTTGACAAGGGAAAAAGTGACAAGCAACCCAGAAGTAAGAGAAAGGGGAAATCTAAGAAAAATCAAACTTCTAACCCGCAGGAAAAATCATCTGATCAATCATCTGGACCTAGGAAACCTCGTTATCCGTGCATAATCTGTAATGAGGAACACTTTGTTAGGGATTGTCCTCACCACATTGAATTCTCAAAAATCATCAAGACTTCCCATGCGTCAGCTGTGTTGACAGAACCATTTCCAAATCCGGACACAAAATTGGTTGCTACGGATCCAGCTTCTAGTTCTCAAGTACTTATGTTATCCGTCACAAAAACTTCAACAGATATTTTGGTGTCAATGCGTAATAAATATTATGGTATTCAGGCCACTGATCAACCTACTACCTCGACTACGAATCCATCTACGAAATCAATACCGCCTACTGCTATTCCTGAATTGACAATCATACCACCAAAGGGAGTAATTTACAAATCGACATATAATCCTCGAGAAAGAGCTACACAAAATTATAATATAGTTGAAGATTTGGCTCAATCCCCTTCAACTATGTCTGCTCTTGAGGTATTACAAAATTTTCCCTCCCAAAAACAAGCTTTATTGTCGACTATTGGTGGAATTGATCCGACTGATTCTAATCATGTCGTCTTTAATCATACGGGCTATGTGCTGCAACTATCAGTAGAATTGGCATTCTCCATACAAGAAAATGTTCTCAATCACTTTGTTCATCGTAATATTATTGATGAGGGAGAATCTACATGCATTATGTCTCTAAATTGTTGGAAGTCACTTGGCTCGCTGCGCTTATCACAATCATCAACGACGTTGAAGGCTTTCGATGGACATACATATAAGCCTTGTGGTATTATTAATAATCTGCATGTTGAACTAGGGGGAAAAACAATGAATGTTGATGTCAAGGTTGTTGAAGGACCCCTTTACTATAATATTCTACTTGGAAGGCCATGGGTATATGCAATGACTGCAATTGTTTCTGCATATTTCAGAATGATTGCCTTTCCAAATAAAGGTACTATCATAGTCATAAATCAACTATCCTTCTTTGCCTCCACTTCACAGGTAACTGGAAACGTTATGTTCGTTCACACACCCCAACTAGCACTTCGGAACATTGGTGTAGGACTCTTAAAGGATTCTATTCTCATGGGAACCTTTGCATTACCGCCGCTCGTGATGTCGGCAGAAATTGCAAGTATAGAGACTTGCTACATGATCTCTTCCACTCCATCTGGCTTAAGGGAGAGTATGGATGATTTTTTGCTACCCATCCCTATTGAGCTGGCATAGCAATCAATTTATTTGGCTTGGGTGGAAAATCCGAAATCAACGATGTCGGTTGTTTGGGTTGATCGTTCCTTAGATTTTGGTACTCCTTCTGATCCTTTTTCCTCAATGTTCTTGATAGATGAGAATATTTTGGAAGCTATGATGTTAGAAGGAGGACCATGGGAAGATTATCATCATCATTCCCATCTTCCTAATTATGAAGAAAACTATCTTAGTGAACTATATCACCCATCGATCAAAAATTTCTTTTTGAATTATTTACCTATTAATGCAATTGATTCCGAGCGAAATCTGTCAAATATTGAAGAAACCATTTCTATCGATATTTCAACCAAACCTGTTGTTGTAGAAAATATTCATGTCGGTGTATCTTGTTCTCCATCAGAAATCGAAACATATCACTCTCTATTTCATGAATTCCATGATGTATTTGCTTGGTCTTATGAGGAAATGCCAGGCATAGATACTAGTATTGTTGAACACACTATTAATATGTATCTTGATTTCAAACCGGTGCGTCAACAGCTTCGTCTTGTTCATCCAAAGAAAGTCGTTGCCATCAAAGCAGAAGTTGAAATTTTTGTGTGTGTTGGTTTCATTTACCCTGTTCTGCTAACTGAGTGGGTTTCCAACATCGTTTCTATCATGAAAAAACAAGGAACCATTAGAGTGTGTCTCGATTATCGGGATGTCAATATTGCTTATCCAAAAGACAACTATCCTACTTGCTTTATCGACCAGATTATTGACAATTGTGCTGGATGTGAAATCTTTTCGTTCATGGGTGCCTTTTCCGGCTACAATCAAATCAATATCCACCCGGAGGATCAACACAAGACAACATTCATCTGTCCCTAGGGCACATTCGCTTATAGGAAACTATCTTTTGGTTTAAAGAACGCTGGGGCAAATTTTTAGAGAGCAATGGATTATGCTTTCAATGACATCAAGCACATTGTTCAACCTTATCTAGATGATTTATTAGTTCATTCACGAAATCAGACTGATCACCTGATGCATTTGAGAGCCATCTTCTTACGCTGCCGACACTACAAAATACACCTCAGTCCACATAAATGTGTGTTTTGTGTTGGTTCTGGTCATTTTCTTGGATTCATATTCTCAAAAGAAGGAATTTGAATCGACCCATTGAAGGTTCAGGCCATTCTTGATTTGCATGCGCCATCAAATTTACTTCAGATACATAAACTTCAAGGAAAGGCTAACTTCCTAAGAAGGTTCATTCCAAAATATGCTGAAATGGCTAAAGGATTTACTTGACTCTTGAAAAAGGGCGTTCCCTTCCATTGGGACCAAGTTGCGCAAGCTTATTTTGATGTTGTTAAGGATACTCTTGTCTGAGCGTCATTATGTATCCCCCTAATTATCAAAATGATTATTTCCTATATATCGTCGTGGATGAAACGATCATTGCTATGGTTTTGGTCCAAGTAGAAGATGGAATTGAACATCCGATCTATTATTTGAGTCGTAATCTCAATGAACGGAAGTTAGGTACTCTTACATAGAAAATATTTCCTTGGCAGCTATTCAAGCTGTCCAAATATTTCACCACTATATCTTGCTCTGAAAGACGACTATCATTTCGGATTGCAACCCCATGACTTATATATTATCACGTCAATTTCTGGGGGGAAAATATTCAAAATGGATTGTCATTTTGCAGGAATTTGATTTGGAATTCATCAAATCCAAGTAAAAGAAGTCTTTAGTTTTGGCTGATCTTCTCTGCGACATTCCATCTGATAATATTGCAACTATGTTGGAACCATCAATTCTTGATGATTCTCTATTTCTGATCCTTGGTATGGATATTTCATCATTTATCTCCAAACGCAAAATTTTTTATCTGATAGCTCTCGCTCTGAACAAAGAGGTATTCGATACCAAGCCAAATATTATTTGATCGTCAGCAATACACTTTATCGTCGTGGTGTCGATACCATTTTAAGGAGGTGCCTTACTCATGAGGAGGCCGAAAATGTTTTAAATGATTGTCATGCTGGGGCTTGTGGTGTACATTTATCTAGATACACTACCGTGTAGAGGATACTCTGTGCCAATTACTTTTGGCCTACAATTGTTTGAGACTACATCCTCGCGGTTAGAAGTTGTCATGCCTGCCAGATTTTTTATCGTAAAATCCACAAACCACCAATGCCAATGCATCTTGTTGTCTCTGTGGGACCATTTTTGAAATGGGGTATTGACTTCATGACCTGTAACGCTCGTTCGTCCGAGGAGCATGGTTATATTATTGTCACAGTCAACTACTTTACCAAATGGGCCGAAGCGATGCCTACATTCAACAACACAGGACAGACAACATCGTTGTTTTTCTTTAATCGTGTTATTGCATGGTTTGAGGTCCCACATGCTATAGTTACAGATCATGGGAAGCATTTTCGCAACCACATGATGACTGAATTGACTGCCAAGTTAGGATTGTCACATGATAATTCTATTCCTTATTATCCACAATAAAATGGACAAGTTGAGGCTATCAACAAGATTCTTAAACGTATGCTTCAACGAATGATAGGAGTTCGTAAAAGAATTGGAATTTGATCCTGTACTTCGCCTTGTGGGCGTATTGAACCTCGGTAAGAAACACGACTAGATTTACTCCTTTTAAATTTGTGTATGGTTTGGAAGTTATTTTACCAATCCAATGTGAAATATCGTTGTAAAACTCGCAATCAACTTGTTACCAGACAACTAAGAATAAGAAGCGCGTCTCCTTAACCTCATCCATTTGATGAAACGCGTCGTGAAGCCCAATTAGCCAACGAAGCACATAAGAGACGTATAAAGGCGCAATATGACAAAAATTTCCAGCCTCACATTTCCTCAGACGAAGACTTGGTCCTTCTTTACGATCAAGAAGCTGATGTAATAGGTACAGAAAAATTTGAGCCATTATGGCATAGCCCTTATATTTTCAAAAGAGTTCTTGTTAAGGGTGCCTATGAGTTGGTTGATTACGATGGAATTCCGTTGGCGCAACCTAGAAATGGGTTGTATTTGAAACATTACCATGCTTAATCATGAGCGTAGTAATATTTTGTATATATATGCTGTTGATTTGCATTCACTATATTATTTTGTTTTTAGAGTTTTCTTGACGTTAGTAATCCACTTTACATTTCATCGCAGATGTATGAATCTTCAGAACCATTTGTTGGATATGCTAATGGTGCTAGTCATAGTACACATAATCTATCCTCTGCAGCGTGGGACATTTTCGCTCCGAACGGTGAGTTAGTGAGTTTTCAAGGGATTTGTATTGGTAGATCGACGACTAATATCACTGAGTATAGCGCGTTTATCGAACTTGTCTCTGATGCGATTTCATTTGGCATTAACCACATCATCATAAGGTTAGACTCACAACTTGTGGTATTACAACTTACTAGCGTTTATACTGTTAGAAATCCAACACTACATAGATTGTTCCTAAGAGTTCGACTTTTGGAAAGATATTTTGATTTTAGTCAGTATCAACACATTTCTAGAATGAACACGTTGACTGATTCTTTAGCTAATCAAGTTTTAGATAGAAATTTGCGACATATGTAAAAGTAAACAATCACATCATTGAATAGGATTGCACAATAAACATAAGAAAAACATTGAAATCAAATAGATAGATAGTTATAGGTTTTTACAAAAATTTGTGCCCAAGACACATTGGTCATCTGAACTCAAAATGTATGCAAAATGTCAAAATTAAAATAGTGGTGCTCGTGGTAACATGCTATAGATCTAGCTATCCTACGTAGTAACCGCATCCAGCGGTTAGGAACCCCAATAGTGTGTCGCTGCAGTTGCATGGGTAACTCTTCGATCCAGCAATTCAGAATCCTGAAGGTCAAACCCTCTATGTGCTGCCGAAGCTCAGCCAGAGTCTTAGCCATATCAAGATTCTGAAGGACTGCTCTCCCGACAGCCCTCTCTGTTGGCGCATCTGCTTCACGCTCTGGTTCCTCTACTGGTTGAACACGACCAACATCTACATTACATCAAACATTTAGTTTAGTCTTGGGAAAACATCAAAATACAAAAAAATTGTATAAACCTTAGAAAAATAAAAAAACATGGTCAAAACATTCTTACCTATTGCATCCCACTGAGTGCCTTCTGGTAATGCTAAATTTGGATCTCCTCAGAAATCAACGCATGCATATGCATACTCATCGATGGCGACAATCTATTGCTAGATAATAAAATTTGACACTGGAGAGGAATAAATGGACTAATCCATCTAACACATTTATTCAAACTGATTGGGGAGGCGAAGAATGTAGTCGAGAACATAATGGTCGATTGGCTTGCATGCATACCCATGATTTCTGCCCATCTCTGCATCCGTGGATCTCTAGGATTAGACACATCCAATATCACATGTTGTGGCTGCATCAGTGGAATTCGTTCTAAGGCGAAGGATATGAGGATCGAACCATAATTGAAGTTCTTCTTCCTTCCTCCCTTTGCTTTGTTCAGTTGTTCCTTTATCTGAGAAAGAACAACTTCATACCAGTTGAAGACTGTTGGCTTCATACACTCTAACGTGTATTGCATATATGATCTATTCGCTACATGCAGTGTAACGATGTCGGAAATTTTTGCGATCGTGAAAAGGATAGTTCTCAAATGAAAATCTCTAACATCCTAGATGTTTATCTTTCCATCTTTGCTTGGATCTGCCCCTGGATAACAATGTTGCAAAACATAATCTCTCACTGTCTGTCCTCCAAGAATAGACCCCGAGAGTGAAATAGGCAAGCCTCTCCTCGACAAACTTGTAAGAAAGTATACATCCTTGACTGTTATGGGAACCACTTGGTTCTTGATATGAAATGCCTCGATAGATGGATCCCATGCTCGAACTAAGAACTCCAAGAGTTCTATTTGTTGCCTCATCCCTGACAACCTAAAGTACTTTTGCAGTCCACAATCTCTTAGGGCTCTTATTGTACGCAGATCATTTAGGGAAATCATATCCTGTTCTTCATGTTCTCTTTCCCTCCACGTAATCATCATTGTAATCCGATGGAAACCTAAAATACAACCATAAGAACCATTAGATTCCATTCAATGCAAAAAATTGGGCAAATTTTGGGCATAATGCAAAAACCAAAAATGTAGATTGCGCCCAATGCAAGCTCTAACAAGAGACAGTGCATTGTGTATGCAAGTAACCTTCAATTTAGTTGCTATGCAACGCAGGTTTCGACATCCAGGGGTGCGTTGCCCTCTTTTGGGGCAAAATTTACCCTAGGGACCTCAAAACCCTAAAAAATTACAGAAATTGGAAATGAAATGATTATTGAAGGAAAGAGGAGGTTCATGGCACTAACCTGGATCAAACGACAACGAAATCCATCCACAGAAATGATCGTAATCAACAGTTGAAGTTCGGGGGCAAAATCAAGAACAAAGCTCCAAAATGCAAATGGTAACTATGGAATGGTAAAAATGAATGGTAAAACACTTTTTAATAATCATTTAATTATTTTCAAATCATATATATTGCTATGAATATGGTTCTATAATGTTTTTTTTATCATGAAACAGGTATTTTAATCCATTTGATGTTGTTCTGAATAGGTCTTACAACTGATGAACAAATTAGTCGTGTAGATTTATCTCAAGAATGATTTGACCATAAAGCATACTTTTTCTTCTTATTTTTTGAGATTTGTTAAAAACGAAAAAGGATTTGAAGCACACTTTTATCTCTTTTTCGAGCTTCGATAACAGCAAAAAAGGAACCCCTGGAGTCTTCTTTCAGCTCTTTTCAGACTCCGATAATGTGAAAATATTGCCGAGCACTTGTCTTTTCTAGCTCGTAAAAGTAAATGAATTGGTATCTACTCAGTATAAGTTTAACCATTTTCCGGATTGAGATAGATTATTTATGAAAAAGGAATACCTTGGTCGAACATGACTAAAGAGGTTCTCTCAGATATTATTTTACACTTTTACGGATCTGAGCGACAACTTTACGAAAAATTACTTATGGAGTTTTCTTTCGTCCTCTTTTTCAAACTCTCTAAATATGAAAAAGGACTAGGCTATCATTGTCGTTAAGCTCGTTAAAATATAAAATAGCGACGAGCTTATCGATCATGGCAAGAATCGAGTTTCACTCATCGCTAGACTCGTTAAATTATTAAATCACGATACATTATTTGTCCGAAGGGTTGAATTATAGATCAAGAAAATGTTATTCTCCTCAAGCTTGTTAAAAAATGAAGAGGTACTAGTTGATAAATGACCAGGGAAAATTTGGGAAAGTGAACAAAACTTTTTACGGTAGCAGGACGTTCTTGAACATGACACTTCACTCCATCACCGTGACTGTTTGGGTTGCGTAATATTCTTGACGGTTCATTCATACCTACGGTTCATCATAGCTTCACTTTGCTTTTGGGTTAATGCTGCCAGCTCATCTCAGTGTCGTCGATACGTTCAAGAGAAGTCATCCAGTGAATACTCATAAACCTTCATTCTCATGACCGTCATCCCCAAAAATTGCTATATCAAGTCATACATTTGTCTCCGAAATCAGTAACTATTGTTTCGCAATAAGGTGGCTTCCTGTCGACGACAAATAATTATCCAAGAAGTTCATTTAAAAACATTATTTTCCAGTACCATGAGGCTTGTTACAACTTTGACAAGATCCTCGCTCCTAGAATTTTAACCGAAAGATTTTGTTTGGCGTTCGAATCAAATCATCTATTCACGCCTTACGAAATGTACTGTAGTACCTTGAGGGCCATTGACATTAATGGTGGTTCTCTCGCGTTTGTTAACAAATCATATCATTTGCTGGTAATCAAACGATGTCTTTCCATGTTCGACTACAAATCATATATTCGCATGGCTAGACTTGTACCCGAATGATCGAGTGAACTACATAAGAAGACCCCATATCTAGTTTCAGCGATCCATGCTGCGATTTCAGGATTGTTTTACACAACATCTGTACGGTGACCTTACATACATATCGTCATCCGAACATGGGCCTATATCTATAGGCATGTCTATATTGGGCAACATTCCAATGTAGACGACTTTCTAAATTTTGTACATGTTATTAGATTGTTTATGTGCTGAACATGTGAATGCCTACCCTTCGCAATTATGATCAAGAGGATATATCATGATATTATGTATTGTAATATTGATGCAGGTCGCCACTCCGCTTCATCTCCAGCCCATCACAGTGTAAAGTATCTCAATCAAAATATTGTTATTATTATTTTGACTTCATGCTTTAGGGGGAAATTTGTTGTGGGTCAATTTGAGCATCATTCCAAATGACCTGGTTAACTGGACATCATCTCCAGGACCAATGAATAGGGTCTATCATCCCCTATCATTTCAGTTGCTACATGCCCTAAGACAAAGAACAAGAAAAATCATCCATGACTTTCATCTGCAAAGGTTTCCACGATTTGAAGTTTATAATATATCATATGAGAGCTCACCAACGCTACCTCTAAAGGGACTAAGTGCATTTCATATGCAGGTAGCCCCATTCAAGGCTGCTCTGCAAAGCACTTCTCGACACTCATAGGTGCGTTGGTCACATTGGGAGCGAAATTCTCATTGTTCCGGAATCTCCACTTGGTCAGTGCCTTCTAGAAGAGTTCATGTGTCAAACTCTGAATCCATGTGTCCATTTGACATCTATAATATTGGGAACATGTCTTTCCTATTATTTGAAAGTCATTGATTGTAAAACTAGCTTCAGCTCCTTTATAAATTGAGCATAGATCTTAGTGTTTGATAGGGAAGAATTTGAGTAGAGAAATGCTGGTGGAATTTCAATCGAGGAGTTGATTTCTGTAACATGCTGCTGAAGAGATCTACATTGTGATGAGACTGGGATGCTGCTGGAGATGGTCACTTCAAATCAATCACTAGGTTGTAACCTCTCCTTCTATCCATTAATAAATATTGCTGCTTACTTTGCCACATATGTATCTGTATAAGCTCATGTTTTCCATATTATGAATTATTATCTGATGTATATGGTTTATGTTTCATTGATTTAACTAAATAACTTGAATAGACATCTGTATTATTGCTATCTTTTGCTGTTTAGTGTTCATCTTTGCAACAAATATTTTCGGACATGTAGCTTGGATTTGAAACTACAGCAAGAGCGACAGAAGGATAATAGGAAGCGCTTGGACTCCAAGTAAGTTCTTTGATATGTTATGCGTGTCTATTTACAATTAGGAAAAGTAGTCGCAAAGTCTTTAATCTATTGTTCTAGATAAGCACCTGTCTAGGGAAGAATGTTTTATCCATAATTCATAATTCCACATAACACATATATTTATAGAAATATTGAAACAAGAAATATGTTCATTTAAAACACTCTTAATTAATTAGAATTTAAAAACAAGTTAAATGGTGATTCTTAACTTAATTGAATGGTTATATATATAACAATTTAAAAGTTAAAATGATTTTTTTTAAGGTAAATTTTTTGGTTAATTTTAACCAAAATACAATGAAGATTTTTAAAAACTCTAGTTTAAATTATTTAATCTGCAAATTGTTAGTGCCCCAAGTTTTCAGGTTGCTGAATCTATGTAGAAATTTTATAACCCAACTCTGGTTTTCAGTTTCTCCTTATTTATCCCATAAATTTAAATGACCATTCCCATAGCCATACATTCAACAAGCTCGAAAAATAAGTATTTTCTGAAAACACAAATTCTGGAAATTTCACAATGCTGAAATGCAGAAATAAAAACTCAGAAAATAAATCAGCCACATAGAATTTTGACACGTTGATTTTTGGTCAACTTGACCCTGGAAAAAACCCCTACAACTCTTGGGGAAAATCAATTTGAAAACTTCTCTTATTTCTGGAAAATGCTTTTACAATGAACAACAATACACAATAAAAAATTACAGCAAACACTAAAACCACTTATCTCGATTTTCATGCCACCTTCCACCTTGAAAATCATGCCAAACAGCAAAATAGAAATTTACAGAAAAATTACAGCATTAAATGCTGTACTTGCAGCCTTGAAAAAAGTACTAGAATATGTCGATACGAACTGTACGGACAAGACAACAGTCCCTTCGTCGATTTCCGTGCCCAAAAAGTCCGTCTTGAAACCATGCCCTTTACTGCTGATTTTTATCCTCGAAAACAATGTTGTCCTTTCTTCGAAATGCGTGCAAATTGTTGTACATATTTTTTGCCTCGGTAACCGTGCCAATAAATGCTGCTATACGAATTATCAGCCTTGGGAAGTGTGCTCTCTTGCTGTATGGATTTGCTGTATGTCTTTTGCTGCTCTCCCTTCGCTCAGAAATTTCTCTTCAGCTTTCTCTCCTCCTCTCTCAATCTGCTAATGAAAGAATGAATAACCTTTTCTCTCATTTTCCTCCTTTAACCTAACTCTAAGTGACTTTTTGGGAACTCCTAAATCCAATGGCTGAGATAGTTTTAGATCTAGGGCTGAGATTAAATGTTAATTTAAATATCATTTTTTTTTTTTTTAAATTCACCCCACTTTAATAAAGACCCACTTAGTTATTTATTTTCAAAGTCACTTTTCACTTTCTAATTTCAAATTGACTTTATTAAAGTCACTTTAAAATTACACTTTAGTAACTTTATCACTTAAAGTCACTTTTAAAGTAGACTTGACTTTATAACTTTATAAAGTCACTTTAGGAGAAAAATTAAATTATTTTACACACTTTTCCTTAGGCCAAAAATCAAAGCCTTAGAGAACCACTGTCCTCCTCCATTAACCAAATTTCAACAATCTATTTATGCATTCAAAAGTACATTTTAAAAAACAAAAATTATATTTTTTCCTGAAATTGTTTTATCGATTCTAGCAAAAAAAATCTATTTAATCTATAAGTTAGACTATGTCTATATATTAATATAAATAAGAATATATTTTAAACCAATACTTTAAATGTTTTTATTTTATTTTAGAGAAATAAAAAATTATTCTTAAACTTTCTTATTAATAAACCATAATATTTAATTATTTAAATTAATTAAATGGACTGAATTCTTTTAGTTATTTATTATTGTTTTTTAATTACTTATTACATTATTATAAAATTTATTGATTTACTTATTTATTATTGTTTTTTAAAATACTTTTTACATTAACTTATTGATTTACTAATAATTGCATATGAAATTTATTAAATATAAAAATAATTACTTATTACATTATTATAAAACTTATTGATTTGCGAATAAGTACATATGAAATTTATTAAATATATACCAAAAAAAAAATATTGCAACGTAATTTTTTTTAAAATTTTTTAAAGTTGTTGACTGTCCAACACCGCGGGTAGTTAGTGAAGTCTAGATGGACAATAAATGATGCAGTCTCTACATGGTTCAAACCACAAATGTAATTTTAATTGCAATTTACTATCATCGATGGTTGAACCGTTTTTTTTTTCACCAACATTAACATCATAATTAATCTGATTAGTTAGTTCAAAATAATTAAAAGTTTACCATATTATATTTAAAAACTAAATAAATAATTAACAATTTATCATATTATATTTAAAAACTCAGTAATTTATGAAATCGTAATTTAACTATAATTTAAATTTATAAGGATGATTACAGACCAAGCACATCACGATAAGAAAATATGACATTCTCTTTAAATTTTTAATATAAAATATGACAGGCTTTCTGAAATTTTAATATAAAAGTAATATGTTTGAATTATTGATAGGTTTTAAATGATGTGTATTAGTGAATAAATATTGTGTGTAGTAAACCATTTATGTTAACATAATTATGATAAGATTGTTTGTAATTTTAATTTAAAAGAATAAAAACTTTATATAAATGTTGAAAAATATGATTTAAAAGAATAAAAAAAATGATTAAATAATTTTTTTATTAATAATATATGTTTGAACAAATTAAAGTATAAATTCAAATTTTTTTTTTTTAATTGTTGTTTATCAACCTTATTTATATTTAGAGAAATATTGATTAGCAAATTAAAGATATAAGCATTCATTGAAACCACAAATATACCCATTCAAAATACTAATAATTAATTAAAATTAAATTAATAGTTTCATGAGAAATTTTCCCGTAAAATCACATTTATGATTATTTGATCACATGTTTCGAACCACCCTGATTCGTCATCACTACTAAAATGAGCCATATTGGGTGATTTCAAATGTGTCAATCAAATACTCATGAATGAATCTGATTTTACAACCCAAAAAAAAAAGTTATCTTCATGTACGCCTGAATTCAAAGATAATTAATAGTTGTAGTGTTCCACACATACACATATATGTTTAAAGAGGTAGCATTCGATTTTCTGTGTGTATTATCATTATCTTCTGTGTTTATTTAGAATTATTAACATATTATTATTATATTTTTTTGGGTTAATTTAGTTATAATTTAATATGATTAAATAATGAAAACAATAATTTTTGGGTTAATTTTTTATTATTATTTTTTCTATTTTTATTTAATAAAATATTTGTTTGTTTGTTTGTCAGGTTGTCTGTTATTCTCTAGGCTTGAGAAACCAATATTAAGGGAAATCTAAATCGTCAAAGTCACTTAGGGATAACACCCGGCCTAGGGCATCTAAACCATCAAAGTCACTCGGGGATAACATCCGGCTTGGGGTATCTAAACCATCAAAATCACTCGGGGATAACAACCGGCCTAGGGCATCTAAACCGTCATAGTCACTTGGGAATAACACCCGGCTTGGGCCACACCAGCCCTGATTGTATTTTTTAGCACGTTTCCTCCCCTAGCACATGACAAAACCACCACTCGGGGACAACCACCCAGCCTGGGGCATCTAAACCGTCAAAGTCACTCGGGGATAACACCCAACCTGGGGCATCCAAACCGTCAAAGTCACTCGAGGATAACACCCAGCTTGGGCCACACCAGCCCTGATTGTATTTTTTAGTATGTCTCCTCCCCTAGCACATGGCACAACCACCACTCAGGGATAACACTCGGCTTGGACCACACTAGCCCTAAGCTGATTGTATTTTTTAGCATGTCTCCTCCCCTAGCACATGGCACAACCACCCTCGTGAGGTTTGATCTTTGGCATGCTAAAAAATACAATCAGCTTAGGGCTAGTGTGGCCCAAGCACATGACACAACCACCCCCATGAAGTTTGATTTTGGATGGCCTTGGTGACGAGGCCCATCTTCAACCAATTGTACTAGTAAAACTTAACCTATTTAATAAAATATATATTTTCACCAAATACTTTAAATATAATAATAAGTAGAAACATTATCCTCATATTTTTTTATTTAACTATTACATTTATTCATTTAAATTAATTAAATGAAATAGTTGTCTTGATTATTAGTGTTATTTTTTAATTACTTATTACACTTTATAATAGTTTCTTCATTTACAAGTAAATATGTAATTGATTAAATATTTTAATTAATATAAATATAGTTTATTGACTTACAAGTAGGTATATATGAAATTGATTAAATAGAGAAGAGTTTTATAGAAAATTTCCATTTTTAATTAGAAATAGCAAGTAATTAATATTATTATTTTTTTAGGCAAACAAAATTCATTATATTATTAGAAGTTTACATATAGTAAATGTATGGATAAGCATACTAATTTTATTAATATTCTATCACAATAAATAATTATTATATTTAGAGAGTTTTATTGAAAATTTCCTTTTTTAATTAAAAATTATATATAGCAAGTAATTAAAATTATTATTTTTTTGGGCAAACAAAATTCATTATATTATTAGAAGTTTACATATAGTAAATGTATGGATAAACATACTAATTTTATTAATATTCTATTACAATAAATAATTATTATATTTAGAAGTTTTATTTATTTTTATTTTTTTATTTTTTTAATATTTACAATAAATAATTATTATATTTAGAAGTGGATTATGTAGTTCAATATGAGAAATGTATGATTTCTTGTATCTTAATCTCGAGTAAATTTATCTCTTTTAAAATATAAAAAATGAATATACATATTTGGTTAGATTTAGTTAAAATCATTATAGAACATTAATAATGTCACTTTCACTGTAACAACGTTCACTATAATACCTTTGTATCCAAGTGCTCAAACCAACTCGAGCTCGGCGTGAATCCTCCCTACACTTGGAACCTCTCTCCATGGCTCACCTACCCACACACTTTCCCTCCCTTAACTCCTATCCTTCACTGCATCCTTGCACACTTAGGCTTAACACACTCATACCGGCCACCTTGTATGCATTAATTTTGCTTCCCATGTCAATGTTTTGAAGTGTCCATGCTTCCTCTTTTGTCATTTCGCTCCACGCTCAGTGTTGCATTTGTTCCTGCTCTTCTCCCTTGGCTTCTGCTACCCTTTTTCCTCCAACAAAATTCATTTCCCACCAACTCGAACCCACGATTTTGGAACGAGGTCGAGCTCAATGTGGTGGTCGTGGACAGGGGCAAGGTCGCCCACACACAACCCATGCAGTTGAATAAGAAATGGATCTTTTTGATAATGATATCCTTGTTCACATTCATGACAAGTGACTGACCTAGAAGCTGAGGAGGTTTGACAGGTAGGAAATTCTCTGTGGGCGCTCCACAATCTCCTTTCCTGCGACCTCCTAACTTAGGAACATGAACACTACAATGATGCCAAAAGGATTACTGAAGCCAATGCCCACACAAGCCATATTTACTCTTCCCTCATTTGTATCTCCCATGAACCTAACATAGCATTCCTTCTCGAACTTCCCTCATATTCCTCCCTTAATCCTTCTGCTTCAGTTTCAGTCCCTCTCGACTCCTCTTTTCCATCCACATTTACGCTGGTGTTGGAATAATTCTACGACTCGTGGGTCGCTGGAAATATCATTCCATCCTATGAACGTCGAACTAACCGAAGAAAGGTCCTCTCCCCCTCACCCAAGTCCATACAATTGTTACATAATGAAGGAACCACCTGAATCAGGCCCTTCCGACCTAAAAAATGTTGATGTTGTTGGTCCAACCAATGGTAACATTCACAAAAGCATCTCGTCCATGCTCCTTCCAACCCAAGTGGTTCCAACTAAGCTTGACCAGGTTCACTGTATACTTGGTATGTTTTGTTGTTAGTTTTCTCAAAGTCACATGTTAGAACAGAGGTTGTGACATGCTTCCTAGCAAGTGCTTTGCTCAACTCCATTAATTTTTATTTTTTTCCTCTCTTAACTGTAACAGTGGCACCAAAATTTATCCCCTCAGGTAGACTATCTGGTTTCCCCTTTTAGGGCATATAGTCTCCCTTTAGCATCCTTCAGTGGCATATATGGTCTTTGTATTTCCATGCACCTTTTCTTATCCTCTATGTATTCCATTTTTGTTAATATAATGTAACTCATTTTCCAACAAAAAACCAATGTTGGCCATAATTAAAATACAAAAATGAATATACTTATTTGGTTGATTTTGAATTTTTGTTTTGTTTTTTCTTTTGTGTGAAGTTCGACATTCCATTAACTAAATGAGACATTACAAGAGAGAATAATTTGTCCTACTAGCATGCCCAGTGGGAATTCAACCCAATATCACAAATTGAGAATATTCAGAGACCATCGTGAAATGCAGGGAAATACAAATTCTCCATCATTGTGAGAACCAATAAGCGTCGAGAGTTGGGCTGAGCAAGGGATGCATAGCCACTATTAGAACCAGGGGCATGCTCGCCAGGAATAGGCATTGCTAAACATAATAGAAGGAAGAAAAAATTGCTAACCAAGAGTAAGGGCACATCTAAAGAAGGGTGCCACCACTACCCCATAACACCACCTCCAGCCATAAATGCAAAGAATCCCTCCTAGTAATGGTTAATTGTAATCAATAGCCAGTGAGATAGACAATCAAATGCGTACTTCCACCCAAGGCACGTTAAATTTCTCCTCGCGTGAAAATTTAATGTTATGTGTGAGTACATAGCAAGGAATGCTTAATAGGCTAGGTGGCCATTGATAGCTTTTGTACGCATTATGACTGCGACAAACTGCGAAAATTGACACCCTTCGTGGGGGTGTTTGATTTATTTTGATTAACAACATTATAAAACATCAATAATATCACTCTATAGTAGTTATTTGGTTGATTTTGATTAACAACATTAATTTATAGTAGTTAAAATGTAAGATTCATTTTACGATATAAAATTAAAATAATGAGTGAAAAAAGTATCTCATTATTCATAACATAATGAATATTTTATGAGATGCCATTCATATTCTATTTTTTCATATAAATAAAAAGTTGTATTCATAATGAAATGGTTGACGACAATTCATTAACTTCCACCATTTATCAGATCAACTATAAGTGAAATATCCATGGCAGTTTACAAATCTAGTATGAATCAATCATTAATATGCCTTATGTATGTTGAGCCACCATCATTAAATGGATACTTTGATCAAGCAAAATGAAATTAGGATATGAGGAGCAAGAGACATCAAAGGGGTTGTATCGAGAGAACATTGATAATCATCTTTATAATGTGGATGAAGGAGGAATGATCATTGTTGAATGGTTGAAAATCTACATTATAGGAGATAACTTTCCTCTAGGGTTACATATATGTATGGATTTGTAACATTCTCAAATTATTCAAATTAGGAGTCACAATGTAAGGCACATTCATGTAGCAATAGATTAAAGAAAAAACATTGTCCTTTATAATAAAAGAAAAACATTATTCTTTATAATACAAGAATTTCTTTGGACTTAAAGTATTAAAATCCAACAAATTTTCCATATGAGATGATGTTAGTTTTGATGCATGATATGTTTATGGGAAATAAATATGGATCAATAGTCACTATTAATTAGTGTTTTACTAAGGAAATTTTAGTGATTTTCACCTACTTGAGCATCATAAATCTAATGCCACGTGTATCCATTATTTTTGGATAGATGAAGTATCAAATAAAATTCAATAGTAAATCTTATATAGCTCATGGTGGGAAATACTTGTGACCCCAACACATGTCCAAAAGAAATTTCAAATATATTTAAGAAGGTATGTTGAAAAATAGAATCATGCCTCAATGATTTGCATGGTGAAATTTGAAAGCATTTGACTTGGCATTCAAAATATATTTCAGCACCTATTTTGGGGTATATCCTCAAACCTACTTTGTTATATGAACTAAACTACACCTTACATATCAAGAGAATTTCCACTCTAAGAAATGTTGCTTGAACAATATATTTTGGGAAGAATTTAAGAGTTGTGCATATAGGAACAATGAAAATGGATAAATCTACTAAATGTTGGCCTCCCTAACTCTTGAGGATACATAGGAGTTGTTTTAAAATCCACTTGTAGCATATTATTTTTTTAGCTAGCAAGTTATTCTTCAACCAGTGACTAGGTCATCTCAATCAAACATTAAAGGTGTTTTCTTCAGAAATTCACTTCCACCTCAGAAGAGGATAGGTTATATTATTTTTATTTTATTTTATTATTATACTTTTATGCACTCATATATAACACTTTTGTGGTTTGAATGAGGAACACCTTACGTCCAGTGATGAAAAATAACATAAGAAATCATCTAAATCATCTACATCCACTTTATAGGTAATTGATTTGACATTGGATGAAGTACATTCATCCTAGTATATGTTTGAGGGTACATATGTCAAGGTACCCAAAATTTGAAGAAGTAATTATAACTGTTAGTTGGACCACATCAGATATTACCATGAGTACCTCTTTTCAAGGAATTAACTAGTTGAAAGAAAAACCAAATGAAACCAAATAGCACTGAAGTGTAATTTTGAGGAAGTCATTGAGGATGGCAGTTAATAAACAAGTTTTTTGTATGGTCAAAAGATCACTCTTGAGTGAGTCATTCCACACTTAAACAAGAATGGTTTCGAAGCAACAAGTCCTTGCCAATAGAACAAGAGGTAGTGGACTTTCTTCCGTGATTAGTTATTATGGAATTGTGAATGAAATTTATTCTATGATTAGTGATTCTGGAACTACGAATGCACTAATTTCCAATGACGAATTGAATCAACAAGGGTTGTAAGTAAATGTTTGTTCGTAAGGCAATGGCCTTGGCCAACCCTCAAGCACTAATAACACAGAGTGTGGTGATGTGGAGAAGACAAGAGTTCACAAAACTCAAACTAGAGTCAAACCAGAGTCAAACGCTCCAAAGGAATTAGTCGAGTCCACCATTCCCACATTCAATGAGGAGATGGCTTATGCAGTGACAACAATTTCAATAGTTGTTATAAGACAAATGACCTCCTCATCAGCTCAAAGGAGAAGGTAACATGGAAGGAAGAAAATGACCCAGACAAAGGCCCATTTTTCCAAGGTAACGCATCCCCAGAAGCAGCTAGGTAGAGTTATAACGCACCCTAGCCATGCAAAGGAAGCATTAGTGCCTAGGGTAACACTCTGTCTTGCCCAAGGGGCAGCGTTATCTGTGTTTGAATGTGAAAAGAGAAATATCTCGCGGAAACTGACTGGCATTTATAGCTTTTCCTCAGAAAGAGTCAGTTCAAAAATAGAAACTCATGGCACAAACCTTTTATTAGACAATGCCAAACAAAATTGAATTCCTATGGAAGGAAAAAGCAAAGAAAATCTAGGACACATCTAGATATTTCCCAATTTGAACTGGCTAAAAAAGTTGGCAAGGTTTGTCCTCTCCATTTCCTATAAATTGGAGGTTTGGGCTCTTGTTCTAAGGTCAAAGGTTTGATTATATGTGGAGAAGAATTTCGTCGTTGAAGTGTGAGGCTTGAATATTGGTGAGGTTCATTGTGGAATCTTAGCCTTGAGCGTCATCACACTTCGAGATAGAGAAAGAGAGAGAGGATTGGAAGACTGAGGAGGGCTTGGTACAATTGACGGTTATAATCCTCCTTTTCATAAATTAATAGAACTGTATCTGTTTTGTCCATTCCATGCTTCAATGTCACATTTGTTGTTCATTTGTCTATGTAGCATGCTATGAATGGCTTAGATCTTCATAGTTTAAGTCAGTTATATACTAGCTTAATTGTTAGAAAGATATACTATTGTGAGGATTACACAGGTGCTTTGATTGGTTGCAGGATCTGGATTTGGATCCGGTGAGGAAGGACTTCTACCTTGCTGCTTGGTGCTCTCCATAGGATCTATTGTCCACAAGGAGGTAATCATTCCAAATCTCACTTTGTCAATTATATATTAGTATGAACATGTATGCAGTACCTTTTGGAACTTTACAACTAATCTTATAGTCTGCCTTGGGCACTGGAAAGCCTTGAGAGGGATATTCATTAACCACCACCCAAGCAAATTACCCTTTAGGAGAAATGGATACTCTGCTGGGGAGTTAACCCCAAGTTTCCAGATTGTTCCTATGACTTTACCTCTTTCCCTCTGCTCACATCCCCTTCTGATCAATTTATATGCTCAGTAACCATCTCAGTAGCTCATAAAGTCCAAAATAGACCCTGCATAGCCATTTGTACAACTTTACCTCGAGTAACGCTCCCTTTGATAGTGTTTCAGTGCGTTATAATGCTACTTATGCTCAGATAAAATGCGTTAGTCCCATCATTAATGCTCTGTAGCCTCTGCTTGCCACCGTTACCCAACCAAAATTTGTTGTTTACACCCCTGTTGTGTTTCCCTTTGGTTTTGGAGTTATTGGCTACTAGATTAGCTTCTTGTTTTGGATCCATGTGCTTGGTTACTAGCTAGCATTTTTAGTTATTGTTTAAAAATTTAATGTTAGTAGCATCTACTTTTTGAAGAAGATTTTTTTTTTTTTTTAGAGTTTTTTGAACATAGCTGAATTCATTCTGAAATTTTTGGTTAATTTTTTTTTAGAGAGGATAGATGGATGTTTGAATCTTTTAAGGTTGAATTGTGTTATTTGAATATTTGGTGCATATATGTTTGAAAGATCTCTCCCTGTAGAATTAAATCTTCATTGAATTGAATATTTAGAGCATGTTTCTGAATGGTTTTTTGAGTCAGAGTCTCATCACATTTCATACGTCCACTCCCCCTCCGCAAGACTAATAATCAAGCGATAATAAAATTAATGATATAAATTTTTCTGAGCTCACCCCAACAATAGTTCAGGCTAGGATCTTGGGGTAGGAGAAGTGAGAAAATCACCTAAGATCTCAGAACTTGAAACTAGATTCATTAAAAAGTGAAATCCTTCTGCACTCATACTGTTGGGACCACTCCACTACCATTTTATTTAAGCTCGAGACAACACGAGGGTGCATAAGAAGGTAGCCCACCTTCGAGTGCATTTAGTGGGCATGCTATATATTGGGGTTCCCTTTCGGGATTTTGAAACTAGATTAGGGATCTAGGCGTTCTGCCCCCATATAATGTGTTGTCTATGACCGTGGCCCCCCTGACAATGTTTGTGATTTGAGGTATCTTTAGTTGCCATAGTCGACACTGGGGCGAGCTGCCTTGGTACCTAAAACAAACGGACCTACTCTGTCTTCGGTCTTTGGGAGGGTACTTGTCTTCACGAGAGTGCTTACACCTATTGTTTGAGGTTCGGGCGAAGCTCTAGAGTAACCGTAACTGTATATTTGACCAACTCTCTCTATATGCTATTGTGATACTGGGTTTCATCTCCAACAAACGATAGTACTCAGACGGGGTCATACATGTTCTGGCTACTTGATTGATTGATTTTAGAAGTCCTTTTTTCTTTTTTAGGTGTATGGTTACTATCACTGAGACTTTATAATACATCACAATAATAAAAATTTGATAAAAGTAAAAAGGTCACTATGGCGTCCTTCGACCCTCCTCATCTTTCTAGAAGACAACAAGGTCTCCCTTTGTTGAAATCGGGGGAGGATTCGAGTCTTGGTGAGCTAGTGTCTTCTCCAGAAGAGTAATTTCCAGTGACGACCCCTGACTTCCATATAACTCCATATCATACGGAGTTTCCAAAGGATCCTTTTATGGAAGGAGTTGTACCTCCTTACAATCCTCCTCTCACTGACCCATCGGGGCCATTGTTAGTTCAGGTTACACCAGACCAAGTTATGTCTTCGGCTGCACCTACATCCATTTCAAAACCAACGCCCATGGTGTCAATGCTGTTGGTGACCAACTCTGGTCCACCACCATCTTCGTCGCCAGTTTTCAGTTCTACGCCAATGATTGGCAACCCCAGTAGCCACGCCATACCTAGTCCCAGAAATCTGCCGCTAGCGGGGCTACTTCAGTTCCTTTTAGCAACCCTTTCGGTTGGAACCCTTTGCCGAGTTAAAACTCCTTGGCTATCATGCCAGGGGGCGGTGTCACCAATACATATATGCTAGTGGGCACTTCGGTACCCCTACATTCATTGGGACAAACAAGACTGCCAATTGTTAACGCTGTTCCTTTGAGTGGTCAAACTCCCTGTGTAGGGTCTATGATGATGCTTTACTATGTGAATAGCAGTATGCCACTGGCTAACTCTATCATGTCCATATAGGCGAACCAAACCCAAAGTCAATTTGGGCAAGGGGGCAACTATTACACTAGGGGAAACCAATAGTTTCCCCCCCAGTACAACATACCCTACGGACAACAACCATACAACTCTACACCCCCACTCACTGGGAGATTTTATCAACAAAGTCCTACTTATCCCATTGGTAACACATTGATGAGTGGACCCTACGGTCCGAATGGTCAGCTAATACTTCCTTGGCTAGATTCGGGGGAAAACACACAATTTCCATTCTTGGCAGCTCTAGACATCCCCGACCTCTACAAATTGACCAATGACCCCGTCAACCACAACCCACTATGGCCTCTGGAATCACAAACAAGGAATTTGGAAGGACATTTGTCATCCTTCACAATCCCTTCCCTAATCCATAGTAGCAACAACAACAAATGGTTGCAAACCCACCACATCCCCTCGAAAGGGGAAACGATGGTACTCATCCTTCCGGTGAAGGGTCATCTACCATTTATGGCGTAGAAAGTGTTGAACTCCAAACCCGAGATAAAATCTATGGAAATACAGTCATTGAGGCTCAAGAACCTGGGACAAGTTCGAATCCACCGCAGCTCAACGATTTTCATATCGAAAGGCCTGCTGCTGACCCTGTGGTTCGTCCCCCCAAAGGGACACTTAGACGCACAACTCATAACACCTCTGCACGTGTTGCCCAAAACTACAAAATTGTAGAAGATTTGGTAGAAGCACCGTCAACCATGTCTGCACTTGAAGTATTGCAAACTTTCCCAATGGAAAGGAAAGCTATGCTATTGGCCATTGGTGGAATCGACCCCTAGGATTATACGCTAGCCATCTTCGACATGGAGAAATCCAAACCTCGCCTTTCACACTAGCATGCTTTCTAGGTACAAGTTTTGTGGAAAGGGAGACCAATCCATCGCACTGTTATAGATGAAGGTTCTTCGACCTACGTTATGTCAACTGTGTGCTGGCTCGCTTTGGGTTCTCCCACTTTTTCTTCGTCGTCGAATTCCCTTAAAGATTTTGATGGCCACACTTTCCTCCCAAAAGGCTACCTTGCTAGCTTTCCCATTTCACTTAGTGGGAAAACAATAACGGTGGACATAGAAGTCATAGATCCTCATATCGACTATAATCTATTGCTCGGTCGTAGTTGGTATTACGCTGTGACTGCCATTGTCTCTTTGGTTTTTCGACTCATCCTTTTTCCATTAGATGGGAAAATAGTTATAGTGGATCAATTATCCTTTTGCACCCCCGATTATTCCAAGTTACCAAGTAGCACTATACCCCTAGTAGGAGGCATTCCAGACTCGTACGTCAGCGTTGGTACTGGTCTTCTGAAGGCAACTTCCCTGATGGGTTGTTTTCCTCTCCTGCCGCCTAAGGTTCCATTGCAATGATATCTAACATTTCGGATGGCTCTATCGATCCATGGATCCTACCAACGACTTCAAAAATTGATTCCTACGGAGATCATATGCCACTATCACCGGCTGAGTTGGCTTATCAAGCCATCCAATTAGCATATGAACCCTCCACTGCTTTGGTTTCGACCAATGGTATCACCCTCTTACCCATCACATTTTCTTTTAAGGATCTCCTTAATGAATTCCTTCCTACGAACGAAGCTATTCGAGAGATCATGTCTCTAGAGGAGCGACCTTGGGGAGAGTTCCACCATCGTGCTTCGATGTTTGATTCGAACGCGATCATTACTCAAATACCATCTTTTGACCCACCTGATATTGTTCCCTCTGCTTACACGACTGTTCAAACTATTGATACAGAAGGGAACATGGGAAATCTTTCCAAGACTATGCTCATAGACATCTCGGTCAAAACATGTATCGTGGAAAACATTCAGATTGGAGCTGATTGCAATCCCGAGGAAATTGCACACTTCACATCCCTTTTCAAGGAATTTCGCGATGTTTTTTCTTGGTCTTACAATGAAATTTCCAGCATAGATCTGTCTATCATCGAGAATGAAATCAAGATTTATGAAAATTCCAAGCCTGTCTAGCAAAAGCTCTGACTTGTCCACCCTCGCAAAGCAGCAACCATTAAGACTGAAGTCGAAAAACTCTTACATGCTGGTTTCATTTATCTCGTTCCTTTGATGGAATGGGTTTCCAATCCGGTTCCCGTATATAAAAAACAAGGCACCATCCGAGTCTGTGTTGATTATCGTGATCTAAACGCTGCTTGTCCAAAATAAAAATTATCCTACTCCTTAATGATTATCCTATTTGTGATCAGATTCTCAATGATTTTTCCGAATGTGAATATTTTTCCATTATGGATGGCTTCTCGGGATATAACCAGATAGCGATTAAAAAATATGACCAACATAAAACAACCTACATTTGTCATTGGGGCACATTTGCGTATCGTAAACTCCCATTCAGTCTGAAGAATGAGGGAGCAACGTTTCAAAGGGCTATGGACTATGCATTTCATGATATTGGACACATTGTACAAGCTTACTTGGATGACCTTCCAGCTCACTCCAAGAAGTGAGCCCGTCACCTTGCGCATCTTAAATAAATATTCGCTCGGTGTAGGTTCTACAACATACGTCTGAATACGCATAAGTGCATATTTTTTTTTGAGTCTGGACGTCTTCTTGGCTTCATTGTTTCCAAGCACAAGATTAGGGTTGATACCGATAAGGTTAAGGCGATCATTGAATTACCTACGCCACAATCCATTCTGCAACTCCAATGTTTGCAAGGGAAGGAAAAATTCTTACGTCGTTTCATAGTAAACTATGTCGAGATGATGAAAGGCTTTATGCGCTTGCTTAATAAAGGGATATCATATATGTGGGATGATCAGGCTCAGCTGTCGTTTGATGCCTTGAAACGAGCTCTTGTTTCTGCCCCACTTCTTAGTGCCCCCAACTATTCATGAGATATTTATTTTTAGGGACTTTTTCTAGCTCATGAAAACCCTGATTTGCCTTCGTCGGGCTCGTTAAAGTAATACGAAAAAGAAATATGAGCCATTCTTTTCCATATTTTTCTATCTCGTTAAAATACCAAAAAAGTAACCGAGTTTTTCTCCATTGGACTCGTTAAAAATTCACGAAGAGCATCGAGTTTTTCTCCATTGGATTCATTACAAATTCATGAAGAGCATCGAGTTTTTCTTCGTCGGACTCGTTAAAATTTCACGAAGAATATTGAGTTTACTCCGTCTCCTCGTACTCATAATAAAACGAGGCATATGTCCATTGAACATAGGTTTATCACTTTATCCGGATTCAATGGACTAACTTACAGAAAATGAACTGTGTCGGGCTTACTATTCTCCCTTCATCGTGCCCGGTTATCAAACATGACAAAGGTACCCCCTTGAGTTGTCTTTTATGATGTTTTTTAGACTCTCTAAATATGAAAAGATCACTGAGTTTACCTGTCTAGACTCTCTAAAATTAATCAGACAGGGAAAAATTTGGTCAAAGTCTATACTTCTTCTATTATATTCTAAAGGGCGATTTGACAGCACAAAATCTTGAACATGGCACTTCCCAGAAAACTCACTCGTAATTAGCCGAACCCTACCATCTATGAGTTTATCCTTTGTATGCCAATGCCCCTGCATTGGTGAATCATGACACTCTTTGGTGTTCATTAAGCCTAATCTGCCTGGTACCTTGTTACTATGCCTTCTATTGTTCAAGAGGATCCAACTATCTATTGCTCCCTGAATCAGCCAAGCCATCATATACCCAAAATTATTTGTCGTCAATTACTCCCATTTTCTCTTGACTATCTCCAAAACAAAATAATCTTTTCCCATTTCGTGTCGACTAATGTAGGACACCTCAGTGCCTACCTTTCGACATATATCTTCCTATCGACTTCAACATATTATCTAGGAAGTTGATCCAGAAACACATTAGTACCCGGGTACTTGCAGACATCAGGGGCAGGTCACCTTGTGTTTGGTTGGGGGTTCCATTATTGCTCCCGATCGAATGATTTTATGAGTGTTCAACATCAACTCCTTTTATTCACAGTCGCTAGATTGTACTGTGCATCTTAGGGACCATCATCCTTATCGGTGGCCACGCTCGCGTCTGTTAACAATTTTTTTTTATTGACTGGTAATTGACAATTTCCTGCATGTTCGAGTACAAATCCTTCATTCACATGTGTGGAAATATGCAGTTTAGTGAGGCGACTACCAATACCTTAGGTTGAGGCTTACATCATTTCAGCTGTGTTTCCTCTCCCAAGCTGCAATATTGTTTCCAGAGACAACTTATTGGTTTGATCCTGTCATGACAAAAGCTTCCACATTGTGCTTATCAGTGGAAACACTAGTCATGTCTCTATTTTAGAGAAATAATTTTGATATAGCTACTGAGCATGGGAATGCCCGACTCAAGATAGATACTATATTTCTAGCATATGTTGTTGTTTCAGGTTTTCCTCAGTCCTCCAACTCCTCTCGTTCTGTTACATTTATTATAAAGTATTTCGGCCATCGTCTTTGCCTCTGACCTCACACTTTAGGGGCATATGTTATGGGACAAATGACCTCCTCATCAGCTTAGAGGAGAAGGTAACATGGAAGGAAGAAAATGACCTAGACAAAAGCCCATTTTTCCAAGGTAATGCACTCCCAGAAGAAGCTAGGCAGAGTTATAACGCACCCTAGCCATGCAAAGGAAGCATTAGTGCCTAGGGTAATGCTATGTCTTGCCCAAGGGGCAACATTATCCGTGTTTGAATGTGAAATGAGAAATATCTCGTGGAAACTGATTGGCATTTCCAGCTTTTCCTCAGAAAGAATTAGTTCAAAAATAGAAACTCATGGAACAAACATTTTATTAGACATTGCCAAACAAAATTGAACTCCTATGGAAGGAAAAAGCAAAGAAAATCTAGGACACATTTAGATATTTCCCGATTTGAACTGGTTGAAAGAGTTGGCAAGGTTTGTCCTCTCCATTTCCTATAAATTGGAGGTTTGGGATCTTGTTCTAAGGTCGAAGGTTTGATTATATGTGGAGCGAAATTTCATTGTTGAAGTGTGTGGCTTGAATATTTGCGAGGTTCATTGAGGACTCTTAGCCTTGAGCATCATCGCACTCAGAGGTAGAGAAAGAGAGAGAGAGGAGTTTGAAGACTGAGGAGGGATTGGTACAACTGACGGTTGTAATCCTCCTTTTCATAAATTAACAGAACTGTATTTGTTTTGTCCATTCGATGCTTCAATGTCACATTTGTTGTTCATTTTTCTATGTACCATGATATGAATGGATTAGATTTGCATAGTTTAATGTTAGTTATATACTTGTTTAATCGTTAGAAAGCTATATTGTTGTGAGGATTACATGGGTGCTTGATTGGTTGCAGGATCTAGATTTGGAGCTGGTGAGGAAGGACTTCTACCTTGCCGCTTAGAGCTCTCCATAGGATCTGCTATCCACAAGGAGGTAATCATTCAAAATCTCGCTTTTTCAATTATATATCAGTATGACCATGTATGCAGTACCTTTGGAACTTTACAACTAATATTACAATCTGCCTCGAGAATCGGAAAGCCCTGAGAGGGATATTCATTAACCACCACCCAAGCACATTACCCTTTAGCAATAGTTGCACCTGCTTGTCTTGAAAGAACAAAATTTTTGTTTCTCTCTACATCTTCTTCTTCCCACATCTCAGGCATGGCTTCTCTAATGTTGTGAATAATTTCAAGGGCAAAATATGCTCCATTTGTTTGAACCGAAGTTCCCACCTGATGATGACGGTTAAATCCATTATTAAATTAAAATGAGATTGGATCAATTAAACTAGTTTACAAAATCCTCATATCCCATTTAGAAATATATTGTCTTACCAATACAGTATTCAGGCCTACACGCTTTCCTGCCGCTATATTTCGGTGGTTGTCATCAAAGAAAATTTGCAGGGAAACACAATAAATTTAATATCAACTCTTGCAATAGACACTTTTGAAATGACCTGCGTAAGGTAAAGAAAAATGGATGTTGTATGGTCTGCCACAAGCCAGGAATGGTTTAAGTATGTGATGTGTAATTTCAGGTTTTCAAACTGTTTTGAGACTAGATTATGATTGAGTACAACAGTCCCTTTGTAGCTCCTATCTGCTGAAAAGGGGATATTTGGGAATATAATTATAATTCAGAATTATGTGGGATGTGATCAGACTAAAAAGCATCTCTTTCTTGTTGGAACAACTCTGGCACACACCTTAAGATTTATGTTTTGGGACTAAATTACTGTTGAACACAAAATTCTCTTTGTAGATCCTCTTTGTTGAAAGGGGATTGTGTTTAGAGACATGTGGGTAATTGGGCAGTATGTGGGACATGATCAGAGTAACATGCATCTATTTCTCGTCAAAATACCACTGCAACACAAATTAAAAAAAAAAAGTCATTCACCCCAGGGAAAGTTTTTACATTTAAATGAGAATTGACTCTCCAGATTTTAGCCGGGATGGCTAGTTTCAGAAAATGTATAGATACCCCTTGGCCCTCACACTGGGGTCAAAGAAAAAATGCTAGCTATCCTTGTTTGTGTACCAAGGGGGATTTGGTATAGACATTCTGCGGTACCTGGATGAGTCAATATTAATGTATACCTATACTGATTTCTAATGTATTATATAATTCATTTCCCTGAAAAAATGGCCAACTAAAACAAAAATGGCCATAAAAATATTTATTCCCATACCATTCTTTGTGGATCAACGTTTGTAAGGCGAAGAGCCAATTCCATGGCCTCTTTTGAGGGCTTAAAAATTATGGGTGTCTTCTAGAATGTAGAGTTATCAGTGGGCATATCCAATTAATTATTGCTTTCAGTAATTTATGGAGGAGCATTAAGTGTCTCAAATCATATTATTCCTTCAAAGAAATCATGCAACCCCAACATGTTAAGGACCTTTGTGGCATGAAATTTGTCACTGTTTGTAAAAATCTATTTTACATAACAAAGATACAAAAGGTTGATAAATATGCTTATAAATTCCCAAAGAAACCTAGGACTTCACCATCTGCTATCATCATATAAAGAATTTGAAGGGATCCATATGATCTTACAATTTTCCACTGAGGCATGCTTAATAATAGGTTCTTTAGCACATGATCTGGTTTAAGATTCTCATGTGGAAATCTTCCATGAACAAAAATGTATAAGAAATATATGTTTCCAGTGAGTGAAGCCAGATAGCGTTTTTGGCCAAAAGCAATCAATGGTATTCCAAACAGTGCAAACAATGAAAGTCAAATCAATGGCCTTTTATTTCATTTTGTTGAAAGTAAAAACATTAGTTAGCGGTAGATTCACCAACCAGAAGACATAATATTTCTTAGATACCCGTGGTAATTGTCATAGTCGAATTCATAACCCATTGTCTGGGTAGATCAAAGATAATTGTTAATAATAAGCAATGAATTCATGAACATGAAAGCTCGGTAGGAACATAAAAGTCATAATTCTATAATTTCCATATTTTATAAATTAATGAGTAGTAATTTTTAAATAAAGACAATTTCAATTTTTAACACCATAAATTTGTATTCATACATCATCCTCAATGGGCCGAGAAGAGAGATCCTTGAGGCTTAAACACTGCAGACGAGAAACAGGGTTCCGGTCTCATAATTTTGCAAAGGGTCTTTTGGCATGGCAGTGACTAGAGGATCAATTTCCTTGGTTGAATCATGAAAATCGATGGAGTAATTATGTTCTCAGATGTTCTGCAGTCATTTCAAGAAGCAGGGTTTGATTGAAAGCAGATCATAACTCCACCCTTAAGCTACTTTCCAAACTATTACAGTTAGCAGGGTTGAAGAATTTCTTCAGCAATCAGTTATAGAAGGCTCCCAATGCTAAAGGTCAGTCATTTTAACCCTAAAAGTTGAAACACAATGGTGAATCACATGAAACAATATATATTAAATACTTACCTTGAGTCTAGCCATGGTTGTTCCATAATTCTGATATAGATCTCTGCACAATTCTATGACTCTACTATTTTCAACTCCCAGTTTTTTATTCACATAATCTGTTATACATCAACCAGGCCACACACACGATTCAAACCCAAAAAGTTACCTCAATGCCTAAGGAGAAGTCTTAATTACATCTTCAACCCTAGTAGGGGCGGGATGATCCAACTCTCAGTGTGTGCAACAATTCTTTGAATCTAGACAACACATTTGGTGTATTGAATATGAACACTAAGCGTTTTTCCATTCGGGTCTGCTCATCTTCAAGTTGCAAAATTGGAGATGCATATAACGAGCTCATATAAATTCCAAGGAATTAAACAAAAACACTCTAAATATGCAACTCCAAGCTTTCTAGGGTGCATTTTAGACCCTGGTATAGACTAAAATCTAAACATTAATATTTTCAGAAAAAAACACTAAAATTACATCATTTTTGAGGGGCAGTTTAACTACAAGATTACCTCTGATGTTGTTGGTGCATGTTGCAGTGAGTCCTGAACTTAAGGGATATAATGTGTCATCCATATATGAAACAATAGATCAGAATTAGAAGCAAATAGATACAGCTTAAGTTCGATACCCATTGAAAAAGGAAAACATTAAAAACATAGAAAGAAGTGTGATGCTCCCCAAATAGAAGGCAGTCATATCGAGGCCCATGTTATGTCACGCATCTATTCTCATCTAACACCATTATCGATCACTCTGAAATACATATAACAAACAATTATCATTCGGATTCACTGGATAATATGCATATCAAAGGCTTCAAACAAGAAAATTTAGCAAAATAGCCTTCTAATTTTTAAACTACAATAACCTGACTACTACAAAAGAAGATTGCCCGCAAAGAATAACATATATGTTGAACTTGGTAAGAAGTAGATACCTAGGTGAATGTAATAGGGAAGGGGCAATGTATGTTCAAAGAAATGGGAAGAAGCAGAGACTTGAGTGAATGTAATAGGGAAGGGGGCAATGTATGTTGAAATAAATGGATACTCCGAAAAAAATAAAGACAAAACGGGAAAAACAAGTTGGAATGGGAGGGGGAATTGAACGAAGACATTGCGTGGGCTTAAATAGATCTCTGAACGCCTCAGATGAATTGCTCTGAAACTTCCGTATTGTTTTCACATGCGTTTTCACTTTCTTAGCGTGCAATTTCTTTAGACTCCCTCCAGATTTATCAGATGAAAAAACAAAAAAATGTTTAGAAAATGGCAAAGTATACTGAACATGTTTTAGATTTTTTTTGGAAATTTTTTCGAAATTGGATATAAAAAATTTCGAGTTATATTCTCTGAGATTTTGGATTCGTGATTTCTATTTATCTCCTTAATAAGCAACAGATTCTGGTATAGAATATTATGTACCTAACCAAGGATTTATGGAAGGTTTGCAAGACCTTAGCATCGATTTGGTTTCCATTCCTAGGAATAGAATATCCATCCCCGCCTATTTGTAAATGCAACAAGATAAATTGTTAACCTACATAGTGAAATTATTGGTTGTATATCAAAAAAATGTCTGTTCTTGCATAAATTAATTAATAACTTACAACAAAAGTTTAGAAAAAAAAACATAACAACATCACCATCATGGTATGTAACATCATGATGAGGATCACCATTTGACAATGCAAAGTTAAGCCTCTCAAGGAACTGTTTTGGTGAAAGACCTTTATTCTTTTTATTAGCACACATAAATGTACCAAGCCTTTTAATTTCTTTTGCCTCAAAGCATCTAGTCAGATCAACTAATCTGTTGGGCCCTATTAGCGTCCGTGTTTTCCATCCATTGTTACCCTTGGCGATCCATTATAACCTGTGAAATTAACATGATCTGAGAATACAAAAAAGGCCATTTGTGTCATTAACAGAGTAAGATGCTGGGGAAAGGTAAACCATTTGTTGTGGTACAAACTTTTGTTTATGGTATATGCAGTCATGACTATCCGAGATAAAAAAAATGTTTCGATGATGTTTTTTACATTGAGGACCTTCAAAAAATTGTGAGGAAACAAAAATTATAAATACACGCACAACAGAGTGCCTTGCAAAAAAAATGATAGTGATACAAAAGTTATAAATACATGCAAAACATAGTGCCTTCCAATAAAAGTGACAGTGCGACCATACGTTATTAGTTCCACAATACCTCCAAATGAAATTGAAATGGCTACCGACCCTTTCAGTTACACCATTACATACTGCTACCCACCCTTTTAGCCGCACCATTACATACTTCTACCCACCCTTTCAGCTCCAACATTACATACTGCAAAACTCCTGCATTACCATGAACTGACCTTTGTTCAACTTCGAAATTTTTTCATGTAGACACCTACCATGTATGCAAACTTAGATACTGTTATGGTCAAATTAAAAAAATAAAAAAAGTCAAATTTAAAAAATAAAAAATAAATAACTGAACGTTTGGTTGGATACATGGACTTTATGCAATCCACGTGCCCCCACGTCCACACCATTCCTTTAGATTTCACTGGCATCAAGCTCCCCCAAGACTCTTGTCTTAAGAGGTGCCATTTTTCTTTGAGGAACTTCCATTTATTTGAGGAAGAGGTTGAAGAGACTAACTTAGAACCATGAGAGAGGAAATTCGTTTGGGTAGTCCAGGACAGCGAAGATGCTTTGAAATCGGGGAAATTCAAGAAGCGTAGGTTTCTCCAGCTAGAGAGAGGAAAGTAGTCGAGATGAGGACCCGATGGGAGCCTGCTAATAGACTATTCTAGCTGGCTGGAGACTATTTTGACAGGTTGGAGATATCATATGTTCGTTACCCTCCGACCTGCCTGTGTGAGCTGCCTTTTCCTGGCCTTACTTTCACATTCCACACTCTCACATCGCCTGTAGGGTATGGGTAACCAACACATCCAAGCCGCAGCTCATATCGTGCATGGGAGGAAAAAACATCATTGGTCGAGGTACACAAGGCACTCGAGGTCCTGTATTGTAGCTAATTCATGAACCCTTGATTGCGTTACTGCCCTCTTCGGAAGCCTAATCCAAATCTGACTGCGGGTACATGTAATGCTACAGGACATGTTAATAAATAAAGATATTGGTCGGAAATGTTAATAAATAAAAATATTGGTCTTAACTCTCTTAAGGAAAATATATAAAACTTACAATAGCTTGAATTTCTGTGGGGTGACAGAGCGAGCAAACTTTGAGTGAGGAAGCATTACAACAATCGGCTACTGTAGCATCAGAAAGGGAAAGAGCGCTGGTTTCCTGGTCATTTTCTTCGCAGTATTCATCTAACCTTTTGCAGTCTTCATTTAACTTTCATCAACATCTTTGCTAGCCATATTGAGCCATCTTTGTAAACCAGGGCCAATAATCTAAAGAAACATTATTGCATCCAAAGAACTTATAGAAAGAAATATAATTTCATTTTAATAACAAAATACCAAGCGACATGTTACATTGGATTTGCACATATAGTAAAGAAAATATCTCATTTCTTGATATTAGTAATTAAATATGGAAAATACGTTAGTGCGATGAGCTCCAACCTATGTTCTTAGACATTGGTATCTTGAAAGGCATTTTGATGGAAAAAATCATAACAAAAAACCATATAAAAATCAAAGACATGTGTGACTAAACTGTATCTTAAAATAAAAATACCTGATAGTTGGTGCTCATTCTCTCCACGGAAGAACAAGTTCTTCACGTCTTTTTTCACCTAAAATTGGGGTTCTAAATGAATCACTGAAGTGAATTTCAGATGTGAATCGATATCGGAAATCCGATTAGTGATCTCTTTGCTCTTTTTATAACGACAAATAATGTTCCACCATGGTACACACTCTCTTTTATTTAATTTTTCTTTGTCAAAATATATTTTATTTGATTTTTATTTCTTAATAAGCTTAGACATATTATTAATCCATTCATTTATAACCTCATCTATGTTGAAAGTGTCGAGTCGTGTGCCTTTTATTTTCCAGATCTCATCAAAGATAGGCTTGATGCTCGTTACCAGATCTGTAATCGACGCCACATATTGGTTGAAGAAAAATACCATCTTCATGTGATGAAGAATTTCGTTGATTACCAAGAATTTTCCCACTTTACTGAGGCTACCATGGACAATCACTGACCAATATACAAACATACAAGGAACAATGAAAGTCATGTTCTCCAACATCCAAAATGTGAGCTCCAATTGAATCAAAGGAACCAATTTCATATGCTTGTCCAGTTCTGAAACCTTTTGCTTGATCTGGTTGCTTATTTGATAACGATAAATAACATCAATTCTCAGTATATTTTTCTCCATTGCATACGCCTCTATGTGAAGCTCCTACAACTTAAAGACCCAATTCTTAAGAGGCGATTTAGTGAAAATTATTTTCTCATTGTTCGATTTTTTCGAACCGAGTCATGAGAGTCTTGAGGAATTTTATCTTAGCTTGCAGAGATTCCATTTTTTCCTTGCAGTTAATCACAAAGTCGATGTGAGGAAGAATTTCATCCATTGACATGTTGATGATCATGCCCATAACGATACTGGTAATTACATAGCCTAAATGGAGATCAACCATGATTTCCTTGGTAACGCCTCTCCTCTTTAGAATAGTAATAGGGGCAACAATCCAACAATACCAACGAAATACAAAATCCCATCAGAGAGGTAACATAAAATTAGTTACAATAGAATTCCATTAAAACCATAAGTTCGTGGATATTAATGCCTATACTAAATATAATTGCATTTCAATAACTTAAATTTTTTGTTTACTTGCTGTATATAATTTGTTGTTTAGCTGTTGTATATAATTTCATTTGAATAACTTAAATTTGTTGTTTACCTACTGTATTTTTCTCCATAATGGTAGGAAAAAGGATCTTGAGTGAATAGAGCAGATGAGTGAACAACAAAGTAGACCTTATTGAATTCTCTTATAAGATTATTTTTTAATGAACTAGCAGCATACGGTATTAATGGAGTGAAGGAAGGATTCCAAATAGTGGGAGTTAGATGGTCGTGTGGTCAACGTGAAATTGCTATGCCTTCACATAGGTTTGACGAGACTGCTCTGGGATCTTCATATTTCTGTCCAACCATGTCTTAAGGTGTATAGACTGTATGGTGACACCTCAATAAAGGCACAGAGTGGGTATTTTGGTCTGACTCCTACTTGCAGGTGTTGTGGCGTATTGAAGAAGAAAGGTTGGTACGATCATTCGAGAGTGAATGCATAGCAGCTTGCCTCACGAGCAGAAGCAAGATTTTATCGTCTGTCATCACTTTCCTTTTGGGCCGATAATACAAGTAAAGCAAACATTGTAAGGGCCCTCCTGTTCCCTAACACCTCCACTGAAACATGCAACAACATGCATCCACCACAAGCTGGTTTACCTCGAAACTCAAACCCACCACTTTTAATTCCAGCCGCTTTAAAGACTTTAGCTTTGGCATAAAAACAACCCATAACATTTCATAGCATTAATAACTTCAAATTAATGCTAGCATTCGTTTAGGACTTTGAAATATGAAGGGAACTGTTAGAAAATAATATATAGTCTAGTCTCTTTGCCTCGGGAAGAGGCTAATAAGATGTGATATCAACTGTAAAAGGAGTTAGCAAGCACACCGCAATAAAATCAATTGAAATCAATTAAAAAAGCAGGGACTAAAAAATCCAAGTAATGTTAAAGAACACCATTCCAATTACTATAGTCCTGATCCAGGAGGATCTTGCATCAGTTCAGTCTTTAGTTCTTCAGTTTCTCCAGTTTTTCTGATGAGAGCCCTTTAGTTATGGGTAAATTTCATGTGGTGGAAAAATGTAATTATATGACGAAAGTGGTGTTAAAAATTATGTGGTAAACCTATGCTAAGGTGGTGTAATGTTGAAAGACTATGGTCCTAACCTAAATTCTTAAACCTGTAGTGTAGACCTAGCACAAAACCAATCCTAAGTCCTAGTGCAAATGGTGTAATGAGCCAAAAATATGTTTCAAACTATGTAATGGTTATAAGCTATGTTTAAACCATATTTTAATCAGTCAAACTGCAGTGGAGAAGTTAACCGTTGTACAGAAGGAGTGAGATGTGAACACAACTGAATGTTACCATAATCAGTTAACCGTCGGAGTTGACCACAACAGAGAGATTAACCGTTGGGCAGAGTTGAAATGTGAGAAGTCAGATAGACAACGGATAAAAAACAATTATAAAGGTGCAATTTGGAAGACCAAAGAGTTAGCCAATGGGTTTAAAACATTTTTCACATGCAGAATAGTTATACCATTGCAGAACCGTCGAGACTTAACCACCAGGTGGCAACCAGTGGTTAGACCGCAACCCGGTCACATGTCAAACAATTCAACCTCCGTTGATAGCACCTGACTTCCAAGTATATTTTTAGTACAAGGTTTATATTTGGGTTTTATGCACTATGTTTAATTTATCACCATGAACCTAATCCCTAAGGTGTTACCCTTGTATTGCACCGAGAGCTCATGCTCGTTCAATGTAAAACTAATTTTCCATATTTGGCCCAAAGGAGTTCAAGATGAACCTTGGCCTATAATTATATAAACTTAACCATTGCTCATGATGAGAGGAGGAGTGATTTTGAAGGCTTGAAGTCAATATTTTGTAAGAGAGAGGTAGTTATTCTTTCAGATGTAACTTGGTTGTTCGAAGGTGGAATTGGGAACCGAGACAAGCATTGGAAAGATATGGGAGAGATATTTATGTTGAAAGAAACTAGAGGTGCCCGCGAGCATGTTCAATCTGGTTTATTTCTTTGTAAATAATTCCTTGGATCAATCCTTAATAAAACTGACATCCATATTGAAAGCAAACCCGGAGACGTAGTCCACCAGGGACAAACTCTGTAATCAATGTTTTTTGTCTTCTATCTTTGATATTTACTGCAAATTCATGTTTAATTGTGCTTCTTAAGTTCTGGATTAAGTCGTAAAATTAATTGCTTTCCTTCAGTCTTCCACACTAAGCGATCAAGTTAAAAATCGATTCATTGTTGGTATATATTCAATTCTACTTTAGTATTATTTCAGATCATATATTTTGGTATTAGAGCAAGTTGCGTTTTGTAGGATTTTTGCTAGTGAATGTTAACCAGGTCCAGGTTGCTACGTGGAGAAGTAAAAACGCTCGAGTTGGAAATCAGAAATTTTCTCAACAATCGACAATGGGAGGATTCAATGCAAGTGAAACTTCTGAAGTGAAGGTCATGGGAGATGAATAGATTGAGAAAATGTTTTTGAACATGCAACAGATTTTGGGAGAACTCTATGAAGATAAGAAGGTGAGAGATGCAACTCTTCTTCAAAGGCAATGAAGAAGGAAAAGGGGAAAGGAAAAGCTGATAAACCTCCTTCTCCTCCATCATCTTCATCATCATCATCATCTTCTTCTTCTAGTATAGATTTTGAAACAAAAAAGAAACCTAAAAAATCATCTCTTTTGAAACTTGATGTAAAATTTGAACTACCTATTTATGATGGTGGAATGAATCCTGAAAATCTAGATAACTGGATTAAACAATTAGAAGTGTATTGTAGAATTCAGAACATTTCTAATGAAAGAAAAAATATTCAGTTAGCTACACTTAGAATGGGGGGAACAACTTAATCTGGTGGGAAAGTAAAACTCAAGTAGATTTAAAGCAGAAAGGTAAATTCATCTCTTCATGGTCTAAGTTTTTAGAAGCTCTCATAAAACAATTCTATCCTTTAGGATACATGCATCAAGCTGTTATTGATTGTTAGCATTTGAGGCAAGGTAAAGGGCAAAATGTTCAGGAGTTTACTCAGGAGTTCAGGAAGAAATATTTGGCACTTTATATTCCATTGGATACATGTGAAATTTTATTAAAGTACATTGGCAATTTACATTCATATTTACAACATACGTTATTGATTTTTAATCCTAACGACTTTGACGAAGTGTGTGTTCAAGCCATACATATTGAATTAGGTGGCATATCGTTCAAGTTTTCATAGTTTTCATCCAAATAGTTGGAAATCAAGGATTCCAAACAAAAAAAGAGGAAGAGTTGTTCGAAGGGAAATAAAACAACGATAACTCAGAAGGAAAGTGAAATACTACTTATTCTCACTGTTAGAGAATCAGACATGATGAAGGAAGATGTTGGAAACTTCACCCGGAACTTAGACCAAAGAAGTTCCAGAAAAATAAAGGTGAAAAGAAGGCTAATACAACAATCAAACAAGCTTTGGGCTCCGATTTAGGTGATGAAGGAAAATAACTGCAATGGTTTCAACAGGTAAAATTTCTGACGCTAGTTCAAGTTCTAGTACTTTTGCATCTTCTTCAAACATAAATCATCTAGATGAAGATAAAAGAGTTGAATTGTTTCACATAAGGTTAAATTTTAAGCACACAAAAATAGATACATTATTTGACAGTGGATCACAGACAAATTTAATATCTGAAGAATTAGTTAAGAAATTGGGTTTGGAGACACAAAATCATGCAAGACTATACCCATTAGGTTGGCTAAAATAGACTCATATTAATGTCACAAATCAGTGTCATTTAAAATTTTCCATCACAGCTAATTGCATTGATGAAGTGGATTTAGATGTGATTCCATTAGACATATGTGGAGTAGTGCTAAGAAGTCCTTATCTCTATGATTGTGATGCTTTGTTTCATAGGAAAGAGCATAAATATCACCTTAAGAAATATGGGATTGAATACATTGTTATGGCACATAAAATCAAAGCACACTAGGATTTAGTTACTGCTAATCGGATGAAGAGACTAATAAGTTCAAGTAAGATATATGTGTTGGGGCAAAGTGATTTCCTACCATTTAATTTGTCAACACGAGGGTTTCGCAAACTTGTGAAGCATGTGTGCACTGTATGTGCTAGAATTTGTCTTTCAGTTTAGATCAATCTAACTACAAAATAATGAAAACCAAATAATCTAATCTGTGAAATCAAATAATGAAAATGAAATTTAACTAACCTATGAAATTAAGTAACGAAAATAAATAAAGCAAATTCAAAAGAAAATATAGCGTGCACAATCACACTTTCAGGAATTGAAATTTTAATTTAAGAAAGCATTTCAAAGCATGTAAAGAAAAACTCAATTACCGTATAGGTTAAACACTCAAGCATCCAATTTGGAAGTATGGCAGAGTCACCTTCTTGGTATGATTTACAAGCATCCAATTATACATTTAACTTAGGATCTTAATCTAGGAAATAAATTTAAAAGCATGTAAAGGAATACTCAATTATTGCATAGTTTAAACACTCGAGCACCCAATTTGGAAGTATGACAAGTCACCTTATTGGCCTGATCTTTAGGAGCATTCAATTATACACATAACTGAGGATAAAATCTAGGAAAGCAGTATAAAGACATGTAAAGGAAAACTCAATTATTGCATAGGTTAAATACTCAAGCATGCAATTTGGAAGTATGACAGAGTCACCCTCTTGACATGAAATTTAGGAGCATTCAATTATACACAATTGTGGATCTAATCTAAGAAAACAATGTAAAAACATGTAAAAAAACTAAAAAACTTTGAGCTCTAATGTCTCAAACATAATCCAATTGGAAAATAGAAGAATCTACTTTCATGAGATGTTATAGGAAAGCAAAGATTACATAGTCATTCTAAAACTAATATTAATAAAACAAATAAATCTTAATATATGAAAGCAAATAAATCTCACACATTGTAGATGGACGATCCAAAATTATGAGAGATGGTAAATTGAGATGCTCCATATGTAAGCAAAACCAAGTCAAAGTGAAGGAACACACATAATTAAGGTGCCACAATCTAATTCTTTATTCAAAGCTTGAGCAGAACTCCAATTTTATGTTGAAAAATCAGACACCATTAACACACATAAAAACACACAGATTTATACCCAAACACAGTCATGGCGGAAAAGGCTTCAGCCTCACGACTTCCTCACATATTTTCTCATTATTAAAAGAATGTAATAATACAATTAAATAGATGAGGAGACTGTGTCTGAAGATAGTGCGTTCTATCTTGGACACTTTGGTTGAGACAATTTCTCAACCATACACACACCAATATAGGAGCTACCTAAACGAACTCCTAACTTAGAGGAACAACCCAATATAGAGAGTTAGGCATAAATTCCTAACTTTTAATATTTAATTTATTTATTTTGGATTTATAATTGTTTTATGAGAGAGGATAACATTACCCCCTTCAATGATAAATCCAAAACAAGAACGAGGAACCATGTTCCAAGTTCTCATGTTGATTCGAAAAAACATTGCCTGAAAAACTGCCAAAGCTAGATGCTGAAAAAACTGCAATCTGAAGAGACCATGAGTCAGCTGCATGTCTGATTCATCTATGAATTTCACTTGACAACTCCATCACGTGCCAAGTTGCAAAAGGATCCATCTGTCATTTGCGTGAAATCAACATCCTTTGTGCACTGACAAAATTTGTTGAATGCCCACTGGCTGATGATGTCAAAAACAACTCACTGTTGCTTTTGCTGTGTTGAAAATTGCTCACTACTTCTTTGATGTCAACTTCCCATTGGTGAATTTGTTGATGCCCACTAGCTGCTGAAGATGCCCATTGGATGCTTTTGTTGGTTTTGTCGAGGCTTTCAATCTGACAACTACCGTCAATTTCATTGACATTTTCCCCCCTTTGTTAGCTGAAAGGAGAGACAATTCTCTACAAAATATTCTTGAACTCCCCCCCTTCAGGTGTAGGAGTGTTGCACTGGTTTACTCCCCCATTCAAGTGCATGAGAGTACCATCTTCTTTTCACTGTCGGTTGCACTAGGTGTGATTGTATTTGGTTGTATAACTGATACAATCTTTTGACCGTGGAAGACCATTCCCAAGGATCAATCCATTCCTAATTTATCTTCAATCTAGCTGATTGTTATTGGTTGCAACATTTCTCAAATGAATGATTTGGCTTGCCACAACGACAACAAGGATCGAGATCAAAACACTGATCTTCTATATGACCAGTTCTATGACAATGAGGCCATTTCGGTTTGACTACAACTTCTGGTTGCGTGTATTTTTGTTTGTCTGCAACTTTCTTAGAACGTGCTGAGGTGATCTGTTCAAGAAATCCCACACTGACGAACTTAATGGGCTTTGAATAATCTGGGATATGCAAGTTGGCGTCATCTTTGACATATCCTATGCTTTGTCGATTTCTGTTACTTTGGATTTATTCCCATGGCTTGATGATTGGCTTGGAAGAAAGTTGAACTTGAACAACTTCTACACTTAAAGTTGTTTGGATGAAGGACTTATCATATTTATGTGTATGATTTAAAGACTCAGAAGTGTCACTCTTTTCTTGCAAATCATTTCTTTGTAGTTGCGACTCCAGTTGAAGAAAATCAATGGTTTCATTTGTCTGTTGTAGATGCAGTGAAAGATAAACAAGAGTTTCTTTGCTGATTTGCACCATGTCTTCAGCACTTGAGAGGATCAAATTATGAAGAATTTGTAACAACTGGATGTGTTGCACCATGTGAACTCACTCACTTGAATTCAGGTTCGTTTGTCTTGAATTGTCTTACTTGATTTGAAATTTGTTGGATTGAATGCACTCGCTTGATGCTAATGACACACTCACTTGCTTTGTTTCTTGAATATCACACTGGCTTGAATTGGCTCACTTCATTGAGTCTATCGCGCTCGCTTGCTTTAGAATTTTCTTGATCTCTTGCTTGGTGAAACTTGTTTCTCTTGCTTCAAGTTCACTGGAACTCACACTCACTCGCTGTATATTTCAACTTTCTTGATTGTTATTTGAATATGAAATTTACTTGTGTTAGAGTTGAATGTGCTTGATTGCTTTGATTTTCGCTGTAATGAAATTCACGCTGGCTTGCTTGATGTTATGAAATTTGTACTGACTAGATGGAACTTGCTTGAATGAATATTCACACTCACTTGCAGGAGATGTGAACTTGTTATTTGTTTGCTTTAGAGTTAAAAATTGTGCACTCACTTGATTGTGCTTTAAAGGAAGGGTGTTGAACACTGTAAAAAATGCACCCAAAAATGTTTAATGATGTTAACGACTCACTACAATTAATTCACTTAGACTTAATTTGACTCAATTCAAAACTTGGTTTTCAGTTTCAACCGAGAACGCACCCTTACAATTTAATGCAATTTGAATTTGATTACAAGTTCTTAAATTTATTTGCAAGAATGTTGATGTAGACTGTGCTTTGAAACACATTAACTTGTTTGTATTGAGTGAATTTGCTTTTCTTGTTGAGGTAGAATGCTGATGTTGACAATCGTTGATTATGTGTTGTAGTGGCGCAAATGCATGTGTTAAGTTTAGTTATCCTTCCTTGCAGCTACTTCGTTACAGGTGTTTTTCTTGCTTTCATTGAAATTTATGGGTGTGTTAAATGAGATCTTTTATGTGTCAAAACTAGACACAAATCATAAGCAACATCAGGAAGCATGCACCATCATCAACACACTCTTCATGTACCTAAGATCCCCTTATTCAATTTCAGGCAGATCTAGGACACAATCATCACAAAAATATATTCTTTAATAAAATTTAGACTACATAATCATTCAGCTTCACAACATCTTTATGGAATCAAAGTTCCAAAAATTCTTGGAAGAAAAATGTCTTCAAAAACTGACTCAACCTCCTACAACAATAAGCTTTCTTTGAAAAAAAACTTATCACTCCATATTTACAAAAAAGAAATATACTATATCACTCACACCTTATTTTCCAAATTAAAAAAAAATTTAATGCACCTTAGCACTCCAAAATTTTTAAAAACATCCTTATTACAATCTTCACCTGTATGACTCCCAAAAAAATAAAAAATAAAAAATTCCATCCACTCCTTATCTCTCCTAACTATCACAAAAGATTAAAAATACACTTTTTCAAATCACTTACATCTCCTTTTAAACTTCCATGATGAAGTTACTTTATAAAAAGGCAAAAAGATTATTTATCTCCATATCTATAACACTTTATCTCTTTATGAGAACCACTTTCCCAATTCGTTCACAATTTTGAAACATGAACTAATATATTTTAATATATAAAAAATGCCCACTTTAAAGTTTTTACCTTTGACTTCCACTCTAAGCAAAGCATGTCATGCTCTTTTAAAATTTGGCTTGTGCACTTTCGTAATTAATTCTTGAGGCCTTTCATGAAGGTTTTCAAGGCAGATTTAACACAACCACTACACAACATGTCTTCAACGCCAAGCTCTTTTGTCGCTCCACCTCAATAGCATGAAAAATTCAAAGCGTTTGTCGAAAATTTATATAACTTTAAAGGTACCAAAAAATTAGTCGCACTTTTCATTCATTGCAACTATAAATCCTACGAATACAAAAGACCATAGCCGAGTCCCATCGGCTTCTAGACTAAAACTCGTGCAGGAATCGAATCACAGGATCCATAATAATTTGACTGGAGAAAAAATCCAGAGGTTTTGCTACCTTTGTTTAAACCATTTAAAAAAAATACTTGGTGATGTCACTTAAGAAAAAACAAAATTGTACGTTCACTTAAAAAAGTGAATGAAAGCACAACCATTTCTGATATTCCGATTTCCTGTTGTCTTGAATGCGAAAAAGACCTTCGTTGTTCCTTCCAGAAATACATGCAACTCCTCAATGGGCTTCACTGTGGCAAGTTAAAAATAGGAAGCATGCTTGAAATGAGAATTGGAGTCCAGAGGTGCAAAGAACAATGGTCGCCACAAAGTTGACATTTGGCACTATACCAATGATACATCTCTTCAAAATTAGTGAGTCTGGGAATTTGTTGGAACTTGCAGTTTATTGGTGCCCTCCACAAAGCCTCTGCTCATACTCTAGTTCTAGTCGGTGTCTGCGTACCAGGAATAGAAACAATGATAAGTTGATGCCACAATCGCACTTAGAGGAGAGAATTCAATGACCGATTACTGGTTAAAATTTTTGCAGATCCGGTCCACCAATACTGCAATGTGCCATTCACGGCCAGAAAGAAACTACACCATGCTTTCAAATACTGTCTTAATAAGAAGCTAATACTTTTCCATAAGTTATGTAGAAGAATTGCATCCCAAAATAAAAGAAAACAAACATATGTTTCTAGAAAAAAACACCAATCAACTGCAATATAATTTAAGGAACCAGAAAACACAAATTATAAAAACATTTCCAGCTTATGCCCTCTATATCTTACTACTCTTATAATCATTAGCGCCACTGCCATAATCGTCGTCATAGCCCAAATTACCTTCAACTCTCTCTGCAACTCCGTCTTCTATCTTATCCTCCTCGTAGTTAACAATCTTATCCTCCTTTGTGATTCGGAAAAAAACTTCAAGAAGAACACCACTCTCGATCACCCACTATTAACGCTCGATCACCGAGGTTGAATCCTTTTGTATACGCGTCTTGTCACAAATTCCTTACAATATGCCAGACAATGCAATAACAGAGACTTGTCTCAACACACATATCTAGCTGACTCCACCATGTATGGATCTAAAATTGAGAACATGCTCCACGCACTTTGTTGAAGACCTACCTCAAGATGAAATCCCCTTCACACAACAAACTCCACGCACAAAGAAATGCCAAATCTGCGTCGTAGGGAAAACAAAATGCTGATCCACAACAACGCTGATCCACGACAACAATTTGTATTTTCTATGTCCGCTTCAACCTCATCGATGGCCAACTACTGTGATTTGGTTCTATCCTCGCTTCTATGCCATTGACTGTGAAACTGATATATTGACACAGGCACCAACCAATTTCTTCATGAATGCACACCAGTCAGCACTAATGCTCCCATCATGAATTGAAAACAAATCTCACGCATAACAACTCACAGATACGGGGAACTGATACTCCTGCTCGCAGATTATTCAAAACACCAGAAACCATGAACCCAAACTTCAAATGAATCAACAAAAAACTCCAACCAGCTCCAAATCAACAACAAAAAAATTTCTCCTCGGTTGCTTCTCCTTTGATCTCATTGTTCTACGCTCCAGGCTTAAATGAAGGTCTCCACAGCTCACCAGTCAGGTCTCCTTCTCAATCACAGACACACAACCCGTGTGTAATCGGGTCCAGCGACGAAGACACACAGGCCACATCGCACAATACTATTTTTATTTCCTGGCGCTCACATGAGGAGGGAAAGGCCCAGACTCATAATGCGTTGATAAAATATGTTGAAAAATCAGACACCATTAACACACATATTAATACCCAAACACAGTCGTGGCGGAAAAGGCTTCAGCCTCACGGCTTCCTCACATATTTTCTCATTATTAAAAGAATGTAATAATACAATTAAATAGATGAGGAGACTATGTCTCAAGATAGTGCATTCTATCTTGGACACTTTGGTTGAGACAATTTATCAACCATACACACACTAATCTAGGAGCTATCTAAACGAACTCTTAACTTAGAGGAACAACCCAATCTAGAGAGTTAGGCATAAATCCCTAACTTTTAATATTTTACACCTGATTGATAGGAGAAAGCTTCCCCTATTTATACAAAAAGATGGGAAGTTATCTCATTAATGAGAGTCCATGAATCTCTCCCTATATCTCTAGAGTTACAATCCAAATAGGAAGTGATAGGGTACATGTCTTCTTAGAGTTACAATACAAATAGGAAATGAGACACGTATATGATGTTCTCTATTCAAATTCAAATTTGGCCTTAGGAGGCCACATAAGGGTCTTTTGGAAGCTTCTTTTTGACCTACACATGGAAACAATCTCATTCCACTTATTAGGTATAAGTATATGCATATTATTCTCCAATTTTTAACCATAAATTCACTTAAAAATACTAGGAATTAATAGAGTTTGGAAAAACATAATTATAACCCAATAATGATAATGGTAAGGTAAATGTAATGAAATGGAGGTGGAGTGAAGGTGATAATATAGAAATATAAGTGAAAATGTAATGGAAGTAAATGACAAATTCGAGGCCCAACATACTCCCCAACTGAAGCTATCCCCCAACCGAAGCTATTGCATGTCCTCATGCAATCTATTACTTTAATTTTTTTTTTATCCTTGAGCTTTGGCTTATCTTTGTATGATATCATTTGATAACTTCATACTTCTACAATTTTTTTTTTGGTTGAATTGCAACATGGTTAGTTCTTGTGTTACAACCATATTTTGTTGTTGCATTCAATTTTGATATTTAAACTTTGCATAATGATAAATTGATTATTGTTGCAAAGTATATTTCTATTGGATTTCATCATGGTTGGTTCTTGTGTGACAACTATGATTATGTTTGTATTCAATTATCTTTTAAGTACTTTTGAAAAACCATTGTATGCTCATAATAATAATGTAATAGTTAATATCTTTTGAAAGTATGCATGCTTTTGAATGTGATATGAATGTGGAAAAATGTGAATATGAATGTACCCCCCCTCAACTGAAGGTATTGTCAATTTTTATGAAATGAGGAAAAGAAGTGTTTTTTTCCAAAAAATATCATTCTAGCTTTTCGAGGAATTCTATGGTAAAATGTTAGAAAATGACATACCTTAACCTACCCTTTAGAAATGGATGAGCTGCATGTGTGTACTGAAGTGTGTGGCTGTTGACGCTGTTGGATCATGAAGTATGTAAAACAAAGGAATTTGATCTGCTTCTTTGTTCTCATGACAAGATTGGGATCTTTATTACTGTTGATACAAATTGATTCCTGCTGCAAACTGCTGCAATGATGTAGTCTTCAATCGTTACAAAATCCGATGGTACAATTCTAGTCATGTGAATAAATGTGTTGATGTCGAGCATGAAGAAAAAATCATTGGATTACCGACCATTAATGAATGTCGTTAACCAATGCGAGACAAACTCACCATTAATGTCAATGAGTGTTAAGTTACCTAAGTACATCTTGCGAAGTGCGAATAGATGAGTTGATGTCGAGCCACTTGCAATATATGACGATCAAAGGACATTGATGTATTCCCATGATTTTTCAGCGAGAGAACTTGTCATTAATTCATACAAGCCTCTAGGTACTAATAAGGACTCTAGTCTTGGACCTAGTTAATGTGCTGATGTTGATAGGCCAAGACTTTTTAGAAGGGAGGCCTTAAGGAATCCTCCATCATCTAACGCGAACATGAAAGAATCATTTTTGAAGGACTATGGATGACTTTGTTTTACAGTGGATCAATGTTGATTTGAAAAAATGAAAATGGAAATGGAATGAATCATATTTGTAGAGGAGATGAATGGTTTTATTGCTGTGTTACAGGTTAGTGAAAGCAGGGCAGGAAAATGTAATAATTGTGAAAAAAATGAGTAGTGAAGGAAAATGAGACGAGGACATGACTAAGTAGAAATGCAATAGTGAATGTAAAAGGAAATGAGGTGAATGTTTTTTGTTTTTTGTTTTTTGTTTTGAAGTACATAGATGTAATGGAGATGATGGCATCTGAATTAAGTGTTGGATCTGATATGCATTAGCATGTGCTCATGCATTGATGTTTTGTTGCTGATCATATTTTTGTAAAAGAAATGTGGTCTCTGAGAGAAACATTGTCACTTGTATTCATTTGTCCTTCCTCTTGGAAGTTGCAAAAAAAACTAGTACTTCTTTTGCAATGGAATGTAAAATTATCCAAAGAGAGAGGTTATCAATCTCTCTGGTTATGAAATTTACACAAAAAAACTGAGAATTGGTACTAATAAAACAAGTTCACGAAGAAAAACCAAAAGAATTTATACCTATGTCGAAACTAGTGCTTCAAGTCACCTATTGTGTCTTTTCAACAATTTTTTTTTTTTTTTTTTAACTATTTCAAACTCTGATTATAGCTTTCTCTTTGTGTACATCTCGACTTTTTAAATAAACCATCAAAACAAATTTTTCTATTTACTTCAATCATGAATTTCAAAATTTTTATTTTTTATTTTTTGTTGATACTGTGCCAAAATTTTATGTGAATTAACAAATTCCAATCTCCACAAGATTTGAACTCATGACCTCTATTATGTAATTTGAATGACTTACCAATAGATCACAAGCAATATTTATGAATTTAATGGAATTTTGTTCATTTAATTATTAAAAAAAACAAAACTTCACAAGTGGTCAAATTAAATCCAATATTTTTAGGAAAATGAGATTTCAAAATATTTGCCAAATCATTTTGCATATCTTTTGAACTCATTATTTTTTCCATCTAAATCCAAGATTTTTAAGAAAATGAGATTCCAAAATCTACTTTCTTGAGATGTTCTAGGAAAGCAAAGATTACATTGTCATTCTAAAACTAATACTAAGAAAACAAATAAATCTTAATCTATGAAAGCAAATAAATCTCACACATTGTAGATGGCCGATCCAAAAATATGAGATATGGTAAATCAAGATGCTCCATATGTAAGAAAAACCAAGTCAAAGTGAAGGAACACTCATGAGTAAGGTGCCACAATCTAATTCTTTATTCAAAGCTTGAGCATAACTCCAATTTTACTCCTGATTGATAGGAAAAAGCTTCCCCTATTTATACAAAAAGATGAGAAGATATCTCATTAATGAGAGTCCATGAATCTATACCTATATCTCTAGAGTTAGAATCCAAATAGGAAGTGATAGGGCTCATGTCTTCTTAGAGTTACAACACAAATAGGAAATGAGACACATATCCTCACGATCCCACGATCTTCTCCTTTTAAATTCGAATTTAGCCTTAGGAGGCCACATAAGGTTCTTTTGGAAGCTTCTTTTTCACCTACACATGGAAAAAATCTCATTCTACTTGTTAGGTATAAGTATATGCATATGTTTTTCTAATTTTTAACCATAAATTCACTTAAAAATACTAGGAATTAATAAAGCTTGGAAAAACATAATTGTAACCCAATAATGATAATGGTAAGGTAAATGTAATGAAATGGACGTGGAGTGAAGGTGATAATATGAAAATATAAGTGAAAATGTAATGGAAGTAAATGACAATTTCAAGGCCCAACAATATGTACTCATGGTTGTAAAAGAACAACACAAGGATCAACATGATGCTTTTTCAGGTTGTGAATCTCAATTTAAAGATAGTTTGGTTAAAGTGGTAGATTATTTTCAATGTCTATTTAAAGAACCAAAACATCTGCCTCTTAAATGGGAAACATAACATGAGATACAATTGTTGTCTGATGCCCCTCTTCCTAATGTTAGAATGTATCGCATGTCAGTAATAGAGAATGAAGAAATAAAGAAATAAATCCAAGAGCTGGTTGAAAAAGGCTTCATTCGACCCAGTGCATCTCCATGTGGTTCACCCATAATTTTGGTTCCTAAGAAAAACAGGACATGGAGAATGTGTGTCGACTTTAAGGCCTTTAACAAAATCAAAATCAAGAACAGGTATCCTCTTCCCGGGATAGATGATTTTCTTGACCAGTTGAAAAATGTTGTCTATTTCACTAAGTTGGATTTGCGTAGTAGGTATCATCAAATTCGCATTGCAGAAAATGACATCTAGAAAATTGCATTTAAAACTAGGCAGGGGCTATTTGAATGGTTAGTGATGCCTTTTGGTTTGTGTAATGCTCTAACAACTTTCATGCAGGTTATGAATGATGTATTCCGTCCATACATTGATAAATTTTTCATAATCTACTTAGATGATATCCTGATATTCAATTCCAGTATGGAAGAGCATGTTAGGCATGTTAAATAGGTCTTTGAAGTATTTCAAAGGGAAAAATTGTACCTTAAACTGTCCAAATGTGAGTTTGGGAAAAATTCATTGATGTATCTTAGTTACATAGTTGGAGGTGGTCATTTGAAAATAGATCCAACTAAAATCTATGTGATTGTTAAGTGGCCAAGACCACAAAATGTGAGTGAAGTTAGAAGTTTTCTAGGTGCAGTTCAATATTGGAGAAAATTATTTTCTCAGTTTTCTTTGATTGCATCACCAGTATATGCTTTAATAGGTTATAAAGTTTCCTATCAATGGGGAGGGAAACAAAAAAATATTTTGATACAATTAAGTAGAAAATTGTCACAGCACCAGTCTTAGCTTGAACAAATCTTCAATAGCCATTCGAAATTGAAACAGATGCTAGTGGTTATGCAATGGGTGCAATTTTAATTCAAAAAGGGAAACCTATTTGTTTTCATTCAAAAACTTTTTCTAACGCAGTTGCAAATTATCTGACATATGATAAAGAACTGTTTGCTTTGGTTGAAAGTGTTAAGAAATGGAAACACTACTTAATGGGTAAGGAAACAGTGATTCAAACAGATCATTAGTCGCTTCAGTCTCAGACTAAGTTGAAACAATCTCACCATTACAGATGGATGGGATTTCTTCAGCAATTTCACTTAGTAATTAAGTACAAGAGAGGTGTAACAAACAAAGTAGCTGATATGTTGTCTAGACCATCTTTGAATGATTCAATAGTGCTGCAGAATAGTTCTTTAAAACTCGAAAGTTATTTAGAACAATATAGTACAGATGCTGATTTCAAAGATATTTATGAATCACTAACTCATGATACTCAGGTGGAAGAAGTCAATTTTCATGTTCATGATAGGTTGTTCTATCATCTGGGTAAGTTGTGCATACCATAGACACAAGGGGTGCATGTTATTTGAGAAGCACATTCTTCTTGCATTTCATGACATTTTGGCAGAAGCAAGACAATGGCGCAAATTCAAAGGTATTGCTACTGGCCTCGCCGTGTATGAAACAATTGCTAAGTACATTAAAGGATGTGTTATGTGTTCGACAAAAAAACCAAGCAATCGAAATATTGGTTTGTATATGCCACTTCTAGTTCCTTCGCGACCATGGGACAACATATCCATGGAATTTGTTGGAGGACTTCCTATGTCCAGGAGAGGGCATGATTACATGTATGTCGTGGTTGATCGTTTAAGCAAGATGTGCATTCTTGTTCCATGTAAAAAGAAAGTGAATGCTGAACAAACTGCACAGATGTTCTTTCAACATCTGTGGGCTCATTTTGGGTTACCTACTTCTAGCATTTCCGACTGAGACACTCGCTTTGTAGGAGAGTTTTGGTCCACTTTGTGGGGACTCATGGACACAAAGCTGAAGAAGAGCACATCTTTTCATCCATAGACTGACAGGCAGACATAAGTGGTGAACAAGATAGTTGTACATATTCTCTGAGGTTACTACATCAAACATCCTAAGTTGTGGGATGAATCTTTACCTTATGTGCAACATGCTTACAATCGAGCCTTACATTCTTCGACTAAGCGATCACCATTTGAAGCATGTTTCAGGTATCTAAGAAAGTCACCAATGAATTTCATGTTTGGTGAATAAGATAATGTGGATGGACACGACGATTCAAATAAATAATTTAAGTTCATTCAACATATACAACAGATACATGAAGCAGTGCAGGATCAATTAGAGAAGAGTCAGGCCAAGTACAAAACGCGCCATGACAAGCATCGAGTGGATCATGATTTTCAGGTCATTGATCAAGTACAATTGTATATCAGTAAAGACAAGTTGAAAGGTGAAGGTAAGAAACTGAAACCCATTAGGTATGGTCCTTTCAAGATTGTGGAAAATATTGGAAATAATGCATTCCAGTTAGATTTACCTTCTTACATGCGTATTTATTCAGTTGTAAATGTAGAAAATCTAAAGTTGTATGAACCTCCAATGATCATTGATCCAGAGGAAGATAAAAAATTCCTACCCTTGATGATTTGGCACATGAGTATATGAATGAGTTGCAGGAAGATACCATCTTGGACAGGAAGGTTCGATCTTCAAGGCGTGGAGATGTTGAATATCTTTGAATGGGACTCAAGGGCATGAATCCTAGCAAGGCGAGGTGGATGGAGATTGGAAGAGTGAGGGAGCTGTACCCTCACCTGATGTCTGCTTAAATAAAATTTTTGTTGGTCCAAAATATTTCAAGTACAGAGGATTGATCTAGGAGGATCTTGCATCAATTTAGTCTTTAGTTCTTCAGTTTCTCCATTTTTTCCGATGAGAGTCCTTCAGTTATGGGTAAATGTCATGTGGTGGAAAAATGTAATGATATGGTGAAAGTGGTGTTAAAAATGATGTGTTAAACCTATGCTAAGGTGCTGTAATGTTGAAAGACTATGGTCCTAACCTAAAGTCTTAAGCCTATGGTGTAGACCTAGCACAAAACCAATCCTAAGTCCTAGCGCAAATGGTGTAATGACCCAAAACTATGTTTCAAACCATGTAATGGTTATAACATATGTTTAAACCATATTGTAATCAGTCAAACCGCAACAGAGAAGTTAACCGTCGGGCGGAAGGAATGACATGTGAACGCAGTTCCATGTTACCACAATTAGTTAGCCGTCAGAGTTGACCGCAGCGGAGAGATTAACCATCGGGCAGGGTTGACATGTGAGTAGTCAGATAGACAACGGATAAACAACAATTATAAAGGTGCAGTTTGGAAGACTGTAGAGTGAGCCGCTAGGTTTAAAACAATTGTCACATGTTGAACATTTACACTGTTGTAGAACCCCTAGGACTTAACCACCATGTGGCAGCCACTGGTTAGACCGCAGCCTGGTCACATGTCAAACAGTTCAACCTTCGCCGACAACACTTGACCGCCAGGTCTATTTTTAATATAAGGTTTATATTTGGGTTTTATGCACTATGTTTAATTTATCACCATGAACCTAATCCCTAAGGTGTTACCCTTCTATTGCACCGAGAGCTCATGCTCATTCAATGTAAAAATAATTTGCCATATTTGGCCCAAAGGAGTTTGATATGAACCTTGGCCTGTAATTATATAAACTTAACCATTGCTCATGATGAGAGGAGGAGTGATTTTGAAGGCTTGAAGTCAATATTCTGTAAGAGAGAGGCAATTTTATTTCAGGCTTAACTTGGTCATCCGAAGGCGGAATTGGGAACCGAGACATGCGTTGGAAAGCTAGGAGAGAGAGATTTCTGTTCGCAGATACCAGAGGTGCCTGCGAGCACATTTAGTCTATTCTATTTATGTGTAAAGACTTCCTTTGATCAATCCCTAATAAAACGAACACCTATCTTGAAAGCAGACTCAGAGATGTAGTCCACCAGGGACGAACTCCGTAATCAATGTTCGCTGTCTTCTATCTCTGTTCTTTGCTGCAAATTTATGTTTAATTGTGCTTCTTAAGTTTTGGATTAAGTAATAAAATCAATTTCTTTCCTTTAGTCTTTCACACTAAATGATCAAGTTAATAATCAATTCACTGTTGGCAAATATTCAGTTCTACTTCAATATTATTTCAGATCAAGTCCCCAACATGATGGCAAGGAATAATAAGTAATTAGGTTTGGAGAGAACACCAAAGACATTTTTTTTGTTAGTTTTTTTGATAAGGTTAACGTTTAAGCATACCCTATTTTAGTGCATAGTGGAGATCTCCCCTTAAAGAATATTTTATGCACATTATTTAAAGATATATTCATTGAGTGTTCCACTGAGGGAGGTTGAATGTGGAACCAAGGAGGATCTTTCCCATTCAACATGTTCAATGAAACATCTCTTTACACCCATAAAAGGAAGTTGGGTAGCACATTATTCAATGTCATAAAATATCCCAAGAGTGACTAGCTTGAATGATCCAGATTTATGCAGGAACGCAACAGAATAAACACATAACCATAAATACAGAGATGCAGCGGAAATAATGCGTCATTTCATTAATAACAGAAATATGCTTATAGACATAATGGAAATAAAATAGCGAGGGTGCTGGTAGCGAATCTCTGAGAAGATATGTGATGGCTACAGGCCTCTGAACTGTGTTACAATGAGGCTCGAGGGCCTATTTATTATTGAGAAACAATGTAGAATCCGAAACGTCCAAAAACCTAACCGTAGGAGATGAGGCGCCAAAAATGTGAGTGCCCGTTTGGGTAAATTGGTGGTTCAACTTCCCGGGGGCGTAACTTTGGCGCCCGATCTCCGTTTGATGCGCTCAATAGCTCGTTAGAAAGATCTATCCGAGGACAACAACTTTCGAGACAAATTACATTCCATGAAATTCGTTGGTAAAACGATGCCCAAAAAACGTCGTTTAGGGCCTCAAAACGGCTCCGGAAGTTCAGGACCCGAAAAACTGCTAAAAATAGTAAGTTTTGTTGCAACTTGAAAACTGAAAGAACTGATGATGGGGGTTCAAATGGAATAGGTGGGTGGCCACCAATATCCACTTGGATCATTAAGCCCCAAAAATGGCTCCGAGAGTGGAGGACCCGAAAACCTGCTAAAAATAGTAAGTTGTGCTGAATGTGAAAAGCTGCAAGAATTGATGGTGCTGGTCCAAATGGAATAGGTGGGTGGCCACTGATATCCACCTGGATCATTCCTCCCTCCTTAGGAAGCAATGGTCCCCATTGCATTGTGATCCTCCATGAGATGATATTGAACTGAGTATTAGATGTATTGAAGATGTCATGGACCTGCGGGTGGACATGCTGGATGCATTTAGTAAATTTGGTTTCTTTATCAGCCTTGGACAGTACATGTTTGGATTATGTATGTGTATTTGCAGGATGTATGGCAACATCAGGCGGTGGTGCATTGGGAGTCAAATCAATGGAGTGCTTGTCCTGACAGTGTAGAGGAACCTTTATGAGTGAGGAGAAATTGTCATCGTATTCCTCCATAACTTTGTCCATCTGCTGCAGCCGTGCAAGGGAGCCCTGTTTTGAGGTTGTGGCCACAATATTCTTCTTTCCCTGTGAGTGAGTCGTAAGGAAAATGAATTTCCTGGTCTGGGAAACAATCTTACTGCATTGTTTTGCAGTAGTCAAAGAGATGACAGGAGGCGGTACTGCCTCTGGTATCCTGTACAAGTTATTTCCCAAAGTAATAATAACAGCACGAGGCCTAGACTCATACACAGCATGTCGCCTCCACAAGTATGGTTGGCCCAATAATACATCAGCTACATCAAGAGGAGCAACATCACACAATACCTCATCCGTGAATGGCTTGATACTGTATGGAAGGCGGCACTGTTGGCGGATGCGGAGATCTCTCCCTGGGTGGAGCCACCCGATGGTATACGGTTGTGGGTGTGCTATGGTCGGTAGGCCAAGCCGCTTCATGACCTCTGCTGAAATGAGGTTCTTTTGGCTTCTGCTATCGACGAGAAATTGCAGCGGAGAACCCTTTACCCACATCTGCGATTGGAAGAGGCGCTCCCCCTTTTCTGGATCCTCTGGACCCTCCTTCTGGATCTTGGTGGTGGCAACAATGGCACTGGGATCCGCATCAATGATCTGCTTCCCTTTGTCATTGCCTTTGTCTGGTTCTAACTCGGGATCAGAAAATGCATCTAATTCGGGTGCCTTTAGTTCAGCCACCAAAGACTGTTTGGCCCGACACTCGTTTGTGCTGTGAGTGGGGCTGTTATGAAATTCACACCACTTCCCTGTGTCCTTCTTTGGATTTGTGGTGTTGTTATGAGTCGCATTGCTTTGGCCTTGCCCCTTGTTCTTCGATTCGGGGGCACCTTTCGGATTCGCAGATCCAAAGTCTCGCTTCTTCTGCTTAAATTTTTGCTCGATCTTGGCGGCATAGCGATATGCCGTGCCAAGCGATGTAATGTCGAGGAACTCCATTTCCTCCTGAATGTGTTTGTGCAGACAGCCGCGGTACTTGAGCACCAAATGTCTCTCTGAATCTTTAATACCCAATTTTGTGCGCAGGGTATGGAACAGATTCGTCAGTTCGTGCACATCTTGATCCTTTTGTTGCCGCAGCGTGGTCCATTGGATGTATTTGTCCTCATAGCTCCCCACGGGGTAATATTGTTCCTTGATGCCATCTCGGAATGAATTCCAAGTGGGTGTGGTCGAGAACAGAGAGGGTTCCCCTTCGCCCTCTTGCTCACGGTAGGTTTCCCACCAGTCTTTGACATGGGGGCGGCTTTGAGGAGTGCAAAAATAATCTTTTCTCGGTCAGAGAAGTCATGGACTGAGAAATACCCTTCCAACAAATTTAACCATCTGTCTACAGCGTCTGCATCTATTTTTCCTTCAAATATAGGAATGTCAAAGTTTACCTGTACCTTGAAGGGAGTGGCGCCTCCAGAGTGGCTGTTGGATGCGGATGCGCCATATGTGGGCAGTCGTTGAAGGATTTGAGCAAAGTTATCCATCATCACGTTCCTTTGTTTCTCGAGAGCCTCCTCGAGCGGTATTTTGATAGGATCTCCTGCTCCCTCGTCTTTCTTTTCTTCCGCCATGGGAGGTCGTCGGGGTTTGCGAGGCTGATCTTGCAAGGGTTCAACCAGATCGAGCCCTAACTCCTTATACCTTGACCGCGTTGGGGACATGCAAAGAAAAAAAAAGAAAGAGCAGACCCGCTCTGATACCACTGATCTGGATTTATGCAGGAACGCAACAGAATAAACACATAACCATAAATACAGAGATGCAGCGGAAATAATGTGTCATTTCATTAATAACAGAAATATGCTTACAGACATAATGGAAATAAAATAGCGAGGGTGCTGGTAGCGAATCTCTGAGAAGAGATGTGATGGCTACGGACCTCTGAACTGTGTTACAATGAGGCTCGAGGGCCTATTTATTATTGAGAAACAATGTAGAATCCGAAACGTCCAAAAACCTAACCGTAGGAGATGAGGCGCCAAAAATGTGAGCGCCCGTTTGGGTAAATTGGTGGTTCAACTTCCCGGGGGCGTAACTTTGGCACCCGATCTCTGTTTGATGCGCTCAATAGCTTGTTAGAAAGATCTATCCGAGGACCACAACTTTCGGGATGAATTTCATTCCATGAAATTTGCTGGTAAAACGATGCCCAAAAAACGTCGTTTAGGGCCTCAAAACGGCTCCGGAAGTTCAGGACCCGAAAAACTGCTAAAAATAGTAAGTTTTGTTGCAACTTGAAAAATGAAAGAACTGATGATGGGGGTTCAAATGGAATAGGTGGGTGGCCACCAATATCCACCTGGATCATTAAGCCCCCAACACGGCTCCGAGAGTGGAGGACCCGAAAACCTGCTAAAAATAGTAAGTTGTGCTGAATGTGAAAAGCTGCAAGAATTGATGGTGCTGGTCCAAATGGAATAGGTGGGTGGCCATCGATATCCACCTGGATCATTGAAGGATACTTAAGTACTTATTTATTATTCTTTTTTAGAGGAAATAATGGATCTAAATGAATTAAATGTATTTTCTTAGTGGAATTAGTGAACCTAAATTAATTAAATGTATTTTCTTTCTTGGGAATGAAAAAGTGGATCTCAAGGCCACTTGTTGCTATTTTTGGGAGAAGAGTCGAAGAGTCATCATTATTTTATTTGTTTCACTTGGAGGAAAAGTGGTTTCAAACTGCTTTATGCTATAATTAGAAAAAGTGTTGAGTATATAGAGGATCTAGGAAAATAAAATATATTTTATTGTAAAGGAGTTGGAGTTACGAGCCTATAAATTATTAGCTTTCTCCATTTATTTTGGAAGGTTGGATATGGGGTGATCTCCCTAATTGAGCTTTTGTTGAATATCTCAAAAAAAATAAAGTGTAAATTTTCGTTTCTCGTGGTATACTAGCTTTGATTTATTGGCTGAATACTATGGCCAAAAAATACTCGCATTAAACATTATGGAAGCATTGAAACACCATACGTAATATTAATTCTCATTAAGAAGATTGTTACTTTATTTACAAGGCTCATGTGTGGTTCAATAAATTGTAATCCTTTGTGTTATATATATATATATATATATATCCTTCAATAAACACATTTCCTTACATGTTTAGAATTACTTTTTAATTCATGTATTATTATGTAATTTTTTGCACTAGTGGAGGTCAAGATAGATGTGTTTATGGTTCCTTAATTCAATTGATATTCACTCTTAAATCCATAAACATGGCCCGTATTAGTTGATTCTTAAATCAAATTTCCCAATGGACTTGACATTACCCTTGATCCTCCCATCACCCCTTTATAATTTCTCTCTTTTACAAATTTTATTTTGCTAAAGCTATTTTTTCCTAGAATACCCTGACTCTTCATGCAATAAGATTTAGTAATCCTATTTTAGGGAATCCCTTTGTGAGCTGCAGAAGAGACAACGTAAGGAATGAGATAAATTTATTATGATGGAATTGGGAAAATTCTCCAAGTTTCTCTTGGTTCTTCACCTTGTGAGTGATACTTTCATACATTGGGTGATATTTTGAGTGATGAAAAGGAGAAAGAAGAGTAGATACACCTACTTAAATTTGAGGACTTGGATTGACAAGAGAATTCAATGAATTTTTCTATGATCTTTCCCACTCAAGTAGAACCATATGTAAGTCCCTATGGAAATCCATCCTATGATCATGATTAGGAGGTGCAATTGAATGGTCATGAGAAATGTGATCAATTTGAGACATCTTTTCTCATTTGTATGCATGAGTTGGTTCAAGATAAACACCTTATTGAGATATTTCAACTGGAAGTACATCCTTTGGTTGAATAAAACGATGGATTTTCTCATAATTTGGTTATGATCCCATACCTAATAAATAACTTATTTGCATGGTGGTACTTGGTATTTGAATATTTTTATCATTACAATTCAAAGTATTTCAATGATATGGTGTTCTCTTTCTAAGCTACAACTAACTTCAATCGTGTTTTGTATAGGTTAGGTGTAGATGTGGAAGAAATAGGTTGATACAACTTCTAGTGACTACCTAGTAAAAGTGGGAAATAATACCATATTGTAATTTCACTTAAATGAATACAATTTAAACACAAATTTCCTAGATTTTCATAATCTTAGAAATATAAATGAAATATACTACAGTTTCTAGAATATTATTAAGTTATATTTATTATAATACTATTCATAAATCTCATTACGAAGATAAGGTGGTTGTGAGGATTAAAGATATTAGTTGATAAGATTTGGGAGTTTCATTGCTAAGATTGGGAAATTAGTTTATAGGATTGAGGAGATTAGTTATCTTTCTAAAAAGATAATTAATTCAAGATGAGAGAAGTTGATACACACTTTTTTGCACATCAATATGACTCAATATATCAAGGGAGATCAATTGAGCAGATTGAAAGCATGGGAGAGGAGCCAAGGTTGAGAATCAGGCCAAAGTTAGAATATTCATATCAGTAAGTTCATATCTGATTTTTATGTATATCATGTAGTTGTTAGCTTGACAACTTTTCGATATTTCCACATAATCTTGGAATACTTGAAAACACAAATTATTTGAGGGTGTAATTATTGGTGCATAGTGTTTATGCTTTCGTTGTTCATTTTTAGCTATGTGTGTGATTGTCGCATGTTCAAAAATATTTATTTTTATGCCTAATTAAAGTTCATATCTAATTTATTTAATTAAGATAAATCTAGGACATGACTTACAAATTTACAATGTATCAGAGCAAGCTCTCTAATTGAGATCCTTGAGGGTTTACAACAATAGATTAACTATTGGAATCAAGGGTTTAGGCACACTTGCAAGATATGTTTTTTTGTTTTATTATCATTATCTATGGAGTTTGTATAATAGATCTTAGAGATGGTGGTAGCAAGCCTCAAATTTGAGGAAAAAATGGTTGGTACCCCCAATTCTTTGCATGGAAATTTACGATAACATTTCTATTGAAAAAAATTATCTCTATGATATCATCAAGGATGTTGTGACTTTGCATATGGATCCAAAAGAATTGAAATCACATAAGAAGAAGGAATTGAATGATAAGTGGTTGATATAGATGTTGTGAAGGATCACCTAATTCCTCACATATTCGGGAACAAAAAAACAATGGAGATGTTCAATGCCTTAGTTAGCCTCTACTTTATTGAGAACATTAAAAAAATGATATTGCGGAACAAACCTTAGATCTGTAGCAATGACCAAATCAAACACTGTTACAAATTCTTGATTGGCAAACGTGGCATTGAATGGATTTCTATGACACTGTATTTTTTTACTTATCTAAATTTTTGTAATTAAAGACTTATAATGTTGGGGTGTCGACATTGATGCTATGAGTTTAAAATTTATTATGAGATGAAATGTTTTATTTTATTAATAAAATATGTTAGAACAAAAGGAAGGGGGGACAACCACCATGTTATGATTTCCCTAGAGGAAAATACAGACCTTGAATTAATAATTTACTTAATTTGACGGTTGGGAAGATGAAGGGTGAAGGTGTGTTTATAAAAATAAAAGAAAAAAGTCATTAAGGAGGTTATTTTTGTGTTTTTGTTTTGGATTTACTTCATTATTCTTCTCAAGCCGCATTCTCTCTCTCTCTCTCTCTCTCTCTCTCATAAATTAAAATTGGCATGAGAATTGGTGATAACTTGTGTAATAGGAATTGAATGTGTTGTAGTGATTTTTCCTTGGACTAGATTGATTTGAGGAATAGGATTTGTCATGTTTGCATATGGAACATAGAGCATTTAAGTATGGGGGTTTGAGGGATTTTAGATTAGATAAGGAATCCATTATGTTATGAATACTTGCATTGTCATGTGCAAAGGTCTATGGGACTAGTCAAGGAATGGAAATGTTGAACACTAAGGTTTTGTCTTGTGTGTGGAGGAGAGTGGCTTCACTTTTTGTGTTAAATATGGTCCCAAAACCATGTGTCAAATAATTAAGTTTAGTTTTTACCTCAAGACATAAAGATATGGCTTTGAGGTAGTCAACTATGAGAAATATTACAACATATCTGAGCTTATGGTTGGGTGGAGAGTGACTCGCCCTTCTTTAGTGATAGATTGCAAAATATTTGACTTAAGATAAGTATCTCTCATGCATTATTATATAATTTATCTTTTCAAAAATTTTATGTGTACATGCATTTAACCTTCAATAATTTTATCATGTTGTCATTTCTATTATAACTTTTCTTATGGTAGGTTTCAAAAGCTAAAAATTGGATCATAGTGATGGGAGATCACATTGATCCTCTAGTCAAATTTCTAGATCTTGGGTCATGAAATTTTAGGAAATATGATAAAAGGAAGTTGGTATTCCTAAATGCATACTTAAGCACGCCATGTTGGCATTTTTTCTATAAATTTACTTCTAGGAGGTACTAGAAGCTGAAACTTGGACCATAGTGAGGGGAAATCTTGTTGATCATTTGATCCAACTTTCAAATATTGGGTTAATATATTTTGGGAGATATGATCAAAGGAATATTATATTCTTGTATACTCCTAAAATAATTAATCAAATTGGTCATGTTGGCATTTATGCTATAAATTTTCTTCTAGAAGGTTCCAAAAGCTAAAAATCAGACCATAGTGAGGGGAACTCTCGCTGATAATCTAGTTTAGTTTTTAGAACTCGGGCTGCTATAATTTATGAGATATGTCCTGAGGAAGTTTCAATGTTATTTTACATGCTAATTGCTTGAATAAATGCCTAAATGGTTTAATTATTCATTGCATACAAACTATTTGATGAAACGACTCAATGAAAATTTTGTTTTGTGGAGGGGTATAGTATTAATGTATGCTAGAATTGTTATATGATAGTATGTTTGTAGCTGATATATGCCTATTTTTTATGTAAATAAATTGAAGAAACATGTTAAAGGTGTTTTATTACAATTCACATACAAACTATTTGATAAAATAGCTCAAAGACATCTTGCATGATTAAGTGGTATATTTCAGTTAGGATGTCACAAATGGAAGCAAAGTAACATTTCTTATTTTATTTCATACAATTTTTTTGAAAATATGACTAAAATAAAAACACTACTTACTTTGTTGTATACAAAGTATTTGAAGAAAGGTTTACATGTAAAGAGTTTGACAATATGTATAAGAGACAAAATCAAGTTTTTGCAAGTGTGGTTAGGATAAATTTAGTATGTGTATGTGACGATTCCCAACTTCAGGGGAACCATTTTTCAAAGGAATTTGTGCTCGAGAGAACCTTAATAAATTTGAGAGACAATGGGATTGTTGTATCCAAGAGGAAACTTTGATGTAGTCAAATACCAACAAGAAAGGTGGTGATGACAACCAAGCCTTGTTTGAGTAAGTTTTAGACTCCCCTCATTCGGAATCAATCATGTGGAATAACCACCACACTATGATCCATCTTTGGAACTTAAGATTAATTTCCCAATCCAGGTAATGGTAATGATGTGGAAGTTTACTAATGCTTACAAATTTTAGTGTAATGAAAGACCTCAACATGGTATTAGAGCCTTGCCCTAAGTTTGATTACTTGAGTTGCATTTGAGGGGGGGTTTTGGAGTAATTTTTGCACTCACCTCATTGGTAATCGATCACGTGGTATAACCACCAAACTAGGATCCACCCTTGGAACCACCTTGGAACTTGGGTTTAATTTCCCATTCAATGTAATGGTAAGGGTTTGGAAGTTTACTAATTCCTTCAATTTTTGGTGTAATGGAAAACCTCAACAACCCCTAACTAGTAAAACCAAGAAGGGAAGAGGTAAAGAATTCAAAAATGGTAAGAGAAAGAGTGAAGAGTTAGCCTTGCAAGGAGGAAATAGGACTTGATTAAAATAAAATACTTCATTTGTTGTAATTTTATCCATTATGCATCATGATGTCTAGAGAAGAAGAATCAATAGTAAAAGTAGGAAACAATGTCTATAGAATCTTAGATGGATTAGTTTTCTACCAAGTTTGAGAAATATTTTTCAATGACATTATTCATCTATACTAATATGATTTTCAGAAATTCTTGGTATGTGGACAGTGGAGCATTCAAGCATATTCCATAAACCTATGATTTATTTTCAATTTTAACAGAATAAGGCTCAAGAGATAACGTTGAACTTGGTGATGATGCAAAGTATTATGTAGCAAGAGTTGGTGTTATTTCGTCTAGATCTAGGTAGGTAAATATTTATAATTTAATGATGTGTTAGTTTTTATAGGTCAAAATAAAAAAAATACTTTTGGTTTCAATTATTGAAGGTAAGGGTTGTGTAGTACAATTCAAGAAAGCACATGTATTATCAAGCTAGATGAATCTAGCCCAAAATTAGCACAAGTAATTGGGACTAGTGATCAAGGTGGATATTGGTGGCCACCCACCTACACTTGGAACCTCACCATTGTTTCATTCAATTTCCTTAATTGTAGCATAGGTTACTATTTTTGGAAATTTTTCGAGTCTTGAACTTCGAGAGCCATTTTGAGGCCCAAAACGACGTTTTTTTTGAAAACGAGAAGACATGAGTAGTTGAGTCATGTTTGTAGTCAAAAGTTGTAGTCCTCGGATAAATATTTATAACGAGGCATCATACGTGTCAAATGAAGGTCACATGCCAAAGTTACGACCTCGGGAAGTTGATGTACACATTTACCCAACGAGGCCCACAAACTTTTGGCGCTTCATCTCCTAGGGTTAGGATTTTGGATGTTTAGGGTTTTCCATTGTTTCTCAATAATAAATAGGCCTTGGAGCCTCATTGTAACACATTTCATAAGGCATCTAGGTGCCAAATATCTTCTCAAAGATAAGCTACCATCGTTGAGCTAGTTTATTTCCATTCTACATATAAAAAAATTCTAGTATTTTGTTATTAAAGAATTTAAGTTTTGTTTTCACTGTATCTCTCTTTTTTCTATTTGTATATGTATTTAATTTTGTTCCTTCATAAATATGGAATAATGGTATCAGAGCGGTCTTCTCTTTCTCTATATTTCTATACATGTCTCCAACGAGGTCAGGGTATAAGGAGTTAAGGCTCAAAATGGTTGAACCTTTGCAAGACCATCCTCGCCGACCCCAGAAACATCCCATGGCGGAATAAAAGAAAGACGAGGGAGCAGGATATCATTTCAAAGTATTTCTTGAATAATCCCTAGAGCGATAAAGGAACACGATGATGGAAAACTTTGCGCAAATCCTTCAATGGACGATCACATGCGACACATCTTCATTCAGTAGCCACTATGGAGGCGCCACTCACTTTAAGGTATAAGTCAACTTTTACATTTCCATTTTTGAAGGCTAGATAATTGAATATGTCGTAGATAAATGGTTAAATATTTTGGAAGGATAGTTTTCATTTCATGATTTTTCTAATAGGGAAAAGATTACTTTTTCACTCCTCAAAGCCGCCCCCCATGTTATGGACTAGTGGGAAACCTACTGTGAGCATAGGGACGAGAGGGAACCCTCACTATTTTCAACCACACCCACTTTGAATTATTTTTGAAATGCCATTAAGGAACAATATTACCCTATTGGGAGTTATGATGACAAGTACATACAATGGACTATGCTGCGGCATCACAGGGATCAAGATTTGCATGAGTTGACACATCTTTTCCATACCCTACACACAAATTTGGTATCAAAGATTCCGAGAAACATTTGGTGCTCAAGTACCGTTGTTTTTTACACAAATAAATTTAGGAGGAAATGGAGTTCCTGGACATATCCTTGCTTGATGCAACATACCGATATGTTGCCAAGATTGAGCAGAAATTCAAGCAAAAGAAGCGATATTTTAGATATATGAACATTAAACAAAGAAAAGTCACCCCCAAGCCATAGAGAAAATGGAAGAGCTAGGCCATGACCCCTTAGGACAACTCCTCGAAGCTGAAAGCCAAGAATAATAGGAAGAAGAAGGAGGACACTGACAAGTGGTGTGAGTTCCATAAAACTTCCACTCACAACATGAATGAATGTCGCGCAAAGCAGGCCCTGGTGGCTGAGCTAAAATATTTCATGATGGATGCATGCTATGATTTTGAGCCAGAACCTGACAAGGGAAAGTAGATAATTTATGCAGAACCCACTACAATGGTAGCCACCTCCAAGCTCCAAAAGGTGGAACCTGAGGATCCAGAGGAGGGGGAGCACCTCTTCCACTCGCAAATGTGGGTAAAGGGTCACCAGTGCAGTTCATAAGTGACAGTGGGATCCATAAGAACCTGATCTCAGTCAAGTTCGTTAAGAGATTGAAGTTGCCAACAATGTCGCACCCACATCCATACACCATCAGGGCTCTCCACCAAGGGTGAGATCTCCATGTCAACCGATAATGCTGCTTGCCTTATAGCATCAAGCCCTTTGTAGATGAGGTATTTTATGATGTTTCCCCTATGGAAGTTTATGATTTTTTATTAGGTCAACCATACCTATGGAAGCGTCATGTTGTATATCAATCCCAACCTCATTATGTTATTATTACTTTGGTTCTAAAATTGTACAGGATGCCAAAGGTAGTGCCATCTACTGCCTTTTCTTTGATCTTTACTAAAAAATGTAGTAAGATCATTTCCCATACTAGGAAATTTGTGTTCCTTATTATTTTCCCTCAGAGAAAGATGAATATTGTGGCCACATCCATAACCTCTAGATAGGGCTCCTTCGCACGACAACAACAGATGGACAAGGTTGTGGAGGAGTATAGGGACATCTTCACCTCATCCATAGGGATACCTGTACACTCTCAAGTCAAGCACTCCAAGCGCATCACTACCCAATGGACCAATCTACCAACGCTTTGCTATGAAGAATGATGAAATCAAGATGCAAATTCAGGATTTTTCGAGAAAGGGCACATCAGGCCAAGTTCATCACCCTGTGGGAGTCTGTTCGTGTTGGTACAAAAGAAGGGTGGAACCTGGAGGCTCTGTATTCACTATCGAACGTTGAATAATATCACTGTCTAGAATAGGTATCAAATCCCACATATTGATGACCTTTTGGACCAGCACAAAGGGGCCAAAAAATTCAGCAAGATTTGCTTGAAGTCTGGTTATCACCAAGTACCAATCGAACCCTCTAATGTGTGGAATATTTCCTTCAAATATAAGGGCGACCTTTTCGAAAGGCTTGTCATGACTTTCAGGTTGACAAATGCCCTTGCAATCTTCATGAGGCTCATGGAAGACATCTTGTTTATTGTAGTGTATTTGGACGACATCTTGATATTCAACTAGAGTTGAGAAGAAGACCTACACCATATTCGACAGGTCCTCCAAACCATGTGACAACATAAATTGTGTGCCAATTTGGAGAAGTTCACTTTTGGTATGACCCGAGTTAAATATCTGGGGTACATCATTGATTAGTGGGGTGTGCATGTGGACCCAACTAAGATACTAGTTATTCAGGATTGGCTAGCCCTAGCCACCCTAACAAAGCTCCACAAATTTATGGGTATTGGTAATTTCTATTGCAAGTTCATGTTGGGATTCTCTCATATAACTTAGCCTTTGAGTCAAGCCACCAAGGATGAAGCGAAAGAAAATTTATTTTGGCCTGAATCCAAATAGAAGGTGTTTTCTGAGTTGAAGCATTGCCTCTGCTCTGCACCAATGCTCACATTACCAGACCTGCAAAAATCATTTGAAATTGAGACAGATGCCTCCAACTATGCTATTGGTGCAGTTCTTACCTAGTAGGGGCATTTGATGGAATATCATAGTGAGACACTTTAATATACAATCCAAAAGTATCCCACCTATGAAAAAGAGATGTATTCCATTGTGCATGCATGCTGAAAATGGAAGCATGTCATTCTAGGGAAGGAAATGGTCATCTACATAGACCACTGACCCCTGCAGTTCATACAAACACAAGGGAAGTTGCAGAACGATTGGAATTAGAAATGGTCTACATATACGCAACAATTCCATTTGAATATAAGTACAAGAAAGGAAACACTAATAGTGTTGCATAACGCCTCAACCGACCATTAGTTATGGTGCTGACCATTGTGATCCACTCTTGTGGACACGAGACTTCGAGATGGCCACATCTTACAAGAGTGATCCAGGATTTGATACCACATACCAAATGCTCCTAGAAGGAAAAAAAAGTTGCAGACTTTCACTTCCAAGACACATTGTTATGCCACCTGGGACACCTCTGTTTTCCTTCAAGCGAGCATGCCAAGATGATTTGGGAGGCGCACTACGGTCAGGTCATTGGACATTATTAGGTACAAAAAACAGTACCAATTCTGCAGAAGTATTTTTACTGGCCAAACCTTCGACAAGATGTTGGGAAGTACATCAGATCCTATATTGCTTGTGCCATTGCCAAACCTACAAGCAATAATCAAGGGCTACATACTCCTATGCTTACTCCTAGTCGACCCTGGGAATCCATCTCCATGGATTACATGTCGGGCCTTCCTTCTACCAAACATGGAAATGATTGTGTTTTCATGGTTGTCGACAGATTCTCTAAGATGTCCATTCTGGCGGCCTACAAGAAGAGTATAAAAAAATAAGCCACCTCCAAACTCTTCTTTGAACGAGTATGGGTACCCTTTGGGATCTCGCAGTCCATTATCTTAGTCAGGAAAACAAGTTCCTGAGTACATTCTGGTCAACCTCTAATCGTTTTTGGATACCAATCTCACTAAGTCCACAACCTTCCATCCCCAAACTAATGATCATACATAGATCGTCAATAGGATGATCGTGCACATCTTGTGCATGTACAACTTGAAGCATCCATGCACATGGGATGAAAGCCTACCCTATGTCCAACATAACTGAAATAGAGCTCTCTACAACTCAACTGGCCATAACCCCTTTCTGGTGGGGTAGGGATTCCAATCACTATGTCCCATTAATGTTTCCATACCACTTGCAGCTACTCAAGTAGATTCAACCCATGCCTAGTTCCAAGCTGATAGAGCTACCAAATTTATTGAGCGCATTCAACACATCTGCCAATAGGTCCATGACATATTGGGTAGAGAAAATGATAAGTACAAACAACGTCATGATCAACATCGGGTTCCACATAAGTTTTAGGTGGGCGAAAATTTTTGGTTGCATTTGCAGAAAGAACGCCTTACCGAAGACCATCGAAATCTCAAAACACTCTGATATGGGCCTTACACCATCACCAAGGTTATGGGAGCTAATGATTTTGAGCTCAACATTCCTCCATACCTTGGCTTGCTTTTAGTGTTCAATGTGGACCGCCTTTGGCCATACTTTCCACCATTATTGGACACATCAGACATTACAGAACAATTCACACCAACAAAGCTAAACCTAGACTACATGGAACATGCCACAACTGATCGGATCATGGACGTGCAGATCAAGAACACTGTCCAGAAAAATATCCAACTATATCGAGTTATCAAAGTTGGCCATCTCCTGCACCAAGGCAAGTGGCTCACCAGGGACCAAGTTCAATAGAAGTTTCCCCATCTCACGGAGGCAATCAATGCAATGGGGACCATTGCTTCCTAAGGGGGGAGAACTGATCTAGGTGGATATTAGTGGCCACCCACCTATTCCACTTGGACCCCCACCATTGTTTCTTTTAGTTTCCTTAATTGTAGCACGATTCACTATTTTTGTAAATTTTTGGGTCCTGAACTTCAAAAATTATTATGAGGCCCTAAATGATGTTTTTTTTGGAAAAAGGGAAAACGTTAATATTTTTAAACACTTGTGGTCGAAATTTTTAGGCCTCATATAGATATTTATAATGAGGTATCATACACATCAAAAAAATATCATGTGCCAAATTTACGACCCTAAGAAGTTGATGTACCAATTTACCCAATGGGGCCCGTAGAAGTTTGGCACTTCATCTCCTAGGGTTAGTTTTTGGATGTTTATGGTTTTTCATTATTTCTCAATAATAAATAGGCCTTGGATCCTCATTTTAACACAGTTCAGAAGGCATGTAGCCACCACATCTCTTCTTAGAGATAAGATACCATCACCGAGCTAATTTATTTCCATTCTACATGTAAACATTTTCCAATATTTTTTTATTAATGAATTGAAGTTTTGTTTTCATTGTATCTCTGTGTTTTTGTGTATATTTATATTTAATTTCGTTCCTTCATAAATCTGGATTAATTAGAGAAGAAAATTCATATAGGTTATAGGGTGAACCTATTTGAGCCCTAGTTCATAATAGTAATATCCTATGCAAGTTATGGCATGAGAGGATGGGGTGCCTACATTATAGATAACTTCCTATTTTAGGGATATTGTCACAAGTTTTCCCAATTTCACAATTGAGTAGCAAGGAGTATACAAAGGTGTGCACTTGGTAATAATTCTAAGGCTCATTTACCAAGCACCGAGTACAAGCCTAAGGGGATTCTATACCTAGCACATTTAGATGTATGTCGACCAATTTCAATAACATTAATTAGAGGGAGAATGTAATATATTTCATTGATTGAAATTTTCTCTTGAAAAATGAGGATTTATTTCAAGAATACTAAGGATGAGGTATTTAGTGGGTTTTAGAAGTTTAAAACTCTTTTTGAGAGCTAAACAAGAAAAATATCAAGGTTTAAATATTAGACAATGGGGGTGAATATACCTCCATTGAGTTCAATGATTTTTGTAAGAAGGCAGGAATTAAGAGGGATATGTCAATTCCATACAAGCCACAACAAAATGGGGTTCTTGAGAAACAATATCAATCCATCATAGGTGATGCTAAGGCCATTATTTATAACCAATACTTGATGATATGTATTTGGGAAAATCATGCAACAAAATAGTCTACATGCAGAGCATGTGTACTCATAGAATATCATTGGATAGATGAAAGAGGATTCATTCACTAGTGTGAAGCCATAGGTGAGTCACTTCCATAGGTTTTACTTTCCATTTTATATCCCTTTAATGAAAAAAAGAGGACCAAGTTTGATCCCTCCATTCAGAAGGGCCTATTTGTGGGATATAATAAGACTTAAAAATCATATATGGTCTATATTCCAGAGGAGAGGAAGGTAGTAGAAATCAAAGATGTAAAGTTTAAGGAATACTTTGCATCCAAGAACTCACACAATCCCATTCAAATGAAAGAATATTAGGAGAAATAAGCTATGAAGGTTGAGCCAAATCCACCAAATTTATCAACAACTTCTAGTTCAAGATGACAACCTTTAGGTGAGGAGGAGGAGACATTAGCCCATTTTGGTTCTATTAGGATACCTCAATGGTTCATACAAACATTGAGGTATGCTTAGGAGTAGGTTGGGGATATTAGGAGCACATTTAGAGAAAGAAAGCCTCTAAATAATAATCCTACTTACACGGAAATGATGAAAAACATCATTGATTCCAAGTCTTCCTATTTTTAGGAGGTAGAAAACTAGAGTGTATGGAAGGGTTCCATGGTGGAAGAGTACAACTCCATTAAGAATAATGATTTTTGGGACAAAATTCCAAGAATAAAGGGGAACTTAATAGTAACATATACGTGGCTCTAAATAGTCAAGCATGATATAGATGGAAGCATCGAAAACTTGTTTAAGGAAAGATTTGTGGAAAAAATGTTCTCTTAGAAAGAGGGAGTGGACTACGAGGAGACATTTTCTCTAGTTTCCAGATAAAATTCCATTTAGATTTGTATTTCTATAGCTTCAATGATGCATGGAGGGAACATCAAATGGATGTGAATATAAATTTTATTAATGAGATCATTGAGGAAGAAGTGTACATAGACTAGCCCCATGGATTTGAAGCATTGGGAAGGAGCCTCATGCTTGTGGGATTGAGAAACCCTTGTATGAAATCAAGTAGGAAACAAGAGCATGGTGTTGGTGTCCAAGTGTGAATGAAATTATTCAACCATTTTCCACATTAATCATCAATCCAATATGTGTTGGTTATTGCAAGGCTAACGTGAAAAATATATGCAAATAACAATTACACAATACTGTATTAATCATGGATTCAATAAGCTATGTAAAACAAAAAACTATTGTAACAGTAATGAAAAGATAGCAGAAATCAATCGTAAAATCACAAATACATTCACATCAATTAATAATTACAAAAATTACATTAATTGTCATAACAATTAAAGAAACACGAGATGCCGTAAAAGAAACTAAGCACACACATAAGTTAAACAACACCTGGTCAAAAGAGCGGGCCCAAATCCCTGATCAGGGTTGTGGTATTATCACAAACTCATGAAAGAAACAAAAATATAATTTTCATTAACTTGAAAAGTTTTGTTACATATTCTCAATTCCTTTAGTAGCCAACCCCCGATTCACAACTTCATACCCTTTCTTATACAAATGATTACAATGATAGTTCCTGAAATCATGGCAGTTATTTCCTACAATTACATAGTCATTACGATAGAAAAAAATAGATGCAAAGAATAGTAGAGGAAGGGATTTGGAGATGTTCTTGCATTGTAGCGCTGCCCAAGATAGCGTTGCCAGCTCAATAGCTCTTTCTGGAATTGTGAATGTGGTCATCCAACCTCCAAATCTGAAAAAATAGCTAAATTAGTAAACCGCTTAGGTAAAAATCCCCACGACTATGATTCATTGACTAAATAATCTGTAAAGACATGAAAATGGGTTTACATGTGAAATTTAGAACATGAATTGAATGTTAATGGTACACATGGAGAAATGAAATAGGATATAATGGTAGGAAAATATGTGCAAGTTTGGCTCCCAACATCTCCCCCCAACTGGTCTTTCTGCATGTCCTCGTGCAGCTCGTCACCTTCACAGGTATGGGTTGGAGCAGCTATGGTCAACGTGAAGCTGAGCAATGTCATATCTCCTAGCCATCTCTGTCCCTAGGGGTTTATACCCATCTGTTAGAAGAACTTCCTTCCACCAATAATTTCTCACACTATAAGCCAGAGTATACTGATCTGCTGGCAGCCAGTCGATGGGAAATTGTAATCTCATACCCATCCACCAGATGTCGCAAGTGTGTATGCATGCAATATAACATGGCAACCTCTCTAATGCTCGTGCAAAGTTGGGGGCCCCAAAAGGTTCTCGGATTTTGACGGCTAATGATGACAACATCCAAATTTTCTGGTAGTTGTCCCGAGCCTCATCTTGAAAAGTGACCACCTCTTTGGTACATAAATTAGTACACCATTTTTGTGTTGCCAACATATGTGCTTTACATCCCTTAATCTGTAGAAAGGTGGCATGCTTGTTATAAATATTCACAGACTGACCATTCTTCCTTCGAAGGACAAGTGGCTTCGTGGCTTGGTTTTCTTCAAATGTGTCAAAAGCCTTATTCCATTTAACTTGCTTGATGGTGTAGGAATTAAAAATCTTAACTGAACATCTCCCACAAACGGAACTGGATTAAATGTATGATCGTCACTTAAGAAATATTCATGCATGTATAGTTCGCAAATCAAATGTTGGTTCACGACATCATGAATTCTTAAGATGTGAAGAAACTGTATCGAGTCTTCAATTTTGTGACTAATCTCATTACAGTGCTCTCCAAACAAAAGAAAATATATTGATCGTGAAGAGACATAGCGTAACTATGAGCAGGGGGTCGACAAGCCATTACCTGCTATGTCAAGGTAAACATTTCTTCTTTTTCAGCCTTCAATAATCACACTTGCTCTTCTAAACTCTCAATATTTTTCTGCTGCTTCTCTCGCTTTTTCTTTTCTTTATCCATCTAGTCAATATATCCAGTGATGGTTTGTGCGACCTGCTCGCGAATTCTCTTTACCTCTTCTTGGTGTGTGTTTAAAGTGATTGTTCCTTATCAGAGACAGGATGCAACTGCCTATCATTTCTAAATTTCAGCAGATAAAAATAATTCTCGGGCCTCGAACAAATATTCAATGGTCTCAGTGCAGTAGTAGGGGTCGTAGGAATGTCTTGTGTCTGTACTGTCGACGAGACAGCCTTGGCCCTCGACTTTTCAACTTTCCTTTATATCTCCTCACTCTCTTCTGTAAATGTGATACCCTCTTTCTTAATTTTCGATTTTCCATATTTAATTGAATGGATTCCTTAAACCGAAGCTAGTACCTTTCTTTGAGAGAGGGTCTTATTTTTGCATATTACTCTATAATGTCTTGTTTAACGATGACTTCTTCTGTTGGTCCCGTAGCTGGTTCGGTATTTGGTGGGTTGTTGTAAACAAACATGTCGATCGACTCCTCCTTCACCCTGACCTCCTTGATTTGTTCCTCCACTTGGGGAGCAACCTCTTCGTTTTCTCTTTCTGGCTCAGGAATTCCCGCAGTCATTTGCATAGCGCCCTTGACATTCTCCCCTTGCACTTGTTCTATTGCAAGGTCATCTCCTAAAGGTACAAGAATTGTTTTCGACCCCTGTGGGTCAGCTTCTGTAAGACCAATTTATTCTGGCGGCCCTGACAGGGTAGCATCGACCAACATTTCTTCAACTTGACCTTCCGTCAACACATGTTATCGTATCTTATTTCCAAACTTTTCATTTTTAGTTTGATCTGTCTGGTATCGACAAGCACTGGCTCTCGAGTGAGTGTACCAACCATGGTATCCAGAATTGTTCCAACAAACTCTAGAATTTGGGGAACAACTCTTTCTTCCACCGAACGTTAGGGGGAACGAAATTTATTTTCCCCTTTTGGTAAGGTTGCAAGAAACAAGAAATTAGGAACATATTCTTCAATTTCCGTCCCGACCATGCATGTTGCTTTAGGTTATTTTTCCTCATCCTCTTTGTTTGCTAATTGGACCAATATTTATTCTATCATCTGCTTATCCAGTAGTCGACACTGGTTCTTGTGGAGCAGTTCCAACCACAGGACCTGTTCCTTCTGCAATTTAATGGTTCTTTTGAGCTAGTAGTGGTGGTTCTTGTGTAGCACCACCGCTCGCTTCAGACTCCAAACTTGCTTGGACAGGTGGTGCTAGTTATTGTGTGAAAACACCATTTATCAATCCCCTGACGAGTGACGATCCTCCTTATGCATTTTCAGTCGACGCCGATGCCTGTGGAACAACGTTGACTTCATCCTCCATATCCACTGCTTCCATCCCTAATGAACCAACAAGCGATGCTGGTTCTTGTGTAACAACATCGACTGTATTTTCCTCTGTTTCAATTGTTTCTTCCCCTAATGAACTAACATGTGATGCTAGTTCTTGTGTGATAACATCAACTGTGGACTCCTCTACCTCCATTTCTTCTACTTTGCCTTCCTCCCTTGCATTTATCATGACCTCAAGTTTTTTCTCTGATAAATCAACAAGTTGTAACTAGGGCATAAGGATTTGAGCCACCACATTCATTTCCAATAACTGGACCAACCCATGATTTGTGAGGACCGCTAATACCTGTTGGGAGCGGCAGGTAGATTGTGCCATTAGCTAAAGAGTATTCCATAGGAAGAAAGGCATATCCAATGAATGAATTTGTGCTTGCTGAAACCGAAAGTGCACCAAAAGCTTGAAGGTAGCAAGTTTCCCTTCACAGGTTATATACCTTATCAAAAATTATGCCACCTCACCCCATGGATATGGTAGGGATTTATGATAATATCCCCTTCCCTTTTGAACCGTTGTTTCCCTAACCTGTAAAAATAATTATGGGAATTATGACAAAGGGGACTTCCGAGAGAACCATTTCTTCCCCTGTTGTGGAAGTCCACTGAGCACTGAGATGAAATCCTCTGTGACAACAATATCCAAACCCCACACTCTGGAAAGTACACATCCCAACCTGCATCTATAAAATTTTTCCATAAATATGCATTATTGCAAGCCAGAGTTGTATTCTCTGGTTCGTGTCTCACAGCCAGTTCACCCGTTCCACAATAGCTCAGTAACAACACTTTGGAGTAACAAAGGACCGATGGGAGGGAGCATTGGCAGGAAATTCTTGCGGTGATAGATTGGTAGAAAATGAAATGTGGTAATAGTAAAATACATAAGGTGATTTTTTGGAAAATGGGAAAAATCATGGTGGATTATGGTAATAATGACAAATAATGATGGTAATTATTTTGTAGAATTGGAAAGGACTATTTAACTAACAAAATATACTTATCTCTAGTCCCATGCATATTAATAATTGTGCAAAATGGGGTAATAATCGTGGAATGTACTTATTGGAACAGGTTCTGATGATGACGTTAGAAAATCATTATTACGATTTGATTACGTTGTCATTTCAGTTATGACAACACTTCCTCCTAGATAATAGATGAACGTCCACGGTCATATCAATTTCACTTTAATGGAATATTTAATCAAATCTACAAAATTTGATCGGGGACGTACTTGGCGACTTACGTCAACAGAGTACCAGCCTCCGAGGAGTAACAACACTAGATACTTAGAAAATTTTATGGAGAAACAACATCGGGGGAGTAACAACACTAGGTACTTAGAAAAATTTTCGGAGTAACAACACCAGAGGAGTAGCAACACTGAAGGAGTAACAACACTGGACACTTAGAAAATTTTCTGGAGTAACAACATCGAAGGAGTAACAACACCGGGTACTTAGAAAATTTTACGTAGTAACAATGCCGGAGGAGTAACAACACCAAAGGAGTAACATCACCGGACACTTAGAAAATTTTCTGGAGTAACAACATTGGAGGAATAACAACACCAGACACCTATAAAATTTTACAGAGTAACAACACCGGAGGAGTAACAACACCGAAGGAGTAACAAAATCAGACACTTAGAAAATTTTTTCAGAGTCACAACATCATAGGAGTAACAACACCAGGTACTTAGAAAATTATATAGAGTAACAACATTAGAGGAGTAACAACACAAGAGTAACAACATCAGACACTTAGAAAATTTTTCGGAGTCACAACATCGGAGGAGTAACAACACCGGGTACTTAGAAAATTTTCAATCTCTACAGAATCGCACACCAGTAGTAGTTCCTGCAAAAAAAATAATTGAGTAGTAACAATATTTTATTTATATTACTATTTATATGGATTTTTTTTTTAATCAATTAAAGGATGCAGAGGAGAAATTCTCTACACTAACAACATTCAAACCATATTTATCAGAGAGATGTTTGATGAAGACATCCTTAGAAGCTGAGCGGTGATACAATCTAAGACGTTGTCCATTTACTGTGCAAGAAGCATGTGTATCGTCAATTGTGACAAGTGTGACAATTCCATTATCAAACACTACATCAACTTCATAATGTCCCATCTAACGAGAGAAAATATTTCTTTTAAAATACTTAAAGTGGGAATCATAGAGTAATGCCCAATCCCCTCTATTAAACACCTTATTCTTGATGAATATATCATGCCATTTTGTTCTCTTCTACTGAATTGCAGCAGTATTATGAACAACCATCGAACAGATTTCATCCAGCTCATTTAACTATTCCAGTCGATGTTTCTAGGCCTCTGACAGATCTAGTCCTACTTCAAGGGATGTTCTTAGCGTGCTGATCTAAAATTCTACTGGAAACAATGGGGATTTTCCATAAACCAACTCAAATGGTGAAAACCCTATTGTATTCTGCCATGTTGTTCTATAGGCCCAAAGAGGTTTAGGAAGTTTTTTAGCCCAATCCTGGTGATGTTTTGCCACAGTCTTTGTGAGAATATTTTCTAATACCTTGCTTGTGCTTTCCACTTGACCATTCACCTAGGGATGGTACAGAGATGTCACCCTATGTTTGATTCCATACTTCTTCATAAGCCTTTCTATCATATGTGATGTGAATTGTGCTTCTCCATCTGAAAATATCTCTCTCGGAGCATCATATCGAGAAAAAATATCTTCAAATAGGAAGGCTGAAACAACCTGTTATGTTGCTTTCACAACAGCCTTGGCCTCCACCCACTTTGTTACATAATTCGTGCAAACCAAAATATGAAATTTCTGATGTGAAGATGGGCTAAAAGGGCCAAAAAAATCAATAACCCATTTTTCAAAAGGCTCAAGGACTACCTCATGCTGTAATGGTATTTCATCTAATCGACCAGGCTGACCCATCCGTTGGAAACTATCACACCTTCGGACATAGTCTCTTGCATCCTGTAAGATGGAGGACCAGTCATATCCCATCTGTAACACCTTATGCCTTGTTCGCTTATCTGCAAAATGGCCTCCAAAAGGGCCATCATGAGCAGACTTCAGGACATCATAGATTTCATCCTCTGCTACATAGCATCGGATTTGCTGATCGAGCCCTATATGAAAAATATATCCCGCTATCCAAGAATGACAGTCACTATGATGAATAATCTTTTGCTGTTCCCTGTATGAAAAATGACAAGGCACCTTCCCTATAGAAAGATAGTTAGCAATATCTGTTTACCAAGGAGTATAGTAGAAATTTCAAAAATATGTTCATCTCAAAAACTATCTTCTAGGGGTGTGCCTTCATCACTAGTATCCATTCTACACAAAAAATAAACAACTACATTATCCTTCCCTGGTTTGTCTTCTATGGTAATGTCAAATTATTGAATCAACAATAACCACCTTGTAATGCGACCAGGGGTAATAGGTTTATTCATCAAGTACCTGATTGCTGTGTGATCAGTGTGCACAAAAGTAGGATATCCAGTAATGTAATGCCAAAATTTATTGATAGAATAAATAACAGTCAGAAATTCTTTTTCAGTTACCGTGTAGCTTAATTCAGTAGGAGTCAAACTCTTGTTGACATAATAAATTGCATATGGCTTCTTATCTTCCCGTTGTCCCAAAACTGCCCCTGTTGCTGTCTGGGAGGCATCAGTATGGATATGGAATGGGAGTGTCCAGTCTGGACCTTGCAAGATCAGAGCTCCATAGATAAGTTCCTTGATATTTGCAAAAGCCACTTCACAATCATCTGTCGACATAAATTCTACATATTTAGTTAACAACTGAAAGACTGGAGATGATCTTTTAGAGAAAATTTCTATAAAATGTCTATAATATCCAACACAACCAATAATACTATGTACTTGTGTGGGTGTATTAGGTACAAGAAAATGTAATATTACCTCTACCTTGGCAGGATCAACTCGAATTCCAACGACCGAGATTAAGTGTCCTGGAACTATTCCCTCTTCCCTCGTCATGTGACATTTGACTCTACTCAGAGAAACATGGGTTTGTTGACATATTTTGAGTAATTTTTCTAAGTTTTCTAATCCTTCTTCAATTGAGTCCCCATATGGAGTAAAGTTATCCATATAAATCTTGACACTGTCATCAACCAGATCAAAAAAAAAATCCCAATATTACCCTATGAAATGTTGCAGGCCCATTGAAAAAATCAAACGGAAGGACTCGGTATGTGAAAGTTCCCCAAGGGCATGTAAAGGTGGTTTTATCTTGATCTTCAGGGGCTATCTAGATTTGATTATACCCAATAAACCCATCCAGGAAAGAGAAGAACTTCTTCCCGGCTAAAGTATCAAGGACTTCGTCAATAAATGGAAAAGGGAAATGATCCTTTTGAGTTGCTTTATTTAATTCCCTGTAGTACACACAAATTGTTGAGTCTCAAATCTGCATCTTTTCCATACACTTTTCTATACCTTTTTCATCCACCTGAACCTCCCAAGTTGTCAATATCATTGTATATTAATTGCAAAAGAGCATCTAACATGGTTTTTAACTATATTTTTGTGTCTGCTGTTTGATTTAGATTTTGCTCATTTAGCTGCGGAATCTTGCCACTTTCCGTAGCTGCTGCAACTTTCCGCAGCCATTTTGTGAAACTCTATGTTACAGGTGTCTTCAGGAGAAACGAGCCACATGGGCAAGTCAGAAATGATGTGGACATGGATCGTGTCCTATTGGCTCGAGAAAATTCATCTAAGGAGGCTACGGTCAAAGGTGGCCAAGTGGAAGTCAACCATAGAGTCCCACGGTGACAGGACTCTGTTTCTCGTCACGTGGAGATGGATATGGTCGTTTCTGAATTGCGGAAGACAAATCAACACCTGTACATGGCTCCATAAGCCGAATTCAAACATCCACTCTGCATAGATTTACTCTCCAACGCGGCCATGATCCTAGATCTTTGGACGTAATGGTTTACGTGTTCTCCATCAGCATAAACTTCAGGGAATTAGTTATATTACCTTTGTTATAAATAACACGTTTGCATACGCATATTAGATTAGTCTCTGTTGTTTTTTATTAGTCTGCTCTGTAATGTAATTACGTTGCCACTGTGCCGTAATATCACCTTTCTGTTATGACTGCATTTTAATATATAAGAAGACTCTGTTTCCAAACGTAATTCATACTTGAAGATTGTTGCCAAGGCTGGTGTAGAGGGCCCCTGCACACGCTGAGGTTTTGTGCATTATTGTATAGTTCTTGTTTTATTTCTTTAAGTTCACTGTGTCATAATTCATTCATGTGTTTATACATTGCATCTTTCATGGTATATATGCTTCATTTCTGTTCATAATCTTTCATGCTTTACATTTTACTTCTGTCTTTCACGTTTTATGTTATTGTTAACTGATCAGTGTTCTTGTTTCAGGTTATAAATAGGCAGCCTGGGCATTTGCATAACTTTTTGACTAATGACATGGAATTAATATTGTTCTGCTGCTAATTTGCTTTTCTTAGTTTCTGTTTAATTTCAGTATTGCTTTGTTTATTTCAGTTTTGCTCATTTTCTTCAATAGTTAGATTTAGATATATTGAATTGCTCATAACATCTTTAGTTACCTCCGAAAGCCACAACTGGACTGATGGTGAGGGATTGAATTATGAATGTGTAGTTTGATATTAGTTTCCTTTCTGCAAGTTAGATATATTAAATTTCTCATGACATCTTTAGTTACCTCCGAAAGCCACAGCTGGACTGATGGTGAGGGATTGAATTATGAATGTGTAGTTTGATATTAGTTTCCTTTCTGCAAGTTAGATATATTAAATTGCTCATGACATATTCAGTTACCTCCGAAAGCCACAACTGAACTGATGGTGAGGGATTGAATTATGAATGTGTAGTTTGATATTAGTTTACTTTCTGCAAGTTAGATATCAGGTTACTCAAGTTGTTTATGGTTACCTCCAAAAATCATAGCTGGACTAATGATGAGGGATTAAAAGATAGGTTGATGTAATTTGATTTAGATTTACTTTGTTGCAACTTTTGGATTTCTTTCAGCATAATTTCTTTTGTGTTTAGACAGCAGCAAGGATAGTTTGGTTTTCATGCTCAATAGTTCATTGTTTTGATTCATTAGACTAACAACACATTTTCCTTTCAGCAGCACATTTTCATTTCCTTTCAAGTTTTGTCATTGTATGTTTCAAATTCCTTTTTAAGTTTCAAGTTGGTAAATCATTATAGAGGATATCATTTCCTTGAATAATCATAACCATACTTGTTTTAGAATTTCCATCTCACATTAGAAAACCAAAAACGACAAAAAGTTAAGAAATAGGTTATCTTGCACATATAGTGCGCCGCACTTCATCAGCTTACGAATCCCGGATTGATAAATTAATGTAGCAATTTAGGACACACTAAATTGACCAAACATTTTGGCGCCGTTGCCGGGGAAGTGTAACTAGGTAGCCAATTTCTTAAAAAAAATAATAATAATAATAAAAGAAGGGAAAACTTGATAACTTCTTGAAGTATGCTCTCCTCTTGCACCTAGTGTGATCTGGAGGATCAGAAAAGAGAGTTATTGGTTTAGTAATTTCTTAAGTATGCTCTCTTCTTGCACCTAGTGTGACCTGGAAGATCAGAAAGAGAATTATTAGCCCAACTTAAAAAATAAAAAAATAAAAAATAAAAAATAAAAAAAATGTGACATGCATAGAGCAAGAGATTCTAGGGGAAGGTTTATAGCTAAAGCCAAGAGTTCGATTTTCACAACTCCATCTTCTTCAAGGCATATACAAGAATCACCACCATCTACCCCTAGCCTTAAGATTTTTGGAATTCAAGGAACAGCTGAATTAGAGGATTATCCTATACCACCTACTAAATCTCATTTAGAAAAGGAAGAGACTCTCTCTCATCCTCCCTTGATAGAAGAACCAGAGGACTTTAAGCACTCTAAAGAAACTATCATGGTAGAGGAAATAGTAGATGGATTTGGAGGTAGAGGTAGAAGAGGAGGAAACAATGGAGACAACAATGGTGAAGGAAATAATGAAAGAAATAGGGAAGGAGACAACTTGTTTGGATTCCCTATAGTTGATGAGGAAACTCATACAACGATGAAAAATATATCACCATCTGTCCTTCCTAACTTTTATGGATTGCGAATTGAGGACCCTGAAACATTTCTGTTTGAGTTTGAAGTCGTGTGCCGAACCTATGAATATATGGAAGACTCTCAAAAACTCAAACTGTTTCCTTCAACTTTGAAGGGAGTTGCTTTGAAATGGTTCATGGGATTAGCCACTCAATCTATTAGGACTTGGAATGATATGAAACAAACATTTTTGGATAGATACTTGGACTATTGTATGCCCACCAATCACAAGGATGAGGTATTCCAAATGATGCAAAAAGAAGATGAAAATTTGGAAGACTTAATTGAAAGATTTCAATACAACTTGAAAAGAGCAAAGATGAGCAACTTAGATAATGAAACCTTGAAAGCCCTCCTATTAAAAGCCATTAGGGATGAATGGATAGACATTTTAAACATGATGGGAAAAGGAGACATTTCTCAACTTCCATTTCATGATATAACAGAACTATGTATCCATCTCTCAAGGGGAAAATCTAAAACTGGAAAAGGGCCTAGGGATTCTTCTCTTATTAGGGCTAACAAATCTGCAACTGGATCAGTAAGTAGGGCAGAGATTGGTAATATGCTTGATGAGTTTAAAACCGATATCTTAGGGAGTCTTAGTGAACAACTAGACACCCTTAAAATCCAAAACAAGCAGAAAGCAGAAACAGATGCTTTAGCCATCTTTTGTCCGAAATGTAGGAAGAAACATGCTTTAAGGGAATGTCCCTTGGATGCAAAAGTTGTAGAAACATGTATGATTTGCTCAGAGAATCATGAGATCAAAGATTGTCCTTCAATTCCTGGACTCAAAGCTGTTTTTCAAGAAGACCCAAATTCAGTAGAATCTCTCTGTTTTGTTGCAAGAAGACCTTGGCAGGGACAACAAACTCAAGGGTTTAACAACCCTATGAATTTTCAAACCCCAACAAATTGGAATCCTTGGCAACAACCTTGGCCCCAACATCAAAATCCATATCAGCCATGGGTACAAGGAATGCAAAATCCTTATGGGAGATTTGCTTAATTTGATCAATATCCTCCATCTTTTCAAAATCAACAAGCTCCACAACTTCCAAACCCAAATCCACAACTTTCATTGCCATTTCCACAACAAAAACCTTCTCAACAAAATCCAAATCCTCAACTCATGCTCCCATACCAACAAAAGACAAATCAACTTCCAGCTCAGCCATTGCCAAATCCTAACAATAAGAATCCTCAAACTACTTATATGGTAGAAGGAAAACAATTTCCTACCTATATGATTGTTCCTCTCAACGATGTACAACTCAGATCTGGTAGAGTTTTAGAAAAACCTTCTATAGATATTCAAGAACAAGATACCTCTGAGGAGGATTCTCTTCAAGTCAATAAGGGTTCTGAGGAAGCATCTCTTCAAAATTCAAACATTCAAAAAGAAAAAGAAAAGTTAACACCCACAACTCCTATAGTTGAGCAACCTGCATCTTCATCTATACCTCCTTTTCCTGAAAGACTACAAATTGATAAGGGGATGGAAAAACAAATTTTGTTGCCTAACTATGAATTTCTAGATGAATTGAAGAATGTTTGTATCAAGATTCCTTTGCTATAGGCAATTCGAGAGATTCCTATTCTAGCAAAAACAATAAAGGAGTTAAGTTTCAAAAGACCAGGAAGGAAATTAAAAGACACAAGAAGAATCCACCTGGTAGGAAAAATTGCAGATATCATGATGGGAAAAATTACCATACAGAAGTATGTAGATCCAGGAAGTCCAATTGTCAAGACACATATAAATGGGATAGAAATTCCAAACACATTGATTGACTTAGGGGCTGCTATCAACATTATGAGTAGACAGACTATGGACCAGCTAAAACTTCCCAACCTTCTTTTTACACCTACTTTACTGCAACTTGCAGATCGATCAATTATTAAACCAGATGGTGTATTAGAAGATATTTCAGTCTCCTTAGATTCTTGGGAATATCCAATAGATTTTATGATTTTGACTCCTAAGAGTAATCTAGGAGGGCACCCACTTATTTTAGGAAGACCTTGGCTAGCCACAGCTGATGCTTTTATTAGTTGTAGATCTGGGGACATGTACATTTCTAATGGTAATTCGACAAAGAAATTAAATTTGTATCCTCCAGCAAGAGCAATCACAGAAGTAGGAGACAATGAATGGGTTGATGATGAGGACACTATACAACCTGTCTTTACCATTTCTGAAATCAGTGAGGATAGTCAAATTCCGAACACATTAGAAAATTTTGAGATATCTTCAGAATATGACCCCACACAATTTCAGTTGGAATCTGACATAGAATATTTATCATCAAGACAAATGTCTCTTTACTCTATGGAAGAGTTTGGTAGTTCTACTATTGAGATTTTTCCAGGAAAAACATTTAATATCAACAAACATTTGGAAAAGTCACAACAAGAAGAACTAACCAAAATCTTGCAAAAACATTCTACTGCATTTGCATGGGAGTATACTGACATGAAAGGTATTGATCCTAAGACTTGCATCCATCATATCTATATTGAGGAAAACAGTAGACCAATCAGACAACCTCAAAGAAGGATGAATCCAAATCTTAGGAGATAGTGAAAGAAGAGCTCCAAAAACTACTCAATGTAAACTTCATTTATCCAATTTCAGATAGCCGATGGGTTTCTCCTTTGGTTATAGTACCTAAAAAGAATCGTAAATGGAGGGTATGCATTGATTAGGAATTGAACAAAGCAACTTTAAAGGATCACTTTCCTTTGCCTTTTATTGATCAGGTATTAGATACATTAGCAAGTAAAAAGTACTTTTCATTTTTGGATGGTTTTAGTGGCTATAATCAAATTCAGGTAGCACCTGAAGATCAAGATAAGACCACATTTACTTGTCCATGGGGAACTTTTGCCTACCGAGTGCTTCCTTTGGGTTATGTAATGCACCAGCAACATTCCAAAGAGCAGTACTAGGAATTTTTTCTGATCTAATCCATGATTGTGTAGAGGTTTATATGGATGATTTTACAGTTTATGGCAATTCATTTGAAGAGGCATTAGAAAATTTGGAAAAAGTTCTTATAAGATGTAAAGAAACAAACCTTTCATTAAGCCATGAAAAATGCTTTATGATGTTTTCTGAAGGGATTGTTTTAGGACATCATATTTCAGGAGATGGGATTAAGGTTGATAGATCAAAAGTTGAAGTCATTTCCAAGTTACCTATTCCAAATTGTCAAAGAGATGTTAGAAGTTTTCTAGGATTTACTGGTTACTATAGAAGATTTATAGAAAACTTCACTAAAATAACATCTCCACTCTTCAAATTTCTTACAAAAGACTGTGAATTTAAATGGGATCCTGATTGTCAATCAGCTTTTGAAACTTTGAAAACAAGAATATCTGAAGCACCTATCTTGAGAGGACTAAATTGGAAACTCCCTTTCCATATTTCTACGGATGCTTCAGATACAGCTCTAGGAGCTGTGTTGGGTCAAAAAGATTTAGTTCCTTATGCCATTTATTATACCAGTAAAAATTTGACTCCCGCAGAGTTGAACTATACTGTGACTGAAAAAAGAGTTTTTAGTTGTTGTTCATGCAATTAATAAATTTAGACATTACATAACATGCTATGAAACTTTTATTCATACTGACCATTCTGCAATTAGATATTTAATGAACAAACCTGTTACTAATGGCAGAGTGACAAGATGGCTTTTACTTTTGCAAGAATTCAATAATACTGTGTTGGATAGACCAGGAAAACAGAATACAGTAGCTGATTTCTTGTCTAGGATTCAGAATACTAAAGAAGATTCTCCTGTAGAAGATAAGTTTCCTGATGAATATTTGTTTGCAGTAACTATTAAGACCCCTTGGTATGCAGATATTGCTAACTATTTGGTTACAGAGAAACTACCTTCACATTTATTTCCAAGTGAAAAACGAAAAATTATTCAGGAGAGTTCAAAATATTCATGGATTTCTAACGAATTGTTTAAAATAGGGCCAGATCTTGTGATCAGAAGATGTGTCAGGGAAGATGAAATGCCTGATATTCTTAAGGCATGTCATGATGAACCATGCGGCGGACACTTTGCGCACAAAAGGACGGCCTATAAAATCCTTTCCTTGGGATATTATTGGCCTTCCCTCTTCAAAGATGCAAAACAATATGTCAAAAGGTGTGATAGCTGCCAAAGAGTAGGGAAACCTACCCTTTCAAATGAAATGCCATTGCAAACACATGTACTCATTGAACCCTTTGAAAAATGGGCTTTAGATTTCATTAGACCTATTAATCCACCATCTAAGCAAAAGAAGTATATATTGGTTTGTACTGATTATGTTACTAAATGGGTAGAAGCCAAAGCATTAGTATCTGCTACTGAAAATTCAGTTGTTCATTTTCTTTATGAGGATATTTTTACTTGCTTTGGTGTTCCAAGAGAAATTGTGACAGATTAGGGGAGCCAATTCACATCCAATTTGGTGGAGAAGTTGATGGAAGAATACAAAATCAAGCACAGAAGATCTACTCCTTACCATCCACAAGCAAATGGTCAAGTGGAGTCCACAAACAAAGTTCTTGAAAGCATCATCACCAAAACTGTTCATCTACATAGAAGAGATTGGGCAGAAAGGCTTCCAGAAGCCTTGTGGGCCTACAGAACTACATGGAGGAATACAACAGGACATTCTCCCTATGAACTTGTTTATGGGAAAGAAGTCTCGCTCCCCATTGAGTTCCAAGTCAAGACCTTCAAGATAGCAGTTCAGTTGGGAATGGACTTATCAGAAGCCCAAAAGCATAGAATGGAGCAATTGAATGAGCTAGATGAGATTAGACAAGAAGCAATTCTAAGAACTGATCTAGTTCAATATCAAAGAGCTAAATGGCATGACAAGTACATCAAAGAGAAGAAGTTTCAAGAAGGAGATTGGGCATTGTTATTTGATTCCAAGTTTAAAGATTTTCAAGGAAAATTTCAGACTCATTGGCTTGGGCCATATGAGATTGATAAGATCTTTAACAATGGAGCGGTAAGAATCAAGACCATTGATGAGTTTCAAACTCCTCTTATTGTGAATGGCCATAGATTGAAAGTTTATCATAAGCCACTCTCAAAAGAGGATTTTGTCAAAGTGTTTCAAGAGAATTCTGCAATCAGACTGGTACAGAAGAAAGCTTTTGTTATTTTCAGTTAAAAAAAAAAAATAAAAAAAATAAAAATAAATAAATAAATAAATTTGTATAAGCCTGAAAACCAATCACTGATTGGCAGTCTTATACAGAAAATATAGGGTGAAAATCAGGAACACCTGACACTCTATATTTTCCAAAAAAAAAAAATCTCTCTTTCATTTCACAAGTTTTGTGATCACCCACTCCATTCCATTCCACTTCATTCCATTTCATTTCACTTCATTTCACTCCATTCCACTTCATTTTGTCTATTTCATTCCATTTTCACCAATAAAATTCTTTTTCATGACCATTTCCATCTAGTCATTTGTCATCCATTCATGTTCATTCATCCAAATAATAGCTGTGTCACTTTCCGCAGCTGGCATCTGTTTCCGCAGCTGACATCTGTTTCCGCAGCTGACACCAGTTTCCACAGCCAGAAGCAGATTTCCCAGCTACCACTCTGTTTTCAAAAGAATGTACAGTCAAATGTTATTTCCATAATCATGAAATAAAATTCAGGTGAGAGGATCAAACATGAAGACATGGAGCATTCAAGATACCAATGAAGAGCAACTAGTTGAAGACCAAGGAAAAAGGCAAAAGATTCCAAGGTATGAGTAAAATTCATTTCAAATAGCATTGAAAAACACATTTTTATATAGTTCTAAACCATAAGCTCCATCCATTATGTGCAATGATTATATTGACAAATTCCGTAACCCTTTCACGATCTCCATATGATCCTCCCGCATTCATTCTCAACGGTTCCATAATTAAACCCCCGAGCTTCACTCATACTCCGATATTCCACCGGTGACAATGAGACGTAGTTGATTTGACCACGGACTCTTACAGCCGCATAAATCCATAGCCGTTGTTTAAACGTGCTCATATTTATTGTGCAGCCACCAAATTTCAAAACACTGCCGGATGTGTTATACTCCTCCTATTGTTCTGTTAATATCACAGCCGTATCTCTGCCGTGCTCACGAAACCCCTCTCTGTTCTGCCTCACTCCATTTCGTTCTCTGTTACGCTATAGCCTGTATATCCACTCTTTGATATCTACCTACAGTCATTGTGCTCATCTCCGTGCATTCAGCCGTTCTATTTCCATTGAACCCTCACGCAGGCAATTTTGTGAAGAGCAGAAAGAAGAATGGGTAAATTACTAAGAGCAGAACCGGAAGGACCTAAGTTCATGGAGGGATATCCGCAAGTCAGGGATATATTGAAGAAAGCAAAGTGGCTGCGGTTTATCCAAAAGTTCAGAGGTTATCATAAAAAAGTGACAAAAGCATTTGCAAGGTCGTTCAATGGCTTAGAAGTAGAGATTGGAGACCTTAAGTTTGCAGTGAACGAGGCATCTGTAGCAATTGCCACGGAACTTCCTCAAAAGGGTGAGCGTTGGTTTAAAAATAAAAGCATTAGTGATGAAGCCTGGAGAACAATCTTACGAAACCAAGGTATGGACATAACTATTTTTAAAAGAGGAATTCCTATTCATGCATTGAAAGAGGAATGGGCTACTTTGCTGCTAGTTGTTCAAAAATTCATTACCTGTGAAGGCCGTTTTGGGTCCATGTATATGTACCATACCAGATTGCTGATGAATTTTCTAGATAATCAAACTCTCAATCTCCCATATTTTCTATTAAATAGTTTGAAGAAAATGTCTGTGACTGTTCAGAAGCATTTGGGAGATGTAGAGCCACATCTATATCACCATGGTCTTGTAAAAATTTTGATTGAAAAAGAGTTAAAGGAGAAGAAATACACATGGGAACAATTTTTGATTAGAAATTTCTTTGAGGAACCTCAGGAAATTCCTGAAGGTAGCACAACAAGAAGGAGTAGGAGAAAAAGAATAAATGATGAAACTCAAAGTACTCCTACTCAAGAAATTCCTAAAGGTAACACATCAAGAAGGAGTAGGAGAAAGAGAACAAATGATGAAATTCAAAATACTCCTACTACTACAATTGAAAGAACTGATAGGGAAGAGAGACTATCAAAGAGGAAGAAGAAAGAAACTAAGGATAAAAAGCCAATAACACCAAAAGAGAGAAAAAGTTTTGAGGCTATACATCAAACCCCTTCTTCCGAAGAAGAAGATCATCAAGTGTTATCTGAAAGATTAGTTTATCTTCAAAAACAGTCATCTATGGCCAAGAAGACAGAGAAAGAAAAACAAAAGCAAAAGGACAGTGGTCCACAGCGTGTGAGAAGAAGTTCCAGACTTAAGGGGAAATTGAGGAAAACGCAAATGAAGGGACCCCATTTCATTGATTTGGGAGAAGAAACATCTGAACAGTCCCCAGCTGACCATAGTCCATCTCACTCTCAGTTAGTTAGTGAACCTGGTTCATTTCATTCTCAGTCAGACATTGAACATAGTCCATCCCATTCTCAGCAAGATGTTGATGTGAGCCCTTCTCAGCCAGATTTTGAAAATAACTCTCCTTCACGGCATTTTGGGGACAGACCAATAAAAATGACACCTGAAATAGACCCCAAGCAGCAAAAAGTATATGATTATATAGAATCTTTGGAAAAAGCAGCTACAGGTCCCAGTACTTCGTCCATTCAGCCTCACACAGTACATGATGATTTAGTCCAATCACTAAAACAGGAAGTCTTTGAGCTAGAGCTTTTAAATAGACACATCAAAAATGAAAATGAAACATTGAAGGAACAAAGTAAATTGGATAAAATCATTCATGATAATACCATGTTACATCTGGGAATATGGCAGAAGAAGAACAAGAAATTGAAAAGGAAATGCTAGAAGTTAAGCAGAGCACTAGTTAATATCAAATTTAGATGCTTAATGAAGAAGCCCAGGATGTTGGCAGCACCAAGGAAGAAGAGGAGAGGGCTGGATGTACTGGATGAAGTGTCAAGGCATATGAACTGAAGAAGGATTATCAAAATTTTGGTTGCATGAGGACATGCAACACCTTCACAGTGGGGGTATGTTGAGTCTCAAATCTGCATCTTTTCCATACACTTTTCTATACCTTTTTCATCCACCTGAACCTCCCAAGTTGTCCATATCATTGTATATTAATTGAAAAAGAGCATCTAACATGGTTTTTAACTATATTTTTGTGTCTGCTGTTTGATTTAGATTTTTCTCATTTAGCTGCAGAATCTTGCCACTTTCCGCAGTTGCTGCAACTTTCCGCAGCCATGTTGTGAAACTCTATGTTACAGGTGTCCTCAGGTAAAATGAGCCACATGGGCAAGTCAGAAATGATGTGGACATGGATCGTGTCCTATTGGCTCGAGCAAATTCACCTAAGGAGGCTACGGTCAAAGGTGGCCAAGTGGAAGTCAACCATAGAGTCCCACGGTGACAGGACTCTGTTTCTCGTCACGTGGAGATTTATATGGTCGTTTCTGAATTGCGGAAGACAAATCAACACCTGTACATGGCTCCATAAGCCGAATTCAAACATCCACTCTGCATAGATTTACTCTCCAACGCGGCCATGATCCTAGATCTTTGGACGTAATGGTTTACGTGTTCTCCATCAGCATAAACTTCAGGGAATTAGTTATATTACCTTTGTTATAAATAACGCGTTTGCGTACGCATATTAGATTAGTCTCTGTTAGTTTTTATTAGTCTACTCTGTAATGTAATAACGTTGCCACTGTGCCGTAATATCACCTTTCTGTTATGACTGCATTTTAATATATAAGAAGACTCTGTTTCCAAAGATAATTCGTACTTGAAGATTGTTGCCAAGGCTGGTGTAGAGGGCCCCTGCACACGCTGAGGTTTTGTGCATTATTGTATAGTTCTTGTTTTATTTCTTTAAGCTCACTGTGCCATAATTCATTCATGTGTTTATACATTGCATCTTTCATGGTATATATGCTTCATCTCTGTTTATAATCTTTCATGCTTTACATTTTACTTCTGTCTTTCATGTTTTATGTTATTGTTAAACTGATCAGTGTTCTTGTTTCAGGTTATAAATAGGCAGCCCGGGAATTTGCATAACTTTTTGACTAATGACATGGAATTAACATTGTTCTGCTGCTAATTTGTTTTTCTTAGTTTCTGTTTAATTTCAGTACTGCTTTGTTTAATTCAGTTTTTCTTATTTGCTTCAGTAGTTAAATTTAGATATATTAAACTGCTCATAACATCTTCAGTTGCCTCCGAAAGCCACAGCTGGAATGATGGTGAGGGATTGTATTATGAAATGTGTAGTTTGATATTAGTTTCCTTTCTGCAAGTTAGATATATTAAATTGCTCATACCATCTTCAGTTGCCTCCGAAAGCCACAACTGGACTAATGGTGAGGGATTGAATTATGGATGTGTAGTTTGATATTAGTTTCCTTTCTGCAAGTTAGAAATATTAAATTGTGCATGACATCTTCAGTTACCTCCGAAAGCCACAGCTGTACTGATGGTGAGGGATTGAATTATGAATGTGTGGTTTGATATTAGTTTACTTTCCGCAAGTTAGATATCAGTTACTCAAGTTGTTTATGGTTACTTCCGAAAATCATAGCTGGACTAATGATGAGGGATCAGAAGACAAGTTGATGTAATTTGATTTAGATTTACTTTATTGCAACTTTTGGATTTCTTTCAGCATAGTTTCTTTTGTGTTTAGACAGCAGCAAGGATAGTTTGGTTTCATGCTCACTAGTTCACTGTTTGATTTATTAGACTAGCAGCACATTTTCATTTCAGCAGCACATTTTCATTTCCTTTCAAGTTTTGTCATTGTATGTTTCAAATTCCTTTTTAAGTTTCAAGTTGGTAAATCATTATAGAGGATATCATTTCCTTGAACAATCATAACCATACTTGTTTTAGAATTTCCATCTCACATTAGAAAACCAAAAACGACAAAAGATTGAGAAATAGGTTATCTTGCACATATAGTGCGCCGCACTTCATCAGCTTACAAATCCCGGATTGATAAATTAATGTAGCAATTTAGGACACACTAAATTTACCAAACACAAATCCGCCACTTACCATTATTTTTAGGAACAATAACCAGTGAGGACACCCATTGATTGTCTGAGATGGGGTAAATAAATCCTACATCCAGTAACTTATGGAGCTCGTCTTTGACAACGTTCTTCAAGGCGGTGTTCATTATTCTCTGAGGTTGTCTCATAGGTCGTAAATATTCTTTAATGTATATATGATGAGTGCATAAATCAGCAGGGATCCCCTTCATATCTGTATGATCCCCGATGAAGGCTTCCTTGTGGTCTCGAAGGATTTTTAGGAGATGCTTAGCCTGGGATGCTGAAAGGTTTGGGTTAATGTTCAAATTTTTCCCCGGTTCAATCTCAATGGGGATACTATCATGAGATGAGGTTGTAGGTATATTTTCAATTGCATCTTCTGGTTCAATGGTTTCCTACGTATTACAGCTCATGACATATTCTAGGATTTGGCAGGTTGAGTAAAAAACATAATGGGGATCGCTGATGAAAGTGCTAATGGCGTCATCCTCCGTTTCTGTTTTAAAATAAAGAGTCTACCCAAAGGCAAGGACTGGTTTGAGTTCTTTTTTTTCATGTTCTGATCCTTCTATATCTCATTCAGATGATGGTTTCCTTGATGGGCTTGGTTTTGCAAGAGGATAAAGAACGAGATTCTTTGTGACCTTCCCACTAGATATAACCATGTTTCTTGACTGACACCCAATATAGGCGTCTTCAGTTGCAAGCCAAGGCCTTCCTAGAATCAAAGGGTGACCACCAACTGGGGACTGTGTTTGTAATACCAATATATCAACGGGATAGCTCCATGAGTCAACTGAAATATTGATGTCTTCCAAATTCCCTACTAGCCTCACCGTATATCTATCTTCCAATTCTAAGACAATATGAGTTGGTTTAAGATTCCAAAGACCCAATGTATGCATAGTTTCAGAGGTGATAACATTTATTACTGAGCCCAAATCTACCAGTACATTTGGGATGTAAATCCCATTAATCTATACTGTCATGATTGGGTTCCTTGAATCCCGATATTTAATAGGTATAGACTTTCCCAACATGATGTCAGACATCTTCGCATAACATGAATGGTGAGCGGGTCCCTTGATTTCTTTCCAATATTTTTGGAGCAATATTATTTGAGTGTTTTTGCATAAATTGGCACATCCCTCATAGCTTGAAGTAGGGGAATTTTGAAAAACAAGTTTTGCAGTTCCCCTAAGAATTCAAACTCTATTTGAGGTTTTTTTTTACTCGGGGATATCCTTTCAGGATAAGGTGGATTAGCTTGATGTCCCTGAATAACAATTGGTTGAGGAGGTGGTTGATTTTCAAATTCTTGGTTTGGTTTATCCCCAACTACCTGAGGTTCTGGTTCTGTGACTTCGTCGTCAACTTGTTCAATAATAACAGTTGAAGTATGAGCATTCAATACTCAAAAATATCGCATATTTCTCTCATTACATTATGCAGTAGAGATGCTATATGAAGGAAGGTTCAGAGTGTCAGCCTGCTGGAATCCCTTATTGTTAAGATTTAGATTAGGCTGGATAGGAAGCCGAGGATGAAGGGGTGGATTATTGGTAGGAATATTAGAAGAAAATTGTAGCTGCAGTTGTGGAACATGTTGGGGAAATTTTCCTGGAGGAGAAGGTTAACGCCAATTCTGGGACCATGAAGGGTTTGAACTGGTTTGAGGGAACCATGAATACCAAGGCGAGTATTCACAATACTGGGATGATGCAGGTGAAAAAGGTACTGATTGAGGACTAATATTTAAATTACTGAAATACTGAGAAAGGTCATGAGGCATACCTTGGTTCATATTTGGTGGTCGTGGCTGCCATGGATTCTTGGATCCCATGAAGGACAATTGATCCACCTCTTCATTTTCTCCCTGAAAGAATACCTTCAATCCTGGAAGAGAAGGACATGAGCTGGTTGAATTACTTTGTTTGCAGATTGCACAAGATTCTACAGTGTTTAATGGACATTCCTTCAACGGATGTTTCTTCTTGCACTGCAGGCAGAATATGGCCATGGTATTATCCAATTCCAATTTCTTTTGCTTCACTTGCAACATGTCCATCTGAGTAGAAAATGTGCTCAAGATATCGGTCCTCAAATTATCTAGTAGATTTCCAATTTCTGCCTTCGTAACTCCCCTGCTGGATGTATTCAGTGATGGAATTCCTTGTTTATTCCTTGAATCTCCTCACGAACATTGAATGCACAACTCACAGATAGTGTCAAAATCTTCTTTCGATATATCCCCTTTTCTTACTGTGTTCAGGAGCTCCAAAGATTCTTCCCTTAATGCCCAAAGAAGGATGATTTTCAAGATGTCCTTGTCCAGGTTACTATGGCCTGAACTCTGCAAGGTATATTTGAAACGATCCACACAATATTCCATATTCTCATCTTCCTTGTGCATGAATTTAAATATTTCTTCCTAGATATCATGATATTTGCAATAATCCTGGTACTTCTCCAGGAAAATTTTTTCATGTCATCTCATGAGGAGATAGTTTTTCCCCCTAAACCCATAAACCATCACAGGGTTGTCCCTTTTAAGGTGGCATGGAATATTTTCAATTTCTGAGCATCAGCTATATAATCGTACCCTCGACAGACAATGTTGAATTAAAAAAGGAATGTATCTAGATATTTAGAGGAAAGCCCATGGAAATTAGGTAATCATATCAAAGGAATGGGCTTCATCAGAACATCACCTCTAATATCCCCAATTGGGAAATTGATCGAGGAAGTTGCAGGTGCCATGAAATTTTCCAATATTCACTCGGGACCTCAACAATTTCTGCAATAGATGGCTGAAGTCGTTCTTCAACATAAGGTTGAGGTTGTTTAACAATTCTTCCCCGATCGCGTGGCGATGCGAATTCCTTCAAATATTCTTCTCCTGCACTTGGAATGCTCAATTCCTCTGATCTCCTAATTGCCACTTCATCTCCTTCTGCCTTTAACAGGAGTACTTCCTCTTCTTTCGGTACCCTGATTTCTACTTCTTCTTCTATCATCGAAAGGGGTTCTTCTGCTACCGCGGGTAGTACTGGTTGGACAAATGAATGCACTTCGGATTTCATCTAAGTTATTATCTTGACACCGGCTAGCAAATATTCTTTTGATTCAAATTTTGCGATGAGTTATTGGATATAGGTATTACTTCATAAATCCTTCCTTCCCCTCTTTGGGGGTCCTCCTCTACCCCTTTTATTCAGATCTCTATTCATACAATTGATGAAAAGAAAAACATTCAAGCAATCCTTGTAGCTCAAGACTTGGAGCAGGGTGAAAATTTCCTCCCGAGGACGAGAGATTGGGTGTCTAAAAAAAGAATACAAGTAAAGAGATAAAAGAAAAAATCAAGAAATCTTAAGCTCAGGACATGGAGCAGGGCAAGAGAAATTCCGTCCCTAGGACGAGAGATTGGCCCCTAAGAAATCAACATAAGAAAATAATCAAAACAATTAAATATCAGGACCTGGAGCAGGGTGGAACTTCCCTCCCCAGGATGAGAGATTGATCCTTAGACCAATACGAATTGTGTTCTTGCACCTTTGATAGCCTCCCCAACAACGGCGCCAAAATGTTGGTGTCCAAGTGTGAATGAAATTATTCAACCCTTTACCATATTATTCATCAATCCGATATGAATTGGTTATTGCAAGGCTAACGTGAAAAATATATGCAGATGAAAATTAAAAAATACTATATTAATCATGGATTCGATAAGATATGTAAAATAACAAACCACTGTAACAGTAAAGAAAGGATAACAACAATCAATTGTAAAATCGCAAATACATTCACATCAATCAATAATTACAACAATTACATTAAATATCACAGTAATTAAAGAAACATGCAATGCAATAAAAGAACAACACCTAGTCAGGAGAGCGGGTGCAACTCCCTGATCAGGGCTGTGGTATGATCACAAACTCACAAAAGAAACAAAAGTATAATTTGCATTAAGTTAAAGCACACACATAAGTTAAACAACACCTGGTTAGGAGAGCGGGCACAACTCCCTGATCAGGGTTGTGGTATGATCACAAACTCACAAAAGAAACAAAAATATAATTTTCATTAACTTGAAAATTTCTGTTACATATTCTCAATTCCCTTAGTAGCCAACCCATGATTCACAGCTTCATACCCTTTCTTATACAGATGATTACAATGATAATTCTTGAAATCATGGCAACTATTGCATACAATTACATAGTCGTTGTGATAGACAAAAATAGATGCGAAGAATAGCAAAGGTAGGGATCTGGAGCTGTTACGCCATTGCAGCACTACCCAAGATAGCACTGCCAACTCAATATCTCTTCCTGGAATTGTGAATGTGGTCATCCGACCTCTGAATCTACAAAAATAGCTAAATTAGTAAACCTCTTAGGTAACAATCCCCATGACTATGCTTCATTGACTAAATACTCCATAAAGACATGACAAGGGGTTTACGTGTGCACTTTAGAACATGAATTGAATGTTAATGGTACAAATGGAGAAAGAAAATAGGATAAAATGGAAGGAAAATATGTGTAGGTTTGGTTCCCAACGCATGGTATTCCACAATAAATCAATATTTTTTGATTATAGACTTCACAAAATTGAAACGATTCATAACTTATATTATATATTTGTTGATATTGATTTGATTATTTTTATGTTATATGTAGATGACTTGTTTTTTACATGTGCAACAAACCTCATTGCAAGGCTCAAAGTAGATATGGTAGCTAAGTTCAAGATGAAGGGAATCAACATGATGCATTGATTTTTGTTTTATAGGTTTGGAAGAATATAGGGTAGATATTCCTTGGGCAGGATGGATATGAAATTGATGTCCTAAATATATTTCAAATGAAGGACTACAAACCTATGGCCACACCCATGATCACCGATCTAAAGAAGGTGGAAACATTTTATTTATAATTAGTGGATTTTACATTGTACAAGAAACTAATAGGTTCCTAAATGTATCTGGGCAAAACTAGACCAAGTATATGCTTTGTAGTGAACACATTGAGTCAGTTCATAGTGGAGCCAAGGCAGGAGCATTGAGTCACAATAAAACACGTGCTAAGATATTTGAGGGGCATAGTGGAGGATGTTCTACGATATTTTTGAAATGGAGAAATGAAGTTGCAGGGATATATAGACTAATATTGGGTAGTAAGTGCAATAAGAAGGAAGAGCACCTCAAGGTGTTTCTTTAGCCTAGGATCATCGATGATATCTTGGTTCAGTAAGAAGCAAACTTCTATTGAACTTAGCCTAGTAGACTTAGAGTATATGGTAGCTAGTACAATGAGTTGTGAGGTAATTTGGATTCATAATTTATTTAGAGGATTATCTTATTAGGAGTTATATCCCACAATGATTTAATTTGATAATCATATTTGTATCAAACTCTCTAAGAATCCAATATTTCATGACTACTCCAAGCATATATAGATCATGCATCACTTCATTCGAGACAATATTCAGAAGGAAGCAGTGAAAATCTAGTATATTCCCACCAATTAGTAAGTAGTTGATATTATAACCAAGCCCTAAATTTGAAGCATTCAAAGACAAACTTGGATTTGTGCATAATTCCTTCCTCACTAAGAGGAAGTGTTGAGAAATATTAATGTGCAGGTTAGGTATGAACATGCAAGTATTTTGAGACAACTTATAGTGACCACTTAGTAAATATTCTAAACAAGACTATATTTTAATTTCACTTAAATAAATATAAGTGAAAGCCAAGTTTCTTATATTCTTGTAATCTTGGAAAAATAAAACAAATATTCTAGATATTATAGAATATTAGTGAGATAGATTTGTTTTTATCTTAGTCATACACCTCATTATTAGGATAAGGTGGTTGCTAAGATTTGAGAAATTAGTTATTAGGATCAAGGAGATTAGTTATCTCTCTTAAATCATAAATAGGACAAGATGAGATAAGTTGATGCACACATTTTGTACCTCAAGAAGACTAAAAATATAAAGAGAGATCACTTTAGTAGATTTAGAGTATAGTAGAGGATCCACGGCCGAGACATAGGCCAAAATAGGTATATTATCAGTTGTTCAACAAGAAAAATCATCTTAGTAAGTGTAAATATGACTTTTGTTTATATCATACAATTATGAATTTGACAACTTGTAGAGGCTTTCTTGTAAGCTTGGAACATTTAAATGAAAATATATTGTGAGGGTGAAATTATTGATGTATAGTGTTTATGCTTCCACTATTCATTTTTAGCTACACATATGGTTTTTTCATGTCCAAAAATGTTTATTTCTGTGATAAATTGAGTTCATATTGAGTTCATTCAATTATGAGAACATAGGACCACAATCATTAAGGACTTAAAAATTAATAAGGTCAAAGTTCAATTTTTTCTTATGGACTTTTAGGTTTATTTCCCAATATTTGTTCTCATGTTTTAAGTTATTTTGGGAGGTGATTTTAGGCTATTAGGGTTTTTTATTTTTATTTTTATTTTATTTTGGTATGGTGGTGATTTCAAGTTGTAGAGTTATGGATTTGGTTTATTTTGACCCAAAAAATAAAGTCTTTTCATGAAGTACTTTAGTTCTATTCTAACTTGTTTAAATGTCGTATTGGACATCATAGTAACGTGGTGGGATTGATTTTTTTTTTTTTTTGGATCACTATACCTCCTCAGTCACGTTTTAAAGTCTGAGTAAAAAGAATCAAGTTAAGTTTGAGAATGTATACTTTAGAGGTATAGCATTCATGTTACCTTCTTTCCTTTATGGATATTCCCTTTGTGTTAGTTGGAAGAATTTTTCATTATTTTCCTCCTAAAAAATATCCCCTTCATCAAGTATGACACAAGTTTCTCTAGGGGTTAATTCAGAGGATGAGTACCTAAGTTTCCATAAGCCTTATTGGTGGTTCCCCTAGTCTTTGGTGAAAATTTTCACTCTTGAATTTGTTTGAGTAATTAATTTCAAAGTTAAACTTTAATGCGTTTATTCACACTTTGATATGGTTGTACTCATACCTTTGGGAACATTTTAATTATTGGCGGGTCACCTTATGTCTAGTAGAGATTGACATCTATGGTTTTAACTAGATGGTTTCTCCATGGTTGATACTGTTGGGGTCCTGTGTTTTGATATATTGGCTTATCAAAAGACAAGGCAACATACAAACCAACTTTAGAGCTCTAAGACCTAGCCCTCCTAGTCTCAGAGAGGGTTCTCTCAATATGTTTATAAATATGTGTCTTCAAAGGTTTAGAAATTGATTTTAGGCTAGTTATGAGGTTCAAGGTTGTTTGTTTTTTGTTTGGTTGGAAAAATATATTTCATGTGGTATTAGATAAAGCATGGGAATCTACAAGCCATTGGGCAATGGAGTCATGTGAAGTCCAAATAGTTCTGACTGAAAAGGAGGGGAAACCAAGGGGAAAATCTAACTTGGTCTAAGATCGGTTGAATTATATGGGTGGAATGGGACGGACACTGAGGACTAAGAGTGAAAGCAAGCTAAACCCTTTCACAATGTATTAAGGATTCAGGGAACGCCCTATTTCCTCCAGTAAGCTCACTGCTTTGGACTTAATCAATTTAAACACTCGAAGAAAGAGAAATGTAGACTAAACCTTCAAGATGAGTTATAGGATTCGGGGAACGCCCTATTTCCTCCTACAAGTTCACCTTTGAGAGCTTAACCAACAAAGACATACAATTTTAGTCCAAGAAGAGGGAACACCTTGGACATCTAGGACTACAATTATAGGGGCCTTCAACACAATGATAACAATAAGGAACAGAGGGTATGATTGAGACAAAACGTCACTGTCAAACTGCCAACATTAATAATCAAAGGTAGACTCCAGATACGATATTCAGTGGTAAAGAAAGAGGGAACGCCTAAACAATCTTTAACACAACCGAATTAACCATTTATAAAGTAAAACAAACTGAATTTAAAGAGAGCTATTAGACTACCCTGTCACATTCAGTGGCAGAAAACATACAGACAATGAAGGATAAACAGGTTAGAGGTGCTTCTAAGATACATTTCTATGCCTAAGCTTTTTATCCTACTGTAAGCAAAGCACAATGGAACAAAGTGAAAACACAGGAAATAACATTAACAATAAGAAGTACTTCACCAAAACCAGGCTCAGGGATCCGATGGTCCAACCTCCTTCATCAACAGAAAAACACAGATCTTCACACTCTTTCAGAATGCCAAAGTTTCCTCAAAGCTGCAATATGTATTACTTTAGAAATCACAAATGCCAACCTTTTACAATGAGACTTCGAAGAGTCTTTATAGAGAAAATGAGAAAAGTAGGTGAGGAAAGTTTTAATGATCATCAGTGATAGGAGGAGGTATTTCGAATGCTCCATTTTGTGCCTTAAACATTTCATTGAATTCCAGACAGGATCAATAACTTTGTGGCTTGTTTGAGACCATTTTGATATGACAGAAATCACCCACAGGGTGTCCTTGAGAAGAAAATCGTCCAGAGAGGTACTATTATCTTCTCGATGTGAGTTAAGTGAGGAATGGGCTATGAGGACTCCCATACTTCTAAATAACTGCCTCTGACAATTTGTAGTAGCTTCCCTGATGCAATAACTGCTTGGCAGACTTGTGCGCATGGGTAAAGGTCAGGTCTGTGTCAGTCATCGTTCTGCATTACTAGCTGCTCTATCTCCTTTGTACTTAAACCTGCATTAGCTCTATTTATGCTTTGACTTCGCTGATCGCTCAAACTGCTTTTAGCACTAATGTCCTCAAAATATGTGTTACTCTTTCAATATTATGCCTTTCAACCCTTTAATCTTTTCTTGATACACTTTAGACTTCTGCAGGACTGTTTGTGCGAATACACGGGCTAAAAGGGGCGCTGGAGGATTCATGTCGGGGTCAATAACCCTGATCTTCAATAAAAAATGAAATGCTTTTAACCTGCAAAACACGAGAAATTTGTTATGAAATCCTGCGCGGGGCTTAAAACTGCTTCAGAACGGTTTTGGCGGAGGTGGAGGAGCGATTGTAGAGGAAACGTGTGCGGCAGAGAAAGGTTACATGGCGCAACACCATGAAACTAAGGTTTAGACATGAATAAGCATGGGAAAAGACTTTTAGTGTTAAAACATCAAAGTTTAATGTTTGGGCGAATACAAAGGAAACGGGAAAAAGCAATGGAAAACATATGAAATGGATCTTAGGTGGTGGGACCCGGTCATGGCGAAGAGTGACTAAACGCAAGCCGTTGGATTCGGGTTGAATGGACGGTCACGATTGGATCGGCGGATCATAATCGGGGGAGGTAGCGGGGTTGACATATTGGAAAATTCCGATTGGCGACGGTGCGATTGAGCGCTAGCCATCCGATCCGGGTCAAGATCGACGGCGGAGATTGAATCGGCGGGGAGGAAGACTGGAGCGATGGGAGGGGAGCGATGAGATCTGGGGCGTCGGATTTCGAGAGATCAACGACCACGATCGGATCGGAGGATCGCGATCGGGGAAAACAGAAGGAGGCTCCATTTGTTATTTGCGATTGCAATCGGAGCGGGGAAGCGAGGACCGTCGGATTAAAGGTGAAATCGACGGCTGGGATAAGGTCATCAGAGGGGTGACAGAGGGGAATGCGGGCGCGATGGGAGGAGCATGTGCCGTCAGATCTTAATAAGATCGACGGTGGTGATCACTCCCGAGACCTATAGAACAAAAAGGTCATCACATCGGAGTTTTTGCTTTATTTAACACAAGAATGCACTTCCATCCATTTCTTCGATTGTGATAAGTGCCTTATGGGCTAGTGCTTTATCTTAGTGCTGGGGTCATGTGGGGAAGTGGTTTCGGGGGCTGGCCGAAAGGGGCTTAAGGCTTTAGTGCAGAAATGAGTTTTTAGGCCAAAAAACAGGGATTTTTAGGGATTTTCTTGGCTTTCGGTAAAGGGGAAAAGGTTGTTTAAACCTGTAAAAATGGATTTTTAGAGGTTCAAAGGGATTTTGAAGGATTTTCAAGGTGAAATGGGGGTCTTAAAGAGGAAAAGGAGGCTTTATGAAAATGAGGGGAAATGAGTCAAAATGGGCAGTTTCAGAGGCCTTTGGAAAACAGTTTCTTTCATAGATCTGGCAGGGTTTCGAGCATGCCCTTGTAGAAACAGCAGTGGAGATTAATCCAAATGGACAAAGAATCATCATAAGACTTCAAAGATGATGGATTTTCATGGGAAATAAATCTCTTTAAGGCTTGTAAACAAACTTAGCCACCATTTGGTATATCAGAATTTATGGGTGGCTAACAGTGGCTCCACTTGGGGGAGGAAAACTTGCCCTTTAGGTGTTCAGAACCTCAGTAATATCTGTATTTAGCAGACTAGTGCCTTTCCATTGGGCAGTAGTTTTTATTTTGATCTGATAACCTTTGCAGCAACCTGAAAACAACTGTCATTCTTCAAAACAACATTTCTGCCTGCCCATTCCTATTGTTCTATCATTTTTTCTTCCTTTGAGTGCACTTGGATTGGCAAACTCTTTTCCAACATTTTATTTTGCAAAAAGAAAAATAAACCTATCTAATGCTACCCTTATTTCTCCAAGAGCCCATATTAAGTAGTCGGACTCTTAATTCTCTACCTAATCTAATACCTGTCAGGATTAAACAGTCTGGCAGGTTTTCATTCTCTATATTCTAAGATAGAAATTGAAAAAACAGTCAAACTAGGATTAGACTGTTTGGTTTGCTATGGGTCCATGGCATAAAAATAGCTGCACATGAACTGAAAATAACAGAAATTAAACAAAACTTGGAAGGATTAAAGATCTGGAATTCAAACACGTTATTCCTTCTTGTTGTGACTCAGATTTTGAGCTTTTTAGAGTCACCTTTCTTTCTTCACTTCAGCTTTGGTTTGGACCCTGTTAGAGCTGTTCTATTTTCTTCTATCCCAATCTATTCTACTGATAAGCCAAGATTGAACAGTTTGGAAGATCTTCTTCATTATCCTATCAGCAGTAAATTGAAATCTGCCCAATCATGATTAGGCTGTATGATTGGATAGTAGTGCTTCTTAACGTAGTGGCATTTGAGCTTGCACACTTTCAGATTTTCTTTCTTTTTGGTATGGGGATGTACCTTTCTTGTTTTATTTCTGCGCTCTTTTTTTTTTTTTTGAACGCCAATGGTTTGTACAATGGATGAAAATCTCTGAAACTTAATATTCTTGACAGAAGTAGTGTTTAAGCATCCTGCCATTGACAGGACCTCCCAAAACTTCTTCACCATTCAGTTCTTGCAAGAAAAATGCATTATGCCCTGTTAAGGAATGGATAATATAGGGCCCTTTCCACAGATTTTCAAACTTACCATGTTTTCCTTTTTATTCTCTTCTTGAATCCCATCTTAGAACCACATTCCCAACTTGGAAGTCATTTTCCTTAGTCCTTTTTTCAAATTGCCTCTTGATGTTTTCTTGGACTGCTTGAGTTCTCTGGTAAACTTCCTCTCTGGTCTGCTGCAAATGGATGGTTTGATTGATCCTTCTCTGCATGTCATTTTCTTCAACTTGGACTTCTTGAAGGAGCTTCATGACTGGAACTCCTAAGGAAGTTGGGAGAACATCATCCATGCCATAGACCAGCTGATAGGGGGATGTGTTAATTGAATTTTTGGTAGTTAACCTATCAGCCCACAAAGCATGAACCAGCTTACTATGCCATGCTTTCTGATTCTGCTCCAACAACTTTTTGATGATGTTGATCAGGCTTTTGTTGGAAGATTCAACAAGTCCATTTCCTCGGGGGTAATAGGTAGTGGAATGGCCCAAGGTGATCTAATATTTATGGAAAAACTCAATCATCTTCTTGGATCTAAAGGCAACAGCATTGTCTGTGATTATTTTTCTTGGACAGCTGAATCTGGACAATATGTTGGTCTAAAGGAATTTAATAATGACAGAGTCGGTGGCATTCCTAGTGGGTATGGCCTCTATCCATTTGGTAAAATAGTCTGTGGCTGTGAGGATCCATTTGTGTTGGGCTGAAGAGGGTGGATGGATTTCCCCTATGAAGTCCAATCCCCACTGTTGGAAGGGTGTTTCAACACTAATAGGCTTCAAGGGTAAGGGCAAGAGCTTTCTTCAACCATAAAAAATCTGGCACTTGTGGCAAGACATTACTAGTTTGTGGGTGTCTGGAAAAAGGATGGGCCAATAATAACCAGATCTGAGGATCTTGTTTGCTGTGGTTTTCCAATTTAAGTGCCCTCCACATTCTCCTTCATGCATTTCGCGCGTGATTTTTCCTACATCATTCTCAAGTAAACATTTTAGTAGTATCCCAACAACATTTTTCCAATATAAAACTCCATCTATCATGCAATATTTTAAAGCCTTCTGTTTCACAAATCTAGCTTTTGTTTTCGACAAAGACGGAGGAGCATTTAAGTAAAGAAACACATAAATAATATCGGCATACCATGGAGAGTTCGTGAATGTTTCTTCAGTAAATGGTGCTGGGAACTCTTCTATCTCTTCTAAGGCATCAACCATATTCATATCTAGAACCTTGAAATTAGACTCGGCCATGAGTTTTGCTAATCCTTGTCCCTTGATGAGTTTGGTAGGCCTGATTTCTAAGTCGTATTCCAAAATAGTGGCAATCCACTTCCCCCTTTTACCATCGGGGTCCTGACCTAGAATATCTTTGACTACGGTTTGTGGCACAAAGGCAATGATGTGTGAATGTAAGATTTACACCCTGAAATCCTTTAATGCTTTAACCAGTGCCAAAGCTTGCTTTTCCATGATGTTGTATTTGAGTGGGGAATCTCTTAAGGCTTTGCTGAAGAAGGATATAGGTTGTTCTTGCCCCGATTTATTCTTCTGCAACAATACTGCATCCATTTTCTGTTCCGATGCAAAGGAAAAAATTTAAAAATCTTTGGTGAAATCAGGACTGATGAGGACTGGTGCTTGAGTAAGGGCTTTCTTTACCAGTTCGAATGACTGTTTAGCTTGCATTGTCCATTTGATACCTACTTCTTTCCTAAGCATGTTAGTGATGTTTTTCAATAGCTTGGCAAGGTTGGGAATGAATCTCCTCAAAAAATTAATCTTTCCAATGAAAGACTGTAATTATTTGAGATTCCTAGGGTGACTGATATTCAATATGCCCTCAATTATTTTAGGATCTATTTTGATCCCTTCTTCAGAGATTATATGACCAAGAAGCTTTTCTTCTTGGAGGCCAAAGAGTGTCTTTTTGGGATTTAAAGACAAGCCAAATCTTCTGCATTTCTCAAAAAATTTCCTTAGATGTTCTAAATTTTCTTCATCAGTTTTGGAGAAAATCGTGATATCATCTAGGTAGATGATTACAAAGTAGCCTATGTCTTCCGAGAAGGCTATGTCCATGGCCCTCTGGAAGGTGGCCCCTGCATTCATCAAGCCAAATGGCATTTTGACATACATAAATGTCCCCCACGGTGTGGTAAAGGTTGTCTTATTTTGATCACTTGGGAGGACTAACACTTGGTTATAACCCGAGAACCCATCTAGTAAGGATATTCTTTTTGACCCAGCTACCCTCTGCAGAATGTGGTCCATTTTTGGCAAAGGGTAGTTATCTTTCAGAGAGGCTCTATTAATATGTCTGAAGTCTATACACAGCCTAATATCCCCTGTCTTCTTCCTGAACAATGATCCCTGCATCATGCATCTTCTTAATTTATTTTTCTACTGCAGGCAATAAGACAGGGTTTATCCTCCTTAATTTCAGTTTGAAAGGTTTATGATTTCCCTTCAGAGGGATCTTGTGCTGAATGATGCTAGTGTCATACGATTTCAAATATTTATACTCCCATGCGAAGACATCTATAACCTCTTTGAAGAGTGCTATGTATTGCTGTTTGATGTGGGCAGGCAAGGTGCTAGATAACTTAATCATTTTAGGCCCAGTTGGGCTGCCTATATTGTGCTCTTCCACATTAGTTTCCATGGGTTCTGTATTTGGTTCTTTAGCCACATCGTTGAAATCAAAGAGTTGTTCTAGCGGCGCAAGGCCTTTGGGTATGGTATCACCTTTACACTCTAGAACTTCAAGGTCCTTCTGGTCTGGATCATCAGATAAATTTGCTTTGAAAAGACGATCAAACTGATTTATATCAGTATGGGAGGGGGGCTCTGTTTCAGGAATTCTTTCCCCATCTGAACATTCTTTTTCATGGTTGCAACTTGGTGATGCTGTGGCAAACTCATTCTTTGATTGCAGGAAATCCTCTATATGTTTGTCATTGTTAAAAACCTACTAATGATCTTCGTTATCAGGCACTGCTAGTCTGCTCTTTACCTTTATAATGAGATGTTCCTCAATCTATGGTATCTGGCAGTTACTAGCAGCAAAAGCACGTTCGTTTTCTAGGTGGTTTTGGGCTCTTGGTATGAACACCAATTCATATTTTTCGAAAGTTTTCAGGAGGTCTAAAAAAATGTTCCTATATTTTCTGAGCTTGGGGTTTTTGGTTGCATATTCCCCTTTGATTTGTCTGATGATCAACTCAGAATCTCCTTGTACTGATATCTTTTTGGACTTTAAATATTTAAGTATATGCAGGCCAAGGAGAAGGGCTTCATACTCTGCGATGTTGTTAGTGCACAAAAATTCTAATTTGAAGGCATGTCCTCTATTTGAGTTGTGTATCCATACACCAACCCCTGCACTATTTCTGCTGTAAGAGCCATCAAAACTCATTTTCCAAAGTGTTTCTGTTTAATTTTCATTTGTCTTGTGTTGCTCAGGGCTGCTGGGGGTTGAGGTATCTAGAGGCTGAGAGGAAGACAAATCTTAATGTTCTGGTGAACTAATGTTTTGCTCGATTTATTTCTCTGTTTGGGTGACCTCATCTTCGTTGTATAAAATGAAGGAATATAAATCTGAATGGGTGGAATAAACAGGGGTGTTGTGAGGTTTGTCCTTGCTGCTCACCATGTATTTCATAAGGGTTTCCCTGTACAATCTTCTGGTTTGATTGAACACCGGTATGGTGGCATATGACATATCTATTTGAAGGCTGCCTTGGATCTTAGCTCCCCATGATCTAGATAAAAGCATACCATATTTTTGGGGAATGTCAGCTACTACTACATCCATTACAAGGTTCTTAGCAGGAATTTGGGACAAGTTAACACACAAATCTTTAATTAATCCCAAGCATTTGACCTTTCTTGAATCAAAGGAGTACAAGTCTTTGTAGGGCCTAGTGATCTCTAAGCCTAAGATTTCCATTAATGCTTTTGGCATAAGGTTGTGTGATGCTCCTGAATACAACATGGCATTGTGTAGAACTTGGTCATGTATGTTTAGACTGACATAGAAGGGAGGCACATCCCCTTCTTGATATTTTCCTTCAATTTTAGGACCAAACAACAACTCCGACTTATCATCTGTTAAGTTCAAGTAGCGGTATCAACATGTATATTTAGAGCTTTTAGGACCTAGTCTCTATACACTTCCTGGGTTACTAATTCAGCCAGAGGTATGTTAATTTTAATCTTTGCAATCTCCCCCTCTAGGCTAAAAGGAACTGTCGCTTTTGTTGTATTTACACTTGTTTTCTCACTTGCGTTTCTTTCGGCAATTTTGACTTGCTGGGTTTTATTGGGACTGTCAATCTGAGCTGTTTTATCAAGGCCGCTAGTGAAGGTACTAGGGAAAATCTGTTCAACATTTGGCTGGCTGCCTTTCTCTTTGTTTAAATTAGCCCTTTTAGCTATTGTGATAGCTTTGTTAGCTGTCTTTTTAGTCTGATATTCTGTACTTTTCCTAACAGCAGAACTAGTGTTTTTGTCATTTGGACTATCTATGTTCCCTTTTCTTCTTAGATCATAATGTCTGTTCACCTCCATGATTGCATTTTCAAACCCCAATCTATAATCTTCCGACTCCTCATCTGTATCTTCCTTTGGTTCTAAAGAGAAGAAACCTTGTTCTTCTTCATTGAGGAAAACATCATCCTCACTGTCTGATCCAATCAGGTTCACATGGTTTTCTCCCAAATTTTCAATCTCCCTTTCTTCCTCTTGATCTACGTAGTTTTGTTGGAAGGAAGATCTAATTTGCTGGTCATGATCTCGTCGTCTATCTTGATTGTTATCTCTTCTCAATTTCTGGTTTCTATTTTGATTTTGGAGGTTGTTTTGGTTTTCTCTTGGTGGTGCTCTCTCAAGTAAGCTCATCCTTTTCATCATCTCTTCCATCATCCTTTCCATTTTTGAGCTAGATGTGGAGGGTGCAGTGTCATATTTATAAGTTACCCTCTTCTCCGATCTTAACCTAGCTCTTTTCTCAATTAAGTTCGCTTCTACACTCACAGTTCCTGTCTGCATGTCTTCTAGATTTAAATAATCTCTTTCCCTTAGCTGATAAGCCATGTTCGCATCAAACCCTTTGGGATATTTTACTAGGGCTATGCCTTGGGGAGGCTTCATGTGAGGAGGAAGGGCATTGTAAACACTGTTAAACCTGGTGGAGTAATCATGGACACTCTCTCCCTGATTTATTTTAAGGCTCTGATACTCTGCTAGTATCTGGAGAGGGTTGCTTTTGGCTTCCCATATGTTTATGAATGCTTGATGTAATGAGGGAAGGTCATGGATGCTATTAGGATTTAAGCCTTTAAACCACTTCTTTACTTCTCCTCCTAAACTCTGGGCAAATATTCTCATTTTAACGGTCTCATCATCTATTTCCATGTAATCGAATGCATCTCCCATTTCATCTACATGTTGTCGAGTTGTGGTAGAATTTCTTCCAGGGAAGTGTGGAATTTTGGATTGATAGTCATTTGGTAAGGGAACCAAAGGTTGTGGTAACACTAGTGGGGCATACCATACTGCCATGGAAATGTTTTGTGAAGGTAAAGGATTAGCTTGAGCGGCAGGTATATGGATGACGACACTTATTGGAACAACAACAAACTGTTGAGTAGATTTAGGGTAAGAGAGACCCAAGTTATGAATGAAGTGAATATTAGGGGGTGTCAATGGAGGGGTTTCTCTGTCACTCAAACCTTGACCACTATGTGGTGGTGAGTTTGGAGGCTCAAAGTCTATCTGCTCTGTACCAATAAATGACTTAGTTCTTGGTAAACTACTTGGCGAGTCTAAGTCGGCTTGAGCATCTGATAGAACTGCAAGGTTTTCAGGTGCTGAGTTAGCTCTATAAATGGGCCTGGAAATAGTTGGATCCATAGATGTGAGAGACTTCCGAAGAATGCTTTCTGGATTGTCAACTATTACGGGAGGATTTGGATCAGGATAAGCTCTGGTATGGACTTTTCTTGAAGCCAGTATGTCTGTCCCTTAACAAAGAAGCTTATTCCCAAGTGTTTATTCTGAAATGGATGATGTTCTAATGAAAACTGCTCTCCCAGTGGAGTCTTTTGGTCTTTAGGAACTGTGGAGTCGCCAGGTGGAAAATCTTTAGATTTTGTGAAGGTAAAGTGTGTTATGGTTCCACCACCATGTTTATTATGAAGCCAATCTGAAATGTTTTTGGGTTTTTCTGAGTTTTTATGGTTATTTAAGGACTCACTGAGTCTAAAAGAGTTTGCTAGACTATCCGTATACTCAATACGTCCCACCTTGATTGCCATTATGTTGGGGTCCTGTGTTTTGATAGATTGGCTTATCAAAAGACAAGGCAACATACAAACCAACTTTAGAGCTCTAGTACCTAGCCCTCCTAGTCTCAGAGAGGGATCTCTCAATATGTTTATAAAGATGTGTCTTCAAAGGTTTAGAAATTGATTTTAGGCTAGTTATGAGGTTCAAGGTTGTTTGTTTTTTTTTTGGTTGGACAAATATGTTTCATGTGGTATTAGATAAAGCATGGGAATCTACAAGCCATTGGGCAATGGAGTCATGTGAAGTCCAAATAGTTCTGACTGAAAAGGAGGGGAAACCAAGGGGAAAATCTAACTTGGTCTAAGATAAGTTGAATTATATGGGTGGAATGGGACAGACACTAAGGACTAAGAGTGAAAGCAAGCTAAACCCTTTCACAATGTCTTAAAGGATTCAGGGAACGCCCTATTTCCTCCAGTAAGCTCACTGCTTTGGACTTAATCAATTTAAACACTCGAAGAAAGAGAAATGTAGACTAAACCTTCAAGATGAGTTATAGGATTCGGGGAATGCCCTATTTCCTCCTACAAGTTCACCTTTGAGAGCTTAACCAACAAATACATACAATTGCAGTCCAAGAAGAGGGAACACCTTAGACATCTAGGTCTACAATTATAGGGGCCTTCAACACAATGATAACAATAAGGAACAGAGGGTATGATTGAGACAAAAACTCACTATCAAACTGCCAGCATTAATAATCAAAGGTAGACTCCAGATACGATATTCAGTGGTAAAGAAAGAGGGAACGCCTAAACAATCTTTAACACAACCGAATTAACCATTTCTAAAGTAAAAAAAACTGAATTTAAAGAGAGCTATTAGACTACCCTGTCACATTCAGTGGCAGAAAACATACAGACAATGAAGGATAAACATGTCAGAGGTGCTTCTGAGATACATTTCTCTGCCTAATTTTTTTATCCTACTGTAAGAAAAGCATAATGGAACAAAGTGAAAACACAGGAAATAACATTAACAATAAGAAGTACTTCACCAAAACCAGGCTCAGGGATCCGATGGTCCAACCTCCTTCATCAACAGAAAAACACAGATCTTCACACTCTTTCAGAACGCCAAAGCTTCTTCAAAGCTGCAATATGTATTACTTTAGAAATAAAAAATGCCAACCTTTTACAGTGAGACTTCGAAGAGTCTTTATAGAGAAAATGAGAAAAGTAGGTGAGGAAATTTTTAATGATCATCAGTGATAGGAGGAGGTATTTCGAATGCTCCATTCTGTGCCTTAAACATTTCATTGAATTCCAGACAGGATAAATAACTTTGTGGCTTGTTTGAGATCATTTTGATATGACAGAAATCACCCACAGGGTGTCCTTGAGAAGAAAATCGTCCGAAGAGGTACTATTATCTTCTCGATGTGAGTTAAGTGAGGAATGGGCTATGAGGACTCCCATACTTCTAAATAACTGCCTCTGACAATTTGTAGTAGCTTCCCTGGTGCAATAACTGCTTGGCAGACTTGTGTGCATGGGTAAAGGTCAGGTCTGTGTCAGTCATCGTTCTGCATTACTAGCTGCTCTGTCTCCTTTGTACTTAAACCTGCATTAGCTCTGTTTATGCTTTGTCTTCGCTGATTGCTCGAACTGATTTTAGCACTGATGTCCTCAAAAGTTGTGTTACTCTTTCAATATTATGCCTTTCAACCCTTTCATCTTTTCCTGATACACTTTAGACTTCTGCAGACCTGTTTGTACCCTGATCTTCAATAAAAAACGAAATGCTTTTAACCTGCAAAACACGAGAAATTTGTTACGAAATCCTGCGTGAGGCTTAAAACTGCTTCAGAACAGTTTTGGCGGAGGTGGAGGAGCGATTGCAGAGGAAATGTGCGCGGTGGAGAAAGGTTACATGGCGCAACACCATGAAACCGAGGTTTAGACATGAATAAGTATGGGAAAATACTTTTAGTGTTAAAAAATCAAAGTTTAATATTTGGGCGAATACAAAGGAAACGGGAAAAAGCGATGGAAAACATATGAAATGGACCTTAGGTGGTGGGACCCGGTCATGGCGGAGAGTGACTAAATGCAAGCAGTTGGATCCAGGTTGAATGGACGGTCACAATTGGATCGGCGGATCGCAATCGGGGGAGGTAGCGGGGTTGACATATTGGAAACTTCTGATTGGCAACGGTGCGATTGAGCGCTAGCCGTCTGATCCAGGTCAAGATTGACGACGGAGATTGACTGGAGCGATGGGAGGGGAGCGATGAGATCTGGGGCGTCAGATTTTGAGAGATCAACGGCCACGATCGGATCGGAGGATCGTGATTGGGGAAAACAGAAGGAGGCTCCATTTGGAATTTGCGATTGAGATCGGAGCGGGGAAGCGAGGACCGTCAGATTAAAGGTGAAATCGACGGCGGGGATAAGGTCATCGGAGGGGTGATAGAGGGGAATACGGGCGCGATGGGAGGAGCGCGGGCCGTTAGATATTAATAATATTGATGGTGGTGATCACTCCCGAGACCTATAGAACAAAAAGATCATCGCAACGGAGTTTTTTCTTTGTTTAACACAAGAATGCGCTTCCATCCATTTATCTGATTGCGATAAGCGCCTTACGGGCTAACTCTTGGTCTTAGCGCTGGGGTCATGTGGGGAAGTGGTTTCGGGGGCTGGCCGAAAGGGGCTTAAGGATTTAGTGCATAAATCAGTTTTTAGGCCAAAAAAGGGGGATTTTTAGAGATTTTCTTGGCTTTCGGTAAAGGGGAAAAGGTTGTTTAAACCTGTAAAAAGGGATTTTTAGAGGTTCAAAGGGATTTTGAAGGCTTTTCAGGGGGAAATGGGGGTCTTAAAGAGGAAAAGGAGGCTTTATGAAAATGAGGGGAAATGAGTCAAAATGGGCAGTTTCAAAGGCCTTTGGAAAATAGTTTCTTTCATAGATCTGGAAGGGTTTCGAGCATGCCCTTGTAGAAACAACAGTGGAGATTAATCCAAAGGGACAAAGAATCATCATAAGACTTCAAAGATGATGGATTTTCAGGGGAAATAAATCTCTTGAAGGCTTGTAAACAAACTTAGCCACCATTTGGTATATCGGAATTTATGGGTGGCTAACAGATACGAACACACATTATCCCATCATGGATATTCCTAAATGTTGTGATTTATAGGCTAAAATTTTGTCGAGCATGTCTAGATTTCATTCAAAATATATTTGAACCTTTCACATATGAGGCTTATGCATGGGGATTTCTTAGGAATTTGTCTTATAAGTATTCTTATTATAGATTTGCAAGATTCTCAACAACCCACAAGTGGATTATTCTGCCAACTGGAGATGATATTAGCACTCATAATGGATTTCTTCAAGACCCAACTTGGAAACTTACTTATCTTAGTTTTTCTATGGGTATATTATAGGATGAATTGGTTAGCTGACCATTAGTGAACCTATATATATGTATGAAATACTCAATAACATGTACTACCGTCAAACCTTACCCCATGTCAAGTTTGAAAGGAACTCCATGAACCATTTCTGTAGCAACAATGGTTCACAAACTACCTTTCAAACCTATCACATGGTAAAGGACATATGGTAGAATGGGTTCTCAAGTAGTACATACATATATAGGTACATCTAATGGAAAAAGATTCAGATGAATAGGTTTCCCATGCTTGTAGGATAAGTTGGGAAATTGAAGAATTTGAAAGTGCATGATCACGTTAGTTCCTATAGTTAAAACCAACCTTTTCATGATTTGATCATATTTTTGGATAAAATTTAGGGAGATCTGGATGGGGTCGAAATTTGAGGTAAATTTGAAAATTTGTTATTTTTAGAACTTGTTATTTTCTAAACTTCCAAGTTTGGACATATGACGAGATGATTTTCTAAATTTCACAAATGGGCTAATTTTCCATTCTTTTCCAAAGAAAAGGATTCACTATTTTCCATTTTCTTAAAATGTTTCAGCGAATTTTTATAGAATAAAAATATTTTACCCTAAACATTGCCAAAATTTTATGGGGACTTTATAAAATAATTATAAATTGAACCTATTTAAAAAAATATAACCAAAAATTTTAAGATAAATTCACATCCTTAAAATTTTTCCTATAATGAGTACCCAATTAAGAGATTTACCTATGTGTTGATTTCAAATACCTTGAAAACCATATATATTTTTAGCAATGAGATGCTAATTTTCCATTGTTCTATGCTATTACAATCACTTTAGCCCAATTCTTAAATTCAATTAGAAATCAATGTAATTTTCTAGTAATAAATAAAAATTGTATATAGAACAATAAATGCAATGTAAAATAAGAGACAATCAAAAGCAATGACAAGAGACACCAAATTTGGTGAAAGACCAGGGAAAAATGCCACAAGGGGGAAAAACATTTCAAGTTTTTCTTCTTATTATATTATTATAAAATGTTCAGTAGAGAGTACAAGGTTTCAAATTCTCAATGAGTCAAAGTGAATCCTTTGACCAACCAACCAATATCAAATGCTGAGCCAACAGTCAAATCTGTTGTAAGTTAAATGTGGTCAAAGTCAAAGTCTACAAATTTGTCCAAGTAAAAAAAAATCAAATGTGGCCTAACCAGCCCAATTCAACGATAAAAATAGTCCTCCAAGATCTTTATTAACAGTCAAAAAATTCGGCCTTCAATGCTAGTCAAACCTTAGTCAAAACAACTCAAAAATATTCGTCAAACCTCAGTAAAAAAAGCTCTAAAAATATTCGTCAAACCTAGTCAACAGAGAGAGAACGTTTGCAGTCAAAGCCTATGGGAAACTATAGTCAACAAGCCCAAAAAACCTTGGTCTTTGTGCCTAGAAATTTATCCTCCAAAACATTCCCAAAATATCAAGTCAAATCAAGTCAAACAAGGCCCAAACACAAAAAGTCAACACTGGTCAAAGATATATTTCAGCCTCTTGCAATTTTCCGTCGCTCCTATTCACACTTGTGGATGAAGACCTGCAATATTTGAGATGTATTGAACGTCTAAGAATAATAAAAATGTGTGATGGGATGATGTCCAAATGAGAGCAACTTGACTTGGATTTACAGGTGTTGGAGGAGGGCCAATTTGTCCCTTAGGCCAACCTTTAATTTTGCGCCATTGTGGGTTTTTACTTCAAAAATTATTTTTTCCTTAACTAAATTGAGTGGTTCCAAGGGAAATTTTGGGTGTATTTGGATGAGAAATTTTGACCAATGAAGGGAATTTATCCTTGAGCTGCCAAACTAACACTCCCTCTTAGTCAGGGAGAAATTTTTGACCGCAAAATATGCCCCATCACAAATGTCTCATCACCATTAAGTCAAATGTCATCTCTGCTCATCTGATGAATACTTTCGAATCTAAAAGAAGAATAAGTTGACATCATAGGGGAGCTCAATCTACAACTCTCTCTCTCCAATGACAATATGCGAGATCCATATACCATACAAGGATCACATCCATCTTGTTGTTAGATCAACATGCAAGACCAAAATTTCCATAAAAGGTAATGATCACATCCATCCTATCATCTAGTGAAAATTGGGTGATATCCATCTACCAACAAGGATCACATCCATAATGTTGTCTATTCAATAGGCGATAAAATTTTTTCCATATAAGGTAGTGATCACATCCATCTTAATGTCTGTTGATCTTCCCAAGTTGATCCTGAAGAGTCAAGTGGTAGAACACCTGCATCCATTATACTTGAGCGATATACCACTTGCTATCCAAGGGTCACACCATCTCAAGTCATCTCAACCCATTGGCCAGATGGGGAGGAAATCCCAAAAAGCCCTGCTTATGGGTAAGATGAATACCGGGGTATAATTTGTTAATCATGATAGGGGGAGATGCCCAACTTGCCATAAATGAAAAGGATCACACACACCCTATGGTGACAATAGGATAGATACTACTTACCTAAAAAGGTAAGGATCACAACCATCATATTGTCCAAATATCTCGTAACCCCAAGAGCTCTCACGCTCAATTATTCTCCCTATGAGCTCAAACAGGGGGGAAGAACATAACTCAATGTTCTCAATTAGCCGGGACCCTTACCTGGGAGGGTCACACCCATCAGTCCAAGCTACTCTATCAAGACTAGGAACTTCCATTTTAGTAAAGCCTTGGTAAGAATGTATGTTATTTTCTCTTCAGTCGATATGTGATGGAGTCTTACAACTCTTCTCTATACCATGTCTCAAATGTAGTGGTACTTGATCTTGATATGCTTGGAATTATCATAAAATACGGGAGTATGTGCCAATAAGATCCCACTCTTGTTGTCACAATATATGATTGTAGTATCCAGGGATTTCTAAAATAAATCTCAAAAGGTATTTTTGAACCAAACTGCCTCACAACTAACCATACTAGTGAAAATGTACTCTACCTCGCCTGTACTTAAAGCTACGAAATTTTTTTCTTACTCATCCAATATATCATAGCGGACCCCAAGGTATCCATGTATTATATCTCAGACCAAGGTTAATCTTCCCATGAAAATATATCAAAATATGTTTGATAGCAACCCAATGTGCATGGAGTGGATCAGTCATGAATTGACTCAAAGTGTTCATTGGAAAACATGTTTGGATGGAAGTTCACAAGGAACATCAATGCACCAATCAATTGTCGATACTCAGAAGGGTTTTCCAAATCAGGTTCAAGAACATCTACACACAACTTCTTGAAGTTCATCTCCATCAGGGTGGCCAAGGATTTATATTCTTTAGTTTCAAATATTTCCAATAGATTCACAACATATTTTCCTTGAGAATGGAAAATCTCTCTGGGTCTCTTCCAAACTTCTAATCCCAAGAATTAATGCATCATATCGATATCCTCAGAGGCCAACTCCCTCTTACACTCGAGCATTTGGGGCTCATTACTTGTCAATAATATATCATCAACATATAAAACCAAAATCAAAGGCATACCTTGGACCACCTTGAAATATAGGTTAGGATAAAAAATTATTCTTGTGAATTAAGGATTCACCTGGTAACTGTCAATACATGCATACCAGGCTGTGGGGGCTTGCTTCAAGCCATATAATTCCTTCTTCAACCTGCAAACATATGTCTTTTGGTCCTTCAATTCAAATCCCTACGGTTTCTCAACATAAACCTCTTCCTAAAGTATGCCATGCATAAATGTTGCCTTTACATTCATTTGGTGAAGAGTCCATCCTTGACTAGAAGAAAGGGAAACAATCGATCTAATAGTGGTATAATGAGAAATGGGAGAAAATATGTCATCATAATATTCTCCCTCTTTATGGGAGAACCCTTGTGCCATGAACCTTGCCTTATACTTCTTGATGCTTCCATCAACTCCATGTTTGATTTTGTATAGCCATTTCGAAGTCACAACTGAATTTCCCTTCAGTATTGGAACAACATCCCATACATAATTTTTCATAATTGATTCATACTCCTAAACCATAGAATCCTTAAAAAAATTTTCCTTCACATCTTCATCAAAGGTAGGTGGCTCAAATTTAATGATTGTACTCATGGATACAACTTATCCCTGATATCGACATGAATTATTGCTTTCTATAAAGGTTCCTTTGGTGGGGATATGTCTCTCAGCATCCTATAATGTATATCAAATCCATAATGGTCACTTTCTGGTAGGAGGATTATTTGGAGGAGGGTCCAAAGGATCCATGGGCTCTATAGGATCATCAACAATATCCTTCTCAAATTCTGGCATGGAAGGACCTTCTATAAGATCCATATCATCATATTATTTTTTTCAGGAGGAGGTGGAGGAATGCCCTTGCTTTTCCAAGGGAAACATATTCATTGAAGGTTACATCCATGCTAAAATCAATCTTCCTTTTACTAGGTATATATATTATAAATTCTTTAGAATTTTCATAGTACCTTTCCTTCCGGTGGGTTCTAGCTTGTTCATCTTGTACTTTGCGGCACATGAAAATATACGGGGAAAAAAAATATCATGAGATGTTCGATGTTGGGATTCATACCTATGAATACTTATTCAGGAGTCTTGTTGTCCAAGGGTTGATGCAAAACCTTGTTTTGAACATACACCATTGTATTTGTTGCTTCTCCCCAAAGGAACTTCGATAACTTTTGATCATGAAGCATGGCTCAGGAAGCTCCCATAATGGACCCATTATTTGTTTCAACCGCTACATTTTTTTTCGGGATTATAAGGCACAATGGTTTCCTTCTTGATCCTAGCTTGCTTGCAAAATTCAACAAACTCATTTGACATATATTCTCCACCATTGTTTTACCTGAAGACTTTGATTTTATTCCTTATTTTATTTTCGATCAATGCCTTGAAGTCTTTGAACATATCAAAATCCTCATTCTTATGCTTCAAGTAGTATATAAATGTATTCTTGGAGAAATAATCAATAAAGGTTATGTATTAGAGATGGCCACCAAGAGAATGCACATGCATGGTTCCAAACAAGTAAGAATGAATGAGTTGGAGAATTCCATTGGCCTTATTCTTGATATAGGGGAATGGTCCCCTTGTCTTCTTTCCATTGGCACATCCCAGACATACTCCATTATGATTAGCTTTAACATTAGGTGTCCCAGAGACTAACTTCTTCAATTTTGGTAGGGCTTCATAATGTAGATGAGCCAAATTTCAGTGCCATATATCACTTTTATGATAGATGTCATGGAACATTACCAACAAAGGTCTTCCAGTGACTCTATAGAGTTCTTCAACTCTAGATTCCAAAGTAAAATCATTCCTCATTCGAGATTCCTTCGGCCAGGTGAGGAATTTTCCTTTTATGAAGGTTACTCTCATCCCTTTATCTTCCAAGGCAGAAATATATATCAAGTTCTTCTTTAGTTATGGAACATACATTTCTTCATGAAGAAGAACAAATTTCCCAGAGTCTAAATAAAATTTGACAAAACCAGAGCCCTTCATTTGATATGTAGAGTTATTTCCAAGAATGATCTTCAAACTTGTCTTTCTCTCAACCAGATTTGAGAGGACTTCCTTATACCCGGAGAAGTGTCTAGAAGCCTCACTATGTACTAGCCAACTATCATACGAATCCAGAGGGGAATAACTAGAAAGGGTAGAAATAATAATATATTCAGATTGAATATTAGTTCCATTACTTTCATACCTCGAGTTCCTTGAAATATTTTGAGGACAATGGCCTTCTTCATGATCATCTGGAGCATCTCTTCTTTTTATCATCTCTTCCTCTTCAATCATCTCTTCTTCTATTATTGAACCTTCTATTGTTGAAGCCATAATTTTTGTTGTACCTAGACATTGTAGCATCCCTATTCTCTCGAAAATATTGAGCATGGTGGCCAAACTGGTGACAATTATAACATTCAATCTTTGACATATCCTTGTCTCTTCTAGATCTATTATTGGAGTCCCTTGGTAGGCTTTCTTGAATTAGATGGAATTCCTCTTCCTTTACTCTTCTTGTCTTGAGTAACAAAGGAATATGGCTCTCCTTATTCATTCTTTTGAATTCTTCCACGAGAAATCATCCTACCTTCCTCTTGCATTGATTAGGTGCTCAAAATTATGCTCGAAAATGAAATTTATTAGAATGGTGTGGAACCTAAACGATTGCGTAGATCTCATCAGTCTGAATTTGGAACAACTTGATTCGAGGTAAACCAACATCGTATTCTCCCAGAAGCGTGTTTTGTCGACTTTGTCAACCAGGTAATTTTAAAAAAAAATTCAGGACAACCCAGTTAGTAGTTCGTATAATTAACTGGGCATGCCTATGTGGCAGGTTGATTGGGTCAACGTAATATTCCTCGTCGAATCGTGTGGTGCCAAGTGGCATGATGTCATTGGTTTGTTATGGAATGTTGTGATTGGTTGGGCATGTGGCCAACCATATGTTGCCACGTGGCCCAACTGGAGGTCACCACGTGGCAACATGGGATGCTACACAAGTTTGGTTAAGTCTGAGTAGCTCTGCAGTGGATCTAACCTACAACCTCGTATCCCAAAGCCTAACACATTACCACTGTGCCCTGCACCATGTTACTTAACCACTATGGGTACGACATGGTTTTGATGTCATATGGTATGTGCATTGGGGGTGGGGGTTGGGGTCTAGCCCCAGCTTTGGTAACCGTCGGGGGCGAGACCATGGGTAGGAGGCTAGCTCTACACCCCCCCCACTAACTGTAACCACAACATTAAAAATGTTGACACCATGTGAACTAACCACCGAGACCGTCGTTGAACCTGGCGGGTGGCTAGCCGCCTGCCTAACCGCCCATACAAGTTGCGAAAGTGTCCACTGTAACATTTAATGCCCGTGGTTAGCCTAACCACATGATGTTTTATTATATATATATATATATATATATATATATATATATATATATTAACCATATATGATATGGTTTAAAATCTAGACTTTAAGCCTTATTGGGAAAATTAGCACATTGACAATTTCACCCGGTTTTGGGAAATTTGGTGCTCGGTTAGCAAAATTCGGGGCGAAAATGTAGGTTAAGTGCCAGATTTGGAGGAATTTGTGGAGTGGTTAGTGCAGAAACTTGGGAAAGTCATAACTAAGTCAGTTTTTTACCAAATTTGAGGCAAGAAGAGGATACACAAACATTTTTTGGCATCATGGAGCTGATGAAACATGTTTCATAGCTATTTGAGCATTGGAAATGTATGTAATCACACTTTTAAGCATAATAGAAGAGGTCCAAGCCATTGGAAGCTAGACCAAGGAGACATAGCCCAAGTAGGGTGAATTCCTTCATCATGTGCTATTGTGTTACTGTTTATGGTGATGTTCATGAATGTTATATGTTGTTGTTAAGTGCTTTTTTTATGTTAATTTTCTCAAGCAATTCACATAAAAACACATAAAAACTCATGGTTAACTTGCAATTTACCTCATAATCCTCAAGCACTTTGTTTAAATTGTGAAGAAGAATTTAGCACAACAAAACTAATTTTCCCATTCAAATCAAGTTGGTATCAAAGCATCAGTTTTACTTGTGCAAGGAGGATTTAATTGTTTTGCAAGTGTTTAAATGCTTACAAGGCTGAAGATCAAAAGAGGAGAAGGCAAGCTTGTGGGTGCAGGTTCTCAAGTTGGAGCAAGGAGAAGGAGGACACAGTTGCCACAATCTCCACATCAAGATTCACCTCTTGTTGTACCTGAGGCTTCAGTAATCATGTCTCATGAAGGATGAAATGATAACATGATAGAAGATGTGAAGGATTTTAGGAAGGATTTCTTTGACATGATCGAGATGGTGAAATTCCTCTATGAAGAGAGGAATACAAGGTTGCAAGGTGAAATCTCCAGGCCTCCAAGAGGAGAGGGTTTATGGTTTTAATGCATGCATGCAATTGATTTTATTTCTGAAAGTAATGATCAATAGTAGAAGAGATTCTGTATTGTGCATGAATATAAATAAGATGTGATCGAGAATTTATTTCGATGTATAAAATATCGCTATATAATTTCACACTCAGATTAGAGCGATATTGATCATTTGAGCAATTGCAAAGCATTGAAGCGTTGAGTTTGTGCCGGTGGAATTCAAATTTGGTGAAGCAGTTGTTTTTCTTGGTGTCGAAGTTGAGATGTCTTTCAACGGATTGTGATTGGAGTATGCCCTTGAGGGAAGCTCAAATTATATTTCATGGAAGGACAGGATGGAGGCAGTTCTGAAGGATAATGGGTTGAAGGAGTTCATAGATGCAGAAATTCCAAAACCTGCTTCTAGCGATGCTGCCACACTTGATGCATGGAAAAAGAAGACAACAAAATATCGAAGGATTCTGTTGGAAGGTGTGAAGGATCACATATTGTCCAACCTTCATGGTAAAGCTTCTCCATTCTTGATGTGGAAAGCTTTGAAAGATTTTTTCCAAAGCAAGAGCGACTAGAGGAAGTTAGCGCTCAAGGATAAACTCAGGAAGATAAAAATGGAGAAAGGTGACAGTATATCCAAGTACCTCACAAAGTTCGTCCAGTGCAGGGATGAGCTGGGAAGTGTGGGGGTTACTGTAGATGAAGAGGACTTGGTGAGCTTGGCTCTCCTTGGGCTTTCGAAGAGTTGGCATTCCTATGAGGACTCTGTCAATGGTCGGGAGAAATTGCCAGGATGGGAGCGACTTTGGTCGGATCTTGTGCAAGAGGAGATAAGGTGGAGTACCAGGGATGGATCTTCATCGAAGAATGAAGATGAAGAAAATTTCACTTTGGCTACCAAAGCAAGGAAAGGGAAGAGCAAGAAGAATTCTTCTCAATCCGGTGTGAAATGCAAGAAGTAGGACATGTCCAAGGTGAAGTGCTTTCACTATGACCACCATGGACATTATGGCACTAATTGTCCACAGAAGAAGAAAAATAAGGAGGCCGTCGGATTCGTAGCCGGAGAGGCCTTAGCCTCGCAGTTTGAGCTGGATTTTTCGCCGATCGCATGCTTGGTCTCAAGTGTGATGGGATCAGTATGGTTCTTGGATAGTGGTTCGTCTTTTCACATGACTGGAGATCGGGATTTGTTTTTAGATCTAGATGAGAAAGATCTTGGAGTGCACATCGAGATGGGCGATGATGGTAGATACAGTGCGACCGGTATCGGTACCATTTCCTTTGAGAGGGAGTCTGGTAAACACTTCATATTGAAGGAAGTCATGCATGTTCCAGGATTGAAGACTGCGCTATCTCTCCGTGGTGATGTGATGCCTTAAGGGATATGATGTTGTCTTTAGCGAGGGAAAGGCTTTCCCGTGCATTAAGGCAACTGGGTGAAACCTTGAGGATAGGGGTTCGAGTTAAGAACCTTTATCAATTGTAGGTAGATGGCTACGTAGCAATTGCAGGCAAGGCAGAAGGAGTGGTGAGCCAGGATGAGGGCGAGCTATGGCACAGGAGATTGGGACATCTTCACCATGGTGCTTTGAAAATTTTGCAGCAGATTTCTACCGGGCTTCCCAAAGGTACACTTGCGCAGTCAGATCAGTGCAAGGGATGTACTTTGGGAAAATTTGTGAAAGCCACCTTTCACGAGAAGGATAGTCGCGCCACGACGATCCTTGAGAGAATTCACATAGACGTGTGTGGACCTTTCTCAGTAGGTTCGACAACAAAGCACAGGTATTATGTGATCTTTGTTGATGATTTTTCTCGGAAGTGCTGGATCTTCTTCATGTAGAAGAAGAGCGAGACATTCTCTAGGTTCTGTGAGTTTAAGGCACTGGTGGAGAAAGAATTGGGGAAGCAGGTGAAGGCTCTTAGGAGCGACAATTGTGGTGAATTCATCTCTAGCGAATTCAAGGACTTTTGTAGCGCAAAAGGAATTCGAAGAGAGCTCATAGCGCCTCATAACCCACAGTAGAATGGGGTCGTGGAGTGAAAGAACAGAACGATCGTGGGTGTTGCACGGGAGATGTTGCATGATCAAGACCTTCCTATACACTTTTGGGCTGAGGCATGCAATATTGCAGTTTATGTGCAAAACCGTTGTCCTCACAGGATACTTGGCATGAGTACACCCGAGGAGGCATTTTCTGGTAAGAGGCCTGATATTTCTCATTTGAATATTTTTGGCTCACCTGTTTACATTCATGTGACGAAGGATGCCAGGAAGAAGCTGGAGCTGACCGCAGAGGTTGGGATATTTGTGGGGTACACTGATACACCCCACAACTATTGTGTGTATTTTCCAGACAGTCGGAAGACTGTTGTGCGACGGGATATCAAATTTCATGAGGAGAAAGCCATGAAGTGTTTTCTTGAGAGAGATCCACACTTGCATGCAAGGAGATATTAGTTCCTAAGGATGAGCCTCAGGATGTGGATCGGCCACAAGAGGAGGTTCATGGAGTGGAAGAAACCACTCATGCAGTGCCAACCATCAGAGGGCGGAAGCGCACTACAGAGGCTGAGCGACTAAATCTTGATGCAGAGAAGATTGTAGGAGCACCTACATCACAGCGCAGATAGAGACAATCACCTGAATGATATACTAGATACATGGCTCTGATGAGAAAGTGTATCGTGACAGAGCCATCCTCTTTCGAGGAAGCTGTAGAGGACCCTGTATGGGTAGATGCCATGGTGGAAGAGTATGATTCGATTGTCAGAAATAGTGCATGGGAGATTGTCCCAAGGCCAGAAGGGAAATCAGTGGTAGGTTCGAGATGGATCTACAAAGTGAAGCAAGCAACTGACGGGAGTGTGGAGAAGTACAAGGCAATATTTGTTGCCCGAGGCTTCTCACAGATTGAGGGGATCGACTATGAGGAAACCTTTGCACCTGTCGCAAGGTATTCTTCCATACGGACGATTCTTGCTCTCTCAGTGCAGATGAGGAGGCACATTCATCAGATGGATGTGAAGATTGCTGTTACACCTTTTTTTGGTCATCTAACCTATTATCATTAGATGAACCTAAGTACACCACGTAAGACCAATTTTACCCTAAATAAAATTGCTTTCACTATGTGAAATAACTTAGTAAAACACCTTTATTAAGTTGTTTATGGTCTAAACAGAAAAACCCAAAAATAAATAATAAACAAATCTATATTTTTTTATATTTCCTGGTCATATTTAACCCAAAACAAGGAAATCAATTAAATAAATCCTTAGTTATTTGATTGTTTCCTAGGAATAAGTTATTTAAATCCTTATTTAAATAATATTCTTGGTTAAATTTGACTAAATCATTTATAAATAATTAAATAAATCATTATTTATTTAATTATATGTCCACCATTTCTTTAAAATAATAAATAATTTATTTATTTATTATTTATAAATAAAGGAATTGACCCAAGTCAAAAATCCTTTTCCCTCCAACAAATATAATAAAATATTCCTGAAAGGTGGTTCTAGAATTTGATTAATAATATTCTATTCATGCACCAAGTTCTAGATCGCCCTAATATTTTGTTATAAATAGAAGGGTTTTCCCATTCATTAGTCACCTTTCATTGCATTAGATGACTCTAGATCTATACTCTTGGTCACATTCTCCATTTTTTCCTTGTGAGCTCCCTTTGAGTTCTATGTTTGTCTAGGTTTTCTACACCAACAAGAGAGAGAAATTTTAGATCTGAAATGCTGAGGACTTTCAAGAACCCATCCCATTGAGGAGAATTGGAAACGCCTTTCTTGTTTTCCTCTCAGGTGCCCCATTTATATAATAAAAAAATTCTTTCAAATATATTGTTCTTGTCTTGTCTATTGGATGCATGGAGCAACATTTCATTTCTACTGCTTAATGTCTTTTATGCATAGATCTGGATTTGTGCAGCTTTATTTGGATCAACTAACTACATATTTAAAGATATTGGCAGCCATAATCGATGTTAGGGCTATTTGTTATGCGTAGCTAAAGTGGTCTTTTTAGACAAAAGATTCATACTAACAATTGCGTTCCTCAACGGAGTCATTGAGGAGGAGGTGTAAATAGAGCAACCCGAAGGTTTCGAGAGCTTCAGCAGTGAGTCACATGTGTGCAGGCTCAAAAGAGCGCTGTATGGGTTGAAACAAGCACCTCGTGCTTGGTATACACGGATAGACAATTATTTCACCGGACTTGGATTCTCCAAGAGTGAGACGGATCCGAACCTATACCAGATTGTGGTGGAGGGTAAGTTGCTGATCATTGTACTTTATGTAGATGATTTGATTCTGACAGGTGATGAACTATTGATACACTCATGCAAGGCTGATCTTGTAAAGGAGTTTGAGATGAAGGACTTGGGCCTCCTTCATTATTTCCTGGGATTGGAAATTTGGCAGCGCAGTGATGGACTGTTTGTGTCTCAAGGCAAGTATGCCCGGGAGATACTGGAGAAGTTCAACATGCATGGCTGCAAGCCTATTAACACTCCTCTTCCTGGTGGATGGAGGAAAGAGGATGCTACATCGGCAGAGGTAGTGGATGCCATTGTTTACTGACAGTTGGTGGGGTTTCTTATGTATCTAGTCAATACATGACCTGACATATGCTACGCTGTTAACCAGCTTTCACAAGCTATGGTTAAGCCTACCAAGCTCTTTTGGAAGGTAGGCAAGCATGCATTGAGATATCTTAGAGGCACATCGGGATATGGATCATTGTACAGACAGGAGGATGAGTTGAGGCGACATGGATTCACGGACCGGTATCATCATATCAGAGATTATGTGCAGCGGAAGATCATGTTACTTTCTTACATTCCTACGAAGGATTAGGATGTTTACATCTTGACGAAGGCGCTCACCAGGAGAAAATTTGAATACCACAGGGGCAGGATCGGGGTGGAAGATAAACCCTATCTTGTTGAGAGGGAGTGTTGAGATTGCAACAAGATGATGAGATTAGTGAAAAGAGTCGCCTTCACTAAGTGGGCCCGTAGGCTATTTTTGGTGCAAGTCTATTTTTAGACTATGTCTATTTTTAGACATGTCGATCATATTCTATGAGTTGCAGGATGCTATTTGTGGATGGTTGGTCAAGTTGGAAAAATAGATGGACTTCTATTTTTAGACATATTGGGTGGAATCTATTTTTAGATTGCCAGCCTAAAAATAGATATGTCGAATATTATTAGCTCTTAATAATATTTGGACTATAAACATTATCTTATTCTCTTGGAGCACTTCAGTTAAGTGCACAGATGTGGCACAGGAGCTGACAGAAGGAATTATGCTATTCCCGAGGGTTAAGTGGAGCTATTGCATGGATACTTCAGTTAGAACTCATGTGACAGAGTTTGGTGGAGTTGATTGAGGAAGTTAGTGGAGTTGTATTCAGTTTAACTCAGTTAAACATAGTTGAGCTAGTTGTATCTAGTCTAACCGATTGATACACTAGTGAGAGTGGTGTGAATTAATTATTAATTAATTCACTAATTATTAACTCATTAATCAAATGAAGAATACATCAGTTAACTACAGTGCATGGACAGTTTCAGTGGAGACCAGTGGAGAGGTAGGTGAAAGAGTAGTGTGACTATCAGTTGTGACTATAGTGTTGCATGATTTGCAACACACAGTGGTTGGAGGTGCCAATGAGGATTGCGTGAGAAAGGCTAGACCAATTCGAGTTCATTCAGAGCCATTCTTCAGCAGTGATTGCACAGTAGAGGTAGGCTAGTAGGTGGCAGATATCGGTGCATGGGATATACTAGATCAGACCTGATTAGTGTGTAGCAATTGGAGATTGTACTGAGAGCTTGTGAGGAGCTTTGTATGATGATTGTTACATTATCTCTATGACATTTAATATATAGATAGTTGGGGGTTTTTGGCTTTAAGCTTTCCCATAAATTACTGTGTTCATATGTGTGAATTTTTATGGTTTTAATGTGTGCATGCAATTGATTTAATTTCCGCAAGTAATGATCAATAGTAGAAGAGATTCTGTATGGTGCATGAAGTCAAATAGTGTGTGATTAGGAGAATCTCGGATGTATAACATATTAGTTATATAATTTCTACAAAATGGCCTTGATGAATACCATTGTTGGAGACTCCATCCAGAGTTGAATCCCAACAAAATTAAAACCAAAGAGAAGGAGAAAACAATTGAAATCATTGAACATGACTTAGGTTCATATTCAGGTGATGAAACTAAGATTACAACAATAGGTTTGAAAGCTAAGAACATAGCAAGTACTAGTTCTTCAAGTTGTTCTAATGTAACTCAAGATGATTATACAAGAGTTGAACTCTTTCATATTAGAGTTGTTTCAAAGCATACCAAAATAAACACACTATTTGATAGCGGTTCTCAATCCAATTTGATATCTAAATACTTAGTTAAGAGGTTAAATATAGAAATTATTGCACATTCAAGACCTTATCCTTTAGGCTGGATATGCAAGAATTCAAACTTGTGTACATTGTTCAACGAGCTCATTAAATGTTGGGAAATTGTTGTTGTTGATTATATTAGTAATGAAGGTTTCCCACACAGGAGAAAGAAATTGAAGAGTGATCATCACCAACTCTTTATCATATACAAACTCATGAGTAGTCTGCAATTGATATCTTAGTTGAGATACCCTCATGATGTAGGATTTCAAAAATCCCCCCTTGTTCATCTTCAATTCCTTAAGTTTGTTCTTCAAGGACAGGAGGTGGTTCAAGTTGTTGGCTTGATACATCCAAACTAACTTATCGTACATATCCTTGTACTTCTTTAGTTGCCAACATAAAAAAGTAAATGATCTTGCAAACCATTAATGCTAATTTTCTTAGCCTTTCTCTCACCTTTATTGTGCTTGTATTTGGTGGCAGAAGGAACATTCTCTGGAGGCTTAGGATTATTTTCTTGCATATATTCCAAAACATCATTGTCATCTAGTATACCTACTAACCTAATATTCCATTCAAAAAAGTTTGATGAATCAACCAACTTGTCATTGTCCTTGAAGAGAGAGGTATTGATCTTATCCAAATCAAACAAACTCCTTCAACTTCTTAAAAATATGATTTCTCTTGTCTCTTGTCTCTTTTGGCTTTTCTATTCACCTTATCTCTCATACCGTGTTAATTTTCCAATGTTCTATGTTGTTATAATCACTTTATCCAAATTATTAACTTTAATCAGCAATCAATTTAATCTTCCAGTAGTCAATAACAATTGTAGATAGAATCATAAATGCAATGTACAACAAGAGACAATCAAAATAAATGATAAGAGACACCAAATTTGGTCAAAGACTAGGGAAAAACCCCACAAGGGGGAAAACCCTTTCAAATTATTTTTCTTAGTAGATTGTCATAATTTTTTTAGCAAAGAGTATAATGTTCCAAATTCATCAATGAGTCAAATTCAATCCTTTGACCAACCAACAAAGTCAACCAATGAATATCAAATGATGAGCCAATAGTCAAATCTTTCCCAAGTCAAATTGGGTCAAAGTCAAAGTCTACAAATCTATCTAAGTCAACAACAGTCAAATGTGCCCTAACCAGTCCAAGTCAACGATAAAAATAATCCTACAAGATTTTGGTCATCAATTAACAAATTCAACCTTAAATGTTGGTCAAACCTCAATCAAAACAGCTACAAAAATATTGGTCAAACTTGGTCAACTGAGAGAGAAGTTCTGCAGTCAAAGTCGCCGGTAAAATTTGTGGTCAATTGTAGTTAACATGCCCAAAAGACTTGGTCTTTGTGCCCAAAAATTTGGCCTCCAAAATATTCCAAAAAGATCAAGTCAAACAAGGCCCAAACTCCAAAAGTCATTGCTGGTCAAAGACAAATTTCATCCTCCTGAAACTTGTCCTCTCTCCTCTTCACACGAGTCGATGAAGACTTTCAATATTTTAAATGTATCAATCCTCCAAGAAGAAATATGTGTGATAAGATGATGTCCAAATGAGAGCAACTTGAATTAGATTTATAGGCATTAGAGGAGGGCTAATTTGTCCCTTGGCCCGACCATAAATTTTGTGCCATTGTGGGATTTTACTTCAAAAATTAAATTTTCCTTAACCAAATTAAGTGCTTCCAAGGAAAATTTTGGGTCTCTCTAGAAGAGGAATTTTTACCATTGAAGGGAATTTATCCCTGAGCTGCCAAATTAATAGGAGATTGTACTTTAGGATACCTAATAAATCATACAATGATTGTGGTGGATTAAGTTAAATCCGATATGAATAATTTGAAATTTCAAGGTACAATTTTGTTTCAACATGAACAATAAGGTACTTGGTTGTCCCACATGATGATACCTTCTATTAGTAATAATTATATGCAATGTAAAGCTTCCATATGAGCTAACTATATGTGACCCTTGATGAGCTTCCTTCATCTTTCCTTGAGCCATGCTCATCATTTTTTTAAGCCTAACCCTACTTGCCACCCACCAACTTTGAACTTCACCTCTAATACCTTTTGAGAATCACTTAGTATTTAAAAATTTTCTTTATGTGGAATGGCAGGTGGTTATTATTTTAATACTTTATTCCGTATTTGTATCCCTTGGGAACCTTTTTAATTATGACAATGTATGCGTTTTTAGTGCCTTTCACACTTTTTTCATGCATGAGTTTAATATTGAAAATTTTCTCTCGAAAATTTATGTGGCATGTTTTAAGCATGCAAAAAGTTCATTAAATGAAGAAATTAACTATATGTAAATATATGGAGCGGGAATTTATGGAGTAGGTACTTCATGCATGTTGTGGCTCATTTTCATTTAACTTTGAAATATTTTTCAAAACACCAAAAAAGCATATATGTTAGAAAATGTAAAAGTTTGTATGTCGAAGAAGAATTTTGATTTATATGTTGGTACATTAAAATATCATGATGAGATGTGAAGGTAGGTTGAAGGATTGGATAACCAGAAGAAATATTAGGAGGGTTTTAACACCATGGATAAATATGGAGTTGCATGAGTTCATTATATGAACTATCACAGGGAGTAGCATGGAGAAGATGGAGCTGTAGAGAAGCGACAACCAAAGAAATAGAGAAATCAGTTAAGATAAAAAAACTTTAGAAGATTCCCAAAGGAGGCGATCTGACAGTGAGGATTAAATCACATAATTAAAGTGAGAGATGGATGGACCAGGTTGCATCGCAAAGTTAAGTATGAAAAGTTGCGAAGTGGACACGTGTTGGCATAGCGCAATTTCACATCGACGATTATTTAGTTTATGCGTTAAGGACTTCACAATTTAAACAAAATAACTTGCGATGCGGTAACAAGTGAAAATTGCGATGCGATAAAGGGAGTAGCTACGTGTTGGCACAATGATTTAATGCATATCGATCATCGACAGGTTTAGAGTTTAGCATTAAGTCTTCACAAGGTAAAGTATTTTGGTTGTGATGCGACAAACGGTAGATGGTGGTGTGAGATAGTACAATTGGACCGTTGGATTGGGGCGTAGATCAACGGTGGAGGTTAAATCACAAACAGAGTGGTTTCACACATCGACATTATTATTATTTATCAATTAAGCTATTTGTTATAGTTGATGACGCGTGATATCGAATAATTTGCGAAGTGCGATTGCTTCTGATTGGTCAGGTTGTGTGTGGGCCCGTAAAGCATAGGTCTGCGGGGTTTGTATAAAGTTGCAACAGTGTATGCAATAAGGTAATGCAAAGGGGCGACCAATGAAAAAGAGGCATAGGAAGAGTCGGGTAGAAGAATGTATAGTGGCACTGTGGGAAGCATGACAACTGGGTCAAGTCAGGCACCAAGATGTTGTTACAGAACTATGAAATTGCCGCATCATAACCAGAAAAGACACCTCAGCACTTCGTGAGGATGCATCACCAACATCAGATTCAACAAAAAGAACAATATTTCTAGTTTTTATTTGTTTTCTCTGTATTATTGCATAAGTAATCTTAATAGATTAGGTAGTCGAATATTTTCAAGAAGTTCAACAGTTGTGAACTACTTTGATGTATTTAAGTAGATAGAAATAAAGAAAAAGGGTTCCGAGTTTTGGACCTCTAGATGACTGTTAATTTGGTATTAAAATTTTCTGAGAAATTAATGAAAGAAGATCAAGTTTCCTACACCTGTTGATGTTGATATGTCTTTCCAGTTTTGCTCTGTGTTTATTCCTCTTTGAATGAAGCGAAGTAATGTAGGAGTCGGTCTCTTAATTACATCTGTGAGTAAGAGTTAAATCACCTTATTTTGCGCTCCTTCACTTCATCTCTTCTATTTTCACAAACTCTTGATGAAACTTTAAAGTAATAGATTCTGTGTTTACAGCATATTATTTCGAGTTTCCTCTCTCTCCATGATTTCCTATGAAACTTAAAAGTGATATATTTTGTTTCTCAACATATCATTTTGAGTTTCTCTTACAGTGCCTCTTTTCATTTCATTCAAGTATCACAGTTTATGGCATTGTGAAGGCTTTCATTATATTAGATTATTGAGGGTATTAAGTAATTAAATTCCAAAGGTGTTAAAAAAATCCTATTTTGATATCGTAATTGTGACATACATTTATAAAATGTCTTAAGCACTAATTCCTTACCACAGGCAAGGGATTGTTTCTTGAGATACAACATTTTCTGGCGCCGTTGTCGAGGAAGAAGAAACAAAGTTTATTTTTCTCTAGGTTTTTTACATTATTTCTTGTGGTTTTTCAATGAGGAGGAAATATTGGGCTATGTTTGTTATTTTCAAATTTCTGTCTTTCAAATGACCTCACACGAGGTCAGATATCTCACAGAAGATAGTCCCTGCTTTGCCAGAACTAGAAAGATTGGTTTCTAAAAAGGCTCAAAAACCTGAAATTCCTTCAATACTTGATCCTACATTGTCTCCTCCTGACAGTACTTCTCATAACCCTTTGTTTGAATATATTTTCAAGGAACTCTCTTTCTTAGAACAATATTCTCCTTCCGCACCCATTCATTTTCAAGAACCTAAGTTAGAAGAACATTCTTTCGAGTCTGTTTCTTTTACCTTCACTCAAGCTCAACCAAATATAGTTGCTGGTTCTTCTACCATTCTTCATCAACCCACTCCCATATCAGTTTTTCCTCCACCATCATTCTCTTTCACAATAGGTTCATCAACCTAAAATATAATAACTAAGGTGTAAATATTACAACACCAGCCTTTTTGTTGAAAAGATATGCTCCACTAAATCTTGCACAACCAATGAATGCCATGCCTCAAGAATACCTCAAATTACTTCCTCATTTCACTGGAGAAGATGAAGTAACTGTAGAAAAAAATTTACTCTTGTTTTTCACTTTTGCCAATAATTTAAATGTAGAACATCTTGATGTTGTGATGAGACTATTTGTGCAGTCTCTAAATGGAGCGGCTATAAAATGGTTCAAAGGTTTACCAAATGGTTCAATAAATAACTAGGATGAGTTAGAAACTCAGTTCACTCAGATATGGGGAGAAAAGAGAGATCATGGTTAATCATTGATAGAGTTTAATGCAATTAAAATAAGGCCTAATGAAAGCATTTATGAGTTTGTAAAAATATTCAACAATTTGTACAATAGTTTACCCATAGAGATGAAACCCCCCCTTGTAGAAGCAAAGGTAGTTTTGTTGGGGATTTTGAAGTTGATTTTAGCTTTACATTGAGAGAGAGAAGAGCCCCTATTCTTGAGAAGATACAGACATATGCTCTAGAGATCGAAGCTAATATGACTGCAGCTAGAAAAGCGAAAGGGAAACAACCGGTCCAAGAGAAGGGGAAGCAAAAGAAGAATCATCACAAGATCTAAGAATTGAAGTATAAAAAAAGGTGATGAAGCATCTAACCAATAAGCTAGCCAAGATGGAATTGGAAAATAAAAACTCCTAAAGACAAGTACACAAAAATGAGAGGGGTTTAACCCTCAATTTAGACGACATCCCCTGCAAATTTTGTAGAGGGAAAGAAGAGATCAAGACTAGATTCAAGCACCGTTGTATATAGAAGCAGCACCCGCAAAGCTGGAAGAAGATGACCAAAGGGAGGCCGAGGATCAGTTATCTGATATGTATGCAATAGAAGAGGATGGAGAGGAATATTGTGATGGATAATATGCTGAAGTTGAAGTATCTTCTGATCAATATGAAATGGATGAATACTGTAGACAATTCACATATTTCATGCAAGTTGAGCTGCATAAAAAGTATGATTTAAGGTCTAGAAAGAGATGTAGAGTGCAGGATAATAAAGGTGAACAACAAGGTTCCGTTCCTCCTCTAATGGAGACTCCACAACAAAAGGACCCTGTGAAACAGGTCAGTAAAGGGAAACAACCTGTAAATTCACTTAATAGAACAAATGTGCAGCAGGCTAAATCTTCCCAGAACAAATCAGTTGACACTAATATTTTGGAGAAAGTTGTTCCTGTACTCGAACAAGCGAAAAATTCTAGAAAGAGTGAAGAAGAACCTAAAAATAACGTTAAGAAAACTCATGCTTTCAGTCTGGAAAAAGAGTTGGAGAAGGTTAAAATAAAGGTACCTCTTCTAGAATTAGCTAAAATGCCAACTTGCAAGAAAGAAATTTCATAATTTATTAATCTCACACAGGTGGAAGATATAAGTGACACGATGAACTTACAAGAAGAAAAGCGAGTGGTCACCTTTGGTCCTCATGTAGAAGAAGTAGATCCTTCTGTTCCACCCTTCTATATTTCTCTTTTGCTTCATGATTTTACTCTACATAAATGCATGATGGACTCAGGAGCATCCCATAATCTCATGCCATTGTCTGTTATTAAGGAACTTAACTTGCAGATTACCAAACCTTATAGGGATGTGTATCCTTTTGATTCCCAAAGGGTGAAATGTGTTGGGTTAATTAAATATGTAGTAGTTTTGTTGGCACAAATCCCAACAAAGAGTATAGTCATGGATGTAGTGGTTGCTGACATCCCAACCAGGTTTGGAATGCTCCTGTCAAGATCTTGGGGAGAAAAGTTGGGAGGTGTACTAAAATTATATTTCACTTATACTATCATTCTGGTTTTTAATAGGGAAGAAAGGAGATTATATAGGGAAACAAGGTTTGTGAAGACTACCTCCAAGAAAGATGCAGGAAATTCCCCCATTTATAGGCAAGAAACAGAAGATATTTCTTGTTTCATGCTCCATGAAGATGCATAATTTGTTGAAGACATAGGGAAGAAACTCTCTTCAGCAACTGTAAATAATAAGCTTCACTCAAGGAATATTTGGAAGTGCTACTTTGATGGTGCCTACTCCAAGGAGGGCGCAGGTGCTGGATTCTTGCTGATATCACCAGAAGGTAACCTCATGCCTTTCTCTTTTAAACTAGAATTTGATTCAAAAAATAATGTGGCTGAGTATGAGTCCTTAATCTCAAGCCTTCAAGTTTCTAAACATATGGGAGTTCGATGTATTTCAATTTTTGGTGACACTGAATTGATAATAAGGCAGATTAAAAATAATTTTCAAACCAAGAATCCGAGATTGAGATCGTATAGGAATGAAGTTTGGGATCTGATTGAAAACTATTTTGAAGCCTTCAATCTTTAGTATATTCTGAGGGAGGAGAATAGATTGGCTGATTCTTTAGCAGTTGCAGCTAGCACCTTCAAACCTCCAATAAATCCAAGGTTAAGGTATGAAATTTAAATTAGACATAGACCTTCTATCCTTGACAATGTGAAACATTGGAAGGTGTTTGATGATGATGAATAGATAAATTAGTTCTTGACCATGATTGGAAAATTTGAAGATGCTGATATAACCCAAGAGGAAGAAAAAACAGAGCAGAAAGTAGAAATAGGAAACCTTAAGCAGTCAGTATGTGAACAGAAGATTATCCAATTGATAGATAATGTGCTTCCCAAAGGGTTGGTTCCCCTTGAAAGATTATTCGATGATATTGATGTTGCTGTTGATTCAAAGAAAGCACATCAAGAAGAGATGGAATATTGTAATTTGGGAACTCAGCAAGAACCCAAAATAGTGAAATTGTTCAAAGGTGTTCCCAAAAAATACAAAGAAATATACATTGATATTTTTAAGAAATATATGGATGTGTTTGCTTGGTCATATGAAGACTTGAAAACATATGACAAAAGCATAATTCAACTTAAGGTTCCATTGAAGGAAAGACTCAAACCACACAGAGAGAAGCTCAGATAGATGAATCCATTGTTGTTAGCTCCAATCGAAAAAGAAGTGAAGAAACTGTTGCAGGCAAAAATTAAAGTCCCTATGAGATATTCAGATTGGTTTTCTAATTTGGTCCCTGTAAGAAAGAAGAATGGAGTGATAAGACTGCGTGTAGACTTCAGAAACTTGAACCAAGCATCTCTAAAAGATAATTATCCTTTTCCAAAAATGGATTGTCTTACAGAAGGTGACAAGAGCTCACAGGTTGTCTATGGTTGACGAATTTTCTGGGTATAATCAGGTAGCAGTAGAAAAAGAAGATGAGAAGAAAATTGCTTTCACTACACCCTGGGGCACCTTCGTGTACGCAAGGATGCCATTTGGCCTTATGAACGTAGGTGCAACATTTTAGAGGGCCATGGACATGGCCTTTGTTGGTGACATGTTTGTAGTTATATATCTAGATGATGTAACTGTTTTCTCAGGGTCAGATGATGAACACTTGGAGCATTTGCAAAAAACTTTTCAAAAGTGCAGAAAGTTTGGTCTATCATTAAATCCCAAGAAATATTTATTTGCCTTAGAAGAAGGTAAATTATTGGGACACATAGTTTCTAAACAAGGAGTAAAGATTGACCCAGCAAGGGTGGAAGCCATTCAGACTATTCCTTTACCCAGAAGTAAGAAAGATATCTAGAGATTCCTGGTAAAAATAAACTTTCTGAGGAGATTTGTGCCCAATTATGTTGAGATTGTGAGAATTATAACAGATATGTTAAAGAAAAATGCAGAAGTGAAATGGGACAAGAGAGCAAGAGAAGAATTTGATAGAATAAAGAAAGCACTGCAGGAAGCTCCAGTTCTGATTAGTGAAGACTATCAAAAGGCCTTTTAGGTATTCTCATTTGCATCCACCAGTACTATTTCCACTGTGTTGTTGCAGAAAAATGAAGATAGTAAGGAGCAACTAGTTGCATTTTTCAGTAAAGTTCTCAGAGATGCTAAGCTCAAATACAATATTATGGAGAAAAAAGTATAAGCTACTGAAAGCCTTCAGGACTTATGTGTTACAATCCCAAATAAATACTTATGTTCCTAATTCTATTGTGAAAGACGTGCTGGTCCAAAGAGATGTTGAAGGAAAAAGGGGGAAGTGGATAGAAAAAATCCAAGAGTATGATTTGGACATCAAAACCACCAAGCTGGTCAAGGGACAAGGGTTAGCGAAGTTGTTGACAGAAACAAATTTTCAAGCCCTAGGAATAAATTTGTTGGCACCAGTGGATGGAGCTATTAATTAAGAAGGTCAAAACAAGTCCAAAATAGGTATTCAATACAAATTTTTGTGCTCTGATTGGTATAAAGATATTGTGCATTAACTATGTTTCTTTTCCTGTCCAACTTCACTAAATAGAAAAAAACACAGAGCTCTCAAGCTCAAGTCTCAACCATATGTTATCATAGAAGCAAAGATATACTGGAAAGATCCTACTAGTACTTTTCTATTATGTTTGACTAAAGGAGAATCTATTGAAGTCACCAAACAATATCATGAAAGTCTGTGTGGAGGAAATTATAGCTGGAAGTTCACTGCTCATAAAATTCTCAAGTTAGGCTTCTATTGGCCAACCCTGTTTGCAAGTGTTTATAGACTGGTCAAAAGTTTTCAAAAGTGTTATTTGTTTGTTGAAAAGAGAAAACTTGCTTCGTTACCTCTCATCCCAGTATTTATTGAAGAACCTTTCAAGCAATGGGGATCAGATTTTATTGGAGAGATAAATCCAACATCAAGTGGACAATTCAAGTGGATTCTGACTACCACTGATTACTTTACAAAATCGGTTGAATAAATATCCACTAAGAAGGAAAATGACCAAGTAGTGATGAAGTTTCTGGAGGAAAACGTTTTCAGCAGATTTGGATGTCCAGTCAAAATTGTAACTGATAATGCGCAGGCATTTTTACTCTACTCGTTTCATTAATTTCGGTCAAACATATAATGTAACTTTATCACATTCCACAACATATCATCCCCAAGGGAACATATTGGCAGAGTCCTCAAATAAGACATTGGTCAGAATCTTGAACAAGAAAATCACTGAGCATCATAAGGATTGGGATATGAAGTTGAAGTTTTCCCTCTGGGTAGTTCGAGTCACTCCCAGGAGATCTACTGGGAAGTCTCCCTATGAACTGGTTTATGGGACTCAAGCACTATTTCCTACTCAGCTGGCCAAACCAGTGATTTATTTCCTTCAAGAAGCTCAGGGATAACCTAATGTTCTGGTAAGATGATTGAACAAGATAATTGAATCAAATGAAAATAGAAACAAAGTCAGGGATAACTTGATTACTTATCAGGAAAAGATGAAGTCTATATTTGACAAAAAATAAAAAGTTCTCTTTCAAGCAGGAGATTTGGTACTAAGATAGGACACTAGATGAGAAGAAAAGGGGAAGCATGGTAAATTTTACCCTCTATAGTATGTTCCATACAGAATCTCTTAGGCAAGGTCAAATAACACATTCATTCTGGAGGATCTAGACGGAGAGTCAGTACAACTGCCTGTGAATGGGGAGTATCTAAGGCATTATTTCCATCATTAAAATTCATCATTCCACCATTGTAAATAATGGATTTCTCATTGATAATATGTCACCAAGAAATATTTGACTCCATGCCCAATGGATAAGGTACTAATCTATTGTTCTTAGAGATTTCGTGGAAAAAAGCATTATCCCTAGGTGGAGCCAGATGTTGTGGCTCATTTGCATTTACCTTTGAAATATTTTTCAAAACACCAAATAAGAATATATGTTAGAAAATGTAAATTTTTTTATGTTGAAGAATAATTTTGATTTATATGTTGGTACATTAACATTTCGTGATGAGATGTGAAGGTAGGTCAAAGGATTGGATAACCAGAATGAAGCTCAGGAGGGTTTTAACACCGTGGATAAATATGGAGTTGCACGAGTTCATTGAATGAACTATAGCAGGGAGTAACATGGAGAAGATGGAGTTGTAGAGTGGCGACAAACGAAGAAACAGAGAAATTGGTTAAGGCATAAAACCTTTAGAATATTCCCAAAGGAGGCGACCTGGTGGTGAGGATTAAATCACAAAATTAAAGTGAGAGATGGAAGGACTAGGTTGCATCACAAAGTTAAGTTTGAAAAGTTGCGAAGTGGACACGTGTCGACATAGAGTGATTTCACACCAACAATTATTTAGTTTATGTGTTAAGGACTTCGCAAGTTAAACAAAAATAACTTGCAATGTGGTAAGAAGCGAAACTTGTGATGTGATAAAGGGAGGAGCCACATGTTGGCACAATGATTCAGCACATATCGCACATCGGCAGTGTTAGAGTTTAGCATTAAGTATTTGCAAGGTAAATTATTTTGGTTGCGATCCAACAAATGAGAGATGGTAGTGTGAGATAGTACAACGGGACCGTTGGATTGGAGGCAGATCAACCATGGAGGTTAAATCACAAACAGAGCGGTTTTTCACATCGACATTATTGTTGTTTACCATTTAAGCTATTTTTTATAGTTGCTAACGTGTGATATCGAATATGTTGCGAAGTGTGATTTCTTCTGATTGATTAGATCGTGTGTGGGCCCGTAAACCACAGGTCTGTGGGGTTTGTATAAAGTTGCAGCTGTGTATGCGATAAGGTAATGCGAAGGGGCGACGAATGAATAAAGAGGCATAGGTAGAGTCAGGCAGAAGAATGTATAGTGGCACTGTGGGAAGAACGAAAGCTGGGTCAAGTCGGGCACCAAGGAATCGTTACAGAACTGTGCAACTGCTTCATCATAACCAGAAAGGACACCTCGAAACTTTGTGAGGACACATCAGCAACATCAGATTCAACAAAACAAACAATATTTCCTGTTTTTATTTCTTTTCCCTTTATGATTGCATAAGTAATCTTAATAGTTTAGGTAGTCGAATAGTTTCAAGAAGTTCATCAATTATGAACTACTTTGATGTATTTAAGTAGATAGAAATAAAGAAAAAGGGTTCTAATTTTTGGACCTCTAGATGACTGTTAATTTGGTACTGAATTTTCTGAGAAATTAATGAAAGAAGATCAAGTTTCCTGCACCTTTTGATGTTGATATGTCTTTCCAGTTTCGCTCTGTGTTTATTCCTCTTTGAATGAAGTGAAGTAATGTAGCAACCAGTCTCTTAGTTACATCTATGAGTAGGAGTTAAATAACCTTAATTTGCGCTCCTTCACTTCATCTCTTATCTTTTCACAAATTCCCGATGAAACTTTAGAGTAATAGATTCTGTGTTTACAGTATATTGTTTCGAGTTTCCTCTCTGTCCATGATTTCCTCTGAAACTTAAAAGTGATAGATTTTGTTTCTCAACATATCATTTTGAGTTTCTCTTACAGTTCTTCTTTTAATTTCATTCAAGTATCAACAATTTATGGCATTGTGAAGGCTTTCATTATATCAAATTATTGAGGGTATTAAGTAATTAAATTCCAAAGGTGTTAAACATAGGCCATTTGATATCGTAATTGTGACACACATTTATAAAATGTCTTAAGCACTGATTCCTTACCACAGGTAAGGGATTGTTTCTTGAGATACAACATTTTCTGGCGTCGTTGTCAGGGACGAAGAAACAAGGTTTATTTTTCCCTCGGGTTTTTACATTATTTCCTCTTGTTGTTCAGCGAGGAGGAAATATTGGGCCGTGTTTGTTATTTTCAAAATTATAGCTTTTAAAAGGCCTCACACGAGGTCAGATACCTCACAGCAGATAGTCCCTTCTTTTCAATACCCAGAAAGATTGGTTTCTAAAAAGGCTCAGAAACCTGACATTCCTTCAATACCTGATCCTACATAGTCTCCTCCTGACAATAGTTCTCATAACCCTTTGTTTGAAGATATTTTCGAGGAACTCTCTTTCCTAGAACAAGGTTCTCCTTCCACACCCATTCATTTTCGAGAACCTAAATTAGAATAACATTCTTTCGAGTCTGTTTCTTTTACCTTTACACAAGCTCAACCAAATATAGTTCCTGTTTCTTCTGCCATTCTTCATCAACCCACTCCCATATCATTTTTTCCTCCACCCTCATTCACATTCACAGCAGGTTCATTAACCTCAACTACCCAAGGAACAATTAACCAAGGTGTAAATATGGCAACACCAACCTTTTTGTTGAAAATATATGCTCCACTAAATCTTGCGCAACCAATGAATTCCATGCCTCAAGAATACCTCAAATTACTTTCTCGTGTCACTGGAGAAGATGAAGTAACTGCAGAACAACATTTTTCCCTTGTTTTTCACTTTTGCTGATAATTTAAATGTAGAACATCTTGATGTTGTGATGAGACTATTTGTGCAGTTCAAAGGTTTACCGAACGGTTCAATAAATAACTGGGAAGAGTTAGAAACTCAATTCACTCGGAGATGGGGAGAAAAGAGAGATCATGGTTACTCATTGACGGAGTTTAATGCAATTAAAAGAAGGCCTAATGAAAGCATTTTCGAGTTTGTAAGAAGATTCAAAAAATTGTACAATAGTTTACCCATAGAGATGAAGGCCCCCCCCTGTAGGAGCAAAGGTATTTTTTGTCAGGGATTTTGAAGCTAATTTTAGCTTTACATTGAGAGAGAGAAGATCCCCTACTCTTGAGCAGATACAGACAGATTCTCTAGAGATCGAAGCTAATATGACTGTAGCTGGAAAAGCGAAAGGGAAACAACCGGTCCAAGAGAAGGGGAAAGAAAAAGAAGAATCATCACAAGATCTAAGAATTAAAGATATAAAAAAGGTGATGAAGCATCTAACCAATAAGCTAGCTAATATGGAATTGGAAAATAAAAACTCCCAAAGACAAGTACAACAAAACAGAGGGGGTTTTAAACCTCAATTCAGAAGAAATCCCCTATAAATTTTGCAAAGGGAAAGGAGAGATCAAGACCAAATTCAAGCATCGTTGTATATAGAAGCAACACTTGCAGATTCGACAGAATATGACCAAAGGGAGGTCGAGGATTAGGTATCTGCTATGTATGCAATAGAAGAGGATGAAGAGGAAGATTGTGAGGGGGAAAATGTTGAAGCTAAAGTATCTTTTGATCAAGATGAAATGGATGAATACTGTAGACAATTCACAGATTTCATGCAAGCTGAGTTACATAAAAAGTATGATTTAAGGTCTAGAAAGAGATCTAGGGTGCAGGATAATAAAGGTGAACAACAAGGTTCCGTTCCTCCTCTAACGACAACTCCACAAAAAAAAGGACCCTGTGAAACAGATCAGTAAGGGAAAAAACCTGTAAATTCACTTAATAGAACAAATGTGAAGCAGGTTGAATCTTCCCAGAACAAATCAGTTGACACTAATATTTTGGAGAAAGTTGTTCCTGTACTCGAACAAGCGGAAAATTCTAGAAAGAATGAATAAGAACCTAAAAAGAACGTTAAGAAAACTCATGCTTTCAGTCTGCAAAAGAGTTGGAGAAGGTTGAAATCCAGGTACCTCTTCTAGAATTAGCTAAAATACCAACTTACAGGAAATAAATTTTAGAATTTATTAATCTCACACAGGTGGAAGATAGAAGTGACACGGTGAACTTACAAGAATAAAAGATAGTAGTCACCTTTGTTCCTCATGTAGAAGAAGTAGATCCTTCTAATACACCCTTCTATATTTCTCTGTTGCTTCATGATTTTACTCTACATAATTGCATGCTGGACTCAGGAGCATCCCATAATCTCATGCCATTGTATGTTATGAAGGAACTTAACTTGCATATTACCAAACCTTATAGGGATCTGTATTCATTTGATTCCAAAAGGGTGAAATGTGTTGGGTTAATTAAAGATGTAGCAGTTTCGTTGGCACAAATCCCAACAAAGAGTATAGTCATGGATGTAGTGGTTGCTGACATCCCAGCCAGGTTTGGAATGCTTCTGTCAAGATCTTGGGGAGAAAAGTTGGGAGGTGTGTTGAGGTATAAAAGGTATCTTTTTAACACCTATTTATCCTACATTAATTATCAGTTCGAGAACGAATTTTTATTTCAAGAGTGTACTCTGTTTGAGGCAACAATTTATCCAAGAGAAATGCTGTGTGAGATGTAGTACAATATTCTAAATACAAAAGTAAACAAATGATTGGAAAAGAAATCTAACAACAACAACATAAATTCAAATGCTCTGAAACTTAACTATTCATTCACCAAACATCAATCGAGGATACAATAGAAATAACTCATTCCTCTAGAAATTGATGCAATTGAAATAAAACTGGAACAAGACAATCAATCTAGGAACGTGGAAGCAATAACCAGTGTTCTCTACAGTTGACAGTCCTGCTCTCAAGAAATCAAAGTGAAATCGAAATTGAACTAATTGCTGTTGAAAGTAAACAAAGAAAATCTCTTTAAAACCAAACTCTTTGCAATCTGTAAACTAATGAATTGGAAATGAACAGCGCACTATAATCAAACATCAATGTAAATGAGTAGCAAACTGTAACTTAAAAGAATCGAACAACAAATACTAACTAACGAATCAAATAGCAAATTCTATGGAACAACCAATCCCATTGAACAACAATCTGTAATGAATATCAATCAAACGGAGCAGCAAGTGGAATGAAACCATAATGGAAATAGAACAACGAAGCTCTGTTAAGGTATTAACAAGATAAATTATACAGTGTTAAGATTCTTGTTAAATCATAAAGAAACAACAACGCGATTCGTTAATATAACACACTGATATCAAATAAGTAATGAACAATAAACTGATTAACTTTCAAACTTTAATAAAATAAAATATGAACTATCTCACAACAATAATGAAAAGATAGAGATACAAATAGCGGATCGATCCACCAGGTCCGTGCCCTCAACCACCGGTGAAACGCTGCTGGGCTACTGCAGAACTAAGAAATTAAACGGCAACACGTTCTTGTATTAATCATGCATAACAATGTTTACAAACAGTCGATCTCTGTTTAATCAATGAGAGTCGATGAGGAATTGTGTAATTACAATAGGAAATCTCTCCATCTCTCGTCCATTGTTTTTCAATACATAATACATGCTCTCCTTTTATAATCAGAAAGAGGAGAAATTAAATAGTAAATATGATCTCTCATAACAATATTAGATTGTTCCCAACAACTTGATCAACCAGAAAATATATTTCCAACAATGTTTCAACAAGAGCAAGTCGAATTTGGATTTGCAGCTGAGATAATTTGGAGGACGGTCGCAACAGCAAATCTGAGAAAATCGTGCTCAAAGAACCTTGCGTTTCTCTCAATATAGGCAAAATTTGGGCAAACCGTTCTTTTTAATAAAGTTAATTTGGTCTGTTCTGGACAAAACCCATTTCCGGATTTTCCAGATTCTTCTTCATTTGCCTAGCATCTCAACCGCAAAACTATCACTTCTTATTCCAGTGAATTTCTGAGTTGGAATATTTGATGATGATTTGGAGATCAAATTTGCAATCTGGAAAATATCTTGGAGGCTAAAATGGTGAGTGATGTTACAAAATATATTAATAAACCCTCATTGATAAAATTATGCATACTAATCATCAATTTATTAAAAATAAAGGAGAAGAAATAATATTCATCCATAAGAGCATAAATCATTATAAAATGGATTTATATGCTAAATTATAATAAATGACATGATAAAGAAAAGTAAAAATGGATGAAATAAGTGTTAAAAAGTGGTCGTATTCACGGCCCAACATACCCCCAAACTGAATATATTTCATGTCCTCATGCAATCCATAACTGAATATATTGCATGTCCTCATGCAACCCAAAGACAAAACCCATGTGTTAACCAAGCAAAGAAAATTGTTCATCCCAACTCATGAAATGGATGAAAGAAATGAATTTTCCTCAAATAATGAATATTCAATTTTAGCAATCTTGATGAAGGCATAACAATTTTTACAGTTGACGTTCAACTATATGTATATGAAGTTGCAGAAGAATGTGACATAAGTAACAACAAACTTCATTAACCATTTTCTCAAAAATCAGATCATTTTGATGCACGGATCATGAGATATAAACAAAATGGTTGTAGGTGATAGTGCATAATTTTTGAAATTTTATGAACTAATTTAGTGTGAAATTATCTGGGTTTGTTTATTTTAATGATACCTCTTTGTTATCCAGAATCAGAAGAATTCAGTTCATAGTTTTAAAGATATATGCAAATCAATTTTTGCACTGTATAAAAATGAAATTGTATGCCTTAAACAAGAAAGAGAGTAGAAAACATCCATCATGTGTAGCAATTCCCCCCCCAAACTGAAGAATTAGCATGTCCTCATGTGATGCTAGAAGACAAAGAGAGGTGGTTGCTACAAGCTGTTGAAATCGATGCTTGGTATAGAACAACATGGATAAGGGAGGTGTTGAGAATGAATAAGAATATCAATGTATGATAAAGAATATTACTGAGATAGTCATAAGAAAGAAATGAAGGAAATCAAAACTCCCCCAAACTGAAAGATGAGACATGTCTAAAAAAAATGGGAAGTGGTAAAGATGTGGAATGAATGATGATAAATAATGCTCAATGGATTTTCATAAAATTCTCCTAAATTCATAATAAATCAGAAAATTATGCTATTTTACCTCAAGTGTTACCTCCGAGAAAATGTGAAATGACATGTAGGGACTGGTCTTTGTTGAAGCTGACGTAGGCTGAGCGGATATTGAAAGTGATGCAAAAGGTGGAAGCCATGCAAGAACATCATGTCTGAAGAATTGTGCGCGTTCGCGAGCCTTTGCTATTAGTTGCAATAGTGTGGTCGTGCTGTGAATAGAATTTCCACCCAATATTTGTTGCTCTCCTGTAAACAAATCACGATTTTGTATGCAATTTTCTTGAATCCACAGTTTTAGTTTTGAATGGCAACAGATAAGATGCATGCAAAAATTTTAAGCAGAAAAACTTCTGTAGAAATGCAGTATGAATATTGTGGAAAATAGACGAGCAGCGTACTGCACAACAATTGTACAGCATGGAAAGACATACATACTTATGATATGATCAACAAATTATTGCATTAATGAAATCAATGCATATTTTGAAATCATGAGTAGATATGAAAATGTTTATGTAATGATTCAAAAATAAGGGAAAAGGACAGCTGATGAAAAAAATACTTATGCGGTCATTATCTACATAAACCATTATGATCGATTTATAAATAAATTTCATGCATAAGCGGTTTCGAACAAAGGGTTTAGGGGCATACTCTCATTTGATATTAGATAAAGATATAAGAAAAGGGTAAATCATTACTATTGATTTGTGAAAATATGACTCCAATACCATCAACAGAGCTTTGTTGCCCACATGTGTCTATAACCTTGACAAAGTTGCATTCTCACCCTTGAAACCATTATCCTTTATTTATGCCTGGGGAAGTGCTGTGTGATGTCATGATGGAGGCCACTGTGCTGGCTTGGGAACCAGATGAATCACAATGCCATTCACCAGGAAGGAGTGAAAGGTGGGAAGGCTGGCTCGTGATGAGACCTCCTGTTCCAAGGACTTTTTATTTTTGTGAGTTGTCCATTGGATCATATCCCTGGTGTGGTGGCCATAATGGGAATGCTATTTCACTGCGCCCTTGTGATCATGGTAGGCTGGCTCTTGATGAGACCCCCTATCCTCCACCTGCCATATCATAGAATTGTTAGTAATCATATAGAGATTTTTTTTCTTCTTTTTCTTTACATATAGCACTTCCCTATTTATATATAAAGGGCGGCTCAACACTCCTTAAGAGTAGGGATGGTGGAAGAAGTCTGAACATATCAATAGAGAAAATATGCCCTTATTCTTATTCAATGAAATAAAAATCAAAGAGAGTTATGAGAATTTAGGGAAGAACCAACATGATAAAGATAATCGATCATTTTAGTTTTAGTGAAAATAAAGACAACAAAGTGATATAGATGGTTGTGTCCTTTCCTTTTTCTTATCATTACAAAACAATTTCTTAAAAATGACAATTTCTCTTGATTAGCTGATTCCAATAATCTATAATTTGTGTATCCTTGCATGAATTGTATGTTTGCTTTTCAAAGAGTCATGAAAAATTCACAAAAATTCCTAGAAATGTTGTTGAAAAACAAGAAAAATGCATTCAAAAAGTGTTGTTCCTTTGGAAAGAGACAACAAAAACAATATGCGAAAATGTTGTTCTTTTCGAAAGGAACAAAAAAAACAATTGGCCAAACTGTTGTTCCTTTCGAAAGGAACAACAAAAATTATTAGCGGAAATGTTGTTCCTTTTCCAAAGGAACAACAAAAAATAAATGGTGAAAACTGTTGTTCCTTTGGAAAGGAACAACAAAAACGCTCACAACAATACTGCTGTTCCTTTCGAAAGGAACAAAAAAAATGCTGTTCCTTTCGAAAGGAACAACAAAAACACTCACAACAATACTACTATTCCTTTCGAAAGGAACAACAAAAGTGCTGACAGCAAAAGTGTTGTTCCTTTGGAAAGGAACAACAAAAACACTCACAACAATACTGTTGTTCCTTTCGAAAGGAACAACAAAAGTGTTGTTCATTTGAAAAGGCACAACACAAATTCGTAGCAAGCAAAGTAAGAGCGGTTCAAGAAATAAAATTCTATACAAAAAAACACGCAAAGTAAAATAAAAGAAACTTTATGTACAGGTTTCAAGAATTTTTATTTATTTATTTATTTTTTATTTTTTTACAGAATTGGTGCTGCCGAAGAATTGCCTTCTGTAACTGAAACTTGCATGGTGGAATCCTTATTATTTAATTGCAAATGGAGTGGAAAATATAATTTGAAGGGATCAACACCTGAAACACAAAAACATAAAAGAAATAACACTTTATTAAGTTACAACAGCTATGATGTTATTTCCTAAGGGAATATCAATCTGTTAATGGAAAAAAATGATCTTTTTGAAAAATGTTTTGGCAGTAGTGGCATGAATCTTCAAATGCAAACGAATTATTAATTTCTTCTGTTATGAATCCTTTAGGTAATGAACTACATGAAATGCCCTTGTTTTACTAAAATTTCCTTCAAGAATCGCTCGTCCATAAATTGACCTTCTTTGTTCTGCTAAGACCTGCAAAAAATGAGTGTCTGCCTGCAATAAAACATTAAATAATGGAGAAAGAAAAGGGATAGGGCTCCCATAATCCAATAATTATGCAAAAAAATAACAAGTAGTTACTCTGTAGAAAAAATCCATGGACAAAGTAAAAATAATTTATTACCTGCGGGAAAACAGTGGCCAATCATGCTAACCTGCAGTGTTTCAATTATAAATTATTTGTTTTCCATCGGATTTGAGTGATTCCAAAGCTAAATGAGAGATAATTCAAAGTTTTATCTCCAATAGAAATAGGTTTTAAAAATTCTATGTTATGATATAACAAATTTTCTTAGAACAACCTGCATAATAGAGTCATTTTCGATTTTCCAGCTTAGACCAACAGTTGATATTTCAAGCATAAATTTTTCGTTTAATGGTGGATTGAACCTATTAAAATTGGAGATTAAAGTAGACTAATTTATTGATCTCCAATAGAAACAGGTTTTGAAGACAAGAAGAATTGATGAGTCAAATATGTTAATGAACAGTCGAGAAAACAAAGTTTCAAGAGTGTTGATTTATGATAGGAAGTCAGTATTTTGGTTATAAATTCCTCATAAGATATAAAAATTGAGTGATTCAAATTGAGTTGTAAACTATATTCATATAGGAATCTACCATAGAAACAAGTTTTAAAAATATAGTCATTTAGGTCTCCAAAAACTGACTGTCCCAACTCTATTCTTGAGCTACCTACTAGACACCCTGTCAATGTTTTGGTTCTAACTTTTTCGTTTCAAATCCAAATGGAGTGATTCAAATTGGATTGGAAACTATACATCAAGGGATACTTAGGATAGAAACATGTTTTAAAAATATTCCCTTTTGGTCGCTCAAAACATGACTGTCCCAACTGTGTTTTCAAAAATTTCATCAAGCCCGCAAGCCAAAAAAATGATATTCAAGCAATTTTTCCATATTGATGATAAAAATAAATATAAGTGTTTTTAGAATGGTTATTTGCAATATATTTCATCTAAATACACAAATAAATTATAATATTTATCATCAATGTTGATTTCCACAGCGTGTTGCAACAAAAAACAACTATTTTTACAAAAATAAAAAAATGTGTTTGTTTTATTTCCTTATTTATTTTATTTTCTCCACTATCCTACTCTTCTTTGAAAATCGAATATGCTTATGTATAAGATTATTTCCAGTGGAGCCATTTCCAAAATAAGGCCTCTAGTATGTACATACACAAATTTGAAAAATGCATGTTGATAAATAGTAGGGTATGAGAGGCCAACTTCCCTTCTTGTAAAAAAATTGGGCGAGAATTCTCAATTTCTTGGGAATATTGCTTAGTCTCTTCTGTTTGAATATGTACCTCAGTAAAGGCTACATATGGTGACTCTGTGGCCTGAAGGGAACTAGTAGGTTGTCTAGAAATAACTTTCCTAGGTCCTACTGATGGCTGAGATTCAGTTTTCTTAAGAATTTCGTCAATAAAAGTCGTTCTCCCAAGGGTCACCGTTCCCTTAGGTTTTTTAGGTTTGGGAGGAATTTTGTCTTGTTTAGCTTTTCTATTCATTCAAAAAAACGCAAGCATTCATTCCTACCTAAATTTTTTACCCAATTCTGCTATGAAGCGGGCTGTGAGCAAGTATGTTCCTTGCTCGGTGTGCAGGTTCTTACCTTCCGTCTTTAATACCCAATTCTTCCCAAGCAGAAAAAAAGGTCAAATGTGCATCACTCCTTCTAAATGGCATACACTCTCCCCGGAAATGGCGCCAAAATTTTGAGGTATAAAAGGTATCTTTTTAACACCTATTTATCCTACATTAATTATCAATTCGGGAATGACTTTTTATTTCAATAGTGTACTCTATCTGAGGCAACAATTTATCCAAGAGCAATGCTGTGTGAGATGTAGTACATCATTCTAAATAAAAAAGTAAACAAATTCTTGGAAAATAAATCTAACTACAACAACATATTTTCAAATGCTCTGAAACTTAACTATTCATTCACCAAACATCAATCGAAGATACAGTAGCAATAACTCATTCCTCTAGAAATTGATGCAATTGAAATCAAACTGGAACAAGACAATCAATCTGGGAACGTGGAAGCAATAACCAATGTTCTCTACAGTTGACAGTCCTACTCTCAAGCAATCAAAGGGAAATTGAAATTGAACTAACTGCTGTTGAAAGTAAACAAAGAAAAACTCTTTAAAACCAAACTCTTTGCAATCTATAAAATAATGAATTGGAAATGAACAACACACTGTAATCGAACAACAATGTAAATGAGTAGCAAACTGTAACTTGAAAGAATTGAACAACAAATACTAACTAATGAATCGAATAGCAAAGTCTATGGAACAACTAATCCCATTGAACAACAATCTGTAATGAATATCAATCAAATGGAGCAGCAAGTGGAATAAAACCATAATGGAAATAGAACAGCGAAGCTCTGTTAAGGTATTAACAAGATAAATTATACAGTGTTAGTATTCTTGTTAAATCATAAAGAAACAACAACGCGATTCGTTAATATAACACACTAATATCAAATAAGTGATGAAAAATAAACTGATTAACTTGCAAACTGTAATAAAAGAAAATATGAACTATCTCACAACAATAATGATAAGATAGAGATACAAACAACGGATCGATCCACTAGGGCCGGGCCCTCAACCACCGATTTGACTCTTATTTGACTCTTGCGAACTAAGAAATTAAACGGCAACGTTATACCTTATTAATCTATTTACATGTTTTCGCGTTGAGAGCAATTGATCTCTGTTTCAATAAGTGAAATCGATGAAGATTGTGTAGTGGCGGAAATATACACATCTCTCATCCCTTGTTTTTCAATACATAGCGTACTCTCCTTTATGTCAAGAAAGAGAAGAAATTAAATAGTAAATATGATCTCTCTAATGATATTAGATTGTTCCAAAAATTGATCTTGGAAAATATCATATTTCAATACTTATTATTTCAACAAGTGATGGTGATTCTAGTGAGATATTGGAGGCATTTCAACTATAAATAAAGAGAAAATCGTATCAAGAATACACATTTCTCTCGTCTGAGTTAGATTTGGGCAAACCATTCTTCAAAAAAGTCAATTTGGTCCGTTCTGGACAAAACCCATGTTCCAGATTTTCCAGATTCTTTTCCATTTGCCCAGAATCTCAACCGCAAAACTGTCACTTCTTATTCCAGCGAATTTCTGAGTTGGAATATTTGATGATGATCTGGAGATCAAATCTACAATTTGGAAAATATATTGGAGGCTAAAATGGTGAGTGATGTTACAAAATATATTAATAAACCATCATTGATAAAATTATGCATAATAATCATCAATTTATTAAAAATAAATGAAAAGAAATAATATTCATCCATAAGAGCATAAATCATTATAAAATGGATTTATATGATAAATTATAATAAATGACATGATAAAGAAGAGTAAAAATAGATGAAATAAGTGTTAAAAATAGGTTGTATTCATGGCCCAACAAGGTGTACTAAAATTAGATTTCACTTATGCTATCATTCCGGTTTTTAATGGGGAATAAAGGATATTGTACAGGGAAACAAGGTTTGTGAAGACTACGTCCAAGAAAGATGCAGGAAATTCCCCCATTTATAGTCAAGAAACAGAAGATCTTTCTTGTTTCATGCTACATGAAGATTCAGAATTTGCTGAAGACACAGGGAAGCATCTCTCTTCAGCTGTTGTAAATAATGAGCTGTAGTCAAGGAAGATTTGGAAGTGCTACTTTGATGGTGCCTACTCCAAGGAGGGCACAGGTGCTGGATTCTTGCTAATATCACCAGAAGGTAACCTCATGCCTTTCTCTTTTAAAATAGAATTTGATTCAACAAAAAATGTGGTTGAGTATGAGGCCTTAATATCAAGCCTTCAAGTTGCTAAACAGATGGGAGTTCAATGTATTTCAATTTTTGGTGACTCTGAATTAATAATAAGGCAAATTAAAATTAATTGTCAAACCAAGCATCCGAGATTGAGATCATATAGGAATGAAGTTTGGGATCTGATAGAAAACAATTTTGATGCCTTCAATATTCAGTATATTCCAAGGGAGGAGAATAGGTTGGCTGATTCTTTAGCAATTATAGCAAGCACCTTCAAACCTCCAATAAATCCAAGGTTAAGGTATGAAATTGAAATTATACATAGAACTTCTATCCCTGACAGTGTAAAACATTGGAAGGTGTTTGATGATGATGAACAAATAAATCAGTTCCTGACCATGATTGGAAACTTTGAAGATGCAGAGATAGAACAAGAGGAAAAACAAACAGAGCAGAAAGCAGAAATAAGAAATCTTAAGTAGTCAATATGTGAACAAAATATTATCCAATTGAAAGATAATGTGCTCCCCAAAGGGTTGGTTCCCCTTGAAAGATTATTTGATGCTAATGATGTTACTGTTGATGCAAAGAAAACACATGAAGAAGAGATGGAAGATTGTAATTTGGGAAATCTGCAGGAACCCAAAATAGTGAAATTGTTCAAAGTTTTTCCCAAAAACTACAAAGAAAGATACATTGATCTTTTTAAGAAATATATGGATGTGTTTTCCTGGTCATATGAAGACCTAAAAACATATGAAAATAGCATAATTCAACATAAGATTCCATTGAAGGAAGGACTCAAACCACATAGACAGAAGCTCAGATAGATCAATCCATTGTTGTTAGCTCCAATCGAAAAAGAAGTGAAAAAACTGTTGCAGGAAAAAATTATAGTCCCTCTCAGATATTCAGATTGGGTTTCTAATCTGGTCCCTTTAAGAAAGAAGAATGGAGAGATAAGAACTTGAACCGAGCATCTCTAAAAGATAATTATCCTTTTCCGAAAATGGATTATGTCTTACATAAGGTGATAGGAGCTCACAGGTTGTCTATGGTTGATGGATTTTCTGGGTATAATCAGGTAGCAGTAGAAAAATAAGATCAGAAGAACACTGCTTTCACTGCGCCCTGGGCACCTTCATGTACGCAAGGATTCCATTTGGCCTTATGAACGCAGGTGAAACATTTCAGAGGGCCATGGACATAGCCTTCTTTGGTGAAATGTTTGTAGTTATATATATGGATGAGGCAACTGTTTTCTCAGGGTCAGATGATGAACACTTGGAGCATTTGCAATTTTTTTTCAAAAGTGCAGAAAGTTTGGTCTATCATTAAATCCCAAGAAATATTTATTTTCCGTAGAAGAAGGTAAATTATTGGGTCACATAGTTTCTAAACAAGGAGTAAAGATTGACCCAACAAGGCTGGAAGCCATTCAAAATATTACTTTACCCAGGAGCAAGAAATATATCCAGAGATTCATGGGAAAAATAAACTTTCCGAGGATATTTGTGCCCAATTATGCTGAGATTGTGAGAAGTATAACAGATATGTTGAAGAAAAATGCAGAAGTGAAATGGGACAAGGGAGCAAGAGAAGAATTGGCTAGAATAAAGGAAGCACTGCGGGAAGCTCCAGTTCTGATTAGTGAAGAATATCAAAAGGCCTTTCAGGTATTCTCATTTGCATCCCCCAGTACTATTGTCGTTGTGTTGTTGCAGAAAAATGAAGATAGTAAGAAGCAGCCATTTGCATTTTTCAGTAAAGTTCTCAAAGATGTTGAGCTCAAATACAATATTCTGGAGAAACAAGTGTATGATTTGGTCAAAGAACTTAAAGCCTTTAGGAATTATGTGTTACAATCCAAAATAACTGCTTATGTTCCTAATTCTACTGTGAAATAGTCCAAAGTGACGTTGAAGGAAAAAGGGGGAAGTGGATAGCAAAAATCCAAGAGTATGATTTGGACATCAAACCCACCAAGCTGGTCAAGGGACAGGGGTTAGCGAAGTTGTTGACATAATTTTTTTTCAAGCCTTGGGAATCAATTTGTTGGCACTAGTGGATGGAGCTGTTAATGAAGAAGGTAAAAACAAGTCCAAAACAGGTATTCAAAACAAATTTTTGTGCTCTGATTGGTATATAGATATTGTGCAATACCTGTGTTTCTTTTCCTGTCCAACTTCACTAAATAGAACAAAATACAGATCTCTCAAGCTCAAGTCTCAGCCATATGTTATCATAGAAGCAAAGCTATACTGGAAAGATCCTGCTGGTATTTTGATGTTATGTTTGATCGAAGGAGAATCTATTGAAGTCACCAAACAATATCATGAAAGTCTCTGGGGAGGACATTATAGCTAGAAGGTCACTACTCATAAAATTCTCAATTCAGGCTTCTATTGGCCAACCTTGTTTGCATATGTTTATAGACTAGTTAGAAGTTGTCAAAAGTGTCAGTTGTTTGCTGAAAAGAGAAAACTTGCTCTGTTACCTCTCATCCCAGTATTTATTGAAGAACCTTTCAGGCAATGGGGACTGGATTTTATTGGATAGATCAATCTACCATCAAGTGGACAATTCAAGTGGATTATGACTACCACTGATTACTTTACAAAATGGGTTGAATAAATACCTACTAAGAAGGAAAATGACCAAGTAGTGATGAAGTTTCTGGAGGAAAACATTTTCAACATATTCAGATATCCAGTCAAAATTGTGACTGATAATGCTTAGGTATTCAACTCTGCTCGTTTCATTAATTTCTGTCAAACATATAATGTAACTTTATCACATTCCACAACATATCATCCCCAAGGGAACAGATTGGCAGAGTCCTCAAATAAGACATTGGTCAGAATCTTGCAGAAGACAATCACTAAGAATAAGAAGGATTGGAATATGAAGTTGAAGTTCGCCCTCTGGGCAGTTCGAGTCACCCCCAGGAGATGTACTGGTAAGTCTCCCTATGAACTGGTTTATGGGAATCAAGCACTATTTGCTACTCAGCTGGCCAAACCAATGATTTCTTTCCTTCAAGAAGCTCAGAGAGAACCTAATGCTTTGGTAAGAAGATTGGATAAGATAATTGAATTAAGTGAAAATAGAAACAAAGTCAGGGATAACTTGATTACTTATCAGGAAAAGATGAAGTCTATATTTGATAGAAAAGCAAAATAAGTTCTCTTTCAAGTAGGAGATTTGGTACTAAGATGGGACACCAGACGAGAAGAAAAGGGGAAGCATGGTAAATTTGACCCTCTCTGGTATGGTCCATACAAAATCTCTAAGGCAAGGTCAAATAACACATTCATTATGGAAGATCTAGATGGAGAGTCAGTACAGCTGCCTGTGAACGAGCAATATCTAAAGCATTATTTCCAACATTAAAATTTAACATTCCACCATTGTAAATATCGGATTTCTCATTGTTCATATGTCACCAAGCAACATTTTACTCCTTGCCCAATGGATAAGGCACTAATCTGTGGTTCTTAGTGCTTCCGTGGAAAAAGGCACTATCCCCAGGTGGAGCCAGATGTTGTGGCTCATTTGCATTTACCTTTGAAATATGTTTCAAAACACCAAAAAAACATACATGTTAGAAAATGTAAAAGTTTGTATGTCAAAGAGGAATTTCGATTTATATGTTGGTACATTAACATTTCGTGATGAGATGTGAAGGTAGGTCGAAGAATTGGATAACCAGAATAAAGCTCAGGAGGGTTTTTACACCGTGGAGAAAGATGGAGTTGCATGAGTTCATTGAATGAAATATCACAGGGAGAAGCTTGGAGAAGATGGAGGTGTAGAGCGGTGACAGCCGAAGAAACAGAGAAATCAGTTAAGGCAGAAAACCTTTAGAAGGTTCCCAAAGAAGGCGATCCGACGGCGAGGATTAAATCACAGAATTAAAGTGAGAGATGGAAGGACCCGGTTGCATCACAAAGTTAAGTTTGAAAATTTGCGAAGTGGACATGTGTCGGCATAGCGCGATTTCGCATCGACGATTATTTATTTTATGTGTTAAGAACTTCACAAGTTAAACGAAATAACTTGTGATGCAGTAAGAAGAGAAACTTGCGATGCGATAAATGGAGGAGCCACGTGTTGGCACAACGAATCAGCGCATATCGCACATCGGCAGGTTTAGAGTTTAACATTAAGTCTTCGAAAGGCAAAGTATTTTGGTTGCGATGCGACAACTGAGAGATGGCGGTGTGAGACAATAAAACAAGACCATTGGATTGGGGCGTAGATCAACGATGGAGGTTAAATCGCAAACCGAGCCATTTCGCACATCGACATTATTATTGTTTACCATTTAAGCTATTTGTTATACTTGTTGACGTGCGATATCGAATAAGTTGCGAAGTGAGATTGCTTTTGATTAGTTAGGTCATGTGTGGGCCCGTAAACCACAAGTCTGCAGGGTTTGTATAAAGTTTTAATCATGTATGCGATAAGGTAATGTGAAGGGGCGACCAATGAATAAATAGGCGTAGGCAGAGTCGAGCAGAAGAATGTATAGTGGCACTGTGGGAAGCACGACAACTGGTTCAATTCAGGCACCAAGGCATCGTTACAAAACTGTAAAAATGCTGCATCATAACAAAAAAGGACACCTCGACACTTTGTGAGGACACATCGACAACATCAGATTCAGAAAAACGAACAATATTGAAAGTTTTTATTTGTTTTCTATGTATGATTGCATAAGTAATATTAACATTAAGGTAGTCAAATAGTTTCAAGAAGTTCAACAGTTATGAACTACTTTGATGTATTTAAGTAGATAGAAATAAAGAAAAAAGGTTCGAAGTTTTGGACCTCTAGATGACTGTTAATTTGGTACTGAATTTTTTGAGAAATTAATGAAAGAAGATCAAGTTTCTTGCACCTATTGATGTTGATATGTATTTCCAGTTTCGCTTTGTGTTTATTCCTCTTTGAATGAAGTGAAGGAATATAGCAGCTGGTCTCTTAATTACATCTGTGAGTAAGAGTTAAATCACCTTAATTTTCACTCCTTCACTTCATCTCTTCTCTTTTCAAAAACTCTCGATGAAACTTTAAAGTAATAGATTCTGCGTTTACAACATATTATTTCGAGTTTCCTCTCTCTCCATGATTTCCTCTTAAACTTAAAAGTGATAGATTCTTTTTCTCAACATATCATTTTGAGTTTCTCTTACAATTCTTTTCATTTCATTCAAGTATAAAAAATTTATGGCATTGTGAAGGCTTTCATTATATCAGATTATTGAGGGTATTAAGTAATTAAATTCCAAAGGTGTTAAACAAAGGCCATTTGATATCGTAATTGTGACATACATTTATAAAATTTCTTAAGCACTGATTCCTTACCACAACCAAGGGATTTTTTCTTGAGATACAACAATGCACATGTTATTTTATCTAAAAAGAGGAGTCTTGTACTAGAGACTACTACTCTTACTTCTCTTCGACTGTATGTTACTTATATTCTCATTCTCTCTCTCTCTCACGCGCATCTATATCTTGTACAAGCAGGGTAAGTGTCTTCTTTTGTAAGTGCTTGAGAGAAACATTTTATTGATATGGCTTTGTATTGTTTACTCCATCCATTATTCCTAAATTGAGTATGTGTTATTGAGAGATAACATCAAGAAACTGTAATAGCTAAGTTCCATCATTGCATCGATGTTTTTGTTGAGTTCTATCTTTGTAGAGACTATAACATTTGATTTCCACCATTGCATAAACTATAATAGTTGAACTCCAACTTCAATTCATCTTCATTTGCAATAACTAAAAGGAATTAAAAACATTAACAAAATTTTTAAAACAATATTTAAATTTCATTTATAGGCATAAAACAACAATAATAACTTGTTGTTCTTGTTGGTTTTGCATTTAAATTAGGTATTTTGCCTAGTATTCTGCTTTAGCTCGTGTTCCAAATGAATCCAAAATCCATACATTATTTTAGAGAAATAAGTGTTTATGACAAAAAAACATTCAATTACAACTGTTGGGCCACTAAATTTTCATTATTATTACCATTTATTAACATATATTTCATCCATTCCTATCATTCTTTTACCACATTATTTATCATACTTTATCATTTAATCCCATTTCATAATTATTTATGCTCTTATGGATAAGTAATATTTATTCTCCTTTATTTTTAATAAATTGAATATTATTATGAATTATTTTGTAAATGATGGTTTATTAATGAATTTGTTATAACTCATGATTTCAGCCTCCAAGATTTCTTTCATATTGCAAATCCGATCTTTAGTTCATAATTAAATATTCCAACTCAGAAATATGTTGGGATAACAAGCGACTATTTTGCATTGGAAATTTCGGGCAAACAAAGAAGAATATTGAAAATTTGAGACATGGGTTTTGTGCAGAACGGACCAAATTAGATTTTCAATGAACAATTTTCCAAAATTCGATCTTTGTTGGGAGAAAAATTAGGTTATTTGAAGGACATATTCACAAATTTTTTGTTGTGGCCGTTTTCCAAATTTCTTCAATTGCAATAATCAGATTCAACTTGTTATAGCTGAATCATGGTGGGAATATCTCTTAGATTTTGTAATCAATCTGAATTGTATGGGAAATCATTTTGTAATAAGTTGGTTGAAAATTTCCCTTTTGTATCTTGTATATTTAAAAGACGCAAATCAGGGAGAGGGATATATATATATCATCAACTTGACTCTGTAACTTTCAATCATCATAATACAGAAATATTGTGTTGCTGCTACATGTGTTGACTAAGTTGATTTTTATTTAACCTTTGTTTCTTCCTTCGTCCTGCTAGGGGGAACACCCTCCTCCTTAGCATGGATTTCAACGTAGAGTAGCTCTATCATATTTTATATTTTCCATTTATTTTGTACATGCGTGGAGTTCTGTGGTTGCTGTATCAGCTGTAAGTAGATTCACTTCAGTTTCAATTATTTACTTTGCTATTACACAATCTCAATTCAAACTACTAGCTGGAGTTGATTAGTGCGTAGTGCGCCTAGGTACTTGTTTATATGAAGTGTGGTTAAATTCTTGTGGATATTTTTATTCTTGCATGTAATTTCTTTCAGCAATTGATTCAGCAACGATTTCTATTCATCTTGATTTTGTCTCGGGTTTGATGTATTGGCACATAAAGTGCAACTGTCATTGAAATAAAAGACAAAACTAGATTGATAATTTATGTGTATCGTCTTAGTCATTTAATAGTGATTAATACAGTCCAACAACAACTTGTAATTTTTTCTTTTATTTTAATCAAAAAGTATTCAACATATACTAGCATTTGGATTCATATCTATACTTCACATTAGTTTTTTGCATTGCCTTCCATCCATTATGTTTTAGGGTAAATTTTTCTTCTAATTATTCAACATATACTAGAATTTGGATTAATGCCTATACTTCACATTACTTTTTTTCATTGCCTCCATGCATTATGTTTTAGGGTACATTTTTCTTCTAATTTTTATGTTTATTATAGATTTATTTCAAAACAATTTTTTATTTTAATTTTAGGTGTTGTTGATTATTCATTTGTTATCTTACATTGATTCCCATAATCAATTGGAGTTAGCACCCCGAGTTTAACGAGCACTACAAAGTGACAAAGGTCAAGAAATATGACAATGGAATCATATTTTCTAATGTCATCCAAACTCTATTAGGTATTTATGAAGTGGCCATGGAAATTTTAGGCAATAAATTTCACCAATAGATTAATTTTCCACTCTTAAAAAATATATATATTATGGTTTTCAAGCTCCTGTGGTTATCGTTTGTTGAAAGGATTTCGAGATTATCCTTTCTTGGACGTCCTTGTTACCAGAAAGGATGATGGAACATTAGGGCATTGGGTGTTTAGAAAGAAAACCCATATTGATGGCTATCTTCATTCTGAGTCTTACCATCATCTGACTCGAAAGTTTGGTGTCCTTAATACTCTTGCTATAAGAGCCCTGAAGATATTTGATGAGGAGCACCTTAAAAATGAAATTTCTCATTTGACATCTGTATTCAGTGGTATAGGTTATAAAGAAAAAGATATCAGAAAAGCCATGAAAAGAGCTTAGGGTGTAGGGTTGTCCAAGGAGCACCAAGGACCTCAGGAAAGTTGTGGTAGGGTTTTTCTACCATACATCAAGGGTGTTACTAATAATATTTCCAAGGTAATGGGGAGGAATGACATTTTCGCACAATTTTCAGCAGCAGGAACAATAAGACAAAGAATGTAGTCAATTAAACATAGTATTAGTCACGAACAACTTAAAGGAGTTTACAAGATTTAGTGTTCGAGCGGGAAGAGTTATATTGGTGAAACCGAGCGCTCACTTTAAAAACGACTTAAATAACACAGAGATGATATTAAGCACGAAAGATCTCGCACCTCTACCCTTGTAGATCACTCCTCGAAAACTAAACATCATTTACGTCTAGAGGATGCCATAATCATTGCTATCAAAGAAGGAAAATTAGAGAGGCGCTAGGGATTATAAAGCATCCTCATAACCTCAACATGGATGGAGGATTCAAAATCAGTGATAGTTGGAGGCCTCTAATTCGATAGATTTGTTCCTCCGGTTCACCCTTGTAAATTTTTTAGGGTTTAGGTATTCTTAGATCTAAAATTTTTTAGGGTTTAGGCATTCTTAGATCTATCAAACTAATAATTGAAGTAGTTAGTTTTAATAATTTTCTTACTAATTAATTTTTATTTCCAATAAATAAAAATTAATTAATTAATAATTATTACTAGTAACTATCGTTTTTAATTAATAAATTTAATCATGAACATAATCAATTTATTCTAATATAATTAGATTAATTAGGATTGAATCAACCATCCCAATAAAATAGGAATTAATTAATAAAAATAAATAAATAAATGGATAAATTAATGTTAATATCAATTAATAATGGTATATAATTTAATTCTAATTTTTAGTTAATTTTTATTTAAATATTATTATCTAAGTTTACCTTTACTATAATATGATCTATAATAATTAATATAATCTTTACTAGTAGGCTCTAATATTTAAATATATATTAAATAATAAATAAAAACTCAAAAATGATTATTATTTTTATTAAATGTTTAGTAATAAATCTAATTAAAAATTCTAATTAAATAATTTTTTTAGTATCATTAATGTATTTTTTAGTATATTTTTAAATATTAGTACTTACTAAATAAAATATCAATCATATCATAATAATTAAATATTATTCGACTTAATTAAGTAAATTGAATTCAATAAGAATTAATAAATAAAAAGAAATAAAATTTATTAAAAGTAGAAATTAAATAAAAATTTATTAAAAATAAAATAAAAAATAAAAAATAATTATTATTTAGTACTTGTTGACTCTTCTGTTTTTACTCTTTTCACTATTAATTCTTGATCTTTTTCCTTTTTTCATCCTTCATTCTACATCTTTCCCTGAAGATGGATCTCTTTTGGGATTCGAAATGTCGACCAATGTTCTATAATATTGTGGATAATCCAGAAAACCTTAAAAAAAAAGATTAGTCAATTTCCATTTTTTCTACAAGATAAAAGTATTTTACCTTAAAATCGTCAAATTATATAGAAACTATACCAAATCATTAGAAATTTGAATATTTTCACAAAAATATTGCTAAACATTTTGCAGCTTAAATATTACGGACTATTAGGATTTGTTGGAAAATATAACTAGGTTCGGTCTTAATTTAATGTACTTGAGTCATATTGTAATGTACTTGTCAAAATAATAAAGAAAATCATTATTATTATTATTATTATTATTGTGAATTATTAAAGCATGGATTTCTTGCTTGGGTCACCATGTTTTAGATCAAAGTCCCCATTGAAGACTTCTAGGATTTATTCCGAGTTAATAGAGTCATTGTACTTCAAAGAGACCCTTCTTGGGATTTTGAATAATGTAAAAATGTTTAGTATTGAGTCAAATATGATTTATGTATCCTCCACATCACGTCGACCTAAAAGAGATCAAGTTGTCCTAAAGACCCTAACTCGACCTCACATGGAGCCTATAAATACAAGCAAATATAATTCATTTGGAACACACACTCTCATAAGAAGTTCAATATCTATTGTAGCTGGGAAAGGTTCAATTTTTTTTTCCAAAAAGCTAAAAGAAGTGTGAGTTTTGGGAAGTCTAAGGATAATAAGAAATCGAAATTTTGGTGCCTCTCTCTCTCTCTGTTTTGTGCTCTGGATTAGGAGATTGAAGTCTTCCAAGTTTTATTGTTGCCAGAAGCTGCATGTTTCCAGAAGATGCTGCTTAGTCGAAGTTGCTGGAAATAGATCAAAATTCTGGAGGCTGACTTGGGGTGGAGGGAAGGTCTTGTATTTTTCTAGGGTGAAGATTCTCAAAGAATACTATTGAAAGGAAGAATTTCTTGACTAGGTTTTCCCCTCGAGGGGGGTTTTTCCCTAACATAGTGCCTACATATGGTGGCTATTGTTTTATTTGTTGATTCTTTGGTAATTTCTAGATGAACTAAAAGAAATAAGATATAAAGAATCGTAATAACAAGAAACATCACAAGTAATTATCAAGAATAAGAAAATATTTCCACCTTTCTGATTTTTTAACATGGTTTCAGAACTTTGGTTAATAAGGAAGAAAAAGGTAGTCTTCAACACTTGATCAAGGAACCATTAAAAGGATCATATCAGGGAAGGAATCTACTACATTCTAGGAATATTTCTAACACAATCAAGGGAGAAAAAAAACCTGAAGGAGCCTCAAACTACATGTCTTGGAAGAAGAGAATTGACCTCATCCTTGACAAGAATAAGGTGCTATACTTGGTCAAAGGAAAAGTAAAGAAGCCTACAAAGGATTCTAGTGATGTTGACAAAGTAAAATTCAGGGAACTAGAATTGGTAGCCATGACTCTAATGGTTGAAGGAATAAAGCACAACCTTGTCCCATTCATAGCCATTATCGACCATGCTCAAGAAATGTATGAAGCCTTGTCGAAGTTATTCACTATTAAGAACATTAGTCAAGTAGCAAGTTTGAAGAATGAGCTAAGGACTATAGATATGACTAAAGAAGACACAGTGGCCTCCTTCTTTGTGAAGATAACAAGAATCAAGAATAATATTTTGTCCATTGATTGAATTGTTCTAGACAAAAAACTCATGATCATTGCCATTTTAGGATTTCCACTTACTTGGGGTGCATTTGCTACAAGACTTAATAGTTGGAAGGTAGCCCCCAACTTTGAAGAAATATGTGGTGTCCGCAGTAAGGAAGAATTAAGGATATCCTTAGCTGCAAATCCTGAAGGAGTATCAAAATCCTACATTTCTCAACATAAAGGAAAGAATCGAAAGGACCAGGGAAGAATGTTGACATGTCTAAGGTAGAATGATATCAATGCCATAAGAAGGGTCACTATAGGAGTGGTTGTCCCGACAATCCGAGAAACAAGAGGAGAGAAAGAGATCAAGCCAACATTGTTGAAGAAGGGGACCCAAAAAAATTCAAGCTTGAAGAATATGACATTAGGGACTTACATTATTAATTCCTTTGCTTGTAGCTTTAGATAACTTATTTATATTTTTGATGTTTTAGACTTTATAGTTTTTAACATGTTTTTGGAAAATACATTTTACTGTTTTTATAGGTTTATAGGTATCCCTCAAGCTTTGGAGGGAGCCCTCAAAAACTCCAAAAGATAAGTATCACATTTCCTTTCAGTTTTTGGTTTCATATAGTTATTTAAGTTTTGATTGTATTAATACTAATCACATTTCTCCCTCTATTGCCTTCATAAGGAAAAAAATTTGCTATATTCTCAAGGAGTATGAAGGAGGACCTCTCAAGACAAGGTTTGTCAAGAAAAAAAGGTATGCTTTAAAACATTGAATTATTTATGATAATTTTTCATTCCAATTTGACAATCTATTAATAACATTGTTGTGTCTTACCATAGTGAATCATATTGATTCCTATTTTGGGTGATTCATCACTTGATAACTCAACCCCATTCCTATTCTTAGTTGTTTTTATAGAACCCTAGACAGGTTCTCTGGAAAACTCTAAACCAAGGGTATGCTAATATGAATGTATGAAACCCTAAAATTCTTAGGGCTATTGTGAAATGCTATTTGAAGTTTTTATTGATGTCTTGTTTAGGATTCTGGTATTATCATGAAGACCTAACTTGTTAGGGTAAAATGATAAGGTCTAAAATCCGAACCTTTGAAATATTAGTAATTTTGGGTTTGCTATGTTCCTATATTGAAATCCTAACTTTAGGTTTTGGTGGAATGTGTAAGCATGACCCCTTATAATGTCTTAGAAATTATTTCCTTGGTATGTGTGTGTTTTTCTGATCAAACCATGGTCTAATCAAAATTTTTATTGATATGTTGTGAAGTTGGGTTTAACTAGATGATGAAACCATATGTATATGAAGATATGTCCTTTTTGATCGAAACCCTAGCTTGCTCTAGGTCTATATATGCCTAATGTATTAATGTTGTCGGACATATCATATGCCACTGCATGATAATGAATTCCTAGATACATGTGTTGACCTAGTTATTGATGGTCACAAGTCTTAGGATTTAATATAAGTCATTGTCTGAGATTCTAGGATGATAATTGGAAATCTAGGGTTTTGTAGCTAAATCCCAGTGGTAATTAAAATTCTCTAGTATGTGTGATATAACAATTTGATATCTATTTATATAAAGTTTGTTGAGGTTGCAAAAATGAAATTCTATGGTTTTGAAGTTGAACCTTATTAGAAGTAAAAATATTTGAAGAATAATGAAAATATGATAAAATTGTTGAAATCTGAGTTTTGATTGGATTTGAAGGTTGATTGAAAATATAGGGTTTGCAAAATACTCTAGTGGAAGCTAGTCATATGAATGACTAAGCTGTGATTTAATTTGATTGATTCTCTTGTATGAAATATTGGATTTGTATAAAACTCTAGTGGAAAGTCTAACATATGAATTTTGAAAGTTGTTAGATATCTTGTAGATCTAGATTTAATTTGGTTCTAGAGTTTTATATATGTTGTAGTAAGGTGTGTTACATCTTTGAAAGAAACATTGAAACCTTAGATAGAATGGAAGTTGTTACGAAGTAGTCTATGGTTTATGACAAATTCCCTAGAAAAATATCAAAGAGAATATGTCTCTTGTTTTTAATTAATTTTGGGTATCTGATACGTATAAAGTTGAAATTCTTCCGTGATTCTAATATGGCTAAATTTATGCTTCTATATATTTTGTTGTACTTTCTACCTAAGTTGTGCATGTACACAATATTCAATATGGTGAAGATGCTCATTGATGTGATAAGCATGATGAGGATGGTAATAACTCTAATGAAATGGTTGGAAGCCATGAAATATTCTTTGATTATGAAAAGAAGAATTTGATCTCCCTAAGGAAGCTTGAATAGAAGAGATCTCCCTAAGATTAAGAGGGAGATGCTCCCTGATTGAGAGGGAGGGAATAATTTGGTTTTGATTGAAGAATGAATTTTAGAGGATATGTTGCTGCATAAAAAGTAGAAGGATATGATGAAGGAATCTTCTGTCAAAGTTTCGATTGATAGTCCTACAATGAAAAAGTTGAGAAGCGACATCAAGTTGTTTGAAAAACCTTGGAGGATTGTATTTGTTTATGTACATGTGAAATTATATTATTGATTTGGGTTGTGTTTGTACAAATAAATGTCTTAAAGGATTTGACAACATTTTGGTTACCAATCAATTTGATTGGGAAAGATTGGTCATCCATGATTTGCTGGATCAAGGAGTGTTGAGGCTTTGTGAGTGAAGCATTGCATGCGAGGAAATCTGGTTGGCACTTTGTGTTGATATCTAGGTCTCGAAGTTGGGAAGGTTGTGTTTATTAAAGAGATATCATTTTGGATACACACCTGGATCCTTGGGTTGCTGGTTAGCAAGTAATATTGATGGTACCTAAAGGGGTTGAAAGCTTGAGTCCATATTAGTCCCACATGGATAGATTTCCCTGGTTAGGAATCTAGTTCGTGGCATTGCGGTGCCTAAATTATCAAGAGACCAATGGATGGACTGCTCTGGTCAAGAATCTAGTCCATGGCATTACGATGCCTAAATTTCTTCATCGTTCATATAGTAAGAGATCTTCCATTGTATTTGTATATGATGAATACCTCCCTAGATAAGAGGGGGTGTTGGAAAATGTAACTAGGTTCAATCTTCATTTAATGTACTTGATTAATCTTGGAATGCACTTGTCAAAAGAATAAAGAAAATAATTTATTCTTATTATAATTGTGACTTATTAAAGCATGGGTTTCATGCTTGGGTCACCATGTTTGAGGTCAAAGTCCCCATTGATGACTTATAGGATTTATTCTGAGTCAATAGAGTCATTGTACTTTTAAAGAGACCCTTCTTGGCTTTTGAATCATGTAAAAAGGTTTAGTATTGAGCCAAATATAATTTATGTATCCTACACATCAAGTAAGCTTAGAAGAGATCAAGTCGGCCTAAAGACCCTAACCCGACCTCACATGGATCATATAAATACTTCATTTGGAACACACACTCTCACAAAAAGTTTGATATCTCTTGTAGTTGAGAAAGGTTCAAAGTCTGTTACCGGTAAGCCAAAATAAGTGCGAGTTTGGGGAAGTCTAAGGAGAAGAATAAAATCAAAATTTTGGTGCCTCTCTCTATGTCTGTTTCATGCTATGGATTGGGAGATCTAAGTCTTCCAAGTTTTACTGCTACCGGAAGTTGTATGTTGCCAGAAGTTGCTGGAAAGAGATCAAAATTATGGAGGCTAGCTTGGTGTGGAGGGAAGGTCTGGTATTTGTCTAGGGTGTAGAGTCTCAAAGAATACTATTGAAAGGAATAATTTCTTGATTGGGTTTTCCCCTCGAGGGGGGTTTTTCCCTGGCATAGTGCCTACATTTGGTGTCTATTGTTTTATGTGTTGATGCTTTGGTAATTGCTTGATGAACTAAAATAAAGAATATATAAATAATTGTAATAATAAGACACATCACAAGTAATTATCAAGAATAAGAAAATCTTTTCGCCTTTTCGATTTTCTAACATGGTTTCAGAACTTTCATGAAGAAGGAAGAAAAAGGTAGTCTTCAACACTTGATCAAGGAACCATTCAAAGGATCATATCAGGGAAGGAATCTACTACATTCTAGGAAGATGTCTAACTCAATCAAGGGAGAAAGAAAACTTGAAGGAGCCTCAAACTACATGTCCTGGAATAAGAGAATTGACCTCATCCTTGAAAAGAATAAGGTACTGGACTTGGTCAATAGAAAAGTAAAGAAGCCTACAGAGGATTATAGTGATGCTGAAAAGTGAAATTCAGGGAACTAGAATTGGTGGCGATGACTCTAATGGTATTAGGAATAAAGGACAACCTTGTTCCATTCATAGCCAACATCGACCATGATCAAGAAATGTATGAAGTCTTGTCGAAGTTATTCACTATTAAGAACATCGATCAAGTAGGAAGTTTGAAGAATGAGCTAAGGACTACAAATATTACTAAAGAAGACACAATGGCCTCCTTCTTTGTGAAGATAGAAAGAATCATAGATGATCTTTTGACCATTGACAAAATTGTTCCAGAAAAATAACTCGTGATCACTGTCATTTTAGGATTTCCACCTACTTGGGGTGCATTTTCTACAAGAATTAACAGTTGGAAGGTAGCCCCCAACTTTGAAGAACTATGTACTACCTGCAGTTAGGAAGAATTAAGGATCTCATTAGCTGCAAATCCTGAAGGAGTATCAAATTCCTACATTTATCAACATAAAGGAAAGAAATCGAAAGGACCAAGGAAGAAAGTTGACATGTATAAACTAGAATGTTATCAATTCCATAAGAAGGGTCACTATAGGAGTGGTTGTCACGACAATCCGAGAAACAAGAAGAGAGAAATAGATCAAGCCAACATTGCTAAAGAATGAGACCCAAAAAAAGTCAAGCCCAAAGAATATGACATTAGGGACTTACACTACTAAGACCTTTGCTTGTAGCTTTAGATATCTTATTTTATATTTTTGATGTTTTAGAATTTATAGTTTTTTAACATATTTTTGGAAAATACATTTTATTCTTTTTATAAGTTTATAGGTATCCCTCAAGCTTTGGAGTGTAGGAATTTATAGGGTAAGTTCTTTAGATAAAAAACCAAAGGTCACTGCTCACAAACACATCACAGATCAATACACTAGTATTTGACGTGGTTAAAACCCTCGAAGAGAGAAAAAAATCTACGACCTGAGCCAACACGACCACCCTAGGAAATTTAATAATATAAAGGAAGAAAATTTACATAAGCTTATCTCATAAATGGTCACCGGAAAAATGAACCTCCATGTTCTTTAAATAGAGATCAAGGACCAATCAGGTGTTAAGCCATAGATCAAGTGTCGGTAATACCAAGGAGAGAATGAACTGTTGGATCACTACATATCGTGACTGTCAAATTATAAGTTACTAAAGTACATACTAAAGAAACACACTTTATCTAATTTTACAATAGACCAAGTTATACTTTACTATTTCCAATGTGTTGAAATATCCTAATATCCCCCCTTAAGGACAACTTGGGATAGGATTGAAGGATTTACAAAGGTGACACAATAGGAGAAGGAAGGAGGCATTAGAGCCTATCCCCCCTTAATGATAACTTTCCTGAATTCCAAGCATATATCGAAGTTTGGTAAACTTCGCTTTTGTGAGAGCCTTTGTAAAGATATCAACAACTTGATCACTGGTTGAGAAATAGTGCACTTCAAGAACACAATCATGAATGAGCTTTCTGATGAAGTGCATGTGTATCTCAATGTGTTTGCTACGCTGATGTTGAACTGGATTTTTGCATAACTGAATGACACTCTGATTATCACACCAAAGTGTAGTTGGATGTTGTTGATGAAGGCCCAATTCAGATAGGATCTGACGAAGCCACAAGGATTCGTTGCTGGATTTAACAACACCACGATACTCTACTTATGCCAAAGAAAGAGAGACGGAACTTTGTTTTTGACAAGACCATGTAGTAGGTCTTGAATCAAGAGTGAATACATAACCTACAGTAGAATTTCGATCATCAGGGTCACTAGCCCAATCAAAATAAGTGCAACCAATCAGCAATGGAGATGCTACTACACTGTAATGAATCTAAACTCAATTGTACCTTGAAAATATCGAAGTATTCTTTTAGCTGCTTTCCAGTGACTTTCATGAGGTTTGTTCATAACCGAGCAGCATGACCAACTAAAAAGGAAAGGTCAAGATGAGTATGGGTTAGATACATAAGTTTACCAAAAAGTTGATGGTATAAGGTAGCATCAACCTCAGGGGAAGTACAAGTGACTGAAATCTTGACTCCAGACTGAAAGGGAGAAGGGGCTGACTTACAGTCTTGCATGTGAAAGTGGCGTAGAATATTGCATACTTGGACTGAGAAAGGGTAATACCTTATTTGGATTGCAATACTTGAAGACCAAGGAAATAATGTAAGTTTCCGAAGTCTGTCATATCAAATTTTTTTTTGAGGCTAGACTTCACATGGTTTATATGGTTGGGATCACTACCAGTAAGGATAATATCATCAACATAAATAACATGGATGATTAAGGAATTAACCACTTTCTTGGTGTAGAAAGTGTTGTCGGAATGAAATCTATGAAAGCCATTATCTAAGAGAAAACTATCCATTTTGGCATACCAAGACTGAGTGGCTTGTTTGAGACCATAGAGAGACTTCTTAAGGCGAAAAACAAGGCTAGAGTCTTTTTGGATAAAGCCAGGGGGTTGTTCCATGCATATTTATTCATGCAAGTCCCCATGTAAGAAGGCAGATTTAACATCCATTTGATGGGCTTCCCTTTTAAAGGAGGAAACAAGGGAAAGAACAAGGTAGATAGAATTAATTTTTGCAACAGGGGAGAAGGTTTCAATATAGTCAATTCCTTCAACTTGTGAAAATCCTTTAGTAACAAGACGAGCTTTATGTTTATCCACTTTTCCATCTGATCGAAAATTTGTTTTGTAAGCCCATTTGCATCTGAAAATTTTTCTTCCCTTTATAAGAGGAACAAGATCCGAAGTATCGTTTGCTAATAAGGAACGATATTCTTCATTCATAGTTGCATCTCAATCTGGATGACCTGAAGCTTGTTCAAAAGTATCTGGATCATAATTTTCCGGAACTTGATCCAATAAAGAAGAGGGTATGTCGAACTGAGAACGTGTATGACGTTGATATGTAGGGTCACTTGTAAGAGAAACTGCGGCATCCCAAGTAGAGATGACCCATTTTGGAATTTTTTGAGCTAAGGAAAGATCTTGAGGAGGTGGAGGAGGATTTTTATCCTCATTGTCATCATCCGAAGTAGAAGGAATGATGTTAGAAGTAGAAGAGATAGTGAGAGGTGGCACACATGTCGAATCAGGGTCGTAGGCCAAAGGTGGCACACCTGCTGAACTAGGCTCGTAGGCCGATATATTTTCATCAAATTTTACATCTCTTCTAATGATTAAATATTTGGATTTGGGTTGAAGATGTCTATATCCTTTGACATCTTCAACATATCCAAAAAAAATACATTTTTTACTCTTAGCTTCTAAGGATTTATGTTTCTCATATGGAATATGGGCCCAAGCTTCACTTCCAAAAACATGGAAGTGACTTACATCTGGTTTGATTGAGCTCCAAGCTTCTTCTGGAGTGATATTCATAAAAACCTTAGTAGGAGTGAGATTTACTATGTATTTTCACAGTTAATTTCTTCTGCCCAAAAACTAAGACTAAGTCCTTTATATTGAAGCATACAATTAACCATTTCTTTTAGAGTGCGATTCTTCCTTTCAACTACACCATTTTGTTGTGGAGTATACAAAACAATATGTTGCAATTGAATGGCATGCTCAGTGCAAAAGTTGATAAATTTGTTGTTAACGTATTCTCCTCCATTGTAATATCTTAACTTAAGAATTTTATGTCTAGATTATTTCTCAACAAAGGCCTTAAAGGCCAAGAACATATTAAAAACTTCACTCTTGGGTTTTAAGAAGTATACCAAAGTGTGTCTGGAAAAATCATCAATGAAAGTTAAGAAGTACTTGTAGCTAGAGAAAGAAACAATTGGAAGTGGACCACATAAATCATTGTGCACAAGCTACAAATGGGGTGAAGTGTGCCAAGAGGAATGTTTGTCAAAACTATCCCAATGATTGTTTTTGAGTACACAACTAGAACAAACACCAACTCGGCAAGATACCATAGGAAGACCTGTCACCATATTTTCTTTACATAGAGTTTGAAGGGAGCGATAGTTTAAGTGACCAAATCACTCATGCCAAAGTTTTCTCACTTCATAATAGGAGAAAAAAAAATGAAGTGAAGACACGATGACCCAAAGTTGTCAAACTCATACAACCTTGTGGAATCATCAATAATTTCAGTAGCTAAAATATGTCGAGGATCTCTTAGGTCCTTAATTACAACATCATGAGGTGAGAAGTCTACGGTTTTCCCTTCACCTGAATGAGTTATCTAATAAACAGATATAAGGTTGCTGGACAAGGTAGGAACATATAATACATCATTAAACCATCCATTATCTAGATGAATGGTTCTAGGCCCTACAACACTAAGATATCTATCATCACCAACATAAATATTTTTGGTGTTACAATAATTTAACGAAGAAAACATGGCTTTATTTTTGGCCATGTGGTAAGAGGCTCCAAAATCAATGAGTCACTCATCAGAATTAGAAGAAGAAGATACATTCAATGCATAACCACATCTTGATGCTTGACAACCACATGCAGAAAGTGCCATTCCTAAAGATGAAGTTGAAGAGTTCTCCAAATGGATGTTATGCTTCTTCATTACTACTTCCAAGGCTTCCATCTTCTTAAAACATTTTGACTGTACATGGCCATCACGATTACAAAAGTTGCAATGTATATCTATCTTCTTCCCTTTGTTTTTATTTGCCTTATCAGTTTGTTGAGTTGATTTTTTAGTTTGCGACTGAGATTTCTTAAGACCCTTGTTTGGTTTAGGACCATTCTTTTTAGGATCTTTACTTCTTAGGATTCTTTGGATTTGGTTGTTTCTTGGCTACTAAGGCTTTCTTAGAAGAGTTTCTAGTATTAATAAGACCAAGGTGTAAGAGTTTCTCTTGTTATCTTATGAAAGAATCACAAAAGGCATCAAAAGAGGGGGACTAGTAGGGTGTTCCTTGAGAAATGAGAGATTCTCTAGTGGAATGCAAGGTGAAAACAAATACAGAGTATGCATGGCCTAAATTAGTAAGAATGGAATAGATAAAACTACCATCTTCCTTTTTTACCTTACAACCTTCTAGGAGAAGTATAAGGGTCTTGAATTTGGACACAAAATATTCAATAGGGGAGAAATTATTGGGGTCCAAAGTAAGCAACTCATTTTCAAGCTGGCAGGCTTTGATTTCATTTTGAATGCCAAAAACTGTATTTACCTTTTTCATAGCTTCAATAAGGGAGTAAATTACTTGGATTTGAAATCTAAGATCTTGAACAATGGAAATTCCTATCAACCTTTGTGCTTGATCTTGTTTATTTTCCCATTTAGCCTTTTTATCTTCATCAATAGGTTTAGATTTTAGTCTTGAGGATATTCTATAAAGCTATTTACTTCTAAGTAAGTCTACCATGTAGGATTGCCATTGGAAATAATTAGTGCTATTAAGAATAACTAGGCATGTACTTTGCATTTTTAAAAATTGAAGTTGTAAATGTTGAAACTAATTGCTCCAATGGAAAGATCTCAAAAAATTAGGTCAGTTAAAAAAACGGCTTTCAGATGAAGAAGTAATGCATTTTTGAAGAAAAGTTGTAGTAGATGCTAAGTAGTCACGTGATAGGTTGACAATTGATGATAAAGTTGTACTTAAAAAAAAATCCACCCATCTCAAAACTTAATATAATAACCTCACTTAAAAAAAAACTACTTTATGTGACCCACTTTTATAAATAAGTGAGTCACTTTTACAATGTTATTTTATGAACTAATGACCAAGTAGACTGTAACTTAAATAAAAGATAAAGTGACTTTAGACTGTAAGTGACTTATTTTTTATAATGGGTGAGAAGCACTATTACACGAAGTAACTTTAAAACATAAGTTACATGTATTTTTTTTAAATAAGTTGAGAAAAAGTTGTTTTTTTTTTTTTCCTAAGTAACTTAACAAAAAAGTTTTTAGGAAAAATAACTTGACAAAATATTTTTAGGAAAAATAACTTGACAAAGAGACTTGAACCCAAGATCTCTATTCTCATAAAGTAACTTTAGACAAAGTGAGCTAATTAAAAGATTTAATAATTGTTGGAAAGGAAGAATGTGTTTTTTTTTTGGTGCGTGCTCTTTTTTCCTGCAAAAAACAACCACGCAAACAATAAAACAAAAAAAAATACAACCCTTTCATCTTGATATTAGATTTTTGGTTAGTCCGCCCACCAACTAAATATTTTGCTCGCTATTTCTGATTTCCTGAGATCGCACAAAGTCACGGAGAAAAAGCATACATAGGAGAAAAATATCGGCTTTCTATTTCTAGTTTACCAGATTGCATAAAGCGCAGAGCAAATAGCATACACAGAGAAGAGGGTATAGATCCGGTAATAAAAAAAGCAACTATAGACCAAAATAAATTTAGGGATAAATAAATATAACTAAAATAAAAAATACTTTATACCTCCAGATCTAAAATGACATAGCTAGGGAAACCATAAAACCTTTTCGCATGAAATGAAAGGGGTTCATCACTAGAACAGAGGCTCTGGACGCAACAGAGCAGTTCTCCCAGCCCGAAAGTGGTCAGAAATAGTAGATCTGGAAAATAACAGTCACATGCAGTGAAAACCGGCTTCCGATTTGGATCAACAACGGATGAGACCCTCAAACAGCTTTGATACTATGTAGGAATTTACAGGGTAAGTTCCTTAGATCAACACCAAAGGTCACCGCTCACAAACAAATTACAGAACAGTACACCAGTATTTGACGTGGTTAAAACCCGCGAAGAGGGAAACAATCCATGACCCGAGCTAACGTGACCACTTCAGACAATTTATTAATATAAAGAAATAAATTTTACATAAGCTTCTCTCATAAACGGTCACTGGAAAAATGACCCTCCATGGTCTTTAAATAGAGATCAAGGACCAATCGGGTGTTAAGGCACAGAAGTATCGGTAATACCGAGGAGAGAATGAACCGTCAAATCACTACATATCATGACCGTCAGACTATAAGTTACAAAAGTACAAACTAAAGAAACACACTTTACCTAACTTTACACTAGACCAGTTATATTAACTATTTCCTATGTGTCAGAATATCCTAACATGGAGGGAGCCCTCAACAACTACCAAAGATAAATATCTCATTTCCTTTCAGTTTTTGGTTTCATATACCTATTTAATTTTTTATTGTATTAATACTAATCACCTTTCTCCCTCTATTGTGTTGATAAGGAAAAACATCAGCTATATTCTCAAGGATTATGAAGGAGGACCTCTCATGACAAGGTTTGTCAAGAAAAAAATGTATGCATTAAAACGTTGACTTCTTTATGATAAATTTTCATTCATTTGAAAATTTATTACTAACATTGTTGTGTCTTACCATAGTGAATCATACTGATTCTTATTTTGGGTGATTCATCACTTGATAAATATACCCCATTCCTATTCTTAGTTGTTTTTATAGAACCCTAGACAGGTTCTCTAGAAAATCCTAACCTAAGGGTATGCTAATATGAATGTATGAAATCCTAAACTAGTTAGGGCTATTGTGAAATGCTATTGAAGATTTTATTGATGTCTTGTTTAGGATTTTGGAATGGCGAGGAAAACTTAACTTGTTAAGGTTGAATGATAAGGTCTAAAATCTTGAACCTTTGTAATATTAGTAATTTTGGGTTTTCTATGTTCCTATATTGAAATCCTAACTCTTTAGGGTTTGGTGGAATGTGTAAGCATGACCCTTATAATTTCTTAGAAATGATTTCCTTGGTATGTGTGTGTTTGTCTGATCAAACCATGGTCTAATCAAATTTATTATTGATATGTTGTGAAGTTGGGTTTAACTATGATATGAAATGCCTTTGCTTGATGATGAAACCTTAAGTATATGAAGATGTGTCCTTTTTTATCGAAATCATAGCTTGGTCTAGGTTTGTATATGCCTAATGTATTAATGTTGTTGGATATATGATATGCCTCTACATGATAATGAATTCCTAGATACATGTGTTGACCTAGTTATTGATGGTCGCAACTCTTAGGATTTAATATAAGTCCTTGTCTGAGATTCTAGGATGATGAATGGAAATATAAGGTTTTGTAGCTAAACCCTAGAGGTAATTAAAATTCTCTAGTATGTTCGATATAACAATTTGATATCTATTTATATAGATATTGTTGAGGTTTTGAAAATGAAATTATAGGGTTTTGAAGTTGAACCTTAGTAGAAGTAAAAATATTTGATGAATAATGAAAATATGATAAAAATGTTGAAATTTGAGTTTTGATTGGATTTGATGGTTGATTGAAAATCTAGTGTTTGCAACTAACTCTAATGGAAGCTGGTCAAATAAAAAACTAAGCTGTGATTGACTTTGATTGATTACCTTGTATGAAATCTAGGATTTGTATAAATCTATAGTCGAAAGTCTAACATATGAATTCTGAAAGTTGTTAGATATCTTGTAGATCTATATTTAAATTGTTTCTAGAGTTTTCTATATGTTGTATTAAGGTATGTTAAACCTTTGAAAGAAACATTGAAACCATAGATATAATGAAAGTTGTTACGAAGTAGTCTATGGATTATGACAAATTCCCTAGCAAAATATTGAAGAGTATATGTCTCTTGTTTGTAATTAAGTTTGGGTATCTGATATGTATAAAGTTGAAATGCTTCCGTGATTCTGATATGGCTAACTTCATGCTTCTATAGATTTGGTTGTACTTGCTACCTAAGTTGTGCATGTACATAATCTTCAATATGGTGAAGATGCTCGTTGATGTGACAAGCATGATAAGGATGATAGTAACTCTGATGAAATGGTTGGAAGCCATGAAATATTCTCAGATGACGAAAACAATAATTTGATCTCCCTGAGGAAGAATGAATAGAAGAAATCTCCCTAATATTAAGAGGGAGATGCTCCTTGATTGAGAGGGAGGGCATAACTTGGTTTTGATTGAAGAATGAATTTCAGAGGATATGTTGCTACATGAAAATTAGGAGGAAAGTATACGATGAAGAATTTTTTTGTCAAATATTCAATTGATAACCCTACTATGAAAAGATTGCAATACCAAGTTGTCTGAAAAACCCCAGAGGCTTGTATTTATTTATGTACATGTGAAAGTATGTTATTGGTTTGGGTTGTGTTTGTACAGATAAATGTCTCGAAGGATTTGATAGCATGTTGGTTACCAATCAATTTGATTGGGAGAGATTGGTCATCCATGATCTGCTGGATCAAGGAGTGTTGAGTCTTTGTGAGTGAATAATTTCCTGCGAGGACATATGGTTAGCACCTTGTATTGATGTCTAGGTCCCGAAGTTGGAAAGGTTGTGTTGATTAAATAACTATGATTTTGGATACACCTGGATCCTTGGGTTGATGGTCAACACATAAGCTTAATGGTACCTAAAGGGGTTGAAATCTTGAGTCCATACTAGTCCCACATGGATAGATTTCCCTGGTTAGGAATCTAGTCTGTGGCATTGTGGTGCCTAAATTGTTGAGAGACCAATGGAAAAGATTTCCTTGGTTAGGAATCTAGTCCATGGCATTGTGGTGCCTAAAGTTCTTCATTGTTCATATAGTATGAGATCTTCTATTGTATTTGTATATGATGAATACCTCCCTAGTTAAGAGGGAGTGTTGGAAAATGTAACTAGTTTCAACCTTCATTTAATGTACTTGAGTCATCTTGGAATGTACTTGTCAAAAAAATAAAGAAAATAATAATAATAATTATTATTGTGACTTATTTAAGCATGGGTTTCATGCTTGGGTCACCATGTTTTAGGTCAAAGTCCCCATTGAGGACTTATAGGATTCATTCTGAGTCAATAAAGTCATTGTACTTTTAAAAAGACCCTTATTGGGCTTTTGAATCATGTAAAAAGGTTTAGTATTGAGTCAAATATGATTTATGTATCCTCCACTTCAAGTCATACTAGAAGAGATCAAGTCGACCTAAAGACCCTAACTCGACCTCACATGGATCCTATAAATATAAGAAAATCAAATTCATTTCGAACACACACTCTCACAAGAAGTTTGATATCTCTTGAAGCTGGGAAAGGTTCGAAGTCTGTTGTGAGGAAGCCAAAAGAAGTGTGAGTTTGGGGAAGTCTAAGGAGAAGAAGAAAATTGAAATTTTGGTGCCTCTCTCTTTGTTTCATGCTTTGGATTGGGATATCTAAGTCTTCCAAGTTTTACTGTTGTCGAAAGCTGCATGTTGCCGGAAGATATTGCCTAGTCAAAGTATATGGAAAGAGATCGAAATTATGGAGGCTGACTTGGTGTGGAGGGGAGGTCTGGGATTTGTCTAGGGTGAATATTCTCAAAGAATACTATTGAAAGGAAGAATTATTTAACTGGGTTTCCCCCCCAAGGGGGTTTTTGCCTGGCGTAGTGCCTACATCTGGTGTCTATTTTTTTATGTGTTGATGCTTTGGTAATTTCTTGATGAACTAAAAGAAAGAAGATATAAAGAATCGTAATAACAAGAAAAATCACAATTAATTATCAAGAATAAGAAAATATTTCTACCTATTTTATTTTCTAACAAGATTTTTACATTTCAAGATAAATTTCCATCCTTAAAATTTTCCTTAGGAAGTGGGCATTTTTGAGTGATAATGAGCCCCTAAATCCATTACAATGACCTCAAAGCAAATACTTCACAAAACAACCCTTGTTGTTAGACAATTTTTATAATTACTATTTCTACATTGCGACAACTATTTAGAATTATTTTCTTAACTTGCCTTACCATGACCCATTCATATATCACTTATTTTTTATTAAACCCTTCAAATTTATCTCACCTCTACCTAGGCTATCAATTTTGATGTTGGAGCATTTCCACTAGTTAGATTCCCTTATAGCAAGCTTGAATCAAATCATGGAATACAAAAAAAGACATCACAAGTAGAAATGGAAACTAGGAATACAAAGAAAGACATCACAAGTAGAAATGGAAACTAGTTATGAATCTATGAATATAATAGGACAAGTATACAAACAAATTTGTGTAAAATGAATATACAAAAGGAGATTAAAAGTATCAAGGTGCCTCTAAAAACACAAATAAGTGATAGCTTATGAATTGAATACGATGGGTTTCCTTTCGATATGATTAGAAAGAAAAATACTCTTAAATTTTAATTTTGACACTACTTACACCATTTTGTATTAAAAAAGGGAAGATCCATATTTAGGGAGGAACGTTGGGATTCCCAAGACTCCTATAAGGAAGACATACTTTAATTTTTTATCAAGGTTAAAGAAAAAAATGTTATATCAACATCCAATGTATCAACTTCATTATTAATGTAAAAAATGACATCAGATTTTACATCCAAATTTACTAGTATCTCCACTTGTGAGGTTTCACGAGATTAGGTAACCATCTCTTCTTAAAAATTTTCATCACCTTGTACATATGATTAAGAATTGTAGATACTTTTATTAATCATCCATTAATAGAATTTGGTAGCACTATCTATTCTTATTTATTTCTACAATTCATTTTCTTCAAATTCTATTTCTTTTAAACACATTACTTTCTACAAATTAATATTTCCACTAGATTTATATGCAAAATTGAATCAAATAACATCTCACATTATATTAGTGAACATGCAAGCCAAAAAAGAATATTACATATCATTTTTTTTCCATATCAACAACCATCAATACACATTCCACACTCATGACAATCAATGATGTAAAACATACAAGTCTCAGAACCTTTAACTATGATTTATTCATTTTGGAAACTTTTTATGGTGTAGCGAAGAAATTTTTTTATTTTTTACAAATGGGGCAAGCTTCAATATCAATTATACTACCATTTTTGTATTAAACCAAATAATGGAAACCATTAGGATGAAGTCGTCGTTTCATTAATTGATTGAACCCCGATTGGTATTTCATCTTTTAAATGTGTTTTTTTGTTATCCAAATAACACCACTAGTACTCAACATATTAATAAGGTGATTTAGTCTATATATTCAATATTTTCCACTTGGATTAATAGTGTTAGTGACGGTCAATGGTGGTTGATATTATTGATGATCGTTGAGGATTTGTGATTCACTGAGATTGGTGGGTAAGGGGTTATAATGAATTAAGTGGTTAGCGGGTTTCCCTCTATGTGTTTTTCCAATATTCATAATTCCTTGTATCATTAATCTTGTCTAGTGCATGCATAGTATACAATTAGGGCAATGAGATACCATAGAAAAAATGTGTTTTTGACAATATTCATAATTCCTTCTCTCATTAATCCTGCATAGTACACAATTAGGGCATTGAGATACCAAAGAAAAAGAAGTTGCACTTAAGCCATTTAATCAAACAATTTTTTTTTGAGTAAATGTAAAATGACAACAATTGTGATTTAATACCCATAGATAATACACATAATTGATACATTATATGATAATTAGACTCATGCATATTCATCTACAATGTCAAACATACAATTGTGATTTAACACCTATATCTTCATTAAAAATACCATAGATCAAGATAATTAAGTTAAAGTATTAGTGATTGTAATAAAAAAATTTCTCACTTTAATTTCATTTAAGACAATATGACTTATTGCAAGACAACTAATATCCAACACAATATTATTATAACCAATAAAAAAAAACTAATTACGTTGTAAGACGTTACTATTTGAAAACAACTCTTCTATTGCAAATCGTGTCATAATCTGAAACCATTAGATTATATGTTAGACGATTAAAACATATTGAGCCGTTGGATGAAAAGACAAAATTAGTTGCAAATATTTAGTTTACAATACAATTATGAAAATGAATACAGAATTTTGCAGCTTGGAGTTATGAACCGAGTTTCTTTCACTCTCGTTCTTTTTTAGCATCAAGAATACGAGATTTTTTCTGTATTTCCTCCTCTTCGTCGATGTCCCTATCCATTCAAAAAAATTGACAAACATTTAGCTTCTTCAAAAACTAAATCAGTGAGTTTCTTCTCAAAACCGATACAAACGGCTTTAAAAGAGCTTTCTTTCATCTGAATCGTCATTGCTAGGCAAGTCCTCCTTGATGAAATCGTCTCTAAGCAGTTTTGCGTCAGAGGAATGAAATCATTTCTAAGTGGTTTTGCGTCGGAGAACAGAAAAATACTGAACAAACCAAAATTCTACTAATTAATAACCACTACTCCTTTGTGCAGGAAAGGAATTGTGCCTTGTATCCACATTTGACCTCTTCGAAGAGCTCCTTCTGATACTTGTAACAAAATATGTGCCTAAGGTCATGTTGTAGAGGGGAACGACGCATGTCATGTCCTATATGACTTCCGTGACAGAGGCCAACAACTTCTTTGTCTGAATATGCAATGAGATTCGTGCAATTTATACATATGTGCCTGCCCTCTTTCCTTCCAATAGGCCCGTAGCATTCTAAAATGTCTAAGTCACGAGCACGCGATGGCCCAAATTGGATGAAAACTCTGGGAAACGCTGTTATTTTTCGGCAAACTGTGATATCATTTCATGTAAGTTTTACCCACAAAATTCTGTATCAAATTTTCCAAAAATCTTGAATGAATTATAATAAATGTGATGGTAATGATGGTTGTAGGTATATGCAAGCCCTATATATGAATTTTTGGATACAAAGTTTGGAAGAATAAATGAAAGCGTTGATTCTGCTAGTAACTGGATAGTTAGGTTGGTAGCTAGAGGAACTTGCCTGACAACAACCACATTTCTGGCAGATTTTGTAAATCTGACAACTGCCGTAAGTATCATTCCATTGAAATTTGTGTTTGCTAACCATATGTTCATTAAAGTGAGGGGCAGAGTTGGAATTTAATTTGGCGTTTCTGGGAGATTTTGTAAATCTGACAGGTGCCGTAAGTATCATTCCATTGACATTTGTGTTCGTTAACCATATGTTCATTAAAGTGAGGGGCATGGTTGAAATTTGATGGGAAAAATGATGGTCAGAGGAATTTTTCCCGTCACCAAACCATGGAGCTATTTTCCATCTTTGTTAATTTAAACGCCAAACGCGGATGGGAAGGATATGGTTTGAACATTTTGAGAAAATATATGCAAAGTTTACGAGATTAAGTCCAGAAATTGACTTGCCTGGACCATAATAAACGTTGTCAAAGACATCTTGGAGAGATGTAAGGCCTCTCATAGTGAATCCATGACTTTGCCCCACGGCTGAACCATTGATCGTTGGCTAAAAATTTGTTCAAACCACCTAATTTCCTATATGTAGCCTTCCTTTGTCAAAATCTTCCCCTATGAATCCGCGGTTGGCACCATGCATTTAAAACATATTCAAGGGAATAACATCCCTGTCATGAAAATAACATATATTTCGTAATGTTTACCGAGATTATTTCCAATGAGGAGCATCTGGAGGATGAAATCTCTCACCTGACATCTGTCTTCTTGGGTATAGGGTATAAGGAAGGAGAAATCAGGAAAGCCATAAACAAAGCAAAAAGCACTGTCGTATCCAAAAAGTGCCAAGATCCCCAAGAGAATGTTGGTAGGGTTTTTCTGCCATACATTAAAGGTGTGACAGATAAGATTGCCAGGGTTTTGGGAAGGAATGACATTTTTGCACAATTCTCAGCAGCAGGTACCATTAGGCAAAATATGTGCTCAGTTAAAGATAACATTAGTCAGGGGCAGCTTAAAGGGGTTTACAAGATTGACTGCTCATGTGGCAAGAGTTATATTGGTGAATCCGGGCGCTCTCTTCAGAAGCGTCTGAAAGAACATGGTGCCGATATTAAACATGAGCGAGCTAGAACCTCTGCCCTTGTTGATCACTCCTCGAAAACAAAACATCACATACAGCTTGAGGATGATAAAATCATTGCAAGGGAGGAGCACTATCAGAGACAGAAGATTAAAGAAGCGTTGGAAATTATGAAACACCCGGATAACATAAACAGGGATGGAGGATACGAGATTAGTGACAATTGGCGACCCCTAGTTAGACAAATTTGCTCCTTAGGTTCATCCTCATCCCAAGTATGATCTCGCAGGTTTGCTTCTTATCCCAGATATAATCTCGCAGGTTTGCTTCTACTCCTGTTTTGTAAGAAATTTTAGGTCATGCCATAACACGTATTACTTCACTTACTCATAATAATTATCTATATTAATTAATTTTTATTAATAAAAATTAATTAATTAACAATTATTATAAGTGATTAAAAGTAAGTAAGGATAACATTCTAAATCAAATCTATTAATATAAATTAAAATTAAAATTTATTAAGATTTTATTTAATTAACAAAATATATTTAATATACTTAATGTAAATTCATTATATTTATTAAAATTGAGATTATATAGATTATAAAACTAATTCAGACATTAAATATGAAATAATTTTTTTTTGAGTTTATTATTGATAATAAGAATCTTAAGTAACAATTAAAATACAATAAAATTTTGTGGTAATTTAGAGTTTGATATATATATATATATATATATATATATATATATATATATATATATATATATATATTAAATATCTATTATTATAAATTTTTCTAATAAATATCTATTATTATAAAAAATATATAATTAATAAATATTGTAAATATTTATTATTAAAATTAGAATTAATAAAAACTTTGGGGAAAATTTAAAAAAAAAATTAAAATATATATATATATATATATATATATATATATATATATATATATATATATATATAGTTTTTTGAATTTAAAAAATCTTTTTTTAAAAAACAAATTATAGAGTCTGTCGGCTCTTCTCATCTCAGCCCTTCAATATTTATACCTTTTGTGAACTTCTTTCAGTCTTCATTCAAATCTCGTCCTGAAGATGGATCCCCGTTGGGATTCGAAACATCGACAATCGTTTTATGATACTGTGGATAATCTGGATTCTGCAATCAACAAAAACCGTAGAAGCTTGAAAACCAATGGTAGCTTGTTATGCTGAACTAGAGGGAGGTTGATTCACTATTACAACAGCGTATGGCCTTAAAAAATGCCCATTGGGAGTACGAGAGTTTTCAGATAGAGCTGCCAGTCAAATGACCACTCACTCTGGTTTGCCCTTTTAACTCTGCTCTCGGTGTAAGTGATTCCATTAATTCGTCAATGAATGTGCCATTTGAAAAGGTTATAGTTGGCGATTCAATTAATTCGTGAAGGAGCTGCCATGTGAAAAGAGTTAAGGTTCTGTTGACATTGGTCATAATGGCAGTTACACTATGAAAAAGTAATATTCCCAATCAGGTTAAAGGATTGAGTAATACTATATGGCGATATCTCTGCACTTTAATGCTATCTACTTTAATGCACTTTAGGGTTGGGTTTAAGGTGTGTGTGTTTTTTTTTGTTGGACAAAATATTTGAAAAAGGGCTTGAGCCGCCACTTAGCTCGGAAATGATGCCGCCACAAACAACTTCGATTTGTTAACTTTCGCATCCATTGCTTACCTTTCAGAAACAAATCTGGACACTGTAATGCCAAGTCAACGCAATTGCTGAGGTTAGTAACAGAAACTGTCACCAAGGGGGTCGAGAGAAGTCCAGTCTAGAGTTAGGCTAGCTGCGTCAAACAGTCTCTTGTTATATTCTTTGCAGGTCTGACTTCTAAGATCCACCATTACCTGGTCTATGTCTCCCTTTTACCTTTTTGTTTTTCTGCTTGATGCCATAAACCCTAGCAAATGCTCTTTCTCTTTAACCAAATGTTATGGCTGTGGCCAGTGCTCGAGAAAGACCAGGTCACGCCATTGTCGCTCTGAAGATTACCATGTTATCCCATCAGGCGGAGGATTCTCAGCGTGGGAAGAAACCGTTTGAATTTCATACGCACAACACTTACAACGACGATAATAGAGACAGATGCGACCTAGTCGCACAGTTGCATAGTCGCAACACCATGAAAACAGTCGCATGAGAGGGATGCGACTAGTCGCACAGTCGCCGCACACTAAAAAATAGTCGCAAGGGAGGGATATGACCTAGTCGCACAGTTGCAGCACGCTAAAAAATAGTCGCATGGGAGGGATGCGACCTAGTCGCATAGTCGCAGCATGCTAAAAAACAGTCGCATGAGAGGGATGCGACTTATGACTCACACAAAAAAGGTTGTATTCTGTTTCTAGAAATTTCGTGGCTTTGGGTGACTGAACGTGGATACAGTAGGGAAGGAAGCCCAGATTTGTGGAACAATTTGGCATAGGATACAGTGGGGAAGGAAGCCCAAATTTGTGGAACAAGTTGGAATAGGAACAAGTGAGAAGAACCACTGAGTGCTAAGTTTGAACCCCACAAAATTTCTTTGCTGGTATATAAATATTCTCGCTCTCATTAAAAGCTGAGCAGTGAACCAATGCTGTATTATAGTGGAGAATATAACCTGTGGGCAGGGCTGAGTCGCTGAAAGAGGAGCGGGGTGATGCGATGCATACATGGCCACGAAGTATGACAAAGAATTTCAACAAATCGAGACACCAGCGGTGCACCGTGCAACAAAAAAATTAACGTCTCAAGAATTTTCGCGTGGAGAAAAAAGTTTGGCGCAAGAGTTTAGTGTTGAAATTGTTTCTGTAGGGTCAGTTTGGGTAGAGAATTTGAGTTCCCTTAATATCATCATGATAATGGGGCATGAAAGTTCAGAAGCCTTGGAAAAAAATGATATAGGGCAAGTGAAAATTGTCTCATCAGCCAAAGCTGGGAAGTGGGTTTGGGTCAATGCCAAATAGTATCGAGGCATTTTAAAACGAAGACTAGCTCGTCTAAAATGGGAGAAGACAAGGAAAAAAAGGTCTCAAAAGTTAAGTACTCAGGTCCTTCGCAAGAAACAACATTCAAACAAGTCATCTTTGCAAACATGTGGCAACAACAAGTCTAAAGGAAAAGGAAAAGAAAAAGTCATTGATGATTCTGCCTTATATAGTCCCACATCCACACCTCTCACCTGGTCATCTGATCTTTATGTGAAAGAACTGTTAAATGTAAAAAAGAGGTTGGAGGTAGTGGAGGCTAAAGAGCAGGAAAGAGATTGTATAATTCATATAATACCAGCTGAAAACCAGGCTTTAGCAGAAAGCAACAAACTTCTGAAGGAGCAAGTGGCATTGCTACAAGAAGATCTCCTGATAGGGAAGACATAATGGAAATGCATGAAGGCGGAGGTGAAAAACATGAAATTTGCAGTGGAGAACACAGAGGTGATGAATGCGAAACCATCCCAGGATAGGGGGAAATTAGTTTCTCAAATAGACAACCACGAAGAGACATCAAGAGAAGAAAGGAAAGGAGAATCCGCAAAACTCTCCAAAAACTAGGCTTAAGTTATTAGCAATTTTGCTAAGAGGGAAGGAGAAACAAACATTCAGATTGACAACATGCAAGATAGAGAAAGCAAAGAAAGACAAGATAGAGCAACAAACATAATTATTAAAGGGGTGAAAGATTGTGGGAAAAATGAATGTACTCTTGACCTTGCAAGAGACTTCTTGAAAGATAAGCTGCAATGGAAAGGACAAATAGGCCAAGCATGGAGAGTAGGTAAGCTTAACGGTAAGAGAGCCTGGCCCATAAAATTCATCATGCCTAGTTTGCATGATAAAGATATCATTCTAAGAAAGAAGCAGCATTTGAGAGGTTCTCGGTTTTTTCTAGAAGAAGATTTAACTGTAAGACAACAAGAGGAAAGAAGGGACGAAATGACAAAAGTTAGGGCAGCAAGAGATGAGGGAAAGAGAGCATGGATTTATAAAGGTAAAGCTGTGATAACGCAATTTGGATCCCCTTCTAAAACAAGGCAGCAAAACGATAACAAAGAAGAGATAACAAACTCTTCAACAAGAAATGAGGAAGCAAGGTCAGAATGGGCAAGCAGGGACAAAGACTCAACTATGAGTCTTGCATGTCAAAACAAATACCAATCAAGTCATACCCAGGTTTTCTTAAGATTAGTTTGCTGGAATTGTAGGGGTTACCCATGGAGACGAGGACTTGGGTTAGGGCCTATTGCAGAAGGTAGAGACATAATTTGCCTCGTGGAAAAACATGAGCATGAAGGGTGCAAGACACCTTTGTTTGAAGGGTACTGGAAGATAGCAATGTAGAACAAGGAAACAAGGAATAGCAAAGGGCACGGGGGTATCATGGTATTAGTGAGAGAAAAAGAAGGTCGTTTCATTCAACTAGAAAAATAAGACCCAAATAAGAAATTTGTCTAGCTTAAAATATCAGAAAATGGAAATCACATCAGAATTGCAACATGCTACTTTGTGCCGCAAGTTTCAAAATCTACAAAAGTAGAGGGCTTGACCAAAAAGATCCCTTTGCAGCCCTAAAAGCAAATATTGCAATATATTCTCAGCTAGGTGAAGTCCTTATAGTGGGGGATTTCAATGCTATAACTGCAAGTGAACTAGCTAGCATTCTTTGTTGTAAAGAATATTGTGACCCTATCTGGCTTACGGAAGAGAGTAATCATCAATGGGAAAGAATTTCAGAAGATAAAGGTTTTTAATCTCTTTGGAGAATTTACACTATGTGGGGCTTTTGATTTAGTCATTTGTAATGGTTTGACTAAATGGGAAAAGTCTGGTAATCTCACTTGCAATACTTACAATGGAAGTGTAGTAGATTATGTAATTTGTTCGCATAGTTTGTGTGAGAAAATGAAGGAAGTGTTGATTGGAGATCAAATTTGGGATTTAAAAACATATCACAAGCCAATTTATTTAAGTTTCTCTTGGACCAAAAATAAGCAATTAGGGTAAAAAACTCAGTGTGTTCAATTAAATCCCCCAAAGGGCAGAATTATTTTGACTCTAGAGAATTGTAATACCTTCAAAGTAATGCTAGAGAGGCTCTTCGAGAAGGAGGAAATCTCATCTCATGGCCTTCACAATCACGAATTAACACATTTAATTCAAAGCGCACTTGCTGAGTGCAAAAGAGAAAAAATTAAGAAGTCTGAAACAAATTACTTTCCAGTTAATGCTTGGTTCGACGAGGAATGCAAAGAGGCAAGGAGAATGTGGAAGGAATCAGACAAGGATAACATAAAGCTCAAAGCTTACAAGCAGATATTAAGGAGGTAAAAGGCCGATTTCATGGTTTCGAGGAGAGAAGAACTAATATTCCTTGGGAAAAACAACACCAAATTATTCTGGAAGGATCTCCAACCGAAAAAGGTGCAAACTGAAAACAACATTACAACTTCTAAATGGTTCAAAAATGCAAGACAACTTTATGAGCAAGATCCCAAGGTTGAACCTCCTACCTTGGTCAACATAGACACAAAACTCTTCACGGTGCAAGAGGTAGAGATGGGTATCAAGAAGTTGGGTGTTGGAAAAGAAAAAGACTTAGTTGAACTCCAAGCAGAGTATCTAAAGTGGGGCTTAAAAATTCTTTCACCTCACATCACAAAAATTTTCAACAACATCATACAGCAAGGGTTCCCAGCAAATTGGACAACTAGTATGGCAATACCTCTTTTCAAGAGTGGTGACTTCAATAATCCCTCCAATTACAGAACCATAATGATAAACCCCTTGTTTGCAAAGTTATTTAGAAGCATGATAGAAAAAAAAATCAGCAAGTGGGTAGAAGAAAGAGATAAATGTGCTAAAGGGCAAGTAGGTTTTAGACCTAAACATTCCATAGTTGATCATTGTATAAATTTAAGGCACATCATTGAAAAAGTTTGGGATAAAAAGGAATAAGTTTTTTTTGCTTTGTTGATTTCGGAAAAGCCTTTGACACAGTTCCTAGGGATAAACTCTGGCGTAGAATGGAGGAACTTGGGGTTCCCAGACATTTGAGAGCAGTTGTGCATACGCTGTCTGAAGAGGTGAAAGTCAAAATTAGAACTTCAATAGACATTTCTGAAAGTTTTAGAAGCGATATCGGGGTCAAGCAAGGTTGCCCATTATCTCTTACCCTTTTTGGTTTATATATTGACAAGCTTGAAGAGTGGCTAAATTCGCAAGGGGGTGAAGGTATCCAGTTGGGAAAGTTCATTATAAGGCTTCTTTGTACGTAGATGACCTTATACTGATTGCTAAATTGACTATTGGTTTGCAAGAGAACTTACATTCCCTGGAAAAAATTTGTAGAAGGGTGGGGATGCAAGTCAATATTAGCAAAACGAAAGTAGTGGTTTTCTCTAACAAAAGAAAGCATAACCAACATAAGTTCTACTTTGAAGGCAACATTTTGGAAGAAGTTGCAGACTACAAATACCTCGAAATTGACTTCAACAAAATTTAAGTTGGGATGGTTGTAGAAAGAAAAGAACTGTGGGGGGTTGGAAAGCATTTTATGCTCTTCAAAACAAGTGTAGAGAGGCAGAGCTATGGGATTGGAAAACCAATCTAACTCTTTTTGGGCTTCTAGTGATCCCAGTGATTCTTTACGATTGTGAACTATGGGCCAGCAACACAACAGAGATGCAGTGGAAACAAATTAAGAAAATTTAGAAGCGTTTGATTACAAACAAATTCAAAATTAAAGGTGCAGTTCCTTATGCTATCTTGTTAAGTGAAACAGGGGCTGCTCCTATTGAAGTAATTGCTATGGTGCGAGTCATAAGGTATTTGAAAAAAAATGAGCAAATGGAAGAGGGTAGATGGCCTAAGGTTGTGTTTAATGACAGATTGTGCAAAATAAAGAAGACTTGGATGCGGAAAAATAACGAATGGTTTAATAAATGGGGTATTTTCTTGAGCATGTGTCCTACAAACAGTAAAGAGATAAATTTTTTTGTTATGGATAAGTTCCACAAAATTACTTGGGAGAAAGAGCTAGGGAGAAAAAAGAAGTACTACATTAAAGAGTTTAACCCCACTTATAATCATCAGCAAAAAGCATACATAGGGGCCAATATTTCCCGGAGATCTAAAATTCTTATTGCTCAACTAAGGACTAATTCTCATCAACTCTGTTGTGAAACAGGGCACTGGAAAAGGCCAAAAGTAATGTGGCAGGAAAGAGTATTTATTTTTTGCTCTTTCGGAAAAGTGGAAACAGAAAAACATTTCATTTTGGAATGCGAGGCCTTCAAAGACAACAAGGAAAATTATGCAGGTATTCTAGCAGCTAGCTCTTGGGATAATCTATTCAACAAAGAGTTTGTTGAGAAGTTGGGAGTGTTTATTGTAAAACTCCAAAGGAAAAGGGTCGAATACAAGAGCCAGTTGGAGAAGCAATATGTCCCATAGGTTATTTTTAGCCTCGTGGACATTAAAAATACTTTCTTTCTATACAATTAAAAAATTCATTTAACCTTCTTTCTTCATGTGTTTTTAAACTTAGAAAACGTATTTTTGATGGTCCAAAACGGTATTAGTATATGCGTCGACATTGATATCTTGTAGGAGAGGTTCCATCTTGCTGAAGGACATTGATATCTTGCAGGAGAGGTTCCATCTGTGCTAGCATTAATATCATGTTGAAGGACAAGTCCATCTGCGTTGGCACCTAGCTGAAGTCATCTGGATTGATTGCTAATAAAATTGAATGTCCCATTTCGTATCAAGTATATAAGCTAGGTCATCTTGGCTGATTGCTAATAAAATTGAACGTCCCATTTCATATACGTATACAAGCCAACATTAGTTGAACTACACATAGAAATTTAATTTCATGTCCATGTTGCCTCTTCTTTTGCGATTTTGGGCATCATGTTGCCTCTTCTTCTGCGATTTTGGGCGTCTTCCCATGTTAATTTTCAATTTCTAAATTTATATTCTATTTTACTTTTAATAGTAATATTTAATTATCAATGAAATAATTAATTTTGCACCATTGTTATTCCGTAAAGCATTTGGAAATTAAATAATTAATTTTCTACATACTTTATTAAATTCTAAAATATTTCCAAAATTTATTAAAAAATCGTGAAATACTTGATGTCCAAAAGCCTAGTGTTATAGAGTAATGGTTCTTTCGTATAAAGAGTTGTATATTGATAGCATAGTTTTGCTCTTACAAAGAAAATGATATTGAATTTATTAGTAATTCATTTCCACATTTATAATTGCATATGGGGAGACCAACAAGGACCATTGTAGGAAGTAGTTGTCGAAACCATCCAAGAAAATAAGATTTTATTGCTTTTGGTTTTCACTGAAGATCCAATCTTCCACAACCTTTAAGCCCATGACACTCAAAATTCTCAAATTCTCAAAGAAAATAAGTTGTTTGTTTGTTTGTTTGTTTTTTTTTTTTAACATTCATTTATAATAAATTTAGGTTTTTATTGTGAGTGTTTCATGAAATTTCAAACCAAGATTCAAGATTTAATAAAACATTTGTGTTATGGTTATTTTATTTTTTCCTTATGATAAATATGTAAAAAAATTTAACATAACTATGTTATTGAAAGAATTTTTTTAATAAATTTTTATTGGTGAAGGATTAATTTATTATGATAACATCATTCTTGAAGGGCAACATTTTATACATAAATTTTATTGAAGGACATCATAAAAACAAAAAACGTAAAAAAAAAAAATTGTATGACGAGTAAAGAGAAATCCAAATTCCAACCTTGGCAAAGGGAAATGAATTGAGTGTATTAAGCAAGACATGGCATGGGGCGAATGTATTTTTTTTGGCATGTTGACACGAGCCGCAGTTGTCTCTGCTCTCCGCTCCATTGTTATTGATTCCAAAACATACCATGCCTTTGTTGATCTCTCATCAGGTTTATTCGTTTTATTTTATTTATGAAAATCCAAGATATTCATGTTATTAATGGGTGATAACATTATAAACAATTATATTGATAATCAAGATGTTTGAGATGTTCTGGGACATTTGATTAAAAATTATTTGCTTAGTGTTTTCCTACATTATATAATTTTTTATTGTTTTGGTTCCATTGTAAATTGTTGTTTAAACCAAAATATGTTTTGTTTAGTCGGCAACGCATGGGTGTGCGAGCACATGCTTCGATCAACAATGGAAGACATTGGTGCAGAAAGGGGTAGAGAAATGGGTCTCATAGAAAGTGATATTGTGTTCATTTAACTAATGGGTTATGGGAAAATAACGAACTGTTTGTTGTAATAATTTATCTATGTATCTCCATAACTAATGGTTATGTGGACTAGATCCTTTCAGTTTTGGGAAGATCAACAAGAAACTCGTAATTCTCATGTCCACCCATGCAACATACATTTATTGTATCAACGCCTAATTCTTTTTGTGTAATCATTTCCGTAATGGCCGCGTGCCCACCACCTGCATCCTCAATGCCTCAAACTAAAATAGGATTTGAAACTCCCCTTTCTTATGTAAGTTACCGCAATCATATGTAAGTTATCAACCATTCAAACCTTTGTAAATTATTAAGCCATATTTTTGTATCATATGTAAGTTATCAATCATTGAAACCTTTGTAAATTATTAAGCCATATTTGTTAATAATAAATGTCTTAATTTTTTTATTGTTATACTTTGAATGAATGAACAACCACCAACAGAAGTGTGTGATATTATAGTGGTCTCGACTACGAGCTGTGGAAGAATATTTTTACCGCAATTCAAACCTGTGTAAATTGTTAAGCCATATTTGTGTGTAATAACTTTTTTTATTTTTTATCGTTCTGCCTTAAATGAATGAACAACCACCCATAGCTTTGGAAGAATATTTTTAAAAACTAGATTCGAATGCCTTATTATCAAAATAAAAATTCAGAGGGCACAATCTACATTTTTCTCCATTCCACATAATAAATTATTTTAAAATTTTCAATTGACAACCTCTAAAGTACATCAAATTTACAATGAAAGACAACATTGGGAGAAGGCACAATCTACATTTTTCTCCATTCCACATAATAAATTATTTTAAAATTTTCAATTGACAACCTCTAAAGTACATCAAATTTACAATGAAAGACAACATTGGGAGAAGGCACAATCTACATTTTTCTCCATTCCACATAATAAATTATTTTAAAATTTTCAATTGACAACCTCTAAAGTACATCAAATTTACAATGAAAGACAACATTATTATTGAACTTGATGGCTTCTCTCGCCTTTACTAAAATTGACCAAAATCACTACAGATATCTTGTTTAGCAACCATTAGATCTCTTTAAGAATCTTATGGTGTTTCCTTTGCAACATCTGATGATGGTGCAATTGCTAGTCATCTTCCTACTAAGCTAAGCTAGTCCATAGCATACAAGCATTCTGATTATGTTTAAAATTTCCCTTAATTTGAAAAACCATTGTAAACTAATATAACATTTACATTTTTAGTAGTGTAAAGTAAAAAAGTAGATATATTTGCCAAAGGAAAAAGCTAGATATTTGCATATGAAGCTATTTTTTTTCGACTATATTTGCATTAAACAAAAAAAATTATCACACTTTTTTCACAAATTATTTAATTTGAAAACAATTACTAAAAAATACATGATTATGATGCTTATCCTTGCATGTATTTTTGAGATACTACCTTATTTATTCTAGTGGGAGAGAAAACATAATCACACATAATGTTGTTAGCTTCTCTTTTTTGTTTAACTTTTTCCCCTTTTACAATAATAAATAAAAAAGATAAATAAACATAATCAAACATAATGTTATTTCTTTTCTTTTTTGTTTAACTTTTCCCCCTTTTATGATAATAAATAAAAAAAGATAAATATAAATAATTTACAAAACTGTTGATAACTCAAGTCATATATATATATATAAAAGTGCCCAAAATACCAACCAAAATTACTGGAAAACTCCCATAAACAAAACTTGTATTGCCTTATTGTGAAAATTGAAATATCATGTCATCCGATTCGTATCCTAAATATGCACTCATAAGGAGAAAGTACGAATACCTCTAAACATTCAATGATTTTATGGCCTTCTCTAGAAAATTAAGATAACATCTCTTTATATTTTCAATATGCCCTCATGAGAAGAAAGTACTTATTCTACAATGAAAGATGTTATTACCTTTTCGTCAAAATTGGCTTTACATCTTTTCATTTTTTTTCTCATCAATACACTTCTCTTTTGATTGCGAGGAGAAAATATGTATACATCAAAATACTCAATGCTAAGATTTTATTTGTTTATTTGTTTAAACATATATATATTTTCGGGAGGGAAATTAGTAACTAGAACCATACAATCATATCTGTCACATAAGATCACATTGCGCAGCTGCCAATGAAATCTTTTCTGGTCGGTGTCATTCCCCGCTAACATTACACAACAATTTTCACAGGTTTACGCCTGACGGGCACCCACGAGGTTTGAACAGGTGACCTTTACAAACAAATACCTTAACATAACACTCAATCACCAACAAGCCGCCACCCCGTAGATTATTTGTTTAAACATATTACTACAACAAGCTTGAATCATTAAATTAAGGAAGAATTTTTTATATTTGTTTTAAACATGTAATATTCCCAATTAGCAATAGCTAATTGGAAATATTAATTTTGGCTATTTTTTCCTTATTATAGTTGGAGCATGAATAAAGTGGGTGAAATATTAAATAACTCACTTAGGATAAAATATTTTCCTAAAGTCCACATCGTATTTGGGGAAGTGGGGCCTAATGACCAAGTGGACAGCGCAGGGAGAGGAGGACGTAGACCACGTGGGCAGCGTGGGGCCTACCTCACGCAGTTGAGAGGGACAACGTGGGGCCTACCTCACGCAGTTGAGAGGGACAGCGTGAGCCAAGGGGCACGTAAGAGATGGTGGGGCCTAGGGTTGAGAGAGGCCCATCGTGATAAAAGGGAGGAGAGCCTCCTCATTTGATCATTCATGTTTATGCATCTTGAGCTTGTCATTTCGACTTGGAGCACGCTGGCTGTTTAGCTTGTCTGCAGTACTGTTTAGTACACCAGGTGTCTCCATGCGGAGATCCCACCCTCAGCCCTGGGAGACTTCGAGTGCTTGCTCGGGTGAGGTATTTTATCATCATTTTGTAGGAGGATTTGTGGTTGTTCTTGTTGTGGGGCAGAGCATCTAGGGACTGCGCAGTCAAGAGAGAGGGGACGCAGTTCATCTTGGGGGAGCTTCGGATTGGTGCCATTTTGGAGGATTCAGGGTGGAGGATTGAGCAAGGGGCCAACCCTTGCCTATTGGAGATATTTGGGAGAGAGGGAGTCTCTATTTTGGAGGGTGTCATTCAGCATCAGCATGGCCCTTGGGAGGATAGCGTAGATCCTCAAGGGAGGCATTTTTGGGGGTTGAGCATTTTAGAAATGCTCTCTGGGCTTTTCTGGGTATTGTGAGCAGAGGTCGATTCCAGAGTTTCAACATTTTACAAGTAGGGGAGCAGCCCCAAATACTCATTTTGGTTCCGGCAGTTGCAGTAGCACGAAAATATTTCAGTAGTTGGAGTTATAGCAAAGAGCAACCATTTCCCTTGACATTCTGAGAGTATTCCTACACTTGCCTGGTGCAAGTCGAGGTGCCATCATTCTGATCACCTCCTGTACTTCTTTATATTTCTCAGTATAATAAAATGGCTTAGCATTCTCTCTATTTCATGTGTATCTGCTTCATGGTTTGTTTCTAGCATTATATATCTTGTTATATGCTTTGTATTACTGTCTATTTCCCCTTCGGGATATTACAGTGGAATCAGAGCTCATAGACCTGGCTCAGCCTGTGGAGCGAGTTGTCTATGACACCGGAAGAGAAGTCGTATATTTGCTACAGAGGTAGGAAGTACCGTGACCAAGAGCGTAGGTTGCAAATCACCTATGGAGAGGGTGATTGCACTCCAGTAGTGGACGCAGAGCAGAAGGAACCGATCACAGATGATAGTGATGTGAAGAAGTTTGGGGAAATGCTCCTCAAGTCAGTACAGGATCTGTCAAGGTAGATTGAGGTGATGGGACAAAGATTCACTGTTGTAGAGGCTAGGCAGCGTGAAACCCTAAGGGGTTTCTAGATTGGTGAGGGATCAGGCACATCCCACCATTTGCATGAGCACGATGCCACTCAGCACATGGCATCTCATGCACCCACACGTTCCACTATGCCCACTTTTCTGGCTGCAGACACAGGGGTAGGAACCTGGCCACATGGGTGATTACTTTGTTGAGTACCAGGCATACAGGCAGGAGTTCAGGGATGCCCTTTCATTTCGTGAGTTTGTCTAGCTCTAGCGGGATAGCAGACCCCGCGACCATCATAGGGGACACCGGAATTATCACGACGGAGACACTCAGCGTACGATGAGCAGGTTCCATTTGCCTATGTTTGATGGTTCATCAAATAGTTCGACAAAGGCTTGGGTGGAGAAGCTGGACATATACTTCCAGCTCAACCAGATGGCGGAGATGGAGGCCATCAAGATGGCAGCGCTGCATCTGGATGGCAAGGCCCAAGACTGGTGGTTCCACGGGATGGTTACACTCGGGCACTCGAGAGTGACAGCATATGCTGAGTTCACCCGAAGGTTGATAGAGAGGTTTGATCGGAGGAATCTGGAGGAGCACTTTGTTGAGTTGACAAAGCTCAAGCAGACTGGGAGCCCGGATGCATACATCTCAGATTTCCTGAGACTCTCAGTGATGGTACCAGATCTATCCGCGGCACAGATGATCTACATGTTCATTGATGGGCTAGCAGAGCCGCTTCTGGGATTGGTCAGATCCACTAGACTGACCACACTCCACGACACAGTTGGCATGACATGGGACTTGCAGGATGCCTTACCTAGGACCAGGACACCTTACCCCCAGAGACGGGCCTTCCAGCCTAAGGGGAAGGATGTGAGGATTCCGCCTCCAAAGGGGAATCAGGGTAGAGGATAGTTGGATGATGATTCCAAGAGGGAGTTGAAGAAGAAGAGATTGTGTTTCACCTGTCAGGAGCCGTGGGTACTAGGACACAGATGTGCTGCTGGAAAAGCACATTATATCGAGGTCTTCTTCGAGAGCAGTGGGGAAGAAGATGAGTATGATGACGTGGACACAGGGGGCAGCCATGCAGCGTAGGATCATTTTCCACCTCCACCACCAGGAGCAGGAGGTGCAGCCTTTGCACCTACCGGAGGGACCCTTGCAACATTGCGAGGAGTTCCCAAGTATCTGACACTGCGCGTTTGAGGTACAGTGCGGGGGCAGCGAGTATCAATATTGGTGGACAGTGGGGCAACCCATAACTTCATCGATGCACAGATGGTAGAGCGAAGAGGCATACAGACAGAGAGCTTCGATGGGTTTTCAATGTTGGTCATAGGAGCTCAGAGTATGCAGTGTGCCAGTTATGTCCCAGCGCTGGCAGTGACGATGGGCACTTACACAGTGACTGACCACTTTTTCATGGTTAACATACAGGATACCAATGTGGTATTAGGAGTACAGTGGCTGATCACTCTGGGGAAGGTCACCACAGATTGGGAGGCCTTGGAGATGGAGTGGGATGACAAGAAGACCGGGAAGCATGAGAAGATATGGGGCATGCACACTTACCCACCTCAGACAGTTTCAGCTCCGAAAGGGAGACATAGAGTGCATAGTAGAGTTGCGTGCATCAGAGGCAGAGACTACCGGGTAGACAGTTCATCCAGAGGTACATACCATCCTTTACAGGTATGCCACGGTGTTTGGGGAGATACCACTAGGACAGCCACCAGATCGGGGATTTGAGCATACGATTGAGCTAGAGCAGGGCATATAGGCCATCATTACCACACCCTATAGGCACCCCAAGGCCTATTGGGATGAGATCAAGCGGGCTATCCACGAGCTGTTAGCTCTTGGACACATTCGACCTAGCTCCAGTCCTTTCGCTTCTTTGGTAGTGTTGGTGAAAAAGAAGGACGACACATTGAGGATGTGCATTGATTACAGGGCCCTGAACAAAAGACCATGAAGAACAGGTACCCTATTCCACGAATTGACAAGCTGATGGATGAGTTGAGAGGGGCACATTTCTTCTCAAAGATTGATTTGAGATCTGGGTACCATCAGATTCGCGTGAGGGAACAGGACATTCCCAAGACCGCTTTCAGGTGCCACTATGGCCATTTTGAGTTCTTGGTGATGCCTTTCGGGCTAACCAATGCACCGGCCACCTTCCAATCATGTGTGAACCACATTTTCCGCAGCCACTTGAGGAAGTGTGTGTTGGTCTTCTTTGATGACATATTGATATGTAGTAGGACATGAGAGGAGCATATCCAACACATAGAGACAATGTTGCGTATTTTGGAGGAGCAACAGTTTTATGCTAAGCTCTTTAAGTGTGAGTTTGGGTTGACGGAGATGCTATACTTGGGACACATCATAGGGGTGGACAGAGTGAGGGTCCACAAGGAGAAGATCAGGGCCATTAGGGATTGGCCAGAGCCGAGAAACATGACGAAACTTCGGGAGTTTGTGGGTATCTGCACCTACTACAAGAAGTTCGTCAAGAGTTTCTCTCAGCTTGTTGCACCCCTTACAGATCTGACGAAGAAGGGGGCATTCAATTGGACAGACATAGCGCAGCGAGCCTTTGACAGGCTCAAGGAGGTGATGAACAGCTGTCCAGTGCTAGCATTACCAGACTTCACGCAGCCATTCGTTTTGGAGTGTGATGCATCAGGAGAGGGGATATAGGCGCAATGTTGATGCAGGGAGGCCACCCTATAGATTTTGAGAGTCCGAAGCTCCTACCGCATGAGCGGTTGTATGCCATATACGACAAGAAGATGTTGGCCATTTGCATGCATTGGCCAAATTCCGGTAGTACCTGGTAGGTAACAGGTTTAGGGTGAGGATTGACCACAACAGCCTCAGTTTTTTCTTAGAGCAGAAACAGCTACAGGAGAGGCAGCAGAAGTGGGTCAGCAAGATCCAAGCCTCCGACTTTGACATCGAGTATGTCAAAGGGAAGAACAACGTGGTGGTTGATGCACTTTCACGCAGACCAGCCACATTGTCTCTGATGAGTTTGGACGCAAATTGGAGGGCTCAACTATTGGTAGAGTACTCCAAGGCCAGGTTTGCTTGTGAGGTTTTGGATGGACAGGTGACAGATGACAGATATAGGGTGATGGATGAGATCATCTACTATAGGGATAGGATCTTCTTGACTAAGGGCTCTCAGCTCAAGAAGATATTGCAGGCTTCTCACGATTCACCATTGTCTGGCCATCAGGGGTTTACCAAAACCTACAGGGCCATCAGGGAGAGGTTCTCATGGAAGGGCCTCAAGGAGGACATACTTCAGCATGTCAGGGAGTGTGAGGTTTTTCAGCGCAACAAGGGGGAGATGAACCATCCGGCAGGTTTGTTGTAGCCTCTTCCCATTCTAGAGGGGAAGTGGGAGAGTATCTCGATGGATTTCATCACAGGGTTGCCCATGGTGCAAGGCAAGGACTGTATATTTGTCGTCGTTGATCGACTGACAAAATATGCACATTTTTTCGCCATATCCGCACATTATACAACAACACAGGTGGCAGAGTTGTTCTTCAGGGACATCTTCAGGTTACATGGTCTTCCCAAGACCATTGTTAGTGACAGGGACAACCGCTTCATGGGCAGGTTTTGGCAGGAGCTTTTTCGGTTGGTGGGGACAAAGTTGACACTGAGCACTAGCTACCGCCCATAGAAAGATGGGCAGACATAGATAGTTAACAAGTGGCTGGAGGGCTACTTGCATAGTTATGTCAATGGGCAATAGAGAGCATGGCTGAAGTGGCTACACCTAGGAGAGTATCGTTACAACAACACATATCACATGACCATTGGTATGTCTCCGTTTTACGCATTATATGGTTATCATGCTTTATCTTTTATTGATGTGATGTTTGGTGCCAGCAAGGCTCCGAGAGCCAAGGAATGGATCTAAGAGAGTCAGGACATCCTCCGAGCTCTCAAGGATACCATGGCTACAACGCAGAACTAGCAGAAGCTGTATGCATACAGGGGTCAGGTGGAGAGACATTTTGAGGTAGGGGACTTGGTCTACCTACGTTTGCAGCCATATCGACAGTCTACTCTGAAGGAGAAGGGAGCTGAGAAGCTCAAGCCCTATTTTTATGGGCCGTACAAGGTGATACGTAGAGTTGGGCAGGTTGCTTATGAGTTGGAGCTACCCCAGGGCAACAAGATTCATAACATCTTTCACGTATCGTGCCTGAAGAAGGCACTGGGATAGCAGGTGACAGTAACAGAGGAGCTTCCGCCTACGGAGGATGAGGGGCACTTAGTGCTACAGCCGGAGGCCATTATTGATATCTGGGAGAGACAGTTGCGGAGCAGGAAAGTCTGGGAATTCTTAGTGAGGTGGAAGAATTTTCCGAATGAGGATGCCACTTGGGAGAGTGAAAAGATCTTGCAGCATCCATCACTACAGTTGCTTGAGGTCAAGCAACATTTTGCCGGGGGAGACTGTAATATTCCCAATTAGCGATAGCTAATTGGAAATATTAATTTTGGCCAATTTTGCCTTATTATAGTTGGAGCATGAATAAAGTGGGTGAAATATTAAATAACTCACTTAGGATAAAATATTTCCCTAAAGTCCACATCGTATTTAGGGAAGTAGGGCCTAGTGACCAAGTGGACAGCGCAGGGAGAGGACATAGACCATGTGGGCAACATGGGGCCTACTTCACGCAGTTGAGAGGGACAGCGTGGGCCAAGGGGCACGTAGGAGATGGTGGGGCCTAGGGTTGAGAGAGGCCCATCGTGATAAAAGGGAGGAGAGCCTCCTCATTTGATCATTCATGTTTATGCATCTTAAGCTTGTCATTTCAACTTGGAGCACGCTGGCTATTTAGCTTGTCTGCAGTACTGTTTAGTACACCGGGTGTCTCCGTGCGGAGATCCCACCCTCAGCCCCGGGAGACTTCAAGTGCTTGCTCGGGTGAGGTATTTTATCATCATTTTGTAGGAGGATTTGTCGTTGTTCTTATTGTGGGGCAGAGCATCTAGGGACTGCGTAGTCAGGAGAGAGGGGACGCAGTTCATCTTGGGGGAGCTCCGGATTGGTGGCATTTTGGAGGATTCAGGCCGGAGGATTGAGCAAGGAGCCAACCCTTGCCTATTGGAGACATTTGGGAGAGAGGGAGTCCCTATTTTGGAGGGTGTCATTCAGCATTAGCATGGCCCTTGGGAGGATAGCGTAGATCCTCAAGGGAGACATTTTTGGGGGTCAAGCATTTCAGAAACGCTTGCTGGGCTTTCTGGGTATTGTGAGTAGAGGCCGATTCCAGAGTTTCAGCATTTTCCGAGTAGGGGAGTAGCCCCAAATACTCATTTTGGTTCCGACAGTTGCATCAGCACGACAATGTTTCAGCAGTTGGAGTTACAGCATAGAGCAGCCATTTCCCTTGACATTCTGAGAGTATTCCTCCACTTGTCTGGTGCAAGCCGAGGTGCCATCATTCTGATCACCTCCTGTACTTCTTTATATTTCTCAGTATAATAAAATGGCTTAGCATTCTCTCTATTTCATGTGTATTTGCTTCATGGTTTGTTTCTAGCACTATATATCTTGTTATTTTCTTTGTATTATTGTCTATTTCCCATTCGGGATATTACAAAACATCTCGCTGCAACATGTTTGAAACTTTATATTTTGGATCCAAATTACAACTGAATAGTATTCACAAATACACATCTAAAAGTAAGTCTAGAATTGTGATAATGTCTTTATCTGGATCCAAATTACAACTAAATAGTATTCACAAATAGCACATCTAAAAGTAAGTTTAGAATTGTAATAAAAATAAGTCTAGAATTGTGATCATGTGTTCATTACAACAATTTGACATGCAAGCCAACTGTTAACATAGAGCATATAAAAACAACATACGCAACCCAACTGTTACCATAGAACATATCAAGACAAAACATTTCTTCATATTGACTACCATCAATACACTTTCCACTCTCATGACAACAAGCAATAAAAAATGTACAACCACCATGGGCCATCACCTTAACTATATGATGCTTCGTGTAGCCATAATCAAGCCTTCCATTGCTACACCTGGGGAAAGCTTCGATATCTATTGTATTGTCATCATGGTATGCAATGAAAGAATGATTATCACTGGGATAAAAATATGGTTTTATTATTTTATTTATGTTGAAAATCATATTGCAAAAAATATTTTAATTTCTTTAAGATTTGTTATCTGAAAAATGGACAACATACGGGGGTTTCACTCAATGAACCTATAACATATCACATGTGATCATAGCATATTAAACAACATCTCTAATTTGAGTACATATTGGAAAATGCTTCTAAAAATCATATTATTTAACTCCTACTAATATAAATCTAATACACCTTCCAATTTAAAAAACCCTTAATTTCACTGTATATATTGTAGGTATTCATTTTTCCATTAACATTTTTTATACCTCTTTATATTTTTTCATTAACTTCGAGCTCCATTTTTTATACCCGCCAAATATAAAACCCTTTGCCTCATATATATCTCCAAATATATTGTCATTTTTTTCTCATTATATATGTCCAATATAAACCCACATGCTATAATCTTGCTCCAACAATAAAACCCTTGAAACAATCCTCAACTGCTTCATTGCGGTTGTGTTGCATTGTATTCACTTTAACTATTTTTTTTTAACACCTCAGCACTCAACCTTGTGCAGCCCAGCAAACATAGTCGCGGCACATACAGAGAACAAATGAGTAGCTCGTTCATATTCATCTCTAAAGCCAAACATACGATGTTGATTTCATATTCGTCTTCTTTAGAAAACATGATAGATCATTATAATTACGGAGGTTACGGTTTCTTGCTTTAATTTCAGAAAATTTTGTCACTCATTGCACCTTTCCGATATTCACATTTGTCATGCTATCTTGACTTTCAATTTTTTCTTATTTGTGATACCAATGTAACCAAAGGAAACTAGCATTTCCATAGTAAGCAAGTGTACACCTTACAAACATTTTCGTTACAGGTATACTCCATTACCCTCAAGGACAACTAGAAAACACTATAGCATATTTTAGTAGCTAATAGCAAAGACTAGATATCTGGATTCTGCACACGAAGCTAGGTTATTGAGATTTTAGGTGGTTTACACAAACAAAATAGTACGATCATATTTGTTTTTCCTATTGCTCAATTTAAGGAATCAATAAATGTGTGCAATAATCCACTTTTTCACAATGAAAACACAAACACAGGTATTTGACACAACACATTTCATGCTTTTGGCTAAATTCTTTAATTACTAATTTATTCTAGTTGCATAGAAAACAGAAGCCAAATTGCAGCCCTCTAATTATATCTTAGTGATAACTAGTCTTGAGATTACCGTGGATACTATTCTCTTAGCTTTGTAGGTAAATTAACTCTCAAATAGTCTCTGCCTAAAATTTCATAGCCCAACAAACAAACCACAATATTTGCAATCCATTATCTTCACTGTATGTTGTTTTTTTCCCGTTACATGGATTTACAACTATTGGTTATTGGACACTTGTACTTACAATAAAGGTACGTGCAGATTTTAGTTCTGGGACATCCTCTACATTTGGCAACACAGGATTTGAAGAAACCTTCTTTGGTGGACCAGGTGGAGGTGGTAGAAGACGATATGCATAGTCCCTTCAAATATTTAATCTTCACTATGTCCATTGCAGCAGAAGTGGACACGAGGCAAAAACATGTAGAATCCCTTGGGAGAAGATTAAAGAAAAACAAGATCAGACAAAAGACGAAGGTAAAACATCAGATCTGATGAAACGTAAAGCATATGAATTTTCATTACACTGTTGGAGTAAATGAAGATTTATTTCACACTTCATTTGCTTCTTGGAATGATTCCTTTCTTTGCACTATCATTTACATGTTCTCGCATAAGATGAATAAGATGGTTAAGTCCTACTGAGTTCCCAAGACAACCATATGACATATTGTCACTTTGAGTACCCAACAAACTGCTGGGTAACATCTGGCGCTTACTTGGGGACATGTGCTCCTCACAGTAGTGCACAAGAATCTCAAAATCTCCTAATTAAACTAAAATCGATGACCTAGTGTAACCACCTGATGATTGCATCAACACAATGCACGTTCCCTCTATCCTTAATAATCGTCAAAAATAGACACTTCATGGTTCAAATCTTCACTCCAAAATCATTTTGATTTGTCTCTGCCTTCAAAACAAATGTTTAGAGCTTGTTGATCTGGTCAGTCACTTGAGGATCTAAACATGGCATTAACTTGGACAACATAGCTTCCACTATCAAACGACAAAATCATAGGGTCCAGGTGTTGATAAGGTACCAAATTTTGTTTGGTTGTGCAATCCAAGTACAAATCTTCTTCAATCAAATGGCTAGTAACATTTTCCTATATACGTATGGTCAAGAAATGGAAAGTTCTGACTATTTTAACGTCATTAAAAATATTATCAGTTTGCACTTCCTTGCAGACAGAGGTGTGCTCATGTTGATCATAATCATCACTGGGCCTGATTATACGAGCATCTTCAAAGGGAAGCCTTAAAAATCTGCTCTATTATGCCATTGATGGATATACATTTGGAATAATTCGGGCTTCCTTTCCTTCATCAAAATCTGGAGGAAAATCAAAATCCACAAAATATAATCTGAAATTTTCAAGATTAGGGCTGGAAATTGGGCTTGAATTCTAATGATACGGGCTTCCGTATTCAGCACCAATACTTGGAGCAGCAGGGACTATACCATAGAGGCTTTCAAAGCCATATTGTGCTCTTTATCATTTAAGTTGTCCACAAAAGAAACCCCCATAACTTCCAGGCAATCAAATTGGTTTGCAGGGACAAAGGTCATATTATTAATAACAGAAGTTTCTTCCTTCTCAAAGTTGACAAAACTTTCATCCCAATCATCAAAATTCTCCCTTTTGACAGTAGTAAAGCCCAACAATTTGATGAAGATAGCGAGATAATCCTTACAGAATTTATTGTATTCTTCAATGGTTTCATCATCAAATCTTGGTAGTCCATTGAAAAACAACACATATGACATGCCTTCATTTTTTCCTAAGCACTAATCCAAGTTAAGGTATATCTCAGGGCTATTATTGTGTTGTTCTTCTTCAATGATGCCAATAGTGCTGCCCTCCTTAGATTCATGAAGCTTCAAATTTGTGGTAATGGGGCAACACATGAAAACATAATGAAAATCATTAAACCCTAAAACCATGATATCCTCATCTCCACCATGATTTTGTTCAACATTGTTATTATAATTTCCATGGTGGTATTCATGTTATGCTCATTTTCACCTCCAATTTCAAGATTACATTCCCCAAAACCATGATGTCTTCATCTACACTGTTGTATCTCAAGAAACAATCCCTTGGTTGTGGTAAGGAATCAGTGTTTAAGACATTTTGTAAATGTATGTGAAAATTACAATATCAAATGGTCTTTGTTTAACACCTTTGGAATTTAATTACTTAATACCCTCAATAATCTGATATAATGAAAGCCTTCACAATGCCATAAACTGTTGATATTTGAATGAAATGAACATAAGAACTATAACGGAAACTCAAATGATCTGCTGAGAAATAGACTCTATCTCTTTTAAGTCTCAGAGGAAATTCATGGAGAGAGAGGAAACTCGAAATAATACGCTGTAAACACAGAATCTATTACTTTAAAGTTTCATCAGGAGTTTGCGAAGAGAGAAGAGATGAAGTGAAGGAGCGCAAATTAAGGCTATTTAACTCTTACTCATAGATGTAATTAAGAGACCGGTGTTGGTGTCCAGATGTGAAAAAATATTCAAACCTTTTTTCCACATTAATTATCAATTCGGATGCATTAGTTATTGCAAGACTAACGCGCACAATATATACAAGAGCAATAACATAATCTGCTATTGAATCACAGGCTTAATTAATGAAAAAAATAAAACTACTGTAACAACAATTGAAGATGGATTCCAAAATTATAAAAGTATTCACAACAATTACAAAATCATACCGAAACAACAGTTGCAATAATAAACCAAAATACGAAATCAACAGAAAGGAAAATAATGCAGCACCTAATCAAGAGAGTGGGCCCAACTCTCTGATCAAGGCTGTGGTGAACTCATAGCTCAAATGGAATAACAAAACATTGTGCATTCAATTGATTAAAAACAGTTCTGTTACAATATCTGTCTCTTTCTGCTTAACCCCGATTCATAGCCCTGAGGCCCTTTTTATACAAATGTTCAGGGAACCGAATTTTTCCTCTAACAACTAAATATCTACAATTATACATTTGTTACAACAACAAACTAGTTGCCAAAAGGAAACCATGAAAAGATTGAAATAGAGTTGGGGTAAGTTGGAATCTGTTGCGCTGTCGCAACATGTTGAGATAGCGCTGGGAATTTGGAGTTTCTTCGTAGCTTGCAAACGCAATCCCTTTACTTTTCTGAATCTGTGGAAATAACAGAGTTAATACTTGCAAAGGTAAAACCTCCATGACTATTACTTCATTAATTAAATATTCCATATAAGACAATGGGAAGAGGTTTACCTCGTGTGTTTTAGAACAATTAATGATACAACGAGATAGAAAGGTGGGCAAAAATGGGAGAGAAAAGTATACAAATTTGGTACCAAACATCTCCCCCCAACTGGTCTATTTGCATGTCCTCATGCAACTCGTCGTCTTCTTGGATCTGGGTTGGATTGATTGTGGCTGGCATGAAGCTGTGCGAAGTCATATTCTTCGGCGATCTCTGTCCCAGGGGGTTTATAACCTTCTGTCAGAACAACATCCTTCCACCAATCTGGGCTGACATTGTATGCAGGAGTATATTGCTCTGCTAGCAACCAAATGAGGGGAAACTGAAACCTCAACCCCATCCACCGGACCCCACAAGTTTGAATGCATGCTACAAAACATGGCACTCTTTCTAGTGCTTGTGCAAAGTTGAGTGCTCCAAAAGGTTCTTGACCTCTGATGGCTGACGATGACAACATCCACCTCCTTTGACAACTGTCCAGCGCTTCATTTCGGAAAGTTACTATCTGTCTGACATAGAGGTCAACACACCATTTCTGGGTTGCTAACATATGTCCCATATGCCCCTCAATCTGTAAAAAAGTAAAATGTTTGTTATACATATTTGCTGCCTGGCCATGCTCCCTCCTCATCATTAGTGATCCTGTAACTTGGTTTTCTTCAAACATATCATAGGCCTTTCTCGATTTAATCTGATTGATAGTGTAGGAGGTGAAGGCTCTTAAATGAATATCCCTCACGAATGGAATGGAGTTGAAGGCATGATCGTGCCTTAGGAAGTAACCATGCATGTAGAGTTCGCACATTAAGTGTTGACCTATGATATCATGAATTTTCAAAATACGGAGGAACTGGATTGGATCCTCAATCTCGTGACAAATTTCCTTATATATACTCTCAAGGAAAAAGAAAAGAATCTGTTCATGAAGGAATAAGGCATAACTATGTGCGGGAGGTCTACAGGCCATTACCTGTTGCACCAAAGTAAACATCTTCTCCTTATCTGATTGCAACAATTGCACTTGTTCTTCTAACTCCTTTATCTTGCCCTGATGTTTTTCTTGCCTCTGCCTCGCCCTATCGAACTGGTCTATATACCCTGTAACAATCTCGACAACCTACTCTCGAACCCGCATTGTCTCCTTCTTATGTCCATTCGGAGCAGTTTGCCATCTCTGAATTTCAGTAGGCAGGAAGAATTTCTGGCCTTCAAACATATGTTCAATCGGACCAGTCTGTGTAGCCGTAGAGGAGACCTCAATTTTAGGTTTTACTCTCTTCCACTTATATACTTTTACCTTCTTCTTCAACCGGGATACTTGCCTCTTCAGTTCCGGAACTTCCTTCTTCAATCGCATGGTTTCATTGAACTAAAGCTGATACCTTTTCTTGAGAGGTAATCTCCTGCTTTCACACTATTCAATCCACTCTTGTTTGAAAATAAATTCATCTCCCAGGCCTGTAGCACACTCAGGAGGCGGTGGAGCGTTGTTGATGTCATCAAATGGTTTTTCTGTTAGGTCTTTCTGACCTAGCTCCCTTTCTTCAGGTGAATTCTTCTTCTCATTTACCTCAGGGAATTCTGTCACTCGGTCAACGCTTTCATCGGCCATCTTATGCTCCGGTGTCTCCATAGAAATTCCTTTTTCTTCTTGAGCCTCTGGGTGTCTTTGCTGAGAAATAGCAATTGATGGACTAATATTGGTCATATTTTTCCTTGAGTTGACGAACCTCAGTACTGGTGGGATAGCGATCTCCTCCATTAATTGTTGGGACGAGCGAAAACCCCTTGCCCCTCTAGGCATCATAGACTGAAAAGGAGAACAGGGAATACCTTCGTCGTCCTTGTTTCTAACTTGGGTCGAACTTTCATGCACTGCTACTTCAGTTTGGGTTGACACTGGTTCTTATGGAACAGTGTCGACTTTGAGGATCATTTCCTTTCTGTCCTCCTGTCCTTCGTGCATTACTTCCTCACCTGCGGTCGATATTGGTTCTTGTGGAGCAGTGTTGACTTCGTAGGTTATTTCTTCTCTATCTCCATATTCTTCGTGCATTGCTTCCTCTCCTGCGATCGATATTGGTTCTTGTGGGACAGTGTCGACTTCGCGGATTATTTCTTCCATGTCTCCCTGTTCTTCGTGCATTGCTTTCTCTCCTGTGGTGGATACTGATTCTTCCTCTCTAGCAACAATAACAACTACTATCTCTTCTTCCGATGACTCGTAGAGTTCTACCTATGAAACTTGAAATCGAACTATTGCATGCATGACCAATAAACGAACCAGTCCATGATTGGAGAGGATTGTCAGCATCTGGCGCGAACGCCGAGCAGACTGTGCCATGTGCTGAAGTTTTTTTAATAAAAGAAAGGCACGTTTAAGGAATGAACCTGTGCCTACGGAAATCGAAGGTGAGCCAGGATTTTGAAATGGTATTTGAACAGAGTTGTGGCCTGTCCTTCGCGGGTTATGTATTTCATCACAAAACCTGCTACCTTGTTCCATGGATATGTTACAGATTTGTGCTCATACGCTCTCCCATATTGAACGACGCTTTCTCCTGCCTGCAAAAATAGTTCGGGAAAATCCGGGAGGGGAATTCTCCGAGCAAACCACTCCTACCCTTGTTGTCTTAGCCCACTAACTTCCGTGATTACTTCTTCTGTGACGAGAATTTCTAATCCTCTGACCCGAGAGCAGTTCTCATTCAAATTCAGCACAAACTCCATCGTGATTCCTTTGTCTAACCCCTGCAATCTATTGAAGTAGATATCCCATCCTGCATTGACAAAAACTTGCCACACATCTGCATTGCTGCGGAGCCACACAACTTGTCCGCCCATCCTGTAGAGACTGTAACATCACTCTGGAACAGCAGACCGTTGGAAAGAGTGGTGGGTACCAAATTTGGCAAAAACACAGTGATAAATAAGGGGTAATAACGGTAAATACGGATGGTGATTCTCGGAAAATGAAGAAAATCATGGAAAAGTATGGTAAGTGCAGTGAATGAAATAGTAATTATTTTGTATGAGGTGGAAAGGACTAATCGATTTGTATCATATGCGTGTTGCGGATTCCAATACATCTTTAATGATTATATGGAATATGGTAAGGATCGTAGGACATACCCTCACACGAGGTTGTAATAATGACTTTTGGAATAATCAATATGTCATCATTTAGTTAGGACGACACTCACCCCCCCTCCCCCAACTTAAAAGTAGTTGTCCGCGGCATAAATGTCTTTCGCATGGAATATTTAATTAAATCCATAAGAGTCAAATGGAGACATACCTGGCGGCCTACCTAGAGGAAGTGACGGTTGGTAGAATAACAACGCAGTAATGATGCAGATGGAGTAACAACAACGAGGAGTAGCAGCATTTGGAGTAACAACATTGCGAGTAGCAGCAACTGGAGTAACAACATCGAGTAGCAGCATCCAGAGTAACAACATCATGAGTAGCGGCATCCGGAGTAACAACATCACGAGTAGCAGCATCTGGAGTAACATCATCGATACTTAGAAGATCTTCAAGCTCTGAAACATTACTTTTTAGTAGTAACTCCTGCAAAAAGACAACAAATAAATAGTAACAGTATATATATATATATATATATATATATATATATATATATATATATATATATATATTTAACAATTATTTATTTTTATTCTTTATATATATTTTTAGAGCGAGGATGCAGAGGAAGAGTTCTTTGCGCTGATAACCTACAAACCAGATTTCTCGGAGAGATGTTTGATGAAAGCATCCTTAGAGGCTGGGCAATGGTATAATCTCAGGCGATGTCCATTTGTAACTAGCCTGACTGTTCCATTATCAAATATAGCGTCCACCTCGTAAGGTCCCATCTAGCAAGTGAAAAGCTTTCCCTTAAAATCTTTAAAACGGGAGTCATAAAGTAATGCCTTGTCTCCCCTATGAAACAACTTGTTTTTGATAAACTTATCATGCCATTTCATCTTCTGCTGCTGAATAGAAGTAGTCCTCTGGACAACCATTAAACGGATTTCATCTAGTTCATTAAGCTAAGCCAGTCGATGTTTCTGGGCATCTGACAGATCCAAACCAACTTCAAGAGCTGTTTTGAGCGTACTGATTTAAAATTCTATTGGAAATAACGGGGATTTCCCATAAACCAACTCAAATGGTGAAAACCCAGTTGTGTTTCGCCATGTTGTTCTGTATGCCCAGAGAGCTTCAGGTAGCTTCTGAGCCCAATCCCGACGATGGTATGCCACAATTTTTGTCAAGATATTTTCCAATGTCTTGTTTGTGCTTTCCACTTGTCCATTCGCTTGGGGGTGGTATGGAGATGTCACTCTGTGCTTGACCCCATATTTCTGCATAAGCTTTGCTATCATGTGTGATGTAAATTGTGCTCCTCCATCTGAAACAATCTCCCTCGGAGTATCATAACGAGCAAAAATTTCTTCAAATAGAAAATCTGAAACCACTTGTTCTGTTGCTTTCGCAACAACTTTGGCTTCTACCCACTTAGTCACGTAATCAGTGCAGACCAAAATGTGAACCTTTTGCTAGGAGGGTGGGTTGAAGGGTCACATGAAATCGATAGCCCATTTCTCAAAAGGTTCGAGGACTACCTGTGGCTGCAAAGGCATTTCATCAGCTTGACCGGGTTGCCCCATGCGCTGGTAACTATCACACCTCCAAACATAATTTTGCGCATCCCAAAGGATAGAAGGCCAGTAATATCCCATTTGCAGCACCTTATGGCCTGTTCTTTTATCTGCAAAATTCCCCCCACAAGGGCCATCATGGCCAGCCTTCAACACTTCATAAACATCATCCTCAGATACACAGCACCGAATCTGCTTATTGGCTCCTGTATGAAAGAGGCACCCTGCCATCCAGGAATATTAGGCATTGTGATGAATAATTTTTCGCTGTTCCCTGTATGAAAAATGATGAGGCACCTTCCCTGTAGCAAGATAGTTAGCAATATTTGCATACAACGGAGGGTTAGTAGAAATTGCAAAAAGATGCTCATCGGGAAAGCTATCTTCTATAGGTGTGCATTCATCATTGTTATCCATTCTATATAGAAAATCAGCCACTACATTATCTTTTCCTGGTTTGTTTACTATTGTGATATCAAATTCTTGAAGCAATAACAACCATCTTGTAATGCGACTAGGAGTGATAGGTTTATTCATCAAATACCTTATTGCTGCATGATCAGTATGTACAAAAGTAGGATACCCAGTGATGTAGTGCCGAAACTTGTTGATAGCATAAATGATAGCCAGGAATTCTTTTTCAGTCATCGTGTAATTCAATTCAGCAGGAATTAAATTCTTGCTGACATAGTAAACTGCATACAGTGTTTTGTCTCTCTGCTGTCCTAAGACTGCTCCTACTGCTGTCTGAGAGGCATCAGCATGTATATGAAATGGCAATGCTCAATCGGGTCCTCAAAGGATCAGAGCTTTGCAAACCAATCCCTTGATTTTCATGAAAGCTGCTTCACAGTCTTCTGTCCACAAAAATTCTGCATCTTTTGTTAGCAATTGAAAAAGTGGATGTGCTATTTTAGAAAAGTTTTCTATAAAGCGTCTGTAATAACCAACACAACCAATAAAGCTACGTACCTGTGTGGGTGTCTTGGGTACTAGGAAGTGCAGTATTACCTCTACTTTGGCAGGATTAACTCAAATTCCAGTAGTTGAGAGCAAATGTCCCAATACTATTCCTTCTTCCCTCATCATATGGAATTTGATTGTACTCAGAGATACATGGGTCTGCTTACATATTTTGAGTACCTTTTCTAGATTTGCCAACCCTTCTTCAAATGAGTTTCCATATGGAGTAAAATCATCCATATAGATTTCAACACTGTCATCGACTAAATCAGAAAAAATTCCCAGAATTGCCCTCTGGAAGGTTGCAGGTGCATTACACAGGCCAAATGGGAGGACCCTGTATGCAAAGGTCCCCCATGGGTATGTGGAAGTTGTTTTATCTTGGTCTTCCGGGGCTATCTAGATCTGGTTATACCCGCTAAACCCGTCTAAGAAGAAAAATAACTTTTTCCCAGCTAAGGTGTCCAAGACTTGGTCAATGAATGGCAAAGGTAAATGGTCTTTTTGAGTTGCCTTGTTTACCTCCCTATAATCTACGCATATCCGCCATTTACCATTATTTTTGGGAACAATAACCAACGGAGACACCCATTGGCTATCCGATATGGGGTAAATGAACCCTACATCCAATAATTTCTATAATTATTCCTTGACAATGTTCTTTAGAGTAGGATTCATTCTCCGTTGGGGTTGTCTCACAGGGCGGAAATATTCCTTAATATAAATATGATGAGTACATAAATTAGTAGGGATCCCTTTCATGTCAGTATAATCCCAGGCAAAAGCTTCCTGATGGTCTTGAAGGACTTTTAAAAGCTGGTTTGTCTAGGATTTTGACAGGATTCGGGTTGATATTGAGTGTTTTCCCTGGTTCAATTTCAATCAGAATACTACCATGGGATGAAGTTACAGGAATGTCTTCAATTTCATCTTCTGTTTTGATGTTTTCATGTGTCTCACAACTCATAGCAGGATCTAAAATTTGACGAGTTGAATTGGAAACAAGACCGGGATCATTAATAAAAGTGTTAATGGTATCATCCTTAGTTTCTGTTTTGAATTGAAGGGCCTACCCAATGGTGAGGATTGCTCTAACTTCTTCATTTTCAGGTTCAGGCTCTTCTACTGGCAGAGGTTTCTATCTGGCTAATAATTTTTCAGGTGGGCTAGGTTCCACAGGGGGGTTAGAGAGTTAGGTTCTTTGTAACCGTCCCATTTGATATAATCATATGCCCAGATCGACACCCAATATAGGCATTTGCGGTTGCGAGCCAAGGTCTTCCTAAGATCAATGGATGACCACCAACTGAGGATCATGTCTGTAATACGAGGAGGTCCACGGGATAGTGCCATGACTCCACCGAAATAGTCACATCTTCCAACTTCCCTACTAGTTTAATTGTAGACCTATCTGCTAATTCCAGGATAGTAGGGGTTGGCTTAATTTTTTCGAGACCTAATGCATTCATTGTTTCGGAGGTGATGATATTGATGGAAGCACCAAAATCTACTAGTGCATTTGGGATTTCAACCCCATTGATTTGGACTGTTAGAATTGGGTTCCCTAGGTCCCCATATTTTACAGGCTTGGTCTTTCCTAGCATGATGTCAGATAGTCTACCCATCACATGAATGGTTAACGAATCCCTTGGTTTCTTCCCAGGTTTCTTGGAGCAGTAATATTTGAGAGTTTTTGCATATATATAGGTAAATCCCTCAAAGCTTGGAGCAGGGGTATTTTGAAAAATAGATTTTGCAATTCCTACAGGAAGTCAAACTCTACTTGAGGGTTTTGTTTATTCAAGGCCAATCTTTCAGGATATTGTGGAGTAATTGGCGACCCTGGTTAAGAAGAGGCTAGGGAGGTGTTTGGTTTATCATGTTTTGGTCTCGTTTATCCCCAAATGTCCTCTGTTCTGGTTCTATAACTTCACTGCCAATCTGTTCTATGATAATAGGTGAAGTCGGAGCATTTACTACCCGCCCAAATCGTAAGTTTATCTCATTAAGTCCTGAGGTAGAAATGCTATATGATGGAAGGTTAAGAGTGTCTATTTGTTGGACCCCTAGATTGGGCTGGATAGGAAGCTGGGGTCAAAGGGATGGGTTGCCTGGAGGTACATTGGAGGGCAACTGAAGTTGTTGTTGAGGCATAGATTGGGGAAATTTCCCAGTAGGAGAGGGTCCACGCCAGTTCTGATTCCATGAAGGATTCAAACTGGTCTGGGGAGCCCATTGTTTCCAGGGGGGATATTGATACTGAGACCACATCAGTGAAAAAGGTACAGACTGGGGACCCATATTAAAATGATTAAAATACTGAGATGGGTCCTGAGGCATACCTGGATTCATAGTTGGTGGTTGAGGTTGCCATGGCTTTTTCAGTCCCATGAAATACAGTTGATCTACCGCATTCTCTTCACTTGCCCCTTGAAAAACTACCTTCAGTGCTGGCAAGGAAGGGCATGATTTGGTCGCATGGGTCTGTTCACAAATTGCGCAGGCTTCCACTCTGTTTAATGGGCATTCTTTCAACAGATGCTTCTTTCTGCACTGTGGGAAGAATATAGCCATAGTCTTCTCCAACTCTATTTGTTTCTGTTTCGCTTGCAGAGTGTCCATCTGGGTGGATAATGTGCTTAGGATATCAGTCCTTAGATTATCCAGTAGGTTTCCGATTTCTGCCTTTGTAATCCCTCCACCAGAAGACTTTAATGACTGAATTCCTTGTCCACTCCTTGCAACTCCTCGTAAAACACTGAATGCACAACTCACAGATAGTGTCGAAGTCTTCTTTCGAAACTTCCCCCTTTCCTACTATGTTCAGAAGTTGCAGGAAGTCTTCCCTAAGTGCCCGGAGAAGGATGATCTTCAGAATATCTTTATCCAGGTCACTATGGTCCTATCTCTGCAGTATATATTTGAATTGTTCCACACAATCTTCCATGTTCTTGTCCTCTTTCTGTACAAACTTAAAAATTTCCTCCTTGATGTCACGGGATTTATAGTAATCTTGGTATTTCTCCCAAATGACTTCATTCATCGCATCCCATGAGTAAATAGTCTTTCCTCCTAAACCCATGAACCGTTGCAGGGTTTCCCCTTTAAGGTAGCAGGAAATATTTTTAGCTTCTGAGCATCGGCGATATAATCATACCCTCAACAGACAATGTCAAATTCGAAGAGGAATGTATCGAGGTACTCAAAAGAAAGCCCATGAAAATTAGGCATAGTCGTTAAGGGAATGGGCTTCATCGGTGCATCACCTATAATGTTTCCAATTGGAAAATCAATAGAAGAACTTGTAGGTGCCATGAATATCCTCCAATACTCACCCAGGATTTCAACTGGTTCTACAACTGGTACTTGGGTTGATTCAATTGTAGCAGGTTTCACAACACTCCCTTGGTCTCGTGATGATGCGAAATCCTTCAGGAGCTCTTCTTCCCAATTGGAATTGCTCAATTCAATTGCAGGAGATTTCACAACACTCCCTTGGTCTCGAGGTGACGCAAACCCCTTCGGGGTTTCTTCTTCTCAATTAGAATTGCTCAATTCTTCTGACCCTCTGCTTGCTATTTCTTCTCCTTCTGTTGACAACAAGGGTATCTCCTCCACCGATACCTTATTTATTACTCCTTCCGCTGTCAAAAGAATTTCCTCTAGTACCGTGGATGGCACTGGCTGCTCAACCGATTGCCCTTCAAACTTTGTTTGAACCCTTACCTTGACAGCAGCACGAGAAGATGCTTTCGATTCAACCTTTGCGATGATCTCCTAGATATATGTCTTCCTTCCCAGATCCCTTCCTTTCTTTGGGGGTCTTCCTCTGCCATTCTTATTCAAATCTTTGTTCATGAAATTTGTGGGAAGAATTCATTAAAATAACATAAGCGCTCAGGACTCGGAGTAGGACAGATAGTTTCCTCCCCAGGACGAGAGAGTAGGTTCAAAAAAAGAAAATCAAATAAACTAAAAGAAAATCAAAGTTCAGCACCTGAAGTAGGGTGATCAAATACCTTCCCCAGGCTAAGAAGTTGGCCCTTCAAAAAAGTAATCAAAAAGTAGAAAAGCAGAATACTATGCTCAGGACTTAGAGCAGGGTAACAAATTACCTCCCCAAGACGAGAGATTGGTTCTAATGAAAAAGCAAAAAGAAAAACAACACACTACGCTCAGGACTTGTAGCAGGGTGACAAATATCCTCCCCAAGACGAGAGATTAGTTCTAAAAAAAAAACAATGAAAAGCGAGAAAATAGAACACTACGCTCAGGACTTGGAGCAAGGCAATAAATTCTCTCCCCAAGACGAGAGATCGACCCTTAGATCAATTGTAGATCATGTTTTTGCACCTTGTTAGCCTCCCCAACAATGGCCCCAAAATGTTGGTGTCCAGATGTGAACAAATATTCAAACTTTTTTTCCACATTAATTATCAATCCGGGTGCGTTAGTTATTGCAAGACTAACGTGCACAGTTTATGCAAGAGCAATAACATAAGCTGCTATTGAATGACAGGCTTAATTAATGAAAGCAAGCAAACTACTATAACAACAATTGAAGATGGATTGCAAAATTATAAAAATATTCACAAAAGTTACAGAATCATACCGGAACAACAGTTACAATAATAAACCAAAATACGAAATCAACAGAAAAGAAAATAACGCAGCACCTGATCAGAAGAGTGGGCCCAACTCTCTGATCAGGGCTGCGGCAAACTCCCAGCTCACAAATGGAACAACAAAACACTGTGCATTCAATTGATTAAAAACAGTTCTATTACAAAATCCGTCTCTTTCTGCTTAACCCCGATTCACAGCCCTAAGGCCCTTTTTATAAAAATGTTCAGGGAATCGTATTTTTCCTCTAACAACTAAATATCTACAATTATACATTTGTTACAACAGCAAACTAGTTGCCGAAAGGAAACCACGAAAAGCCTGAAATAGAGTTGGGGTAAGTTGGAATCTGTTGCGCTGTTGCAGCATGTTGAGATAGCGCTGGGAATTCGGAGTTGCTTTGTGGCTTGCAAACACAATCCCTTTACTTTGCCAAATCTGTGGGAATAACAGAGTTAATACTTGCAAAGGTAAAACCTCCACGACTATTACTTCATTAATTAAATATTTCATATAAGACAATGGGAAGAGGTTTACCTCGTGTGTTATAGAACAATTAATGATACAACGAGATAGAAAGGTGGGCGAAAATGGGAGAGAAAAGTATACAGATTTGGTACCCAACAATCGGCTGCTACATTACTTCACTTCATTCAAAGAGGAATCAACACAGAGCGAAACTGGAAAGACATATCAACATCAACAAGTGTAGGAAACTTGATCTTCTTTCATTTATTTCTCAGAAAATTCAGTACAAAACTAACAATCATCCAGAGGTCCAAAACTTGAAACCTATTTTCTTTATTTCTATCTACTTAAATACATCAAAGTAGTTCGTAACTTCTTAACTTCTTGAAACTACTCGACTACCTAAACTGTTAAGATTACTTCTGCATTCATGCCAAGAAAACAAATTAAAACTGGAAATATTGTTCATTTTGTTGAATCTGATGTTGCTGATGCGTCCTCCCGATGTGCTGAGGTGTCCTTTCTGGTTATGATGCAGCAGCTGCACAGTTCTGTAACGGCGCCTCAGTGCCCGACTTGACCCAGCTGTCGTGCTTCCAACAGTGCCACTATACGTTCTTCTGCCCGACTCTGCCTATGCCTCTGCTTCAAGCAATGTTATCTTGTCCCCTTCTCTTCGTGCCTGCAGCGTTCCGCCTTCTCTCACATTTTGGCGTTTTACCAGCTTTACGTTATAATCCTCTTTTCTTCCTCTGATGCGGTTTAACACAAGAAAATCCTTACCTTCGGATTTGAAAACCTCTGGATTTTGCCTTTGAAATTACATCGCATCTGCCCGCACATCGCACTTCACATTTCGCTGACTTTAACTTTTCCTTAGCACTTATCTGTTAAAACTTACGATGTGCACTATGCAATCGGGTCCCACCTGGCATCGCACATCGCACTTCGGCGACTTTATCACTTACCTCCCGTGGTTATCCTTTAAAACTTGCAATTTGCGATCATGCCCCACTGCATTGCACATCGCACTTCAACGATTATAACACTTACCTCCCATGGTTATCCTTTAACACTTGCGATTTGCGATTTGCGCTCGGGCCCCACCGTATCACGAAACTGCATTTTAAACATCACCGTAGACATATACGCGGAACAATGGTTGTAGGGTCCTACAATATGGTGACCAATCACGGTGCATCGCATATCGGCAAACTTAACATATAACTTAAATGGTAAACAATACAAATGCTAATGCAAAGTTGCGACATAATCTCCATCGTAGATCTTCGCCAGATCTAATGGCCCCACTGTATCGTCTCACACTACCATCTCCCGTCCTTGTGCAATATGCGCTGGATCGCTATGCCAACACGTGGCTCCTCCCTTTATTGCATCGCAAGTTATTTTGTTTAAGTTGCGAAGTCCTTAACACATAAACCCAATAATCGTTGATGCGAAATTGTGCTGTGCCGACACGTGGCCCCTCTCCTCATCGCATAGCAAGATATATTGTTCAACTTGCTATGTCATCTCAGTTGTCGGTCTCTTCTCCTTCAAATCTGCGATTTGGTCCTCGTTGTCCGATTGCCTCCTTTGGAAATCTTCTAAGTGTTTTTGTCTTAGTCGATTTCTCTACTTTCTACCGTCACCGCTCTGCAACTTCGCTATCCTTCCTCAGCTTTATTCAGTCTTTAAAAGTGTTGATCTCTCCTGAGCTCGCAAATAAGCCTGACTCGACCCTGTCCGGTGTGCAATGTTCTGACCGTGCCCATCGGTCTGGCTCTTGAACTGTTCTGCACGTGAATAAGCCCGAATCAACCCACCTTCACATCTCATCACATAATGTTAATGTACCGACCTATAGATCAAAACTCTTCTACGACACAAAATTTTACATTTTCTATCATATATGCTTTTTTGGTGTTTTGAAAAATATTTCAAAGGTAAATGCAAATGAGCCACAACATACACCATGATTTTGTTCAACATTTTCATCACAGTTTCCATAGTGGTATTCATCAACATCCATAGCTAGAGTATGCACATCTTCTCCTCCAATTTCAAGATTACATTCTTGTCCATCTTCTGGGACAACAGTATTTATGCTATCTTCTATGTTGATAGGATTGCTGGCCTCTTCAAATTCTAGGCTCAAAAGTTCTTCTTCATAACCTTCAAAAAGACAAATAAGGCTTTCCTCTTGTAGGGATACCAACAAGTGCAGGTAGGTGCCTTCAAAACTTTGAAATTTTGGGCCACAATGTTTGAGAAACTCCTTAATAAGACCTATAAGGAAAATAAGCTCCGTAGGCAGTAAGAATATACAAGTCAATCCCTTTGTGTGTCCTTAAGAGATTAAGTAAATAGTTTCATCAACACATCTTCATGTACCACATCATTTTCTAAGGTGTATCTCAAGAATCTTACAGCACAAGGAATGACAAAAGAGGGGACAACATCAAATTTTGAATAATCTTTCAGCCTGTTTCGATAAACACTACAACGATTAAGGTATACAAGGATGCTCTTAACATCAATAAGTTTGTATCTTTCATGAAACTTTCATAGAGTCACCTTTCACCACATGCAAATTTTTCACCATGAAAATTCAAATTTTTTAATAAATCCAATTTTGTACTTTTTCAAAATGGAGTTGTTGGTGAACTATCAATGTCTTCACAATCATGCTTGTTTCACCTCACAAATCCAAAGTCTTCAAAATATATAAAGAACACGATCTTTGTTCTTCTAATGGAGTCACTTGGATGGAAATATCTTCAACATTGAACTTCATCCAACGTCATCTTCCAAGAAATGGACTTTATCCCTAACAATGGTGCAAAATATTACAACAAAATATTACACTTCGGAAAGCTCAAATGCAAGAGCCTATGTAATGAAAAGGGGACCGTTGACAACTGAAGTGTTAACTACCGCATGAGCAGAGTACATTTCAAAATTTTCCATCATGTTCAGATCAGTCAAATTTTTTCAGACTTCATCATTATCATGCAACTTCTGGTCATCATATTGTAATCCAAATTTTGCAATCATATGGGGTCATGAGGTAAAAATGATTCTAGTACATTTATAAATCCATCTAACACATCTAGGTAGCCTAAGAATTTTGCTTAAGAGTTTTCACCTTAGGAAGTTTTTTTTCCTTAGCTAATTATTTGTGTTTTTCAACACTAAATAATTGGTTAAAATTTTTCTCCCACATATCCCCCAAAGTTAGAGTGAGGCTTGATGGTAAGGTCTTAGGTGAGTCCTAGTGTATAGAGTTGATGTAAAATGCTATATTAGATCATGTTTAAAGTTTCGTAGAATTTGGTTGTGTTTAGACAAAAAGACTTTCTGAAGCTCTACTTTGTACTAGATTTTATGAATAATAAAACAAGTCTTTGGGGGTAAATTTTGGTGTGTTCTTCTTCCATGACTAAGGTAATATTGATTCATTGTGCTTAATTTTCTTCTAGGCTTTTAATTTTTATTTCCATTTTCTATTGTAGATTTATTGGTGTATAGTTATCTTGCACTGGTATTTGGATTTGGAGTACTCCAGACTTCGACATTCTAGTGGGTTTTTGGTTGAACCCCTAGAATTTACTTTCATTGTATTATCCTATCCCATCTGGATCTAACAATCTATCTTGGAGTTGTGTAGAAATCATTTTATTGAATTAGATCTCAAGTGTGAGGAGACGTTTTTAGTAAAACTAGCCAAATCTTGAGCACAGAAGTGGAAGAACCCACTTTATTTTCTTTTAAAGACTTATCTAACGAATTTTGCAGGGGTTTCTTGTGAAAATTTCTATACACATAAACCCTACTGTTGAATATTGATGTATTTATCCTATTTGTTTTATTATACACAATTTATTTAACTGAAATATTCAGAAAAACATCAAAGTAAACACAATCTGCAGCCTACACATATACATATCATTTACTAAAACATAGCGCACATATGACAAAGGACACACATGATTTCTCAAACAAATGTTCCTAGAAAAACCCAATGCGGGAAAACCGATGCAACAATTCTGAGGGTTTAGTATTATTAAGTAACAGTATTTTGAGTACATCTAGGTTGCCATAATCCGTCTCACCCAACAGAGAAAACCTCAACAAACAGATATAAATGTGAGTTTTACCTCACTTTGCAAGTCCCGGCTGATCTAGATGAGTCACTGGTGAAACCCCAGCTAGCTCTGCGTAGTCTCTACGCTACCACTGTGTAAGCCTGTGTGGCCCTTGCTGAAGGATTGCATCACCCTTCCTTTGCGCTGATCAGCTTCTCCCAGAATCGAGTTTCAGCCCTACCGGCTTAGAAACCCTGATTGCCAGCGAATTTCAAACTGTCTCTTGGAGGCTCTATGCTGCCCCTGCATGAGCCCTGCATAGCCCTGCGTCACCCTCTCTAGGATCTGCATCACACTCTCTGATGGTTGCGCTACCTCCTCTGTGACTCTGCTGCCCTTGCTCTACATTGTACTCTTGGTCCTGTTGACCACTGCAGTGGCACCTGATGATAATGAGAAGACTCCATACCCAAGGATGAACAAGAAGACATTTGTACCATCAGATATCGTCAGTTCAACAGAGTTTTTAAACTCTACTTCTTATCATTTTCTCTTGTACCTAGATTCGACGCCCTATGGGGAATTGTAATAAGTGATGCTAGTAATGATGAATTTGAGTGAGTATTGAGTCTGTAATAGGCCTAGATAACTTGAAGATAACTTGAGACCTTGCCAACAAGTGAGTGTAATTCTGGGAGGTTTTTTTTACTCGGTTAATTATTATCTCCCTATCAGAACTTAATAATTAATTGAGTTTTTTCCTCCAATCTTACCCCAACGCTGGAGTACAGCTTGATGGTGAGGCCTTGGGTGATTCCTAGTGTCTAAAGTCAATGTATATTACCATACTAGACCACACAAAAAAAATTGTGGAATTTGGATAAGTCTAGGTAGTGATTTTTTAATTTTTTAGATTTCCCGCAAGTCAAAAAGTGCAATAAAAATTGTGATTGAATTTTAACAAGTGTTTCCTAGAGAAGTTGTATGGAGTATGAGTAATCAAAATTACACCTCTCACCCTCAAATTTCTACTATGACACAATTTGAGGGGCTAAAAATGTGTTTTGAACCCTCAAAACCCACTTTTCCTAAGTTTAGTGGGAAATCTGGCAATTAATTAAGCCATAAATTAAATAAATGGAGAAAAATAAATATCCACACATGCTAAATGAGGTGGAAATGAGGTGGAAAATTATGGAGAAGTTAAAGTAAAGTCCCAAGGTGATGTGGGCTCCTAAAATCAAGGAAAAGACATGTGCTCAAATAAAATTGAATTTCTGACATTAAGTGACAGCTGCTTACTTCGAAATTCGAATTTGTGAAGTTAGTGCATATTTGAGAGGATTTGAGAGAATATTTAGTGGAGATTTTTGTGGAAAATTGTCCCCACATGGGTTACCACCCATATACACTTGTCATTCCATCATAAAATTTGAATTTGGCACATAAGGGAAGAAGAAAATGATGTCCACTTGCCAGAATCCAATTTTTACACTTAACAATGTAGCTCCACATATCAAATTTGAATTTGCCTTGTGATCTCCTCCCTCTCACCACTTGGTATTTGGTTCTTCATTGAGATTTGCTCCAAAATTTCTATATAATGGAGCCATGGGCTCTCATATTGTATCATGTTTACTAGCTATTGTGCTTGGCGAAGCTCTGCTTCTATGTACTTGTGTTCTTCATATGAATAAAAAGACTTTGGGGTTCATTCATGATTGTTATTCCATTGGAGCATTGCTTGGATCATTGACGGTATATCTCTACTTGTGTCTTTGATTTATATTTCATTTTGCTCATACGCTTTTGTTGAACTGTAGATGTATAGTTATCTTACATTTACAATTGTTCATTTAATATGCTCTACGCTAGAAAACTCTGTCTATTTTCGTACAAATTTTAGAGTTTTCTTGCCATTGTTTATTGATTTAATCCATATGAGCTAATGTTTGTTGGAAGTTTTGTAGAGGATCATCGTTGAATCAACTAGCAAGCGTGAGGGGAAGTCTTCAAGAGACCAACCCGCTCTTGGCATTGTTTTCAAGGATCTCTCATTGTTATTTGAATTTCATAGAACTAATTTATTTTTTGAAAGTACTTGTTCTTGCAGGGTTTCCTTCACATAGTCTATGCATGAATCAAAATATTAAAAAAAATATTATTTACATCTTTTAATTGTGCTTTCATTTCATTATATAGCTATTCAGGAGCTTCTCATAAACTAGACAATCGATGGGGATCTTTTCCCATCGCTTGATTTAGCCTTTGTATATTTTTTTGTAGCATATTCACATACTTACATGCTCTTTTTTTACACTAACTTTGGTTCTATTTTTTGTAGCCCTAACATTCTTGTTTGTAGGTTCTCTCTAGCTTCAAGTCGCATTCCAAGGAGGCTATGGGTATTAGGAGAGCTTGTGGAAGAAGGCTAGGTCATACACCACTTTGGAGCTTGTATTCTCCAAATGTAGAACTCTTGCATCTCTTTTGAGGCTCCCTACTTGAAGAGATTTACTTCTTGTTTCAATAATTCACATTGTATTCTCTCAACGATTCCTTGGGAAGTCCTCGAAGAGGCTCTAACCTCATTTTAACACCATAATAATAAAAAATTATGTTTTTGTTGTGGGAGAGTGCGTTTTACTCATCGGCATCCCTATCTCTCTATTTCAAAGGAGAAAATTTGTAGATGGATTGACTTAGTGGTATTGACATTTCCATTTTCTTTCACATCACATATGCATGCTCTAATTGGGAAGTAACACAAATCACATTTCTTTTACCTAAAGTTTGCTTCACAAATCTCAAGCCACGTTTCCATTTTAAGAATATTGAAGCATTGTATACTTGACAAAGTTTGTCTTTCAAAGCAGTCACTTATTTTCATGTCAAGCTAATTTCCTCAAATTTAAAGTTCCTTTTGCAAAGCTATTGTAAGCACAAATCTCAATTTCATTTTTAAAGCATTGCAATTTACTTACATGCAAATTAATTGCTCATAAGGATCAAAATTTTAATTGATTCATCATTAGCAACTCACAATTTTAATTGTTTTTTGAAGCTTATGCATCTTATGTTTACTTGAGCAAATATATAAAGTGATCTTGTGGAACAATCTTACTAAGAGAATTTCCAGTTTTTACATAGCACTTGCAAACTTATTTGCATATCATAGTAGGCATTCTAACTTAGTTGCATATTTAAAATTTACCTCCAACGATAAGCTTGGTTGATAGAAATCATAGAAAAAAGATTTCTTGGAAAATTCTTCCATTTGGTATGAAGTAAGGTAAAAGTGTGTGACCCTGCAGTTATGAAGGTGGTTTGTCCCCTTGTAGGAATGAAGGCATACGCTGGCTCATAAGACTCAGGGGACGGGTATCGTTAATGACATCCTCGTGTCCTCGCCCCCTCTTTCTTACAGTCACCCCAATTTTTACCCCTTGGTAAGAGTAGAAGAGGAGGAATTCTCACCTAGATTAGGCATTTTAGATTAAAAGTAACCAAGATTAATTGCATCCAAATCTAGTTTAATTGCATCTCATGCTTTCATTCAGAAATCTATTTATCTAGAAAGAATTTTACTTCATTTAAGCAAATACATTTTCATTTCAAAGAGCAATACTCTGGAGGCACTAGTTTCTCATATGTTTCATGCTTATCTTATGTACTGATGGTTATTGCTCATATCACATTTTTTGCTTATAAATATGAAGAAGTAATCTATTTAACTCTAACAACTCTCCTAGAAAACTCACATCTTTAACTTAGTTTTTTCTTTAGGGACCAGCCCCCATAGCTAACCTAGGAGATTTCTTAAACGGAGAGAGTCGAGAATAGGTGATAGCCCCTTCTATGAGTTCCTTGCTACCAACCACACCTGGTGGGGTTGAAGGCTTTTCCCACTAACTAGTAGGTAGGTGTAGGCGGCAAGCGATAACAAGTCCTCCGACCAATCACTGCAGCTGCCCCTCATTGCTTCTCTGAATCACTCAGATCTGATCTTCGTTTGAGCAATGCTCTATCAGAAGAATTTGATCTCTTAAATTATGTGTATGTCCTCGAGTTGACCCCAAGCCTTCCTTTAATACTTTTCTGGTTGAGAAATCAATGGTCGTGATCTAATCACTAATCAATAGCTAAGATTAGAAAAAGCTAGAACCACATCACTTAGAACATTCTCACCACATGTGTAAATTAATTCACTTTAATTTTTCAATTTCCCTAAGTTAGAATTAGGATCCCCATTAAAAAATTTAATTATTTGAATAAATTTTACACCAGGTGGAATTTTTCCAAACGATTTTTGGGTCTTGGAGATCTCATGTGTTCTAGCCCCTCCACAAAGTTTCGAAGCTAGAGCGCATCCGATGTGAAAATTTCTGAATATTACTTTATGCAGAAACCCTACTGTTAAATTTGGTTATACTTCTCCTACTTAATCAAGTTATTAATTTGAAAATTTAATATTAAAATCGAAGTAAACACATTAACAATACTCACTGATACAGATCTAAAACTGAATACATGCACACAGACAAAGTGACACAATATTTTCTGGACAACTGTCCCTGGAAAACCCAATGCAAGAAAACCGGTCTTCTGGCTGCTAGAGGGTTTATATTATTAAGTAGAATCTAAGTACAACAAATCTAAGCACTTTATTGGTTAACCCGACAGAGAAATATAAGATCTGCAGCAATACCTGTTGTTTCAGAGACGAAAAACTAGACTAATTCACACCCTCAAACGGGATTTACAAAACTCAACCCCTTTCTTCCTCTAGAAACCCCAGTGCTGCTATGAAGCCCTTTGCGTCAGCCCTGCTGATGCCCCTGCACCGCTCAAGAGAGGGCTGCGTAACCCCAGACTAGTTGATACCATAGTTATTAAAACCGGCCGGTTTGAACTGGTAACCGGCCAAACCCGCCGGTCAGATGTGCCCGCGGTCAGAACCGGCCAAGCAACCCGGTCAGGGAGGGCCCTTCTCCTTTTTTTGCCATAAACCGGACCTAACCGAACGGTTTATGCATAAACTGGCCGGTTACATGCTAATCTTCTACGCGGACCCACACATGGCCGCAGTTAAGCTTTAGCGCTGATGTGGAGCCAAGGGGAGGGTTGTTTCCCTCCAAAAACACCCTACCCAATCTTTTATAAGGAGGAGTAGCCTCTCCTTTGTCTCACACCAACTCATTTACTGTTTGTGAGTTTGATTGAGAGCTTGGAGAGTGTTGAGTGTTTTCCGGAGCAGTGATCTTGGAGGCTTGGAGTTGGAATTGGAGTTATCTTGGAGATAGTTTGGAGCTGTCAATAGCGTTGGCATCTTCAAGAGGACGCTAAGGAGGCCAGTTTGCATTGCCAGGTAGGAATTTTCACTTGAAAAATCCTTCATTTCATTGTTGTTTATGTATTTATTTTCTCATGTGTTTAGCTATTTTATTGCTCTAAAATCTCTAGTCCTATGCTATCAAATTTTGTATGTTTGAATGTGCATTTTGTTTCGTAAATTTAGCCTTAGTTGTCCATTTATCTTAGCTGCAATTTTTTTTTAAATGGCAGATTTATTTCCAAATTTCAATTATTTCAAGTCAAGATGCCTCCAAAAGCCAAGGACAGTGCATGGGTCCATTGTGATGTGATTGATGGAAAGATGGTATGCAAAATTTGTCGAAAATGTATTGGAGGTGGGGGTATTCTTAGATTGAAACATCACTTGGCTGGGATAAGAGGCAATGTAACGCCATGTGATGCACCTAATGCAGTGTTAGGTCCGATTAGGGCATAATACCTTGCCAAGCTTGAAAAGTTTGAGGAGACTAAGGCTAGGGAGAAGGCCATCCAAGATGAAATTGCAAGGAAGAGGGAAATAGTAGAAATGATGAGAGAGAGTGGGTATGAAAATGAGGAGTATGATATTCAAGACTCCACTTCTATCCCTTCCACCAATAACCCCTTTCACTATGTTCCTCCTGTTGGAAAAAGATCAAACCCAACAAAGAGACCCAACCTCATGAGTTATTTCTCGTCCAATGCTAATCCCACAACCACTGCCAGTGCCTCCATGTCCCAGCCAACTCCAAGTCGTCAACCCACTTTCGATCAACATTGGAAAAAACAATGCAAAGAAGCTTCTCATCAGTACATTGCTAGATGGTGGTATGATTCAGATATCCCATTTAATGCTGCTCGCTCACCTTATTACCAAGCTATGTGGGACTCTGTTTTTGTTGCAGGAAAGGGCTTCAAAGGCCCTACTGCACATGAGTTAAGAGGAGCTCTTTTGCAACAAGAGATTTCTAGTATTGATGAGTATTTGGCTGAATATAAAGAGTCATGGCTCAAAACAGGTTGTTCCATCATGTCAGATGGATGGACTGATGGAAAGAACCGCACTATCATTAACTTGTTGCTTGCCCTCGAGGAACAATGTTTTTGAGATCAGTTGATGCATCTGATAAGGTGAAGGATGCAGCCCTTCTATTTGAGCTTTTGGATGAGATTATTCAGGAAGTGGGAGAGCAGAACGTTGTGCAGGTCATTACAGATAATGCCTCAAACTATGTTCTTGCTGGAAAGATGCTTGAGTCTAAGTATAGTACCATATTTTGGACTCCATGTGCTGCACATTGCATAGACCTCATGCTTGAGGACATAGGAAAACTGGAATGGGTAAAAAGCACTGTAGAGCATCGCAAGTGCATTACAAAATACATTTACAACCACTCATGGGTATTGAGCCTAATGAGGAAAAAAACAGGGGGCAAAGAGCTTGTTAGGCCTGCCATTATGAGATTTGCAACTCACTTCCTCACGTTGCAATGTCACAATTCTCAACAGAAAAACCTGCAGAAAATGTTTTCTTCTGATGATTGGAATGAATCCCGGTGGGCTCGTAGACAAGATGGAAAAGACATAAAAAAGAAAGCCTTTGACAGTTATTTTTGGAAAAGGTCTTCAGAGCTAGTAAAAATTACTGAGCCCTTGTTAAGGTGCTAAGGATGGTGGATGGGGAAAGGATGGCAATTGGATACATTTATGAGGCTATGGATCAGGCCAAGGAGCAGATATGGGCAGCTTACAGGGACAGGTTAGCTAAATATGGCCGGATATGGGAGATCATTGATAACAGATGGAACAATCAACTCCATCGTCCTATACATGCAGCTGGGTATTTTTTGAACCCAAAGTATCATTATAGAGCTCGGCTAGGAGATCAGCAGGATGGGGAGGTCAGATCTGGATTGCTTGGAGCGCATGATCCCTAACCGTGCAGACCTTCTGGAAACACATAAACAACTTACTCTTTTCAGTATGGCAGCTGGTACCTTTTGAAAGAACTTGGCAAAAATGGCAAGAGATGTGGATCAACCAGGTAAGCAATTCCAATTTGTTTTTCATTTCATGTTAAATTGTTTGTAAATAAGTAATGAAATGAACTATGTTACTAATGAATGTCTTTTTATTTGCAGCACATTGGTGGGAGTCATTTGGCGGCCAATGTTCTCAATTGCAAAGGTTTGCAATTGGAATCCTCAGCCAAACTTGCAGTGCTTCAGGCTGTGAGCGCAATTGGTCTGTTTTTGAGCGCTTACACACAAAGAAGAGAAACCGTTTGGAACAGAAACAGTTAAATGATCTTGTGTTTGTGCAATACAACCTTCGCTTGAGGCGGAACCAACTGATGAGAAAAACACCTAATCTAGATCCCATTGTGTTGGATGATATTGATCCAACATCAGAATGGGTGGAGGAGACTGAAGATCCAGTGTTTGAGGCTGATTTTGATTTTGATGCAGCAGTAGCGGGGGGTGAATTTGAAGCAGATTTGGTGGTGCCATCAAAAGCAAACCCAGGATTGGTAGCTGCATCAAGCAAAGGCAAACAACCAATGGACGACACTAGTCATGCACCTCGAGCAACTCGTGCTTCCATTAGGTCCACTTCTATTATTATTGGTGGCAGGGGTACTGAGGTTGCAGATGAGCCTGAGGCTGAGGCATCCTCAGACTCTGATCTAGATGATGTCTATACAGCGCCAACAGCCGATGTTGATCCTGTGTCTAGTAGCGGTGATGAATTTGATGATTGATCATCATTCATGTGTAGTCTTGTATTAGGCCAATGGCCTCATAGCTTGTAGCATTGTTTTTGGACTTTATGGGCCATTTGGAGCCTCATTTCTTATGTATTTTTCGATGATATGTATTGCACTCGGTGCCATTTTGATATATTCACCTTTGCATGGTATATAAATGAGCAAAATTTGCATATTTTGTCTTATTGGCTTGGAATCATGGTTGCAAATCTTAAAAATAGTTTTTTTTATTAAAAAAATAATTATTTAATGTATTTTTTTAAAAACCGGTTCATTGAGATCTGACCACTCCCGGTTAGAACGGTTCCGGTTAGAAACTCGGTTCATTAGGTCCACCGGTTCCGGTTTTAATAACCATGGTTCATACAGTTCTTACGCTACCCTAGCTGGACCAACGTAACCCCTGATGGCCCTTTGCTTCTCTGCGCTGCTCTTTGTTGTTGTTTCTCTGCATCTTGTTGACTCTTGTCTCTGGGATGAGATCATCCCCTTAGCCAATACTACCCCTCGCTGCAGCTGAAACACTTCTGGAAATTCTTAGCAAACCTGCCTTAGAATTCCAGCTTAGTCTCAGTGCTCTGCCTTTGTGTGTGTCCTCCAATTGACCCCAAGCCTTTCCTTTATAATTTTCTCCTTGGGAAATTAACGACCATGCTATAATCTTGAATCAATGGCTAAGATTAAAAGAAAGCTTGATCCGTGTGACTTAAGTCATTTCCATCACATGTTTAAATTAAATCACCTCTAATGTTTTAATTTTCCTAAGTTAGATTTAGGGTTCTTAATTAAAAATGTTAATTAATTAATTTTCTCCCAAACTGGATGGAATTTCTCAAATCTCTTTCTGGGTCTTGGAGATCTCATGTACTCTAGTCCCTCCATAAATTTCGGGAGCTAGAGCACATCCGAAGCTACCCCAACAATCCACAAATCTCAAAATCCGATGCTACCCAAAATCTCAACACTCCTTTTTAGCGAGGAATGTGCTCTAGCAACACTTCACCACTGAAGCATCACCCTGATCTCTAGCATCAGTCTTCACACTGCTGATGCTTGGCACGTTGCCCTCCATCCACTGCGCTGCTGCCCATGTCACTGACACTGCCACATATGTACTGCAACTCCCTCTCAAATTGTTGCATCATGCTGCCCATAGCACTGTCACTGCTAACTGTTGCATTGCAACTCAGTTGCTAAGAAGTAAGAAACTAAAGGACAATCATCCAGTGTTACACGGGGTCTCGCCCCCCCACCTAGGGGTCTAGATTCCTCGCTCCCTCGCGCTCCGGGGTCTTGGGGACTTCTAGGGGATGTTTCCCTCATGCCCCCTCACGCCCCCGCACACCCCCCTTCACACTCCCTCACGCCCCCACACACCCCCCTTCACGCCCCCTCACGCCCCTTTGAGTTTATGGTTTCGTGTTAAAATTTGGTGTGCCACTTAGCATGTTTGACAATCCAAGTGATTCTGATTCAGATGGTGACATGGTTGATCTTGATATATTCGTGTAGAAGCTGAATGCAGAGACTAGTGGGGCATTACCTTGAGCATTTATGCTCATTTATCATTATGATGATATCATTTGATATTCATATGTTATGTTTTATGTTTTATGTTTCAGACATAACTTATTTGCTTTTAAGTTTTATGTTTCAGACTTGAGTTGTAAACTTCAGTTTAAACTTTATTTTGAATATTGATATAATATGTCATATGATATCTTAAAATTTATTTTCATTGTACATTGTTAATAGTTACATTAATGATTATATAGTTACAAACTTACAAACTTACATGTATGATTGTATGATGTATGTTTTAACTTTTAACTTTTAAATTTGGTTCAGTTATATGATTCATCATTCATCGATTTATAATTTTATCATTTATGATTTATCTTTCATGATGTAAGAGTATGATGACTGTATATACATTCCTTGCAAAAATACAGTTACAATATAAATATTAAATTTTATAATTTTTATTACCCCGACATCCCCCCACGTTTCCTGAAAATTGGTAGGGAGCTTTTGCATAGGCCGCTCCCGCGCTCCCTCGCCCCCTCGCTCCCACCTCCAGGGGACTTGGTGGAACATTGCAATCATCTCATCACTGAAGCATCCTCTGCTGTTGTTATGCACTGTCTCTTTGAAGCACTGTGTCGTCTGCTACTTTGCACTGCCTCTGCACTGTTGAAATCCCATCAACCTTTGCACTGTTGCTTCCACACTGCTACTGCCTCTCCTCTGCGCTGCTCCAATCTTCAGCGTCTCAGCTCTGCCTTTGTTTCTCTACGATCTTCTGCACCCATTGACTCCAGTCATCTTGCTATTGTCTTTAGCCTCCCGTAGCTTGTATGTGATCCAAGAGTTTGGGTACCTCAAGGATCTTGCGTACACCATCTATAACTACTCTACAGATCTATATCTCCCAACCTCTTCTCTCGAGGTACATTGTTAAAATTTGAGTACCAGAGGACAAATGGTTCCCTAAGAGGCTTTGATCTTGATCTTTATTTGTACTTCTTCTCCTAAAGTGACTTTAAGTGGTAAAGTTAGTCTAATATTAAAGTGACTTTATAAGTGGTAAAGTTACATTCTAATTTTAAAGTGACTTTATTAAAGTCAATAAAGAATTAGAAAGTGAAAAGTGACTATGGAAATAAAAGGCTAAGTGGGTCTTTATTTAAGTGGGTGAGTTAAAAAATAGAAAGTGAGAATTAAGTGCACATTTATTCTCATCTCTAGATCTAAATGGAATCTGAGCCATTAGATCTTAGGGTTACCAAAAAAGTCATTTAGGGTAAAAGGAGAGAAGAAGAAGAAAAGATCATTCAGTCTTTCATGAGCATTTGAGAGAGAAGACAAGAGAGAGCAAGGATAAAATTTCTGAGCAGGGAGGAAGTGAAGGAAAACAGCAAGGAGACATTCAGCAAATCTGTATAGTAGCATTTATTGGCGCGCATTCCAAGACAAAATCCGTACAACAACATTTGGCATGTATTTCGAGGGATGTACAACACAGATTTCGAGGGAGAAGTGACAGCAACTGACAACATGAATTTCGAGGTTGAGTTGGGCACATATTTCGAGGAGGAAGGACTGTTGTACATTTTTGTATAGTCCGTACGACCGTACAATGAAGTCCGGGCACCAAATCCAGAGGTAGTCATACAACATTTAATGTTGTACTTCCTTGTATTTTTCTGTTTGCTGTTGGCACAATTTTCGAGGTGGTGTTCAAACACGAAAATCGAAATAAATTGTAATTTGTGAATGGTGGAATTTTTCTGTGTATTTCAGTTTCTCTGAAAAGTTTTTTCAGAAATAAAGAAGAGCTCTCAAACTGGTTTTCCCCAAGAGTTAAGGGGGTTTTTCTAGGGTCACATTGACAAAAAATCATTGTGTCATTTTCTGTGTGTGGTTGTTATATTTTTACTGTCTTTTATTTTTGCATTTTCCAGCAGTAGTAAAATTTGCAAATTTGTGTTTTCAGAAATTATGTTCATTTCCAGATTTTAGTGTTTTTATCATGCTTGGATTTAAAACTAAATGAATGGAGTGATAAGGGAAAACTGATAACCGGAGTGGGGTCAAAAATTTACATCGTATCAGAGCTTAGTTCGCTGGAAATTGCATTTTGGGACAAATAAGAAAGCTTCCACCAGTGGAGGCAAAGGCAAAGGTAAGCAACAAAACAAGGAGAAGGACTATTCCAAAGTCAAATGTTGGAATTGTCAAAAGATGGGACACTATGCGGTTGTGTGTCTAGAGAAGAAGAACAAAAAGGGAAAAGAGAAAACCATGGTAGCTTCTGTAGAGATAGAGGGCTTCTCAGAGAGCTTTGATTGGGAGTTTGGGTTCATAGCTTGTGAGGCCTCCAGCGCAGTATCACCTGCCATACAGGTTCAGAGGGAGTGCGCACTCTCCTCTACTAGCAGAGTATCTTCTGGTATTTGGTATGTTAACAGTGGAGATTATCGTCATATGACAGGATTCAGGGAGTACTTCTTAGAGCTTTCAAGAGTGATACTGATATGGAGGTAGTACTTGGTGATAACAATGTTGTTAGAGCAGTCGGAGTGGGAACATTGACATTTGATAGGGAACTCAAACCTCCCTTGTGTGAAAATTCTGTAATGTAGAATCCTACTGCAGCTACTTATTATATTTCTTCTATTGCATTCTCAAAAACAATTTTTTAACATTTCACTTTGTTAAATAGCAAAATAAAATATGTTGCAGACTTCACGATCAATAAACAACATAAAAGAAATAACACAAGTATTCACACATAGACACCGTTGTTTTTGGACAATTGTCCCTGGAAAAACCTAATGCGGGAAAACCAGTGCAACAGATTTGAGGGTTTCTTTATTATGCAAAAGTTATGAGTACAAATGTGTGATTGTAATTATCAATCAATCACTCAAAGAAATCTGATGAGAATAGGCTTAGTGAAACAATTCTCACTTCACCACGAAGTTCCGACACTAACCTGCACCCACACTACGTCACTGTTGCTGCTGCTCATTATGGCTTCCTTGGTGCTCATTGCTATGCGACTCAAGGTTTCTCCTCTTCCAGAAATGCCCTCCGAATTTTGGATGAACCCTTAGCTGTCTCTCCAACTAAAATCGAAACTCCCTCTGCTGCTCTACGCTGGCCCAGTGTAACCACTGCTTGGCTATCTCTACACTGTTGTTGTGGCTCCCTTCTCACTTCTCTTCCTGCACTATTTATCCTTCATAAATTGTCCCTCCTGGAGATTTCACCTTCCCCTCTCTGCAATCAAGAATCACTTCGATTCTTCCTTCGGCTGAAGAAATCGATCTCTTGATTCTTTCTCCGTCTGACGTGTTTTCCATAGGCCCCTCACCCTCCTTATATTCTTTTGTTGACTCTTCAAAGACTAATATTAAAACACAATCAAGGACTAAGATTAACTTAGAGGTGATCCATGACTTTATCTAGAAGATTCACACTTAGTTTAATTAATACCCTTTAATTAATCTGTTTCCCTAAGTTTAGACTTAGGAAAACATTAAAAAACGATTAATTAATTTAATTAAACCATCTCTAAGTGGAATTTTCCAAAACCATTTCTGGGTATTATGAAATACATGTGTCTTAGCTTGTATATAAAATTACAAGGCTAGAGCACATCCGATGCTACCATAAATCAACACTCCTCCTTAGCGAGGAAAGTGCTCTAGCACGACACTCACTGTGTTGTTATGACTTCTGTAACACCTGCTGTTGTGATGTTGATGCTGCTCATCAACACTGCAAAAACGTTGCAACTGTACTGTTGTTGACTCTGTATGCTGCTGCCAACTGCTACTGTATTGCAACTCCCTCCTTCAACTGCGCTGAAGATCCATTGACTACTAAAATGGATTTTCAGTCATACCCAATTGTTCCTTGAACTGAGTGAACTTAATCCTCCCCAGAGCTTTAGTTAGTATATATGCTGTCTATTCTCCTGTGGGAATGTACTGGAGTTGTACTACCCCACGCTGAACACAGTCTCTGATAAAATGACACCTTATGTCAATATGTTTAGACCGATCATGAAATATTGTATTTTCAGAGAGTTTGATACAACTCTGATTGTCACAGTAAACGCTAGTCGACTCCATCCTACTCCTGAATAGACTCACAAGAAGTTTCTGAAGCCAGATGGCTTCGCATGTAGTTGTACTAGTTGCCATGTATTCTGCTTTCGCTATGCTCAATGCTACTGACTTTTGTTTCCTACTGCACCAGGACACCATCCCTGATCCAACGTTGAAACAATACCCAGAGTTACTTTTCCTGTCCACTGAGCTTCCTGCCCAATCTACATCTCTAAATCCACTGAGTCTGACATCCTCTCCTCGGCCATACCTTATACCAAATCTAACTGTTCCTCATACATACCTTAGGATGTGTCTTGCTGTTGCCCAATGCACTCTTTTGGGTTCTACCATGAACTGACTAAGAGTGTTGAAAGCAAAGCAAATGTCTGGTCTGGAGTTAACCAGATATATCAATGATTCGATGAGTTCTCTGTATAAGGTGGGGTCTACTTCTGCGTCTTCTGATGCATCTATCTTTTTCCAATTTGTGATCTGGGTGTGGCCATGGGCCTGCACTCCTGCATTCTGAACCTCTTCATAATCTCCAAGGCATACCTCTCCTGGCCCATGAAGATATCTCCATTCTTCTGGCAGACTTCTAATCCTAGGAAGTAATGCATCAACTCCAAATCCATCATGTCGAATTCAACCTCTAGATTCCGTTTGCAATCCTTGATGAGCCTAGATGACCCATTGAGAAACATATCATCTACATATAGTACTAATACTAATGGCTCATCCTCTACCAATAAATAGTATAGATTGGGATCTGCGTCACTTTTGACAAACCCCATTTTCTGCAAATAGCTATCTATTCGACCATGCCATGCTCTTAGAGCCTGCTTGAGCCCGTACAGGGCCATCTTCAATCGACATACATGAGACTTCCTTTCATGAGTCTCAAAACCTTCTGGCTGTTCGATATATACCTCTTCCTCAATCTCTCCATTCAAGAATGTTGTCATGACATCCGTTTGATGAATCTCCCATCCCATTTGCGCTGCTAAGGATATGACAGTCCGGATAGAGGTATATCTAGCAACTGGTGCGAAGGTCTCTTCATAGTCAATGCCTTCCTTCTAAGCATACCCTTTTGCCACGAACCTTGCCTTACATTTCTCGATGCTACCATCTGCAGCTTATTTGATCTTGTAGATCCATTGAGATCCTACAATTGATCTGCTTTGAGGTCTAGGCACAAATTCCCAGACATCATTTGTCATGATAGAAGCATACTCCTTTATCATGGCATCAACCCATACCTGATGTTGAACAACTTCCTGAAAGCTAGAGGGTTCTTATACTTAAGCAACCAAAGCCTGGTACCTATCAGGGGGTCTATGCTGCCTCTTCCCATTCTTGGGAGTCCCAATACAATTTTCTACATCCCTCAGTATCTGCTGAACTTCCCTACTTATACGACCATTGGTGGAAGGCTGCTCTCTCAACTCTTCCTCCTGACTTGGCTGTTCCTCAAACTGAGTATCCTCCTGATCCTCCTGATCTTCTTCTAAGAAAACATTAGTACCTATACTGGGTACTAAAGTATGTCTTTCTGTCTATTCTTCTTCGTGCCCCTGCTGTTCTTGGACCAAGGGAATTTCTGCAATATGATCCTCTGTCGGCATATCACATGATTTTTGAAAAGCTCTATCTTCCATGAACTTAACATCACATCTTATCACAACTTTCCTGCTGCTAGGAACATAGATCCTATATGCCTTGGAGACTTCACTATAACCTACAAGAAATACCCTTTATGCAGTTTGATCAAGCTTGCTTCTCTTCTCGCTTGGTACATGACAGTATGCCATGCTAACAAATATCTAAAGGTGCCCTACCTCTGGTTTCTTCCCTGTGAAAACCTCTTCAGGAGTCTTCTTCCCCAAAGCTATATGAGGAGTCCTGTTCTGGATGTACACTGCTGTATTGCAGGCTTCAGCCCATAAATATCTGGGCAAATCAAGGTCAAATAACATGGCCTTGGCTGTGCCTACAATTTGTCCTGTTTTTCCATTCTGCCACACCATTTTGTTCAGGATTGTATGGCACAGTCCACTCTCTCCTGATGTCCTCCTTTGCACAGAAATCTGTGAAGTCTCCATTTATGTATTCTCCACCATTATCTGAACGCAATGTCTTGATTTTCTTCCCCATCATATTTTCAACAAGAGCCTTGAATTATTTGAACTTTTCAAAGACTTCATCTTTTGTCTTTAAGAAGTATATCCAAGTTTTCCTGGAGTGATCATCAATGAATGTGACGAAATATTTGCCCCCCCTTGAGTGCGATAGCGGACATTGGTCCACAGATATCTGAGTGTATCAATCCTAATATGCTTGCTGCCATGTTTTCACTTCTGGGAAAGGTTTCCTTAGCGTACTTCCCAAGTACACATCCTCAGCATACATCATCATGCTCCATGCTGAGAACAGGTGCCCCGTCAACTGTTTCTATGAGCATCTTCAATGCACCGTGGTGCAAGTGCCCCATTCTTCTACGCCAAAGTTCATTCAACCCTTTCTTGTCTTCAAGATTACTACTAATTAGTGCCATCAGAGTTTCAAGCTTGATCGGTATAGTCTATTGCTTCTAACCCTGATCTGCCATGTTTGCTTCCAACTAGGATGCTTGACATACACTTTCTTCCCGATAAAGTGTATGTCATACCCTTTGTCCTGCAACTGAGATACTGAGATTAGATCCATCCCAAGCCCTAGCACATGTAATACATATGTGACCTTGACACTGGTTTCGGCTTCCGTCTGAAACACTACGGCTCCTCTCCCAACTGGAGTACATTTCATGCTATTCCCCATAGTGATTTGGAAGTTCATCTACTCCTCCCTATAGCTCGAGAAGTATTCTCGTACTCCAGTCATATGAGTTGAAGCCCCGCTATCAATATACCAGATTCCTGCGGACACTGAAATTGACAAGCATGCACAATCCTCTTTTAACCTAGAGGACAAAACATCTAAGTCTTCCATACTTATCTGTGATTTATTTTCTCTGTGTTGCGTCCCCTCTGAAGCTTCTAGTCTGCGCAATCTCTTCTTTGACCCTGCTTCCTTTGGATTTGATAGCTCTGATAACATGTGAAAATTCTATAATGTAGAATCCTACTGCAGCTACTTATTATATTTCTTCTATTGCATTCTCAAATACAATTATTTAACATTTCACTGTGTTAAATAGAAAAATAAAATATGTTGCAGACTTCACGATCAATAAACAACATAAAAGAAATAGCACAAGTATTGACACATAGACACTGTTGTTTTTGGACAAAAGTCCCTGGAAAAACCCAATGCGGGAAAACCGGTGCAGCAGATCTGAGGATTTCTTTATTATGCAGAAATTCTGAGTACAAATGTGTGATTGTAATTATCAATCAATCCCCTGAAGAAATCGAATGAGAATAGGCTTAGTGAGAAAATTCTCACTTCACCACAAAGTTCCGGCACTGACTTGCACCCACACTGAGTGGCTCTGCGTGATTTCTACGCAGCGACTGCGTCACTCACACTGTCACTGTGTCAATACTTTTGTTACTCGTTATGGCTGCCTCGGTGCTCACTGTTGTGTGAGACTTGAGGTTTCTCCTCTTCCATAAATTCCCTCGGATACTAGATGAACCCTCAGTTTTCTCTCCAACTGAAATCAAAACTCCCTCTGCTGCTCTACGCTGGCCCAGCATAACTGCTGCTTGGCTATCTCTGCGTTGCTGCTGTGGCTCCCTTCTCACTTCTCTTCCTACACTCTTTATCCTTCAGAAATTATCCCTCTTGGAGATTTCACCTTCCCCTCTTTGCAATCAAGAATCACTTCGATTCTTCCTTTGGCTGAAGAAATCGATCTCTTGATTCTTTCCTCGTCTGATGAATTTTCAATAGGCCCCTCACCCTCCTTTTTATATTCTTCTGTTGACTCTTCAACGACCAAGATTAAAACATAATCAAGGGATAAGATTAACTTGGAGGTGATCCATGAATTAATCTAGAAGATTCACACTTAGTTTAATTAATCAGTTTCCCTAAGTTTAAACTTAGGAAAACATTAAAAAATGATTAATTAATTTAATTAAACCATCTCTAAGTGGAATTTTCCAAAACCATTTCTGCGTATTATGGAATACATGTGTCCTAGCATGTATACAAAATTACAAGGCTAGAGCACATCGGATGCTACCATAAATCAACACCTTGAAAGTGTTAGATGTTCTATGTGTCTGGAATGAAGAAGAACTTGATATCCGTCTCAACACTTGAGGACAGAGGGTATGAGGTGTTGTTCAGGAGAGGGCAGGTGCTTATATATCGTAGGGGAACTCCAGCTGCTTCAGCTAGAGTGATTGGTGTGCACCATGCTAAGGTGTACAAGTTCTCATTCCAGCGCCTGATGGCATTGAGTAGCAGTACCAGAGACAGGACCGACAACAGATCTAGCAGTTCAGAGTTGTGTGAGATTTGGCATCGCAGGATGGGTCACATGTATCATGGGGCCTTGAGGACATTGCGGGAGATCACCAGTGGTGTGCTAGATTTCAGTTCTGATCACCTTGATGTATGCAGAGGATGTGCTATGGGGAAGTTTGCAAAATCTCATTTTCCCAGCAGTGACAGTAGAGTGATATGGATCCTTGACTTGATTCATTCCGATGTGAGTGGTCGGATGCCTCATGTATCCTTGAGTGGCTATGAGTATTATGTTTTGTTCATTGATGACCACTCCAAGAAGACCTACATTTATTTCTTGAAGACCAAGATTGAGGTCTTCGAGCAGTTTCAAGAGTTCAAAGCTCTTATGGAGACCCAGACAGGTAGGAAGATCAAGGTACTTAGGTCAGACAACGGAGGTGAGTATACTCTTGGTTAGTTTGTGGATTTTTGTGCTAAGGCAGGCATTAAGAGGGAGTTCACGATTCCTTACAACCCCCAATAGAACGGGGTGTCAGAGAGGAAGAACAGATCCATTGTAGGCGCTGCCAAAGTCATGCTTCACGATATGGGGTTACCTTTATTTTTGTGGGCAGAGGCCGGCAACACTGTTGTTTACTTGCAGAACAGGAGTCCACATCGTGCCTTGGGGAATGTGACTCCTGAGGAGGCTTTCTTAGGGAAGAAGCCTGATGTTGGGCACTTTCATATTTTTGGGTGCCTTACATATTCCTGTGTCCCTAAAGAGAAAAGGACCAAGCTAGAACCTATTGCAAATAAGGGCATCTTTGTGGGTTATACCAAGACCTTGAAAGCTTACCGGATTTACATTCTTGCAAAGAGGAAAGTTGTTGTCAGGTGGGATGTAAAGTTCGAGGAGGAGAGAAATTTCAAGAGGTCATGGGAGTTACATTATCAAGAGTCACCAGACCCTCAACAACAGCTGAGTCAGTCACAGGGATCCAGTGCACAGGGTGCAAGAGGTCAGGGATCAGGCGGTACATCTATTACATGTGAAAATTTACAACCAGTTGCAGTGATAGATTTATTTCTCCTACTTATGTCAATAAGTTATTATTCAGAAATCTTCTTGCAAATATCGAAATAAATACTAGTACAACATTCACAATTATATATGTAGAGAAATAAATAGTAGAGAACATAAGCACAAGAATCAATCACATGTACACAGTTATTTTTGGACAATTTTTCCCGAAAAAACCCAATGTGGGAAAACCAGTGCAGCAGATGAGGGTTTTATTAATTCTTCAGCAAATGATATCTTTACAGGGAAAAGATTCGGTAGATAAATTTTGAACCACCCGAGACTAAATATCCAGCTTACTTGGACAAATTTCTAACACCCAGAACAACCCCTGCAAGCCCCTGCATCAGTCTGCGTGATTCTCTATGCAGTCCCAGTGTTGGACTGCGTGATTCTACATGGAGACTGCGTGGGGTCTCTTCGCTGTAGCCTCAAGCTGCCTCCATTGACCCACTGCTACTTCTTTGACCCTGATCTCGATCACCCCTGACCTCCTCCTGCTTCTGAAACTTCTTGCCTTGCCACTCTCCCACTGAGATTGAATTCTACATCAGAATGGATCTCCTTCGGGTACTGAGTGTGTGCCCGGCTTGTCTTCCAAGTGACCCTCAAGCCTTCTTTTATAATCTTCATGTTGGAGAACTAATGGCCCAGATTAAAAGCTTAATCAATGGCTAAGATTAAATCTTTACTTGATCCATGTTTTCTAGAAGATTCACACTCTGACTTATTAATACCCTTTAATTTTTTCATTTTCCTAAGTTTGGACTTAAGGTCTCCATTAAAATAATTAATTATTTAAATAAGTCTTGAACCAAGTGGGATTTCCACAAAGAGTTTCTAGGTTCTTTAGAATGCTGCTATCCAAGCCTCCCTGCAAAGTTTGAGACTTGGAACACTTTCGGATGCTACAAAATCAACACTCCCTCTTAGTGAGGAAGGTGTTCCAACAATTTGCCTGCTGCATGCTGCTCGGATTCTGCAGCACCCTCTGCGCTACTGATCTCAGGATTCTGCTCCCCCATCTGCTCCGTTGTTGCCCCCTGTACTGCTGCCTTTGACATTGCCACTGTCACTTGCTGCATCTGTACCACAGCTCCCTCTGAATACAGAATCCTCCATTCCTGTTACTGAAAGGGATTCTTCATCATCCCCATCTTCTCTCTGAAGTAGACGAACTTTGTCTTTCCTAGAGCCTTGGTGAGGATGTCTGGCACCTGTTCTCCTGTTGGAGTGTACTGCAACTGAACAGCTCCACGTTGTACACAATCCCTGATGAAGTGACACTGGATGTCAATATGTTTCGACCTATCATGAAACACAGGATTATCAAAGAGGTTTATGCAACTCTGATTATCACATAAAATGTTGGTCGCTTCCATTTTCTCCTTGAGTAGATTTACTAACAATTTTCTAAGCCATATGGCTTCGCACAAAGATGTGCTAGCTGCCATATACTCTGCCTCTGCTGAACTCAGTGCCACGGACTTCTGTTTCCTATTGCACTAGCAAGTCATCCCTGATCCCAGACTAAAACAATACCCACTAGTACTCTTCCGATCAATTGAACTTCCAACCCAATCTGCATCAATAAAGCCACTCAACTTGACATCATTTTCACAGGTGTAATTCAATCCAAGCTCAACTGTACCTCGAAGGTACCTGAGAACATGTTTGGCTACTGCCCAATGTGCCCTCTTTGGTTCCACCACGAATTGACTTAGGGTATTAATGGCATAACAGATGTCTGGCCTTGTATTTACCAAATACATCAATGACCCTATAAGTTGTCTGTACAACATAGGATCAACTTCATCATCTTCGGACGTGTCGATCTTCTTCCAGTTGGTAATTATTGGAGTGGTCATGGGCCTACAATCCTCCATCTGAAATCTCTTCAGAATCTATGTAGTGTATCTTCCATGACCAAGGAAGATCTCCCCATTCTGTTGCCAAACTTCCAACCCTAGAAAATAGCGCATCCGCCTCAGATCCTTCATGTCAAATTATTCTACTAAATTCTGCTTGCAGTCTATGATGAGCCTTGATGATCCTGTCAAGAACAAATCATCCACATACAATACCAGTATCAATGGCTCACTCCCTACTCAGATAGTTTAGATTGGGATCTCCGTCACTATTGACAAATCCCATCTTCTGCAGGTAGCTGTCAATTCAACCATACCAGGCTCTGGGAGCTTTCTTCAGTCCATATAAGGCTTTCTTCAATTTTCACACATGAGTTTTCTGATCATGTGTCTCAAAGCACTCTGGCTGTTCTATATACACTTCTTCTTCTGTCACACCATTCAAGAATGTTGTCTTGACGTCCATCTGGTGAATTTCCCATCCCATCTGCGCATCAAGGGATATCAAAGCCATATGGCTCATCCCATTCTACTGCCAAACATCCAACCCCAGAAAATAGTGCATCCGTCTCAGGTCCTTCATGTCAAATTATTCAGCTAAATTCTGCTTGCACTCTGTGATGAGCCTTGATGATCCTATCAAGAACAAATCATCCACATACAATACTAGTATCAATGGCTCACTCCCTACTCTCAGATAGTACAGATTGAGATCTGCGTCACTCTTGACGAATCCCATCTTCTACAGGTAGTTGTCAATCCGACCATACCAGGTTCTGGGAGCTTTCTTTAGTCCATATAAGGCTTTCTTCAATTTGCACACGTGAGTTTTCTGATCATGTATCTCAAAGCCCTCTGGTTGTTCTATATACACTTCTTCTTCTATCACGCCATTCAAGAATCTATCTTGACGTGCATCTGGTGAATTTCCCATCCCATCTATGCAAAAAGGAATATCACGAACCTGATAGATGTGTATCTGACTACCGGGGCGAAGGTTTCTTCCTAGTCTATTCCTTCCTTTTGAGCATACCCCTTAGCCACAAACCTGCCTTTAAATTTCTTGATTCTGTCGTCTGCAGCATACTTGATCTTGTAGATCCACCTGGATCCTACAACTGATCTCTCCTGCAATCTGGGTACCACTTCCTAGACATCATTTGTCATGATGGAACTGTATTTTTCCACCATTGCATCAACCCACACCTGGTGCTGAGCTGCTTCCCGAAAACTGGAAGGTTCTCCAACTTGAGCAACTAAGGCTTGATACCTCTCGTGTTGCTTACGTTGTCTCTTCTCATTCCAGGGATTTTTGACAAAATACTCAGCATCCTTCAGAATCTGTCGAAGTTCCTTGCTCGTTCTTCCACTGGTGGTGGGTGGATTTACCGACTCTCCTTCTTGCAAATCCTCGGGAGACCCATCCTTTGGATCACTATGCCTTGGAGAGACAACTGAATTTTCTGCGGCTGGTTTTTGGGGCTGGACCAGATGCTCTTCCTTTGACTACGTGGCTGAAGGCAATTCTCGTGATCTTCTGAAGGCTTTCTCCTCCATGAATTTCACATCTCTTCGGACCACTACTTTCCTGCTCTCTAGAATGTAGATGCGATAAGCCTTTTCATTCTTGCTTTATCCTACTAAATACCCCTTTTCAACAGTCATCTCCATCTTCTTCCTCTTCTCACTGGGTACATGACAGTAAGTTGTACTGCCAAAGATCCTAAAGTGATTCACTTCGAGCTTACTTCTAGTGAAGACACTTTCTGGCGTGATCTTTCCCAATGCAGTGTGAGGAGTTCTGTTCTGAATGTAGACAGTCATATTACACGCTCCAATCCATAAAAATTTAGGCATGTCTTGGTCATACAATATGGATCTGGTTGCTTCAACAATAGTCCGGTTCTTCCTTTCTGCCACTCCATTCTGTTCCGAATTCTATGGAGCTATCCATTCTCTTTTGATGCCTTCCCTTGCGCAGAATCCAGTGAATTCTTTATCTATGTATTCACCTTCATTATCTGATCACAATACCTTGATCCGCTTCCCTGTTAGATTTTCCACCAGAGCCTTAAACTCTTTAAATCGACTGAAGACTTCATCCTTGGTATTCAAGAAGTAGATCCAGTTTTTCCTAGAATGGTCATCAATGAAGGTGAAAAAATATTCGGCACCACTAAGAGCTCTAAGGACATCGGCCCACAGATATCTGAATATATTAGATCCAATACACCCTTGCCTTATTGTTGCTTCTCTGATATGTTGCCTTTGCATATTTCCCCAATATGCACCCCTTGTAGACATCATCTCGTTTGGTGCTTAGTTCTAGAACACCTGTGACAATATTCTAGAGAGTTCTCAACGCTCCATGATGCAAGTGCCCCATCCTCCTGTGCCATAGCTCCTTCAGATCCGTTTCATCTGTGTTGCCAACTAGTGCCATTGGGGAATCAAGCAGTAGTTTGTACAACTTGTTGCTTCTTACCTCGATTTGTGCCTTCTTCTTCCAACTGGGGTGCTTGACGTAGACTCTATTACCAATAAAGTAGACGTCATATCCTCGGTTTTGAAGTTGTGACACTAAGAGTAGATTCATCCCCAACGCCAGCACATGCAGTACATTAGTGGCCCAGATTCTATTCCCTACCTCGGTCTGAAAAACTACGGTACCTCTCCCAATGGGAGTGCACTTTGCTTTATTACCCATGGTTATTTTGAAATTCATCTGCTCTTCTTGGTAGTCGAAAAAACAGTCCGTACTCTCGTCATGTGAGCAGAGGCTCCACTGTCAATATACTAGATATCTGAGGACGTAGTGCTTGATACACAAGCAAAATCTTCCTCTAATTTGGATGCCAATATAGATACATCGTGATCCATCTATTCTATCGTGCTTCTTCTCCCTCTTGGAGAACTGCATGAACCCTTCTGCGTTGTTGCTGCAACAGTAGATCTTCGTTCACTGATAGATGCCCCCTCTCTCTTATTCATCTTTGGATCTGATACCATGTGAAAATTTACAACCAATTGCAGTGATAGATTTATTTCTCCTACTTATTATTTCAATAGGTTATTATTCAGAAATCTTTTGGCAAATATCGAAATAAATACTACTGCAACATTCACACTTATATATGCAGAGAAATAAACAATAGAGAACATAAGCACAAGAATCAATCACATGTACACAGTTATTTTTTGGATAATTTTCCCCGGAAAAACCCAATGTGGGAAAATCGGTGCAGCAGATGAGGGTTTTATTAATTCTTTAGCAAATGATATCTTTACAGGGAAAACATTTGGCAGATAAATTCTGAACCACCCGAGACTGGATATTTAGCTTACTTGGACAAATTTCTGACACCTAGAACAGCCACTGCAAACCCTTGCGTCAGTCTGCGTGATTCTTTGTACAGTCCTAGCGCTGGATTGCGTGAATCTGCATGGAGACTGCGTGGGGTCTCTGCGCTGCAGCATCAAGCTGCCTCCAGTGACCCACTGTTGCTTCTCCAACCCTGATCTCAATCACCCCTGACCTCCTCCTACTTCTGCAACTTCTCGCCCTACAAATCTTCCATTAAGATCGAATTCTACATCAGAATGGATCTCCTTCGGGTACTGAGTGTGTGCCCAGCTTGTCTTCTAAGTGACCCTCAAGCCTTCTTTTATAATTTTCATGTTGGGGAACCAACGACCCAGATTAAAAGATTAATCAATGGCTAAGATTAAATCTTGACTTGATCCATGTTTTCTAGAAGATTCACACTCTTGACTTATTAATATCCTTTATTTATTTCATTTTCCTAAGTATGGACTTAGGGTCTCCATTAAAATAATTAATTATTTTAATAAGTCTCGAACCGAGTGGAATTTACACAAACAATTTCTGGGTTCTTTGGAATGATGTTGTCCAAGCCTCCTTGCAAAGTTTGAGACTTGGAACACTTTCAAATGCTACAAAATCAACATTAAAATGTCTGGTCCATCAGTGAGCAGTGGCTCTCAGAGTCAGGTGAGGGGATCTTCGGGCAACATGCAGGGCAGTCCGCAGAGCAGTTCACAAGGTAGTCCACTGATGGACAACTTGCATGGTACTTAAGCTTCTACATGCACAGGTATAGGTATGAGGTCAGTTGGCAAGCCTTCAGGAGTTCAGGCTTCTGATGATGATGAGAATTCTTCCACTCTAGTGGAAGAAGTAGACTCAGGGAAGAGGAAGCCCAAGTGGCTTCAAGACACCTCGCCCGAGGCTACGTCACCTGCCATAGATGGCAGCATAGAGAAGTTCAAGGTTTGGTTTGTGGCGAGAGGGGTCTCACAGGTAGAGGGAGTTGACTATGAGGAGACATCTGCTTCTGTAGCTCGGTATACATTTATTCGCTCCATTATTTCGTTTGCAGCAGAGATGGGTTGGAAGATCCACCAAATGGTTGTGAAGACCGCCTTTCTCAATGGCTTCATTCAGGAGGAAGTTTATATTGAGCAGTCGCAGGGCTTTGAGGTACATGGCAAGAAGACCCATGTATGCAGATTGAAAAAGGCATTCTATGGCCTGAAGCAAGCTCCTAGAGTTTAGTACTCTCGGATTGATACATACTTGCAGCAGTTGGGTTTCACTAAGAGTGAAGCTGATCCGAACCTATACTTCATTGTGGAAGGTGAGGAGCCTCTCATTCTGGTGTTGTATGTTGATGACTTTGTCATAATTGGAGCAGAGAGACTCATTGAGGGCTGCAAGAGAGATCTTGTTTTAGAGTTTGAGATGAAGGATGTCGGTTTGATGCATTATTTTATGGGATTGGAGGTGTGGCAGGAGGAGGGGCATTTATTCCTAGGACAGGGGAAGTACATTGTGGATATTCTTAGCAGATTTCACATCGAGGACTGCAAACCCATGTCTACACCTACGATCACTAACTGGAAGAAGCTTCACGCTTCTGATTCCGAGTTGGTGGATCCTACTCTATACAGACCACTGATTGGTTCATTGATGTATTTGGTCAACACTCGACGAGATATATGTTTTGCAGTTAACATTATGAGTCAATTCATGTGTGAGCCTAGGAGAGTGCACTAGGTGGTTGCAAAACACATTCTTCATTACTTGCAGGGTACTATGGATTATGGTCTAGATTATAGGCAGGGTGATGGAGTGAGTCTGGCAAGGTACATAGATTCAGATTGGGCAGGTTGTGCTTCAGACCGGAAGAGTACTCCAGGGTGTTGTTTTGGGTTGGGTTCGGCAGTTGTGTCGTGGTTCAGCTGGAAACAACAGTGAGCTGCATTGAGATCAGCTGAGGCAGAGTATATGGCTGCTAGTTTGGCTAGTTGTGAGGCCATATGGCTTCGCAAGATGTTGTTTGGTCTATTTTGTCAGGCATTGAGACCTTTAGTGAGTTACTATGATAATCAAAATTGCATAAAACTCACGGAGAATCCAATTTTTCATGACACGTCAAAGCATATTGGGATCAAGTATCACTTCATTCGAGACTATGTCCAAAAGGGAGAAGTCAAATTTGAGTACATTTCCACAGGTGAGCAAGTAGCAGACATTTTCACCAAAGCCTTACCATGGGGAAAACATATCTACTTTAGAGACAATATGGGAGTGGTGAGAAACACTTTCCTCTGTAAGGAGTGTTAAAATTTGGGTACCAGAAGATAAGTGGTTCCCTAAAGCTTTGATCTTTGGCTTAGGGAAAAGTGTCCACTTTATTTGTACCTCTTCTCCTAAAGTGACTTTATAAGTGGTAAAGTCAGTCTAATATTAAAGTGACTTTATAAGTGGTAAAGTTACATTCTAATTTTAAAGTGACTTTGTTAAAGTCAATGAAGAATTAGAAAGTGAAAAAGTGACTATGGAAATAAAAGGCTAAGTGGGTCTTTATTTAAGTGGGTGAGTTAAAAAATAAAAAGTGAGAATTAAATGCACATTTATTCTCATCCCTAGATCTAAATGAATCTGAGCCATTAGGTCTTAAGGTTACCCAGAAAGTCATTTAGGGTAAAAGGAGAGAAGAAGAAGAAAATATCATTCAATCTTTCATGAGCATTTGAGAGAGAAGGCAAGAGAGAGCAAGGAGAAAACTTTTGAGCAGGGAGGAAGTGAAGAAGAGCAGTAAGGAGGCATTCAACAAATCTGTACAACAACATTTTTTGGCACGCATTCCAAGACAAAATATGTACAACAACATTTGGCACACTTTTCGAGGAAGGTACAACACATATTTGGAGGGAGAAGGGACAACCGCTGACAACACGAATTTCGAGGTTGAGTTGGCATAGATTTCGAGGAGGAAGGACTGTTGTACATTTTAGTATAGTCCATACAGTCAGTATGACCGTAAAGTGAATTTTGGGCATGAAGCCTAAGGCAACCGTACAACATTTAATGCTTTAATTTCCTGCTATATTTTTATGTTTGCTGTTGGCACGATTTTCGAGGTAGTGTTCAAACACGGAAATCGAGATAATTTGTAATTTGTGAATGATGGAATTTTTCTTTGTATTTCAGTTTCTCTGTAAAATATATTCAGAAATAAAGAAGAGCTCTCAAACCAGCTTTCCCCAAGAGTTGTAGGGGGTTTTTCCAAGGTCACATTGACAAAAAATCATTGTGTCATTTTCTGTGTGTCTGTTATATTGTTACTGTGTTTTTTTCCTGCATTCTTCAGCAGTGGTAAAATCTCTAAATTTGTGTTTTCAGAAATTATTGTCATTTCCAGATTTTAGGGTTTTTATCATGGTTGGATTTAAAACTAGATGCATGGGAAAACTAATAACCGGAGTGGGGGCAAATAATTTACATGATATTAGAGTTTAGTGTGAAAAATCCTAAATCTAGATTCCTACTGCAACAAATCTGAATTACTTTTATTATTTTCAAAATTATTTCATTACAATGAAATATCGAAGTAATTACTGAAGCAGTCTACACAAATGATGTTGCGAAATAAATCTAAGTGCTGAAACAAATTGAACAAAATAAAATGAAAAACATCCACATTTGACACAATTATATTTGGACTAAGTCCTCGGAAAAACCAAACTCAGGAAAACCGGTGCAGCAGATCTGAGGGTTTTATATTATTAAGTAGCAGAATCATGAGTACAACTAGGGTGCTAATATCTGGCTCACCCTTCAGAGAAAATCTATGCAATAGAAGAAATGTGAGGTATACCTCACTCAGCAATTCCCCGGCTGATATGAGCAGCGCTGGTGAAGCCCCTCTCTGCCTCTGCGTGATGCCTACGCTGGAACTGCGTAAGCCTACCTGGGCAAGTTGAAGAACTGCGTCACCTCTCCTCTGCAAATGATCAAGGTTGATCTAAAACTGAGTTTTGGCCCTCCTGGCTCAGAAACCCCAACTTCCAGCTATCTCCAGACCGAATACAAAATTCACTGCATCACTTCTGCGTGATTCCCTTCAAGAACTGCATCACCCCCTCCAGGTGACTGCGCTGCCTCTCTCTGATATGTACTCCTGGTCCTCTTGACCAGTTACTGCATCTGCCCCTCTCTAAAACTAATCCCTGAATCAAATCACTTAGCAAACCCAGCCCTAGTGATTCGATCTTGATCAAAAAGTTGTGTCTCTCTCACAAGCTCGGAAATGCCAAATGCTCAATGTCATAATGTGTTTTCCATAGGCCCCTCACCCTCCTTCTATTCTTCCATTGACCATTCAACGGCCAAGATTAAAACATTATCAAGGACTAAGATTAACTTGGAGGTGAGCCATGAATTTATCTAGAAGATTCACACTTAGTTTAATTAATACCCTTTAATTAATAAGTTTTCCTAAGTTTAGACTTAAGAAAACATTAAAAAACGATTAATTATTTTAATTAAACCATCTCTAAGTGGAATTTTCCAAAATCCTTTCTAGGTATTATGGAATACATGTGTCTTAGCCTGTATACAAAATTACAAGGCTAGAGCACATCCGATGCTACCATAAATCAACACTCCCTCTTTGCGAGGAAAGTGCTCTAGCAAGACAACTTAATGCACTGCTCTGACTTTTGGAACATCTGTTGTTGTGTTGTTGATGTTGCTCACCAACACTGCACAAAAATGTTGCATCTATACTGCTGTTGACTTTGCATGTTGCTGCCAATTTCCATTGTTCAACAACTCCCTCTAAATTCTGCAACCATGTTGCTGCACTGCGTGAGCACTGCTCTGCACTGCGTTGTTGCTGCTCATCTGTTGTTGCTGTTGTTGCACTGTTGCGCTTTTGCTAATTGCAACAGAAAAATTTCCGAAATTGGACAAGTAATACTGCATCTGAATAATAAGACTGACTACTGCTAAATTTTGCACTAGCTCTCTAAATATGTTGCGTTGTTGTTGCTCTACACTTCACTGTGCTGCACCATTGTGCACTGCACTACTTCTTCTCCCTCTCTGCGCTGATCAGGCTCTAATGCTACTAGCCACTGCAACGTCTCTTCATTTTCTGCTGCAACTCTCCATCCTGCTACTGTCTTAAAGCTATCGTAGCGTGTGATCCAAGGGTTCAGAAATGCTCAAGGATCCTACCAAATGTAGATTCTGGATCTACAACTCCAAGTCATCCCACTTCTCTCCTTTCGGAATATTAGCTAACATAGCACAATCAGCTTCTGCCTCAATCTTGGCAACTTTGGCTTGCGGATCTTGCTTCTCCTCGTCCTTTTTCTTAAGAGAACATTGTGTGGCATAATGTCCCATTCCCAACACCTGAAGCACTTGATATTGGACAAATATTTCGTATTTTTCCTCTATTTCCCCTTTGATGCAAGGGTTGTGTTATCTTCTTCCTCCTTCTTGACTTTCGAACCACTGCTGCCATCCTCAATATGGATTTTGAGGAGATCTCTCCTCAGCTCTTCTTGCTGCAAAGCTGCCCACATCGCTTCCCATCCAGGAAGCTTTACTTTGCCCAGAATGCTCTGGACAAATACCTAATAGTCTTCTGAAACAAAGTTCAGAGTGAGCCTTACTAGCTCTGAGTCTTTAGGTGTTGATCCCACTGTTGACAACTGGTCTCGGTTGTCTTGAATTCTAGACAAGAAGGAGTCAAAACACTCTCCCTTCTTCATCTTGGTATTATGCATCTTCTCCTCCAAATACATCTTTCGCTGCTCGGAAGATCCTTGGTATAGCTTTTACAACCCTACCTACATTTCTCTAGCAGTGTTCTTTGCTGCTATGTGAGGTAGGATGCGATCCTTCACACCGTCTAGGATCAATTGTTTGGCTCTTGCCATATTCTTCTTGAAGGCTCTCAGATGTGCTGCATCCAATGGCTCTGCAACTACGCTATCAATGAGGGCCTTAAGATCATGCTCATCAAGGGAAAACTGAATGCTTGACTTCCAAATAACATAGTTGGAGGCACCCTCCAATCCATCTTGGTCAAGTAATCCATTGCTGGCCATCTCCTCAACTATCGATATATTCCTTTAACCCTCTACTCAGCGAGACTTACACATTCCTTGAGGAGTAATTCAATGTTTCTGCTGCTGCATGGGAAAAAACTGAGCTTCTTTCAGTAAGAAACTCTCTGAAGTCAAGAAATCCCCAACTATGTTTTTCAAAATTTTTTTGACACTTATGCACCAGCACTCACTGTTGTGTAGCTACTGCGTCCTTCAGCGACGCTGCCTCTTCTGCAATTGAAAAATCTTACCCCTCTATCAACTCTCTCAGAGGGAGCGCTTTTCTGCGCTAGATTGCCCTCCTGGCCTGGACTGTGTAATTTCAGGGGGAGTCTGTTGCTGCTTATGCAGATCCCAATCTCTTTAGCGTTGATCTGCTGCTTCACTCTTGTTTCTCCTGCACTTCAGCTTGAACAAGCTCTGGTAGCATGTGAAAAATCCTAAATTTGGATTTCTACTGCAACAAATCTAAATTACTTCTCCTATTATTTTCATAATTATTTCATTACAGTGAAATATCGAAGTAATCACTGAAGTAGTCTACACAAATGATGTTGCGGAATAGATATAAGTGTTGAAATAAACTAAACAAAATACAATGAAAAACATCCACATTTGACACAGTTATTTTTGGACTAAGTCCCCGGAAAATCCCAACTCGGAAAAACCAGTGCATCAGATCTGAGGGTTTTATATTATTAACCAACAAAATCTTGAGTACAACTAGGGTGCCAATATCTGGCTCACCCTTCAGAGAATATCTAGGCAACAGAAGAAATGTCAGGTATACCTCACTCTAAAATTCCCCACTGATCTGAACAGCGTTGGTGAAGCCCTCTCTGCCTCTGCATGATGCCTACGCTGGAACTGCGTAAGCCTGCGTGGGCAAGCTAAAGAACTGCGTCACCTCTCCTCTGCAACTGATCAAGGCTAATATGAAACTGAGTTTTTTTCCCTCCTGGCTCAGAAACCCCAGCTTCCATCTATCTCTGGACTGAATACAAAAGGCATTGCATCACTTCTGCGTGATTCCCTTCAGGAACTGCGTCACCCCTCCAGGTAATTGCACTGCCTCTCTCCGCGTCACTGTTGCCTCTCTCTGAAATGTACTCTTGGTCCTCCTGACCAATTACTGCATCTGCACCTCTCTGAAACTGATCACTGAATCAAATCACTTAGCAAACCCAGCCCTAGTGATTCGATCTTGATCAAAAAGTTGTATCTCTCTCACAAACTAGAAAATTCCAAATGCTCAATGTCACAATGTGTTTTCCATAGGCCCCTCACCCTCCTTATATTCTTCCGTTGACCCTTCAACGACCAAGATTAAAACATAATCAAGGGCTAAGATTAATTTGGAGGTGATCCATGAATTTATATAGAAAATTCACACTTAGTTTAATTAATACCTTTTAATTAATCAGTTTCCCTAAGTTTAGACTTAGGAAAACATTAAAAAACAATTACTTATTTTAATTAAACCATCTCTAAGTGGAATTTTCCAAAATCCCTTCTGGGTGTTATGGAATACATGTGTATTAGCCTGTATACAAAATTGCAAGGCTAGAGCACATTTGATGCTACCATAAATCAACACTTAGTTGGCTGGAAATTGCATTTTGTGACAGCAATGTGAAAATTACACCATGTTGATTTTTACACAGAAAACAGAAAACCTTTACCCAGATTTGAAATTTCAATTTTATAGGACTTTGAATCATGTTTTTGGATTTGAGGGTTGAAGACAGGTTAGATCGGCAATGTAACTACAGCACATGGAGGGAGAGAATCCAAAGTATCTTTGAGGAAGCAGAGGTCTGGGGCATTATGGTACACAACACACATCACCCAGTAGCAGTACTTGCTGACGCGGTACAATTAGCAGAGTTCAATAAAAAGAATGCTAAGGCCAAAAGACTGATTTTGGATGGAGTCAAAGATCATGTCATTCCTCATGTGAGAGGAGAGACTTATGCACATGAAATGTGGACTGCCTTGACCGGGTTTTACCAGAGCTCAAATGAGAACAGAAAGATGGTCCTAGAGGAGAAACTGAAGGCCATAAAAATGGCTAAGACTGACAGTGCTACAGCATACCTCACCAAGATCGCTTCGGTGAGGGATGAGTTGGCAACCGTAGGTGAGACCATTGCACCCACTGAGTTGGCGAGGATAGCTTTGAATGGACTTCCAAAGTCTTGGGAGAGCTTTGTAGATGGTATTGTTGCACGTCATAACCTTCCCAGATGGGAAAGGTTTTGGGATGACTGCATTCAGAATGAGATCAAGAAGAACCATCTTGGGGCAGCCAAAGAGGGGGAGGAGGATGACAATGTGGCATTGTTGGCAAGAGGCAAGAAAGACAAAGCAAAGAAGCAAGCTTCCACCGGTGGAGGCAAAGGCAAAGGTAAAGGTAAGCAGCAGAAAAAAGAGAAGGATTATTCCAAAATCAAATGTTGGAATTGTCAAAAGATGGGACACTATGCTGTTGTGTGTCCAAAGAAGAAGAACAAGAAGGGGAAAGAGAAAACCATGGCAACTTATGTAGAGATAGAGGGCTTCTCAGAGAGCTTTGATTGGGAGTTTGGATTCATAGCTTGTGAGGCCTCTAGTGCAGTATCACCTGCCATACAGGTTCAGAGGGAGTGCGCACTCTCCTCTACTAGCAGAGCATCTTCTGGTATTCGATATGTTGACAGTGGGGCTTCTCGTCATATGACAGGAGTCGGGGAGTACTTCTCAGAGCTTCCGGAGAGTGATTCTGATATGGAGGTAGTACCTGGTGATGACAACATTGTTAGAGCAGTCGGTGTGGGAACATTCACATTTTATAGGTAACCCAAACCTCCCTTGAAAGTGTCAGATGTTCTATATGTGCCTGCAATGAAGAAGAACCTGATATCTGTCTCAGCACTTGAGGACAGAGGGTATGAGGTGTTGTCCAGGAGAGGGCAGGTTCTTATATATCCTAGGGGAACTATAGCTGCTTCAGCTAGAGTGATTGGTGTGTGCCATGCTAAGGTGTAAAAGTTCTCATTCCAACACCTAATGGCATTGATTAGCAGTACCAGAGACAGGACCGACAACAGATCTAGCAATTCAAAGATGTGTGAGATTTGGCATCATGGGATGGGTCACATGTATCATGGGGCCTTGAGAACATTGCGGGAGATCACCAGTGGTGTGCCAGATTTCAGTTATGATCACCTTGATGTATGCAGAGGATGTGTTATGGGGAAGTTTACAAAATCTCCTTTTCCCAACAGTGACAACAGAGAGACAAGGATCCTTGACTTGATTCATTCTGATGTGAGTGGTCGTATGTCTCATGTATCCTTGAGTGGCTATGAGTATTATCTTTTATTCATTGATGACCACTCTAGGAAGACCTAGATTTATTTCTTGAAGACCAAGTGTGAGGTCTTCAAGCGGTTTCAAGAGTTCAAAGCTCTTGTGGAAACCTAGACAGGTAGGAAGATCAAGGTACTCAGGTCAGACAACGGAGGTGAGTATACTCTTGGTGAGTTTGTGGATTTTTGTGTTGAGGTAGGCATTAAGAGGGAGTTCACAGTTCCTTACAACCCCCAGTAGAACGAGGTGTTAGAGAAGAAGAACAGATCCATTGTAGGCGCTGCCAAAGCCATGCTTCACGATCAGGGGTTACCTTTATTTTTGTGGGCAGAGGCCTGCAACACTGTTGTTTACTTGCAGAACAAGAGTCCTCATAATGCCTTGGGGAATGTGACTCCTGAGGAGGATTTCTCAGGAAAGAAGCTTGATTTTGGGCACTTTCATATCTTTGGGTGCCTTTCCATATTCCTATGTCCCCAAGGAGAAAAGGACCAAGCTAGAACCTATTGCAGACAACGGCATCTTTGTGGGTTATAGCGAGACCTCGAAAGCTTACCGAATTTACATTCTTGCAAAGAGGAAAGTTGTTGTCAGGCGGGATGTAAACTTCGAGGAGGAGAGAGATTTCAGGAGGTCACGGGAGTTACATTATCTAGAGTCACCAGACCCTCAACAACATCTGAGTTAGTCACAGGAATCCAGTGCACAGGGTGCAGGAGGTCAGGGATCAAGAGGTACATCTATTACAGTGTCAGGTCCATCAGTGAGCAGTGGCTCTCAGAGTCAGGTGAGGGGATCTTCGGGCAGCATGTAGGGTAGTTCGCAAAGCAGTTCACAGGGTAGTCCACTGATGGACAGCTCACATGGTACTTCAAATTCTATAGGCACATGTATAGGTAAGAGGTTAGTTGGTAGGCCTTTGGGAGTTCAGGCTTCTAATGATGATGAGGAATTTTTCACTCCAGTGGAAGAAGTAGGCTCAGGGAAGAGGAAGCCCAAGTGGCTTCAAGGAACTTTGCGCGAGGCCACGTCACTTGCCATAGATGGTAGCATAGAGAAGTTCAAGGCTCGGTATGTGGTGTTAGGGTTCTCACAGGTAGAGAGAGTTGATTATGAGGAGACTTTTGCTCTCGTGGCTCAGTATACATCTATTCAATCCATTATATCGATTGCAGCAGAGATGGGTTGGAAGATCCACCAGATGGATGTGAAGACCGCCTTTCTAAATGGCTTCATTCAAGAGGAAGTTTATATGTAGCAGCCACAGGGCTTTGAGGTGCATGCAAAGGAGACCCATGTATGCAGATTGAAAAAGGCACTCTATGGCCTAAAGCAAGCTCCTAGAGCTTGGTACTCTCAGATTGATACATACTTGCAGCAGCTGGGTTTCACTAAGAGTGAGGCTGATCCAAACCTATACTTCATTGTGGTAGGTGAGGAGCCTCTCATTCTGGTGTTGTATGTTGATGACTTGGTCATCACTGGAGCAGAGAGACTCATTGAGGGCTGCAAGAGAGATCTTGCTTCAGAGTTTGAGATGAAGGATATCGGTTTGATGCATTATTTTATGGGATTGGAGGTGTGGCAGGAGGAGGGGCATTTCTTCCTGGGACAGGAGAAGTAAATTGTGGATATTCTTAGCAAATTTCACATGGAGGACTGCAAACCCATGTCTACACCTACGATCACTAACTAGAAGAAGCTTCACGCTTCTGATTCCGAGTTGGTGTTTCCTACTCTATACAGACAACTGATTGGTTCATTGATGTATTTGGTCAACACTCGATGAGATATATGTTTTGCAGTTAACACTATGAGTTAGTTCATATGTGAGCCCATGAGAGTGCATTGGGTGGCTGCAAAACAAATTCTTCGTTACTTGCAAGGTACTATGGATTATTGTCTGGACTATAGACAGGGTGACGGAGTGAGACTGGCAAGGTACACGGATTCAGATTGGGCAGGTTGTGCTTCAGACCGAAAGAGTACTTCAGGGCATTGTTTTGGGTTGGGTTCGACAGTTGTGTTGTGGTTCAGCTGGAAACAACAATCAATTTCATTGAGCTCAGCTGAGGCAGAGTATATGGCTGCTAGTTTGGCTAGTTGTGAGGCCATATGGCTTCACAAGATATTGTTTTGTCTATTTGGTCAGGCATTGAGACCTTCAGTGATTTATTGTGATAATCAGAGCTGCATAAAACACACAGAGAATCCAGTTTTTCATGACAAGTCAAAGCATATTGGGATCAAGTATCACTTCATTCGAGACTATGTCCAAAAGGGAGCAGTCAAACTTGTACATTTCCACAGATGAGCAGGTATTAGACATTTTCACCAAAGCCTTACCATGGGGCAAACATGTCTACTTTAGATACAAGATGGGAGTGGTGAGGAACACTTTCCTTGGTAAGAGAGAGTGTTAAAATTTGGGTACCAGAGGACAAGTGGTTCCCTAAGGCTTTGATCTTTAGCCTAGGAAAATGTGTCCACTTTATTTGTACTTCTTCTCCTAAAGTGACTTTATAAGTGGTAAAGTAAGTCTAATATTAGCAGTGTTCTTTGTTGCTATGTGCAGTACGATGTGATCCTTCACACCATCTAGGATCAATCATTTGGCTCTTTCCATATTCTTCTTGAAGGCTCTCAAATGAGTTGCATCTAGTAGCTCTGCAATTGTGCTATCAATGAGCGCTTTAGATCATGCTCATCAAGGAGAAACTGAATCCTTGACTTCCAAATAACATAGTTGGAGGCACCCTCCAATCTATCTTGGTCATGCAATCCATTGCTGGCCATCTCCTCAACTTTCGATATCTTCCTCTAACCCTCTGCTCAGCTAGACTTACGCACTCCTTGAGGAGTAAATCAATTCTTCTGTTGTTGCACGAGAAAAAGTTGAGCTTCTTTGAGTAAGAAACTCTCTGAGGTCAAGAAATCCCCAACTATGTTTTTCGGAATTTTTTTGATGCTTATGCACTAGCACTCACTGCTATGCAGCTACTGCGTCCTTTAGCTATGTTGGTCTGCTACACTGCCTCTTCTGCAACTGAAAAAGCTTACCCCTCTGTCAACTCTCTCAGAGGGAGCCTTTTTCTGCATTGGATTGCCCTCCTGGCATGGACTACGTAATTTCTGGGGGAATCTGTTGCTGCTTACGCAGATCCCAGTCTCTTCAACGTTGATCTGCTAGTTCACTCTTGTTTCTCCTGCACTTTAACTTGAATAAGCTTTGGTACCATGTGAAAAATCCTAAATCTGGATTCCTACTGCAACAAATCTGAATTACTTCTCCTTTTATTTTCATAATTATTTCATTACAGTGAAATATTGAAGTAATTACTGAAGCAGTCTACACAAATGATGCTTGGAATAAATCTAAGTGTTGAAACAAACTGAACAAAATACAATGAAAAACATCCACATTTGGCACAGTTATTTTTGGACTAAGTCCCCGAAAAAACCCAACTCGGGAAAACCGGTGCAGTAGATCTGAGGGTTTTATATTATTAAGCAGCAAAATCTTGAGTACAACTAGGGTGCCAATATCTGGCTCACCCTTCAGAGAATATCTAGGCAACAGGATAAATGTCAGGTATACCTCACTCTGCAATTCCGCGGCTGATTTGAACAGTGCTAGTGAAGCCCCTCTCAACCTCTGCGTGATGCCTACATAGGAATTGCGTAAGCCTGCGTGGGAAAGCTGAAGAACTGTGTCACCTCTCCTCTACAACTGATCAAGGCTGATATGAAACTGAATTTTTGCCCTCTTGGCTCAGAAACCCCAGCTTCCATCTATCTCTAGACTAAATAAAAAAGGCATTGCGCCACTTCTGTGTGATTCCCTTCAGGAACTACGTCACCCCTCCATGTAACTGCGCTGCCTCTCTCTGTGTCACTACTGCCTCTCTCTGAAATGTACTCCTGGTCCACCTGACTAGTCACTGCATCTGCCCCTCTCTGAAACTGATAACTGAATCAAATCACTTAGCAAACCCAACCCTAGTGATTCGATCTTGATCAAAAAGCTGTGTATCTCTCACAAGCTCGAAAATTCCAAATGCTCAATGTCACAATGTGTTTTCCATAGGCCCCTCACCCTCCTCCTTATTTTCTTTCGTTGACCCTACAATGACCAATATTAAAACATAATCAAAGGCTAAGATGTAATATTATTAATTTTGACTATTTTGCCTTTGTAAAGTTAAATTATAAATGAAGTGGGTGAAGAGGACACTTAGCTCACACTTAGGATAAAAAGTATTTCCTAAAGTCACTTAAGAGACATGTCTATTTGGCAAAGTGGGGTCTAGTGGTCAAGTGGCAACGTAGGAAAAGGGGCAGCGTGGACAGCATCGGGCCAAGCTAGCGCAGAGAGAGATGGAAAACGTGGCCCAAGGGGACAGTGCAGAGATTGGTGGGGCCTAGGTGAGGGAAAGGCTCACCAAGCATAAAAGGAGGGAGGGTCTCCTCATTCTCATTCATTTTGATTATGCATCTTTGAGATTTGTCTCTTGACATTGAGCACGCTTGCTGTTTAGCAAAGTCTGCACGTACCGTTCAGTACATCGGGTGTCTCCGTTCGGAGATCCCAACCTAAACCCCAAGAGACTTCGAGTGCTTGCTCGGGTGAGGAGTTCCTCCTTGTTTTTCCGGAGAGGATAGCAGCATCCACAGTTGGGAGCATTCCTTGGCAGAGACAGCGCAGTCAGTGAGAGGGAGGACGCAGTCTTGGATAGAGGGAGTTCCAGATTGAGGGTTTATCAGGGGATTCTGCCCAGAGGAGTTGGAGAGGTATCAACCCTTCCATATTCTATCATTTTGATAGAGATGAAGGCCATCAATTGCATCAGAGCATTCAAGGTCAGTGTTTCTCCTTGGAGGATAGCGTAGTGCCTCAAGGGAGGTATTTTTGAGGGTTAGTCATTTCCAGAAAGCTCTCTGGGAATTTCTAGGTTTTGTGTGGAGAGGCCATTTCCCGAGTTTCATAATTTTCCGAGGAGGGGAATAGCGCCAAATCATCATTTCATTCCGGCAGTAGCAGCAGCACGGGAGATTACGCAGTCTTGAGATTAGCAGCCATTCCGGGTCACCTCTTGAGAGTATTTCTACGCTTGCCTAGTGCAAGCCAAGGTGCCATCATTCTGATCACCTTTTTACTCATTTCCATTTCTCAGTATTAATAAAATGGCACAGCGTTCTCCATATTATATGTTTTTATTATGATTTGTCTCTAGTTGCTGCATGTCTTTGTTTATGTGCTTTATATTGTTGTTTATTTCCATTGGGGATATTACATAAGATTAACTTGGAGGTGATCCATGAATTTATCTAGAAGATACACACTTAGTTTAATTAATACCCTTTAATTAATCAGTTTCCCTAAGTTTAGACTTAGGAAAACGTTAAAAAACGATTAATTATTTTAATTAAACCATATCTAAGTGGAATTTTCCAAAATCCTTTCTGGGTATTATGGAATACATGTGCCTTAGCCTATATACAAATTTACAAGGCCAGAGCACATCCGATGCTACCATAAATCAACACTTAGTTGGCTGGAAATTGCATTTTGGGACAACAGTGTGAAAATTACAGCGAGCGGATTTTTACGCAGAAAATATAAAACCTTTACCCAGATTTGAAATTCAGTTTTATAGGACAGTGAATCATGTCTTTGGGTTTGAGGGTTGAAGATAGGTTAGATGTGCAGTGTAAATACAATGCATGGAGGGAGAGAATCCAAAGTATCTTTGAGGAAGCAAACGTCTAGGGCATTATGGTACATACCACACAACACCCAGTAGCAGTACCTGTTGATCCAGTACAGTTAGCAAAGTTCAATAAAAAGAATGCTAAGGCCAAAAGACTGATTTTGGATGGAGTCAAAGATCATGTCATTCCTCATGTGAGAGGAGAGACTTATGCACATGAAATGTGGACTGCCTTGATCGGGCATTACCAGAGCTCAAATGAGAACAGAAAAATGGTCCTAAAGGAGAAGCTGAAGGCCATAAAAATGGCTAAGACTGACAGTGCTACAACATACCTCACCAAGATCACTTCAGTGAGAGATGAGTTGGCAGTCGTAGGTGAGACCATTGCACCCAATGAGTTGGTGAGGATAGATTTGAATGGACTTCCCAAGTCTTGGGAGAGTTTTGTAGATGGTATTGTTGCATGTGAGAACCTTCCCGGATGGGAAAGGTTGTGGGATGATTGCATTCAGAATGAGATCAGGAAGAACCATCTTGGGGCAGCCAAACAGGGGGAGGAGGATGACAATGTGGCATTGTTGGCAAGATGCAAGAAAGGCAAAGCAAAGAAGCAAGCTTCCACCAGTGGAGGCAAAGGCAAAGGTAAAGGTAAGCAACAGAACAAAGAGAAGGACTATTCCAAAGTCAAATGTTGGAATTGTCAAAATATGGGACAATATGCTGTTGTGTGTCCAGAGAAGAAGAACAAGAAGGGTAAAGAGAAAACCATGGCAACTTCTGTAGAGATATAGGGCTTCTCGGAGAGCTTTGATTGGGAGTTTGGGTTCATAGCTTATGAGGCCTCCAGTGCAGTATCATCTGCCATACAGGTTCAGAGAGAGTGCACACTCTCCTCATCTAGCAGAGCATCTTCTAGTATTCGGTATGTTGACAGTGGGGCTTCTCATCATATGACAAGAGTCGAGGAGTACTTCTCAGAGCTTTCAGAGAGTGATACTGGTATGGAGGTAGTACTTGGTGATGACAACATTGTTAGAGCAGTTGGTGTGGGAACATTGGCATTTGATAGGGAACCCAAACCTCCCTTGAAAGCATCAAATGTTCTATATGTGCCTGGAATGAAGAAGAACCTACTATCTGTCTCAGCACTTGAGGACAGAGGTTATGAGGTATTGTTCAGGAGAGAGTAGGTGCTTATATATATTAGGGGAACTCTAGCTGCTTCAGCTAGAGTGATTGGTGTGCGCCAAGCTGAGGTGTACAAGTTCTAATTCCAACCCCTGATGGCATTGAGTAGCAGTACTAGAGACAGGACCGACAACAAATCTAGCAGTTCAGAGTTGTGTGAGATTTGGCATCGCAGGATGGGTCACATGTATCATGGGGCCTTGAGGACATTGCGGGAGATCACCAGTGTGTGCCAGATTTCAGTTCTGGTCACCTTGATTTATGTAGAGGATGTGCTATGGGGAAGTTTGCAAAATCTCCTTTTCCCAACAGAGAAACAAGGATCCTTGACTTGATTCATTCCGATGTGAGTGGTCGGATGTCTCATGTATCCTTGAGTGGCTATGAGTATTATGTTTTATTCATTGATGACCACTCGAGGAAGACCTAGATTTATTTCTTGAAGACCAAGAGTGAGGTCTTCAAGCGATTTCAAGAGTTCAAAGCTCTTGTGGACACCCAGACATGTAGGAAAATCAAGGTACTGAGGTCGGACAATTGAGGTGAGTATATTCTTGGTGATTTTGTGGATTTTTGTGTTGAGGCAGGCATTAAGAGGGAGTTCACGGTTCCTTACAACCCCCAGCAGAACGGGGTGTCAGAGAGGAAGAACAGATCCATTGTAGGGGCTACCAATGCCATGCTTCACGATTAGGGGTTACCTTTATTTTTGTGGGCAGAGGCCTGAAACACTGTTGTTTACTTGCAAAACATGAGTCCACATTATGCCTTGGCGAATGTGACTCTTGAGGAGGCTTTCTCAGGGAAGAAGCCTGATGTTGGGCACTTTCATATCTTTGGGTGCCTTTCATATTCCTATGTCCCCAAGGATAAAAGGACCAAGCTAGAACCTACTGCAGACAAGGGCATCTTTGTGGGTGATAGGGTGATCCAGGAGGATCTTGTTCATTATAGTTCAGCAGAGAAGTTCCGTCAACTCCAGCAATTCAAAGTCTGGTTTAGTCTTTATATTGCCAGTTTTGTCAGTGAAAAGGTTCTTCAATGTCATGGTTGGCATGTGTGCGGATTTGGGTCGAAAAGGTGTAAATTGGGTTAAGAACTATAGTGAAATACCTTACAGTTGTATTGACCTAAACCTAGCACTAACCCTAAAACCCTATGCATATAAACCTAAGGACCTAAAACCTAAGCGCTAAGTTGTAAAACCATATCATAAAACCTTAATACAAAGGTTTGGGCTATATAATGGTTCGGTGATAAAACATTACAATAAAACTATAATATAAAACCCATAGCGCTAGTCCTAAACTGCAGCATTAACCTCAGCTTCAAGACTGCGTCAGAGTTTGTTAAAACATATGACAAGTGGTAGACAACTGTTATGACTATGTGTATATGTCGCGTGTTAAAACCGCGTCGGGAATGTTTGCCATGTGACAGGTCGTGCTGGAACCACCGGGGAAAACCCAGAACTGCCAGTTGAGGCCCTGATCACATGCTAAACAATAAATGCTCCGCCCGGTTAACTAGTCGCTCGGCTAAGATTTCTATTATAATGTTTATCTTTGGGTTTTTTGTAATTAAAATAGCGCTTAAGGTCAAGGATTATTATCCCTAGGTTCATGTATATGAGGGATTCGAGACCCTTATCACACAAAATGCTCAACCAATTGCTAGGTTTGGAATCAGAGGTTCGAGTGCATCATTATTTAAGCCATGACATCTTCTTTATGAGGGACATGGACATTGAGTGTATTGGAGTTCAGTTTCATAAGGATAGATGCAGTTTTGTTTTTAGCATAGCTCCACCGTCCGGAGGTGAAATTGAGTGCAAAGACAGACATTGGAAAGCTGAGAGAGAGACCTTCCTCTTTTCAAAGACCAGAAATGCCTGCGAGCACAGTCAGTCTGGTGTTTTTGCTGTGTAAAGACTTCCTCGGTTCAATCCTAATAAAGCGGACCCAGAGATGTAGTCCACCAGGGACGAATTCCGTAATCAACTGTTTTCTTCTTCTCTCTATTTTATGTTGCATTTTAATCATTTATTTGTTGCTGGTTTATGTCATCTTTCACTTTAAAGCTCTCTTCAGTTAACAATAAATCTTAATGACATACTAATCAAACTACCTCAGCACTTAATCGATCACATTCAGATCATTTTTGGTATCAGAGCAGGTTGTGCTTTGTAGTTTGTTTGTCAGTGGATGTTAACCAGGTTGGGATCGCAACGTGGAAAAGGCGAGCTTGAGGAATTCGATCCAGAGATCAGAAAGCGGAAAATCGTTCATCAATCAACGATGACAGGGATTGAGAACATTGAGACTCCTGAAGCTACTGAATCGAAACCCATGGATGAGAATCAAATCCATCAGATGTTTTTAAACATGCAGCAGATGTTGGCAGAATTATATGAAGAGAAGAAGACGAGATGCAACCTCATCGTCGAAGGCATCAAAGAAGGACAAGGGTAAAGGCAAGGCAGATAAATCTCCTTCTCCTCCATCATCTCCATCATCTTATTCTTCTTCTTCTACTTCTAGTTTTGAATCAGAAAAGAAAAGAAACCTAAGAGTCCACTTTTGAAACTTGATGTTAAGTTTGAATTACCTGTGTATAACGGTGAAATAAACCTTGAGAAACTAGATAATTGGGTAAAACACTTAGAAGTCTATTGTTGTATTCCAAATATTACTGATGATAAGACAAAGATCCAATTAGCTACTCTTAGAATGGGGGGTACTGCTTTGATCTGGTGGGAAAGTAAGACACATATAGATTTAAAGCATAAAGGAAAAGTTATCACCTCATGGACTAAATGTTTAAAAGCTCTAAAGAAACAATTCTATTCGTTGGGTCACACACAGCAAGCTGTTATTGATTGGCAGCACTTGCGACAAGGTAGGGACAGAATGTTCAAGAGTTCACACAGGAATTCAGAAGGAAAGCGTTAGCACTTGGTATTCCTTTGAACACAAAAGAAACTTTGTTGAAGTATATTGGCAGTTTGCATTTATATTTGCAACATACATTATTAATGTTCAATCCTAATGATTTTGATGAAGTTTGTGTTCAAGCTATTCATGTCGAATCAGGTGGTCGACATTTCAAGTTTACACCAAAGACATCCAAGCAGATAGAACTAAAGACAGCAAAAAGAAGGGCAAGTCAAAGGGAAAGAAGACCGCCACAGATCAGAAGGAAGATGAAAGACCTACCTGTACTCATTGCCAGAGGATCGAGCATGATGAAGCTAGGTTTTGGAAACTTCATCCGGAACTCAAGCCAAAGAAGTTCCAAACGAAGAAGGGTGAAAAGAAGGCTGAAACAACGATCCAACAAGGCTTGGACTTGGGATCCGATTCAGGTGATGAAGGAAAAATCACTGCTATGGTTACAACAGGTAAAACTTCTGAAGCTAATACTTCTGCTTCTTCAAACATCAAACAATTGAATGAAGATAAAAGAGTCGAGTTATTTCATATAAGGGTAACTTCAAAACATACAAAGATAGATACATTGTTCGATACGGGATCACAAGTAAATTTGATTTCTGAATCATTGGTTAAAAAATTAGGTTTGAAAACACATAATCATCCAAAACCATATCCTTTAGGTTGGTTAAAGGAACAAACTCAAATTCATGTTACCAAACAGTGTCGGTTAAAATTTGCAATCACAGCTAACTATATCGACGAAGTGGATCTAGATGTGATACCGTTAGACATATGTGGAATTGTTTTAGGAAGCCCTTATCACTATGATTGTGATGCAGTATTTTAGAGGAAAGAACATATGTATCATCTCAAGAAAGATGGGATTAAATACATCGTTCGGGCACATAAAATCAAAAATCACTTGAATTTAATTAATGCTAATCAGATGAAGCGCTTAGTAAGTTCAAGTAAGAGATGCATACTCATGTCGGTAAAAGAGCAACATAAGGATCTTAATAATGCTTGTTTAGGTTGTGAATTTCAGTATGAAGGTAACTAGTTAAAAAGAAAGATTCATTTCAAGATCTCGTTAAAGAACCAAAACATCTACTTCTAAAAAGGAAATACAACATGAGATGCAGTTGATTACTGTTGCCCCTCTTTCTAATATTGAAATATATCACAAATCAGTTATAGAGCACAAAGAAATAAAGCAACAAATCCCATGGATGGTTGGAAAAGAATTTATACGACCCAGTTCATCACCATGTGGTTCACCCATAATTTTGGTTCCTAAGCAAAACAGGACATGGGGAATGTGTGTCGATTTTAAGTTTTTGATTCATTTAAGCAGAAAAATTTCACAGCATTATTAGATCATCAACAACCATTTGAAGTTAAAACAAATGCTAGTGGTTATGCAATGGAAACGGTGATTCACATAAATCATTAACAGCTTCAATATCTTCAGTCACATACTAAGTTGCAACTCTCGTCACTACAGTTGGATGAGATTTCTTCAGCAAAATCACTTAGTAATTAAGGACAAGAAAGGTGTAACAAGTAAAGTAGTTGATATCATGTCTAGACTGTTTTTGAATGCTTCAGTAGTACTGCATAATAGTTCATTGAAACATTAAAGTTCTATAGAACAGTATAGTACTGATGATGATTTCGAAGATATTTATGAATCACTAACTCATGATACTCGGATAGAAGAAGTCAATTATCATATTCATGACAGATTATTATATCATCTGGGTAAGTTGTGCATACCGCAGACAGAAAGAGTGTAGGTTATTTGAGAATTTCATCTTTCTCGGATTGCAGGACATTTTGGCGTAAGCAAGACTATCGCGCAAAGTCAAAGGTATTGTTAGTAGCCTCATATGTATGAAACAATTGTGAATTACATTAAGGGATGTGTAAAGTGTTCGACAAGCAAGCCAAGAAATCGAAAGATTGGTTTGTACATGCCACTTCCAGTTCTTTTTCAACCATGGGGCAGCATGGATTTTGTTAAAGGACAGACAAAAATGGTGAATAGGACCAAGATACATATTCTTCGAGGTAACTGCAGTAAAAATCCTAAGTTGTGGGATGAATTTTTACCTTATGTGCGTCATGCATACAATCAAGCCTTACATTCTTCTCTAACTGCGCCACAACAAGCATTGAGTCAAGCCAAGTACAAATTGCGACATGATAAGCATCAAGTTGATCATCATTTTCAGGTCGGCAATCAAGTATGGTTGTATATCAGCAAAGTTAGGTTGAAAGGAGAAGGTAAGAAATTGAAATCTATCGGGTATGATCCTTTCAATATTGTTGAGAAGATTGGAAATAATGCATGCCGATTAGATTTACTGCCTTACATGCATATTTACTCAGTTGTGAATGTTGAAAATCTAAAATTGTATGAACCTTCGATGATTGTTGATGCCAAAGATGATACACAGATTCCTTCTATTGATGATTTATCACCTGAGTACATGACAAAGTTGCAGGAAGATACCATCTTGGACAGAAGAGTTCATACTTCCAAGCAAAGAGATGTGGAATATCTTCGAGTGGGACTAGAGGGAATGAATCCAAGTAAGGAAAAATGGATAGAGATCAAAAAAGTGAGGGAGCTATATCCTCACTTATTATCTGCCTAAAATCAAACTTTTATGGTCCAAAAGCTTTCAAGTGGAGAGGATTTATCCAGGAGGATCTTGTTCATTACAGTTCAGCAGAGAAGTTTCGTCAGCTCCAGCAGTTCAAAGTCCAGTTCAGTCTTTATATCGCCAGTTTTGTTAGTGAAAAGGTTATTCAATGTCATGGTCGACATGTGTACAAATTTGGGTTGAAAAGGTGTAAAGTGGGTTAAGTACTATGGTGAAATACCTTACGATTGTAATGACCTAAACCTAGCACTAAGCCTAAAACCATATGCATATAAACCTAAGGACCTAAAACCTAAGCGCTAAGTTGTAAAACCATATCATAAAACCTTAATACAAAGGTTCGAGCTATATAACAGTTTGGTGATAAAACATTACAATAAAACTATAATATAAAACCCACAATGCTAGTCCTAAACTGCATCATTAACCGCAGCTTCAAGACCGTGTCGGAGTTTGTTAAACATATGACAAGTGGCAGACAGTTTTTATGACCACGTGTATATGCCACGTGTTAAAACCGCGTCGGGAATGTTTGCCATGTGACAGGTCATGCCGGAACTGTCGGGGATAAGCCAAAACCACCGAATGTAAACCATGACCGCCGATCGAGGCCCTGATCACATGCTAAACAATAAATCCTCCGCCTGGTTAGCTAGCCGCTCGGCTAAGATTTTTATTATAATGTTTACTTTTGGGTTTTTTGTAATTAAAACAACGCCTAAGGTCAAGGATTATTATCCCTAGGTTCATGTATATGAGGGATTCGAGACCCTTATCACACAAAATGCTCAACCAAATGCTAATTTTGGAATCATAGGTTCGAGCGCATCATTATTTAAGCCATGACATCTTCTTTATGAGGGACATGGACATTGAGTGTATTGGATTTCAGTTTCATAAAGATAGAGGCAGTTTTGTTTCAGCATAGCTCCACCGTCCAAAGGCGGAATTGACTGCAGAGACAGGTGTTGGAAAGATGAGAGAGAGAGCTTCTTGTTTTCAGAGACTAGAAGTGCCTGCGAGCACAGTCAGTCTAGTGTTTTTGCTGTGTAAAGACTTCCTCGGTTCAGTCCTAATAAAGCGGACCCGGAGATGTAGTCCACCAGGGACGAACTCCGTAATCAACTGTTTGCTTCTTCTTCTCTCTGTTTTATGTTGTATTTTAATCATTTATTTGCTGCTGGTTTATGTCGTCTTTCACTTTAAAGCTCTCTTCAGTTAACAATAAATCTTATTGACAAACTAATCAAACTACCTCTGCACTTAATCGATCACATTCAGATCATAGCGAGACCTCGAAATCTTACTGGATTTACATTCCCGCAAAGAGGAAAAATTGTTGTTAGGCGAGATGTAAAGTTCGAGGAGAGAGATTTCAAGAGGTCACAAGAGTTACATTATCTAGAGTCACCAGACCCTCAGCAGTAGCTAAGTCAGTCACAGGGATCCAGTGCACAGTGTGCAGGAGGTCAGGGATCAAGAGGTACATCTATTATAGTGTCAGGTCCATCAGTTAGCAATGGCTCTCAAAGTCAGGTGAGGGGATCTTCAGGCAGCATGCAGGGCAGTCCACAAAGCAGTTGACAGGGTAGTCCACTAATGGAAAAGTCGCATGGTACTTTAGCTTCTACATGCACATGTATAGGTATGAGGTCAGTTGGTAGGCCTTCAAGAGTTTAGGCTTCTGATGATGATGAGGATTCCTTCACTCCGGTGGAAGAAGTAGGCTCAGGGACGAGGAAGCCCAAGTGGCTTCAAGACACCTTGCGTGAGGCCACATCGGTTGCTGGGCCAAAGAGATGTAGAAATTTGCTGAATAATGAAGATTTATCCACTAAGATTATCCTGGTCACACACTAATTCGAATTCATGCATAACACATAACCTCTTCTACAATTGATCATCAATTTGCGGAAATAGAAACAGTCGCATGCGCACATAAACACAATATGTAAATGGGGAAAGCTTATAGCTGAAAACCCCCAGCTATTTTGCATATTATAATGGAAGAGAACATGTAACAATCTCAGTAAAATACTCCTCACAAGTACTCAGTACTGTCTCCAGAAGTGACACACAAACTAGCTCAGTTTTGAACAAGTCACAAGTTCAAAACTCATCCACTATTTGCCTGCCTCTACTGCGCAATCCAACTTGGTTCAATGAGAGATCCAAGTTCGAATCTCCTTGGCTTCATCTGCGCAATCCTCATGGGCAATATCCTCCAATGCTTGTGCTAAAACTCATGCACAACTCATGTCGCAACTAATAGCAAACTCACCCTTTCATCTACCTCTTCCACTGGTCTTCATTGAACTGTCCATGCACTGTACTGAACTGATGTGTTCTTGAGTTGAATAATGAGTTAATAATTAGTGAATAAAATAATATTTAATTCACTCAAATCATCACTAGTGTATTAGCTAGTTAAACTAAACACAACTAGTTCAAATAAGTTAAACCGAACACAACTCCACCAACTGTCTCATCAACTCCACCAAACTCCGCCACTTGAGTTCTAATTGAAGTCAACCATGCATGAGGTCACCAAACCCCTAGGAATAGCGTAATTCCTTCTGTCAGGTGCATGGGCCACATCCGTAGCTCCAACTGAAGTGCTGCAACAGGATAAACTGAAGTTTATAGTCCAAATATTATTAAGGGCTAATAATATTTGACTAACCTATTTTTAGACAGGCAGTCTAAAAATAGACTTCGACCTGTATGTCTAAAAATAGAGGTCCATCTATTTTAACCAACTTGACCAATCATCCAAGAATAGCATACTGCAACTCCTAGACCATGCTCCATATGTCTAAAAATAGACTTTGTCCCAAAAATAGCCTGCGGGCCCACTTAGTGAAGGCGACTTCATTTCACTAAGCTCCATCATCTTGTTGCATTTTCAACAAGATATGGATTATATGCAACCCCTATCCTGCCTCTGTGGAATTCGAACTTGCTCCTGGTGAGCGCCTTCGTCAAGATGTCAGCATCCTGATCCTCCATGGGAACATATGAAAGTAACATGATTCTCCGCTGCACACAATCTCTGATATGATGGTACCTGATGTCGATGTGTTTGGATCTATCATGGAATACTGGATTAGCCGAGAGTTTCATGCAACTCTGGTTATCACAATAAATCACAGTAGGCTCGAAGTGCGACCCGAACAATCCGACAAGGATCTTCCTCATCCAAATAGCCTCGCATGCAGCCAAGCTTGCTGCCATGTACTCGGCCTCTACTGAACTGAGTGCCATGGATCTCTGTTTCCTGCTGTACCAGGAAACTGCTGTCGACCCGATACTGAAAACTCCTCCAGATGTGCTCTTTCGGTCTGTTGGGCTCCCTGCCCAATATGCATCAGTGAAGCCGGAAAGCTTCGCTCCATCCTCCTGTCTGTACCATAGACCATATCTTGATGTGCCACTAAGATAACGCAATACATGCTTGCCTGCCTTCCAGAAGATCTTGGTAGGCTTAACCATAGCTTGCGAACGCTGGTTAACAGCATAGCATATATTGGGTCGTGTATTGACCAGATACATAAGCGACCCCACCAATTGTCGATAAACAGTGGCATCCACTACCTCCGTTGAAGTAGCATCCTCCTTCCTCCAACCACCAGGAAGAGGAGTATCAACAGGCTTGCAGCCATGCATGTTGAACCTCTCCAGTATCTCCCGGGCATACTTACCCTTAGAAACAAACAGTCCACCACTGCGCTGCCAAATCTCCAATCCCAGGAAATAATGAAGGAGGCCCAAGTCCTTCATCTCAAACACTCTAGAAAGATCCTCCTTGTATGAAAGTATCAACAGCTCATCACTAGTCAAAATCAGATCATCTACATACAGTACAATGATCAGCAACTTCCCCTCCACCACAATCTGGTACAGGTTAGGATCCGCCTCACGCTTGGAGAATCCAAGTCCGGTGAAATAATTGTCTATCCGTGTGTACCAAGCACGAGGTGCTTGCTTCAACCCGTACAGTGCTCTCTTGAGTCGGCAAACATGCGATAACTGTGAAGATCTTGAAACCTTGTTTGCTGTGCCCACCTCCTCCTCAATGACTCCGTTGAGGAACGCAGTCTTCACATCCATCTGATGGATGTGCCACCCCATCTGCGCTGAGAGAGCAAGGATCGTCCATATGGAAGAGTACCTTGCGACAAGTGCAAAAGTCTCCTCATAATCGATCCCCTCGATCTGTGAAAAGCCACGGGCGACAAATCTCGCCTTGTACTTCTCCACACTCCCGTCAGCCGCCTACTTCACCTTGTAGATCCATCACGAACCCACCACTAATTTCCCCACCGGTCTTAGGACAATCTCCCATGCATTGTTTCTGACAATCGAATCATACTCTTCCACCATGGCATCTACCCATGCGGGTTCCTCCACAGCTTCCTTGAAAGAGGATGGTTCTGTCACGACACATTTGCTCACAAGAGCCATGTATCCAGTGTACCGGTCCGGTGACTGTCTCTGTCTGCGCTGTGCTGTAGGTGGTCCTACAACCCTCTCTGCATCTTGAGCCAGTCGCTCAGCTTCTGTAGTGCGCTTGCGCCCTCTGATGGTTGGCGCTGCATGACTGGTTTCTTCCACTCTATGAACTTCCTCTTGTGGCTGATCCACATCCGAAAGCTCCTCCTTAGGAACTAATAGCTCCTCTTCTGGATGCAAGTGTGGCTCCCTCTCAAGCGAACACTGCGTGGCTTTCTCCTCCTGAAATTTGATATCCCGTCACACAACAGTCTTGCGACTGTCTCGAAAATACACACGATAGTTGTGGGGCGTATCAGTGCACCCCACAAATATTCCAACCTCTGCGGTCGGATCCAGCTTCTTTCTGGCGTTCTTCATCACATGCATGTAGACAAGTGAGCCAAAAATCCACAGATGAGAGATGTCAGACCTCTTGCCAGAAAACGCCTCCTCCGGTGTACTCATGCCAAGTATCTTGTGAGGACAACGGTTCTGCACATACATTGCAGTATTGCATGCCTCATCCCAAAAGTGACGGGGTAGGCCTTGATCATGCATCGCCCGTGCAACACCCACGATCGTTCTGTTCTTCCGCTCAGCCACCCCGTTTTGCTGTGGGTTATGGGGTGCGATGAGCTCTCTCCGAATCCCTTCTGCGCTGCAAAAGTCCTTGAATTCAGTAGAGATGAATTCACCACCATTGTCACTCCTACGAGCCTTCACATGATTCCCCGATTCCTTCTCAACTAGTGCCTTGAATTCACAGAACTTTGAATATGTCTCGCTCTTCTTCTGCATGAAGAAGATCCAGCACTTCCGAGAGAAATCATCCACAAAGATCACATAGTACTTGTGCTTTGTTGTCGAAGCTACTGAGAAAGGACCACACACGTCTATGTGAACTATCTCAAGGATCGTCGTGGCGCGACTATCCTTCTCATGAAAGGTGGCTTTCACATATTTTCCCAAGGTACACCCCTTGCACTGATCTGACTGCCCAAGAGTGCCCTTAGGAAGCCCAGTAGAAATCTGCTGCAGTATCTTCAAAGCTCCATGGTGAAGGTGGCCCAATCTCCTGTGCCACAGCTCGCCATCATCATCCCGGCTCACCACTTCTCCCGCCTTGCATGCCATTGTTGCGCAGCCATCTACTTGCAACTGATAAAAGTTCTTGACTCGAACGCCTATCTTCCGGGTCTCTCCAGTTGTCTTACTGCGCAGGAAAGCCTTTCCTTCGCTGAAGACCACATCATACCCCTTGTCTTCCAACATCGCCACAGAGATCAGATTCTTCATCAATCCTGGAACATGCAATACTTCCTTCAATACAAAGGGTTTACTAGACTCCCTCTCAAAGGAAATAGTACCGATACCGGTCGCACTGTATCTACCATCATCGTCCATCTCGATGTGCACTCCAAGATCTTTTTCCTCCAGATCTGAAAACAAATCCCAATCTCCTGTCATGTGAAATGACGCACCACTATCCAAGAACCATACTGATCCCATCACACTTGAGACCAAGCATGCGATTAGTGAAAAATCCAATTCAAACTGGGAGGCCAATGCCTCTCTAGCTGCAGATCCAGCAGCCTTCTTATTTTTCTTCTTCTGCGGACAATTTGTGGCATAGTGTCCGTGCTGGTGACAGTGAAAACACTGCACCTTGGACATGTCTTGCTTCTTGCCTTTCTCACCAGACTGAGAAGCTTTCTTGCTCTTCCCCTTCTTTGCTTTGGCAGCCAAAGCACAATTTTCTTCATCAGATACCTTTGATGAAGATCCGTCCCTGGTAGTCCGCCTTATCTCCTCTTGCATGAGATCCGCCGAAAGTCGCTCCCATCCCGGCAACTTCTCCCGACCATTGACAGAATCCTGATAGGAATGCCAACTCTTCGGAAGACCAAGGAGAGCCAGGTCCACCAAGTCCTCTTCATCGACAATCACCCCCACACTTCCCAGCTCATCTCTGCATTGAGTGAACTTCGTGAGGTATTTGGCGATATTGTCGCCTTTCTCCATTTTAATGTTTCTGAGTTTATCCTTGAGCGCCAGCTTCCTTTGGTCGCTCTTGCTCTGGAATAGATCTGTCAATGCTTTCCACATCAAATATGGAGAAGCTTTTCCATGCAGGCTGGATACAATGTGATCCTTCACGCCCTCCAACAGAATCCTTCGACATTTCGCCATCTTATTTTGCCAAGCCTCAACTTCAGCAGGATCAGTGGGATTTTGGACATCCATATCTACGAACTCCTTCAGCCCATTATCTTCTAAAACCGCCTCCATCCGATCTTTCCATGCAACATAATTTCGAACTGCCTTCAAGGGCATATTCGAGTCGTAAACCGTTGAAAGACATTTCAACTCCGGCACCAAGAAAACAAGCTGCTGCAAAATTCGAATTCCAAACTCAAAAACTCAACTGCTTCTGGATCTGTGAGAACAAATTATTTCTAGCACAGAGATCGACTGTAAGGGCATTTACTGGATATATCACCTTTCAAAGAAAGGATGGATCTAGAGGCTACCTGGCCCGTTACAGACTCTGTCTACCGAAATAAAATTGTAATCACTGTAATAGATCCCAATGATCAATTCGCTCCGATACCATGTAGAAATTTGCTGAATAATGAAGATTTATCCACTAAGATTATCCTGGTCACACACTAATTCGAATTCATGCATAACACATAACCTCTTCTACAATTGATCATCAATTTGCGGAAATAGAAACAGTCGCATGCGCACATAAACACAATATGTAATGGGGAAAGCTTATAGCTGAAAACCCCCAGCTATTTTTTATATTATAATGGAAGAGAACATGTAACAATACATAGCACAATACTCCTCACAAGTACTCAGTACTATCTCCAGAAGTTACACACAAACTAGCTCAGTTTTGAACAAGTCACGGGTTCAAAAATCATCCACTATTTGCCTGCCTCTACTGCGCAATCCAAGTTGGTGTAATGAGAGATCCAAGTTCGAATCTCCTTGGCTTCAACTGCACAATCCTCATGGGCAATCTCCTCCAATGCTTGTGCAAATCTCATGCACAACTAATGTCGCAACTAATAGCAAACTCACCCTTTCATCTACCTCTTCCACTAGTCTTCACTGAACTGTCCATGCACTGCAGTCAACTGATGTGTTCTTTAGTTGAATAATGAGTTAATATTTAGTGAATTAAATAATATTTAATTCACCCCACTCATCTCTAGTGTATTAGCTAGTTAAACTAAACACAACTAGTTCAACTAAGTTAACCCGAACACAACTCCACCAACTGTCTCATCAACTCCACCAAACTCCGCCACTTGAGTTCTAATTGAAGTCAACCATGCATGAGCTCACCAAACCCCTAGGAATAGCGTAATTCCTTCTGTCAGATGCATGGGCCACATCCGTAGCTCCAACTGAAGTGCTGCAAGAGGATAAACTGAAGTTTATAGTCCAAATATTATTAAGGGTTAATAATATTTGACTGACCTATTTTTAGACAAGCAGTCTAAAAATAGACTTCGAACTGTATGTCTAAAAATAGAGGTCCATCTATTTTTACCAACTCGACCAATCATCCAAGAATAGCATACTGCAACTCCTAGACCATGCTCCATATGTCTAAAAATAGACTTTGCGCCAAAAATAGCATGCGGGCCCACTTAGTGAAGGCGACTTCATTTCACTAAGCTCCATCATCTTGTTGCATTTTCAACACTCCCTCTCAACAAGATATGGATTATATGCAACCCCTATCCTGCCTCTGTGGAATTCGAACTTGCTCCTGGTGAGCGCCTTCGTCAAGATGTCAGCATCCTGATCCTCCGTGGGAACATATGAAAGTAACATGATTCTCCACTGCACACAATCTCTGATATGATGGTACCTGATGTCGATGTGTTTGGATCTATCATCAAATACTGGATTAGCCGAGAGTTTAATGCAACTCTGGTTATCACAGTAAATCACTGTAGGCTCCAAATGCAACCCGAACAATCCAACGAGGATCTTCCTCATCCAAATAGCCTCGCATGCAGCCAAGCTAGTTGCCATGTACTCGGCCTCTGCTGAACTGAGTGCCACGGATCTCTGCTTCCTGCTGTACCAGGAAACTGCTGTCGACCCAATGCTGAAAACTCCTCCGGATGTGCTCTTCCGGTCCGTTGGGCTCCCTGCCCAATCTGCATCAGTGAAGCCAGAAAGCTTCGCTCCATCCTCCTGTCTGTACCATAGACCATATCCCGATGTGCCACTAAGATAATGCAATACATGCTTGCCTGCCTTCCAAAAGAGCTTGGTAGGCTTAACCATAGCTTGCGAAAGCTGGTTAACAGCATAGCATATATCGGGTCGTGTATTGACCAGATACATAAGTGACCCCACCAATTGTCGATAGACAGTGGCATCCACTACCTCCGCTGAAGTAGCATCCTCCTTCCTCCAACCACCAGGAAGAGGAGTATCAACAGGCTTGCAGCCATGCATGTTGAACCTCTCCAGTATCTCCCGGGCATACTTACCTTGAGAAACAAACAGTCCACCACTGCGCTGCCAAATCTCCAATCCCAGGAAATAATGAAGGAGGCCCAAGTCCTTCATCTCAAACTCTCTAGCAAGATCCTCCTTGCATGAAAGTATCAATAACTCATCACCAGTCAAAATCAGATCATCTACATACAGTACAATGATCAGCAACTTCCCCTCCACCAACTGCACAGTTAGATCGCCTCACTCTTGGAGAATCCAAGTCCGGTGAAATAACTGTCTATCCGTGTGTACCAAGCACGAGGTGCTTGTTTAAACCCATACAGTGCTCTCTTGAGCCTGCACACATGCGACTCACTGCTGAAGATCTCCAAACCTTCGGGCTACTTGATGTACACCTCCTCCCCAATGACTCCGTTGAGGAACGCAATCTTCACATCCATCTGATGAATGTGCCACCCCATCTGTGTTGAGAGAGCAAGAATCATCTGTATGGAAGAATACCTTGCGACATGTGCAAAGGTCTCCTCATAATCGATCCCCTCTATCTGTGAAAAGCCTTGGGAAAAAAATATTGCCTTGTACTTCTCCACACTCCCTTCATCTACCTGCTTCACTTTCTAGATCCATCTCGAACCCACCACTGACTTCCCTTCTGGCCTTGGGACAATCTCCCATGCATTGTTTCTAACGATCGAATCATATTCTTCGATCATGGCATCAACCCATGCGGGTTCCTCCACAGCTTCCTCAAAAGAGGATGGCTCCGTCACAACACATTGACTCACAAGAGCCATGTATCCAGCGTACCGATCCGGTGACTGCCTCTGTCTGCGCTGTGCTGTAGGTGGTCCTACAACCTTCTCTGCATCCCGAGCCAGTCGCTCAGCTTCTGTAGTGCGCATGCGCCCTCTGATGGTTGGTGCTGCATGGGTGGTTTCTTCCACCTCCTGAACCTCCTCTTGTGGTTGATCCACATCCGGAAGCTCCTCCTTAGGAACTAACAGCTCCTCATCTGCATGCAAGTGTAGCTCCCTCTCAAGCGAACACTGCATGGCTTTCTCCTCCTGAAATTTTATATCCCGTCGCACAACAGTCTTGCGACTGTCTGGCACATACACCCGATAGTTGTGAGGTGTATCAGTGTACCCCACAAATATTCCAACTTCAGCAGTTGGATCCAGCTTCCTTCTTGCATCCTTCGTCACATGCATGAAGACAGGAGATCCGAAAATCCGCAAATGGGAAATATCAGGCCTCTTGCCAGAATAAGCCTCCTCTGGTGTACTCATGCCAAGAACCTTGTGAGGACAACGGTTCTGCACATACACTGCTGTATTGCATGCCTCAGCCCACAAGTGAAGGGGCAGGCCCTGATCATGCAACATCGCCCGTGCAGCACCCACGATCGTTCTGTTCTTCCGCTCAGCCACCTCGTTCTACTGTGGGTTATGGGGTGCGATGAGCTCTCTCCAAATCCCTTCTGCGCTGCAAAAGTCCTTGAATTCAGTAGAGATCAATTCACCACCATTGTCGCTCCTAAGAGCCTTCACATGCTTCCCCGATTCCTTCTCAACCAGCGCCTTGAATTCAAAGAACTTTGAATATGTCTCGCTCTTCTTCTGCATGAAGAAGATCCAGCACTTCCGAGAGAAATCATCCACAAAGATCACATAGTACTTGTGCTTTGCTGTCGAAGCTACTGAGAAAGGACCACACACGTCTGTGTGAACTCTTTCAAGGATCGTCGTGATGCGACTATCCTTCCCATGAAAGGTGGCTTTCACATATTTTCCCAAGGTACACCCCTTGCATTGATCTGAATGTGCAAGAGTGCCCTTAGGAAGCCCAGTAGAAATTTGCTGCAGTATCTTCAAAGCTCCATGGTGAAGGTGGCCCAATCTCCTGTGCCACAGCTCGCCATCATCATCCCGGCTCACCACTTCTCCCGCCTTGCATGCCATTGCTGCGCAGCCATCTACTTGCAACTGATAAAGGTTCTTGACTCGAACCCCTATCTTCCGGGTCTCTCCAGTTGTCTTACTGCGCAGGAAAGCCTTTCCTTCGCTAAAGACCACATCATAGCCCTTGTCTTCCAACATTGCCACAGAGATCAGATTCTTCATCAATCCTGGAACATGCAATACTTCCTTCAATACAAAGGGTTTACCAGACTCCCTCTCAAAGGAAATTGTACCGATACCGGTCGCACTGTATCTACCATCATCGCCCATCTCGATGTGCACTCCAAGATCTTTTTCCTCCAGATCTGAAAACAGATCCCGATCTCCTATCATGTGAAATGACGCACCACTATCCAAGAACCATACTGATCCCATCACACTTGAGACCAAGCATGCGATCAGTGAAAAATCCAGTTCAAACTGGGAGGCCAATGCCTCTCCCGCTGCAGATCCAGCAGCCTTCTTATTTTTCTTCTTCTGCGGACAATTTGTGGCATAGTGTCCGTGCTGGTGATAGAGAAAACACTTCACCTTGGACATGTCTTGCTTCTTTCCTTTTGCACCAGACTGAGAAGCTTTCTTGCTCTTCCCCTTCTTTGCTTTGGCAGCGAAAGCGCAATTTTCTTCATTAGATACCTTTGATGAAGATCCGTCCCTGGTAGTCCGCCTTATCTCCTCTTGCATGAGATCCGCCCAAAGTCGCTCCCATCCCGGCAACTTCTCCCGACCATTGACAGAATCCTGATAGGAATGCCAACTCTTCGGAAGAACAAGGAGAGCCAGGTCCACCAAGTCCTCTTCATCGACAGTCACCCCCACACTTCCCAGCTCATCTATGCATTGAGTGAACTTCGTGAGGTATTTGGCGATACTGTCGCCTTTCTCCATCTTAGTGTTTCTGAGTTTATCCTTGAGCGCCAGCTTCCTTTGGTCGCTCTTGCTCTGGAATAGATCTGTCAACGCTTTCCACATCAAATATGAAGAAGCTTTTCCATGCAGGCTGGATACAATGTGATCCTTCACGCCCTCCAACAGAATCCTTCGACATTTCGCCATCTTCTTTTGCCAAGCTTCAACTTCAGCAGGATCAGTGGGCTTTTGGACATCCATATCTATGAACTCCTTCAGCCCATTATCTTCTAAAACTACCTCCATCCGATCTTTCCATGCAACATAATTCGAACTGCCTTCAAGGGCATATTCGAGTCGCAAACCGTTGAAAGACATTTCAACTTCGGCACCAAGAAAACAAGCTGCTGCAAAATTAGAATTCCAAACTCAAAAACTCAACTGCTTCTGGATCTGTGAGAACAAATTATTTCTAGCACAGAGATCGACTATAAGGGCATTTACTGGATATATCACCTTTCAGAGAAAGGATGGATCCAGAGGCTACCTGGCCCGTTACAGACTCTGTCTACCGAAATAAAATTGTAATCACTGTAATAGATCCCGATGATCAATTCGCTCCGATACCATGTAGAAATTTTCTGAATAATGAAGATTTATCCACTGAGATTATCTTGGTCACACACTAATTCGAATTCATGCATAACACATAACCTCTTCTACAATTAATCATCAATTTGCGGAAATAGAAACAGTCGCATGCGCACATAAACACAATATGTAATGGGGAAAGCTTATAGCTGAAAACCCCCAACTATTTTGTATATTATAATGGAAGAGAACATGTAACAATACATAGCACAATACTCCTCACAAGTACTCAGTACTATCTCCAGAAGTTACACACAAACTAGCTCAGTTTTGAACAAGTCACAGGTTCAAAACTCATCCACTATTTGCCTGCCTCTATTGCGCAATCCAAGTTGGTTCAATGAGAGATCCAAGTTCGAATCTCCTTGGCTTCAACTGCGCAATCCTCATGGGCAATCTCCTCCAATGCTTGTGCCAAAACTCATGCACAACTCATGTCGCAACTAATAGCAAACTCACCCTTTCATCTACCTCTTCCACTGGTCTTCACTGAACTTTCCATGCACTGTAGTGAACTAATGTGTTCTTGAGTTGAATAATGAGTTAATAATTAGTGAATTAAATAATATTTAATTCACTCAACTCATCACTAGTGTATTATCTAGTTAAACTAAACACAACTAGTTCAACTAAGTTAAACCGAACACAACTCCACCAACTGTCTCATCAACTCCACCAAACTCCGCCACTTGAGTTCTAACTGAAGTCAACCATGTATGAGCTCACCAAACCCCTAGGAATAGCGTAATTCCTTCTCTCAGGTGCATGGGCCACATCCGTAGCTCCAACTGAAGTGTTGCAAGAGGATAAACTGAAGTTTATAGTCCAAATATTATTAAGGGCTAATAATATTTGACTGACCTATTTTTAGACAGGCAGTCTAAAAATAGACTTCTACCTGTATGTCTAAAAATAGAGGTCCATCTATTTTTACCAACTCGACCAATCATCTAAGAATAGCATACTGCAACTCCTAGACCATGCTCCATATGTCTAAAAATAGACATAGTCTAAAAATAGACTTTGCGCCAAAAATAGCCTGTGGGCCCACTTAGTGAAGGCGACTTCATTTCACTAAGCTCCATCATCTTGTTGCATTTTCAACAAGAGACAGGTTAGAGAGAGTAAACCACCTGAGCGATTCTATAGTTACATGGCATTGGTAACAAGCATTGTTGACTCTAAGCCTTCTAGTTATGAGGAGGTAGCTAACTAGCAGGTTTGGAGAGAGGACACGATGTTGGAGTATTCTTCTATTATGAAGAATGATGTTTGGGAGGTAGTGCCGAGGCCTGAAGGTAAATCAGTTGTTACTTCTAGATGGCTCTACAAGGTAAAGCATGCTGCAGATGGCAGCATAGAGAAGTTCAAGGCTTGGTTTGTGACGAGAGGGTTCTCACAGGTAGAGGGAGTTGACTATGAGGAGACCTTCGCTCCTGTGGCTCGGTATACATCTATTCGCTCCATTATATCGATTGCAGCAGAGAAGGTTTGGAAGATCCACCAGATGGATGTGAAGATCGCTTTCCTCAATGGCTTCATTCAGGAGGAAGTTTATATTTAGCAGTCGCAGGGCTTTGAGGTGCATGGGACGGAGACCCATGTATGCAGATTGAAAAAGGCACTCTATGGCCTAAAGCAAGCTCCTAGAGCTTGGTACTCCCGGATTGATACATACTTCCAGCAGTTGGGTTTCACTAAGAGTGAGGCTGATCTGAACCTATACTTCATTGTGGTAGGTGAGGAGCCTCTCATTCTGGTGTTGTATGTTGATGACTTGGTCATCACTGGAGTAGAGAGACTCATTGAGTGTTGCAAGAGAGATCTTGATTTAGAGTTTGAGATGAGGGATATCGGCTTAATGCATTATTTTATGGGATTGGAGGTGTGGCAGGAGGGGCATTTCTTCTTGGGACAGGGGAAGTACATTGTGGATATTCTTAGCAGATTTCACATGGAGGACTGCAAACCCATGTCCACACTTATGATCACTAACTAGAAGAAGCTTCACGCTTCTAATACCAAGTTGGTGGATCCTACTCTATACAGATAGCTGATTGGTTCATTGATGTATTTGGTCAACACTCAACGAGATATATGTTTTGCAGTTAACACTATGAGTCAGTTCATGTGTGAGCCCAGGAGAGTGCACTGGGTGGCTACAAAACACTTCTTCGTTACTTGCAGGGTACTGTGGATTATGGTCTGGATTATAGACTGGGTGATGGAGTGAGACTGGCGGGGTACACAGATTCAGATTGGGCAGGTTGTGCTTCAGACCGGAAGAGTACTTCAGTGTGTTGTTTTGGGTTGGGTTCGGTAGTTGTGTCGTGGTTTAATTGGAAACAACAGTCAGTTGCATTGAGCCCAGCTGAGGCAGAGTATATGGCTTGTAGTTTGGCTACTTCTGAGGCCATATGGCTTCGCAAGATGTTGTCGGTCTATTTGGTCAAGTATTGAGACCTTCAGTGATTTACTGTGATAATCAGAGTTGCATAAAACTCGTGGAGAATCCAGTTTTTTATGACTGGTCAAAGCATATTGGGATCAAATATCACCTCATTCGAGACTATGTCCAAAAGGGAGCAGTCAAACTTGAGTACATTTCCACAGATGAGTAGGTAGTAGACATTTTCCCCAAAGCCTAACTACGGGGCAAACATGTCTATTTCAGAGACAAGATGGGAGTGGCGAGGAACACTTTCCTCGGTAAGTGGAAGCGTTAAAATTTGGGTACTAGAGCACAAGTGGTTTCCTAAGGCTTTGATATTTGGCCTAGGGAAAAGTGTCCACTTTATTTGTACTTCTTCTCCTAAAGTGACTTTATAAGTGGTAAAGTAAGTCTAATATTAAAGTGACTTTATAAATGGTAAAGTTACATTCTAATTTTAAAGTGACTTTATTAAAGTCAATGAAGAATTAGAAACTGAAAAAGTGACTATGGAAATAAAAGGCTAAGTGAGTCTTTATTTAAGTGGGGAAGTTAAAAAATAGAAAGTGAGAATTAAATGCACATTTATTCTCATCCATAGATCTAAATGAATCTGAGCCATTAGATCTTAGGGTTACCCAAAACGTCATTTAGGGTAAAAGGATAGAAGAAGAAGAAAAAATCATTCAGCCTTTCATGAGCATTTGAGAGAGAAGGCAAGAGAGAGCAAGGAGAAAATTTTTGAGCAGGGAGGAAGTGAAGGAGAGCAACAAGGAGACATTTTGCAAATCCGTACAACAACATTTATTGCAACGCATTCCAAGACAAAATCCGTACAGTAGCATTTGACATACATTTTGAAGAAGGGACACAGATTTCGAGGGAGAAGGGACAAAAGCTGACAGCACGAATTTCGTGGCTGAGTTGGGCACAGATTGCGAGGAGGAAGGGCTGTTGTACATTTTCGTACAGTCTGTACGGCCGTAAAGTGAATTCTGGGCACAAATCCCGAGTATACCGTACAATATTTAATGTTGTATTTTTCTCTTTGATGTTGGCACGATTTTCGAGGTGGTGTTCAAACACAAAAATCGAAATAGGTTGTAATTTGTGAATGCTGGAATTTTTCTGTGTATTTCAATTTCTTTGTAAAATATTTTCAAAAATAAAGAAGAGCTCTCAAACTGGTTTTCCCCAAGAGTTGTAGGGGGTTTTCCCAGGGTCACATTGACCAAAAATCATTGTCATTTTTTGTGTGTGACTGTTATATTTTTACTGTGTTTTATTTCTGCATTTTCTAGCAGTAGTAAAATGTCCAAATTTGTGTTTTTAGAAATTATTTCCAATTCCAGATTTTAGTGTTTTTATCATGCTTGGATTTAAAACTAAATGCATGGAGTGATAAGGGAAAACTGATAACCTAAGTGGGGACAGAAATTTTAGATACATGAGCACTGATGGCCACATCATCTTCGCTGCCATTGTCCCCTCTAGCTACTGCTGCCTTGGAATCTGAAGCTTCCTTGTCCTTCCTCTTAGGACAAGTGCTGGCGAAGTGTCCAAGTTCGCCACATCTGAAGCACCGGACCTTGTATAGATCCTTCTTCTTCCCTTGCTACTGCTGTCCCTTAGATGTTAGGTCTGCATCTTCCTCCTCCTCCTTTATCTTAACTCCTTTGCCGCTGAATTCCCTCTTCGTCACCCTCTGAATCTCCTCCTGTTGAAGGATTGCCCACATGTCTCCACAATTTGGGAGTTGTGCTCTACCCAAGATACTTTGGACAAAGGTCTCCCACTCATCGGTGATTGCATTCAGGGTAGTCCTCACCATGAGCCCATCATCCGGAGTTTCCCCCATGGCAACTAGTTGGTTTCAGATAGTTTGCAGTCTAAAGAGGAAGGGATCAATCTCCTCTGCCTTGTGCATCTGGAACATCCGCATCTGATTCTCTAGAAGCATCTTCCGTTGGACGGAGATTCCTTGATACAGGGTTGTCAGAGTTGTCCACACCTCATTTTTCGTCTTCTTCTCGACAATGTGTGGGACCACGTGATCATTTACTCCATCCGTGATCAAGTGCTTAGTCCGCTCCTGATTTTTGTTGAACTTCTTCAGAGCGTCCGCATCGGTCGACATAGCTAGGACATTCTCTGTGTGGTCTTTGATACCATACTCCTCCAGGACTGTCAAGATTTTGGCTTTCCAGATCGCAAAGTTAGACACACTATCTAACCTATCCTAATCCGTTAGTCCGTACGAGGCCATCTCTGCTCAAACAGTCGAAACAGGTTCTCTTCTCCTTCTACTGTTGCTACACTCAACAAAAGACCGGATCTAGGTTTCTTGGCAATAGAAACCCTCTAGAGAATTTGTCCCCTTTGACAACTGATTTCCCTCCTAGAAACCCTCAACCAATTTTGATGAATCAACCCTCTACGACCATGCTCCTGATCAAATCTCATATTTCTTGGCAAGAAAATCTGCAGAGTGAATGTTTCCCCTTACTTTGTCAACTTTTCTAGGCACTGTTTTGCACCGACAGAACTGATGCCCCACCAGCAACTTCGAAGATCAGAAGCTGCACTTCCAACCCCGACAACCGTCACAACGTTTCTCCAACTCGGACTGTGTCACCCTTTAGGGCTTGCGTCAGCTACTGCATCAGCCCAGCGTCAGCCTAATAGGCGCTGCGTCACCCACTAGAGCCTGTGTCAACGTCTGCGTGAGCAGACTGGCTTTGCATCCCTTCTGCTGGGTCTGCGTCCCTTTTGGTGTTGTGCTACCTTCTCCCGGATCTGTGTTGCTTCAGCTGCCCTTCCTGCAACAAAAATTTTCAACCCCTTGTTGATGGCTTCAGCTTGATTTGCAATGCTTTGATATCATGTGAAAATTTCTATACACAAAAACCCTACTGCAGAATATTGATTTACTTCTCCTGCTTGTTTTATTTAGTGATGACAATATCGCCGAAATATCACCGATATTCGGAAATATCGCGATATTTCCGAATATCGCGATATTTTCGGGGAAACGAAATATTGCCGAGAGAATATTGCGATATTTTATCTCCGCGAAAATATCGCGATATTTCCGAAATATCAGCGATATTTCGGAAAATATCGTTGGGCTTCTCCTGGCTGCAGCTAGAAAAGGGAAAACTCATTTGTTTTTTCATTTCTGTTTGTGAGTGGTCGAGAAGGAAGGCTAAAGCATTGTGGAGGTTGTTAAAAAGGAATTGGTGATCGAACAACCATTATCACCAACAACTAAATCATCAAAGATTGAAGAACAATGAGACAAACTCCATCTCTTCCATTACCAGGTATGTTATTCCAAAATCATATTTTAATGAATTTTTTCATAGATTTAGGGCTATGCATGCTTGCCTCTTTGCCTACCAACATTGTGCTACTTTGTTTTTCTTTTCCATTTACTATGATTTTCATGCCCATGAGCCAATGCAAGGGTTTTGTCCATATTTGGACTACAAGTTTCATTTTTTTAAAAACATTCTTATGCACCCTCTTATTGCCAATTTTTCATTCACGTTGCAAATAATGTATTTGTATTCTTGTAGTATTTTTTGTTTTAAATGATATGCTTATTATTTATTATTTTTAAATTTTTATGCATGGGTGTTTAATGCCAATTTTTTGTTTTTTTGTGCCCTAGGTTTGAATTAGTTCACTACAAAAGTCAAATATGCCAAAAGCCTTGGACCCATTTTGTGAGTATGGGGAGCCTGATGGTGGGACAAATCAGGCATATTTATGTAAATTGTGTGGGACAAAAATGACAGGAGGGGTTACGAGATTGAAATACCATCTAGCTAGACTCTCTGGACATGATGTTGGGCTTTGTACAGTTTCTAGTTCGAAGCTTATACAAAAATCTCTTGAAGCTATTGATGAAAAAGACAAAAAGAAGGAAGAATAAAAAAGAAACAAGGCTGAACGTGCAAGTAGATCTTTCGGCATAACTTCTTCTGATTTTGAGGCTGAGGGTAGTGGGAGGGGCTCCACAGTATCACCTGCAACAACTAGTCCTAATGTTGTTGGGAGTGGGAGGTCATCATTTTTTGTTCCACGAACAAGACATGGATCACAACCTTCCATAAAATCAGTTGTTAAAAAAAAGAAGCTAGAAGCAAATAGAGTTATTGGGAGGTGTCTTTTTTGGAGTGAATTTCCTCTCAACATCACCAAAACCAATCCATTTTGGCAGCCAATGTATGATGCTATTGCTATTGTGGGCCCAGGTTACAAAAGTGCTACATATGAGGAGTTGCAGGGCCAATCCTTAAAGCAAAAAAGCAGGACATCAACTCTAGATTGACAGAGTTGAAAAAGACATGGGAAGTGTCTATATGCACAGTGATGTCTGATGGTTGGATAGATAGGAAGGGTAGAAACCTTCTAAGTTTCTTGGTACATTGTCCTAAAGGTACGATGTTTATTAAATCAGTGGATGCATCAGTGCACATATGTGAGTTGTTAGATGGGTTCATCCGGGAGATTGGCATGCATAATGTGGTGCAAGTCATAACAAATAATGCAGCTAATTATGTGGTTGCCGGCAAGATGCTTATGGAGAGGCACCAAACATTGTTCTGGACTCCATGTTCAACACATTGTATCAATTTGCTGCTTGAGGATATGGGAAAATTGTCTTTCATCAAGGAGGTAATTGATATGGCTAGGAGTGTCCCCAAGTTTATATATAACCATGTTTTTGTTCTTAGCCTCATGAGGAGATTCACTAGAAACAAAGAGTTGCGTCGTCCTACAATCACACATTTTGCCACCAACTTTATTACTCTTCAGTCTTTGCTTCGATGCCAATTTGAGTTGAAGCAAATGTTTGTTTCTGATGAGTGGCGTGATTGTAGATACAACAGGAGACAGGACGGGAGAACCATTGCAAAAAATGCACACTGATAAATTTTGGCAGGAAGTAGAATAAGTGTACTCAGTTAGTGAACCTATAATAAAGGTTCTAAGATTGGTAGATGGGGAGAAGCCTACAATGGCTTATGTGTATGAGGCCATGGATAGGGCCAAGGAGGCCATTTGTTCTTGTTATGTAGACGAGGGTTTTGTTGGGCTTAATAAACATATGATGTTATGGGATGTGATTGATAGTTGGTGGGCAGGGATGCTTCATCGATCCATTCATGCAGCAACACTCTTCCTCAACTCTGCATTTTCATACAAATGCGCCTCTGATTTTGATGGTGAGGTGATGGAAGGGATCCATTCTTGTATTTAGAGGATGGTACCCAATCCTAAGCTTCGTAGAAAATTCAACCGCGAGATACAGTTTTATCAGGATTGTGTTGGCATATTTGGCTTTGAAGATGCTATTAGGGAAAGGACCCTCTTCATGCCACGTAAGTGACAATCCATCACTCATTAGAATTTTCAATTCAGAAATTACTTATTTATAATTCTAGATTTTTAAAATTAAATTATGTAACTTGCATTTGAAATTTTAATTATGTTTTATGTTTTCGAATTTTTTATTTCTTTATTTTGTTGTAGATATTTGGTGGCAAACCTATGGTGCAAGGGCACCAAATTTTCAAAAATTGGCCATAAGAATCCCAAGTCAAACATGTAGTTCTTCAGGGTGTGAGCGCAATTAGAGTGTATTTGAGAAAATATACTAAAAGAATCGCAACATGTATAACTTTGACCTTCAGCCTTCAGTTGAGCAATTGCATTTATTGTAATTTTAATTTATGACCCTCAAGTGTCAAGAGGGAAGACTCATTAGTTTTTTTGACACTCTTATAGGTTAGAGTTCACACGTCTCAATGATTTAGTGTATGTCCATTACAATATCCAACTTCGAGTGAAGCAAAAAAAAACACCAATGGATCTAGATGCCATTTCCTTCTCCCAGAATCAAGTTTCAACCCTGCTGGCTTAGAAACCCCGATTGCCAGCTAATTTCAGACTCTCTTGGAGGCTTTGTGCTGCCCCTGCGTGGGCCTCTCTAGGGTTTGCATCACACTCTCTGATGGTTGTGCTGCCTCCTCCACGTCTTTGCTGCCCTTGCTCTGCGTTGTACTCTTGTTCCTCCAACCAATCACTGCATTTCCCCCTAATGTTATCAGAACCTAACCTGTAATATCCCTATTTTTACTGTTTTTATTAGACAATTGAACAATCCTAAAGGTTGAGTGGACCTAAAGGAAAACAATTATTGTGGACATATTTTATTTTTAAATTTAATAAATGTGGAATTTGAATTATTGTGCAAAGACTAGAGTATAAATAGAGGCCAATATTTCAAATCCATGAGGATGGATAAGATTCCAAGATTCTCCAAAAATCCTTGGAGAAAATAAATTAAATTTAAAATGCTAGATTGGAGATAAAAATTTAAAAAGACACCTCAGTAAAGTGGAAAGTTACTGGGAAGAGGTGAAATAAAACTAGAAAGAGGAAAAAACTTGTTTCAAAGTACTTTTGTGGAAAAAACAAAAGGAAAGCCTAGGCAAAAAGGAAAACAACATCCTGATTAGCTGGATGCAGTTATGGAAACATGCTGAAGGGAAAGAAAGCCTAAATAAGTCATTCTTTGGTAGACAAGAGGTTGTCTACACTTGAGAGGATTTGGTCTCTACTCAAGGGGCGCTGTGGAGAGAAAGATCAAGGGTGGGTAGCAAATAGTCTTACCAAAATTGGTATGTATAAAATAATTCAATTCTAGTTTATGAATTTTATTGTTACAGAAAGGTTGAAATTATCTATTTGTATTGAAGTATGATTTAATTATGGTAGATTGAAGTGTGTAAGAAAGTTAGTTTTATGCAAGATTAAATTCTATATAAAATTTATTTAGATAGTCTGATGTATTTAACAGACAACAACTATAAAAATTATAGTTGATTTGTATGGTTATATAGACAATTATAATTTAGTAAACCAACTCTCAGAATGTCTAAATCTTAGTAACAGGTTTAAATCTAAAGTTAGGTTGTAAACCTTAATACTGTATACACAAAACACAGATAAATACATGGGAAAGAAGTTAAACTTAGTGTATTTATCAGTTGTGCAATAATAACATTAAATAGGAAATTTATACATAAAGAGGAAAATTCCTTTCTCTTGGTAAACATGAATATGTGAACTCCAAGTGAAATCTATTACTGTAACATAACTAAAAGACTTTGTATATATACATAAATTATTGCATTAACTCGAAAATGTCACAAAAGACAAATAACATAAACTACATGCAAAAAAGTAAACATAACTCAAAGTTTAGAGGATGAATACACTGTATCATATTGCAATAATTTAAATCATGATATTATTCTGTACATAAAGTACAATTTAATTTTGTCAAAAAATTTAGATAGAGACCATGGTCCAAAATAAACAGTTACAACAAAATTATCAATTTGAATATAGTTAAGAATTCAATAGGATGAATTCTTCAAAGTGATATGGACCAACCTATATAGAATAAACCAAAATCTACTATTAATGAATGACATATTGAATTGCCCAAAACTTACATAATTATAAATTAAATAGTAAGAATGTGCATTGAAGGAAATGGAATACCTACACATACAATTATACACATTAATTAGTAAGTGTATAAATATCCTTAAAACTAGGAAAATTAATTAATATATAAATTTGTAAAAACGGTAGGTAATTATAGAAAAAAATTACCTTACTCTTATATGTTAAAAGTGGCAAAAACCCTGCACATCAACATGAGTAAAATTCTTAAATAAAATAATTTAATTAAATAGAGGAGAAAAAGGAAAATAAACTAACGAAATAAAAAGTGGATTACTTGTAATCTCGTTGACAGAGTGCATATGAAGAACTCTGGGAATCTGAGAATAATTGATTAATTGTTCCTCTACAATTTAGGATTTTATTAATTTGAGGAAATTAATAAAATTCTAAAATAAATTCATATTATTCTCAGTTAGACATATAAGTGTAAATATGAGAATTGCATAGAAAACATAAATCTATAACACGGTAGTGTTAAATTCCATATAAACATTACTAAGTAAATAGGAGGGTCAACCTCATGAACATAATTATGTTATGAGGAATATTACAGAGACAAAGTAACTAGAAATTTCCACTAAGGGAACGAGGGTCTCTAAGTAAATCCAAAAATTGAATTTACTTCAGATAGAGATATAAGAAATTTATGAAAATTGGAAAATACGAATATAGTGACAGAGAAGACCGAAATAAAATGTCTCTAATTTTATTACAACTCTCGGTAATAGTTACCTTGGAGAGAAATCGAAATCATTTGAAAACTAACGAGAAAATTTAATAAAAGTACAAGAAGGTCATCAGAATAATCGAAAGAGAATCAATTATGTATACTATGGAATGTTAAAACAACCAAACTCAACGTTGGTTCCTCGAATCAAATTGGGGAAAAATTGAAGTTCAATAAGTACAATTCTCATTCAACGAAAAACCCAGAAGTACAATTTTCATTCAACGAAAAACCTAGAAATTAATTCAAATAAAACGTTTAAACCCATATTGTTTAGGAGCTCAGATATCTTTACAACTACACTGGTAAAAATACTAGAGAACTCGTACTCATGAGAGGCATTTTGATACCACGATGGATAACGATAGATTGGAAATAAAACATAAAGAAGTATACTCCCGAAGAAAATCTCAATAAATTAATTAAAAATACTAGAGAACTCGTACTCATGAGAGGCATTTTGATACCACGATGGATAACGATAGATTGGAAATAAAACACAAAGAAGTATACTCCCAAAGAAAATCTCAATAAATTAATTATAAACGAAAAATAATTTCTGGAGAAACTACCACAATAGCTTATCAGAGAAAAATGAGTTTAATTACCAATGTAAGCTTGCAAAATGTTGTGAGAATAATGAAGTATATGTTGGAATAAGCCCTCGCTACGTCATTACACAAATGAGGAAGTCATATGGTAATAACGACTTAAACACAGAACTCAGAGAGAAATGATAGATTACATAAAAAATCTAATTTCCTACTAAGCCTGCAAGTAAACGAGAGGAAATAGATAAAATAGGAATAACATTGTATAAACCAAATTTCAGTTATCACCATAAAATAAATTCGAAAGCAGTATCCCAACAAGGACTGTGTTAAAGGTTTAAAATTCTTACCTATTCCAGGAAAAAGAGGAGATTACCTCATAACCTCGGGACTTGTTGAAGGAATACAAGTGAAAAACCTCGAATGGAATAGAACCCTACAAAAACAAAAACTAAACATTAATTACAAATCAAACCATAATGTAACAAAATAAAACTTACAGAGGCATAGCTATCATACGATGGCAAATAGTTAAAAGAGTGCATGCGTATTACCTGAAGGGCAGGTGTGCCTCTGAAAGTCACACAAAGTATCAACCATGAGGTTGAATGCTTGATAAAATCCAACACCAACGTGGACTGAGAGGAAACGTTAACAGATTGATGGGCTATGTGGTAAACAACAACGAGGGTTGTCGGAAAAACCAGAGTCGAACGATCGAATGCCCAGATGAAAAATGAAAAGTCAAGATAGGGTTAGGTCTTTGTAAATTGCACGACAAAGATACAAAACAATCTGGACCATCAACGTGGCATTGATCTAAGCCAGCAATGGACAAAAAAATATTCGAAGCCATGTGATTAACTTAATGACCAGCGTACCATCATAAATATTAAAATCTCAAAAATACAACCGTATTAAAATCTCTGGCTGGAAGATCTACGGATTTTAATTTCGAATCACCAAACAAATTAATGTGTATTATTAAATTAAAGTATGACAGGTGTATTCCTATGTTATACCATGTGAACATACTATGCATATCCCCATATTACGTTAACACTGGTGGAATAATACCAGTGTTTTGAAAATCGCGATTTAATCGCAATGTTTTGAAAAAATCGCGATTTTTTCATTCAAACGATTAAATCGGCGATTTTTTCCCGATTTTTTCAAAAAATCGGTAATCGCCAAAAAATTGCGATTTTTACGAAAAAATCGCGATTTGATCAGTAAAAATCGTGACGCCCGAAAACAGCGACTTTTAAGTGCGATTTTGAAGGATTTTTTTGTCATTTTTACATTGACAGGTTTTCTTATGAGAGCTAAGGAGTGAAGGAGGAGAGCCAAGGAGAGAGATACGTGATCTACAAGCCCAAGATTCGACAAAAGTGAAGAATTTCTTGCAAACCAAGCAAACAAAAATCGAATCTGAACCAAGTGTCTCCGGCAAAACGTTTTTCCGGGTATGGGCATCAAATTTGACCCATTTTTTTTTGTTTTTTTCTTGTTCTTCCATGGGTTTCTATCAGCCATGTATTTTTCATCATTTGTGATTGCATTTGGTTGTGTGTGTTTTTTTTTTTTTATTATTGAGAGGAGAGGGTTTATTTTGGTCAAAAATGCAAAAAATTCTTTGTTAAATTTTGTTTTTTATATTTTTTCTTGTGCTCTTAGTTTCTTCCCATTATTTTTGCTTGTGTTTCAACATGTATTTTTTCCCATTATTTTTGCATTGAGTTGAGGGTTTTTTTTTGTGAAAAAAATCAAAATATTGTATGTAAAATTGTAATTTTTTTATTTTATTTTTTAACTGGCAATTTTTCTTGTGCCCTAGGTTCAAATTTCAACTTTCAAACTTCAAAGTTCAAAGTTTCCAATATGCCAAGGAAATTAGATCCTTTATGGGAATTTGGTGAACATGATCAGGGGTTTGACCGAGCAAACTTGACTTGCAAATTATGTGGTCAACACATGACAGGGGGGGTATACAGGTTGAAATACCACCTGGCACAAATTCCTGGGCATGAAGTAGGCCCTTGCACAAATACCACTCCAGAAATAATCAAAAGAGCCATGAACTCATTGGAAGAAATAGAAACCACTAAACTCAGCAAGGCGACCCTGAAGAGTCAAATATCAGGGTTTAGAGCTGACCGTGAGAGTGGTAGTGGCGGTTCAGCATCAGCATCTTCTACAGGCAGCCCCGTAGCTGCCTCTTCATTTTTTGCTCCTAGAACCACTCACGGGGCACAGCCATCTATCTCCTCCCTTATTAAAAAAAAGGAGAAGGAAGAAGCTCATAGGTTGTTGGGAAAATTGTTTCTTTGGAGTGATAACCTTTCACTGTTGCCAGGCACAATCCATTTTATCAGGCTACAATTGATGCTATCGATGTTGTTGGCCCAGGATACAAAGCCCCTTCATATGATGACTTTAGAGGGCGCATTCTGCAAAATGAGAAAGTTGACTGCACCAAGAGATTAGAGGAGTTAAGGGCATCATGGGAAATCACAGGATGCACTGTGATGTCAGATGGTTGGACTAATCAAAGGGGTAGGACCCTTATTAACTTCTTGGTCAGTTGTCCCAAGGGGACAATGTTTATGAAATCTGTTGATGCATCTACACATGTCAAAGATGCAAGATTATTATGTGATTTATTAGATGTGTTCATTTTGGAGGTTGGGCCCCAAAATGTTGTCCAAATCATAACGGACAACGCTGCAAGCTATGTTTCTGCTGGCAAGATGCTTATGGTATCCGAGCATATTTTGGACACCTTGTGCTGCACATTGTCTTGATTTGATGTTGGAGGACATCAAAAAGATTGATTTTGTCAAAGATATTGTAGAATCATCAAAGAGCATCACAAAATTTATATATAATCATGCATCTGTGCTTAATTTGATGAGGACATTCACCAACAAGAAGGAGTTGGTGCGGCCTGCTATTACACGTTTTGCCACTAGTTTCATATCTCTTCAATCCCTCTTGAATTCTAAGTGGGATTTGAAGAGAATGTTTGTTTCAGATGAGTGGCGTGCTTTGACTATCAGCCACAAATTAGAGGGAGAGACCATCTGCAAGTTTGTGTCATATCAGGAAAGTTTCTGGGCTGGAGTGGAAGAAGTGTGCAGCATTACTGAACCTTTGGTAAAGGTTCTTAGATTGGTGGATGGAGACAAGCCCGCAATGGGCTACTTGTATGAGGCCATGGATAGGGCCAAAGAAGCTGTTCGCAGCTATTATGATGATAAGGGTGATAAGGGGTTTCAAAGACAACTTTTTTTATGGGAAGTGATTGATGATCGATGGAACAACACACTCCATCGTCCCATTCATGCTGCAGGGGTCTTCCTGAACCCCGCATTTTCTTATTCATGTGGCTTCCAAATTGATGCTGAGGTCATGGATGGATTTTTCACTTGTGTTCAGAAGATGGTGCTAAATCCATCAGAACGTGTAGAGATATCCAAAGAGATGGAGGTATACAGAATGGCAGGTGGCACCTTGAGCTTCGACATGGCTGTCCATGATAGGACTATTAAAATGCCAGGTAAGATTTTCATTATTTTAAATTTTTTCTTATGTTTGTAACTTTATAAATTTATCTTATTTGTTGTAACTTGTAACTTTTAGATGCATGGTGGAGGAGCTACGGTGGCAGATTACCAAAACTCCAAAAACTTACCATTAGAATACTCAGCCAAACATGTAGCTCTTCAGGATGCGAGCACAACTGGAGTGTATTTGAAAAAATACACACCAAAAGGCGCAACAGGTAAAAAACTTAAAATATTCCAACTGATTTTTTGAATTCATTAAATATTATTTTTTTTAAATATTTAATTTATTAATTTATGACCCTTGTACAAGTTGGAGGCCCAGCGGCTCAATGACATGGTTTACGTCTACTACAATCTTAGATTGTGGGTGAGACAACTTGAGAAGACACCTGATATGGAGGCCATCTCTTTAGATGCGATTGACACCACTGCTGAATGGAGGGTTGAGGCTGAGAGACCTGTCATGGAGTCAGCCCCTGATTGGATAGAGCAGGAGGTAGTGGAGGGGGAGGAGGACGAGGAGGAGGAGCAGGAGCAGGAGCAGGAGGAGGAGGAGGAGGTGACACCACCTACTACTACTACCGGTAGAAGACGTGGTCTGCCTCCTTTAGCTCCTAGTGCTTCAGGTTCCCATTCTACTGCTACTTCTAGAGCACGACAGAGTCCATTTCCATTCCTGCCAGCTTCTTCATCTAGAGGGAAAGGCAAAGCTATTGTATTTTCTCGCAAGACAGGCAAAGGAAATCAGTAGTATAGGACCATAGGTTATATGGTGCATTGACATTCCTTTGTATATGACATTATGACTCATGATATGAGATACATTATTATATTTTTTGTTGATATTCTGAGGTTGAGTTAACTCTTGAGACTCAGGACTTAGTATTCAGGACAAGATTCAGTTATATGTGTGATGTAGCAATAGACATGATATTACACATCTTATATATTAGTTTTTTTTTTCATATTTATGTGTCAATGTATTTATTTTATGCTATAGATGCTTTAGATATTAAAAAAATTGAAAAAAAATAAATATTTTTGTATGTGCCGATTTTTTCCCGATTTTTACGATTTTTTCCAATTTTTTCCCCTCGCCGATTTAATCCCGATCGCGATTTTCAAAACATTGAATAATACGTTACCCTGGGTTAATAGGGTATATGTTTAAATAAACAAAATCACAAAGTGATGGATAGAACTTAACAAGATTTCGAGGGGTCGCTTCGTCATTAAAGTAAGAAGGAAAACTATTTAATATGAATAGCTCAAACTGTTGTTATAAAGTTTCATATTGTTATAGATGTGAATATATATTAATCATATCAATAAATCCATTGAGTGGGTTTAGGTGTACCCTTTTTCCTAAATAGAAGGTATACGTATCAATTTGTGGTATGAATAATGTTGAACTTTTATAAATATTAATAATACCCTATAGTGTGTTAAGGGTGTTAAATAATGTGGAAGTGGAAAAATGGATGAAAGGGAATTAGAATACCATAAACAAATTAAGGTATAATATAAAGTATGAAGTTATCATATTACGTTAAATTTAGCATAAGAGTTGTCTTCATAGACAATCACTACTAAAACTGAATTATGAGTTCGTCAAGAAAAACAAGAATTATAAATATCTAGAAATAATCTATACATGAAATCAGAAGTTGTGAAGGAAGTTCTCACAATAGAAAATACAACGAAATAGTTCGTCGAAGGGTGACAAAATACATTAATGCATTTGATGACAAATTAGTAATTATGCTATAATTAGAAAAAAAAATTGTGGTCAGTGGAGTTGTTACATAATCAGTTCCAGAAAACCAGCCAGTATGATCGGTTTGGAGGCAAAACCGATCCAAACCGGCCCTCTGAACCGGAAATGATCGGTTCAGTACCGAACCGGCCGGATCGAACTGGTTCGGAGACCGGTTCCACCGGTTCACAAGCCTAGGCATTAATTTTTTTTTTAAATATATATATTTTAATTATTATTTTTCCTAGTTACTAACACTACCCTAGGCCCCCCCTAAAGCTACTTAAACACCCCCACTGCCTCTATTTTACTCACACTATTCATTCGAGTCTCTTGCAATTATTGAGCTGAGTTCGGTGAGGAGAGTTCAGAGAGTTTTTTGTAGGGTTGTTCTGAGAGAGATTTTTTGTAGATTTGAAGAGTTGGCAGATTTTCGAGCTACTTCAAAGTTTTTTTTCCAAAGATCTTTTGGTTTTTTCAGTGTTTTTTGCAACTAGTGGAATTTTTTTTTTTTTTTAAATTTTGTTGGGGCTGCTACATAGTTGATTTCAAAGGATTTTGGAGCTGATTTTCTCCAAAATTTTTTAGGGTAAATCAAGGGCCATGGGAATCAATCCATAATCCCATTGCAGACTTGGATGTTACTCATTCTTCAGATGAGGATAAGGAGGATGATCATGATGATGATTGATGATTGATGATTTGATCATTGATTTGTTGTAGTTGTAGCTTGTAGTATTGTAGGTTGTAGTAAAATACTATGATCTATGATGTTATTTTGGACTATAAAGGCCTTTTAGAGCCTGCTTCTTGATGTTTGTAACATTTTTTGTTCAATGATGTTTTCCACTAAGTGTTATTTTGGTTGTATGCACTATTACTTGCTTTATAAATGCACTATTACTTGCTATATAAATGAGAACTTTTGCATATTTGTGTATAAATGGTTTGGATTCATGTGAATGCACATGAATATCTGTCTTTTTTCTTTAAAATATGAATACTTAATGTGTTTTTGGTAAACCATATTTTTTCCTATTCCGACAAGTTCCTGGTCCACAAGGTTTTCTGGTTTGGTTCCGATAACATTGTTTGCCCCTCACTGCTTCTCTGAATCACTCAGATCCGATCTTTGTCCAAGAATTGCTCCATTAGAAGAATTCGATCTCTTAGATTCTGTGTGTGTCTTCCAACTAACCCAATCCTTCCTTTAATACTTTTCTCATTGAGAAATCCACAGCTAAGATTAGAGAAAGCTTGATCCCCATCATTTAGAATATTCTCACCACATGTGTAAATTAATTCACTTTAATTTTTAAATTTCCCTAGGTTAGACTTAGGGTCCCCATTAAAAAATTTAATTATATGAATAAATTTTACACCATGTGGAATTTCTCCAAACAATTTATGGGTCTTGGAGATCTCATGTGTTCTAGCCCCTCCACAAAGATTCAGAGCTAGAGCACATCTGATGCTACCCAAAATCTCAACATTTCTTAGCCATTGTTTGTGATAAATCTTTTATATCAATCTACTTTCTCAAATATTGTGCTTTTATTGAATAGATATGCTATGATATAGAACTATCGTTTGCTAATCAAGGAATGGAGTTGTACTCGTATACCTTTGATTTAGCTATTGTAGATTTGTAAATAAATTTTGTATATAACCCTTGTATATATAATTTTGTTCATCTTGTATATATTTTTGGGGTATTTCTTCATTGTTTTCTTGTAGATTTGAAGACAAGGGTAAGGGTTTGGTTTTGAACTATTTATAAATATTTTTGCAAGTAGATTTGCAAAATCCTCTTCTTTCCTAGACAACTAGGGTTTCTAAGTGCAATGAATTTTTGGAGGTCGTCTACCATTTTTTTAACCTCTCTCTTCAAGCCACAAGAAAAAGAGAACTCTCCCTTGCAATTAAATTGAATATCCTTCAAGTCTTTTTATTCTATAAATTTATAATTTTTTTCTAAGTTATTTCTCAAGATCTATAATTCTATTTGGAAGAAATTCTCACTTGGGGTTTCAAAAAAATTTGCATATCTAACACAAAAATTTTCTGAAGCCGCAAACATAGGAGGCCTTTCTAGCCTCTAGAGGAAGGGTTTTGAAATTAAAAAAATTTCTTGTGGCTTAAAGAATTTAATTGCATTTTTTTTGGGCAGGTTGCAAGCATTTTTGACATAACTTCTCTGAGCTGCAATTATTTGGAGACTTGATCATTCTCTTGGTATTAAAGTAATTAACACTTGGATCATTTTTGCAAACGAAACCAAATTATTTGTAGGGGATTCTCATAAAAATTTTGGCAAGGAATCCATCATTTGGAGACTTGAAAATTATTTCTAAATTTTTATAAGCCACAAATTTTTTTTGGAGCAATATTTCCTTTAACTGAGAGCCCAAAGAGGCCAAGATTCTTCTTCTAGTGTGAAAACCCTTTTGGCTTGGACTTCCTGCCAATAGCTGAAAATTTTCAAGGGTTTGAGCCTTGAATTTTTAAGGAAATTTCTATTAAAATTTTTTAAAGAATTAAAATTAAAATTTTGGGCTATTTTTTCGCTTGGCTGTGAGCTTTTTTGGAGGCCATTTTTCTCCAAGGCCATGAAAATTAAAAGGCTATATTTATCTTTGTGAAGGATGCTAACACTTAGAGATTTAGAGCGAATTATTTGGAGGATTTCCAAATCAAGTTTTGAAGTAGATCAATTATCATTTGCCTTGTAATTTCCTCATTGATTCATTGTAACTTGAGGAGGGATTTTCGTTATTGTAAGGTTCCATTCCTATTTGTAAATCTCCTCAAGACTGTAAAATCCTTCTCATTGTCTAAAGGGTATCTCTCTTTGTAATAATAATAATAATAAAATGATCTTGTTTCTTGAGGGAGCTTTGGATTTTCCCATGGTATCCCACCTCCTTATTTAAAAGGGAGGGTTTCTTGTCTTTTTAGCTTAGTTTCTTTTTCATTATCATCTTAATCTCTAGATCCAACTTCTAAATTTTCTTGCTCTCATTGGATTAGTTTTTCTCTTCAAATTTGCATTTCTTTGGCATTGTTAGATCTAGGCATCATTGTTAACTATTTGATGTAGCTGCTATTTCTAATCCTATTGGCTATTTGATCTAGTTGCATTTGAGTAATTATTTTCTTAAACTCCGTTAGGTCCCTATTAATAGTGTAGTCCCTTATTTTTGTTAGTGTAGCCCCCTTATTGTTATTCTTGTACCCCTGTAACCCCCATATTGTTATTATTGTGCCCTTACATTATTATTGTTAGGTCGGTTAGGATTATATTGTGACCCCATGGACTCTTATATATAGAAAGGAGGTTTTGTCATTTGATCATCCAAGAATTGTTAATTTATGTAATGTAAAGGAGGTTGACTCCTTGAAGTGGTTGATTTCTAAGGCGTTGATCTCTCTTTTCTTCTATTTTTGTAGCTGGTTTCACACCATTTGGTATCAGAGCTTTGGATTCTAGGGTTTCGTTGCTCCAAACAGGTCATCGTGGAATTTTCGCTATAACCTTTTTTCTACGAAAGCTCATAAGCTGAAATTTTTACCACGAGAGGCCGAAATCCTGAGGAACTTCTTGTAAAAATTTCAGATTTTCGTTTGCAATATTTTCGGAGATATGATCTGTGGAAGTTGGGGTTTTTTCAAGCTTCCAAATTTCATCTCAAAGAGGTGACCGTGGGAAAATAATCATAACTCTCTCTCTCTCTGAGCATCGAATTGGAATTCTGTAAAAAATGGCCGCAAGTACACGAACTGTAGTTTCTTGTGTATCAATTTCAGATTTGAAGGAGTAAACAGTGACACGTGGCACGTTGTACAAGTTTGCTCTACTGAACCAGTCCATAATTAGGTCATTGTGGGAGATTGGGCATAAATTTGCCTTGAAGAATCCAAATCAGGTCAAACCTATGGCATTTGAAAGACGATTCAGAGGGCTACTATAGGACCGAATTTCAGATATTCAAGATTTGAAATCACAAAGATAATTCAGTTTCAATATCGAGCTCCTCAAAAGCAAGAAAAAAATGTGTATTTTTTTTCGAATTGCATAAGTCTTAATTGAGAAATCAGTTTGAATTGATTCCAACGACATATTGAAGAATAGATACCAGTATTGGGTTTTGAAATTCCCCCTAAAAAAAATTCAACACCCATTAAGCTCTCGGAATACTCTACTATGACTCATGAAGAGGAAGAAGTGCAACATGATATATCAAAACTACAAGAGCAAGTGCACCAAATTTCGCTCTCGCAAAGAGCAACAAAAAATGAAATGGAAGTTTTGAAAAAAGGAGTGGAAGTTAAGATGGGCGGTTTAAAGAAGGGCGTTGAAGCTAATACGGATGGTTTGAAGAAAGGCGTGGAAGCTAAGATGGATGGCATGGAAGCTAAGATGGATGAGATGGAAGCTAACATGGAAGACATGAAGAATGATTTAAAAGCAGACATGGAAGGTTTGAAGGAAGGTTTGACAAAGTTGATACAAGAAATGATTCCTAATGGCGAAAAGGTAGTACAGGAAACTCATGATGAGAAAAAAATAAATGTTAATCGTGATTTCATAAACTCTAAAGTTAGATGGAAGAACCACCATATTCCAATGATGGATATGAGGAAGTTTGATGGCAAGGATCTCGTAACATGGATACTACAGATGGAGCAATATTTTGATCTCAATAATGTGCAAAACACACAAAAGGTACGCATTTCAACTTTACATTTAGAACAAAATACATTTGTATGGTATCGATGGCTTTGCTCCCGTAAAAAAAAATCACTTGGCCAATTTTTAAGGAGGAAATGATAGCACATTATGAGGATACAAAGAGCAACACCTTCTTTAGACAATTGATAAATCTCAAACAAAAGGGTTCAGTGGTTAAGCACATTGAGAAGTTCCAAAAATTGAATATAAGGGTAACTGATATTCCAGAGGAACACAGGATTGATGGCTTCATAGGGACTTTAAAAGATATCCAACGTGAGGTTCGCCTTTGGGAACCTGATTCATTGGAGAAGGCATTCAGGTTGGCAAGAAAAATTGAATGTAAAATTATGGCGACAAGAAAGCCTACCACTCACATCGATAAAGATGGAAGTGTTTCTACTCCTAGACTTCCACAACTTACAAGGTTCACACCACAACAATTGGAAGAAAAAAGAGCAAAAAGGCTTTGCTACAGTTGTAATAGAAAATACACTAAAGGTCATAAGGTGTTGAGAAGAAATTATTTTACATAGATTGTGAAGAGGAGGAAGAAAATGAACAAGAAACTTCAAAAGAAGAGGATATACACCAGGAACCAACCCTAGAAAAAGAAAAAATAAGTCCGGCCATATCGTGTAATGCATTGGCAGGAATTACCACTCCTCAAACTCTCAAGATAGGACATATCAAGAAGAAAAAGATAATAGTGTTGATTAATTCGGGTAGTAATTTTATTCATTGTAAGGTAGCCAAGGAATTGAATTGCTTCCTATACCCAGCACCAAAATTTCAAGTGATGGTTGCAAATGGAGGAACTATAAATTGCTCTAGAAAATGCCATAATATCAAGCTAACCATGCGGGAATATGTATTGAATAGTCCAATGCTTTCCATTCCAATGGGAGGTGCTGATGTTTTACTAGGAGTACAATGGTTACAATTTTTGGGGGCAGTAGATTTTAATTTTCAAGAACTTTTCTTGAAATTTTTTTCGAAAGGAAAGGAAGTTGAATTATAGGGTCGGGAAAGATATTAAGCTCCAATGTCATGAATGAAGAAATTTTAAGTCCCACTCCGGTTTTCAGTTTCTCTTTATTTCTCCCATATAGTTAAGTGCCCATTCCCATAACCATACATTAAACAAGCTGGAAAAATAAATATTTTCTAAAAACACAAATTCTGGAAATTTCATAGTGCTGAAAATGCGGAAATAAAAACTCAAAAAAATAAACCAGCCACACACAGAAATTTGACACGCTGATTTTTGGTCAAGATGACCCTGGAAAAACCCCCTACAACTCTTGGGGAAAACCAGTTCGAAAGCTCTTCTTTATTTTTGAATATAGCTTTTACAGTGAGACAGAAATTACAACAAAAATTCCAGCGACTTAACAAATGTACTTATCTCGATTTTCGTGCTTATAACTCGCCTTGGAAAACGTGTCGAACAGTAAACAATCAAAACAAAAAAATTTACAACATTAAATGATGACTGTCTTTCTCGATATTTGTGCCCAACTATATGGTTGTACGACTATACATAATGTACAGGAAAGCCTCCTCGATTTCTATGCCTCCTTCTGCCTTGAAAAATGTATTGAAGCTGTTGTACGGCTGCTGTACAGATTTCCTAGAAATCTGTGCCACCAAACAGTAGTGCCTCTCCTCGATTTTTGTGCCGAGAATCTCCCCAGAAAACTGTGCTGAAGCTGTTGTACAGATTCCTTGAAAACTTTGCCTCCTTCCTCGAAAAATGTGCCACACTCCTGCTGTACGGATTTCTGCCTTGAGAACTGTGCCTCTTTGCTGTTGTACGGATTTGTTGAAGTCTCTAGATGCTGCCCTCCTTCTCCTCAATGCTCAAAAATTTCTCCCTTGCTCTCTCTTCTCTTCTCTCAATCTACTCATGAAAGAATGAATGACCTTTTCCTCTCTTTTCCTGATTAAACTTAACCCTAAGTGACTTTTGGGGAATCCCTAAATCCAATGGATGAAATAGCTTTAGATCTAGGGCTGAGATTATATGTTTATTTAAATCTCACTTTCTATTTTTTAATTCACCCCACTTTAATAAAGACCCTCTTAGTCATTTATTTCCAAAGTCACTTTTCACTTTCTAATTTCACATTGACTTTATTAAAGTCACTTTAAAATTAGACTTAGTAAATTTATCACCTAAAGTCACTTTTAAATTAGATTTGACTTTATAATTAATAAAGTCACTTTAGGAGAAAAATTAAATTCTTTTGGACATTTTTCCTTTGGCCAAAGATCAAAGCCTTAGGGAACCACCTGTCCTCCGGTAACCAAATTTCAACACTCCCTCTTACCGAGGAAGGTGTTCCTCACCACACCCATCTTATCTCTGAAGTAGACATGCTTGCCTCGTGGTAAGGCTTTGGTAAATATATTTACAACTTGCTCATCAGTGGGAATATACTCAAGCTTCACAGCTCCTTTCTGAATAGTCTCTGATGAAATGATATTTGATCCCAATATGCTTTGACCTGTCATGAAATACTGGATTCTCCATGAGTTTAATGCAACTCTGATTATCACAGTATATCACTGAAGGTCTCAACGACTGACCAAATAAGCCAAATAACATCTTGCGAAGCCATATGGCCTCACAACTAGCTAAACCGGATGCCATGTACTCTACTTCCACTGAACTCAATGCTACTGACTGCTGCTTTCGGCTGAACCATGACACCACTGTCGAACCCAACCCAAACCAACACCCTGAAGTGCTCTTCCTATCAGAAGCACAACCTGCCCAATCAGAATTAGTGTAACCTGCCAATCTCACTCCATCTCCCTGCCTATAATCCAGACCATACTCCATTGTCCCCTGCAAGTACTGCAAAATGTGTTTTGCAACAACCCAGTGCACCCTCCTAGGCTCACACATGAACTGACTCATCGTGTTGACTGCAAAACATATATCTGGTCTAGTGTTGACCAAATACATTAAGGAACCAATCAGCTGTCTATACAATGTGGGATTCACCAACTCGGAATCTGAAGCGTGAAGCTTCTTCCAGTTGGTGATCATAGGTGTCGACATGGGTTTACAATCCTCCATGTGAAATCTACTAAGGATGTCCACAATATACTTCCCCTGTCCTAGGAAGAAATGCCCCTCCTGCCACACCTTCAAACCCAAAAAGTAATGCATCAAGCCAATGTCCTTCATCTCGAACTCTGACGCAAGATCTCTCTTGCAGCTCTCTATGAGTCTCTCTGCACCCGTAATGACCAAGTCATCCACATACAGCGCCAGAATGAGAGGCTCCTCACCTATCACAATAAAGTATAGGTTCGAATCTGCATCACTCTTTGTGAAACCCATCTCCTGCAAGTATGTATCAATCCTGGAGTACCAAGCTCTAGGAGCTTGCTTCAGGCCATAAAGGGCCTTCTTCAGTCTGCACACATGGGACTCCTTCCCATGCACCTCAAAGCCCTGTGGCTGCTCAATGTAAACCTCCTCCTGTATGAAGCCATTCAGAAATGCGGTCTTCACATCCATCTGGTGGATCTTCCAACCCATCTCTGCTGCTATCAATATAATGGAGCGAATGGAAATATATCGAGCCATGGGAGAGAAGGTATCATAATCTACTCCCTCTACCTGGGAGAACCCTCTAGCCACAAACCTTGCCTTGAATTTCTCAATGTTTCCATCTGCAGCATTCTTTACCTTGTAAAGTCATCTAGAAGTAACCACGGATTTGCCCTCAAGCCTCGACACCACCTCCCAAACATCATTCTTCATGATAGAAGAACACTCCTCCTGCATGGCCTCTCTCTAGACCTGTTGGCTAGCTGCCTCCTCATAGCTAGAAGGCTCAAAGTCAATGATGTTGGCAACCATTGCCATATAGCTACAGAACCTCTCAGGTGGTCTACTCTCTCTGACCGGCCTCTTCGGCCTAGCAACAGATGTGGCCTCTCTCAAGGTATCCTGAAGCCACTTGGGCTTCCTCTTCCCTTAGCACACTTGTCCCACCGGAGAATGAAAGTCCTCATCCTCATCAGGAGCCTGAAATCATGACTATCTGTCTGCGATCCTCCTGCCTGAACTTGAACCTGTAGATGCTGAAGTACTGTGTGAACTTTCCATCAGTGGACTACCTAGTGAACTGCTCTGCATGCTGCCCGAAGCACCACCCCTCTGACTCTGTGAGCCACTTCTCACTGATGGACCTGACACCGTAATTGATGTACCTCCTGATCCCTGCCCATTGGATCCTTGTGCCTGACTCAGCTGCTCCTGAGGGTTTGGCTGATCCAGATGCTCTAACTCCCGTGACCTCCTGAAAGCCCTGCCTCCTTGAACTTCACATCCTGCCTGACAACAACTCTCCTCTGTGCAGGAATATAAATTTTAAAGGATTTCAAGGTCTCACTGTAGCTCACAAAGATACCCTGCTTTGTAGTGGGTTCTAGCTTGGTCCTCTTCTCCTTGAGTACGTAGGAGTATGAAATACACCCAAAGATACGAAAATGACCAATATCAGGCTTCTTCCCATAAAAATCCTCCTCCGGAGTCACATGCCCCAACGCACGATGCAGACTCCTGTTCTGCAAATAAACAACAGTGTTTCAGGCCTCTGCCCACAAAAACAATGGTAACCCTTGATCATGTAGCATGGATTTGGCAGCCCCTCCGATGGATCTTTTCTTCCTCTTCATAACCCTGTTCTGCTGGGGGTTGTAAGGAACTGTGAACTCCCTCCTAATGCCTGCCTCCGCACAATAATCAACAAACTCACCAAGGGTGTACTCCCCTCCATTGTCCAACCTCAAGGACTTGATCTTCTGACCTGTCTAAGTCTCCACAAGAGCTCTGAACTCCTGAAACCGCTTGAAGACCTCACTCTTGGTCTTCAAGAAATAAATCCAGGTCTTCCTGGAGTGATCATCAATGAATAAAACATAGTACTCATATCCACTGAAGGAAACATCTGACCGCTCACATCGGTATGAATCAAATCAAGTATCCCAGTTGATATGTTGTCACTGCTGGGAAAAGGGGATTTGGCAAACTTGTCCATCGCACATCCTCTGCATGTATCTAGGTGATCAATACTGAAATCTGGCACACCTATAGTGATCTCCCGCAATATCGTCAAGACTCCCTGATACATGTGCCCCATCCTGCGGTGCCAAATCTCGCACAGCTCTGAATTGCTAGCTCTGTTGCCGGTACTACTGCTCAATGCCAAAAGGGGCTAAAATGAAAACTTGTACACCTCTGCATGGCGTACACCAATCACTCTAGCTAACTCAGCTGGAGCTCCCCTGGGATATATAAGCACCTATCCTCTGCTGAACAATACCTCATACCCTCTGTCCTCCAATGCTAAGACGGATATAAGGTTCTTCCTCATCCCTGGCACATATAGAGCATCTGACACCTTCAAGGGAAGTTTGGTTTCCCTATCAAATGTCAATGTCCCCACACTGACTGCTCTAACAATGTTGTTGTCTCCAAGTACTACCTCTATATCAGTGCCACTCCCTGAAAGCTCTGAGAAGTACTCACAAACTCCTGTCATATGATGTGAAGCCCCATTGTCAACATACCAAATACCTGAAGATGCTCCGCTAGTGGAGGGAAATGCACACTCCCTCTCAACCTCCGTGCCAGGTGATCCTACACTAGTGGACTCACAAGCAATGAACCCAAACTCCTGGTCAAAGTTCTCCGAAAATTTCTCTATCTCTGTTGATGCTGCCATGGTCTTGTTCTTCCCCTTCTTCTTCTTCTCTGGACACACAATTGCATAGTGTCCCATCCTCTGACAATTCCAACACTTCACCTTGGAATAGTCCTTCCCCTTGTTCAACTGCTTACCTTTACCTTTGCCTTTGCCCCCACCACCACTTGTGGAAGCTTGCTTCTTTCCCTTGCCTTTCTTGCCTCCTGCTAACAATGCTACATCTTCATACTACTCAACTGGTTTGGCTGCCCCAAGCTGGTTCTTTCTGATTTCATTCTGTATGCAATCATCCCAGAACCTTTCCCAAGTGGGAGGGGTCTCACGTGCACAAATCCCATCAGCAAAGTTCAGCCATGAACAAGGAAAGCCATTCATTGCAGTCCGCACCAACTCAGTGAGTGGAATGACCTCTCCAACTGCTGCCAACTCATCCCTCACATTAGTGATTTTTGTGAGGTATGTAATAGCACTATCAACCTTTGGCATCTTAATGGCCTTCAACTTCTCCCTTAGGACCATTTTCCTGTTTGCATTGGTACTCTGGTAGAGATTGGCCAAGGTTGTCCACATCTCATGAGCAAGTCTCTTTTCTCTCACATGAGGAATGTAATGGTCTTTAATACCATCCAGAATTAGTCTCTTGCCCTTTTTATTCTTCTTATTAAAGTCTTCCAACTGAGGGTCAGTGGGCACATTAAGAGGGCGTTGTTGGGTACTCACCATTATACCCCAGACTTTTGCCTCTTCAAAGATGCTTTGCATTCTTTCCTTCCATACACTGTAGTTGTTATGCCCATCCAACCTATCCTTCACCATCAAGCCCAAAGACATGCTTGTTGTCCTAATAAACTGAAAATGACACTGTTGTAGTAAAGGTCCTGATTTCTGTGTGTAAAATCAGCTTACTGTAATTTTTCTTGTTGTTGTCCCAAACTGCACTTTTCAACAATCTAGCTCCGATACCGTGAAGAAATTGTAAGTCCCACTCCAGTTTTCAGTTTCTCCTTATTTCTCCCATATAGTTAAATGCCCATTCCCATAACCATACATTCAATAAGCTGGAAAAATAAATATTTTTTGAAAACACAAATTCTCGAAATTTCACAGTGCTGAAAATGCAGAAATAAAAACTCAAAAAAATAAATTAGCCACACACAAAAATTTGATACGCTGATTTTTTGTCAAGATGACCCTGGAAAAGCCCCCTACAACTCTTGGGGAAAACCAATTCGAAAGCTCTTCTTTATTTATGAATATAGCTTTTACAGTAACACAGAAATTACAACAAAAATTCCAGCAACTTAACAAATGTACTTATCTCGATTTCCGTGCTTATAACCAGCCTTGGAAAACATGCCGAACAATAAATAATCAAAACAGAAATTTTTATAGCATTAAATGCCGACTGTCTTTCTCAATATTTGTGCCCAACTGTATGGCTGTACGTAATGTACAACAAAGCCGCCTCCTCGATTTCCATGCCTCCTTCTGCCTTGAAAAATGTACTGAAGATATTGTATGGATTTCCTCGAAATATGTGCCACCAAACAGTAGTGCGTCTCCTCGATTTTTGTGCCCAAAATCTACCTAGAAAATTGTGTTGAAGTTGTTGTACGGATTGCTTGAAAATTGTGCCTCCTTCCTCGAAAAATGTGCCACACTCCTGCTGTACGGATTTCTGCGTTGGGAACCATGTCTCTTTGCTGTTGTATGGATTTGCTGAAGTCTCTAGAGTCTGCCCTCCTCCTCACTGCTCAAAAATTTCTCCCTTGCTCTCTCTTCTCTTCTCTCAATCTGCTCATGAAAGAATGAATGACCTTTTCCTCTCTTTTCCTCCTTTAACCTAACCCTAACTGGCTTTTGGGAAATCCATAAATCCAATGGCTGAGATAGCTTTAGATTTAGAGCTGAGATTAAATGCTCATTTAAATCTCACTTTCTATTTTTTAATTCACTCCACTTAAATAAAGACCCTCTTAGTCATTTATTTCCAAAGTCACTTTTCACTTTCTAATTTCACATTGACTTTATTAAAGTCACTTTAAAATTAGACTTAGTAACTTTATCACTTAAAGTCACTTTTAAATTAGATTTGACTTTATAATTTATAAAGTCACTTTAAGAGAAAAATTAAATTCTTTTGGACACTTTTCCCTTGGCCAAAGATCAAAGCCTTAGGGAACCACTTGTCCTCCGATAACCAAATTTCAAAAATGAAAAATCTTCTGAAGAAATAACAACGAGTCGTAATTGCACAATTATGCTCACTAGAAGTTCCAACATCAAAATCATCTATTTCTCCAGATCTCCAAAAAGTCTGCGACAATCATTCGAAGGTATTTGAAACTCCCAAAGGACTCCCACCCATTCGTGATCATGATCATGCTATTCAATTGAATCTAGGAAGTGTTCCTCCAAACATCAAGCCTTATAGATATCTTTATGTCCAAAAGAGCGAATTTGAACGTATGATTGCAGAAATGTTAGAGGCTGGCATAATTCAACCTAGTCAAAGTTATTTCTCTGCTCCAGTAGTATTGGTGCACAAGAAGGATGGATCATGGCGCATGTATCCAGATTATAGGGAGCTCAATAAGCTCACTATTAAAGATAAATTTCCCATTTCTGTGATTGATGAATTATTGGATGAATTACATGGAGCAATTTATTTTACCAAGTTGGATCTTCGTTCAGGATATCATCAAATTAGAACGAAGACTGAAGATATTCCGAAAACAACATTTCGAAATCATGAGGATCATTATGAATTTTTGGTCATGCCTTTTGGCCTTACCAATGCATTTTCTACATTTCAAGGGTTGATGAATTCCATTTTCAAACCCTTCCTTAGAAAATTTGTGTTAGTATTTTTTGATGATATACTAATCTACAGCAGGTCTTGGAAGGATCATGTTCAACATGTTGACAGGGTGCTCAAACTATTGGAAGAGAAACAATTATATGCAAAAACCTCCAAATGTTTCTTTGGAGTACAAAAGGTGGAATATATGGGTCATATTGTATCTCACGAGGGTGTTAAGGTAGACCCTAACAAAATTAAAGCCATTAAGGAATAGAAAGTCCTCAACCATAAAGTAGTTGCGAGGATTTCTCGGGTTAACAGGGTATTATCACAAGTTTGTTAAGAATTATGGGAGAATAGGAGCACCTCTACAACATTATTGAAGAAAGATGCATTTTCGTAGACTCGTGAAGAAACTAAGGCCTTTGAACATCTTAAAGAGGCAATGTGCTTAGCACCGGTCTTAGCTACAACAGACTTCACAAAAAACTTTATTGTGGAATGTGATGCCTCAGGAAATGGAATTGGTGTTGTTTTAATACAAGAAGGAAGACCCATTGCTTTTGAAAGTCGTCCAATCAAAAGAAATTATTTATAGAAAGCTATTTAGGAGAAGGAAATGTTGGCAATACTACATTTACTAAAGAAATAATGACCTTACCTAATGGGAAGACACTTCAAGGTAAAAACTGATCATGATAGACTTAAATACTTTTTGGAACAAAGACTATCTTCAGAAGAGCAGCAAAAATGGGTCGCAAAGATGTTGGGTTATAACTTTGAAATCATCTACAAAAAAGGGAAGCTAAATGTTGTTGCAGATGCACTCTCAAGAAAGGATGAAGAGGTGGAAGCATTGCTTTGTGTCATTTCTATTATCCAACCAGATTGGATAACCGAAGCAACGGATGAATGGAAGGAGGATGAAGAAGTGTGGACACTCGTTCAAAAGTTGCAGCAAGATCCTAGTACATCTGATACATTTAGTTGGAAAAATTATTCCTTATGGTACAAAGATCGCTTATATCTTTGTCAGAATTCCAAACTAAAACAAAAGATTCTTTTTGAATTGCACACTTCTCCCTTAGGAGGACACTGAGGATTTTTAAAAACTTACCACAGGGTGAAGAAAGAATTTTTTTGGGATGGCCTTATATCTGATATTCAAAATTTTCTGGCGGAATGTTTGGTTTGCCAGCGAAATAAAGTTAAAACAATTAAGACCCCGAGTCTTCTACAACCTTTATCCATTCCAAGTTAATGTTGGGAGGAGATTTCAATGGATTTTATCATAGGTTTACCTAAGTCTGAAGGAAAGAGTGTAATCATGGTGGTAGTTGATAGACTTACCAAGTATGCACACTTTTGTGCATTATCTCATCCATTTAAAAAAAGTACAATTGCTACTACATTTATGGAAACAATTCAAAAGCTACATGGAAACCCAAAGATTATTGTAAGCGACAGAGATCCCATTTTTGGTCGAAATTATTTTCTTGTTTGGGTACTCAACTAGCTCATAGTTCATCTTATCATCCTCAATCCGATGGGGAAACTGAGATAGTGAACAGAGGTTTGGAAGGATGTCTTCGTTATTTTGTATATGATAAACAAACACAATGGGTCAAGTGGTTACCTCTGGCTGAATGGTGGTATAACACTTCCTTCCATACTACAGCAAAACTGACCCCGTTTATGGCACTTTATGGATATCATCCACCGTCCATCATATCATCTTTAAGAGGAAATTCTAAGGTTCAAGCAGTGGAAGATCATATCGAGCATCAACAACAAGTTCTCCAACTCTTAAATGATAACCTAAATTTGGCACAAAATAGAATGAAACAACAGACGGATCAACATCGCAACGAGAGAAGTTTTGATGTAGCAGACTAGGTATTTTTACGGCTACAACCATACAAACAAATGTCCCTCAAGCAAGCTAAGAAGGATAATAAATTATTGCCAAAGTACTATGGTCCTTACAAGGTGTTGCAAAAGATTGGTACTTATGGCATACAAATTGGAGCTTCGTCCTTCTTCTTGAGTGCATCCAGTTTTCCATGTTTCATGCTTAAAAAAGGTTATAGGTGAAAAACTTCCAGTTCAAACAATATTCCCAAAACTTGATGAGGAAGGAAAAATCATATTGGAACCTAAAGTAGTCACGGAAACAAGAACTCGACAGCCACAAAATCGATCAATTTCAGAGTATCTCATCAAGTGGAATAACTTACTCACTGAAGATTATACATGGGAGGACGAGAATTTTATACAGAAGCATCCAGAGCTACTCAAGCGTTGAGGACAACACTTTTTTGAAGGAGAGGGGCACGTTAGGTCCCTATATTACTAGTGTAGTCCCTTATTGTTGTTAGTGTAGCCCCCTTATTGTTATTTTTGTACCCCTGTAACTATTGTTATTATTGTGCCCTTACATTATTATTGTTAGGTCCATTAGGATTATATTGTGACTCCATGGACTCCTATATATAGAAAGGAGGTTTTGTCATTTGATCATCCAAGAATTGTTCATTTATGTAATGTAAAGGAGGTTGCCCCCTCAAAGTGGCTGATTTCTAAGGCATTGATCTCTCTTTTCTTGTATTTTTGGAGTTCGTTTCATAACAAACTCACTTGTGTCTTAGATTTCAGTAGTCTCTCTAATTTTTTATTTATCTCAATATAAATCTCATTTTCCATGATTTACTTGAGCTTCACTATATAAGTCTCACTTGCTCTATTTGTCATAACATATTATAAATGAAGAAACATCCTTAAGAGCACTTTCTATTAAGACATTTCAGTCATTTCTCTAACGTTTTCATCTAATTGTCATTTACTTTACTAGATATGTTTCATTAAGTATTTTTTACATGCTTCATTGAATCATTGTTATAAGTTGATCTCATTGTGATTTTGTGCTCCAAGTGTTTATCATAATCTTATCATAAGTGGATTGGTAATTCCTTTTTTGAAGCATCTTGTTTTAATTGTCTCCCATTGAAGCATTGAATTAACACTTACATTATGAAAAATTCCTTGAAATGCAACAACTGAAATTAATTCTTCTAGCTGATTAAATTATGCAGTTTATTTTGTTACGACAAAATAACGAATTAATCACACTGCAATTTCTTCACAATAAAAATGTTGCGGAAAATAAAATGTTGGAAACTGAGAAATATAGAGCACACACACACAAAATATGACACCGTTATTTTTGGACAATTTTCCTCAGAAAAACCCAATGTGGGAAAACTGGTGCAACAAATGAGCATTTTATTATTATAATGCAACAGCAAAAATTGTGAGTAAAAATATGTATGCCAATCTGGATATCCTCCAACAAAATATATTGCCAAAATTATTTGGAGGAAATTCCTCCCTTCTACAACCACACTAGGCCAATATAGCCCTGCTTGCATTTCCTCCCAACAACTCGCATTGCCCATAAATCTGCATCGCTTGGCCCAAATAACTCGCATTCCCTGGCAGTAGGTTTTGGATGAGTCGTCTTGCCTCCCTCTAGCCCTGAAAGTGACTCACTCATCCTTCCTAGTGATCTCCCGGTCTCCTGCAACTGAAACGATCACTTTCCGACACTTTGAATTGGGGTTTCTAGCTGCTCAACCTCTTTGCAAAAACAATTCGGCCTCCCAACTACTGCTAAGAAAATCTGTTGGAAATGACTATATTGATCCTCTTACCCACCACTACATGGGTGATATCCCTAGGAGAAATTTTTTCTCCATGATGGACCTCAGCCAGGAGCCCCTTGTAGCCCTCAACTAGCTAGTTGTGCCATTTCTCCAGCACCTGAGCTAGCCATGTGGTCCCTCACCAATTTCTATTGATCGTATGTTTGAATGTGGGCCTCTTGAACCCAAAGGTATGTTTTGTCATTTGGTAATTGAGTATTTGGTTTACTTATCATGGACACTCCTGGGAATGGATTAGTGGGGGGATTCGGCAAAAAGAGTGCGGTTAGTTTGTGCTCCTATCCCCTTGACCCATTTTGGATGTTACCCTTGGATCTTAGTTCCATGGGATCTCCTTTACTGACCATTTGGTTTTAGGATAGTACTACTTGGGAAACCCCGACTTTAGTTGCGTGGTCCCGCTTCCTTGTCGACATACATCACTCCCTTTCCATCTGCTATACACCCATCTATCATCTCTCCCACCTGGGTCCACATTTCCTCTTTGGGTTCACATAGGTTCGGCCTCCCTATCCCCTTACCCCCACCTTGGGTCAGGCCTAGAACGATGCCCTAGAGGTTGAGGCACCTAAAAAAAAAGGTAAAAGCATAAATGGCCACATTCAACAAGAAATTGTACCACAAAATGCAAAAGATGGTCAGGACACAAATAATTAGCACTTGGATAAAAGCCAATACATGAGCTTTGCCCCATACCCATGGTCATCACCCTGGTTCCATAGGCCCTAGATGAGCCTCCTTTATCATTCAGGAACCCCTGATTGTCCCAACCCCTAGAGGGCAATGAACTACCCTACCTAAAAGGGGGTAATCACTACTATATCTTACACATCATGCTTGTGAAAATTCCAAGATCTAGATCTGGAATCCCTACTGCAACAAGTTGAACTACTTCGCCTACCTGTAAATTTGATTTAAAAAGTTATTAAAATAATTCTTCTTAAAATGTCAAAGCAGTTACAGAAGCAATCTTCACCTATTAAAATACATTTGTGAAAACAGAAAAATAATGCAGACATTGGACACCGTTATTTTTGGACAAATGTCCCCAGAAAAACCCAATGTGGGAAAACCGGTGCAACAGATCTAACGGTTTTATTATTAAGCAACAATTATTCTGGATACAACTATGAATGTCTCTCCGGATGATTCAATTACATAGAAATACTGACAGAGAAAAATATAGTGAGTACACCTCACTCTGCAAATATTGGCTGATCCGGTAGCTGAAATGACAAAACCCCAACTCCCCGTGCACAGTAGTTGCATAGGCCTGCGTGGGGTCAAATTTAGAATTGTGTCAACCCTATTGCGTAATCTTTCAGTCCTTCTGGAAAATCGATCCAACCCTCCTAGCTCAGATCTGGATTTCCCCAGCTGAAATCAGACTTTCTGCTAAAGAACTACGCTTACTCTGTGTGGGGCCTGCGTGGCCCTGCTTCACCCCTTCTGGGTGCTGCATCACTCACTCTGGGCTCTGCGCAGCCTCCTCTTCATCTTCCTCTGCCTCTCTGTTGTTGATCCTTGGCCCGGAGAAGATGCTCCTGCCAAAACTGTCTCTGCCCTTCAATTGCGCTGAAGAATCACTTAGATTTGATTTTCGTCTTGAGCACTGCTCACTTCAGAAAAAATTCGATCTCTAGATCCTCTCGGTGTATCTTCCAAATGACCCTAAAGTAGTCCTTTATAGCCTTCTCGTTGACAAATCAACGACCGACATTTGATCTCCAATCAATGGCTAAGATTATATTAAACTTGATCTGCTTTATCTAGAATATTCACACACAATTTACATTAATACTCATTAATTATTTTAATTTTCTAAGTTAGACTTAGGGTCATGATTAAAAATAATTAATTTTTCTTATAAAACTATTTCAGAGTGGAATTTCCCAAAACGATTCTGGGTTATTTGTAATGCATGTGTCTAAGCCTCTCCACAAAGTTTGAGACTTAGAGCACATCTAATGCTACCAAAAATCAACACTCCCTCTTAGCGAGGAATGTGCTCTAACAGATATGGGTTGTTGCACACTGCTCTAACTCTGAAGCTTCTCCCTCTGCGTTGATGATGTTTGACATGCTGCCCATCAATCACTGCGTTGTTGCTGCACTGCACTACTGCTGAACCTACCATGATCAACACTGCATCCGTATTGCAACTCCCTCTCAAATGTTGTATCTGCTAGCACTGCCACTGCTAACTTTGCACTGCAACTCAGCAGCTGAGAAGCAACTGAAAAACATCCATGAATCTGAATAAGTGTTTAAGATGCATCTCGATGTTGAAACACTCATTGCTACTAGTCCCACACTATTGCTCTAAAGCACTGCTATGCAGTACTTCCCTCTGTGTTGTTGCAACTATGCTTTGCACTACTCAGATGTTAGCACTGCTAAATACCGCATCTGTCATTTCTGCACCGACTGAAGACTCCTCCAACCTGCTACTACTGATCTTGAGCACCCGTATCGAGGTATGATCCGACAGGTGGACTCCTCAAGGATCCTACCCAACTGAAGTTCTTGCTAACTTAGAGCTCAATGTTGCCCCATATCCCTCCTAGAGATGTGTGGGCACTCATGGCGTACTCATCTTCATCGATCTTCGTGGTCACAGCCTTCGGATCATGCTTCTTGTCCTTGTCCTTTTGCTTCAAAGGACACTGGGAAGTGTAGTGACCAAGTTCACCACACTTGAAGCACTTGATCTTCGAGATGTCTTTCTTACGTCTCCATTGCTCCTGCTGACCTTTAGATGCAAGGGATGCATTTTCTTCCTCCTCCTGCTTCACCTTCAATCCACTGCCATTGCTTCCATCAAGTTTGCACTTGACGAAGTCTCTCCTTAGCTCTTCTTGTTGAAGAGCAACGCACATCTCTTCCCAACCTGGCAAGGTTGCTTTGCCTAGGATACTCTGGAAAAATCCCTGCCAATCATCAGTGATTGCATTCAATGCCAGTCTCACCATCGTTGTAGGAGAAGGGGTAGACCCCACGACTGCAATTTGGTCATGGATTTCCTGAAGTCTAGTCAGGAACGGAATCATGTGCTCCACTCTCTGCATCTGCGCCATCCTCAGTTGTTGCTCTAAGTACATCTTCCACTGGTTGGAAAATCCCTCATATAGCGTGGCCAAGGCTTCCCACATCTGATTAGCAGTATCTTTGCCAGCAATATGGGACACACTTGATCTTTGACCCCATCCAGAAGTAGCCTTTTCGCCTTCGCCATATCAGCCTTGTACTTTTTCAATGGATCTGGATCTGCTGGGACATCTACCGTGCTCTCCACGAAAAGCTTCAAATAGTAATCATCGAGAAGACAAGTGATCCTTGCCTTCCAGATGGCGTAGTTGGAGGTTGCCTCCAACCGATCCTGATCTCTAACCCATAAGCTGCCATGGTCGTCAAATCTCTCAAATTTTCTCCTCTTCTTCCCCCTCTGCGCAACACTAGACAGGCCTACGCACTCCTTGTGGAGCTCGTAGATCTGTTGCCCATATATGTTGCTCAAATCTTGGAAAAACTCAAATTCCTCGGCTAGGAACTTCCTGAGGAAGAGAATTCCCTCACTGTGTTGATGCTTCTTCTTTTGACGACTTTCCGCCCGACAAAATCAAAATCTGCCTACAGGAACTTCGTCCCACCAGCTCTTCACTGAGGCTTTGCTCTGCCCCCTCTGCCTTGGAAAAATTCCGATTTGGAGATCTTACCTCTCTGTCGATTCACTAGGAGAGAGACCTTCCTGGAATTTTCAGCCCTCCTAGCTAGGACTACGTAATCCCTCTAGGGATACGAATTGTTGCTTTCTGCAGCTCTTCGTCCTCCGACTCAGCGTTGGATCTACTCTTCCTGTTTCACAATACATGCATTGATACCATTTGAAAATTCCAAAATCTAGATCTGGAATCCTTACTACAACAAGCTGAACTACTTCTCCTACTTGTAAATCTAATTTAACAAGTTATTAAAAGATTTCTCCTTAAAATATCGAAGCATTTATTGAAGCAACCTTCACCTATTAAAATACATTTTTGAAAATAGAACTGAGCAGGAAAAATTATGCACACACAGGACACCGTTATTTTTGGACAAACGTCCCCGGAAAAACCCAATGCGGGAAAACCGGTGCAACAAATCCGAGGGTGCATAATGTGTAGGAGTGAGCAATCGTGGTAGATGAGGTGCCCCGACCTTGATGGCTGGCATGCTGCCCATCAACCACTGTGTTGCTGCTGCAACTCTACTATTGCTAATCCTGCCACAATCAACGCTGCATCCGTACTGTAACTCCCTCTCAAATGCTGCATTTGTGGCTGAGATATCACCTGTTTTTGTTACTAAAACAAATTCTCTACCATACCCATTTGCTCCCTAAAGTGAGCAAACTTGGCTCTTCCTAGAGCTGCTTTGGTGACTATGCCTGCCACCTGATTCCCTGTGGGGATGTACTGGGATACGGGGATTCGGGGATTCGATGGCATTTTAGGAGTATCCGGTGACCAGAACCTGGGTCAGAGAAGCTCGGAACCACATTGTTGACAAAGGCAAAGAAAGAGGTGGACAAAATGCTTGAGCCTATTAAATCAGCATGGCCAACATCTGGGGTTAGCATTGTTTTTGATGGATGGACAGATCCAGCACGCCACCCACTCATTAACTTCATGGTTTCATGCACGAATGGTGCAGTTTTCTTGAAAGCAGTGGATGCACTTGGAGAGTACAAGGATGCACAATATATGGGTGAGTTATTTCTCAAATTTTTTGAAAGTGTAGGTGTGGATTGTTGTGTGCAAAACATTACAGCTAATGCACCTGTTTGCAAGGCTGCTGCCATGATTGTGGAAGCAAAATATCCACAAGTATTTTGGACACCTTGCATTGTCCATTCATTGAACTTGGCACTGAAATCTATTGCTTCTGATGTGCTTTGGATTGGAGCCACTATTGAGGATGCACGACATATCCACAACTTTGTAACAAACCATACAAATGCCCTCACTATCTACAAGGAGTATAGCAATCTATCATTGTTGAAGATTGCAGATACACGGTTTGCCTCTTCATTCATCATGTTGAAGAGGTTGAGGGAGGTCAAGACCGCTCTTGGGTCTATGGTTATTTCAGAGTTTTGGTCTTTTTGGAGAAAGACGGATCAAGCAGCCTCAAAGAAGGTGAAGGACATAGTGTTGGATGATATATGGTGGGAGAAGGCAGATCTAATTATTCAGATCATGGAGCCTATCATTTCCTTGCTCAGATTTGCAGATACAGACCAACCCATCCTAGGAGAGGTTTATGAGGGATGGGATTCCATGATTGAGTCTGTGAGGACCATTATTTTACAGAGTGAGTGCCCAGAATATGAGACATCACCTGAGGCCTTCTTCACCGTCATACAGGATATTCTTGTCAGCAGATGGGACAAGAATTGCACACCTTTACATTGTTTGGCTCACTCCTTGAACCCAAAATACTACAGCCATGAGTGGCTAAATGGTGGACCTTCCCGCAGATTCCCTCCTCACATGGATGCTGAAATCTCACAGGGGAGGAAAGATGCATTGAGGAGGATTTTTCAGGATAGGGCATCCCTTGATGAGGTGGAGGATGCCTTTGCAGATTTTTCCACTGGTAGGGGGCGATTTGGAGGCTATGATTTGATTCGAGATAGGGGGGCTAAGAAGCCCCATTCTTGGTGGGCAACTCATGGGGAAACAAGCCCTCCTCTACAGCAGTTAGCCATGAGGCTCCTCTCTCAAGTGACTTCATCCTCTTGTTGCGAGAGGAATTGGAGCACATATGGGAATTTGTATAGTGTGAAGAGGAGTAGGCTTGAGCAGTCCAGGGCAGAGACAATGGTGTATGTGCACACCAACCTTCGTCTCATCTACAGGCAGAGGGAGGAGTGGTTGAAGGGAAAGACAAAGATGTGGGATGTCTTTCCCGATGATATGGGTCTGGACAGCAGTGTTGAGTTGGCATTGGCCAACTTGGATCTCAATGCGCCAGTGCTAGAGCCTGTCAGATTTGATGATGGATTAGAGGGGTCATCCTCCACACCAGCAGATGCAGAGATGATAGAGGAGGAGGATGCATCAGCGGCAGAGGAGAGCAGTGGTGAGCATGATGATCAGGATTTGGACAGTGATGCTGATTATGAGGATTGATGACTCTGACTCATGAAGGCTTCAGGCTTGTAGTCTTGTAGACTGTAGTTGATTTTGTATTTTCTATTTCTATTTGCCATTGGCAGTGTTCTTATGTAACACATTTTGATTCTGATGACTTAATGAAAAAACTACAGTATCTTACTATCTTCAATCTTGTCTTTTTGAGTAAATTTGACGATTGTATCATGTATGGTGTATCAATGTATCATTGTAATTTGTATTATAGTATCACTGATGATGTATGACTCATGAGTATCTAATATCTATGTTTGAATCAATGAATTTTGTATGAATTTGTGCAAAAAATATCTAATTTTTAATATATTAATATATATATATATATATATTTTTAAATATATATATATATATATATATATATATATATATATTTTTAATAAAATAATATATAACGTAACGTATCCCAGAAGTATCATGTTCCGAGGTCACCGTACCCGTATCTGATACTTCGAATCTCGGTATCCCCATATCCCTGGATCCCCGTATCAGGGGACTTAGCTAGCTACTTTTGTGCCCTAATATGTGGCCCAATATTTCTCCTTTCATTCCCTATTCCATTTCACTTCTTCGTCTCGTGGAACCACCATTTGAGGGATGTACCTTGGATATACTATCCCCTCTAAGGGTAGAAACCACCTAACAAGGTACCTGACTAACCCCCTTTGGAGCTTGGAGACATTAGTACATGCCAAAGCCCACTATGGAAGGGCATGCCATTATGAAGTGATCGCTTGTTGTCCATGGTCTGTAAGCTCTTTTACATGATTACTCTAATGAATTTTTGTAACGAAAGGCTAGGAGACACATTGGATTTTATACAAGATTGCAGATGGTGTCCATTTGGGTTTGGTCTCCTTATATGGGGTCCTAACCTCCCAAAGGGCTACATTGGCACATATAGGTTGTGTGTAGAGAGCCATGGGCCTCCACAGTAACAAAAAACACTCCATGGATCCCCACCGATGTCTGGATATTACTAGAGATCCACATTTAGAACGAAGATGATGCACTTGGTACACTATGACCAGTTGGCCCCACAAGAGCACCACATACTTGGCAAGTGCCCCAGAACTTGTACGATGACATGGCAGCATTCATTCCATCATTTAAGCCCTTACAGAGGATCTACAGACATCTTCGACTCATATGGAGACCCGTGGGATCATTGGTGTGCCCCCACACCCACTGGGAGCACGACAAGTCTACTACTTGGAGAACAAAGGGACACTCCCTTATCCATCACCTTTTGATGATTTTATTCATCATCATGGCACATATGGACCTCATCAGGCCTCTTGGAGGGCCCCACGACATGCATGGATTATTATTTGACCTCCTGAGAGGCTTATTATTTCATCAATGAGCTAGTTTGGTGGGCTTGTTACCAAAAGTTAGGTTATTTGCCAATTATTTGATGTTTAGGGACTAATGTAGGCCCATTAGCTAAATCGAACTCTTAATTGGTGTATAAATAGGAGTAAGTTGTATTCATTTGTATCATCACATGACTTGGGATCTCTCTATCTTTAGAGAACTTTGCATTTTTCCTTGGAGGATTATTTTTGGATGATGGATGAATTTTGATGTATGGATTGGGTTCTTTCTATCTTGGAGCTTCTTAATTGCAACTGTGATGCTGGTTGGATATACTCTCTAACATTGTAAGTGAAAATATAATGTTATATTTCATTTTGTTGCATACATTGGAACTTTGCTATAATTAGCGCTAATTGTTGCATGAATGTGATGTGGAATTATGTGTCTATTTAGTTTATTCTATGTATGGTCCATTGTTAGATGAAAGAAATGTCCTAGAGATCATGTTATCTTGATAATATTGAACCATTTGTATGAAGTATAAATTCTTAAAAGTCACTTTTGTTCTCATCCTCTAACATTGGATGAAGTTAACTTTTGGAGCCACCTTGAACAAGAAACTAAGTACTTCCTCATTATTATCCTTGACTCCATATCCCCAAGTGAATCAGGTGCTAGTCCCTCAAAAAATGGTGATCATTTTACCCACCTTTCCCCTTTTTCTCCCTTTTTTGTAGGTCTAGCCCCATTAGGTGACCTAGGGCATCAATTTCCCGAGAAACTAGACATAGGAAATATTCGACCTCCTCCATACAACTGCGCTAGAGCGTCCCCTAACTCTCCTTTGAATTTGAAGCAATTTCGACGGTGGAATCTTCGGATACCCCAAGCCCTAGCTCTAGGATCAAGTTTCTCCTAAGTGTTCCCAAGGCTAAAACCTAGTAGGATCAATTTGACATCTTTGGATGAAAATTCTTGTTTGATCCTTTCCCCCCACCTTGGCCAGGTTAAGAACATAATTGGTTGCCAAAACCCATCCCCTAACCTAGGCTGAGTCCACTTGGCCTCGTGTGGTCCCATTCTTCATCGAAGTTGATTTATCAAGAACTACTGGGAATCCAAGTTCCCGAATGATTTTAGGGATTGAGAACCTTCTTTATAGGTCTTATTCTTCTACCTCAACCCTCCAATCCTCATCCCTTCCCCCTAGTAGATCAAGTCCCTTTTCTTAAAAGGCAAGCAAATTCCACTCTTCATTCTATCCTAGGGAAAGGGTTTCTAAGGTCAATTCACACCTATTCATTGATTTATACTTTATAAGTGACTTCCTAACTACCGAGTCTCCTCCCATCGGTGAAAGTCCTTAAAGAGTAGGGAGTCTTAGTTGTTGTGACAATGGGCTAAGTCTCCATTGTTTCCCTTGACCTAGCAGTTTCCCTTTTAGGAGTCCCTTTTAGGTCCCCTTCTGGTTTGGGTGGTAACATTTATGGCACAATTGTCGGGGACACGAAATGTGTGCTTTGTTCCCCTTACAACATATTGACATATTATTATTGGCGACTCCATTGGAAGAATGAAGCCCTAGTTCTTCATTAAACCTTAAGGTTGATGCTTGTAGGGTGAAGAAAACATTTTTCTACGCATATTTAAATTCACCTTGGCGAATCCTACATATTTTCCATGCATATCTCAAATAGGTTCTCTTTCTTTGATAAATTTCCCTCTTTGGACATCACTAGCATCCCTGGGCACCCTAATCATGTCGCTAGAAGGATGGTACGTGGGGTGCCCGTGTTTGATGGTGTTCCATTCTCTGCAATTGACCATGTAGAAATATTTAATGCACATGCTTCAAGAGAGGAAGTGGTTCACCAAGATGTCCTGATGTTATTGTTCATGGGATCTCTCGATGGTCATAATTCATGGCTGCGTGATCATGAACCTAAGAGTATCTCATCTATTGAGGAGTTCATTGATGGATTTCTACAGATCTAAACTAAATACATGCACAGTGACAAAGTGACACAAGTATTTTTTGGACAACTGTCCCCGAAAAAACCCAAAGCGGGAAAACCGGTCTTCTAGCTGCTGGAGGGTTTATTATTAAGTAGATTCTAAGTACAACAAATCTGGGCACCAACTGGTTAACCCGACAGAGAAATAAAACTGCATCTTTACCTCTGTTCTAGAGATAGAAAAACTGACTGATTCACACCCTCAAACAGGATTTACAGAACTCGACCCTTTTTAGTCTTCAAAAACCCCAGCACTGCTTTGAAGCCCTCTGCCTCAGCTCTGCTAGCCTGCATTAGCCATTGTGCTACTTAGGAAGGGCCTGCATCACCCCAGACTGGGTTACGCTGCCCCTGTGCTGCCCAGGCTGGGCCTGCATCAACCCTGCTGGCCTCCTGCTTCCCTCGCGCTGCCCTTTCTGGGCCTGTGTAGCACCTGAAGCCTCTGCACTGCCCCTGCTGGGCTGCGGCTGAACTGCGTAGCTGCTGCCCTCTCTGTGTTGTTGAGTTTATTGCTTCTCTGCCTCTTTTTGCACTCTTAGCCTGGGATCAAACCATCCCTCTCGCCAATACTACCCCTTGCTATAGCTGAAACACTTCTAGAAATTCTTAGCAAACCATGCCCTAGAATTCCAACTTAGTCTCAGTGCTCTGCCACTGTGTGTGTCTTCCAACTGACCCCAAGCCTTTCCTTTATACTTTTCTCGTTGTGAAACCAACAACCGTGATCTAATCTCTTATTGACAGCTAAGCTTAAAAAAAAAGCTTGAACCTTGTGACTTATGTCATTTTTAGCGCATGTTTAAATTAATTAACTTTAATCTTTTAATTTTCCTAAGTTACACTTAGGGTCCTTAATTAAAAAGATTAATTAATTAAATATCTCTTAGACAGGATGGAATTTCTTAAATCCCTTTTTGGGTCTTGGAGATGTCGTGTACTCTAGTCCCTCCACAAATTTTGGGAGCTAGAGCACATCCGATGCTACCCCAACACTCTAAAATATCAACATTCAATACCATGTGTATCATGATCAATAGGATCAAGTTAGGTTGATCAATAAACCAACAAAGTGCAATATCACTTTCCATGAGCTTTCATCATGCTTATCTCAAGCATTATCAATACCATATCAATGAGGTAAAAATTCCATAAGAGATCCAATAGATCTTATGCATATCAAGAGTCAAGAGTACCATTTACTAGAGTCGAGATCAGGATCTCAACATAATAGATGTTAGCCAAACATCAATCTATGCCACTATATCTAAGATCAACAATAATTAGCCTTGAAAAATCAAGAAGATCATCATGATCAAAACATTTACTACCAAGTGCATCATTTCATCATAGGAAACATAAATACCAATCACTCTTGCATGCATGAGCCATTTGCGAAAGAGACATTCTCAACATACCATAGGGCTCACCTAGCCATCCAATGTTATAGCTGAAACATAACATTAAAACAATATACAATGCATGCCTTGTGGTATTACCTGTGCACCTTCACATAGGAATCTTCAAGTGCCTCTTTACCTTTTCCAGATCTAGCCATCTTTCCTACATTCCAAAAGATCCGCAATAGGGATCCACTCATCACATCTCATCACAAAGGTTAGAAATATCTAGGTGCTCAAATATACATGCAAGAAGTAATGACTACAAAAAATGGAAATCAGATCCATAAGTATAAACAAGGGTAAGGTCATAACTCAAGGAATACTTATCTTCAATGAGAGATGATCCTCTCCCTCTTGAACCAACCTTCAAGAGCCATCCGTGGACCGTAGAACAATATTGCCCTCAATTAGCAACTGGTGAAGCTAGCTCTAGAGGGTTTTATTATTATGCAGAATCTGAATACAACAATTTCCGGGCACTAGACAAGGTTTGCCCTAGACAAAAAATATGGCTAATTCACACCCTCAAACGAGATTTACAGAACTCGAGCCCTTTCACTCGGAGACGGAAAATATGGTTGATTCACACCCTCAAACGAGATTTACATAACTTGAGCCCTTTCTATCCCACCGGAAACCCCAACGTTGTCCCTCATCCCTCTGCGTCAGCCTTTCTGGCCTGCGTTAGCCTCTGCGTTGCTCTGGAAGGGCCTGCATTACCCTCTCTGGACTTACGTTGCCCCTGCGCTATCCTGACTGGGCTTCCATCACCCCTGAAGGTTTCCTGCTGCCTCTGCGTGGCTCTGGCTGAACTGCATAGCTCTGGCTGGCCTTTGCGCTGCCTAGTATGTTGCCTCTTTGTCGCTGTTGTATTGTTGGCCTCGGATCAGAATCCCTTGCCAATCTATGCCCCTCACCACACTACAAACTCACTTCGAAATTCTTAGCAAACAACGCCCTAGAATTCCGACAACATGTTAAGCCCAACCAGAGTCAGAGTATTTCAACAGCCTAAGCAAGAAGAGCAAATGAATTTCAAGATAACCATGGGTAATAAAGCAAAGTGCACTCCCATTGGGAGAGATACCGTAGTTTTTCAGACCGAGGCAGGGAACAGAATCCGGGCCACTAATGTGTTGCATGTGTTGGGTTTGGGGATGAATCTACTCTCAGTGTCACAACATCAAAACCGAGGATATGGCGTTTACTTTATTGGCAATAGAGTCTACGTCAAGCACCCCAGTTGGAAGAAGAAGGCACAAATCGGGGTAAGAAGCAACAAGTTGTACAAGCTACAGCTTGATTCTCCAATGGCACTAATTGGTAGCACAGATGAAACGGATCTGAATGAGCTATGGCACAAAAGAATGGGACACTTGCATCATGGAGCGTTGAGTACTTTCCAGAAGATTGTCATAGGTGTTTCAAAATTGAGCACCAAATGGGATGATGTCTACAAGGGGTGCGTATTGGGGAAATATGCCAAGGTAGCATATCAAAGAAGCAACAATAAAGCCAAGGGTGTGTTGGATTTAGTACACTCAGATATCTGCAAGCTAATGTCCACTAGAGCTCTTAGTGGTGTCGAATATTTCATCATCTTCATTGATGACCATTCCAGGAAAACCTGGATCTACTTCTTCAAGGCCAAGGATGAAGTCTTCAGTCGATTTAAAGAGTTTAAGGCTCTGGTAGAGAATCTGACAAGGAAGCGGATCAAGGTGTTGCGATCAGATAACAGAGGTGAATACATAGATAAATAATTCACCGGATTCTGTGCAAGGGAACGCATCAAAAAAGAATGGACAGCTCCATACAATCCGGAACAGAATGGAGTGGCAGAAAGGAAGAATCGAACTATTGTTGAAGAAACCAGAGCTATGTTGTATGACCAAGACATGCCCAAATTTCTATGGGCTGAAGCGTGTAATACAGCTGTCTACATTCAGAACGGAACTCCTCACACTGCACTGGGAAAGATCACGCAAGAAAGTGCCTTCATTGGTAGCAAGCACGAAGTGAGTCACTTCAGGATCTTCGGCAGTACAACTTACTGTCATGTACCCAGTGAAAAGAGGAAGAAGTTGGAGATGACTGCTGAACGGGGGTATTTGGTAGGATACAACAAGAATGCAAAAGCTTATCGCATCTACGTTCCTGAGAGCAAGTCCAAAGTAGTGGAGCGAAGAGATGTGAAATTCATGGAGGAGAAAGCCTTCAGAAGGTCACGGGAACTGCCTGTTGTAACGCAGTCAGAGGAAAAACCTCTGGTCCAACCCCAACAACCAGCAGTAGAAAATGTAGTTGCCTCTCCAAGCCATAGTGATCCAAAGGATCAGTCTCCTGAGGATTTGCAAGAAGGAGAGCCTGTAAATCCACCCACCACTAGTGGAAGAACGAGCAGGGAACTTCGACAGATTCTGAAAGATGCAAAGGATTTTGTCGGAAATCCTCGGAATGAGAAGAGACAGCGTAAGCAGACTAAGAGGTATCAAGCCTTGGTTTCTCAAGTCGGAGAACCTTTCAGCTTTCGGGAAGTTTCTCAGCACCAAGTGTGGGTTGATGCAATGGTGGAAGAGTACAGTTCCACCATGACAAATGATGTCTGGGAAGTGGTACCCAGACTGCAGGAGAGATCTGTTGTAGGATCCAAGTGGATCTACAAGATCAAGTATGCTGCAGACGGCAGCATTGAGAAATTTAAAGCCAAGTTTGTGGCTAAGGGGTATGCTCAAAAGGAAGGAATAGACTATGAATAAACCTTCGCCCCGATAACCAAATACACATCTATCAGGTCCGTGATATCCCTGGCTGCGCAAATGGGATGGGAAATTCACCAGATGGACGTCAAGACAACATTCTTGAATGGTGTGATAGAAGAAGAAGTGTATATAGAACAACCGGAGGGCTTTGAGACACATGATCAGAAAACTCATGTGTGCAGATTAAAGAAAGCATTATACGGACTGAAGTAAGATCCCAGAGCCTAGTATGGTCGGATTCACAGCGATCTACAGAAGATGGGATTCGTCAAGAGTGATGCAGATCCCAATCTCTACTATCTGAGAGTAGGGAGTGAGGCATTGATACTGGTATTATATGTGGATGATCTGTTCTTGACAAGATCATCAAGGCTCATCACAGATTGCAAGAACAAATTAGCTAAAGAATTTGACATGAAGGATCTGGGACGGATGCACTATTTCTTGGGTTGGAAATTTGGCAACAGAATGGGGAGATATTCCTTAGTCAAGGAAGGTACACTACAAAGATTCTGAAGAGATTTCAGATGGAGGATTGTAGGGCCATGACCACTCCAATGATCACCAACTGGAGGAAAATCGACACGTCCGAGGATGATGAAGTTGATCCTACGCTGTACAGACAGCTCATAGGGTCATTGATGTATCTGGTAAATACAAGGCCAAACATCTGTTATGATGTTAGTACCCAAGTCAGTTCATGGTATAACCGAAGAGGGCACATTGGGAAACAACCAAACATGTTCTCAGGTACCTTCGAGGGACAGTCGAACTTGGATTGAAGTACACCCGTGACAATGATGTCAAGTTGAGTGGTTTTTCTGATGCAGATTGGGCTGGAAGTTCAGTTGATCGGAAGAGTACTAGTGGGTACTGTTTTACTCTGGGATCAGGAATGACTTCCTGGTGCAGTAGGAAACATAAGTCCGTGGCATCGAGTTCAACAGAGGCAGAATATATGGCAGCTAGCACGGCTTCGTGCGAAGCCATATGGCTTAGAAAACTGTTAGTAAATCTACTCAAGGAGAAAATGGAAGCGACCAACATTTTATGTGATAATCAGAATTGTATAAAGCTCTTTGAGAATCCTGTGTTTCATGATAGGTCGAAACATATTGACATCCGGTGTGACTACATCAGGGATTGTTTACAACGTGGATTTGTTGTTGCAGTACTCTCCAACAGGAGAACAGGTGGCAGACATCCTCACCAAGGCTGTAGGAAAGACAAAGATTGTCTACTTCAGAGAGAAGATGGGGATGATGAAGAATCGCTTCCAGTAGCAGGATTCTGTATTCAGAGGGAGCTGTGGTACAGATGCAGCAAGTGACAGTGCCAATGTTAAAGGTAGCAGTACAGGGGACAGCAGCATAGGGGGTGCTTCAGAATCAGAGCAGCATGCAACAGGCATATTGTTGGAACACCTTCCTCGCTAAGAGGGAGTGTTGATTTTTGTAGCATTTGGAAGTGTTCCAAGTCTCAAACTTTGTAGGGAGGCTTGGACAACAACATTCCAAATAATTCAGAAACATTTTGTGGAAATTAAACTCGGTTCAAGACTTATTAAATTAATTAATTATTTTAATGGAGACCCTAAGTCCAAACTTACGAAAATGAAATAATTAAAGGGCATTAATAAGTCAGAGTGTGAATCTTCTAGAAAATATGGATCAAGTCAAGATTTAATCTTAGCCATTGATTAATATTTTAATCTGGGCCGTTGGTTCTCCAACAGGAAGATTATAAAAGAAGGCTCGAGGGTCACTTGGAAGACAAGCTAGGCACACACTCAGTACCCGAAGGAGATCCATTCTGATGTAGAATTCGATATCAGTGGGAGAGTTGCGGGGCAAGAAATTGCAAAAGCGGGAGGAGGTTAGGGGTGATCGAGATCAGGGTCGAAGAGCAGCAGTGGGTCACTGGAGGCAACTTGAGGTTGCAACGTAGAGACCCCACGTGGTCTCCACACAGATTCACGCAGTCCAGCTCTGGGACTGCGTAGAGAATCACACAGACTGACGCAGAGGCTTCTAGGGTCTATTCTAGGTGTCAGAAAATTGTCCGAGTAAGATGGATATTCGGTCTCAGGTGGTTCAGAATTTATCTGCCGAATATTTTCCCTGTAAAGATATCATTTGCTGAAGAAATAATAAAACCCTCATATGTTGCATCGGTTTTCCCACATTGGGTTTTTCCGGGGACAATTGTCCAAAAATAATTGTGTACATGTGATTGATTCTTGTGCTTATGTTCTCTACTATTTATTTCTCTGCATATATAATTGTGAATGTTGCAGTTGTATTTATTTCGATATTTGCCGGAATATTGCTGAATAATAACAAATCGAAAATAATAAGTAGGAGAAATAAATCTATCACTGCAACTGTTTGTAAATTTTCATATTTCTAGCAAAGTTACCAGGCACAAAAAACAAGGAACTCAGGCAGTGTTGACAGGACAGAATTTCAGCAAAGTTTCTGCAGGTGATTTTGTGGAAGGCTGAGTGGGATTCTTAGCAAAAAAATCTTGGGGAGGTCATAGTTGTTTACTAACTCATTTTTCTGGAAAATATTCAAGTCCACAAGTCATGTTTTAAGCAGAGAATCTAGCATGAAGACCAAGAACTAGAAGTGGACTCTCTGCACTAGATTCGAGGAAAATTTGAGAAGTTTCTTCTGGACAAAGATCGATTTCTAAGCATAGAGTTGATAGTAATCTAACTCCAAAAATTGTCAAGAGTCTGGAACAGTGAGTCAAATTTCAAATCTAGAGCTAAGCTCAGCGTAATATCCCCAAACGGATATTTTGACTAAATTTGCAAAAATTCACTTAACCACAAATTTCCCATAAAATTATCATTCATCTAACAGGATATTGCCATGTAAAATAAAACAAATTAAGTTCATGCAATTCCATAACATGATGATGCAGTAAATAATCTCATCTTTATTATTACATAAACTGGGGTTTACATGCTAGAAAGATAAATAACTAACATAGTTGAGATAAAATCTGGCTTCAAGGATCTGATGCACGGGCCCTCCACCAAAACTGCACCAAACTACCACTGCTAAGCTCACTTGTGAATTCAAGATGAATTCACCAAGGGGAGTTGGGAACTTGCCCAATCTCTCTCAATCACCCAAGGGTTTTCGTCCCAGGGCTACCAATGGAGTAGAGAACCGGGTTCTCAACCTCACATATAAGAAAAGATATCAAATCCAAGATATTCTCCAATGGCCTCCTCCTTTTCTTTTATAGATCTCATGGACCCCTCTAGGGCTTTCTATTTTATTATTATTTTAATCATGGAGCACTTTTCCCTCATCTTGTCTAATTAAAATATTCTTTTTAATGTAGGAAAAGAGTAATTTGGCCACCATGCCTCCTCAGGTCACTGAAACTCATGTCCAACCATCCCATCATGTAAGTATTCTCGGTCTGGTTCCAACGAGCTATTATATTAAGGTGTTTTATCATGTATCCCTCCCGGAATGCCACCTTGAGTGTAATTAATTGATTAAGCCCAAAAATAACTCAGTTTTCTAAAAGTTGTCGGAATCAATGTTTTAAAAACCGGAACCGGTGACCGGACCGGTGGACCTAATGAACCGGGTTTCTAACCGGAACCGGTCTAACCGGGAGCGGTCAGATCTCAATGAACCGGTTTTAAAAAAAATACATTAAATAATTATTTTTTAATAAAAAAAACTATTTTTAAGATTTGGAACCATGATTCCAAGCCAATAGAGACAAAATATGCAAAGTTTTCTCATTTATATACCATGCAAAGGTGAATATATCAAAATGGCACCGAGTGCAATACATATCATCAAAAAATACATAAGCAATGAGGCTCCAAATGGCCCATAAAGTCCAAAAACAACGCTACAAGCTATGAGGCCATTGGCCTAATACAAGACTACATATTAGTGATCAATAACACGATCACTCCTCATCATGATCAAAATCATCACCACTACTAGACAAGGGATCATCAACATGAGCTACATAAATAATATGGCTCAGAGTTTGAGGACTCCTAAAACTTCTCTACAACTTTAGTAGTAGTAATAGTAGTAGCAAAAATAGACATCAAAACTACAAATCACTCAGCAACATGGTCTCTCATGAAACTCATCATTGATTCATCGCTACTAGAAATGGGATCATCAACAAGAGATACATAAACATGATCTAGCTCAAAGTCTTCAGACTTGGATTGCTCAACCTTATAACATGATAGAAATTGAAAAAGTTTAACATGTCATTATCATGATTTTATTTTGATAAGGTTCATTTCCAACTCAAACCATAGAAGACAGGTATGCTTAAATCAGCTGTTTCTCTTTCATGGAAGGCAATTCTTGTTAAGGCCACGGTAGGGGAGTTCAACAATCAATACCACCAACATCAACAAAGTTCAACAATCAATGCCACCAACATCAAGGTTCTTAAATGACTTCATGCTCTTGATCAAATTCCAATCTCGTACCCTTACACATGATAGAAACAAATGGAAACATTGCAAACCCCCAAACCATGAAACTCTGAAAACCATTAAGTCTGCTGAATTTTGAGTGAAATCTAAAATTCTAGTTTCTCCATATGAAATCCAATGAGGACGAAACCACTCTTAAACATCCTGAGTCATTTCATGGTAATGTTAAAAATTTAAGTAAAAGTGAATGTCACTTTTACTTTAAGAATTTAACATTACCATTAATTTCCAAGAGGATGGGTCAGGAAAATGAGAGGATAGGCAAAGTCAAGTGAAGCCCCCCTTGCCCTCCTGAAATGGTAGCACAAACTTGAGCATGGGACAGCCCAATCAAGCCCAGCGTGTTCCGCCTGCTGCAGGCCGAACCGCCGGTTTCATACCCAACCTGCCTAAGTAGGGTCCTGCTAACCGGACGCAGGAGATGCTCCCTTGAACCCGCCTGCGGTGGCCGGTTCCACTTGGTATCACCGTCAGTTTGGCTTCTGGTTATCGTTCCATGGCCTCGAAGCGCAAAATGATCGGTTTCGAATGCACTAGAACGAAAGGCGAACTATGCAGATGATGGAATACACCAAGCAAAAGTCACCGGTCCTGAAAGAAACTCTGCAAAATTCTTCCAAAAATCCCCTGGGCCCCCAGATGATACCAACATGTACTTGTAACCTATCTGCTCCCAACTCTAGAAGTCCATCCTAACCATGTCATAAGGAACACTAGAAAAGGGGATATTACTAAACCTCCACCCCAAGATTGCTTGCCCTCAAGCAATCCAAATACGTGGGCCAGTCGGTTGGCCCAATGCAACTAAGACCCAATGCTTGGATCCCAGACCAATCTCTAACTGAAGATGCCATCAACAAACCAACTTGGATCTCAATGTCAACAAGCATCAATGCTCCATGGTTGTTGTTGTGTTGTAGCTCTAAACAATGGCTGGACAATTATATCAGTCCTTTTTGTACAACGGAGTTTTGACTATACAGTGCAATATAAGGCTGCTACGATTACTCTAGCAGCATACTCAGCCATCAAAAAAATCAGGACTTCGACCCTAGTATTGAACTAAGACTAACCTCTGCTTCAATAAAAATTTCCAATATTCTGATCTTGTTTCAATGGCAATACATTAGCCATGCCCTAATGCAGAGTTACAATAATTTGATTCCTCTTTATGGAATAAAATGACATATTTCAGAATATTTTTAATGCAAAAATAAATGCTACCAATAATATATGCACCTGGGCATGATTGTCCTTTGGATTTGTATTATGTCGCTGCAGAATGATGCACTCCAGAGAGAAATCCTTTCCTGCCCTGTATTGGTACTAGAGATTGAATAACAATAATTTAGAAGACACAACTTAAACATGCATCATTGTCCCCTCACTATGTTCTGGATGTAAGCACAATCGTTCCATGAGGTCAGGTTCTCACACAGACATTCTCGCCACCAAGAAATGCATGCAGGCCCTTTAGCACGATAGGTTGAATGAGGGGAACCATTAGAAATTCCAATTCTTTCCACCCGTCGTCTTAGTCATGCACTGTGATTTCAATTTGGCGGTGTCGAGCTATCGTCTAATTCATGCCTGAACTTCTAGAATATGTTTACGGCCCCTCTGCTTAGATGGTGACTCGATCCTTGTCATCATCCTCTATTTCTTTGCAACTCACGGTAGTTGCTCCACATTTTTAATTGAAACCCTACAGGCTGAGCCAAGATTTCGGCTCTGATACCATTGTAATATCCCCAAACGGATATTTTGACTAAAATTGCAAAATTCACTTAACCACAAATTTCCCATAAATTTATCATTCATCTAACAGAAGATTTCCATGTAAAATAAAACATATTAAGTACAAGCAATTCCATAACACAATGATGCAATAAATAATCTCATCTTTATTATAACATAAACTGGGGTTTACATGCTGGAAACATAAATAGTTGACATAGCTGAGATAAAATCTGGCCTCAAGGATCTACTGCACTGCACCAAACTGCCACTGCTAAGCTCACTTGTGAATTCAGGATGAATTCACGAAGGGGAGTTGGGCACTTTCCCAATCTCTCTCAATCACCCGATGGTTTCCGTCCTGGGGCTACCAATGGAGTAGAGAACCGAGTTCTCAACCTCACATACAAGAAAAAATATCAAATCCAAGATATTCCCCAATGGCCCCCTCATCTTCTTTTATAGATCTCATGGACCCCTTTAGAGCTTTCTATTTTATTGTTATTTTAATCATGGAGCACTTTTCCCTCTTCTTTTCCAATTAAAATATTCTTTTTAATGCGGGAAAAGAGTAATTTGGCCACCATGCCTCCTCAAGTCACTGAAACTCGTGTCCATCCATCCCATCATGTAAGTATTCTCATTCTGGTTGCAACGAGCAATTACACTAAGCTTCCCTATCATATATCTCTCCTGGAATGCCACCTTGAGCGTAATTAATTGAGCTATGCTCAAAAATAACTAATTTTTCCGAAATTTGTCAGAATGCACCAGAACGAAAGGCAAATTGTGCGGATGATGGAATATACCAAGCGAATGCCACCAATCCTCAAAGAAACTCTGCAAAACTCCTCCAAAAAGCCCCTGGGCCCACTGATGATACCAACCTGTACCTGTGACTTGTCTACTCCCAACTCTATAAGTCCATCCTAACCATGTCAAAAGGAACACCAGAAAAGGGGATATTGAAAGCAGGCTTGATATTCAAGAGAGATAAGTATCTTGATGTGTTCTTGTTGTGTAAATTATTTTCTCCAAAATAAGCTAATATAATCCTCTCCTTAGTACTGGCTTTCCTCATTGTGGGGTCTTTCAGGGTCAATGTTGACAAAAATCAGCGTGTAAAAAGTGTGTATGCTTGTGTTTATTTCTCTTACTAGTTGAAAAGAAAAATGGAGTAGAGTAGTCATGTAATGTTACTTTGAAATTTGCATTAAAATTTTATATCAGCGTAACTTGTTTGGGGCTGTGGGCATTAAACTTTATGAAAAACAATTGAAACAAGGAAGGGCTACAGAACTTTAAAATTTCTACATGGTGGTAGAGCTTATGAACCTACAGTGAAACCTTCAGTTGACAAGAAAAACTACAGCAAGCAACCTTCTACTAAAACAATGAACAGTGAACCAAAATTGCCTTCAGATACCCAAAGACTTGTGATTGAGACAGAGGCTAGTTACTGATATTCAGATCTGAAAATTTGTGTTGGTTGTGGAGATCAAATGGCAACTAATTTGAGGGAAACTTCCTTCAAATACTCAGATACTTGTGGTCGAGAGGGAGGCTAGTTACTGATATTAAAATCTGAAAATTTGTGTTGGTTATGGAGGTCAAATGGCGGCTATTTTGAGGTTAGAAGATAGGCTGAGTGGGGCTAAAAATTTTGGTCCCTAGAAGGAGAGAATTTTGGTCCCTGAAAGTTGAGGTGTGGGGCATAGTGGAGAGTCCAATGCAACCTCCCACTAATCGAGCTCATTTGGTTGAATTCAACAAGTGGAATGTGAAGGCAAGGAGAATCATTCTCAATGCTATTAAAGACCATCTATTCCCTCATGCGACAAGGAAGAGGTTTGCCTACAAGATGTGGGATTCTGTTGTCACACTTCACTAGAGCTCTAATGAGAATAAGAATAAGGTGTTGCGTCAAAATTTAAGAAACACCAAGATGGCCAAGACTGACACAGTGACCTCATACCTCGCCAAGATCACACAGGTGAGAGAAGAGTTGGCTATGGTGGGAGAGGCTATTCCTAAGGACCAATTGGTCAGGACGACACTAGATGTTTTTCCCAGTCATTGGAATGGATTCATAGATGGCATTGTTTCCAGAGAGAATTTTCCAGACTGTAGGAGGATGTGGGATGTTTTCATCCAAGAGGAGACCAAGAGGAGTGCCAAGAGTGGCAACTAGCATGGTGGAGCAGATGAGGAGGAGAGTGTTTCCCTCACAACTAAGAGCAAGAAGAAGGCCAAGAAAGGGTCTTCTAGTGGACACAAGCAGTAGAAGGGGACATTAGGGGAATTTTAAGGTCTAAAATGGGCCTCCTAAGAAAAATGCACAACCAAAACACACTTTATAGGAACCAATAGGATTCAATGTGATGATATCAACCATGGGGGATGAGTCATCATTTTTGGAGTAAAAAAATAAAAATAATAAAACTACTTTTTCAACTCGTATTTTCAAATTATCTCCTTAAGTTTTAACTCAAATTTCGAGCGGGAGTACTAGTTGGATGCAAAATTTAATTTTGAATCCAAGGAGTACCCATGTTGCATACTTTCGATGGACCCTGCTACACGAAAAATAAGAAATACATGAAAAAACGTGATTGACCCATGTTGCATACTTTCGATGGATCCTGCTACACGAAAAATGAGAAATACAAGAAAAAAAAGTGATTGCAAACTTTCGATGGACCCTGCTACACAAGAAATGAGAAATACAAGAAAAAACGTGATTGCAATCACGTTTTTTCATGTATTTCTCATTTTTCGTGTAGCAAGGTCCATAGAAAGTATGCAACATGGGTCCTCCTTGGATGAGGAATTAAATTCTGCATCCAACGAGTGTTTCTATTCAAAATTTGAGTAAACCCATAAGGAAATAAGTTGAAAATACGAGTTGAAAAAATAGTTTTTTCTTTTTTCCCTCTAAAATTTGATGATGTAATATAATATTATTTTATTATTTCCACTATTATTTTATAATTTCCTTAGGAGGTGCATTTTAGACCTCAAAATTCCCCTAATCAGTATAAGGCGAAGGAGAAGGACATGAAGAAAGTGAAATGCTTTGCTTGTGGGAAGTTGGATCATTATGTTGTTCAGTGTCACAACAAGAAGGGTGTTGCAGCTTTAACAGAGATGGATGATTTTGCCTCCAGATTTGACACAGAATTTACTTTAGTGGTGAGTTTTGCCACTAGTGTCATGTCTTCTGGTGTTTGGTCTATAGACAGTGGAGCTCCCTGCCATATGACTGGAGTGAGAAAGCACTTCATGACTCTCATAGAGGATGATATTGAGTTGGAGTTTGTGCTTGGAGATAACTCCAAGGTCAGAGCAGCAGGAGTGGGGATATTATCCTTTCAAAGGGAATCATCACCTCCTTTGAAAGTGATGAATGTTCTTTATGTTCTAGGGATGAAGAAGAACTTGATTTCAATCTCCAGTATTGAGGACAAGGGGTATGAGGTGTTGTTCCGAGGAGGATAGGTGGTCATTTATCCCAAGGGATCCAGTATCTCTTATGATAGAGTGATTGGAGTCCGCAGTGGGGGTCATTACAGGTTTATATTTCATCCTACTAGAGCCTTACTGGTACAGACCAAAAACAATGAGTTATGCAAGATATGGCATAGGAGGATGGCCCAGTTGCACCATGCAGCATTTAGGATGCTGAGAGAGATGGTTACAAGTTTACTTCAGTTCACCACTGAGCATCATGATGTGTGCAAGGGGTCTGCTTTGGGAAATTACACCAAGACACCTTTCCCAAGCAGTGACAACAGGGTGAAGGTATCCTAACCTTGATACACTTTGATAGGTGTGGTCATGTGTTTAACGTATCGTTGAGAGGATACAAGTACTCTATGACTTTCATTGATGACTACTCCATGAAGACCTAAATTTTCTTTCTGAAAAACAAGGATCGGGTCTTCAAGAGGTTCCAAGAGTTTAAGGCTCTTGTGGAGAATCGAACGAGGAAGAAGATCAAGGTGTTGAGACAGACAATGGGGGCAAGTATGTTGATTTGTGGTAGCATCGGATGTGCTCTAAGTCTCAAATTTTGTGGAGAGGCTTAGACACATGTATTCCAGATAATGCAGAAATCATTTTGGGAAATTCCACCGAGAGAATTTTATTTGATAAATTAATTATTTTTAATGAGACCCTATGTCTAAAATTAGAAAATTAAAATAATTAATGGGTATTAATCTAATTGTGGGTGCAACTTTTAGAAGAAGACGAGGATAAAGTCAAAATGATCTGAGCCATTGATTAGCTTCTAATCTGGGTCGTTGAATGTTAACTAGAATATTATATAACGAAAATGGTCTTAGCCATTGATTAGCTTCTAATCTAGGCCGTTGAATGTCAAATACAAGATTATTTAAGGAAGCTTGAGGGTCATTTGGAAAACACACCAAAGCAAATACTCAGTTGCCCAAGAAAATCGATTTTCTCAGCGGCCGATGTTTGACAAGAGAAATCAATTCAGAGGAAGAGTTGCAAGTGGAGAGGACAGAGAGGGTACTAGCATCAGTCAGGTGTGCAAGAGTAGGTGACGAAGTGCATAGAAGGGACAACACAAAGCAGTGATGCAGAACTGTGCAAAACTGCACAGTCCTCACGCAGAGTTGATGCAGTGGTGACACAAGAGGGCTAGTAGGGCCTCTCAAAGATCAGATTTCCATCAGAAATTTGTGAGAAAAATTCTCTAGTGTTATCACAGAGATTTCCCTTCATTATCGTTGATTGTTATTTGTACAAGAAACTTTTGCTGAAGAATAATAAAGAAACCCTCATCTATTGCACCAATTTTTCTGCATTGGGTTTTTCCAGGGACAATTGTCCAAAAATAATTGTGTCACTCTTGTGCTAGTAATTCTTTATATCTTGCTCAGTATTTTATTTGTGAAGGTTACAGTAGAATTTATTTTGATATTTACTGAAGTAATTTATGAGAATAACTTATTGTTGAATAATAAGTGGGATAAATAATATCAGATACTGCAATAGGATTTCATTTTAGAAAATTTCACACGGTATCAGAGCTTGATTGGGCAAAGGCACAGAATAATCTGCATTGAAGGGAAGTCATGATGTTGCATTGACAGCAAATCGAACCACAGAGGGATTACACAGTTTTCTGCAGAGGCTGCCAGAGAAAAGAAATAGCACGATGAAGATCATGACATCTCAGAGTTATCTTCCAGATTGGAAGAAGAACTTGCTTGTTTATCGACTTCTGCATCAGTCGATGATTGGTACATTGATAGCGGGGCTTCAGCTCATATGACTAGAGTTCAAGAATATTTCTCGAGCTATATAGGTTGCAACTTGAATCTCCAATGGGACTAGTAGGCAGCGATCTCAATGGGGAAAAAGGCGTGAATGAGCTATGGCACAGATGAATGGGGCATCTACACCATAGAGCTCTGAGAATACTTGGAGATACTGTTACGGGAGTTCCAGTCTTAAGTACCAAGCATGATGACGTATGCAAAGGATGCATACTAGGGAAGTACGCTAAAGCAACATATTCCAAAAGCAACAATAGGGCTCCAAGTGTATGAGGGATTATACACTCAGATATCTGCAGTCCAATGCCTACCATAGCTCTTAGTGGTGGCGAATATTTCATCACCTTTATTGATGACCACTCCAGGAAAACATGGGTCTACTTGTTAAAGACCAAGGATGAGGTCTTTGATCAGTTCAAAGAATTCAAAGCTTTGGCTGAAAACCTGACAGGGAAGAAGATAAAAGTATTGCACTCAGATAATGGTGGAGAGTACACTGACAAGGACTTCACAGAATTCTGCACAAGAGAGGGCATCAAAAGAGAATGGAAAACCCCATATAACTCGGAGCAGAATGGAGTTACAGAGCAGAAGAACATGGATGTTGTTGGGGAAACAAAAGCAATGTTGTATGACCAGGATCTGCCTAGATTCTTATGGGTAGAAGCATGCAACACAACTATATATATATCTAGAATAGGACTCCTCATAAAGCATTGGGAAAGAGAACGCCCGAGAGTATCTTCACAGGGAAGAAGCCAGAAGTGAGTCATTTCAGGATATTTGGAAGTGTGGCATATTGTTACATTCCAGATCAAAAGCGGAGAAAATTGGATTAGACTGTAGAAAAAGGGTATCTCGTAGGATACAACAAGACCTCGAAGGCATACAAAGTCTACATTACGGGCAAGAAGCAAGAAGATTGTAGTCATACGGGATGTAAAGTTCATGGAAGACAGAGCTTTCAGGAAATCCTGAGAGATGCCTAATGGAGAGAAGTCTGAGGATATTCCTCTTCTCTAGCAACAGTAGGGGGAAGAACCGACAAGTGGACAAACATATTTCTAGATCATTCTCACTATGTTTTATTAATACCCTTTAATTATTTAATTTCCCCAAGTTTAGACATAGGGTCCCCATTAAATTAATTAATTTTTACAATAAAACATAATCCGAGTGGAATTTTCACAAACGGTTTCTGGGTTCTTTGGAATACCAGTGCCTAAGCCTCTCCAAAAAATTTGAGACTCAGAGCTCTTCCGGTGCTACCAAAAATCGACACTCCCTCTTAGCAAGGAAAATCCTCTAACATGCCTGCTGCACACTGCTCTAACCCTGAAGCATCCTCTATGATGTTGATGTCTGACAAGTTGTCCACCAACCACTATGTTGCTCCTGCAATTGTACTGTTGCCCATGATACTGCCACTGCTGCATCTGTACTACAACGCCCTCTCAAGTGTTGCATATGCTATGCTGCTAGCACTGCCACTGCTAACATTGCATCTGCACTGAAACTCAGTTGTTGAGAAAAGCAACTGAAATCACCCAAAAACTGAACAAGTGTTCAGTGGATGTACCTCGGTGCTAAAGACTCTAACTGTTGATAGCTACTGCGTTGTCCCTCTGATGCACTGCGCTGCAACTGCTATGATGATACGGCTCTGCTCTGCATAGCTCTAGAAGTAGGCACTGCTACCTACTACATTGTCGTCTCCATCACTCCTTGTCTCCTGCTGAAAACTCCTCCATCCTGCTACTGCTAATCATGGGCACACATAGCAAGGTTGTCATCCAAGAGGTGGGCTGCTCAAGGATCCTACCCAATATGGTACTCTGGAATCTTATACTCCTCCTCCTGGGTTTGGTGCCCCTGTCAAGCCTATTCCCTAGTTGGGACCCTTCCTCTCTTTGCAACTCGCACTAGACATCTCACACTTTTTCCGGAAACTGCTTCCAACAACTGGAAGTTGATCTTCTACCCAGATCTGCATTCTAGATAACTCGCACAGCCTTCTCTAACAATCTCGTATGATCATCCCTGCAGGGCTGCAAAAATATGAAAACTCAAAACTAGAGAAGGATAACGATCTCACCCAACCAAATGTCGAATGTTGCCTCTAACCCTCTGCACTATTGGCTCTATGCACACCCTGTTGGAGTCACGATCTTGCTGCTACTGCACGGGAAATCACAGTTTCTTGAGCAAGAAACTCACTGAGAACAGAATTCCCAATCTATGTGCTCTTCTTCTTCATCTGACGCTTCTCTGCCCAGCAACTGCCTGCATAAAAATTGTGTCCCTTTGGCTCTGCATGAAGGCTCTGCACTGCTCCCTCTGCCTCGAAAAAATCTCGATATAGAAGTCTTTCCTCTCTGTCGACTCACTCAAAGAGAGACAACCTCGAAGATTTAGCCCTCCTAGCTAGAACTGCGCAATCCCTCTAGGGATTCGATCTACTGTTGTTGTAGCAATTTGGCCTTCACTTCAGTGCTACATCCGCTCTTCCTGTTTCACATCAAATGCTATGATACCATGTGAAAATTCCTAGATCTAACAAACTCAGGAATCCCACTGCAACTAACTGACTTTACTTCTCCTATTATGTAAATTACATTACAAAATTAATTGAGATTTCTTCATGAATTACTAAAATAAATTACTGAAGCAGCCTACACTTAATACTTTATGATTCTGAAACAAAGAAATTGAGAAAGAATTAAATCACACATAGGACACCTTTATTTTGGACTAAGTCCCCGGAAAATCCCAATGCGGGAAAATCAGTGCAGCAGATCTGAGGGATTGTATTATTAAGCAGCAGTTTCTGAATACAATCTTTGGATGCCTTGATAGCTATCTAGTACAGAGAAATCATGGCAGACAAAAATATAGTGAGTTTTAGTGATTTTTACCTCACACTGCAAGTCCCAGCGGATCCAAATCTTGAGTTAGCGAAACCCCATCTCACTCTGCGCTGCCTCTACGTACTAGATGCGTAGGCCTCTATGGGGACTTCTTTGGACTGCATCAACTCCTCTCTGAATCGATCTACTTCTCGGAAAGTTGAGTTTCATCCCTCTCGGCTCAAAAACCGCGATATCTAGCAAATCTCGGACTATCTCTCGAAAGCACTGCACAGTCTCTGCGTGGGCCTGTGTCACCCCTTATGGGGCTTGCGTCACACCCTCTCGAGGCAGCGCTGCTTCCTCTGTTGGTCTTGCTGCCTCTCTGCTATGTATTCTTGGTCCCGGAGAAGATCCTATGACCAATAACTCTTTATGCCCCTCACTGCAACTGGAATCACTTAGATCTAATCTTCGTTCGAGCACTTGCTCCGTCAGATTAATTTGATCACTTGATTCACTCAGTGTGTCTTTCCAAATGACTGTCAAGTCTTCCTTTATAGTCTTCTCGTTGAGAAATCAAGGACTGAGATTAGATCTCTAATCAACGACAAAGATTATAACATGACTTGATCTTCGCTTTCTAGATCATTCTCACTCTGTTTTATTAATACCCTTTAATTATTTAATTTCCCCAAGTCTAGACTTAGGGTCCCCATTAAAATAAATAATTTTTACAATAAAACATAATATGAGCGGAATTTTCACAAACGGTTTTTGGGTTCTTTAGAATACCAGTGCCTAAGCCTCTCCACAAAATTTGAGACTTAGAGCACTTCCGATGCTACCAAAAATCAACACAGCATCAGGTTGGGTGGATGCCATGGTAGAAGAGTATAGCTCTATCATGACTAATGATGTCTAAGAAGTTGTGCCTAGACCAGAGAACATATCAGTTTTAGGTTCGATATGGATCTACAAGATCAAGTATGTTGCAGATGGTAGCATAGAGAAATACAAAGGCTAGGTTCGTGGCCAAGGGGTATGCATAGAAGAAAGGAATCGCTTATGAGCAGACCTTCGGCCCTGTTCCCAGATACACCTCCATCATATCTGTTGTGTCCTTAGCAGCGCAGATGGGATGGTAAATTCACTAAATGGATGTCAAGACAACGTTCTTGAATGGGGTGATAGAAGAGGAGGTGTACATAGAACAACTTGACGGCTTTGAAACCCATGAGAAGAAATCTCATGTATGTAGACTGAAGAAAGCCCTATATGGGCTCAAGTAGGCACCTAGAGCATGGTATGGTCAAATTGACGAGTACTTGCAGCATTTGGGATTTGTCAAGAGGAACGCAAATCCCAATCTCTACTATATGATGGCAAAGAATGAGCCACTTATTTTGGTACTGTATGTAGATGATCCATTCCTTACAGGATGATCTAGGCTCATAAAGCACTGCAAAAAGAACTTGGAAGCTGAATTCGACATGAAGGATTTGGGGTTGACGCATTACTTTCTAGGATTCGAGGTATGGCAGAAGAATGGAGAAATCTACCTAGGACAAGGAAGACATGGCTCAGAAATTCTGAAGAGATTCAGTATGCAGGATTTTCGGCCCATGGAAACTCCCATGATAACCAACTGGAAGAAGATAGATGCATCAGGAGACAAGGAAGTGGACCCCACCTCGTACAGGAAGCTCATTGGGTCACTTATGTATCTGGTCAACCCTAGGCCAAACCTCTGCTTTGCTGTCAACACCCTCAGTCAGTTCATGGTAGAACCAAAGAGGGTACATTGGGCAGTAACAAGGCACATTCTTAGATATGTGTGGGGAACAGTCAGATATGGGTTGAAGTACACACGCAAAGATGATGTCAGATTGAGCGGGTTCATAGATGCAAATTGGGCAGGCAGTTCAATAGATCGGAAGAGTACCACAGAGTATTACTTCAACATCGGATCAAGGATGGCCTCCAGGTGCAGTAGGAAGCAGAAATCTGTGGTATTGAGCTCGACAGATGCGAAATATATGGCAGCAAGCACAGCTACGTGTGAAGCCATATGGCTTAGAAAACTGCTAGTGAATTTGTTCAGAAGAAAGATGGAAGTGACCAGTATCTACTGAGATAATCAAAGTTGTATCAAACTCTCTGAGAATCCGGTATTTCATGATCAGTCAAAGAACATTGACATTAAGTGTCATTTTATTAGAGACTCTGTTCAGGGAGGGGCAGTACAGTTGCAGTACATCCCCAAAGGGAATCAGGTGGCAGACATAGTCACCAAAGCAGCTCTAGGAAGAGCCAAGTTTGTTCACTTCAAGGAGCAAATGGGTATGGTAGAGAATTTGTTTTAGTAACAAAAACAGGTGATATCTCAGCCACAGATGCAGCATTTGAGAGGGAGTTACAGTACAGATGCAGCGCTGATCATCGCAGGATCAGCAATAGTAGAGTTGCAGCAGCAACACAGTGGTTGATGGGCAGCATGCCAGCCATCATTAGCGCAGAGGGAGATGCTTTAGAGTTAGAGTGTGCAGTAGGGCATATTTTCTAGAGCACATTCCTCGCTAAGAGGGAGTGTTGATTTGTGGTAGCATCGGATGTGCTCTAAGTCTCAAATTTTGTGAAGAGGCTAAGACACATGTATTCCAAATAACCCAGAAATCGTTTTGGGAAATTCCACCCGAAGGCAGTTTTATTTGATAAATTAATTATTTTTAATTCGACCCTAAGTCTAAACTTTGAAAATCAAAATAATTAATGGGTATTAATCTAACCGTGGGTGTAACTTCTAGAAGAAGAAGAGGATCAAGTCAAAATGATGTTAGCCATTGATTAGCTTATAATCTCGGTCGTTGAATGTCAACTAGAATATTATGTAAGGAAACTTGAGGGTCATTTGGAAAACACACTAGAGTAGATACTCAATTGCCAAAGAAAATCGATTTTCTCAGTGGCTGAAGTTCGACAAGAGAAATCGATTCAGAGGGAGAGTTGCAGGTGGTGAGGACAGAGAGGGTATCAACATCAGTCAAGAGTGCAAGGGCATGTGACACAGTGCAGAGAAGGGATAGCGCAGAGCAGTGACACGGAACTGCACAATCCTCACGCAGAGTTGATGCAGTGGTGACGCAGGAGGGCCAACAGGGCCTCTCAGAGATTAGAATTCCATCAGAAATTTGTGAGAAAATTTCTCCAATGATATCTGTTAGGGTCCTATAATTCATAGGATCAAATGGTGATTGAACATTTTCTTCTAGTTCATGATAAATTGTAAATAAAATTGCATTCTGCAAATGATTTCCAAAAAATAGAAAATAGAAAATGAAAAATAGTAAATCCCCATGTCGCTGTAATTCAAACACAAACCATGAATTAGCTCCATATTATAGCTAGCATCCCCATCTCTGTACCCTCCAATCAACCTCCAAATCTAGGTAATTCAAAATTTTCTTCATTTCCTTCTGATCTACAGTTTTGTAATGGCCACAAAAGGAAAATCTCCAAATAATAAAGGGAAGAAACCCAATGAGAGCCCAATGTTGCCCCCTCCCATTGACCTGGACCACTTGCCTCTTATTGATCTGCAATATAAAATTGCATATACCATCTATGAATTCGACTTGCTCAAACTTCACAGTTGGTTAAAACAAAAACACCTTGACCAGCAAGATGAGCTAAGAATATGGGAGTCCTCCCTTCCACAGTTTATGTTTCCCCAAACTCACTTATTCCCTGAACTTATTCCTAGTGTCATGCTAGCTATGTACCATCTCAGAGAGCCATAGTAAGTCGTAATGGTGAAATTCTCCTCACCATTATAGCTGAAGCCATATCCAAAATGCTTCAAGTCAATTATTTTGAGTCTGTCGTGGCTTTGTCCATAGGTTATCTCACTAGATTATATAAAAATCTCACTTTCCCACAAAGAGGGAAGATCTTTGAGATCTTTCTCCATAAAGATGCCCAGCTTCCTAAAACTAGTCCTCCTTATTCATCCTCAATGTTTCTAGTAGTAGCCAAGCAAATCATCACCATTATTGCATATATCCTTGGCTACTATTCATACCAATGGGTTGATGATGCCATTATTGGTTTCCTCTCAATCATTGCCATAGATGAGAAGCCCAAAATTTTTAATTACAGTCAATATATTGCAAATTCCATGCATGATCAGTTGGATAAGTTCCCCACAGAAGGATCCTTTAAGTATTATGTTGTATTGGTATACTTATTCATCTACAATCAAGTACACAAGTTTCCCTTCACTCTAGAGAGGATGAATGAGCAGGGTGGAGAACAGTCAGTAATACATTGGAAATCCTTGGTAAGAAGGAACTCCATGTTGAACCTTTAATTAAACTGAGAGGGGGGGGGGTGAATCAGTTTAACACCTTCCTGATCTTTTAAACTTTTCATTAAACTTATTTACACCTTCATTTCATATCCAATTTAATGTGTGAGTAATCTTAGAATGTAAGCAGCAAGTATTAGTATAATATAACAGTAGACTTAATATGAGAGCAGCAGGTATTAAGCAAATGATACATATCAGATCAATACATAAATATCATACACAGAGACACCAGATATAAGTGGAAACCCATAAAGGGAGAAAACCACATCTTATTATTGTTGTGATGCAAAGGCAAGCTCCAACTCCCTCTCACCACTGTTTTTCTGCAGGCACCAACCTACAGGAGGCTCCAACCTCAATTCTGCAAGCTACAACTTGCAAGGAAGAACCAACTCCCTTCAATTTTCTGCAGGCACCAACCTACAGGAGGCTTCAACCTCAGTCAACTACAACTGACAGCTATCAAGCTGCAACTTGATAGGGAAGCTCCAACTTCCTCAATTTATCAAATTGAATGTTTGCTGATTTACTTCAGATATCAGCTCTCTTCTGTAGCTTCTCTTTTCTGCTCTTCTTCTCTTAATCTTCTCTGCCTTATTCTTCTATATTCTGCATTCTCTATATTTTCTCTCTCTCTCTCCCTCGAGCTTATCAAAATTGGTATTATATATAGAAATTCTCACATGACTGTTTGTATTTCACAAGGAATTTGAAGTGAACAGTCATGACTCTTTGGCTTTTGTCTTCTTATTCCTTTTTCCAACTCATTTTTAGAATTACTACAATATGTACAAATTTCCATGCTACAGTGGGATTTTGTCTTTTCCTTAGGATACTTGCCTTTGCATCACAAACAATAAAAATAATTACAACATTTACATTTTTCAGTTATACATCAATTTCACTCAACTCCTTTTTCTGGATTTTGGCTTTATTGGATTTTTCTTTTCTGCTGCTGTTGAGTGACTATTCTGCCTTCTTCTACTCAATGTCTCCTGCACATTCTCCAGTTTTCTGAGCTTTTCACTTGTCCAATTCATTTTTGAATCCCTGGAATTTTCTTGTTCACGAACTTTCATCTCTGCATGCTCTCCTCTTCTTTTCTTTTCCTTACACATTCATCCAACCTTACTCTCTTTTTTGTTTTCTCCTGTATGCAGTTCCCTGTTCATTGTAGTTATATAATGGTTGATTTTAAATCTGGGCAAGCTTGAATTAATCCGGAAACGTTATACCAGAGTCCAGCAATACTCGGCGTTCTTTTATTAACTCGCAACCTTAATATATATCAATATATGGTCACACCTTCGTCCTTATTAATTCATAAACCTTAATATATATTTGATTTGGGCCCACACACCCACAACACATTGCCAACGTGGGGTCAACACGGTCGAATCGTACCTTCGCTAACCTCCGCACACCTTCGTTAAACTTCGGGCATGTTCAACGCGTGATCGTCGTCCGATGGCCCGTTTCCAAATCAACGGATCCTATCCATTTCGCGCGGCTTCCAACGCAGAACGTTAACGCACGATGGCACAGTTTAACAAGCGGTTTTGGAATGGGTCCACATGCCACGTGTCGATTCTTGTATGGAATCGCTCCTCCTCCGGGCAATACCACTTATGGCCGATAGGCGGTGCGATGAATTCTACTTACGGCCTTTACTGTTCATTCTAAACCACGTCACTGTTCCTCTCGCAAGGTTCCGTTCTCCACTCCAGGTTCCGGTCCAACACTTTTACTCCGGGTTCCAGTCTTTTATAAGTGGCCCTACGATATGTATAACACACAGCTCCATTACCACTGCACATCTAATTCTGGTTCCACCTCTATTTAGTTTAACATCGTCGTGTTTTTACTCCGTTAGTGTTATGGATAACTTCACTGTATTATCGCCAAACATCAACACAGTTCACAGACTTTGTTTATATATATATAAATAACGCCCGGCTTGGAATTTTATAACGGCTCTGCCCTGGCACTGACTCTGCTGCTTCTGTCGTTCTGCCTCTGCCTCTGCCTCTGCATGTCTCCTTTATTTCCTTCATTTGCTTCTTTGCTGTCTTTATTGCCATGATAACAGCTCTGTCTCTGTAGCTATTTGTCTTACGCTCTCTCTTTTATTTCATCTGCTCCTTGACTGATGCTACTCCTTAATTCTCCTTTTGTTGCCTCTGCTTCTTTAAATGAACCTGTCTCTACTGCTCGACCCTCTCTACATCTTACTGCTTTGTTGCTTTCTTTGCCTTGTTGCTGCCTCATGTAGGGTCCTTTGTTTGCAATGCCAAAACAATTGGCTGAGAAGCTGACTTGCAGCTAAAACAAATGAATTTCAAGCTAAGTTTCACATGATCCTATGACCCTTTGGTTTAATTTCGAGGTTAAGGGTGGAGCAAAAAACAACACCATATACACATACTCCTTGGCACAACACCATATACACATACTCCTCGAACAGAAATTGAGCAGTATATGAACCAAATCCAATTGGATAGAGAACACCCTGCAAGAGGCAGAGGGACATGTTATCTCCACCACAACCTCTCAAACTCCTATGCCCCAGGAGAAATAGGACAAACCAGAGAAAAGGATAAGAGAGGAGTCCCTAATTAGAGAAATTGAAGCCAAAGAATTTTTAATCTATAAGAAGAAACAAAAAACAAATTCAGCACTAGCATTTCAGACAGGAAACAAAGAGCAGGAAACCATTGTGCTGACAGGTCTTCACACATCCACCAAGGATGGTGATATCATCACAAGCTCCCCTTCTTCAACTACAAAATATCCTCATGAAACTTCACAGTCAATAGATTTGGCTCAAAACACTGTTGAGCCCAACATCTTTGCAAAGTACAGATGTTGAAGGCCTCCACCTATTCACAATTTTGGAAGCAGACTGCAACATCACAACATAGGCTGCTTTCAGCCTTTGATACTGAGAAGGGAAAAACGTAGATTGCCTTCTTGGAAGCCAAAGTAATAGCTCCAAAGACATCAACAGATTATGAGGACCATTTTTTTTCATTTGATGCCAAGAAAATCCATCTCATTGATCAAATGGAAATGCATAAGAAGTCTAGTTAAATGATGTATTCTTCACTGACAAATGCAGCTATGTCAGCTTCAAGGTTGCAAGCCTCGGTGAATAATACACATACTCAACTCAAATTGGAGAGGATTTCATCCTTAGCCAAATACACCAAAATTAAGTCATTCGATGACTTAATAATCAAATTGGGATACAATCCAAATGATGTGAAGGTTGCAGAAGAGATAATAAAGAGAAAAAATGTTGATATTGCAGCATTAATAAAACAGTTGAAACTTCCTGCCACTGAAAACCCACAAGCCAAGGAATTTGGAGAAATAGAGAAGGAGAAAGAAGAGATGTTTAAGATTATTATTGAGCAGAATAGTCAGATTAAGGATATGGAGGTAGAGTTAGAGAAACTGCTCAAAGAAAAAGAGCAGATAACACAATTAGCCATAGTCCCTCTTACAACAGTTCCCATTGCAGTAGCTACAACACCAGGTGCATTCACATCAACATCAAAACCAACACAGACAACAAATGAATTAGTCAAAGCTATGGACAACCTGAATCTTCACCAGCAAGAGATTGCAAGATTAAAAGCTCAGTTGAAAGTAATGTCAGAACAAAAGCTAAAAATTGATAGCTCTTATGTTGCAGAGTTGAAGAAAATCCATCAGCTAACATTAAAGGTTCAACAGTCGCAGAGTGAGTAAGTAATGACCCATACTTTGGCCCAAGCCAAAGAAAACATATGGATGAAAATAAATGAAGCAATCACATAGATATGGCCTTCGATTCAAATTGTATTTGAGCAACAGGAGCTGATAAAAAGGTCAACAGAGGTGATAAAACTAATCAAGGAAAATCTAGGATAGAAGCCTAGGGAAGCTACAACTATTATCAAGCTATTAAATTCCAAAAACAGAGTGGAGTTGGAAGAATTGGGGATCCAAGACAGAACAAAGACAATTCTAGAGGTTAAGAAAATGCACACCAAAAGAAGCCTCATGCTTTAACTGGAGAATAAATGCCAGAATTTGGATATCAGTATTCAAAGATTTCACAAAAAGATGTTGGTGTTGAACAGGAAAGGTCTACCAAGATTGGTGAATGAAGAAGAAAATCTAATTAATTTGAATGACTACCAAGAAAAGCTGGAGAAAATTGCTCAAGACACATCTAGATGTAGGCATCAAAGGCCATCTCACAGGCAAGGCCTTCATGGAGGCTTTGGAGTTTGATTTATTTATCAGTCATGAGCTCACGTATTTGTTCATCAACAAGCCTACTTTCCAAAAATACACAGAGGTTGATGAAGCCTACAAAATTAAATTTCCTATTCCAAACGAAGATAGATGGGAGAAATTATGTGAGTTATTGGAGTAAAATCAATTTTTTTCATCTCATACAGCACAACATATGTGAGTTGCTGGAGTAAAATCAATTTTTTTCATCTCATACAGCACAACAATAGCGCAGCAGGATTCCAGGCACAGTCAGCAAAAACAACCTCGAGAATAGTGCCAACAAGTCAAACTGTTCAAAAAATTCCTATAATTTTGTGCTATTTTTGTAATTATGTTCTAGATATTTTAGCAATTCTATCTTGATCCTTATATCAAGATATTTTGTAATAAACTTATAAATACTTCTCATTTCGAAGTAAGAACGGTTGATTTTTGTATCCAAGAAATCTATTGTAATCTTCGTTTCAAGTTTCAGAGGACTTTTCAGTAATACAAAAAGCTCTTTCATAGGATTCTTGTGTCAAAATATTGGTGAAGTGCGTCTATCTTAGTAATTGTGTTTACTCTTCTTGTGTACCATTCATATGTGTTTTCATAATCTAAATTATTCAATAGAAAGTTAAGAACATAATTTGTTTCAAGACACACTCTGATTCAGGCTTTGAGTAATTTCAATGTTTTCAAACCGAAGTTAAGTAAAAGAATTCTTAATTGCTCTTTAATTAATGGAAATTCGTACATTTCTTCTTGTTCACTTCATTTAAATTACAAAATCCAATTAGTTTGGCTACCTTGCCCTGTAAACCTATCTGTAAAAGTTGAGACAAATCCATGTTTTAAGTAATAGACTCCATAGCCCAATGGTAATTTAAGACACCAATCAACCAAACAATTCAAAATCATTCAACAAACATTGAACTTTCATAACTAGCCTAATATCTCAATATAAACAAATCTAAATCTTACAGAGAGATCCCTCTCTGAAGCTGGCAAGGCTAAATCCCAGCTTCCAAAGTGGTTTTGTGGTTACCTTTGTAATTTTCTTTGCAACCTCAAAATTACAGAGTGATAGCATTATCACAAAGATTTCCCTTCATTGTTGATGATTGTTATTTTTACAAGAAACTTTTGCTGAAGAGTAATAAAGAAACCCTCGTCTGTTGCACCGGTTTTCCCACATTGGGTTTTTCCGGGAACAATTGTCCAAAAATAATTGTCACTCTTGTGCTAATATTTCTTTATATCTTGCTCAGTATTTTATTTGTGAAGGTTGCAGTAGAATTTATTTTGATATTTACTGAAGTAGTTTCTGTCAATAACTTATTGTTGAATAATAAGTAGGAGAAATAATATCAGATACTGCAGTAGGATTTCGTTTTAGAAATTTTCACAGAGTATACCTCGAAGGAGATGAAGTTATGTAGGAGTGTGAGCATCAGGAGGGAGAATAGTGCCTTATAACCCCTAGCAGAATGGGGTGGCAGAGAGGAAGAATAGGGCCATAGTGGGTGTAGCAACAGCTATGTTGCATGATCAGAGGCTACCTTTCTTTTTATTGGTCAAGGTGTGTAACACCGCAGTGAACGTGCAAAACAGGAGTCCACATAGATTCTTGGAGAGTAAGATCCTGAGGATGCTTTTTTATGGGAAGAAACCAGAGATTGGGCACATCAGGATTTTTGGGTATCTTACATATTCACATGTCCCTGAGGGGAAGAGGACAAAGCTAGAACCCACTACACAGAAGGGTATCTTCATGGGTTATAGTGAGACCAACAAGGCCTACCGTATATACATTCCTGTGCTGAGAAAAGTTGCCCTCAGGCAGGATGTAAGATTTGAGGAGGAGGGTGCCTTGAGGAGGTCTCGGGGGGTTGATCGAGTAGAGCAACAAGATCCTCAATAACGGGCCACACCACACGTATCAGGATCATCACGTGGTAGACCAAGGTTAGGAGGATCATCTACTTCTGGGGTGACAGGTTCATAGAGTCCAATGTCATCGAGCATAGGATCTCATAGTACATGTTCACCACAGACCACAAGAGGGGCTTCCTAATCAGGAGGAGAGGCTCCAGTCGAGGATTTTTCCATACCAGTTGAGGAGACTACTACAGGGAAGAGGAAGCCAAAATGGCTTCGTGATACCCTAAAGGAAGCTCAAGAAACAATGGGGAAACCAAGGTGATCAGCTAGGGAGAGTAGACCATCATAGAGGTTGGGTGGCTATGTGGCAGATGTTGTGTAGACTAATTCAGCTAGCTACAAGGAGGCTACTAGTCAGCAAATCTAGAGGGATTCCATGGTGGAGGAGTGTGCCCCCATAATGAAGAATGATGTGTGGGAGATAGTGTCGAGTTCCGAGGGGAAGTTAGAAGTGACTTCCATGTGGCTCTACAAGATCAAACATGTTGTGGATGGCAGCGTGGAGAAGTTCAAAGCTTGTTTTGTTGCACGAGGGTTCTCATAGGTAGAGAGAATTGACTATGAGGAGACCTTCTCACCAGTTTCTCGTTATACCTCTATTAGAGAAGTGATCTCCATAATAGTTGAGATGGGTTGGAACATTCACCGAACGGATGTGAAGACCGCCTTTCTCAATGTGGTCATACAGGAGGAGGTGTACATTGAGCAGCCACGGGGCTTTGAGGTGCATGGGAGAGAGTCTCATATGTGTAGGCCTAAGAAAGCTTTATATGGACTGAAGTAGGTGCCAAGAGCATGGTACGAGAGGATTGATGCTTATTTGCAACAAATGGGTTTCCAGAAGAGTGATGTAGATCCAAAGCTATAATTCATCATGGTTGGTGACGATCCACTCATTTTGGTTATGTATGTGGATGACTTGTTTATTACAGGAGAGGAGAGACTCATCCAATGCTCCAAGAGGGACCTTGCTTTAGAGTTTAACATGACCGATATCAGATTAATGCGTTATTTTTTGGAGTTGGAGGTTGGCAGGAAGATGGGCATATCTTCATGGACTAAGGCAGATATGCAAGAGACATACTGAGGAGATTTCGTATGGAGGATTGCAGGCCTATGGTTACTCCGATGATCACCAACTAGAAGAAGTTGCATGCTTCAAATTCTGAGTTGGTGATGTTGATTTCTGGTAGAATCGGATGTGCTCCAAGTCTCAAATTTTGCAGGGAGGCTTAGGCACATGTATTCCAAAGAACCCATAAATAATTTTGGAAAATTCCACCCGAATTATGTTTTATGGAAATAATTGATTATTTTTAATGGGACCCTATGTCTAAACTTAGGAAATTAAAATAATTAAAGAATATTAATTAAAACGGGGTGTGAATTTTCTAGAAAAGATAGAGATCAAGTAAAGTTAATCTTAGTTATTTATTAACGATTTAATCTCGGTTGTTGGAGTCTCAATGAGAAGATTATAAGAAGGACTTGATGGGGCATTTGGAAAATAAACCTAGAGACCGACCGAGTCTAGAGATCGAATTTCTCAAGTGAGAAGTGCCACAAAAAGGCCACGCAAAGGCTATGCAAAGCTTCAGAGGGAGTTCCTATTTCTGCTGTGAGACAGTCAGGATCCAGTGCCGAAGCCGGGGTGTGAGACCGGGAGGCCAGAGGGCTGAAGTTTCTAGTTGGTAGAGAGATTTGAGCAGGTGCAGTGCAGTCGCTTAAGCAGTGATGCAGTACTGCGCAGAGGCTCACCTCCAGATCTTCTAGTGACGGGGTGAGATTATTTCACCAGCTCTTTGTTTTATTAGATCTCTATATAGGATTGCAAGCTAAGGCATCCGAAGAATTGTATTCAGAATTACTACATAATAAACAAACCCTCAGCTGCTGCACCGATTTTTCTGGGGACAAAAATCCAAAAATAATGGTGTCGTGTGTCTATTGTTTCCGCACTTATTTATTTTCTATAGTTTAATTTTGTGAAGGTTGTAGTGTATGGGTTTCAATATTTACCGTAGAACACAATAAATAATTTGTTCATAAATTAACAAATAGAAGAATTCTCATTAGTTGTTGCTGTAGGATTCCGGGTAGCGGAATTTTCACAAGTAAACCCCACTTTATATCGCCAGTTGATTGGTTCGTTGATGTATCTGGTCAACACTAGACCAAAGTCAACACAATGAGTCACTATATGATGGAGCCCAGGAGAGTGCACTGGGTGGCTACAAAACATGTGTTGTGGTACCTACAAGGCACAATGAACTATGGTCTAAACTATATCTGTGGAGATGGAGTCAAGTCGACAACTTGTATAGACACAAGTTGGGTAAGCAGTGCTTCTGAATGTTGTTTCATGTTGGGTTTGGCAGTGGTGTCATGGTTTAGTAGGAAGCAGAGATCAATGGCGTTGAGCTCAATGGAAGGTGAATATATTGCAGCTAGTCAAGCCAGTTGCGAGGCAATTTGGCTTCGCAAGATGATATGTGGCTTATTTAGTCAAAGGCAAAGACCAACTGCGATAAACTATGATAATCAGAGTTGTGTTAAACTCACGGAGAATCCAGCGTTTCATGACTAGTCAAAGCACATAGAGATCAAGTACCACTTCATCAAAGATTGGGTTAAGAGATGAGCAGTGAGGCTTCAGTATGAATCCATTGATGAACAAGTAGTAGATATTCTCTCCAAGTCATTTCCAAGGGGCAAGTATGTGTATTTCAGAGACAAGATGGGAGTGGTGAGAAACACCTTCCTCGATAAGAATGAGTGTTGAAGAAAAAGGCACCAAGGAGGTGTTTCCTAGTGCATTTACCTTTTTTCCTAGGAAAACACTTTTAAACACCTTTTTAGCATGTGACTTTATGAGTTATATTAAAGTCGTAATTAAGTCACTTTATAAAGTAAATTAAGTACTATGTACTTTCTAATATTAAAGTCACTTTATGTTTTAAAGTTGAGTTTATGTGGAGAAAAAAGTACAAGGTACAAATATAAAGCTATAAAGTGACAAGGAGTCATTAATGAAGGGAATCATATGAAAAGGGGGTCAAGTGAGGGAATTATCTCCACCATTGATCTAGAGGGTTGAGATTTAAACTTAGCCCTTGATAAAAAAGGGTTAGGTTTCCTAACTTAATGAAGTTAAAACGAAGAAAAAAGGTTTAAGGTTATTCTATTCTTCATGTGCATTTGGAGAATTGAAGGGAAGAGCAAAGGAAAAGTACACTGTGATTGCAAGGTTGAGCAGTACGCTATGATAGCAAGGCTAAACAAGAGGAAACACACAACAAGAGATTCCATAAGCATGTGTTTCCAGCAAAGGTACTAGGCACGAAAAACAAGGAACTCAGGCAGTGTTGACAGGCCAAAATTCCAGTGAAGTTTGCACAGGTGCTTTTGTGGAAGGTAGAGTGGGATTATCAGCAAAAATCTTGGAGAGGCCAAAGTTGTTTTCCAACTCATTTTTCTAGCAAATAATCAAGTCTGCAGGTCGTGTTTTAAGCAGAGAATCTAGCACGTAGGCCGAGAAGGGGACTCTCTGCACCATATTTGAGGCAAATTTGAGAGGAAGTTTCTTTTTGACAGAGGTCGATTTCTGAATATAGAGTTGACTGTGTTCTAATTCCAAAAATTGTTAGAAGTCTGGAATAGTGAGTAAAATTTCAGATCTAGAGTTGAAGCTATGACACAAACTCCAAGAGAGCAAGCTTGATATTCAAGGGAGATAAGTACCTTGATGTGTAAATCATTTTCTACAAAATAAGCTAATATAATCTTCTCCTTAGTACTGGTTTTCCCCGTTGTGGGGTTTTTCCAGGGTCACTATTGACCAAAATCGATGTGTAAAAAGTGTGTATGCTACTGTTTATTTCTCTTACCAGCTGAAAAGACAAATGAAGTAGAGTAGTCATGTAATTTTATTTTGAAATTTGCATTAAAGTTTTATATCAGCATAACTTGTTTAGGGCTGTGGGAATTAAACTTTATGCAAAACCATCGAAACAAGGGAGGCCTACAAATCTGCAAAAGTTTCTACACTTCTCCCATTCTAGTTTTCTATGCATGGAAACCTTTACCAAACTTGACTTCATTGCAAATGTGTATAGGATTTTGATTGCAAGTAAGTATGTAGTAATCTCCAAGACCTTTAGAGACAGCTTCAATGATGTTAAAAAAAAAAAATCTTCCATGTTATTATCTCCTCATGGTCACTTTACAGTCAAGATCCTTGACCTTGAACAGAGCAATCTTTATAGTCAGAACTAAGAAAAATATGCTCCAATGACTCAGCTTGACATCTATAGTAGGTATTTAGACTTCAAACTTCTATCATTGTTGTAGTGTGCTCACAAATACTTTCAAATTTGCCATAATTCATAATCTAGCCAAAACTAGTGTTGCGAACATGTTGATAACATCCTGATTTTATCTCGAAATCATGATTTTTTGGCCTAGCCAATGTTTGCCGATTCTTATCAATATTTTTATGGTATATTAATTTTGTCGATGTTTGTCGATTTTTACGATTTTTTGGTTTTTCAGACCCTTGCCGATTTTATCCTGATGTTGATGTTCACAACATTGGTCAAAACATCTTTTGCACATGGTATATCAACAACATCATCTAATTACCAACTCATGGTAAATCATCAGCATCAACTACTTGAGATATCCTAGTTCGTACCTGACACATGGCATATCTTAGCATCAACTAGTCACCATATTCTGGTCACACTAACACACGGTATATAGACCAGTCACCATCATCCTGATCAATATATCTGACTCGTGGTGAATCTCCAAGGGCCTCACTCTTCATGAGTGATTTCTGGCCTGATGCTAAGTGTGCTCCTCATCCTATCTGGAGAGTCTAAGTTTGATGTTGAAATGCACCCACTCAATTGAGTGTACAAGCCTTTAGGACCATTCTCCTTGAGGTAGAATATTTGTCCCCTGCCGTACCATTCTCCTTAAGGTAGAATATTTGTCCCCTATTCGACATGTTGTCACTCAAATTGTACAGGCATTGCGACAATGACTCAGGGTAGGGGCTGTCACTCTAATCCCCGCCCACTTCGTTCTAGTTTTCACCCAACAACAGGCTATGGGAGGTAGTTCCTATGGAAATGAGATGATGAAGGACAAGTTGGCAACCAACGAGTTCGGGAAACATGACTGAGTGGCCTAGATACTTGGTTAATTCAATCAAGATTTTAAAGATTAGATTAAATTTATATTTGAGACCAGTGGCTTGTGGAGTCAATTTCTTGCTTATTATAATTAAATGCCAAGTAACCGGATGGACAACTGTTGCTTGGCATGATTAAATAACCTATATTCTATGCAAATCCTAGGATCTAGATGTGATGCAAGGATCTTGGTTATTTTTAGTTATATGCCTATGCGAAATATGACCTTCCTCTTAATTGTTTTGGAATCAATATTTATATTAGGTTGTGGGATGGAAGCCAACAAGAAGCAAGCAGGCACTTGATTAACGATACCTCCCCTTGTGTTCCAACCACCTGATGCTTCCGACGTTGCAAAGACTGTGGCTCTGACAACTACAAGGTCACCGTGTTAACCACTATAATGGTGTTGAATACCTCAAGCTAAGTGAGAAAGGGTGGTTCTAGATGTCTATCAACCAAGCTTATGCTTAGAGAAATTATTAGTGCAACTAGACTTAGAATGCTTATGCAAGGTGGGTGATTGATTTCTTATGTTAAGATTTGTTTAATGTTTAAGTACTTAAGTTATTATTGATCTTCAATTATGATAATAAGTACTTGGAAATAAAATCAAAAGACAACCTTTAACCACAAGAGAATGTGTCAAATCAACATGTGCCAATACCCAACAATAGATGTCTTAACCAATGATGGCAATTAGGAGCACTTGTCCACTTTAAACATGAGATGCAATTAGGAGAACTTGTCCACTTTAAACATGAGATGACAATGGCTTGAAACAATTCAAGATATTCAAATAAGAAAAATGCTTATGCCAATATTACTTAACACTAACAATCACGAGATGTTCAATTAGATGCCAAGATACTCAAGAGAGAGAGAGAAGTACTTCAATGCCAATTAAGTCTCAATTTCCAAAGTAACTTAAACCATAAAACAAGATTTGAGCTTTGGATGAGTAACTTTAGTGATAAATTGATGATCTTAGAGCTAACACAAGACAAGTAAATGTTAGGTTCCAAAAGCATAAATATTTCCCACAATGAACTAATTAGAGCATGAAACAATAAAATCACTTATGTAACTTAGAATTCACTGTTAAGATAGATTTATGATAGCAGTAAGTAAATTATTCTAGATTCAAGAAATGACAAGCATGTAAGAACCAAATATGAGCAATGAAACACCTAATAACTTGCCAAATGAGTGTATGAGATAAGCAACCTTCTTATGATGTATTATTCAGTTTTATATCAGATCTTGTAATGTTCCCATTTTTGGTATCACCCGTGACAGGGCTAGGAGGGACTTCCAGAGTTAGGAGCAGACAGGTCACATGTACAGATTGGTGCTATCAGTGGGCTCAGGAGCTTTTCGGAGGAGTTTTGAGGAGTTTTCATGGTGTTCGGAGGCATTCGCTTGATATACTCCACCATCCGAGCAGTTTGGCTTTCGTTTCGATGCATTCCGATAACTTTCGGAATTTTGCGTTATTTATGGGCTTAACTCAGCTGATTATGCTCAAGGTGGCATTCCGGGAGGAATACACGATGGAACACCTTAGTGTAATAGCTCATTGGAACCGGGACGAGGAGACCTACACGATGGGACAGTTAGACAGAGATTTCAGTGACCGGAGGAGGCGTGGTAGCCAATATACCCTTTTCTGCATTAAAAAGGAATATTTTATAATATTTTAATAAAAGGGAAAAGTGCTCCATAAATAAAATAATAATAAAATAATGCTCTAGAAGGCTCCAAGGGATCTATAAAAGGAGGGAGAGCTATCTCATTTGGGCATTGTTGATATGATATTGATATTGAGAGCTAGACTTCTGTCTACTTCAGCACGCCGGTTGTTTAGTCGGTCTGCAACACTGTTTAGTGCGAACTGAGTGTCTCCGGTCGGAGATCTCACCCTTGGCTCCGGGGGACTTCGAGTGCCTGCTCGAGCAAGGTTTTTTCCTTCAGTTCCAGTTGGTGGTTTGCAGTGGTTTCTGGTGGACGTTTTGCAGAGGAGCTACCCTTTTGAGTGACTGCGCAGTCTAGGAGAGAGGACGCAGTTTCAGTTGAGGAGGACGCAGTCTTTGTTGAGCAGCTTTGTTGGGTGGTTATTTGGCAGTGGGTTCAGCGTTTTTCAGCCTCGAGGAGGTTGCCATTTCAGCCGGAGGTTTTGCAGGAGGATTCAGGCCCTTTTCTCAGCGTGTTTCTTGAGCTTCTGCGCTGTTCCTGGAGGCACAACGTTTTTGTAGGAGGAGGGTTTCTGGGGGTGATTTTCGGAGGTGGTCCGTTTGGTATATGGTTTCTGGGTTTTGTCCGGGGTGGTGAGTTCAGGTGGTCTGCCAATTTTTAGCTCATTCTGGCAAGGGGATCAGCCCCTAGCTTCAGTTCATTCCAGCAGCAGCAGTTTACGGCAGTTTCTTCCAGCAGCTGGGATGCAGTTTCTGTAGCAGCCATTTCCTATTTTTCTGAGAGGATTCTTCACTTGCCTTGAGCAAGGATAGGTGCATTTATTCCGATTATCCATTGTATCTCATTATATTCTCAGATTAATAAAATGGCTTAGCATTTCCGGCATTTTTATGTCTATTTGTTCCATATTCTAGTTCCGGCATTTTGTTCTATATAGCTGCTTGTGGTTTTTCTGTGTATTACTGGTTATTTCCCGTTAGGGATATTACAGATCTGAAAATACTTATGAAAGCAGTAAGAAAAGTATGAAAACAATGAGCTATCAATGTGAAGGTGTGTGCCAAATTGTGCCCAATAATTGCCAAATGCTAAAACAAGCTTGCCAATGTGAAATCTTGAGTTTTTAGGCCCTTTAAGATGCTATGATCAGATCTGATCAGACTTGTTAAGCAGAAATATTCAGTCAACAGATCAGCTAGATTTATGCCAAGAAATAATGCCAAAATCCACCAAATGACTAGTAAATTTTTACCATGAATTCATTACTGTATTTAGGCCATTTATATGTGATTTTTAATGCCATTTAAGTATGTTTTTACCACTGAATATGACGAAAAACAAAATTTTAGGAAGACGAAAAAGATGGTCTGCGCAGCTACTGCTAGGGTTTTCTTGCTCGGCCTCAATTGCCAAGAGGCCGCCGCTTGCGCACTACGTTTTCCTGCTGTTAGAGACGAGCCAAACAGTGGAGAGGCTTTGTTCCAACTTCTCACTGGAGATACCAAAAAATGGAATCATGGAATGTCTGAGGAGTGTTGGCTCTTTTGTTATTGCGACGAGCGCGACCAGAATAGAGTATGGTTCCAAATCTTCGATGTGTTCTCTGTGGGAAGGCGAATGTCAAATAGACTCAACCCAACATGCTGTTAACTTTAGGTCGACTCTCTCTGGATGAGTTATGTTGCACGACGAAATATGAACGCTAGGATTTTCCCTCCCCGCCGTCGTCAAACGACCCTGCAGCTCTTGGCGACCAGAGCCTAGGTGCGCCTCCGTCTCTGCATGCGACCAACTCAAACCACAGCAGCGATGGAGTTACGGTGGTGAGATTCCAACCTTTTCTTTCAGATTTAATCACACCCAAAACAAGCACAGCAGTTTTAGCTGCAGACAGAGCATGAGAATTTATAGGTCAGCAGAGTCCCTGCTGGACGGATAGGGAGGGATCTCTGCCCCGAGAAGAAGTCGAAGACTGTCGCGACCCTCTGCTTTCTGTCCTCCAGAGAAAGGCTTCGGTTGCTCCAGCGCAACCCTGAACGGATTTCCACTCCACCGCATGACCCCAAGGCTTAGGAGCCAAAGCAATCACTGCGCAAAAGGAAATGGCAAATGTGAGGAGGCAACCATGTTTAGCAGCAGGCCATTGGGGTCGCCCCTCTAGCCTCACGAAAGAGCTCTGGCAATCAGGGGTCCCCAGATCCTTCATTCCCCTACTATCAGATTCATATCTCTCTTCTCTTCGGCAAAACCATGCTTCTTTGGGTTCGCTCTACGGATCTGGTGAAGAACCTTTCGCAGGCCCTGGAACTCAAGCTGAGGATCCCTTCTGCCTCTCAGCGACTTCTCTATGGAGGTAAACAACTAGAGGATTCTCTCCCTATCTCATTTTATAATATTGAAAAAGATGCTTTTGTGGTTCTTACTCTTCGTCTGCGAGGAGGGGTAGTAGGACAGCCATCTTCCGCCCAAGCTTTCTCTTACAAAGATGCTATCCATGCATAGCCTCCCAAGAAAGCTGCTCAACCCTCGGAGGCCCCCAAGCCTTTTTTGGTTGAAAAACTGGAAGATGTCCCCTTTGTAGAAATTTCCCACCCAGCACTTGAAAACCAGTTTCAAATCTATGTCGAATCAGCCTTATTTGCCGATTCAATGGATTATGGCCTTCCACAGCAGATCTCTACCAATGGATTCATTCTTCTTGGACCAATAACAACAAAGTTATTTTCTGCTTGAAGGGCTTCTTCATAGTTGTGTTTGATTTCAATGAAGATTATCAAAAAGCCTTAACAGGCGGTGCATGGTTTTGGGGTAAAGCAGGGCTATTCCTCACCCCCTGGTTCCCAGACTTCGACCCTTCCACGACAGTCATTACCAAGCTTCCTATTGTTGAGATTTTATGTAGTTGGGGTAGCATCAGATGTGTTCTAGCTCCCAAATTTTGTGGAAGGACTAGAGTACACTTGATCAACAAGACTGAGAAAGGGATTTGGGAAATTTCATCTGGTTTGGGAGATATTTAATTAATTAATTATTTTAATGTATTTCCTAAGTCTAAACTTAGGAAAATGAAATAATTGAAGTTAATTAAATTAAACATGTCATGAAATTGTCTTAAGTCACACGGATCAATCTTTCTTTTAATCTTAGCCATTGATTCAAGATCTGATCATGGTCGTTGGTTTCCCAACGAGAAAAGTATAAAGGAAAGGCTTGGGGTCATTTGTAAAGACACACAGAGGCAGAGCATTGAAGCTAAGTTGAGATTCTAGGGCGAGTTTGCTAAGAATTCTCATAAGTGTTTCAGCTGCAGAGAGGGGAGTTTAGACAAAGGGGATGATTTGATCCCAGTGTCTAGAATCAGTAAGAGACAGAGATCAGCTTAGAGAGGCAACGTAGAGAAGCAGGAGAAGCAGCATCAAAGAGGGCAGCAGTTGTGCAGCGCAAAGGCAACTTCAGCTATGCAGGTGCTCCGCAGTCACTCCCAGCGCAGCGTTAGGTAGCTGGAAACCCTCAGAGATTACGCAGAGACCCTCAAAGATAGCGTAGGGACTGCGTCACCCAGTTTGGGGCTACGCAGCCCTTTCCAAGCCAGCGTTGAAGGACGTAGGGACTACAGGGGCTTCAGGGACAGCGCTGGGGTTTCTAGGGCCTAATTTTGGCAGAATCCTGTAAATCCCATTTGAGGGTGTAGATCAGTCATTATTTTGGCTTCTGAACAGCCAGTGAGTTGAAGATCTATTTTATCTCTATCGGGTTTTCCAAATCTAGAACCCAGATATATTGTATTCAGAAAATTCTTAATAATAAAACCCTCTAGCAGCCAGTAGACCAGTTTTCCCGCACTGGGTTTTTCCAGGGACTGTTTGTCCAGAAAATCATTGTGTCACTAGAGGCATGTTTGGAAGGCTAGGATCCTGATAGTCCTAGAGGCATGTCATCTAAGAGACCATGCGACACAAGTTTTGTCCACACCGACTGATGCAGATCGCCTAAGGAAGCATAATGAAACTGTTGGACATGTCAAGCGGTTGATCATGGATGGAATTAAGGACCATATTGTCCCACATATAGCTGAAAAAAAGACAACTAATGAGATGTGGAAGGCCTTAACTTCCCTATATGAGGGAAATTTTGTCCAAAGGAAGATGTTGTTAGAGACTCAGATGCAATCATTCATGATGACCAAAGGAGAAGACATGGAACATTTCCTCTTCAGACTGCAGTCGATCAAAGTTCAGTTGACTGCAACGGATGCTAAGGTGGAAGATGAGATGATGGTCAGGACTGCTCTCAATGAAATCACAGATGAGTGGGAAACCTTTTTCCAAAGTATCTTGGGCAGAGCGGACCTCCCAGATTGGGACAGCTTGTGGGCAATTCTGTGTCAAGAAGAACTCCGCAGAAGCACCAAGAAGTAGTACAGCTTTGGATTGAGCAAGTGAAGAAGGAAGATGAAGAAGATGCAACCTTGGCATCAAAGAGGCAGCAGGGAAAGAAGAAGAAGGATATGTCAAAGATCAAGTGCTTCCAGTGTGGTGAATTAAGACACTTTGCCAACAATTGTCCTCAGAAGAAAAAGGACAAAGAAGCTTCTTCTTCCAAGGCTGCTGTGGCGAATGACGAGTTGGAAGATGATGCAGCCATGAGTGCTCATGAACCACAAAAGTGGGGCGACATGGATCTATAGAGGAGCTACAAAATGACTAGCGGTATCCTTGAGCAGCTCATCTCTTGGATCACAATCGAGCTACGGGTAGCAGGACAAGTGGAGCAGTGGGTGCATAGATCATAGATGAAGCAGAGGCAGCTCTGAAGTCTGGAAGGAGTAGCGCAGTGCAAATGCAGCAGCAATGTAGGGGTTGATGTGACTTTAGTAGCGCAAAGTAGAGCTGCAGTAGCGTGGAGACTTCAGGAGGACAGCACAACACAATAGCAGCGTGAGGGATTTCAGCATAAAGGGGCTGATGTGACTTCAGCAGTGCAGAGGGAGTCTGCTTACGCAGTGCAGAGTTGTTGTTGTGCATCATCCTTCAGATGCCAACACAGATTAATAGCCTATGGAGCTTCAGTGATGAGGATGCAACCCAACTGACTTTTCTATCAAAGATTGGGTAGGAGATTCTGTTGTTTCTCTCAACAAATGAAGTTGCAGTGCAGCAGATCAGCAATGGCAGTGCTATGAGCAACACAGATGCAGCAAATTGAGAGGGAGATGCAGTACATATGTGGTAGTGGTGGTGACAGCGTCATGGGTAGTAGTACAAAATGGCAGCAGCAATGCAGAGTTGAGTGGCAGCAGGCCAAGCATCAACAGCACAGAACTAGTGCCCAAAATATTGTAATGCATGGTGTGATGTATGCTAGAGCACACTCCTGATGCTAAGAGGGAGTGCTGAAATTTTGTGTAGTTGGGGTAGCATCAGATGTGCTCTAGCTCCCAAATTTTGTGGAAGGACTAAAGTACACTTTATCTACAAGACCCAGAAAGGGATTTGGGAAATTTCATCTGGTTTGAGAGATATTTAATTAATTAACTATTTTAATGTATTTCCTAAGTCTAAACTTAGGAAAATGAAATAATTAAAGTTAGTTAAATTAAACATGTCATGAAATTGTCTTAAGCCACACGAATCAAGCTTTCTTTTAATGTTAGCCCCATTGATTCAAGATCTGATCATGGTCGTTGGTTTCCCAACGAGAAAAGTATAAATGAAGGGCTTGGGGTCATTTGTAAAGACACACAGAGTCAGAGCACTAAATCTAAGCTGAGATTCTAAGGCGGGTTTGCTAAGAATTCTCAGAAGTGTTTCAGTTGTAGAGAGGGGAGTTTAGACAAAGGGGATGATGTGATCCCAGTGTCTAGAATCAGCAAGAGACAGAGATCAGCTCAGAGAGGCAGCGCAGAGAAGCAGGAGAAGCAACATCAGAGAGGTCAGTAGCTGCGCAACGTAGAGGTGGCTTCAGCTACACAGGTGTTGCGCAGTCATTCCCATGGCAACTTTAGGCAGATGGAAACCCTCAGAGATTACATAGAGAGCCTCAAGGGCAACGTAGGGACTGCGTCACCCAGTCTGGGGTTACACAACCCTTTCCAGGCCAACGCTGAAGGACACAGGGGCTGCAGAGGCTGACGCAGGGGCTTCAGGGGCAGTGTTGGGGTTTTTTGGACCTAATTTTGGCTGAGCCTTGTAAATCTCGTTTGAGAGTGTGGATCAGTCATTATTTTGGCTTCATAACAGGCGGTGAGTTGCAGATTTATTTTATCTCTGTTAGGTTTTCCAGATCTGGAACCCAGATTTGTTGTATTCAAAAAACTCTTAATAATAAAACCCACCAGCAGCCAGCAGACTAGTTTTCCTGCATTGGATTTTTCCGGGGACTATTTGTCCATAAAATCATTGTGTCACTTTGTCTATGTGTGCATGTACTTTTTCTAGATCTGAATTGGTGACACTCTGTTATGCGTTTTGCTTCGATATTAATCTGAAATTTTTAGTAAATAACTTAATTAAGTAGGAGCATAACTAGATCTAACAATAGAATTTTGCATAATTGTAACATTCATAGATTTTCACACCTATTTGGGTCAGGCTACCAAATCTACCCGCTCGTTTATGGCACTTTTCTATCTTTCAAGGAATTGGAAACTCTCTGAGCCGCTTTCTAGCAACGGATCCCTCTAGGGGGTGATGGGCATATACACCAATGGAAAAATATGTGCTGAAATTGACATAAGTAAAGCACTGCCCGATCAAATCAATATCAAAGTTGGTGATTTCTTCTAGACTCAGACCCTGGACTATGAGAACATTGTTTTTCGATGTCGTCACTGCCATCAAACAGGGCATCTTCAGAACTCTTGTCTTACGTTCCTCGACCAAAAGAAGAGAAACAATTGCAAATCAAACTCTAAAAGCTGGAAACCCTATGATCCGCCTCCCATGGATGACAATGACACCTTCAGCTCAGATGAAGATGAGATTGAAGTAGATGAGAATGCAGCAAAGCTAGAGAAAAATATGCCCTTGGCAAACCCTGGGGGGGCCAATGTTTCCTCGAGTGCTCAAAAACGAACTCATGAGTCCTCCTCCTCCGACTCAAATAAGGAAGCCCCGCCTTCAAACAAAAACAGTCTTCAAGTGGTTTTAGCCCACCTGCCCCATGATGGTTGGGTCAAAGTTGCAAAAAAGAAATGAAAAAAATGTCGTATTGAGGATTCAACCCAATCTGGGTAGATTCTTATGTTTGTCTCTTATAGCTCCCTTGTTTCTCTTCATGATCCACTTTGTCTCTCTCTTGGTTACTTAACGGGACCAAGTTGATAGTTTATCATTTCCGCCATCCCTGCTATCTAGCCTCTCTTGACTGTAACCACAATTTGTACTATACGCTTTTTTAATAGAATTAGTCTTACTTGAAAAAATATATTTATATGTTTTTACCATTGTTAGCATTGAGAATTTGGAGGGCAGGTGTATAATACAAATTCTCTTCTTGATAATTACTTGTGAGCTTGCTTGAGTTACTTATGTCTTTCTTTCTTTAGCTTAGTTAATCTTTCATCAAGTCAATTATCAAAATGCACGAGACACAAAATTAGGCTCCTAGAGCCAAGTAAAAACCTCTCCCTCTTGGAGAGGAAAACACGCAAAATATTCTTCTTATAGATATTTAAATGACAAGTACCATGACCCAGACTCAAAACCTAGACTTAGAAATCTCTCCAAGATCTTGTCACTGCCCTTTCAAACTTGATTCTTCTCTTCTTCAATGATCTGCACTGTTCTGCACTAGAGAATTCGGTCTCCAAGATTCACTTACTGTATTGTAGTTAGGAAGATAAATCACAGATTTATCTTCCTCACTCTTATTCTTCTTTAAGAATGCTTTCTCCTTATAGTCACCTTCTTCACTGTACTGAACTGTAGCCTTCAATCAAACTGTCCTTAAACTTCATATCTCAGGATCTTTTCTTAACTCAAGAAACATGAAACAACAGTATAATATTTACACTACTTCTTGCTCTAGTATTCGAAAGATAGGTTGTGACACATCCGTAAATGATACCCTGTAATTGCTTCCAGAAATCCGCAATTATACTGCACTTATTATACTTCAGGTATCCGCACTTGTGGTTCAGATTGATCGGCACAGCATCAACATTATATATCAAGTAATTTGCACTGAAGTTCTTCAACCTTTTTACTGAAAAACTTTCCCAGAAATCTGCTCTAAAACACCTTTTCTGAATCCCCAAAACTGTCTCTTGGATGACCGAAAAACATGTCTTCAAATGGGCCTCAGAACAAATATTTCTATTGGCTATTACTCTGTTTTTAGGTCGACTTTTCAGTAGGCTTGAAGGCAGGCTTATCAACTGAATGGTAGTTGACTTTAAAATATTATAATAGCTTCTTTTTCCAACATTTGAGAGAGGTCTGATAGTAGGAATTCTTCCACAGATTCTTGGACGTGTGACAAGGCTCATGACAAGATTTGGAGCTTATACTGATTGTAGAAATTTCTGAATCTTACATCTTATGCAGAAATTAATACTATTAATTTGGTTAAGCTCCTCTTACTTAGATAAGTTATTAACTGAATAAATTCAAGTTAACATCGAAGCAAAACACATAACAGATCTCTACCAATTCAGATTTAGAATAAGCACATGCACACATTGACAAAGTGACACAGTTATTTCTGGACAAATAGTCCCCAGAAAAACCCAATGTGGGGAAACCGGTCTCTGGCTGCTGGAGGGTTTTATTATTAAGAATATTTCTAAATACACAAATCTGGGTTCCAGATCTGGAAAACTCAACAGAGAAAACACTAGGTCTACAACTCACTGGCTAATCTAGGGCCAAAATAATGACTGATCCACACCCTCAAATGGGATTTACAAAACTCAGCCAAGATTAGGGCCTAGGAACCCCAACATTGTCCCTGAAAGGCTCTGCTTTAGCCTCTGAAGCCCCTGAAAGCCTCTGCGTCAACCTTGGAAGTCCTCCAAACCCTCAGCGCTGCTTTGGAAGGGACTGCGTTACCCCAGACTGGGTGACGCACTCACTACGCTGCCCCTGAAGGGTCTCTGCGTAACCCGTGAGGGTTTCTTGCTGAAAATCACATTGTCCTTGGAGGGACTGCGTTGTCCTTGTTGTTGTTGTTGCCTTCCTTTGCCCTGTCCTTGAGCTGTTCTCTGCCTCTTGTGTATTCTAGACCCCGAGATCATATCATCCCCTTGGTATAAATTCCCCTCTCTACAGTTGAAACACTTCTGATAATTCTTAGCAAAACCGCCCTAGAATCTCAGCTTAGCTTCAGTGCTCTGCCTCCTTGTGTCTTTACAAATGATCCCAAGCCTTTCCTTTATACTTTTCTCGTTGACAAATCCACGACCATGATCAAATCTTGAATCAATGGCTAAGATTAAAAGAAAGCTTGATCCGTGTGACTTAAGACAATTTCATCACATGTTTAATTAAATTCACTTTAATTCTTTAAGTTCCATAAGTTTTAACTTAGGAAATACACTTAAAATAATTAATTAATTTAATATCTCCTAAACCAGATGAAATTTCCCAAATCCATTTTTGGGTCTTGTAGATCAGGTGAACTCTAGTCCCTCCACAAAGTTCGGGAGCTAGAGCACAACTGATGCTACCCCAAATACACAAAATCTCAACACTCCCTCTTAGCATCAAGGGTGTGCTCTAGCAATACATCACACTATGCATTACATTATTTTGGGCACTGGTTCTGTGCTGCTGATGCTTGGCCTGTTGCCACTCAACTCTGCACCGCTGCTGCCATTCTGTACTATTTCCCATGACTCTGCCACTGCCACTGCAACTTTTGTACTGCAGCTCCCTCTCAATGTGTTGCATCTGTGCTACTTATAGCACTGCCACTGCTGATATGCTTCACTGCAACTTCAGTTGTTGAGAGAAACAACTGAATCTCCTACCCAATCTTTGACAAACAAGTCTGATGGGCTGCATCGTCATCACTAAAGCTCCATAGGCTACAGATCTGTGCTGACATATAAAGAACGATGCACAACTACAACTCTGCCCACATAATCAGGCTCCCTCTACACTATTGAAGTCACATCATCTCCTTGTGCTGAAATCTATCACGTTGTTGCTGCAGCTCTACACTGCGTAAGAAAAATTGCTCTGCGCTGCTTAAGTCACATCAGCCTCTGCATTGCTGTTGCTTCTACGCTGTTGCTGCTTTGTTCTGCGCTGCTCCTCCCAGCCTTTAGATTTGCCTCTGCTTATGCCTCATCTGTGATCTATGCACCCACTGCTCCACTCGTCCCACTACTATCTTAAGGCTGTCGTAGCTCGCTTGTGATCCAACAAGCGAGCTGCTCAAGGATCCTGCCTTTCATCCATGTAGCTTCTCTACATGTCCATGTCACCCCACCTTTGTGGTTCATGAGCACTCATGGCTGCATCATCTACCACAGCTGCTTTGGAAGAAGATTCTCCCTTGTCCTTCTTCTTCTGAGAACAATGGCTGGAAAAATGTCCCATTTCACCACATTGGAAGCACTTGATCTTTGAAAGACCCTTCTTCTTCTTAGGTTGCTTCTTCGATGCCAAGGCTGCATCTTCCTTCTTCACATTGCTCAATCTTCGGTTGTGCTGCATCTTGGTGAACTTGCAGAGTTCATCTTGACGCAGAATTGACCACAAGTTGTCCCAATCTAGGAGGTCTGCTTTGCCCAAGATACTTTGTACAAAGGTTTCCCACTCATCTGCGACTACATTGAGGGCAGTCTTGACTATCACAGGATCATCCACCGTTGCACACGTTGCAGTCAGCTGATCTCTGATTGACTGCAGTCTGAAGAGGAAGTGCTCCATGTCTTCTCCCTTAGTAATCATGAATGACCTCATTTGGGTCTCCAACGACATTTTTCTTTGGACAGACTTTCCCTCATATAGGGAAGTCAAGACCTTCCACATCTCGTTAGCTGTCTTCTTCTCTGCTATGTGTGGTACAATATGGTCCTTGATACTGTCCATGATCAGCCGCTAGGCATGCCCAGCAGCTTCCTTATGCTTTCGAAGTTGATCCGCATCTGTCGGTGTGGCTAGAGTCTGCTCTACATGGTCTCTTAGATTGTACGCCTCAAGGATAATCAGGATCCTTGCCTTCCAAACCGAAAAGTTTGAGAGACCATCTAGCCTATCTTGATCATGCAGTCCATGAGGAGCCATCTGCTCAAAATATGTCGGAACTTCCTTTCTCTTTGCTAGAGAAATGGATCTAAGGCCCTTGGTGAAACAGGTACCTTCTGCTCCCTCTAACACTTGATTTCAAATGGAAATCTACCAAATCAACTATGATTCAGCTTCTTCTTTGATCCTCTGATCAAATTCTAAGTTTCCTTTGGCAAGAAACTTCCTGAGAAGCTGATCTCCTCCCAAAATTTGTCACTTGTGCTAAGGCTAAAAGTATGAAAACTTCAGAATTTTAACCCCACCAACTCTTCTGAATTTCTGCAGCTTTTTTGTAGTCTTTTCCGGATCTGACAGATTCAGATTTGAATCACATTGTTGACTTCAGACCAAACCAACGTTGTTTCTGCGCTGTCTCTGTGCAGTAATTGCGTGGGCTTACTAGGACACAACGCTGGACAGCGTCACCCTTCCCTCTGAGTGAATTTGTTCTTGAAAACAACGTTGTCCCTTCAGATCTGCGTTTATGCTGCTTTCTGCAGCTAGAACCTTCAGTCTCTTCAACTGGTGTCCCTCCTAGATCTGCAATTTCTCTAATACCATGTAGAAATTTCTGAATCTTATATCTTATGCACAAATTATTACTATTAATCCAGTTAAGCTCCTCCTACTTAGATTAGTTATTAACTGAATAAATTCAAGTTAACATCGAAGCAAAACACATAATAGATCTCTACCAATTCAAATCTAGAATAAGCACGTGCACACATTGACAAAGTGACATAGTTATTTCTGGACAAATAGTCCCCAGAAAAACCCAATGTGGGAAAACTGGTCTCTGGCTGCTGGAGGGTTCTATTATTAAGAATATTTATGAATACACAAATCTAGGTTTCAGATCTGGAAAACCAGACCGAGAAAACACTAGATTTACAGCTCACTAGCTGATCTAGGGCCAAAATAATGACTGATCCACACCCTCAAACGGGATTTACAAAACTCAGCCAAGATTAGGGCCTAGAAACACCAGCGTTGTCCTTGAAAGGCTCTGCGTCAGCCTCTGAAGCCTCTGAAAGCCTTTGTGTCAGCCTTGGAAGTCCTCCAAACCCTCAGTGCTACTCTGGAATGGACTGTGTTACCCCAGACTGGGTGATGCAGTAACTATGCTGCCCTTGAAGGGTCTCTGTGTAATGTCTGAGGGTTTCCTGCTGAAAATCACGTTTTCCTTGGAGGGACTGCGTTGTCCTTGTTGCTACTGTTGTTGCCTTCCTCTGCACTGTCCTTGAGCTGTTCTCTACCTTTTGTGTATACTAAACCCCGGGATCAGATCATCCCCTTGGTCTAAATTCCTCTCTCTGCAACTGAAACACTTCTGAGAATTCTTAGCAAACCCGCCCTAGAATCTCAGCTTAGCTTTAGTGCTCTGCCTCTGTGTGTTTTTACAAATGACCTCAAGCCTTTCCTTTATACTTTTCTCGTTGACAAATCAACAACCATGATCAAATCTTGAATCAATGGCTAAGATTAGAAGAAAGCTTGATCCGTGTGACTTAAGACAATTTCATCACATGTTTAATTAAATTCACTTTAATTATTTAAGTTTCCTAAGTTTTAACTTAGGAAATACACTTAAAATAATTAATTAATTTAATATCTCCTAAACCAAATGAAATTTCCCAAATCCATTTCTGGGTCTTCTAGATCAAGTGAACTCTAGTCCCTCCACAAAGTTTGGGAGCTAGAGCACAACTGATGCTACCCCAAATACACACAATCTCAACACTAATGACTAGATCCTTCACACATATATATGACACTTAATTGTATTCTATGCCTAGAAGACTCAAACCTAATAAACATCAAGAAGAAGTTTATCTACTTAATAAATCTTGCTCATGAAACCCATGAAGCAAATACAACAAAAATACATTTCATTATTTTGACTTCTTCTTTTCATAAGTACATAATTACATAGTCAACAGGAAGACCGACCTAGTTACACTTTACAACACTCCCTCTTAACTAGGGAGGTGTTCATACAAGTAGATGGTCACTTTCAAAATGAAAAATCTCATAAGAAAAATCGAATTGGTAATCGCATCTGTATAGCATCATATCAACTAGAATTGTCCTAGTACAAGGCCTTGACTAACAACCCCATCTCTCAACGAGACAATGGACTACAATGTTGGCGAGACACATGACTTATAGACACCATAGTCATTGTTTCTCCAAGGTACATACTCAACTATGGTGTTCCCAAAGTATGACCTTCTTGGACTATTCTTCTCTTGGGTAGCTAGCCCTCAAAGAATATTGGTCCCCGACTACTGTTATATTGAATGTCTTAACACATTCTCAAAGAGTATCGAATGCCAGATGATTACCCAATCCTCCATTCTGTCTTCCCAAGTGAAAACCAGAATGATGTGTCTATCTCTCCCTCTCAGCCAAGGAGGACCTATTCCACAAGGGAATCTACTCATTCCTGTACACGTAGATTTCCCCTAGATTCCTCCACGTAGTTGCTCCATGGGTGGACTGGAAATATTCAACTCAAAAGGCGAATCTGACCTCGCCATTGTGTTCCCTGCGAAAAACCGTAAAAAATGGCTGTAAACTTGACTATATTCCGACATGGAGAAAAATTACCTCCCCGGGAAAATTTCAAGGCTCATGGTTCTGCATGCATAATTACTGCTCCACGCTCATGGTTCCACCTATTAATTTGCCTCGATTTGTATGCGCACTTTGCTCCTCCATAGCCTGGGCGCACTGTAAAATTTCAAGTTTAAATGGTGGATGTACGGCAGATTTTCCAACGTGGGTCCTTGGGCGCGTTGGTAAATTTTAGAAATCACTAAGGAGAGGTCGGGGGGTCAAATCCCGACCCTCCATACTTGGCGTGTTTCCGAACTTCATAACTGCATAAATATTTTTTTAATCTAAGTGTGGGGGGCTGGGCCCGCATTGGGCGGCCCGCCCCGCCACTTCCTGTCGGCATCATTGTAATGGAGGTGTGCGGTTGGTGAGTTGGGGGGCCGGACCCACATCAGGCGGCCCACCCATAACTCCCGCTAGCTATTTAAATGCAGAGTGGTTTGAACGTGGCCGTCGTATAAGCTTTGGGGCCCGTGGAATGTGGTTTCGGTGGCTTGATGGTGGTGTCGCCCGCTCAGGGGCTGGCCCACGTGGTTGGGTGGGTTCGACCCCCGCCGGCACTAAAATATGTTATATATTTAAACATATAACATATATGTTATATGGTTAAAGTTGTTTACGATGAGGGGTCTGCGGTGTTCACGACCCGTCAGACCATAACAATATTTATTATGCCATTGATTTGGGAGGGCGGTGACGTTCAACCAAACTTTATATTTTTTTTTTCTTATTTTAAAATAAGATGGTTGTTTTGGAATTTTTAAAAATTGACTGAAGGAGTGAAACTAACAGACCCACAAATTCGTCTGAAATCCGGCCTAATCTTTCCGAAATCCAATGATCGATTTTCATCCAAATTGTGTCTCCCTTAAGGCTACCTAGACATCCAAGTCAAACCAAAACTTTGACCGCTCCTAACTTTCGCATACGGGCTCGATTTAACGAACCGTTCGCACCATTATGATTAGGACGATGAGCTCTTTAACTTGAACCTAGTTCAAGAGAAATATAAACACTTTGATTTTTGAGCCCACTTTGTCCTGTGTGTGTCTCTGGAGCCACCTGGATCAATCCTCCCCACTGAGGAGCTTTTGGTCCTCCAAAATCATAAAAAAGAATCTGCACTGTTGTGTACTATGTCTGCACCACAAGCATCTTGAAAAAGTCACCCTTCCTTCTCCTTCACCTGCGTCCTTCAGAGCCATAAGTGATGAACTAACACCTGCATCCCCTGCAAACCTGTAGTACAATCTCTGCAAATACCTGCTCAAATTGACCAATCTATGACCCAAATATTCCCATACTTGCCACGAGTTTATGAAATGTACTCGGTGGTCAAGTTTACATTAAAAGGGGATCATACCCCAGCTATCATTACAAGACAAGACATCATCGTCCCATTTCGAAGTGATGGCAAACACCGCATCACTTTTACATGAAAGAAATGCATCACACGACTCATAAAACAAGGCCAACAACATCATCATCACATTTCGAAGTGATGGCAAACACCTCATCACTTTTACATGAAAGAAATGCAACACACGACTTATCAAACAAGGCCAACAACATCATCGTCGCATTTCAAAGTGATGGCAAACACCTCATCACTTTTACATGAAAGAAATGCAACACACGACTTATAAAATAAGGCCAAAAATATCATTGTCGCTTAAACAAGTGATGGAAAACACATCATCACTTTCACAATTAAAAATGCGACAAATGATTTACAAACACAGCCATGACAAGCTAACATTTCTAGAAAAACAATCTAGAAGAACCATCTCTTACTTATCAAAGTGAGTGGATCATTTCCCTATGGCGAACTTGCTTGTCGATCAGCTCTTTCGACTGGTGTATGCACGGGCGCTTTGTCTTTAAGGTGCTGCATTGGATGGAGTCTCCAACACATGGCTCTTTGATAGCCACTTCGGTCGCAATGAGTGCAAAAGGGTTTTCTCCTCCAAACCTGCTTAACCGATTTCTTTCCCTGCTGTGGAGAGGGCTTCCCATGCCTCATCCTCCTTTGTGCTGCCATCCTTTTCCAGCACTCAAAAAACACATGGTTATGTAAACCACAAAAATGTTGAGATTTTGTGTATTTGGGGTAGCAACAGTTGTGCTCTAGCTCCCAAATTTTGTGAAGGGACTAGAGTACACTTGATCTACAGGACCCAAAAATTGATTTGGGAAATTTCATCTGGTTTAGGAGATATTAAATTAATTAATTATTTTAATGTATTTCCTAAGTTAAAACTTAGGAAACTTAAATAATTAGAGTGAATTTAATTAAACATGTGATGAAATTGTCTTAAGTCACACAGATCAAGCTTTCGTTTAATCTTAGCCATTGATTCAAGATCTGATCATGATCGATGGTTTCCCAACAAGAAAAGTATAAAGGAAAGGCTTGGGGTCATTTGTAAAGACACACAGAGGCAGAGCACTGAAGCTAAGGTCAGACTCTAGGGCAAGGTTTGCTAAGAATACTCAAAAGTGTTTCAGCTGCAGAGAGGGGAATTTAGGCCAAGGGGATGATCTGATCCCGGGGTCTAGAATACACAAGAGGCAGAGATCAACTCAAGGATAGCGCAGAAGAGGAGAGCAACAACAACAGCAAGGACAGTGTAGTCCCTCCAAGGACAACGTGATTTTCAGCAGGAAACCCTCAGAGGGTTACGTAGAGACCCTAAGGGGCAACATAGTGACTGAATCACCCAGTCTGGGGTAATGCAGTGTCTTCCAGAGCAGCGATGAGGGTTTGAGGGGCTTTAGAGGCTAACGCAGAGGCTTTCAGGGGCAGCGCTAGGGTTTCTAGTCCCTAATCTTGGCGGAGTTCTGTAAATCCCATTTGAGGGTGTGGACTAGTCATTATTTTGGCCCTAGATCAGCCAGTGAGTTGTAGATCTAGTATATTCTGTCGGGATTTCCAGATCTAGAACCCAGATTTGTGTATTCAGAAAATTCTTAATAATAAAACCCTCTAGCAGCCAGAGATCAGTTTTCCCGCATTGGGTTTTTTCCAGGGACTATTTGTCCAGAAATAACTGTGTCACTTTGTCTATGTGCGCATGAACTTGTTCTAGATCTGGATTGGTAGAGATATGTTATGTGTTTTGCTTTGATTTTAACTTGAATTTATTCAGTTAATAACTTGTCTAAGTAGGAGGAGCATAACCAAATTAACATTAATAATTTTTGTATAAAGTGTAAGGATTCATAAATTTCTACATGTTATCAGAGGAATTGCAGATCTAGGAGGGTCACCAGCAGAAGAGACTGAAGGTTCTAGCTGCAAAAAGCAGCAGAAAAACAAATATGAAGGGACAACGCAGTTTTCAGAGGCAGTTTCACGCAAAGGGAAGGCTGACGCTGACTAACGTTGTCTCCTAGCAAGCCCACGCAATTACTGCACAGAGGCAACTCAGAAACAACGTTGGTTTGGTCTGAAGCCAGCCAGTGTGATTCAAATCTGAATCTGTCAAATCTAGAAAAGACTGCAGAAAAGCTGCAGAAATTCAGAAGGTGCTGGTGGGGTTAAATTTCTGAAGTTTTCAGATTTTTTTAGCCTTAGCACAAGTGACAAAGAGCGGGAGGAGATCAGCTTCTCAAATAGTTTCTAACCAAAGGAAACTTGCAGTTTGTTCAAAGGATCAAAGAAGGAAGCTGAATCATAGTTGATTTGGTAGATTTCCAAGGAGGGAAATCAGTTGTCAAAGGGAGCAGAAGGTGCATGGCCTTAGATCCATTTCTTTAGCAAAGAGAAAAGGAAGTTCTGACACATTCTGAGCAGATGGCTCCTCATGGACTGCGTGATCAAAATAGGTTGGATGGCCTCTCAAAATTTTCAGTTTGGAAGGCAAGGATCCTGATAGTCCTTGAGGCATACAATCTTAGAGACCATGCAGAGCAAACTCTAGCCACACCGACAAATCTGGATCTCCTTCGAAAGCATAAGGAGGTTGTTGGGCATGCCAAGCGGTTGATTATGGACGGTATCAAGGACCATATTGTACCACACGTAGCTGAGAATAAGACAGCTAACGAGATGTGGAAGGCCTTGACGTCCCTGGATGAGGGAAAGTCTGTCCAAAGAAAAATGTTGTTGGAGACTCAGATGAGGTCATTCATGATGACCAAGGGAGAAGACATGGAGCATTTTCTCTTCAGATTGCAGTCAATTAGGGATCAACTGACTGCAACGGGTGAAACGGTGGATGATGATGTGATAGTCAGGGCTGCCCTCAATGCAGTCACAAATGAGTGGGAAACCTTTGTCGAAAGTATCTTGGGCAGAGCGGACCTCCCAAATTGGGATAGCTTGTGGTCAATTCTACATCAAGAAGAAATCCGCAGATTCACCAAGAGGCAACACAACCCTGCATTGAGTAAAGTGAAGAAGGAAGATGAGAAAGATGCAGCCTTGGCATCAAAGAAGCAGCCAAAGAAGAAGAAGGATCTTTCAAAGATCAAGTGCTTCCAGTGTGGTGAAATGGGACATTTTACCAGCAATCTTCCGAATAAGAAAAGGGACAAGGAAGCATCTTCTTCCAAAATAGTTGTGGCAGATGATGGGTCAAGAGATGATGCAGCCATGAGTGCTCATGAACCACGGAGGTGGGGTGACATGGATATGTAGAGGAGCTACATAGAAGTAGGGCAAGATCCTTGAGCAGCTCATCTCTTGGATCACAAGCAAGCTATGACAGCCTTAAGACAATAGCGGGACAAGTGGAGCAGTGGGTGCATAATTCACATATGTAGCAGAGACAGATCTGAAGACTGGAAGGAGCAACACAGAGCAAAGCAACAGCAGCATATAAGCAGCAGCAGCGCAGAGGCTGATGTGACTTTAGCAGCGTAGGGCAGAGCTACTTACATAGTACAGAGCCGCAGCAGCATAGAAGGCTTCAAAGGGACATCGCAGTGCAGCAGCGACGCGAGAGATTTCAGCACAAGGGGCTGATGTGAGTTCAGTAGTGCAGAGGGAGTTTCCTTACGCAGTGCAAACCTATAGCTATGCATCATCCTTCAGATCCCAGCACAGATCTATAGCCTATGGAGCTTCAGTGATGAGGATGCTGCCCATATGACTTGTCTGTCAAAGATTAGGCAGCAGATTCAGTTGTTTCTCTCAACAACTGAAGTTGCAGTGTAGCAGATCAGTAGTGGCAGTTCTATGAGCAACACAAATGCAGCATATTGAGAGGGAGCTGCAGTACAGAGGTTGCAGTGGCAATGGCAGAGTCATGGGCAGCAATACAAAATGGCAGCAGCAGTGCAGAGTTGAGTGGCAGCAGGCCAAGCTTCAACAGCACAAAAGCAGTGTTCAAAGTCATGTAATGCATAGTGGGATGTATTGCTAGAGTACACCCTTGATGCTAAGAGGGAGTGTTGAGATTTTGTGTATTTTGGGTAGCACCAGTTGTGCTCTAGCTCCCAAATTTTGTGGAGGGACTAGAGTACACTTGATCTACAAGACCCATAAATTGATTTGGGAAATTTCATCTGGTTTAGGAGATATTAAATTAATTAATTATTTTAATGTATTTCCTAAGTCAAAACTTAGAGAACTTAAATAATTAAAGTGAATTTAATTAAACATGTGATGAAATTGTCTTAAGTCACACAGATCAAGCTTTCGTTTAACCTTAGCCATTGATTCAAGATCTGATCATGGTCATTGGTTTCCCAACGAGAAAAGTATAAAAGAAAGGCTTCGGATCATTTGTAAAGACACACAGAGGCAGAGCACTGAAGCTAAGCTGAGATTCTAGGGCAGGGTTTTCTAAGAATATTCAGAAGTGTTTCAGCTGCAGAGGGGAATTTAGGCCAAGGGGATGATCTGATCCTAGGGTCTAGAATACACAAGAGGCAGAGATTAGCTCAAGGACGGCGTAGAAGAGGAGAGCAGCAACAACAGCAAGGACAGCGTGACTTTCAGCAGGAAACCCTCAAAGGGTTACACAGAGACCCTAAGGGGCAGTGTAGTGACTGCATCACCCAGTCTAGGGTAATGCAGTCTCTTCCGAAGTAGCACTGAGGGTTTGAGGGGGGATTTAGAGGCTGATGCAGAGGCTTTTAGGGGCAACACTAGGGTTTGTATGCCCTAATCTTGGTTGAGTTATGTAAATCCCATTTAAGGGTGTGGATCAGTCATTATTTTGGCCCTAGATCAGCTAGTGAGTTGTAGATCTAGTATATTCTCTGTCGGGATTTCCAGATCTGGAACCCAGATTTGTGTATTCAGAAAATTCTTAATAATAAAACCCTCCAACAGCTAAAGACTGGTTTTCCCGCATTGGGTTTTTCCGAGGACTTTGTCCAGAAATTACCGTGTCACTTTGTATATGTGTGCATGAACTTGTTCTAGATCTGGATTGGTAAAGATATGTTATGTGTTTTGCTTCGATTTTAACTTGAATTTATTCAGTTAATAACTTGTCTAAGTAGGAGTAGCGGAACCAGATTAACAGTAATAATTTTTGCATAAAGTGTAAGGATTCATAAATTTCTACAAAAAATGACACGTCTTGCAATGCCATGATTTACGACCGTGATTATCAACATTCTTATAATCAAAATGCACTCTGGAATAATGAGATTTATTATACCTTCTATGGTGGTCTATGGTGCGATTATGGTGATGGGAGATCGCCTCAGCTCTTTTAGTGCAACATCCACTGCCATGGGATGATGGCAAAGTGTCCCCATCATTCCTCTTTTCTAGAGAGTTCATCAATATATGTTTGCCCTTGATGTCCTTCGAACATCCTTCCTCAGTGTACCTCAAACCAGCATAACGAGGTCGTTGCACAACCTCCAATGGTTCAATTATGCCTTGGCCACGAACGTGAAGTCCTCCTCCTCTGTACCCCATCTTGGTGAGGAGTCTCATTCCAGTACCTGTGATGGGTATCTCCACACTTCCAACCGAAATGATATCATGTGAAGAAACTAAAGAAAAATCAACACTGTTTACCTTCGCTGTCGATTGCGAAACAGATGAAGAAGGCTTTTGTAAGCCTTAGTTGCGCTTCACTTCCTCCAATGCCTTTGTCACGGCTTGTAGCTAAAGCTGCAACTGCCGCCTCTCCTCCTTCCCTTCTTGTAGGAATACCTTCAAAGCATCATGATCTGCTTGAAGAATTTCGTTGTTGCGCTTTAATCCTTCCCATGCCTCTGTCGTGGCTTGCAACTGAAGCTGCAACTGATGTTTGTCCTCCTTTTCTTCCTATAGGAGTGTCTTCAATTCATCGTTATTTGTTGCTTGTTTTTCATAAGCCTCGTACAACATGTCCGCTTTCTCGGATACCCTGAGCATGGTCTCGTACACGTCCTTGACACTCTCCATGGCTCAACTCAGTGAACGTTCAATGTTCATGCCTGCAATCCAATCAGCAAGAAGACCAGCGCTGATACCACTTGATCCAGGGTAAATTCTGCTTACCCTTAACCAAGACCTTTTACTTCAGCCGATAAATTAGAATTGCATTTAATTAAAGCGTTAACAAATCATAAATGAACAACTGCCTGTTGTAAAGAAGAGGAACATAAATGTTAAGATCAGCAATCATAAGAACACGTTGTTTGATAATGAAGTTCATCTAGGAGGGACTACATCTCCGGGCCTCGGTGTCAAGATGGTGTAGGCCGTTGCATTAAGTGTTGTAAGAAGAAGATGTACATGGATATGTTTTCTCTGACATACAAAGAAAATGCCCTCACACAGAAGTGGTTAGACCTCTCTACAAGATGTTCCACTACGAAACTCTCATGCATAAAAAGGACTCCTGTCAATGTGACAATAGCTCACACATAAAGGCTATGAGTATCCCGCCAACATGGAAAACAAGGGATCTCAAACAACATACATGAGTATCCCGCCAATATGGAAAACAAGGGACCTCAACAACATAATCAAGTCCATGACAGAAAGTACATCAATAACAAAACAAGACAAGATCCCATGACTCCTACATCAACAGGGATCTGTACAACACTATGCATCTCAGGGATAAAGAAGTACATAAAATCAACACATCATATACCTCACGTTGAAGATGACTGAAGAATGGTTGTTGCTGTGCTGCTAGATTTGAAATCACCATCACAATCGTGGTGTCGAAAGGTGTGAAATCGACTGCTCACTCGCTGAAAGCTGACACCTGCAACTTCACTTCAAAAAGTGACCAAAAAATATAAAGCTCAGATGGAAAATCTTAATGTGCCATCATATTCATGACGTCGAATAGTGCAAAATCGATTGTCCATTTGCTAAATTCTGATGAAGTGAAAATCTAGGGCAAAAAAAAAAAAATCTTTTAGATTCCCCCGAGATTCCTCCACGTAGCTGCTCCATGGTTGGACTAGAAATCGGCAACTCAAAAGGCGAATCCGACATCGCCTTTGAGTTCCCTGTGAAAAACTGTGAAAAATGACTGTAAACTTCACTATATTCCGACATGGAGAAAAATTACCTCCTTGGGAAAATTTCAAGGCTCATGGTTCCGCCTGCATAATTACTACTCCATGCTCATGGTTCCACCTGCAAATTTGTCTCGATCTGCATGCGCACTCTACTCCTCCATAGCCTAGGCGCACTGTAAAATTTCGAGTTTAAATGGTTGATGGACGGCGGATTTTCCAACGTGGGTCATTGGGCGCGTTGGTAAATTTTAGAAATCGTTAAGGAGAGGTCGGGGGGTCAAATCTCGACCCTCCATACTTGGCACGTTTCCGAACTTCATAACTACATACATATTTTTTTTTAATCTAAGTGTGGGGGGTTGGGCCCGCATTGAGCGGCCCGCCCCGCCACTTCCCGTCGGCATCATTGTAATGGAGGTGTGCGGTTGGTGAGTTGGGGGGCCGGACCCACATCGGGCGGCCCACCATTAACTCCTGCCAGCTATTTAAATGCGGAGTGGTTTGAATGTGACTGTCGTATAAGCTTTGGGGCCTATGGAATGTGGTTTCGATGGCTTGATGGTGGTGCCACCCGCTCGGGGGCCGGCCCCCGTGGCCGAGGGGGTTTGACCCCTGTTGGCACCAAAATATGTTATATATTTAAACATATAACATATATCTTATATGGTTACCATTGGTTACGGTGAGGGGTCCCCGGGGTTCACAACCCATCAGACCATAACAATATTTGTTACGCTGTTGATTTGGGAGGGCGGTGGCATTCAACCAAACTTTATATTTTATTTTTTTCTTATTTTAAAATAAGATGGTTGTTTTGGAATTTTCGAAAATTGACAGAAGCAGTGAAACTAATGGACCCACAAATTCGCCCGGAATCCGGTGGCCGGGTTTCGTCCAAATTGTGTCTCCCTTAAGGTTGCCCAATCATCCAAGTAAAACCAAAAATTTGACTGCTCCTAACTTTCGCATACGGGCTCGGTTTGACGAACCGTTTGCACCGTTGCGATCAGGACGTCAATCTCTTCAACCTGAACATGGTTCGAAAGCAATCCAAACACTTTGATTTTTGAGCTCTCTTTGTCATGTGTGTGTCTTTAAAGCCACCTGGATCATTCAGAATCCTTAAGAAGACTTCAACTGTAATGATACCAACTTGGTTAGGGTCTTTGGTTAAGTATCCTACAAGACCAAGTCAAGGGCTCCTATTCCTAGAGGCAATTCAGACTAGGAAGGCCACGTTCAGTGATGAATAGAACAAATAAGGCATGAAGGAGTAGTTGTTGTTTTGGTCCTGTGATTTCTCTGAAATCAGAACTCTGGAAGAAGGACAAAATGCAGAATCTTGATCTGAAAATGTTAAGGCTAGTTTGAATCACATAATGCCAAACTCTTCCAACACATGCCTGTGGACCTTTCCCAAAACTTTGATGACATAATCTTGATCTGAGATATATCAAGAAAATTGTATTTTCATAATCCTTAGATCTGTGTGTGGACGTCTTTCATGCCCAGTAAAAGATCTATTTACATATATATATATAGACTTTCTTCGTCCATCTCTAAGGGCCAATTTTTGTGATCAGTTCCGGACGTTCAACATTTATTGTTCGACACTAGCATCAAACACTTATTTTTCTCCAAGGATTGATCACGCATATTTCAGAGGCATGTTCTCTTATTTATTATCAGAACTTGAGTAAATTGGATTATCTGTTGATGGCTCATTTACATTCTTGAGGTCTCAGCAGAGCCTACCTCTAGATTGATAAAGCCTACTCATATGATGTTTCACTCAAGAATTTCTGTTCAGCATGTGAAGTAGACTTCAAATCAATTCTCAATAGCTCAAGATCAGCTGAGTTACTAAGATCTATTGATGACTGTCCTTCCTTGAAAAATTCTAATCTTTGGAGTATCATATCTTCTCATCAAGGTCTGAAGGGTTTGTCTTACGGTCCTATATATTCTAATGCATTTACATTTTGAAGGCAAGTCAACTCTATTATTGAGAATCAGGCTCTTGAGGAAATCAACAAATTCTCCAATTGTTAAATATTCAACTCATGATTTATTGATATTAACTAGGACTCAATGCTATTAAAAGTGGAACCGGCTACAAGGGGTCATTTTACTTATGATCAATGTTTTGTCAGTAAATGATTCGAAGTGCTAAGAGGGTAAGTAAGTTGGTAAAGCTGAAATCTCTATTTGTTGTTGCTACTATAACAAGAGATGTTATATGATAAGGTTGTTAAGCAGTGTTATGGTTGGTACTTACGTAATGACAGAAAGGGTGTGCTCAGATGTGGATGTTACTCGTTGAATACAAGGTCATAAGTAGTTAACCATGAAGCCCTGTAAAAGAAACATTGAAAGCACTGTATAATGAACACCATGTCTCTGATCCCAAACTACATCAATTGTTCTTAGATTTTTCTTTGGCATATCCCTTTGTGAACCTCACTTAATCTCTCTGCAGCATTTGATCCAAAATTTGAAGTCATCTACATCAGTGGGTCCTATTAGAAGATGGACAGACCTATGATACCCCTTTATGTTGAGAGCTCATAAATGGCTTCTTGAAGCAAGCCTGTGCAGCAGCCCACGAATAATGTATTGAAGGAAGGAACATAGAAGACCCTAATTCTGGTAGGGTCATTAGGCTCTTCATGTAAAGTCTAAATTTTATATAGAATAGTAGTATTCAAATGACTGGATGATTAGGACCTCCGCATAATGATTGATAGTTCTCAAGATGACTTCTTCACTTTATTGTTCAATAAAGTCTCTTCACAATATTGATCAACTAATGCAAGGCTTCAGGGGGAGCTATAGAATCCATGGTATTATATCTCGATGACTCTTCTTGCCCTATATTTATTGAAGAAGGCAGGTCATGGCAGCTAATTGATGATTTTGGCACATGGACCTAAGAGTCTATTGCAAGAAAAGAGACAGGTTACAGGTGGCTTGATGATTATACAAGGTCACTTTCCCTATATTCAAAAGGATCTATGGTTGAGCCATGTTGATTGGATGCATCTATCAAGGATGTCTGTTTGATGACTCTCTTGTTTACCAATTTAAGAAGGAGGTGACTTTTAAAGATGGAATACACAACTTTGATGCATTATTCCTCGCACCCAAAGGTATGAAGAGATGAGGAAGTTGTTGGTCTGCACATATATACCTTGTGGGATCCCTCATATTCGGAATGAGTCTCATATATTGGATAGTTGCTTATTAAGATATCTTTGTGACTCTATAATCTGAGATACACTACTGGAAACTAATATTCCTTGAACATTCTGATGTTGGTTCAAAATGAGCACCATTCGATTGCCATTGAGGCTGCATGTATATAACAGCTAGTATGGAGCCTGTTGATTGAGGAAGCTCTTTTGTGAGCCATTTGAAGCACATGTTGATAACAACCATTGTATATTATAGAATAGGATTCAGAGAATCCTGGAATTTTCTTATTAACAAGAGATACCAATTTATATGGTATCATGGCATGTTTTATCTACAAAGAGGATGAATCTTATGTTGAGCAAGCTGCCAGATAGTCACTATGCACTTTGGAAAGACATGCTTAGGATTGCGGCCTCCCTGAGTAGGAGGGAGTAAGTACGTTAAATATTTCCTTCATCAAGATATGCAAGAAGCAGAGGATTGCTAAATGTTGTCAAGATATCTGTTGTAAATCAATATGTCTATTATATAAATATATTTGTATGTTGTTGAATGCAGCTATAAGGCTCCCATTGATCTAGCTTTGTTTTCCAGAAGCAGCTTGGCACTATTCCCTATATGAAGGGATTCATGACAAAATATTGAGCTGTGGGAGCTGCTGTGGTCTTGGGATACTTATTGAGCTATGAGCAACCATAGGGTGAGTGGTTCACCTTCCCCTAGTGCTGCGTTGGGTACAGGGTGAGTGGTTCACCTTCCCCTAGTGCTGCGTTGGGTACAGGGTGAGTGGTTCACCTTCCCCTGTGATATCCCATGGTGGTTGACATGTGTGTAGGGTGAGTGGTTCACCTTCCCCTACGATTACGGAGAAGTGTGTAGGGTGAGTGGTTCAATTTCCCCTACTGTTGGTGACATATGCATAAGATGAGTGGTTCACCTTCTCCAACGGCATATGAGCAGGATGAGTGGTTCAACTTTTCCTGCGGATACCCCAATGAGAGATGCATATAGTCATTTGTTGACATGTCGGTGGGATGTGGTTCATCCTTTCCCCACATGTAGGATGTTCATTCCTTACGATTGATAATTGACATGTCGATGGGATGTGATTCATCCTTTCTCCGCATGTAGGATCCTTACAACTATTGTTGGTTTGCATGCATGTAGGATGTGGTTTATCCTTTCCCTACTCTCGATGTTTTACATCCATATAGGATGTTTTACCTTTCCCTATCTATGGTTGTGATATGTGTTTGTAGGAGGTGGTTCATCCTTTCCCTACATGTGATTGTGATGTGTGTTTGTAGGATTTGGTTTCCCCTTTCCCTACATGTGATTATGTGCAGGATGTGATATATTCTTTCACTACTTGTGTCCATGCATCATCTTGCCCATGTTATTTGGGACACATGGTAAGTACCTCTCATCCAGCCAATGAGTTGGGAAAAGTGGATAGGGACCATAGCACTACCAATGGACACATCGTGTACTGCCATACTCCTTATGCCTAGGATGTATCGTGTTCTTCAACTTGATCACTTGGGATCAAGTCCAATTGTAGTTCACTCTTTGGTTATGTGGACTGACTTTTGTCAATGGAGAGTGGCAAAGTCTTATGACTCACTCTCGATTGACTCTTCTTTATTATTCATATCAGTGTTCAACAGAGCAAAGCAGAGATGAGATACAGAGATGGTTCATGATGACAAGATGGCATGATGAGTTCTCCCTAGTTGAGAGGGAGTGTTAAAATTGGCAACGAGGACCAAATTCCAATTTGGACAACTCCTTTGGAGAAGATAATTATGTCATTAAATTCTTCTTTTCAGGAGGACCAAAATCACCCTAAATATCATCGAATTTGGTTAAGGAGAAGTGTGTTTTTGAATTTATGTTTCTCTAATGAAAAATTAAGTTCAACCTCACCTATATGTTGGCTCCATAAGTCCAAGGGTCACGTCTCTTCAACCCCATCGACTAGTATATATTGGGGTGCTTCCAACCTCAATGGAGCACCACACTCACATGTTCTTCTCTCTGAAATGGCCGCAGAAGGAAGGTGTCTCCAACGAAGGATGAAGGGCTTCTTTGGTGTAATTGTTGATTTTTGTAGCATCAAATGTGCTCTAGCCTTGAGATTTTGCAGAGAGGCTAGGACACATGTATTCTCCAATACCCAGAAATTGTTTTGGGAAATTCCACCCAGAGAAGGTTTAATTAAAATAATTAAAGGGTATTAATTAAACTGGGTGTGTATCTTCTAGAAAAAGACGGAAATCGAGTCAAAATGATCTGAGCCATTGGTTAGGATTTAATATGGGTCGTTGATTGTTCAACGAGAAGATTATAAGAAGGAGCTCAATGGGAACTTGGAGAACACATCAAGTAGAGATCTAGATATCTATTTCTCAAGAGAGCAGCGCAGCAATTGCTGGAGGAAGATCGAACTGATTTTTTGCAATGAGGGGCAGGGATAGTTGGTTGGAGGAAGTATTCCTGATCCGGTGAATATATTGCAGAGGAGGCAGAGAGAGATCCAGAAGAGGTTGCGCAGTGCCACATTGGGCAGCGCAAAGCTACGCTGAGGCAGCGCAGAGCCTCTGATGCGATTCGCATATATGCTGAGGAGCAATCTAGATCTATTGTCAGGAGCCGGGGTGTGAGAACGACTGGCTGGAGATGTGAGTTTCTAGTTGGCAGATCAATTAGCCAGAGGAGTGAGGCAGTCCCTACGAGTTGTGACATAGAGGCAACGTTGTGACTGTGAAAATTCCTAGATCTAACACTCTCAGGAATCCTACTGCAACCAAATGAATCTACTTAATCTACTTTGTAAATTACATTACAAAATTATTTCAGATTACTTCTTGAAAAATTGAAGTAAATTACTGAAGTAGCCTACACTTAATTAAATATGATTCTAAAACAAGGAAACTAAGCAAAGAAAAATATACACATAGGACACCATTATTTTTGGACGAAAGTCCCCAGAAAAACCCAATGTAGGAAAACCAGTGCAACAGATCTGAGGGTTTATTCTTATTAAGCAGTAGCAAATTCTGAATACATCTATGAATACCTCCAAGGTTATTCAGTTACAGAGAGAGAAAACTGGCAGAAAAATTGTGAGTTTTACCTCACTCAATCACTGGAATTTCCCGGCTGATCCAGATGTTGGATGAGGTACCTCTGGAGGGCCATGTGTTGCCTCTGCGCAGTCACTGTGTAGGGCCTGCATCACCTCCTCTTGGCACTATGTCACCCAAGCTATAGATCAATCTGCCTCCCGAAATCTCAGGTCTCAGCCTCTTGGTCTCACACCCCGGCTCCCGGCTTTTGAATATGATTGACAAAAAAATCTCAGAAAACCTCTTAGCCATTGCATAGCCCTGCGTGGCTCTGCGTCAGCCTCTCTGACTCTATGTTGGCTCTACTAGATCTCTCTCTGCCTCTCTTTGTTGGTGATTCTCTAGCTAAGAAAATCACTCTCTCTCCAGAAGCTATCTCTGCCCCTCTCTGCACTGGAATCACTTAGATCAATTTCTCGTCTTCAGCACTGCTCACTTCAGAAATTTCGATCTCTAGATACACTCAGTGTGTCTTTCCAAATGACCCTCAAGCCTTCCTTTATAGTATTCTCATCGAGACATCAACGGATGATATTAGATATCCAATCAACAACTAAGATTATATCTTGACTTGATCCATGTTCTCTAGAAGATTCACACTGTGTTTTATTAATACCCTTTAATTATTTAATTTCCCTAAGTTTAGACTTAGGGTCCCCGTTAAAATAATTAATTTTTTCAATAAAACACATTCTGGGTGGAATTTCCAAAAACGATTTATGGGTTCTTTAGAGTATATGTGTCTAAGCCTCTCCACAAATTTTGAGACTTAGAGCACTTCCAATGCTACCAAAAATCAACACTCCCTCTTAGCGAGGAAAGTGCTCTAACAACATGCCTGCTGCATACTGCTCTGACCCTGAAGCATCCCCTGCGCTGTTGATGTCTGACAAGTTTTCCACCAACCACTGCGACATTGCTGCAATTGCAATGCTACCCATGACACTACCACTGCCAATGCTGCATTCGTACTACAACTCCCTCTCATGTGCTACATTTGCTATGCTGCCAGCACTGCCACTGCTAACACTGCAACTCAGCTGTAGAGAGAAGCAACTGAAAACCACCCAAAAACTGAACAAGCGTTCAATGGATGCACCTTGGTGCTGAAGATATGACTATTGATAGCTACTACATTGTCCCTCTGATGCACTGCGTTGTTGCTGCTCTGCATTGCGCTATTGCTACTCTGCACTGTGCTACTGCTACTCAACTCTACGTTGCTCAGGAGTCAGAAGTTGGCACTGCTACCCACTGCATTTGTTGCTTCATCACTCCTTGGATCCAACTTGTTGTAGCTCCTAGAGACAACCTTGAGTTGCAAAAGACCAGTGCCTAGGACATCTTAAGATCAAAGGCTAAATATGGACAACTATATAAATGCCTCTGACAGAATATGGGTCAACAAAATAATGGTTTAGGTGAATCAAGAAGACCATTTGAGCCTGATTCATGTGAATCCCTATACTTGTGAGAGGGCTCAGGAGGCTGTGAGGCTCGATGGCTTTTAAATGGGCCAAGTATAAAACAATGAGCAGAAGCTTTAAAATATGCAGAGGCGTTGAAAGAGAACTGAGAAGGACCCCACAAGAGACAGGCTTAAGAAGATGAAGAATTTGTTCCCCCATGAACTCAGAGGAAATGGATATGAATGAGGTATGGACAACAACAGAGGTTCGTGGAGCGCAAATTAAGGGAGTGCAACAAGCTTAATACATGAGCCTTATACAGACACGAATTCCTGAATAAAATTGCAGACCACTGGCAGCTACATTACACAAAACCTTCAAAGCAGCATAGCATGAAAGATGATTACACATAAAAAAGGAGATTACTAATAACAAAAAGAAACAGATACATACTACTCGTTGCTCCATCTGGAATCCAAATAACAGCTCTGTATCACATTAAATTTAAATAGTTCTCCTAAATATGTGTCTCAGAGCACAAGGAGCACAATCATACAAAACTACAGCAAATTTCTTCAAAATTCCATAACCTTTCTTTCATCTTAGAACTCGCTACATATAGAGTTCTCCTTGTGGGTTTACGATCGAATATTCTGTCATGATTGACCCACACAGGTGAAACCAAAATATCCTAACAAATTATCAAAGCATGCATCAAGCAATCACTCCTGCAACAGAAAATCAAAACAAAATTAGGTAAAATCATGATTCTACCAACAAAACATCACTATCTAATCAATAAAAAGAAACAAAACAGTCGGCTGAGAGGCCGAATTTAGGAATCTTCAAAGGAGTGGCGAGAAGTGGCTGAGAACAGGTGAGCGGTCCGGCCTTCATCATATGATTCCACCTGCTATTTGAAAACCTCCACCCTTCTAATTCTCATGATTTCCACTTCCCATTGTGTAACAACCAATTGTGTTGTGCATGTTGAACTCTTTAGCGGAGGTTATCCCATGCAAACTGAATAAACCATACTGCAAGCTCCACCCAAAATCCCATGTTGTGTTTTAAATTGCAAACCGGAACCGGATTTCGGAGGAGGCATAAATGGCGGAAGCAAAAGTGGATCTAGTGGGACTTATTATCACTGAAATGGGCGAAATACAAGCCACAGGAGGGTTATTGATGACGTGGTGAGGCGGTGGGACCCGCACCTGTAGATCGCATATTGCAAAGTTTATGTGCATGCAACGAAAGGTAAACGGTAAAGAGTGCGATGTGCGAAGTGCGGGGGAGGTGACATGGCAGATAGAGGTGGGGCCCCGCATCGCAATTTAAACAAGACACTTTGCGGGCGTTTAAAAGGTAAGTGACAAACTATGCAAAGCGCGAAAAGTTATAATCGTTGATCTGCGAAGTTTATATTTAGCAATGTGCGATGGATGATGTGGAAAGAGGTGACGTGTTAGGAGAAATGGCCCCACTTTAATCGCAATTGGGGAATCAGGAAAGCAGATGGTAAGGTTTAATGATTTTTAAAGGGAATGAAATGAAAGGAAGTGCGGCGGGTGAATGGGTCCCACTTCATCGCATATCGCATTTCGGAAGGTTTGTAGGAGACGACAATTAAAGGATTTTGGGATTTGGCCAATGCGAAAAGCAATTTGAGTGTGCGGTCATGAAATAAAACGAAATGACTTAGGGAAAATAAAAATGAAAAGGGATAAATGGTATTTAGAGCATTGGAGTTCAGAATTAGGACAAATGAAGGGTAGGAAGGGGGGTAGAAGGAATGAACAAGGGCAATATGAATTTTGCTCACCATCGCACTTAATCAGTGACACTTTCCTCTTTCAATTGAATTAAAAGGCAGATAGATTCATTTGAAGCTCTTTTACAGTTAAGATTTCCTTTCCTTTCTCTTTCTCCTTCTCCACTTTGTGTGCAGTCACAGGCCAACATTGGCTCCATCTGGGGACAACGTGTTGTTCTAAGTGCGTTGAGAACCTGCAGACCTTGCCTGTGCTTTATTGGGCTCATGGAGTCACAAATGCACACTTGATTAGATAAAGTTTTATACCAACAGTCAAGTGGACACAAAATGGAAGATGAAATGGAAAAATGAAAACAGTGGATGAAACAAAATGGGAACAATGGAAGATGATATGGAAGATGAAATGGGAGAAAAGCAAACAAAATGGAGTAGACAGTGGAATGATATATACAGTGAACTAGATCAGCCCTCATCAATGATGAAAATAGAACTTGAGGAACTTCCCATTCACAGGCGCCTCAAGTATGTCTCCTTCTAAGTTCTCTAGCGCGAAAGTATTGTTGCCTTTGACCTCTGCCACCCTGAATGGACCAAACCAGAGGGGGTCGAACTTCCCATGTTTCCCTTTGTCTGCTCGCCTGATATCCCATCGCAGCACCAAATCCCCAACTTGGATTTCTCTGTCTTTAGCTCTTTGGTCCAATAATCCTTTCATTTTTTCTTGATACTCTGCTAGTCTGAGGCTTCCCTGTTCCTAGGTTTCATTCAACTCCACCAACTGATTCATTCTTCGGATAAGGTCGTTTGGCTCCTCCTCGCTTTCTTGTAAGAATCGCAATCTGAATTGGGAAGACCGCAGCTCTGCCATACACCAGCTCATAAGGGAACTTTCCTGTGGATCTTTTTGTAGTGATGTGATTTTCCCAGAGTGCAAACTCGAGCTAGGAATCCCAATTCTTTTGATTTTCATTGATGGTCTTGTTGACCACACTTTGTCAACGACCCCATAGCAGTACACCCCCATTTTTTCAAATGGGATTCATCATGTTCGACATGGTCGCGCCATTCAGATTCCATCATCAGTCGACAGTTTTATGAATAATGTAAACCCATTCTGCATGTTTATGATGTAAATGATCTAAGCAAGACCGTCATGTATGTAACAACCTAGATAAGCCTACTATGTTGGTGACGATTTCTATCCTAGGAGGTTTTTTGTCTAACTGATTTACTTGTGTTTTTCGACACAAGTGATCAGCAGAGTTTTCCCCTCCAGCCTCACCCCAAAGCTAGGGTGGATTTTGTCATCAGCATGCTAAGTGAGTCCTAGTGTTTTCTATCGAGTCCTTATAAAAGTAGTTTGGGAATAATCCTAGCTAGTTGGCTAGATTATTTTATTACAAGCTACTTGGTCTACTAGATCATGTTTTGAGTCGCAGAATTGGATACCTATTTGAGAGTCTATACGAACGGGTATTCTCCCTTCATGTGTCTAAATGAATTATCTTATGTAAAGAGGGTTGGAAAAAATAATTAAAATCCCCTCTTAGTCAATTAATTAAATTTTCTGGTCAAATTAATTAAAAAATCCTAAGCCAGAAATTTAATTAATTTTAAGTCCTAAGTGAGTATAAAATTCTTTAAAGGCAAAATTCGTTGGTCCTTAAAAAATGAATTTTTAAAGGCCCTAGGCCAAGGGAATATTGAGAATTTTAAGAAATTTTGAACCCTTGAGCCTAGGTGGTTAAGTCAAAGTCAAAATTTTGGGGTAATTAACTCAAAAATAGTATTTTTGAGTTAATTAAAATGGATTTAAATGATAAATTCGTTTTTCCCCAAATTTATAATTTCGACGGTCCAGATTAAAAGATGATCAAATCTTTTCGACAATCGAGATTATTTTGACATGGATCAACCGAACTAGCCGTTGGAGATTTTGTCTGATAAATTAGAAGTCTTGATGTGACATTTGCATCCGATCTTGGGATTGTGCACTTGTCTTGGAAGCTCTTATGATTTATTTTGATGAATAAAGCATAAATACTTTGGGGTTACAAACTTTGGTGTTCATTTTCCAGATTTATGTGGTGATTCATTTCTAAACTCTGCTACTTTGTTTGAGATTTTTATGGTTGATGGCCTTCATGGATTAATCTGCATACAGGTATCTTGTGCAATTTTCTGGGTTCATAAAATGACATTTTTTGATTTAATGGAAAGACTAGGTATCTATTTTTCTGAAGGATCTCATGTTATTTTCTTAAATCTCTATTAATCTAAAGTTCAGATCTAAGTGTGCAGGGAAATTTTTTTAAGATTTGAGCGGCTGGGGAAGTCTTTAGTTGGATCAGCTAACTCTCAGATTTCGTAAATCTGAAAAAACCCATTGTTTCTAATTTCTCAAAGCTATTTTACGAAATTGGGGTTTTGCAGAGTCTTCTAGGACTTGTGCCTCTCTTTAAAAAATTGAATTTCTAAAATTTGTGCTGAAATGGGTTTAAATCTGGCCATGAGGGCCTCAAAATCTATAAATTAATATTGTAAATTTGTATATTTGCTCTATGTTGTAAGGGTTTAATAATTTTTTGTGCATATAGTTTTGGGATTTGTTCTGGTTTTGCAGATAAGATCTGAGCCAGATCTAACCCCCGAGGGCAAGATTTGGCCTCAGAATCGCTTCTGTTGGCAGAACTGCATGTCATTTGATTTAAGGAGCATATAAAATCTGAATTTGACTGGTGAAGTTTGCTGCTGGGTGAGGAGGAATTTTCACAAAACCAAACTTAAAACGAATATGTTGCTGATCCCTCACCCATTTCTGATTTTCCCAGCCATTCATCATTGTTCAACCATTTCCCTCACTGCCGTCTGTACAGCGTTCTTCAAATTTTTTTTAGGGTCGTCCCTATCCGTACGTCGTACGGACGTCTCTCCCGTCTACCCTTTTCCGTACGCTGTCAACCCTCTTCATCTGCATTTGCCGCCCTCCGCAGCCCTCATCCTCGTCCCTCTCCCTTGCTTGACGTCCTTCCCTTTCCTACCGCCATCCAGCTCCATCTCAACCTGCATTTTCTGCTGTCTTCCCCTTTGTTCCTCGACCTGCACGCCAAACAAAACAAAACAAAATAAAAAGAAATCTCATTGTATGCGTTCTTTTTATTCACATTTAGTTTTAAATTTTTTAATGATAGACTTTCGTTTAGAATTTTTTGTTTAATATTTCTTAAGTTTCGTTTGGTTTTGTTATATTTTATATTTTAAGTGGTGTAGCGTTTGTTTTAAATTAAATTCGATTTGTGTTATTTTAGTTAGCGTATTTTTTTTAGAATCTTTCATTTAGATTATAGTTTTAGTTTAGGATTTTAATTTTTAGATTTTAGCGTAAGTTTAGCTTTAGGTTTTAAATTTTTTTTAGTTCGATTTTGTTATTTAGCTATAGTTTTAATTTGTGTAGTTTTAGTTTCAGTTTAGATTTTTTTTTTTAGATTTTAATAACTTAACATTAGTTTAGTTTAATGTTAGTTTCAATTTTGTTTTAATTTATTTAGAATTTCATTTTTTAGATTTTATTAAAAAATAATAATAATAATAATAATAATATTTAGGATTTTCATTTAAATTTTTGTTAACCCTTAGTCAGAGTTTTTTTTATATTTTGTTTGAAAAATAATAAAAAATAAAAAAAAATCCAAAAATTTAAAAAAATTTAAATCCTATAGTCAAATGAAACTTTAAATTTCTATCTAAAGTTTGACTATATAGGAACATTTTAATTTCTGGATTGGATATAATTGAAACATCATAGATTTGAAAACATTGCAAGCATCTGGCATTTATTTTTTAATGATCGTTTCATGATAGCTTTGCTGCGAGCTTAAAGACTTTAATGAATGATTGTGAGGGTGTTTCATCGAATATCATTGTGGTCAATTTTTATAGCAGCAGTTATACATCAATTACTTGGCTTTAATTGGATAACGAGATCTTTTAACTCCATAAGGCACTAGTTTTAATATAATTGGATCTGTGAAATCTTGTTAATCTTAACAAGTACTTGGTTATTTGACTGTGTCTCCTGAATTGGTTTATCTTCAGCCGGTTCTATTTCTTCATTTCTGTTAGGGTCTACCTCCCTTAGCTTGCAAGGAGACAGCTTAGATAGAGAGGTTGGGGATCAGGGTGACAGCCCCCAATCTGAGTCGTTGTCGCGGTGCCTAGACATTCTGTGCGACAACAGGTCTTCTTCAAGATCCTCACCAGTGTCTTGTTAGATGATTCTGCCAGCCCGTTTCCCTGTGGGTAGTACGTAGTGGAGTGTCCCAGCAAGATGTAACGCTGACAAAAATTTACAAATTTATCCGACTTAAAAGCCTGGGCATTATCTGTAATGATTTTAGCTGGGCATCTAAGCCTAGCTATTATGTTCACCTCCAAGAACTTGATCACCACCAAATCTGTAGCATTTCTTGCGAGCACGGCTTCTACCCACTTTGTGAAGTGATATGTGGCAGTGAGGATCCATCAATGTTGATTGCTAGAGGCTAGGTGAATCTCTCCTACGAAGTCAATTCCCCATTGTTTGAAAGGTTTTTCAACATGTACTGGGATCAATGGGAGAGGTGCATACCTTTGCTTTTCAGCGAATGTCTGATATTTCTCGCAGGCCCGAACATGAGCATGTACATCACCAAACAGTTTAGGCCAAAAGAAACCTGCCCTCAGTATCTTGTGTGCAGTGGATCGCTAGCTATAATGTCCACCACATATCCCTTCGTGGAATTCGGTCATCACTTGGTCAACTTCCTACTCTGTTAAACACAATAGTAGGATCCCCGCCAGGTCCTTCCAATACAGTCGCCCATTTGCCAAAATATACTTTTGAGACTTCAACCTCAAGGTGCGGTACTTGGCCTTATCATAGTTAAGAGGGCATCTTAGCGTTAAAATATATTCCACTATATCTTTATACCATGAGGATAGAAGGTACTTCACATGTGTTTTTTGAGTGGAAAATTCTATGCCTAGATGTGCACCTATATCCTCCTATCATACATAGATTTATCCCTAAAGCTTGACAGTTGGATTCAGACAAGATTTTTGCCCGCCCTTGGCCTTTAATGAGCTTGGTAGGCTTTATCTCTACTTCGTACTCTTGAATATTGGCTATCCACTTGCCCCTTTTTCCTTCACTGTCACCCTGCACCAAGATATCCTTCACCGTTGTTGTGGGGACATAGATAGTTATGGCGAATTGTAACACATACACCCAGAATGACTTTAGAGATTTGACCAGAGCATAAGCTTACTTCTCCAGGATATCATATTTTAGTTCAGTGTCTCGCAGGGCTTGGCTGAAGAACAAAATGGGTTTTTCATGCCCTTCGGCATTTTTCTGTAAAAATACTGCGGCTATAGTGTGAGGAGGGGCGAAAGAGAAAATCATGGACGGCTTCCCATAATCTGGACTGGCCAGCACTAGAGCTTCTGCAAAGACCTGTTTGATCCTTTTGAAAGAGTCCCTGGATTCAGGAGTCCATCTAACTTCACTATACTTCTTCAGCATCCCGGTGATGTTTTGGATAATCTCGGCATAATTGGAAATGAACCTTCTGAGGAAATTTATTCTTCCTAGGAACACCTGTAGTTCCTTTTTGTTTCTTGGTAGGGGAATGTCGTTTATCACCTCTACCCGCTTCAGGTCGATCTTCACTCTCTCCTTAGTTACTATGTGGCCCAGTAACTTTCCTTCCTCCAAGGCAAACATGGATTTTTGGGGATTTAGAGACAGGCCATACCTGCGGCATTTATCAAAGGTTCTTCGAAGGTGCTCTATGTGTTCAGCGTCACTCTTTGAAAAGACAGTGATGTCATCCAGGTAAATCACCACAAACTTATCTTGCTCTCCTATGAAAGCAATGTCCATCACAGGTTGCAATGTGGCACCAGCATTTATCAGGCCGAAGGGCATTCGGGAGTACATGAAGGTTCCCCAAGGCGTGGTGAACGTCGTCTTCTTTTGGTCTTCCAGGAGCACTGCCACCTGATTATATCCTGAGAAGCCATCCATCATGGACATGCAGGAGGATCCCACCACCTTTTGTAGGATGTGGTCCATCTTTGGGAGGGGATAGTTATCCTTGAGTGAGGCTCTGTTCAGATTGCGGAAATCCACGCAAAGTTTGATTTCACCATTCTTCTTTCTTACAGGCACCAGATTCGCCACCCATTCGGAGTATCTTAAAGGGACAATGATCTTGGCCTGTAATAGCTTCTTTATTTCCTTCTTGATAGCTGGGAGAAGATGAGGGTTGATCTGTCTCAGCTTCTGCTTATGAGGCTTAGCGTCTTCTTTCAGAGGTATTTTGTGTTGTATAATGTCTATGTCAAAAGTCTTCAGATCTTGGTATGACCAGGCAAAGACGTCTTTATATGATTGGAACAGATTGAGATATTGACCTTGGTATTCTTCAGGAACCCCTTTTGACAGCTTCACCACCTTCGGATCTTCTTCTGTCCCAATATTCACATCCCTAACAGGCTCGTTGAGGGTCATTTTGCTGGGGTTTACTGGGATATCATTCTTGCCAAACAATCTCTGCAATGGCACGAGCCCCCTGGGGTGATATTTCCCTTTAATTATAGAACATGGTGTCTAGCCAATGTCTCTTCCCACCTGGTTTTTGGCTCTTCACTGTCATCCTTAGGGACTGAATCGATCACCATATTTGAGAACTCGCCCACCATTTCCATAAAACGCTGGACCTGCTCTTCATCTTTGAAGACTTGCCAATGCTTTATGTTATCAGGAATGAAAGGGCAATATCGCACTTCAACCTCATATATGAGCAAAGGATTCCACGAGGAGCAGAAATTACTAGCAGCCACAGCGAGTGAGTCTGCCATTTTGTTCTTATCCCTTGGCATGAACTAAATGTAAAAAGCAAAAAAGAAGTTCTCAACCAAATCCAATACCGCATTCCTATAAGCTCTGAGCCGCGGGTGTTTAGTTTGGCATTGGCTCTTGACTTGCCTCACTACGAGCTCTGAATCTTCAAACACCTTGAGGTTTTGTATGTTCATGTTCCGCGTTGTATGCAACTCCAACAGCAGGGCTTCATATTCAGCCACATTATTTGTGGCTTCGAATTCCAGCTTAAAGGAGAGGGGAACCAAGCATCCTTATAGTGATATCAAGAGTACCCCAGCCCCATTTCCTTCTCATGAGTACACTCCGTCAAACTGCAAGGTCCATATCTTGTTTTCCTCTCTGCTCATAGAATTCTTCTGTATTAAAGGACATATCCTTGTTTATTGCAAGAAATTTTCATCCTCTTTGAGCATGAGACAAAAGAATTTTCCCTCTTTACCATATACCGGAGAATTTGTGGAACCATTGGCTTTGGTGACCATCTTCATGAATCTGGATTCTCGGTATAATCTTCTTTCCTCCCCACCGAATACTAGAATAGTGGCATAGGTGAAGTCAAGCTTTAAAGATCCTCCAATCTTAGATCCACAAGATCTGGACAGCAGTATTCCAAACCGAGTTGGGATATCAACTACCACAATGTCCATTACCACGCTTTTGGCCAGAATCTGGCTTAATTTTACTATCAGATCTTTTATCATGCCCAATCATTTCAGTCTCTTAGAATCAAAAGAATACAGGTCTTTATAAGGCTTGGTAATTTGCAACCCCAATTGCTCCATGACAGACAATGGCAACAAATTATGTAAAGCCCCGGAATCTAGCATGCAGTTGTGCAATAACAGGTCATGTATAACTAGAGTCACATAGAATGGGGGAGTGGTTGAGTCCAGCTCTTCTACATGAGTTCCAAAAACTACCATGGGTCTTTCTTCTTGGAGATTGAGGCTGTCAAGGAGAGGACCTACGCCATGGGGCAGCATGAATTGGAACTCTTGGGCCTTGTATGAAGACTGCTTTAGGAGCTCGATTAGGGGAACCGGGATCTTGACTTACTCTAGCTCTTTCTAGAGGTTAAAGGTCGTGGGAGCTTTTTCTGCAAGGATTTCTTTGGACTGCTCTTTAGGGTGGTCATGCAGGTTCAAGGCTACAAATGATGACTTCTCGTTTGTGGGAGGATCAAAGCCTTGTTTTGTGGAAGTGGACGCAGCGACTCTATGATGGGCGAACTCTTCTAAAGGCTTTTTCCCCTTACTGGCAAGACTGGAAGGGGTATGTTCTTTTGGTATTGACTCTTCGTTTTGTTCTTGCACTCGGGTTCTCTTCCTAGAGGACCTGAGGTCATACTTCTTATGGAGTTGAGCTTGCATGAAATCCACATACCGTCTGCAGTAATTGTCAATATCTCGATCCTCTGGGGGGACTTCCTTCTCTTCTAGCTCTTCTTGCAAGGTGAGTTCACCTTCTTCGTCCTCAGAGTAAGCGAGAAATTTATCTTCTTGGCAGTATGTGACTTCCTCGGTCTGTCCTTTCATTTCCCCTTCCATGTATAGAGGAGGTTGGATGTGATCTTGCTGCTCCTTCCTTTCCCGCTGCAACAACTGTAGAGGGGGCTTCCGGTATTGGGGATTAAACCCACGGTTGGGAATCATTTGGTTAGGACGCGGAGGGGAATTCTTGGCCTCTAATTCAAGCTTCACCCGCTTATTTGAGAGGTTCTTGATCATTTCTTCAATTTTGTACTCCTATGATTCCCTCTCCTGATTAGAAGTAGAAGCCTCCTCCCTGCTCTTTCTTCTAGCTTCATGCTCTGTCTTCCCTTTGAAATTATCAGTAGAAGCAAAGTTTGCTTCTACCTCAAATGCATCGGTTTGGATCTAATCCAGAGATGCGGATTTTCTTTCTCTAAGGGTGAACCCAAACTCCAGTTCGAAAGCTCCTGCAAAAACCACCTTAGCAGTTGCTTGAGGAGGCTTTATTTTAGTAGGGAGATTATTATAGAGCTTATTGAACCTCTTTATGAATTTCGTTACATCCTCATTGTGTCTCTTTTTAAGAGCACTGAACCCTATGAAGACATATCCATGGTCCCTCTTTTCTCCCCATTTTAGTGTGAAGAAATTCCCCATTTCTTCCTAAGTGGTGACTGTGTTATTAACAAGCGATTTGAACCACTTTCGAGCCTCAACACCACATCTAGGTGCTCCACATTCACATTCTCAGCAAAGGCGCATAAGTCTTCAACATGTTTCTATGCAGAAGTACTATCTTCCCCAGTGAACCGAGGCAAGAGCTTTAGATAATCTTGAGGCATGTCATGTAATACTTGAGGTAAAGCCAATGGAGCATATTTGTTGAGGAGGAAGCCAGGTACAGCCATGAGGGGCGGTGGAGGTAAGTTATGAGGATGATTTAGCTGTAGTACAATGGGTATATGCTGAGTAGAGGTTTGGATATTTATCAACAATGAGCTTTGGAGTGTTGTAACTTCTTTGACTTCTTTAGCCTTTGGAGTAGGGTGCACGGGAGGCAAAGAAGTATCAGCGGAGTCGGCTTCGTCTTTTAGGTCTGAACTGTCTAAAGCAGAGGTTTCTGAAGGATACTCAAGTACGCAGGCTGTGGCGTCAAGACCATAGATATCAGCTTTCTGAGAAGAGGAAGGTGAATCTTCTAGAGAAAATGAGGGTAGGTCAGCCTAGATGGGCTACTTCTCCCTCCAGATTCTCTTAAATATAATCTTTTCAGGATCAGATATAGAAGGGGTTCTGTACTAAGAAGTATCTGATCGGGTATGAAGCCTGGTGTAAGCCAGGAATACAACTGATTTAAACTTTGATAATAGTGGAGTCACCAAGGTGAGGGCTATGCAACTCTCAACCCTTCGTGCTCACCTGATTGAAGGGTGAAGATAATGTCGTATCCCAGGGAAAGGTTTTCTAATTCTTTCGGCAACGGCGCCAAAATATGTTGTAGCTCCTAAAGACAGCCTTGAGTTGCAAAAGACCAGTGACAAGCTTAATACATGATCATTAACACCTGAGCATTATACAGACACAAATTCATGAATAAAATTGCAGACCACCGGTAGCTACATTACACAAAACCTTCAAAGCAGCATAGCATGAAAGATGATTACACATAAAAAAAGAGATTACTAATAACAGAAGGAAACAAATACATACTACTCATTGCTCCATCTAGAATCCAAATAACAGCTCTATATCACATTAAGTTTAAACAGCTCTCCTAAATATGTGTCTTGGAGCACAAGGAGCACAATCATACAAAACTACAGCAAATTTCTTCAAAATTCCATAACATTTCTTTCATCTTAGAACTCGCTACATATAGAGTTCTCCTTGAGGGTTTATGATCAAATATTCTGTCATGATCGACCCACACAGGTGAAACCAAAATATCGTAACAAACTATCAGAGCGTGCATCAAGCAATCACTACTGCAACAGAAAAATCAAAATAGAATTGGGTAAAATCAAGATTTTACCAGCAAAACATCACTATCTAATCAGTAAAAAGAAACAAAACAGTTGGCCAGAGAGGCCCAATTCCAGAATCTTTAAAGGAGTGGCGAGAAGTGGCTGAGAACAAGTGAGCGGTCCAGCCTTCATCATATGATTCCACTTGCTATTCAAAAACCTCCACTCTTCTAATTCTCATTATTTCCACTTCCCGTTGTGGAACAACCAGTTGTGTTGTGCGTGCTGAACTCTTTAGCGGAGGTTATCCCGTGCAAACTGAATAAACCATACTGCAAGCTTCACCCATAATCCTATGTTGTGTTTTAAACTATAAACCGGAACCGGATTTCGAAGGGGGCATAAATGGCGGAAGCGGAAGTGGATCTAGCGAGACTTATTATCACTGAAATGGGCGAAAGACAGGCCACAAGAGGGTTATTGATGACATGGCGAGGCGGTGAGACCCGTGCCTGCAGATTTCATATCGCAAAGTTTATGTGTGCGCAGCAAAAGGTAAACGGTAAAGAGTGACGTGCGAAGTGTAGGGGAGGTGACGTGGCAAATGGAGGTGGGGCCTTGCATTGCAATTTAAACAAGATACTTTGCAGGCGTTTAAAAGGTAAGTTACAAACTGTGCGAAGCGCAGAAAGTTATAATCGCTGATCTGCGAAGTTTATATTTAGCGATGTGCGATGGATGATGGGGGAAGAGGTGACGTGTCAGGGAGAAATGGCCCCACTTTAATCGTAATTAGAGAATCAGGAAAGCGGATGGTAAGGTTTAATGATTTTTAAGGGAAATGAAATGAAAGGAAGTGCGGCGGGTAAATGGGTCCCACTTCATCGCATATCTCATTTCGGAAGGTTTATAGGAGACGACAATTAAAGGATTTTGGGATTTGGCCGATGCGAAAAGAAATTTAAGTGTGCGGTCATGAAATAAAAGGGAATGTCTTAGGGAAAATACAAATGAAAAGGGATAAATGGTATTTAAAGCGTTGGAGTTCAGAATTAGGAGAAATGAAGGGTAGGAAGGGGGGTAGATGGAATGAATGAGGGCAGTATGGATTTTTCTCACCATCGCACTTAATCAGCAACACTTTCCTCTTTCAACTGAAATAAAAGGCATATAGATTCATTTGAAGCTCTTTGACAGTTAGGATTTCCCTTCCTTTCTCCTTCTCCACTTTGTGTGAGGTCACAAGCCAACACAACTGAAGACTCCTCCATCCCACTACTGCTGATCATGGGCACCCGTAGCAAGGTTGTGATCCAAGAGGTAGGCTCCTCAAGGATCCTACCCAACTAAAGTTCAAGGTGAACTACAGTTCCATGTCACCCCATCTCCCTCCTGGAGATGCATGGGCACTCACGGCATACTCATCCTCCTCGATCTTCGCAGCTACAACCTTTGGAGCGTGCTTCTCATCCTTGTCCTTTTTCTTCAAAGGACATTGCGATGCAAAGTGGCCCATCTCGCCACATCCAAAGCACTTCACCTTTGAAACATCTATCTTTTGTTTTCGTTGCCCTTGTTGTCCCTTCAATGCGAGGGCTGCATTCTCCTCCTCCAGATTCTTCGATCTGCTCTCGCTGCTACTGTCAAGTTTGCACTTGAAAAGATCTCTTCTCAACTCCTCCTCCTGAAAAGCTTCCCCATCAACTCCCAACTAGGTAGTGTTGCCCTACCCAAGATACTTTCGAAAAAAAGTTTCCACTCCTCAGTGACTGCGTTAAGGGCCAACCTCACCATAGTTGTAGCAATGGGGTAGATCCCACGACTGTCAACTGATCACAGATTTCCTGAAGAGCTTCCCACATCAACTCCCAACTAGGTAGTGTTGACCTGCCCAAGATACTTTGGACCAAGGTTGTAGAGGAGCGGCTCCTCCCTATCGAACCTGCTCGCAGAGTGCGCTCCCAGAGCAAATGCTTAGAGAGTGATATTAATGGCAAAGATCCCTATACAGATCCAGAGGTAATCATAAAGATACCTCTGGTTTAATCTATGTTTTTATGTTTTTTATGTCTAATTCATCATTATACATTCTTTTGTTGACATATATGCATCAAAATATAAAAAAAATATATATTATAAAAAAAAGCTCCCTGAAACACTCCCAAGCCAGGAGCTTCTGAAAATGGCGCTCCCACTCCCGCTCCCCCTTTTTGCTCCCGCACCCAAGTAACCTTGCTTTGGACAAAAACTTGCCACTCCTCAATGACTGCGTTAAGGGCCAACCTAACCATAGTTGTAGCAGTTGGGGTAGATCCCACAGTTGCCAACTAATCACAAATTTCTTGAAGTCTCATTAGGAATGGAGCGATGCACTGCCCCTTCTGCATATGGATCATTCGGAGCTTGTGCTCCAAGTACATCTTCCATTGCTCGAAAGTTCCTTTGTATAGCACGGACAAGGCCTCCCATATCTCCTTGGTTGTGTTCTTGCCAGCTATATGAGAGAATATATGATCCTTGACACCATCAAGGATAAGTCTCTTGGCGTTTGCCATATCGGACTTGTACTTTTTATTCTGATCCGGATCTGTAGGTACAACAACCACGTTGTCTACGAACGCCTTAAGATCATACTCGTCCAAAAGGAATTTGATTCTTTCCTTCCAGATCACGTAGTTGGAGGATCCCTCCAACCGATCCTGATCTCTAAGTCCGTGAGATGCCATCTCAGCTCAAAACTATCGAACGACTCCCTCTTTCTCCCTACTGGGTAGCTTCTAGGCTGGCTTACGCACTCCCTAATGGAGCTAGTAAGTCTGTTGCTCCTCTGCTACCCAAAAAATGAGAAAAAATGAATTCCTCGGCAAAGGAACTCACTGACGAAGAATTCCCTCACTATGTTCTCTTCTTCTTCGTCTGATGCTTCTCTACCCAGCAACTGCTCACAAAAAAATTGCATCCCTCTGGCTCTATGTGAAGGCTCTGCTCTACTCCCTCTGCCTCGGGAAGATCTCGATCTAAGTCTTACCTCTTTGTTGACTCACTCAAAGAGAGACCACCTCGAGAATTCATCCATTTTGGCTAGAACTGCGCAATCCCTCTCGGGATTCGATCTGTTGCTGCTACAACAATTCAACCTTCGCTTCAGTGCTAGATCTGCTCTTCCTGTTTCACATCAAATTCTCTGATACCATGTGAAAAATCCTAGATCTAACACTTAGGAATCCTACTGCAACCAACTGAATCTTCTTCACCTACTTTGTAAATTACATTACAAAATTATTTTAGATTACTCCTTGAAACATTGAAGTAAATTATTGAAGCATCCTACACTTAATTAAATATGATTCTGAAACAAAGAAACTAAGCAAAGAAAAATATACACATAGGTCACCGTTATTTTTGGACGAAAGTCCCAGAAAAAAACACAATGCGGGAAAATCGGTGTAGCAGATCTGTGGGTTTATTCTTGTTAATCAGTAGAAAATTCTGAATACATCTATAAATACCTCCAAGGTTATTCAGTTACAAAGAGAGAAATACTGGCAGAAAAATTGTGAGTTTTACCTCACTCAATCATTGGAATTTCCCAGCTGATGCGGATGCTGGATGAGGTACCTCTGGAGGGTCCTGTGCTTCCTCTGCGCAGTCACTACGTAGGGCCTACATCACCTCCTCTTGGCACTACATCACCCAAGTTGTAGATCGATCTACCTCCCAAAATCTCAACTCTCAGCCTCCCGGTCTCACACCCCTGCTTCCAACTTCTGAATCTGATCTGACAACGAAATCTCAGAAACCCTCTTGGCCACTGTGCAACCTCTGCATAGCCCGCATGGCTCTACGCTGGCTCTGCTAGATCTCTCTCTGCCTCTCTATGTTGATGATTCTCCGGCTAAGAAAATCACTCTCTCCGGAAGCTATATCTATCCCTCTCTGCGTTGGAATCACTTAGATCATTTTCTCATCTTGAGCACTGCTCACTTTAGAAATTTTTATCTCTAGATTCACTCGGTGTGTCTTTCCAAATGACCCTCAAGCCTTCCTTTATAGTCTTCTCGTTGAGACATCAATGACCAAGATTAGATCTCCAATCAACGACTAAGATTATAACTTGACTTGATCCATGTTCTTTAGAAGATTCACACTATGTTTTATTAATACCCTTTAATTATTTAATTTCCCTAAGTTAGACTTAAGATCCCCATTAAAATAAGTAATTCTCTCAATAAAACACATTCTGAGTGGAATTTCCACAAACGATTTCTGAATTCTTTAGAATACATGTGCTTGAGCCTCTCCACAAATTTTGAGACTTGGAGAACTTTCGATGCTACCAAAAATCAACAGTGACTATGAAGACGCAGCTTGGGGCTAGCCATTCAGAGGTTGGATCAATGTCGAATCGCCAGTGATAGTGTGAGGTTAATTCTCACTTCATTTATGCCAGTTGTATTCTTTGTATCGGATAGCCAATAAGGCATCCAAATATTTGTATTCAGGAACCACTGCATAATAATACAAACCCTCAGCTGTTGCACCGGTTTTCCCACATTGGGTTTTTCCGAGGACATTGTCCAAAAATAACAGTGTATTTGTGTGTGTTTATTTCTTTCTTGCTCAATACATGTTTTCATATTTATGTTGTGTATTTATGTTGTGAAGGTTGCAGTCGTATTTATTTCGATGTTTACTATGTAACACCGTAAATAACTTGTATCAGAATTACAAGTAGGAGAAATAACATCAGATTGTTGGACTAGGGATTCCCATTGTGGAATTTTCACATGGTTACAGAGCACAGGTGAAGCAGAGCAGGAAGATCCCAACGCTGAGCAGAAGGAGGAGTTTGAAGGAATATGTAAGCAGAAGATCGAACCCCAGAAGGGTTGCGCAATCCATTAGATGGGAAGACTGATTTTCATAAGAAGATACTTCTCTGAGTGAGTCGACAGAGAAGGAGATTTTTCGGATCGAGATCTTGTCAGTGGCAAAGGGAGCAGTGGAGCAGCTTCAATGCGGAGATGTTGGGACGCAAATTTTCTGCAATAGTTGCTGGGATAGAAAAACGTCAGAAGGGAAGAAAATCATACGAAGGAATTCTGACCTCAGAGAATTTCTTGCCCATAAATTCTAATTTCCCACGCAGAAGCAACAATAGCCGAGAGAAGTTTTTCTCACTCTAGCAGGGAGTGCGTAGAGCCAGTCATCAGTTGCTCAGAGGGTTAGAGATAGGCTTCGACATTTGATTGGCGAGATGGCCACAAATGGGCAGGATCCATGGAAGAGCAGTAGATCAGATCCATTTGCTGCATATTTTTCACATGGATCAGTATCCTTACTATGGGAGCCCAACAAAATTAGTAGCAAGAGGATCATAATGTCAGCAAGTGCAGTCATTCATTCTGATGACAGTTGCATAACTAGTTGCAGTTAGCACCCACGAGACAGTTGCATAACTAGTTGCAGTCAGCACCCACGAGACAGTTGCAGAACTAGTTGCAGTGACACAGAAAATGTGAATTGCCCAGTTGCAGTATGCAGGTACAGTTCCAGCCAGGTGATTCCCAGTGCAGAGTTACGCAGTCCAATTTCCAGTACAGGTGGATAGTGCGAGCTACCGAGATGGAGCAGAGAGATTTCCCATAGGGAGATCGAGATTCAGAGGGAGTCTGGTTTCAGAGGGAGCACCCCTATGGAAGCTAGTAATTCAAGATCTGAGGAGATCAAACTCATTATTGCAGTAATTGCAGCACTGGTGCAGAAACATGAACAAAGGAGTAGAAACAACAATAGGAGTAGATCTGAGTTTGCCTTGATTTCCCATATACCTCTAGGGGAGAGGTGGGGTTTTGTAGCCTCAAAGAGCTACAGGATGGGCAGGATCCTTGAGGAGTCTACCTCTTGGATCATCACCTTGCTACGGGAGCCCATAACAGCAGTAGCAGGATGGACCAGTGACAGATGGTGCAGTGAGGTGCCAGAGTGATAGATGCAGTAATTAGCAGCGTGAGGAACTGAGCAGCGCAGAGTAGAGTTGGCAGAAGTGCAACAAGCACAGTGCAGAGTTGGCAAAAGTGCAACAAGCACAGTGCAGAGTTAGCAGCAACGCATAGGCTTCAGTGATAGCACAGAGGCTAGCAACAGTCAAAACTCGGTGGACAAATGCATCAATCTGAACACAGTTGGTTCAATTGATAGACATGTGTCAGTTGCGGCAACAACAGATGAGAGGGAGTTGCAGATGTTGCAGTGGCAGCAACAACAGAGTTGTAATACAGATGCAGTTGACAGCAACATGCAGAGTCGACAGCAGCACAGATGTAGCGCAGAGAGAGCTACACAGTAGTTGGTGGGCAGCAACTATCAGACATTAGCAGCACAGATGGGATGGTGCAGAAGTCAGAGTGATGCTTTAGGAGGTTGCAGCACTTGAGCACATTTCTCGCTAAGAGGGAGTGCTGATTTTTGTAGCATTAGATGTGCTCTAGCCTTGAGATTTTGCAAAGAGGCTAGGACACATGCATTCTCCAATACCTAGAAATCATATTGGGAAATTCCACCCGGAGAAGGTTTAATTAAAATAATTAATTATTTTAATGGATGCCTAAGTCTAAACTTGGGAAATTAAAATAATTAAAGGGTATTAATTAAACTGGGTGTGAATCTTCTAGAAAAAGACAAAGATCGAGTGAAAATGATCTAAGCCGTTGATTCGGATTTAATATGGGTTGTTGATTGTTCAACGAGAATATTATAAGAAGGAGCTCAATGGGCACCTAGAGAACACATTGAGTAGAGATCTAGAGATCGATTTCTCAAGAGAGAAACGCAACAGTTTCCAGAGGAAGATCGAAGTGATTTCTTGCAGTGAGGGGCAGGGATAGTTGGCCAGAGGAAGTATTCCTGATCCAGTGAATACATTGCAGAGGAGGCAAAGAGAGATCCATAAGAGGTTTCCCAGTGCCACACTGGGCAGCGCAAAGCCTCTGAGGAGATTCACAGATATACTAAGGAGAAGTCCAGATCTAGTGCCAGGAGCCAAGGTGTGAGACCGAGGGGCGGAGATCTGAGTTTCCAGTTAGCAGATCGATCAGCCGGAGGAGTAACCCAGTCCTTATGAGTTATGATGCAGACGTAGCATTGTGACTACGTAGAGGCAGCTTAGGGCTAGCCATTCAGAGGTTGGATGAGTCTCGGATCGCCAGTGATAATGTGAGGCTAATTATCACTTCATTTCTTCCAGTTATATTCTCTATATCGAATAGCCAGTAAAGAATCCAAATATTTGTATTCAAAAACTATTGCATAATAATACAAACCCTCAGTTGAAGAACCGGTTTTCCCGCATTGGGTTTTCTCGGGGACATTGTTAAAAAATAACGATGTATTTGTGTGTGTTTATTTCTTTCTTGCTCGATACTTATTTCCGTAGTATTATTTATGTTGTGAAGGTTGCAATCGTATTTGTTTCGATGTGTAACACCACAAATAACTTGAATCAGAATTAACAATTAGGAGAAATAACATCAGATTGTTGCAGTAGGGATTCCCATTGTGGAATTTTCACAGTAACGTTAGGGTTCTTTGATGGGTTGAGTTCCCTTGGAAGAAGGCTGAGCTTCTTAGGGTCATGTCTGGGCACATTTTTGGACTTTTTTGGGCTCATCCATCCTCTATTGCATGACTAAGTTATATTTCAGGTCAACTGCAAGCATAAGGATAAGTTAAGTGTGGGGTTATAATCTTATAAAGAGAAATCCATTCTCTAAGCAAGTCACACCCATTGGAGCTCATCTCAAGTAGGCCGCAGGCCTTACCATGCAGATTATAGGTTGAGAGGGGTATACATCTACCCAAGTGGTCGACAACTCAAATTCTGTGAAGACTAGTGGTTGTGGAGGCCTATTTCAGGGTTGAATTAAGTGCAGAATTGTTCCAGAGGGAGGTCAACCTAACATGAAGAGAGGTCACAACAATATTAGGGTGTTCTAGATATGTTTGTATGGGCTATTGTTGTATGACACATACCCTAACCAGGAGTTGTTATCATCAACTGTAATCTTCAGTATTTGCTTGGGCAAAAATAATGTGGTTGGATTATTCTGGAATGTTTGTTGGTCAAATTGAACAACTTGTTGTACCATCTTAATGAATTGCAAGTAGCCCTATCTAGACACGGTCCCTTCAGTTGTACAACATCAAGAACATCTTGTCTGCTCCGGAATTTCAATTATGATCGGACCATCTACTCATCCAAGGGTTGTAATACTGGATCTATTAATTGGCAAGTCAATTTTGACTCTGAATTATTGTACTCTCTCTCTATCTCTCTCTCTATGTTGATTACTTGATTATAATAATAATAAGAATCGATCAAGGGTTTTCCCCATCTCGAGGTTTTCCCTGGCTTGTGCCATATTCTTGTGTTTTGTTGTCTTGGCTTGTTTTCTGCACTTTTTATCTATGCTCTTTATTCAATTATTGATTGCTAATGGAAATGAAAATTGGGCTAATAAGGATCACAAAAGTAACTCCACAAATTTTTTACATTATATCTCTGTCTCAAGTACCATTTCTCACTGCATTTGATACATTTCCCTTCTTTTCTTCTTAATGGTTCAAAATATTGTTTCCTATTTTCTTATTGTAGGTGTGGTGAAATATATCTCTATTTTGATTCATTTTAAGTCTACAAGGATTTCTTTTTCCTAGGTTGGATTCAGCAATAGGTTTGGTGTGAATTGGTAAACTTAAATTCTGCAATTTTTTCGTGTTGTCTAACTTTGTCCATGGTTTTTATACTACACATCCAGATTTTTTTCCTCATACGAAATTTTAATCTACAAATATATGGTCGGAGAAATTTTTCATTCAACAATCCTAGCTCAAGTAGCAAAATATTCCCATTCATGCATATACTTGCAATATCACCATTTTGTTGCAATATTATAAGTTTTGAAAAAAGTGTTTTTCATATATATCGTACATTCATTTAAAGATGTTAACCTTCAATGCATCCCAATTTTCCGAAACCGTCATCATTCAAGATTTTCACCACATTCACTAATTGTAAGCAATACCATCAAAGTGCATGAAAGCAATTTAAACCTTTTTTGTTTGAATGTTATGTATCTTGAAATATTACTTTATCTTGTTTACCAAAGTCATGCATGTTGTTCCCATCAACTTTAGATAATTCTATTTTTACCCTCAACAAAACATTGTAATATATCTAAGAAGGATAATATGAGGTATCTTGAGAGGTACCCAAGGGAGATAACGGACACAATGTGGCCATAATCATGAAATAGACTCACTTAGTAATTGTAGGGTAATAAATAAACTATCAAGTAATTAAAGGAAAAACTATAATAATGAGAGATAGTTGGCATAGACCCCAATATATTTCATATGAATGTCATTTTTAGATATATTGGATGTTAAAATTTATATTGTAATAATAAGCATATCTTGTAAAGTGGTTTCTTCCATAAAGATATAAAGAGTATTTAATAGTGTTATCTTACCTTATGAATTATTTTCATATTCTTATATCATTTTTATGTGATTACATTTTATAAGGATTTTTTTCCTATTCTTATATTTATTATTGTTTGACTTTTTTTATTTTATTGAATAAATTTCATTACAATCATTGGATATTCACCATTTTCATTAGGGGCAGCATACTAATAAATGGTAGAACATTCTAGAGTCACAATATTTTTGTTAGGGGTTACATACTTTTAAGTGGTGGTACATTCAAGAGTGATGTTGAATATAATTGCATATATTAATGAAATAAAAAGTTAGTTGACTTTGTAATCTTTAGTGATTATGTAGGTGTTGGTGTGACACTCTTATTAATTGGTGTTTTTAAAATTGAAATAATAAAATAACAACAACAATAAAAACAATAATATAATAATAACAGTAATAATTTAATTTTAAGGTCATGACCAAACCAAATATTAAATTGGTGTATGCGACTCTCTTGTTTGTAGAACAAGAGACCTCCTTTTGCACAATGATTTAACTGCTTAAGTCTATGAAAGTGTACATACTCTACCCCTCTACCCCTTTTGATTTGAACATATGACATCTTAAAAGAAACACAGATTCTTAACCCATCTAAATTTGAATCTATGAACTCTTAAAAAGAAAAACATGTCCTTAACCATTAAAATCACTATGTTATAAATATCAATAAAATATTATATCATTTTTATAATTTTTATATTCAACCTAGATATCCCATATAATTTCACCCTAAACTTTATGATATTGGGCTGCGGGCTGTTATTATTTGAATTGTTTTAGGGTGTTCTTGAATTCCTTCATGTGTTTCTTGAACTCTTCTAAATTTCCTTCTAACTTTTTCGATATGGTTTTTAGATTTAAATTGCTCATTATATGCCTTGGTTTTTCAATATGGCTTTCAGATTTGAATTGCTCATCGTATTCTTTGTGCAGGACAAGAAATTTTGAAAATTTTACATACGAATGAGAGATGCAGCAGAGCAGAATTGTACATGGAGAGGCAGTTGGTGTATGTCCTCTCTACAGAAAAAGAACATCCAAACGTGTGGCAGCGTGGTGTATCCAAACGTGTGGCAGAAGAGTGGATGGGTGCAATACGGACAACTTGGGGCAGCAATTAAAACCCGACTACAGACATGGAGTTCGTTGGGCAGCGCCAGGATGTAAAGCATCTGGATACCTAATTGCTTGTTAGATTGTACAGCATGTGTAGCTGTTTGTACTGGGTTTCCATGTGGGCCCTCAATGTGAGTAGCAGCGTTGCAAATATGATGGATAATTGTGCGGCTGCACAAGTGCAGAGCGCGGCTCCACGGTTTGGGCTCTACACCAATGTCAGAGAGCGTAAACGTGTTTATAAAATTTTAATAACACACGCATAATATAGGTCGTAGTATAAAAAAGTATGATCTGATTGGGGAAAGATTTATTAGAATCTTGTTTACAGTTGTTATTTTGGTGTTCTTAGTTTTTTGATAGTGCTGAATCTATTTTTACTATAAAAAATGCAATTTAAACACTCCAACTACTTGATTTTTTAAATTTTATTTTACCTCATTCCAGATTTTATTTTACCTCATTCCAGATTTTATTTTACCGAAACTATAAAAACAAAGAGACGTTTATTTAATTTCGAGTGATGAAATTTTTGAATTAATTCATCAATTTGGTACTGATAAAAACAACATATAAATTAAGAATTGCACTTACTTCAGGGAAGATTGCCTTATTGTGATCTTCTGGAAATTTTATAAAATATTTGCACCCAGAAAAATCAATCACCATAGCATGATTAAATACAACTCCCTCGCTGTGATGCGCATATATTCAACAAAGCATCTGCACTGCGCATTTATAGAAACATTAAACATCTTCCACCGTATTAGATGGTCGAAGAATTAAATGCATGAACGTGAGAGACTTCTAGCTCTGCAAAAGATTCAAATGAAGCGAAATGTATACCTCTCCTCCTCTCTCTCTGAGAGATGATCCGCCATAGAGTTTGAAAAGTGTCGTGCCTGATTTGTCCATGGATGCTCTGCTCTGTCCACTTGACCATAATGTAGGCGCAACGCCATCTATTTTTCCTCAAAATGATTTCCATCCTCCATATCATCCCCATGATTCAAATCACTCCGGTGCCCATTTTCTCAAGCTACAACAACAGAAAACACAAATATAAAATATCCCAACACAAAATGAAATACCCAACCTAGATTTATTGTAGTTTTCATGGGTTTTATGTGAATTCGAAGCAAGGATAAAATACCCAACCACCTAAGTTCAAACGGCAAAGACTCCTCCAGGACAGACGGTTAGAGAATTGGACCCGGGGACTGTTCTGTGCAGCTTTCATTTGAATGCGCCCATATGGGGAAAACTCACTGCCTGTGCTCAACCTCAACCTCACTGCCTGTCAAAAATGCAAAGGAAAAAGGAAAATAAAATGTTAAACACTTCCAATAAATCCGTATTTCTATTTGACATTTTATCCTCAGAACCTATAACATGTACACCCAGAACATCTCATTAACCGTATCTCCTTTTTTTTTCAGTTTCTTTCTCTGTTCTGCATTTTTATTTTCAATTTCAGACCAGAAACATAATAAAATCAAGCAATAGCTGACTCGAATCCAACCAAGCCATAGCAGAGCATGGCCATGCCCAATCAACAACAATCACAACCAAAAAAACAAAAAAGCATAAAATCGTCGAGCAAAACCGATGAGATGGACAGAACAGAGGAGAAGAGCCGCAATAAGTAAACTAAACTAAACTCTTCCCTGTCCTTATATAGTCAGGGCCCAACTGCCATCAGCCCGCGCCATTCAAATCCCTGATGAGACAAACACAACCAAAAAAACAAAAAAGCATAAAATCGTCGAGCAAAATCGATGAGATGGACAGAACAGAGGAGAAGAGCCGCAATAAGTAAACAAAACCAAACTCTTCCCTGTCCTTATATAGTCAGGGCCCAACTGCCATCAGCCCGCGCCATTCAAATCCTTGATGAGATGGACAGAACAGAGTAGATGATTCGCAATAAGTAAACAAAACAAAACTCTTCCCTCTCCCTATATACTCAGCGCCCAACTGCCCTCAGCCCGACGTGCCATTCAAATCGCTGTCCTCTTCATCTTTTTGCTTTTTTTTTCATTTTAAACGGTCCGTATTGTTCGTTGTTCCTTCTGCTTTTTTTCTGTTTGTTTGTTCCAATTCTAACCAGGCAACCCTCTCCTCCACCATTAATGAATCAGGTTCGATATATATGATTTATAATATATCCCATGACGCACACGTTCTCTAATCAAATTAGTTAGACATATATCTACTCCATCCCACTACGCATTTAGTATTTTGGTATGATGTTTATGTTAATGAGTTGAAAGATTAGTAAAGAGTATATTAATTTTAATAAATTTTATTTATAGTTTTGGAAAATTTGAAATAAAATTATAAGTGCGAGAATAAATGAAAATTTTTATTATAATTTAAGATTTTATGGCGGAATAGGTTTTGTTTAATTTATTGATTTTATAATATATTTTCTCAAACCATTAATACTAGTTGGTCTACATATTTCCATACAATCTTTGATACAAAATTCACAAGACTCGACACAGCATCATGACCACAAAATTCACAAGACCGACGCATAGATTACTAAAAACTAAATGCATCATAAACTTAAAATCCCTTTTGACACGGCTAAACCAAAACACAAAGAACATATAACTGCAAATCCAACCAAAAGGAACTTCAAACATTTTCTGAAGAAGAAATCGTTGCTAGTACCCTCACGCTATGTCCTAGAGGATCTGGGGGGTCTCCATTGTCAGATTCACATGCAATGTGCCCCTCCACATGAAAAAGGCGAGAATCAATTTTGTCCAAGCAGAAGAGTTGATTCATGAGCATTATTTTTATGTCCTCCAAGGTGGTGAAGGCATTATACTGCTCCACTTGCTTGTCTTTTAGGACGAGACCCAACAATGTCTTCATTTGCCCATGTCGGGCCACATAGCTTAGATATTGCTTCTTTCTTCCCTTGGTGTGCCTAAGTTCAGGAACCTAGGTCGACATATCCTCTAAGATTTCTGAATCTAAGTGGGATTGTCTCTCCACCACAACTTGAGTCTCCAACTTGCAAATTTTCTTCCTTGTTTATCGTGAAACTGCATTGAAGTAAGTGGTAGTCGAGTCATGAGCGAAAGGCCTTGCTCCTCTTTGTCCTTGTGAACCACTGCCCCCTCCCCTACCTACAACACATTTGATGACAAAACATCATAACAAAGACCAGGAGGGTTCACCTTGAGCATCTACTATGTATACCTCTGCCTGCGAAAAAAAATGAGACAACAATCCAGACACATCCACCACAGAACCAGAGCTCCAACCCACTATTTCATCCCCAAAGCTTGTGACATAGACATCAAACTCAAGAGAAGTGCTATAGTGTCGGACAAAGGTCACGTCGGCATCTACAGAGAACCCATTCCTTAGCACCATTAAACAAATACTGAAGTTTACCAAAAATAGAAGACCCCTCACACATAATACTTTCAGACACCTAAGAAAACCAAACCACAAGAACCCTTCAACCCACACTATATAGTTCACACAATGACACACACTATTATTTATAAAAATTATATCCCACAACCCATACATTACCAATTGACATAAACCTACAAGCAAAGGACGTGAAATGGTTACCAGGCCTCCCCAACCCCTACCAGAAGACTGAAATAAAGCCTCGCATTAACCCAAAGAAATTAGAATGATCTCCTCAAACCATACCACAGAACCGAAATTAAAACCAATTGCCAAACAAAGAGAGTAAGCAAATTCTAGCGTAGAGAGTTTTTGTTTAATTTTAAATCAATTACGATTTTTAGAAAAAATATTAAAATTTGGAATGATGAAAATTATGAATTTCTATATTTCTAAATTATAATAATTAAAAATTACTTATAATACAATTTCAAAACACAACTTATAATTATTAATATTTCTTTAACTCCAACTATGTTCATCAAATTCTAGCCACTTATTATTGTGGATAGGTCATAATTCTTAAGTTTGTTAACCACAACACGACTTTCCTTCAACTTGTAGGTAAGTAACACAAATAATTCTTGTTATCTAAATGTTTTCCATAGTTGTTATATATTTTCTCAAATTATTAACTTCATCTCATTTATTCATCGCATAGCAATAAGGAGAAAAAAACATTGTTTGAAATGGTTTATGCCAAACCAACTTCCCTTAAGTTTCCTTCTAATGCCCTACCAACTATTAGTTTATTTAAAAATGGTTGCTAGAGAATTAACCATCTCAAACCTTAAGATCTTTAGTTTACTTTATGATATGCTTTCCTCAATTTTTTTCATCTCTTCATATCTTACCTTAGTTTATTGACATTTGGTTTGTTTTAAAGGTGGGGTGAATATGAGAGTGAGGGTGGGGCTACAAATATGCATTGGATCCTAATGCACATTTTGAGCACAATGAATATATATCATCACCCCCAACCCTCACTCTCACCCTAATGCACATTTTTAGCCCCCCATCATGACACTCATGCTACAAATGTGCATTTTTAACTATTTCATTTTGACCCTTTTCATTCAATTTTCTTTTTCTTTTGAGTAGTTCAATTAGATTTTAAATGTTTATTCATTTTTTTCTCATTTTCATGTTTTATTGATCAATAAATTAGTTCAACAAAGCATCCATCTTCAAAATCCTTCTTCATTGAATTTTCTTTCTCCTATTACACATAAGGGGTTGGTTAAAATTTCCATCATTTTACCGAAGAAATATAGAAGCATTGGAAAAAGGGGAGAAGGTAAGGAGAAGTGTTTATCTAAACAATGCATGAAACTATATGGTTTAAATAAAATGGAGTTAGCTTGAGTTTCATATTAGTGTCAAAACTTGATATTGATTTGTTAAAGGTTTAGCGAATATCCAATTGAGATGTATTCAAATTTTCCATGGGGTAATGTCTTTATATTTTAGCCTTCTTGTTGTATTTTTGCACTCCTATTGCATTTTTTCCCATCCCCAAAAAATTTAGTCATTTTTCAAGTGAAATGTGTAGAAATGCTCCACCACTCTGCACTCCACACATCGGTAAAGTATGTCCTTGTGGGATACTTGGCACAATAAACAAGAACCTAAAGAATCTACATCATGATTGCCATCGATGAATGTTTCCATTCTCTGAAGGATACCTTCCCACTTTTACAACACATGTGGGCTTCAAGAAGAAAAAATTGAAAGAAGAAATATATTCTCGAGACAAATAACTACCTATTCCAAGAGATGAGGAACCATCTATGTGGAAGATGGGCTCTGCAATAGTTCATTGCAACCAACCAAGCGACACATTCTTTATGTTTGTGGACCAAAAATGTTGCCAACTCAGCTAAGCATTCATATATTTATGTTATTTGTTTGATTTGGGATATCCATAAACTTTGCTTACAAAAACACACACACACACACATATATATATATGATTTAGTTTGATGATCAGTGTGTTAGTTCAAATATTATAGTGAGCTCTATGGGTATGCACAATAGTCCTTTTAGATACTTGAAAATTTTGTTATTTTATTCTGCTCTGTAATTAATAAATATCAAATCCTAAAACCGACTCTATGATATGTCAAGCATGGTAAGGCATAGTCTAGCTACTGTGGACAAGGATCAAGACCAGTGTTGTCAAGCAAAGGTTCCATTTTTCTTTATCATCAAACACCGAAACTTTAAATTTGAGGCAGTGAAGCAAGAATCTGACAATGTAGTGTTGTATGTTAATAAAAAAATCTTTAATTTACCAAAGCAAATAAAGACAAAATATGAGGGAATTGTCCAACCTATCAGGAATTCCCCTAGCATAGTCAAAAAAATTCATTTCATGCCTCGACATTCCCCTACTACACTAATGGATCATGCTAACATCTAAACACCTTAAGATCGTAGAAAACACAACCAAAGCTTCAAACTTTTAAGGGTACCAAAACCCATGTGAGGGCACCCCTTGGGTTGTCTAAAGGTTAGATGAATCTTACAGACACATTGACAAGATAATATCTAGGATCAAGGGAATAAATATATCCAAGGAGCAAGGACAAGCAAAGTCATTTAAAAATTCAAATGCCAACTGAAAGAATGGTGTTTAGTGCATACTTATGTATGTATAGTAGCCAATTAACCTAATTGACATATGTTTTGTGGTAAGTCTATAAAGGTTTCAAGAACAAATCTCATAGGCTCGTTGGGGTTACTATAGCTAGTGGTGATCTGCCTTCCATCTAAAAATTCAGAAAAAGGGAGGAGAGAGCTCTGCTAGATGTAGCTTGTTACCAACACCTCATTCTTCACATAAGTGTGTGAGAGTGAAATGATCTTATCTCACAAAAAAGAATATAGAAACGAACAACATGAAACCATAAAAGTTTTATTTTCCCTAAAGATTTACCAGTATCAATAAAATGCTTAAGAATAAGTATAAATAAACCAAATGTTTAAGAATAAGAGAAGTATTTATGTCCAAACATCTCACCCCACGTAACTCATTGTTCTCGTAACAATACTCTTCTATAAGCTACAATAGTGAGTCTAGGCCCACGTAACTCATTGTTCTGGTAACAATACTCTTCTGTAAGCTACAATAATGAGTATAAGCTACCAGAGTGATTCCTCGTGAAATAAGAAACTATGCCATGAGAAAGAACAATAAAAATACAATCTTAAATGGAAAAAAGAGAAGTGTGGGCACTCATTTCTTTCGAATAAAGGCCAGCCACAATAAGAATAAATTTGCTAAAAGCATATTTGCCAAAGCCTAAAGGCAAAGGACGCACTACTTGCTATTGAATGAAAATTGATACCTCTTCCAGATGAAGAAGTCCATCTTCAGCAGAAAAGTGATCCATAAAAACTTCAGGAACATACTGTCCAGCAGCTGTGGCTAGAGCGGCAGCAGTTTCATGTCTGATTGTCTTTATTCAGTAGTTGCAATGAAATACTCTGATGAAAGAATCCTCTTCAGTCTCTGCCTCAAATTCTCATAGGAACTATGTTAAAGATCACCGACTTATTACAGCAACAGTGTTGAAAATAACTAACTGAAAAAATAGCAGCATTACATTCTGATGAAAAATATATTGTAGTTGTTCAAATCCTTGTCAATATGTATTTGAGTTATTACGTCAATCATATGTTCATATTCTCTTCATAAACAAAAATAAACATTCTGATAAAGATTGGTGATAATCCTTGTTAAACAATGTTTTATTCTGCTGTTTAAATAAATAAAATGTACCGTGAACCGAAAGATAAGAGATCGATTGTGTACAGGTTGTTTAAATTTGATAGAATGCGCAACTGAAACGGGAATGCAGAAGGTTAATTGTTAATCTACACCAATCTTATAAGAAGAATGCAAGAAAGAGTAGAACTTAGATGTATAGGCTGGCCGTCTAAGTTACCTATTTATTCGGGTTACAGACTTGTTATAGCAACAGTGTTGAAATTAACCAACCAAAAATAAGCAGCATTGCAATTTAATGAAAAAGATTGAAGCTATTGAAAATCTTTGTCAACTATTGGGTAGGTCACCCATATGTTTTTGATGACTCTGGAAAGGTTCTCATGGAAGAGCTCAGCAGCCTTTCACTATCCTGTAATTGAAGCACCTATATCGAAGATCAAAAGGATGAAAGGACCGGAAGAAGATTTTACACCAAACAGTAGGAAATTAAGATTCTGTCTGGTTTTATTTTGTTTATTGACTACCGGGGGAAAACCTTCTATTAAGTAACCTCGGATGTGAGGTATGCGCATATATGTTTTTAAGTTTGTTTTGAAAATACTGTAATATTTGGAAGGCTGGGTGTTAACCGCCTGTAGAGAAAACCCTTATGTTTTGATACAAAATTTGTGGAAACAGTTTTCTAAAAGGTCAAAGATGTAACAGGTTTTGAAAACAAAAAAGGCTTATGAACTGGTACATAATATAAACCAGTAGTTTTTTTCGTCTAAAAAAGGTCACCCATATGTTCATATTCTCTTCATAACCAGAAAGAAACATTCCAATAAACCTTGGTGATAATCCTTGTTAAAAAGTGTTTTTTTTTTTTTTTCTGTTTTTTTTTTTTATTTTTTATCCGCTGTCTAAATCCATAAAATATGCCATGAGCAGAAAGATAAGAAATTGATTGCTTATAGATTATTTGCATATGATGGAAGGTGCAATTAAAACGGGAATGCAAAGGGTTCAGGTTTAATCTACAAAAATCTTTAAAGGATAGAAGAAACAGTGATTTTGGATGAATGGGCTAGTCCGCGTTACCTATTAGTCCAGGTTACAGACATGTTACAGCAGCATTGTTGAAAATAACCAAGAAAAAAACATCATTGCAATTTAATGAAAAAAAATTTGAAGTTGTCCAAAATATTTGTCAACTATGTATTCTAGTTATTGTGTAAGTCACCCTCATGTTCACATTCTCTTCATAAACAAAAAGAAAATTTCCGATACAGCTGGGTGATAATCCTCGTTAAAAAAAGTTTTTTTCTGCTGCCTAAATCAATAAAATGTGCCATGAATATAAAGTTAAGAGATCGATTGTGTATAGGTTGTTTAAATTTTACAGAAAGTGCAACTAAAACAGGGAATGCAACAGGTTCATGGATAATCTACGAAAATCTTAAAAGGATACAAGAAAGAGTGGAGTTTGGATGAATGGTTTGGTCTGTGTTGCATGACCACGGCCTTGTATGATGCACACAAATCTGAAGGGCATCCCTGTTTGAAATAGTTGCATTAGGTGGCCTTGATGTCATAAATGAACCAATCATCGATAATGCATCAAGATCTTCTTCTCGGAGATGATCTGTAGCATCCTTCGTGACATAAATAAAGGAAAGGCAAGAAATCATTTCTTCTGAAAAAAATAAAATAAAGGAAAGGCAAGAAATCATTTAATGCGTTTTTGTCCACATAATTGATGGGAGTCTATTAAGAACAAACATTGAATAATTTTGCGAAATACAGAACCTTCAGGAGGTCTGCAACGAGAACTAGATCGGGAGTTTCTTTGTCCATGGCAGAGGCGCTCTCCTCATGGTCCTTTCTAGACTCTTTAGGAGCATTCCGTCAGAATCCTCATTATTTAAGCCTTCATCATCAACGAAGCTGTGTTCGTTATCAATTACAGAACTGTGTTCTTTATCATTTGTAGAGCCCTGAGAGCATTACTCAAAGTTGTTTCTACTTCTCCAATTCATCAATGAGAACTGCTACATCATTTCACCCCATTTTCAGAGCAGAGAACTTGCTCGTGCTCTTTGTTGATAATCGTTCAGTATGATTTGTTCTCTTCAATTTGCAGAATCCGATTATATTTTTTACGGAGGGCTCTTAGATGCTTGTTTAACAAGCAGAGAACGAGACTTCCTCTGTGAAGGGATGAGGAATCACGGAACCATCGGGTGTTCCGGGGACTGGTTCATTCGCCAAAACGAATACCTTTCCAGAAAATAAAATAACAAAAATAATAATAAGATGCAATGTTAAATACTACTTGTAAGCAAAGAAATTTAACTTGCATGGATAAAAAATTTAAAAAGAAAGGGTAATAATGATTTTAAATTAAAGAATTCAATAAAATAAAAATAATATTTCTTACTTCAAAAAAAATCTCCAAAATCAAAACAATGCAATTAACCTAGTTTGCAGACACTCATAAGCATTGGAATTACCCTGGGTCGCTCCAGCAATTTTAAACATTCAACTTTATTCGATTTTGATCTTCTACCTATCTCATCATTTGCAAATTCCATCTACTGTTACGCGCCTTTGTGTAAAGCCGGTTCACATTTCTGCAATTCCATGAAATTTGTGAAACCAGAGGAACATTTACGTTCTTCTGAGCAGTGAACCAGCATAATTACACAATTCAGTCTTTTTAGGGAAAATATTTTTTTCTTTCCACCCTAAATATTGTCAAATTTAAGTACGTTTCATATTCTTTCCTTCAAAATTCGCCATATCTCTGCACAGAGCCTCTTCTTTTCTGAAATTTTCTTGAAGTCTGCAGGGTCTTAAAATAATTGCTGCCGTGGTCTCTTTTTTCTATAATTCTGCAAAGTTCTTCGAAATGTGTTCGAATCAGGTCTTACATCAGGCAAATTAGCTCAAACCTAAGAAATCGCTTGCCATTTCCCTCGATTATTCGTGCACATTTTTTTTTCCTCTGGAAAAAAACAACAGTTCTTATATTAAATAAGCTGTTACATTTTCAGCAAATATTAAATAATTACAATGTCTGTGAACAAGGAAACATCAAAATTCACATCAAAATAGGCAAAATAGACATCTGGAGCAAAAGGAACAGAGCACTCCCGCTGCAAAACAGAGGAGCAACCGTTACCGCAAGAAAATTCAATCGAGCTGTCTAAAAACAAAGGAAAACCTCATGCAATGGGGAAGGCCCCTGAGCCAATAATGATACCCTGCTCCAAGCACTCGAAATGAATCTGCCCAGGCAGTGCAGAAATTCGACGATTGGAGAGCCAGTCTGCCTGGGAATTCTGCTCCCTAAATATATGAGAAAGAGACAGAGTGGAATATTCGTGCACATCTCGTCGAGCCCTAGCAAATTAAAATGGAGTTAGCAAATTAAAATGGAGTTGTCTACGGAGGCAGTGAAATAGCTCGGATTCCAGAAAATTGTGGTTAAATTAAAATTAGAAAAATTAGGTAATTGGAATGTTTAGAATGTATTTTTGATAATGGAAATAGATTCAGTTTTATCAAATATCATTAAAGCAATCAAAATACTAAATTTTAACAACTGTAAACAAATTCAAATCTCTGCCAAATTTTTTGAAAATCATTACCAAATTCTGAGTCATTTCACTAACTCTTGACCACGCGAATTAAAATACAAGGTCGTCACTAACTCTTGACCACGCGAATTAAAATACAATGTCTGCGAACCTTGCAGCGATTACCGGTTTCTTCGCCTTTCATAAATATTGTTAAATGTTGTGCAAATTTGGAGAGATCGCCGTTTTGTGAAAGTCAGAAGAAAACAAATTTAGAGAATTGAACTGGACGCGGGGAGTGAGGGTTTTGCGGGCTAAGCGTAAGATCTCCTTCAGTGTGTTTTTATTATAGCAAATTTCAATGCAAAATGCAAACGTACCCACTATTCTAAGGAGTTGTCTAATTAGATGGATGGCTAAAATTGGTTTGAATTCTTGTCAAAAAAAAATTAAGAAATCTTATAGTAACAGTGTTATTTTGATAGTGGAAATGGATTCAGCACCATCAAAAAACTTTAAGACAACCAAAATATTAAAATTTGATAATTATAACGTGCATTTACAAAAATCCTTATCGAATTTTCTTAAAATCTTATCTAAATTTCTATGATTTTCAGGACGAAAAGGCAGTCTAGTTAGACTGCCAAATTTTCTTAAAATCTTACTTAAATTTCCAGGGCATATTGAAATTATAATTAAATACCATAAAAGACAGAAAAATTAAGAGGTCATTTACTTTTATAGCCCTAGGAGGAGACCAACAGAGCTCTGTATTTATCGGTGTCTTTTATTATGTAATTGATTTAAATTAGGTCTCAATTTTAGTACAAAATTTGTGAATTTTTTTCTTAAATTTGTAATTTAAGAAAATTGTAATATTTTTGTATATTGTTAACATATATTATATATATATTTATATATGTAATATTTTAAAATAAAGATGACTCTTTAATTTTATTTATGAAAATTATGTACATTCAACCTCTAAAGCACATTATACTTTTAACATGTCATTATGAGAAGAATAAACATTACTTTGAATTATAATATTTTGCGATTGATATGAGAATTTATTGTAATACACTAAAAACTTTTGATGTTGCAAGTCATCAATAATGAATTTAAATTGGCCTTATCCATATGCATTGCTTACATTAATCATGATATAAGTTGGATTTAATTGTAAGATGGAAAAAACAAATACTTCCCAACAAAATCATTTTTTATTTTTTATCACTTTATTAAGATTGTAAGGTTGAAAACTCATATGGTTGAGATGTGGGAAACCTTTGGGAAAGAGGTGGAATTTATGAGTGTTATTAAAAATTATTATTATTATTTTTTCAAGAATTTTTTATATGGTATTAACGTTTTTGTGGTTTAGATTACTTTAGATGTAAGAGGGCATTTTAGATTACTTGGGAGATGTATTGATTTTATTTGAATTTATTTGGTGTGATACCATAAGTCACTTGAAAGAAGTGCTTGAACCCTTAGAGTGATTTTTTCATCGGTTTTTATTGTAGATTTTATGAGATGGATAAGAATTTGGTTTGTGTCTATTGTTAGATGGTATGTGGATGGTGGAGCTTCAACACATACAACATATGATAGGTCTTTAGTTAGTACACTTCATAAGCAAGAGGGAGGCATGTGTATGGAGCTTGGTGACAATGTTACTTATCCTATGAAAGGAGTTGGCTCCTTTTACTTTCAAATTCCTTTAGATGATGTTCTTGAGTTGGATAATTTTTTGTTTTTCCTAAGTTGAAGAAGAACCGTCTTTTAGCTTCATATATTGAAAATCTTTATTATATGGCCAAGTAAATAAAACCCATGGTGTGGCAAATGGGTTCATATTGGAGGCCCTTACACACTATGGGAAAAGTTAGGGACACATGGTGCCTTGGCGAATGGAAGTACCAAGCTATGAGTTACGGATTTCGACATTTGCATTATGGAAACCTCCCATCTCGACGAACATGGTGTAGGGATTTCCAAACTTCAAGATAGAGAAGGAAAGTGTCTGCAAAGGATATGATCGATGAACATAGTGTAGGGATTTCCTGACTTCAAAATAGAGGAAGGTGTTTGCAAGGGATATGATCATGGTAAGCATATCAAAACTACTTTTCTCAGTAGCTAGCATAGACCAAGAGGGAGTCTCGATCTAATCCATCCATATGTGTGTGAATCGCCTTTCACTTCCTTAAAAAGTAGTTGGTATTATGTCACTTTTATTGATGATTTATCTCAAAGGATGTTAATCTATTTTCTAAAATCCAAGGATGAACTACTTATCAATTTCACAAAATTCAAGGCCCTAGTTCAAAATTGGACAAGAAAAAAGATCAAAATACTTCACTCAATTAGTGGATGTGAGTATACCTTCACAAAATTTAAATATGTGTGCATGAAAGTAGGGATCGAGAAGGAATTGATAGTTCCTTACAACTTCCATTAGAATGGGGTTGTTGAGAGGGAGAAAAAGTTCATTGTTTACATAGTACTAAGTCTCTTATTTATGACATGGGCTTGGCCATATGTTTTTGTTCTAAGACTTGTGAGACAATTGCTTATACTTTGAACATGTGTCCTCATAATATCTTGAATTACATGACACTAGAGGAGGCATTTATTAGTGTGAAACCAAATATATTGCATCTTTGCGTACTTGGTTTCCCAATTTATATTCATGTGTTTGAGCAGAAGAGTAAAAGTTGAACCCTTAAGTATCAAGGGTTAATTTATTGGATATAGTGATGCTTCAAAAGATTATAAAGTCTATACTCGAGTGCAATGGAAGATAATCATATATAGTTTTATGAATTTTAATGAGGTTGTGATGTCTTAAATCCCTAATGATTCTCCCCTAATTCTAGAGGAGGTGGGGGAGGTTGTTGTTCCAAAGATAGATTTAGATATTTGTGATGAGTTAGATCTAGGGGTTGATGAGATGACATTAATTTTGGATATGCACTCGCCATCTACCGCAACACATGGAAGATCAATAGCTCACCCAAACATCACAAGAGGCTTTAGAGCATGTAGAAATTTATAGATCATTAATGGTGGTGAGCATACCTCTTAGGAGATATGGTAGTTGATGACCTTAGTATTACAACAATAATGTTGGAACTCATGAGGGGCTCAACTTTAATTATCAACACGAGGTTCATACAAACTTAAGAGGTATCAGTACTATATGTAAAATAGGAAACATATTCTATTTAGGTTGATCTGATGAAATGAAGAGAGACCAAGGTGCTCAAAGACTACTATGCTACAGGAAATTCTTGCAAATTTCAATGAATAATAAACAAACTTATTCTAACTTACAGGAAATGAAACAACTGAAGTAGATCCTATTCTATTACATGTAATTAAATGATAGAAAGGAAACCCTAATATAATTTCCAGAAAGTAAATGATAGAATGAAACCTTAATATGTCTGTCATAAAGTATAATGTCAATATGAAACCCTATTCTGATTTGCATAAAGTAAATGATAGAATGAAACCCTAATCTGAATCGTAGAAAGTAAATATAGGCTATTGCAAGAAAGGAAATGATTGAAGTAAACCCTATTCTACTTAATAGAAGACAAAGAAAATACTCCAAGAATTCTCAAGGTAAATCAATCCTATTTTATGGTGCATAACAAATCAAAGACATAGAAGAAGCAACATAACCTAATTGTAGGAAGGAAACTGAAACTATGAAGGAAAAATTCCTTAGGGGTATTTGATCCTATAAAATCTATATTCAAAGTTTAATTGATGTTGTTGAGTGATGAGGAATAAGGGACAAACTTTTGGTGCAATTCTGGAGGTTATCTGAAGAAATTTACATATCGTTATAGAATGCCCCATTTGTTATAGGAAACATCCAAGAGAAATTTTATGTAGTCTAGGAGTGGTTTGAAGGGTAGAAAAGGTGGTTGAAGGTTGTGAAAGAGTAAATGGGACCTTACCAATCTCAGGCACACTCAACGAGTCAACTTATGCAAGGAAGAAGCAAGACTAGAAGTTTCTTGTAGTTTGGTTAGGTTGATTTTAGCATATGGAAAATTTGCAGAGATGAAAAGTAGCGGGTGAAAAGGTGATGAGGTGAATGATGTTAATGCATGAAAACAATACTAATTCAATCTATGAAATAATACCATCCATCTGCAACCAAAGTACATATCTAATTGATAAATTCAATATGTTTAAACAATTGTCAAACCACTAATTGCATAATGAAAAATAAAAATGGAAAGGATGATTTGAATTTATAATGCAAACTACTATTGCATAAAGACACTAATTTTCTGATTATCATGACAAGGCACATAAACAATTTTCAATAAGGTGCTCACTCATTAACCCTGCAAAGCCATTTCTTTTCTCATGAGTAATACTTGCAGAAAATCACAACTATAATAAATGCATGCAAAGGATTATACAAAGGAAGGGGCTTGAGCAATTGGGTTGGGCCTTAATCTAGGGAGACTTAGGTCCCTTGAACTAAAATCATACTGAGAACAAGGAAATTATTTTCATTAGCCTCCAAAAGTGTCATACATGAAACTGAACAATTGAAATGATAAGTAGAAGTCTCTCTCTGATAATCACTATCCTCCTCCTAGAATTCGAATCACTATTGAGCTACTAGGTTATATTATTTATACAAAATGTGGTTGAAGGACAACCTCCTTGAAGGGAGGATTGCTTCCCTCCAGAACTCCTATAAATGTGGATTTGGTTCCATAGTTTTCTTGCAACCACAAGGAAGTAGTAATGCAAACTGAGTTGTGATTAGCATGTAGTAAGGAACAAGCATCCATAATCCTCTCTTGTTGGTCTCCTACGTGATATGCACAATAACTTCTCAATATCCTACACATTTAATGCATCAGGCATACAAGATATAACCAATATCTCCTGACCTTCCTAAGAACACATTATAGTTTGAAAAAAACATTATCAAATGCAAAAGGAAAGGTTTAAAAATGCCAAAGGGTGGTCAAATGAGCATTAAATTATACCTATTTTGGAGTCCCATCATACTCCCCCTACTGAAAATGTTGCTCATCCTTTGAGCAACCTAGTCATATAGTTTCACCTCATTCATTAGCCTAGTGACTTCCATAACATCCCAAACTATCTTAGAAGATGCGGCCTATTCTGGGTGTAATCCTACATTCTCCTTAATCTTAGCCCATTCCTTGCTTTCCTCTGCCTAATCCTTATTCTCTTATAGGCCCAATAATAGAGGGGGACCGAACTTGAATCCATTATTTTATATAGAGTTTTTCTATCCAATTCATTCCTCAACCTATTTGGTGAATGATATTCCCTTACTCTAAAACTATGTGGTAGTGTATGCCACCTTCTTTGGCATGCTTACAAGCTATCATCTCCCGACAATTTGAAGGTATCTTCAAAATGAAGAATTTTATGCTCTTTTTTTTATAGACAAATTCCATCTTCGGATATTCTTTTATGAATATGTGGTTAGCAGTGATGAGACAAGGGGTTGGTATGCGCTGGTAGTTCTTTCTTGATCCACAGAGGCTCTTCTATCTCTTTGGCCATGATTATTTTGATTTTTTCTACCTTGGTACCCTCATGGGTCATCCATGATGCTAAAGCCATCAATTACACATTACCTATTGGAGAGTTGGGGTCCCATACATTCATATTAGACAATATTAAATTATGCATATACAATTTTTCCATCTTAGCTCTATATTTAATGCTACACCTAAGGAAAACATCAATGAAATTCCTAATGTTTTGGAAAGGAAGGGAATCTTGTTGGGAAAATGTTTTAATTTAAAATTGGTGCCATTGATATTTGACAAAAAAAGAGTATGTTTTTTATTGTTTTCTATAGCATATCACTTCCATGGATAAACTAGGCATTATGGCAATGTATTCCTCATTTTCTTGTAGCTAGGAATTCAAATTTTTACTCTCCCTTTGCAGGATTTCCCTTATATTTTCTTCTTTGAACCCGAGTTCAATCATCTCCTCCCCCATTGTCTTTATCTTTTCTTCCTTAATACCAACCTCTTCATCCCTTTTTGACTTGGAAATTTGAATCCATTTGTATGACCTACCTCTCTCTTTCTCTAACTCAAGGAATAGTTGAACTGCAAAGTGGGTAGGAAGTATCTTTCCTTCATCAATCCATGCATATTAATATTTGAGATTAGGTTGAGGGTATGGTTCCTATAGGTCAGTATTTTTCCCCTGTAGTTCGAGATTCTATTACTATAGCTCCACAATCCCTTCATGTAGCTTCTTTATTTCTTCTTGTAGCTTCACAATCCCTTCTTGTAACTTCTTTGTTTCTTCAAGTAGCTTCATAATCCCTTCCTATAACTTCTTTTTTTCCTCTTGTAGCTTCATGGGTCCTTCGTGTAGCTTCACGGGTCCTTCTTGTAGCTTGGTGGATTGTTTTAGAAGCATTGTTCCTCTGGTGCTTAGCCTTTATTATGGGACCTGTGGTTGTTTTCCCTTAACTGATTTGGAGATTATCTCATTTGATTGTTTCTCCTTATTCTTTGAATTTTCCTCCTAATGGCTAACATATTCTTCAACGGTGATTGGGGTTTGAGAATGCGGCTAAGGTTTCCCTTGTCTTGTCTTATTGCTCTTTCTCCTTTTGAAGTGCATGGGGGATTGCCTTGGTTTCCTTCTTTAATATTTGGTTGGTGTACTTAAGGCTACTAGGGTAGCAATAATTTCTTCATCTAAATTCCCAATTGAAGTGCTTTCTTTATCACCCATTTTTCTTTTCTTTGGTGGCCCATAGATCTCCTAGTAGCTTCCTACGTCTTATGTTCCTTTCGTTTTGTCAAATCAAGCTTGCCTAGCTCTTCCTTAGCCACTTATGTCTCTGCTTCTACCTCAGGTTGTGTCTTTGTCCTTCCTTATTTCTTTTCTACTTCTTCTTCTTATTTTATTTTTTATTCTTCTTATTCCATCTAAGCTTCTCCTTCTGTTGGGCCTTCAATTTGTCATAATTTTGTTGATGAAACCATCCATTTTCGCATCATTCCATTCACCCATTTTCATCATTTTTAACCATATTTCTTCATAAACTCACCAAATTCCCGCATGCATGTTTACATGGTTTATTATTACTATTTCTATTATTTTTAATGAATTAAAGAGAATTATGCATGGTTTTACTAATGATAGTTTTGCCAGTGCAAGCTTTTAGAGTTAGCCAAGTTTTCGTAGTTCTCTCCATGGTTGAGGTAGTAGCACCACTCTAGAATGAAATATGACACATGTAAATTGTTTCTAGAAGCTCCAATATCGATTTTTTTTGTCAAATTCCACCCAGCTCGCACATGTGGACCTCTAGGAAAAGATCAAGGGAAAATCACAACAATTTCGACCAGTAAATGTCAAACACATTTTCTGAGAAAAATAAAGTGAATCTCACAAAACACAAACATGGGTTTTGTTTAGCACAGGCCCAATTAAGTTCAATGCAAACGATTTTCCCGAATTCATTACCATTTGGGAGATATTTCAGGTTCTCTGAAGCCCTATTTTGTTGTTACATGAGCAAACATTGTGTCCATGTGTCAATAATCGCCCAGTCAAGAAAAAAAAGGTTGGAATGGACTGTGCTTCATAAAATTTGTGGCAACTAAGTGTCCATTCAGTTATGATATTTAGCCATATGAATCTCCATGAAGTTACATTGTAATCCCTATATAAACACTCCATTGAAACAAAGAGGGGAGGTTAATTTTGTTTTGAATCATATAGTGAATTGTTAAAACTCTGTTTTAAATCCTTTTTTATGAAGAATTTCGTTGAATATTTGATGTGTAGCTGACTGTTTGTGTGAAGCTTTGATACCACCTATTTGTGGAGGGCCCTTGCAAAAAATGAAAGTTCTGCATTTTATGTTTTTAATGTAGTTGTTTTCATGTTTTCATTTTATCATTTGATGTAGCTTAAGCTCTTGCTTTCATTTTGTCAATTGTTGTAGTTGTTTTCATAATTCTACATTGCCATTTAAAGTAAAAATTTACATAATTTCCCTTTGTCATTAGATGTAGATTCATTTCCCTTTCGAATTGTTAAAATTACAAAGTAATTCATAAGCAGGAATAGTTTGTTATAGAATAGTTCCTCAAGTCCATGCGGGATTTATTTCAAGAAGCATTGAGAATTTTATTTCCCAGTTTTCAAAGCATGAGTGATTTTTATTAAGTAATGAGTGAACAATTTTCTTGTAGCTCAAGAGTGACTTCATTTTCAGTTCATGAGTGATTTCTTTCAAAAGCAATAGTGATTTACTTATTTTCATTTCCAGAACATTTCATTTCAAAAACATAAAAACATATAAAGTTTCCTTTTCTAGAATTTGACTTTATCTTTATACACAAGACTGTTAGAATAAGAATTTTTTTAGAGACTAACAAATAAACTAGTTCAGATTTCTTCATAAGATAGAGAAAGATTTGTTTATGTTTTTGCATAATAGAAACTTAATTGACTTTTATAACTTAGTTGTAATTTAAATTTATTTCATTAGGCATGTAAGAATAAAAACATCCTTAGAAGCAATCTCTACAAATTCAATCATCACAACAGTAAACTGAATTAAAAGAGGCTTCTAGCACATATAGTGCACTTGCACTTCACAAGTTTACCAAATCTAGTAGATCATTTATGTAATCAATTTAAGACAATTAAATTAACCTAAAAGTGGATCCTCTCTGTGGGAATCTATGTATAAGTTGTTTGAAGACGAGAAATTGTGCAAAGTCTAGAGAAAAGCAACAATGGATGCCCCAAATTCTTTTGAAGCTACAATTGGATATGTAGCCAATTCATTTCTTCACCGAATTGCAACAAGGCCCAAGATACTACCATATACTGATATGGTGAGGTGGATTATTGAAAATCTTAATATCAGGGACAAAAATTTCCTTACTAGTAGAGGAACAATGATTGGTTCCTTTAAGGTAGAAGACCTGAAGCAAATGTACCATCTTCCGGACCCTGATAAGATTTATGATAAAGAATTCCTTGCAAAGTTCGCTAAGGAAAATGAACTCAAATCAACGCCAATAAAGCAGTGGAGGAGCAATCCTAACAAACACAAGAACGATGAAAAGGGTATGTATTCTACTGATTCTCTCGCAAGTCCCTATTGCTATATTTGAGCTATGATGTCTAGGATTTTTGGTTAGTCAAATACAACTAGATTCTCAGTAGAATGGGTTCCCCTTATGCAATCAACAATTGATGCTTATGTTATGGATTGGGGCAATATTATGTTAAATAATATTTCCACCCAAATTTTATAATACAGAAAGAATCGCTCCATCTCTTCTAAAATATTTCCTCCATTTTATATGAGTGGTTATATTATGGATGTTGTATGTTTTACATTAGATTTTTCAGTCATGGGCTGGAAATGGACTACCCAAGATCCCCTTCCTATTCATGTATTTCATAGTATTCTCTAGACGTCCAAATATGAAAGTAAGTTTTACAAAATTTGTTATGGAGTTATACTCCCCCTTTTTAAAGTTGTTTTTAATGAGAAAGCCCCCAGACTTTCCAAAGAGGCCCAAGCCGATTTTTCTTCTATAGGAAAGTGGTTTGGTGAGGAGTCATTCACCTATGTAAAAGTATTTGAGAGCCTAAATCATCCATATGTCTTACCCCTGTATGTTTCAGATAAACTTCTCGCAAGATAAATCACATACCAATCTGTGGGAAATGGTCTAACCAGATTTTTGAAAGAAGCCAAGAAGGTATTATGGCTTTCCTTTCCAATTAACTATGGTGTGTATGGACTAGACAACTACAAGGATGCTATACTGGAAATTGGCCAAATAGAGTGTTTGAAATTGTTTACAATTCCAGACAGGTAATATGATCCCTTGAAACTGGCCAATAACTTCACTACTCAAGTGAAAGTCAGACCCTTTGTGCACGAAGATGATGATTTTGACAACTTTTTTGAGTCTGTTGAAACTATGTTGCAGTTAAGAAGTTGGAAAATTCACACCTTCACCCACCACAATTATTAAAGTTTCAACAATACAGAAACAAGATACTGGATACAATTCCACTCAAGATCTTGGATGTCTCTCAAACCATGACTCAGAAAGAAAATGATTCAGTTATTAAGGATACTGAATTCCTTAATACACCAGATAAGGAGAAGTGAGTTGAAGTTCAAACAATAGATCTGTATTTCCCCAACAATCTCAAAGATGTCTGGAAAGAGTTTGACCTCAAAATCCAATAAGAACAAACAACCATGATTATTGACCAACAATAGACTATACAAACTCCCCCTTCTACAGTCTAGGACCCGTTTACTACTGGGCCCTTTGACAAAATGTTAAGTACAGAGACAATGGAATACATCCTAGCCTTCTCGACCTCTGAAATTGTTTTAAATATTCAAGAAATCCCTCCTTTGGACATATTGTATAGTCTTAGGCACAAGGCAGTTGTTAGCAGGAAGAAGAAAAGGAGAAGAACAGAGCATGCCCAGACTCTCACTCAAGAATTATGTCAATGGAAATTGTTTGGAAAGATACCGAGTCGGATGCTTCACAGGATCTAACTCGGTTATCACAGTTTGCAATAGCTTATGCATCTACAACCATTGAAAAGGCATCATAGATTCATCAATTGATGAAGTAAAAAGATCAACAGATACTTCAACTTGTGACAGAGTTACAAGCAGAAAAGCATAGTGTTAGTCAACAACTTCAGGTACAAATTGCACAACTTCAAGAGAACCTGCACCAACTGAATATTCAACATCAAGGTGAAATTAGTTCTAAAGATACTCAAATTAATCAATTACATCTCTCCATTGAGCAAATGAAAGATGTTCCAAAGATTGATGAGTTTAGGAAAGAAGCTTTAGAATTAAACACCTTATTGGCACAACAATAGGTCATATTTAGTCAAAAATTAACCAACATTCTTGAATTATTTTAGCAAAGAGATTCACTTGTGAATGAATTACTGATATGTGAATGAGTTTTGATGACATATATGAGAAGGTATCCCAATTTGTTACTTGGCAGGATTCCTCTGATGGCTGAAAGGCCAACTTGCCTAGAATTGAAGAATCAAAGAAAGAAAAATTGTTCACAGATTGGGATATACAATTAAATAAAGCAGAAAGGGAAATAAACAGAGCTAAAGACGTTGCCACAAACATTGTGGAAACTGTCAACCGGAATTTGATTGCAACAAATCTCATAGATAGATGTCCTCCTGGTGCATTACCCTTGGTAAAATATTTGATAAGACAATGGTAGGAAGTGTCAAAAGTGAAAGAGGAGCACAATAAGAAGATAGAAAAGTTAGATTGGGAAAGGTACTGGAGATATCTAGTGAAGCCTCATAGCCATTGGCTCATGCTTCGCTGTCTTACAGATACATTTTCATACTTGCTACATCCATTATTTGATGTTGTTTTTACTGGAAACCTACACAATAGGGTAGGCCAACCTCCTGAGGTTCACCCGATGCTTAATATTATTCAACTTGAGGAGGAAATGGAAGAAGGTACAAGAGGACAATCCACCAAACAATCACCCCTTTATTTTCTATTTCTCTTTTTATTTTACTTACTTTAAGGAGAGTTGTTTGACACCTCCTCAATTTTTATTGTAATGACTATTTTAAAACTTATTAGTTTTATATTTAAACCCATTCATGTCTTTTAAGAAGGGGTCCTGAAATTTTGAAAAGAAGACTTTACTGATGTTGCACTTTTGTACTCTTAAATTTTTCGGAATAGAAAAGGCTAGACCGAGAGTTATTTCTCAAATGAGCCGAGTAAATATATATATATGGTACTTTTATCTTATATATTTAATTTAAATTCCAAATGAGAAATATTTCATTGATCTTATGATGTGTTGTTTTATATATTTGTTTGAACACAGTTTGACATCAATTCACTTTTGAACGTGTTATTATGTTATAATTTATATGTATATGCAATATATGCATTTTGTAAAAGTTGCGATATAATATTCATCAAATTGATTTAATTAACTTCTTAATTAAATAAATTATCTTAATTGTTTTTCATATCTATAAATGAATGAATGATCATGGTTTTCAAGCTTCTGTGGTTATCCCTTATTGAAGAAATCTCCGGATTTTCCATAGTGTTATAAAAAATGCACTCATTGAAAGATTATTTCTTTAAATCGCACAAGGAAAAGTTTTCATCCCCGGATTGATAGAGATAGATTTAGATATATAGATATAAACAAATATATTTATTTTTTATTGCAAGATTTCTTTTTATGCCCATCTATTAAAATTCACTTAGATATAAAACCATTCATTCACTCCAACTATATTAAATTGGGAAACTGGTCCCACAAATCCAGTCAGAGCCACCATTCCAAACGAAAAAGGGATGGTTTTCAAATCCCCGACTACATGGTTTTCCCCAATGTTTTTGCAACGATTTTCGGGGCCTCAACATTTTTGGCACTAGAAGGAGGGTCATCAGGCTATGAATGGAACCAAAGCTTAAATTAAAAAGTAAAGACCATCACTAGAGTCAGTCTCCCTCCGAATCTACAACTTCTAGTCCTATTTCAAAATCTCCTACTCATAAATCAGAAGTTGTTCATTCTCCTCCTCAATCTCCGAGTTATGTTCATAAAGAAATCTCTTTAGAATATACTCCAAAGTCACCTGAATTACATACACTGATAAAGAAATTGGAAGAAATTTCAATTTCAGCAGAAAAACCTATACTTTCAGAAGTCTCAGAAGGAAGTGTCACTTCAATTTTTGAAGGTGTTGGCGTATTAAATCAATCTAAGAGTGAAAAACTTGGATTCATCCCTTTCGAATTTCCTCTTCATTCTCATTGAAGTAAAACTCCTACTTCTGAAACACAATCATCAACTAGTGAGATTCAATTTGCTTCTACCTCTTCAACAACATCAGTAATTCTTCCCTCTCTTTCATATTCTCAAACAACTTCTTCATTGATCATTAATCCTTCTTCTTCTTCTCAGTCTACAACTACTATTACAAGTAATATTAGTTCCTAAATTGTTTCTTCCATACCTTCAAATATTATTGGAACTACTTCTTTTACTTCAAATCCTCCTTTAATACCACCCAATCCTCCTCTTCATACAATGGCTAATAGACCTTGGCAAAATCCTGGAGCTGTTCAATTACTAGGGCCCCTTCATCCTTTAGCTAAGCTTCGTGAAAGATGGTTGCTTAAGTATAATCCAGATGATGGATTACCTGCAGAAGAGCATCTCCATAATTTCATGCTTGCCATAAATCTTAATGGAGTTACAGAGGAATATTGCGTAGTTAGATTATTTCCTTATACTTTTCAAGGATTAGCTGGATCATGGTATTTCTCACTATCATCAAGCACAATTACTAGTCGAGATATTTTCGAAGAACAATTCCTTGCTAAATTTGGAGATGACCGCACTACTGCAACTCTTATCAATGATCTTTCCAATTTGAAAGCAAATACAGGCGAAAATACCAAAGACTTCAATTCCAGATTTAATAAATTACTCAACAAAATTCCAACCACATCTAAGCCTATAGTAGACGTGCAAATAGAATGGTATATATCCTCTCTTCCTTCTAATATTCCATTTTTGTAGATAGAGCCAATAAGGCTACATTGGTAGAGAATATGAAAGAAGCTCTTTATGTTGAAAAAAGTATACTTGCTCTAGAGAAGAAAACTGCCCAAGAATATACGAAAACTAAGAAAGTTTATTTTAAAGATGAGTCCAAAAATAAATCATCTAAAGATCCCTATGACCTTGAGGGGTTACAAAAAGTTCTCAAACCATGTCCAATGATATCGTTGATATAAAGAAACACGTAGTTGAATCTCCTTCAAAGAAACCTTTTAGATATTTTAAGAAAAGTCAATCTTCTCAACCCCAAATGTGATCTCAAATGCTGAATTAGATCAGGATCAGGATCATGATGAAACAATATCATCTGTTGAAGAATCTCAAGAAGAATAAATAGTCAAATTTCATGGACTATGGGACTTTATTCTCCCAACCTCTGATGATGAAAATGAACATGAGGCACTTCTGGTAAATACTATAAGTAAAAATTCTATCGATCTTCCTCAATCACCTCAAAAGAAAAAGGCTTCATCCTCTATTGTTAAGGATAAAGTAGCCATTAAAAAGGCCTCTTCTACTCAAACAAATCCAAATTCTTCTACTCTTCCATCTACCTCTAAAACATTAGTGATTTCTAGTACCATTGAATATAATTTAGTGGACGATATGAAGAAAATTAAAGCAAACATTTCTCTCTGTGAATTAAGCAAATTAAAACAACAACATAAAATTTTTCGTAAAGAATAGAATGTAGTTCTTTCTACACACTTGCCAGCTCCTATAACTTTGAAAGAAGCTAAAGGAATAGATATGCCTCCTAATGATTCACTTGAGAAAATTGATGCAAGTGATGCTATTTTAATAGGTGACAAATCCAATTCACATACCTCTCCTTTTATTTTAACTTTTGAATTATTAAAAAAAAATGTACATAATTGTTTAATTGACTCTGGAGCTTCATCAAACATTATGCCATAATTTTTTTTTTTGTCTCAAATTGAATATATCTCCTCAGAAGTCAGCAATACATATTGTACAATTAGACAGAACAAAAGCTAAAGTATTAGGAGAGATGAATTCAATCCTCATCATATTAGCATCCAATCCAAAGGTCCATCAATTAATTGATATCTTAGTTGCTAATATACCATATTTCTATGGTATGATCTTAAGCAGAGATTGGTCAGAAAAGCTTCATGGCTATTTTTCTACTGACTGGTCTCATATGTGGCTTCCCCATAATGGTAAGCCAAATCAAATCAAGGTAGACCGTGAAAAGAATTTAAAACATTCAGTAACTAAATTTGAAGAAGAAAATGAACCCTTGGCCTTTAATAATAATATCCTTTTCAATTACTTGACTAGATCCTTCTTAGGGAATTTCAATGATCTAAAGTCTCCATTTCTTACCAATTCAGTTAATTCTCAGATTCAACATTTTTCTCATATTGATTCTTCCAAGTGTGTAAATACTATAGATAAGCCTTGTAGTGATACTTTATTTTGGACTTTATATTTTGATGGGTCAAAATCCAGTGAAGGAGCAGGAGCAGGTTGTATATTAATCAATCCAGAAGGTGAAATGGCTATGCTCACATGCAGACTTGAATTCAAATGCACAAATAATACTGCAGAATATGAGGCACTGGTTCAAGGCTTAACCAAATCAATTGATCTTGGTGTTAAGTATCTTAAGGTATTCAGAGATTATGAAATAATTTTTAAGCAGATAAGAAATACTATACACTATATTTCCTGCCATCTTAAACATTAGAAATCACGAGTACAGTCTCTTACCTTTCATTTTTTAGCATTAAATATCTCATCTATTCCAAGAATTCAGAATGCAAGTGCAGACCTTCTGGAAAATGTAGCATCCAATCTTATTCCTTTAGAATATTATAGCCCAGATAGATTTTCTATAGAGTTGATTTTTCTCCCATCTATTCCTGATAATATTACTAATTGGAGGGTATTCAATGATGATGATGATGTTATTAATTTTCTTACATCAGAAGGATCATATGACAATTAATTAATTAATGAAGATGTAAATGAAAGACAATTACAACAAAAATATGAATAAAATACTATACCTAAGTCTGTGGTCAAACTTGAAGATCTATATGATCTTAAAGATAGATTCAGAAATATTACTAATTCTAAACTCCAAAGTTCAACTTTGAGGTTTGAACTAGTAAATCTAGGAACACATTTAAACTCTTAGAACATCAACTTAGGACTTGATCTTTCCTCTGATGAAATATTAACATTTATTCATTTATTAAAAAAATATAGGAATGTCTTTGCTTGGAAATATGAAGATCTAAAAACTTATGTCACTTAAATCATTCAACATAATATCACAATGATATCCTCTAAAAAACCTATAGAACAAAAGCTAAGGAAGATTCACCCTGACCTTTGAAAGTCAAATCAAAAGTAAACTCAAAAAACTCCTTAAAGACAAAATTAGCTTCCTTTAGGCATTCTAAGTGGGTATCAAATTTCGTTCATGTTAGGAAAAAGAATGGTGATATTTGTATTTGTATTGATTTTAGAAACTTAAACAAAGCTTTCTTGATTTTAGAAACTTAAACTTAAACAGATTTTCAGGTTAGAATCAAGTTTTGGTTGATCCTAAAGATAGATTAAAAACTACATTCATAACAAAATGGGGTACATATGCCTATCAAAAAATTCCATTCAGATTAATCAATGCAGGAGAAACCTTTCAAAGAGAAATGGATATTTATTTTAGAGCGTTAATAAACAAAATAGTGGTTGTCTATCTAGATGGTATAACTATTTACTCCAAGAAAATGAGAGATCACTATCAAGATCTTAAGAAAATCCTTGAATGCTGTTTGAAATATGGAATATCTTTAAATCCAAAAAAGTCTTATTTCACTTTAAGTGAAGGAAAATTTTTAGGATTTATTGTTTCAAAACAGGGAATTTGTATTGATCTTGAAACAATTAAGGTAATTTCTGAACTCTCACAACCTCATAACAAAAAATCCATGCAGTCCTTTTTAGGACAGATAAATTTTGTTAAAATATTTGTTCCAATTTTTTCTCAAATTGTTTTGCCTTTAAAAGTGATGATTAAGAAGAATTCACTTTTTAAATGGGGACATGATGAAAGAGAAGCCTTTGATTTGATTAAAGAAGCTATCATTAATGCACCTTCTTTGACTACCCCAGATTTTTCCAAAAAAAATTTGTATACTTTTGCATCAGAAAAATCTTACGTTGTTGTATTAACACAGATTGATGATCAAAAGATCGAAGCACCTATTTCATTCTTTAGTTCAAACCTCCAAGGTGTTGAACTAAATTATTCTGAAATAGAAAAACAAGCATTTGCTGTCTATAAATCTTTAAAAAATTTTAGACCATTTCTCCTTAAAACACACACTAAGGTAATAGTTCCATTCTCGGCTGTAAGGAAAATACTTATACAAAAAGAGCTAGGAGAAAAGAGAGAAAATTGGGTAACTTCTTTGCACAAATATGATATTGAAATAAGACCAAACAAAATCGTTAGAGGACAAGGTCTCTGCAAACTGCATTCCGGAGCATCCAATTTACCAAATGATAAAGAGTTAGGTAATACTGTACAAATCGTTGAGGTAAGCTTAAATGATTCAGAATCACAATATACTGATTTATTTTTTACTTAAAGAATGGATATGCTCCGATAGAACTCAATCATAAAAGAGAGAGAGCTTTAAGACTAAAATCTAATCAATACCAACTCATAGATAATATCTTGTTTAGAAACAACTATGACTCTGTACTACTTAGATACCTCGAGAAATCATAAGCTCAGAGGGTTTTGCAAGAACTCCATGATGGACCTGTAGGTGGACACTTCAGTGGAGATACTATTGCACATAAGATCCTTCATGCAGGTTATTACTGGCCCACATTGTTCAAAGATGCTCATATATATGGGATAAAATGAAAAACATGCCAAATTACTATTGGAAGACATAGAAAGCCAACCTTGCCATTACAACCAATCAACATTGATCAACATTTTGAGCAATGGGGATTAGATATCATAGGTGATATTGTTCCTAACTCATCCAAGCATCATAAATACATTCTCACTGCAACAAATTATTTTACTAAGTGGGTGGAGTAAATTCCACTAAAGGTAGCTAACTTTGAAGCCATAATTGAATTTATTGATCAACTTATTATTACTAGATTTGGCTTACCTAATGCACTTAGGTTTGATAATGCATCTTATTTTTTGGGAAATAGTATGATAGAATTTGCTCTTAAAATAGGTTTTAAACTTAAATACTTCACTAACTACTACCCCAAGGGAATGGTTTAGCATAATCAAAAAACAAAAATCTCATAAGAATTATCAAAAGAACTATTGATCAAAATCAGAAAAATTGGCATAAATCCTTAACATTTGCACTATGGGCAGATAGAATTACTCAAAAAGTCTCCATAGGAATATCTCCATTCCATCTGGTTTATGGGAAAGAAGATGTAATTCCTTCAAACCTAGTTCTTCCCTCACTAGCCCTAGTTCAATTTATTGACAAAGTACCTCCTTATTCCCTACAATTAAGAATGTAACAGATCCTTAAAATGGAAGAAGAAAGGGAAAAAGACAAAATAACTCATGCTCATCATCAACAAATAGTGGAAAGCTCTTTTGATGCAAATTTTGTTTCCCCAAAAGACTTCCAAGTTGGAGATCTCATACTCAAATGGGACAAAGCACATGATGACAAAGCAAATGAGGAAAAATGTAAGCATACCAAATTCCAAAGAATGTGGCTTGGACCATTCTAAATCAATGAAAAAATTGACCCATCAACCTTTATGTTACAAGACCTTCAAGGGAGAAAAGACTTACTTCCTGTTAATGGGCTAATCCTGAAAAAATTCTTTTCTTCGAAGAAGATTTTCTTCTAAATGTATTATATCCATTTTCTATTTTTTCTTTTTTAGAAAATAATGATTGATTACATACTTCTGGTTGTTCACAACACCTCTGAATTATTTTATGTTTATATTTTTTAAGAATATAAAATTTTAAGGAAATGACTACCAACTTATAAAATTGAATGAATACTCTAGAAATATGAGATATTTTTCCATCGAAATTGCCAATTTTGTAAACTCAAAATTTGTAAAGTCTTTTTAATATATTATCAATAAAAAAAAATGTTAATATTTACAAAGAAAATGACTTTTTTGTAACTAAGCATATTTAACTCTAAACTGTCATAAAAAACTCTTAAGGAGTCAATAATTATCCCCATCCATTGAAAATACATTTAAAGTCTCATCACGAGCTTGCTCACCATGATCATAAGTTAATGATTAACTGACATTACCACAACTGCATAGTAAATCAGGGCAATGGCTCATGGTTACAAAAATCATAAGACAAGGGGTCTCATCATGAGCCAACTTTTTCAACCTAAATCATAACTGGTGAATGGCATTGTCACTTTCTGGTCATCAAGCGAGGACAATGACTTTTTAAGAGAAAAAATAATAATGAGTAACTAAGGAGTTAAATCAAAGAAATTTTACATAAATGGATGGAACATTGAGTTATTGATGGTTAAAAGGAAACCTTGCTTAAGCTATTAATATTTACTAGCAAAAGTGGCTCTACCTATGACAAAAGGAGCAAATTAAAAAGCCAAGTTACATAAAAGAACACCTACTTTACCTTTTAAACCATATAATGATTGATATAGAGCGAAGGAGATATTTATGGATGAAAGATTTAAAGAATATTAACGATATACATGAGTTCTTTTATATTAAGAGTAATTTTATTCACTTAAATATTTTGAAAATAATTCTTGTTTCCTTAAAATTATTTCTACTTATTTGAAGATATTAAAGAAATTGTTTTTCAGAGATTACTGGTTCTTCTAGTGAATTGCCAATTGTTGTGTAAATTAACAACCCCCATTATTTTAAGCCATAATTACTTTAGAAAATAATGGGGACCCTTTTAATTTTTAGAGTTTAAGCAAATAAACCCTTAGAGTATTTCTTTTAATAGGAATAGGGATAAAAAGGGGATGAAAACTTTAAACATTGGCTTTTTGAATGCTTAAGAGGAGATAAATCACATTTCACAAATCGCAAAAAAATCATTTACATTACGAAAAAAATGATTTGAAACATCTTTTCGATCTAATGAATATATCTGAAATGCTTTTATATGAGGAAAAAACCATATTTTTTAGTAAATCCGATAAATAATACTGCGGGATCGACTTCTACCACGTCGGCCTATCGCATTTCACAAATCGCAATTTCTCCCGGCACTCTTATTTGCTCCTGCTCATACTCGCTGATGCGATAAAGCATATCGTATCACATTATCATAAAAAAATCAACCATGCTATTTTGTTATCACTCATAATCGTCGATGTGATAAAGTGATCGCATATCGCACACACATCACACAAACATATATTGTATGTTATTAACTTTGCCGATATTGCGATTGCGATGTCGCAATCAACATAAAAGCTAGCTCGTCAGTATTTAATGAAGAGATTACACACGAGTCATGAGGTAATGATATAGATCTAGTTTTAATTGAGAAATTATTATAATGGCGTGATAATCCATATCAGTTTTGAATGTCATAAATTAACAGTTTTCTTGCCCATACCGCCATAATCATTTCCGTGCAATGAGCATTCAATTCATATCCCATCAACATGTGAAGTCTTATCGATTTTCTATGTTTTTATTTACTACGGTATTTGTGTGTATTGTAAAACTCAAAGGTTCCTACTTCCCACTTACTCTTTCTTACTTATTTACAGGCAAGTTCGAGTAATCAAGGTTATTTTGAAATGTTTAAGGATTTGAAGAAACAAAAGAAGCATATGGCTTATGTTAATCCTGGGCCTACTAACTCAGAGAGAAAAAAGATGTTTCCCTTGTTCAGTGATATGACTTGTGGACCTAAAAGTGGATCCTCTCTGTGGGGATCTATGTATAAGTTGTTTGAAGACGAGAAACCGGGAAAAATCCAGAGAAAAGCAACAACGAATGCCCCAAATTCTTCTGAAGCTACAATTGGAGATGTAGCCATTTCATTTCTTCACCGAATTGAAAGAAGGCCAAGATACTACCATATACTGATATGGTGAGGTGGATTATCGAAAATCTTAACGTCGGGGACAAAACTTTCCTTACCAGTAGAGGAAAAATGATTGGTTCCTTTAAGGCGGAAGACCTGAAGCAAATGTACCATCTTACAGACCCTAATAAGATTTATGATAAATAATTCCTTGCAAATTTTTCTAAGGAAAATGAACTTAAATCAGCGCCAATGAAGCAGGGGAGAAGAAATCCTAACAAACACAAGAATGATGAAAATGGTATGTATTCTATTGATTCTCTTGCAAGTCCCTATTGCTATATCTTAACTATGATGTATAGAATTTTTGGTCAGTCATACACAACTAGATTCCCAGTAGAATGGGTTCCCCTTATGGATGCAACAGTTGATGCTTATGTTATGGATTGGGGCAATATTCTTTCAAATAATATTGCCACCCAAATTTTAGAATACAGAAAGAACCACTCTATCTCTTCTAAAATCTTTCCTCCATTTTATATGAGTGGTTATATTATGGATGTAGTATGTTTTACATCATATTTTCCAGCCATGGGTTGGAAATGGACTACCCAAGACCCCCTTCCCATTCATGTATTTCATAGTATTCTCTGGGAGTCCAAATATGAAATTCAATTTTACAAAATTTGTCATGGAGTTATACTCCCCTTTTTGAAGTCGTTTTTAATGAGAAAGCCCATAAACTTTCCAAAGAGGCCCAAGCCGAATTTTCTTCTATAGGAAAGTGGTTTGGTGAGGAGTAATTCACCTATGTATGAGTATTTTTGAGCCTAGATCATCCACATGTCTTATATGTTCTTGATAAAATTATCGCAAGAGAAATCAGATACCAATCTATGGGAAATGGTCTGACCATATTTTTGAAAGAAGCCAAGAAGGAATTTTCGCCTTCCTTTCCAATTAACTGTGGTGTGTATGGACTAGACAACTACAAGCATGCTATACTGGAAATTGGCCAAATAGAGTGTTTGTAATTGTTTACAATTCCAAATAGGCAATATGATCCCCTGAAAGTGGCCAATAACTTCACTACTCAAGTGAAAATCGAACCCTTTGTGCATGAAGATGATGATTTTGATAACTTGTTTGAGTCTGTTGAAAACTATGCTGCAGTTAAGATGTTGGAAAATTTACGCCTTCACCCACCACAAATATTAAAGTTTTAGCAATACAGAAACAAAAGTCTGGATACAATTCCACTCAAGATCTTGGATGTCTCTCAAACCATGACTCAGAAAGAAAATGCTTATGTTATTAAGGATATTGAAGTCCTTAATACATTAGATCAGGAGAAGTCAGTTGAAGTTCAAACAATAGATCTATATTTCTCCAGCAATCTCAAAGATGCATGGAAAGAGTTTGACCTCAAACTCCAAGAAGAACAAACAACCATGATTATTGACTAACACCAGATTGTACAAACTCCCCCTTCTACAAGTCAAGACCCGTTTACTGTTGGGTCCTCTGAAAAAATGTTAAGTACAGAGAGAATGGAATACATCTCGACATTCCTGACCTTTGAAATTGTTTTAAATATTTAAGAAATCCATCCTTTGGACATATTTTATAGTCCTAGGCACAAGGCAGTTGTCAGCAGTCAGAATAAAAGCAGAAGAACGAAGCATGCACATACTCTCACTCAAGAAGATATGTTAATGGACATTGCTTGGAAATATATTGAGTCATATCCTTCACAGGATCTAAATCATTTGTCACATTTTGCAGGAGCTTATGCATCCGCAACAATTGACAAGGCATCAGAGATTCCTCAACTGATGAAGCAAAAAGATGAAAAGATACTTCAATTTGAGACAGAGTTACAAGCAGAAAATCAAAGTGTTAGTTAGCATCTATAGGTACAAATTGCACAACTTCAAGAGAACCTGCACCAACTGAAGATTCAACATCAAGGTGAAATTAGTTCTAAAGATGCTAAAATTCATTAATTAAAACTCTCCATTGAGAAAATGAAAGATGTTCCAAAGATTGATGAGTTTAGGAAAGAAGCTTTAGAATTAAACACCTTATTGGCATAACAACAGGTCCTCTTTTGTCAGAAATTAACCAGCATTCTTGAATTATGTGAGCAAAGCGATTGACTTGTGAATCACATTGTTGATATGAGAATTAGTTTCGATGGCATAGATGAGAAGGTATCCCAATTTGTTACTTGGCAAGATTCTTCTGATGGCCGAAAGGCCAACCTGCCTAGAATTGAAGAATCAAAGAAATAAATATTGTTCATAGATTGGGATATACAACTAAAGATATAAAAAATGGCGATAACCAGAGCTAAAGACGTTGCCACAAACATTGTGGAAAGTGTCAACCAGAATCTGATCACAACAAATATCATCAATAGATGTCCTCCTGGTGCATTACCCTTGGTAAAATATTTGATAAGACAATGACAGGAAGTTTCAAAATTGAAAGAGGAGCACATCAAGAATATAGAAACGTTAGATTGGGAAAGATACTTGAGATATCTAGTGAAACCTCACAACCAATGGCTCATGCTTCGGTGACTTACAGAAATGTCTTCATACATGCTACATCCATTATCTGATGTTGTTTTTACTGGACACCTACGCATTCGGCCAAGCCAACCTCCAGAGGTTCAACCAATGCTTAATATTCTTCAACTCAAGGAGAAAATGGAAGAAGGGACAATCCACCAATTAATCACCACTTTAATTTCTGTTTTTGTTTTTATTTTACTTACTTTAAGGAGAGTTGTTTGAAACCTCCTCAGTTTTTATTGTAATGACTATTTTAAAAATGATTAGTTTTATATTTAAACCCCATGTCTTTTAAGAAGGGGTCCTGAAATTTTGAAAATAACACTTTATTGATGTTGCACTTCTGTACTCTTTAAAGTTTTATGAATAGAAAAGGTTGGACCGAGAGTTATTTCTCAAATGAGCCGAGTATATATATATATATATATATATATATATATATATATATATGGTAATTTTATCTTATATGTTTAATTAAAGTTCCAAATGAGAAATATTTCATTGATCTTATGATTTGTTGTTTTATATATTTGTTTGAACACAATTTGACATCAATTCACTTTTGAACGTGTTGTTTTGTTATCCTTTATATGTATATGCAATACATGCATTTTGTAAAAGTTGCGATATAAGATTCATTAAATTGATTTAATTAACTTCTTAATTAAATCAATTATCTTACATGTTTTTCATATCTCTAAATGAATGTATTATCTTTATTTTCACTCATTGAAAGATTATTTCTTTAAATCGCACAAGAAAAAGGTTTCATCCCCAGATAGATAGAGATAGATTTAGATATATAGATATAAATAGATAGATTTACTATTTATTGCAAGCTTTCTTATTATTCCCATCTATCAAATTCCACTTAGAGATAAAACCATTCATTCACTCCAACTATATTAAATTGGGAAACTGGTCCCACAAATCCAGTCAGAGCCACCATTCCAAACGGAAAAGGGACAGTTTCAAGTCCCCGACCGGGTGGTTTTCCCCGATGTAGTTGCACCTATTTTACGGGGCCTCAACAGTACCTTGACACTCATTTACATTATCGGTGATTTGACTCGCATTGATTAACGATTTTAATCATTGATCGATAATCCAATGATTTCTTCCCATGCTCGACTACGACACATTCATTCACATGGCAGGAATTGTACCATGAATTTTGGCTTCGATATAGAATAATGGTTTTATGGAATCAACGACAACTTACAACAATACATTTTATTGGTTTCTTGTAGCAACATGTTCATCCTTTTGTCATTCAACAACAACATGATGGCACCATTACACTTTTTTCATTCATTTCAATTTCAAGAAAAACAATAAATTTGGCTTATTTCAATCAATATGCATTATGTTTCATTGCTTCTACTTCAGCATGCAGTACACAATCCAAATCAACAGTTCAAACTTGGAGAAAACAATTTTTTTACAAAAATCGACATTTTTTGCAACAACTGCGGAAAGTTGCAATTTCTGCAGCTATTGCTGTAACAACCTGTTTTTGCTAAAGCAACTTGTTCCAGAGGCAGTTTTTGCACAAATATTGCAAGAGATTGGAGCAGAAATTAAAAAAATTCCGAGCTTCCGATTTTTCTCATAATATAGTAAATTGAGTACAACGCGGGAAAAATAAAAAAAAAGTACAATTTCCCAGGACTTTTCAATGGGGTTTTAAGGCAGATTTTCATTTTTCACCATTGTGGACAGATTAGGCCAGATTTTGGCATTTTTTCACAACAATTCTTTTTATTCATCAAAACGGGATTCTGAAAGCATGTGGCGATAGAAAAGGTAAAAATGCACAGTTTCCCTTTTGAATCACTCAATTTGGCCTTAAAATGAATTCGTGGCTTATGTTTTTGTTGCAACACTAGGCAGTGTGAAGGGTGAAATAGGGCAAAAATTGATTTGATCATAACTTGCAAACCATGTGCATCCGTTGGGCCTAAAATTTTTATGGTAAATGCATTGAGGTAGGGTAAATGAACACACAAAATTTTAGAAAATTCCGGTGTGTATTTTTCAATAAATTGGCCACTTTCACCTACAACCATTTGTCATTTTTCTCGAGATATGTGCACCCATTGGATGACATTTTTTGTGGGAAGATGCATAATATTAATAGTAACAACCACATAAAATTTTAGGAGAATCTTATTTACCATTTGAGATGAATTGGAAAAACAAATATGGTCCATGAAAAAGATACATTTTGTGGAACAAGGTCAAAATGGAGGTCAACGCATCATGGAGCAGAGTACTTGAGCCAAATCAACACCAAATCAGCCATCAGACTGTGTTCTCTTCTCCAATTCCAAAAGGTAAACCTAAGGTAAAACTAGCCTTAAAATTTTTAATTTGTTAAAAATTCTAGAAATTTCGATGAAAAGTTGTTGTAAACATGTAGTTCCAATTTTTCTCCCATTATGTTTTTTCATACCTTTTAACAACCAAACCCACAAGTTATGATTGATTCTTTATCAACAAAGTCCTTCCACCCATGCAATCATCTCATTGTTTTCAATGGTCATAATGATGTTCTTCTATGCTTTCACCACTCTTTTGTTTAAACTTTCTCTTCTTGTTAATCCATGTTTTCCTCAATGGTCCAACAACATGATGTTCTTGAGAAAAATAATTATTTTACAAATAGAAAAAATTGACTTCATGGTCCATTTTTTTAGCACATGATCAAAAAGTACATGGAGCACTCAAATTATGTGTCATATTGCTCATATTCATATTTTTAATTGAAGTCAAGAAATGATGAGTACAAAGCCACAAGTAGAAGATTTCAACAAGGCTTTGTTCATACACTCTTGAAATCACTTGGAAGCATATTTTAGGCTTTGATAAGTTGTATAACCCTCAACAACAACTCTTATTTTTTGTTATGTGCAACTCATATTTTCAAAACCTTCACATTGGGAAGTCTCCTTCATTCGTTAGTTTGTGAGTTCTTGAAGAAACTATTTAATAACATTGTTGAAATATGATTGGTTGCTATGCATGGATGATAAGAAGACAATCATTATGGGCTGCAATCTATGATAATTTCCAGCCATACTAATGGGATTAACTTCACAAGGATATAAAGCACATTTTATAGATGGAGTAAAAGTCTTGATGTGTTCTTCACAATATGGTATTCTACCAAGGCTTGAACAATTTGAGCACAATTAAAATAGTGACAAGTACTTGGATATGCTTCTATGTGGGCATCCTTTCTTTTCACACAAGTTGCATATAATAAATAATGAATGGTTGTTTTTGCTAAGAAAAGAACAAATCAGTAGGTATCACTTCTACCTCTATAGAATCCATGAGCAGCCTCGTATGTGAAGACTTCAAGTTGTTTGACTTTCAAAGGAGGATGGATAACTCTTCTTTATTACTCTAATGACACAACAAGAAAGTGTAGAAACAAATATTTATGCTACCAAAATAGTAATCTTGAAAAACAAAGAGAGAAAAGTGCATCTTATTGAGATAGAGGGTCAATATTGCTCACTTGGAGCTTTGGTCAAGGATTTAGTTGAAATGACAGAATAAAGGAACACAAGGAACCAGTTGGATTATGAAACTTTTCATTGCTTTGTTTGCATGAGGACATGTAAAATATTTGGTGTGGGGGGAATGTTGGGCCTTTAATTTGTCACAATTTTGTTGACGAAACCATCCATTTTTGCATCATTCCATTCACCCATTGTCATAATTTTAAACCATATTTCTTCATAAACGCACCAAATTCCTGCATACATGTTTACATGGTTTATTACTATTATTTATGTTATTTTTAATGAATTAAAGATAATTATGCATGGTTTTACTAATGATAGTTTTGCTAGTGCAAGTTTCTATAGTTAACGAAATTTCCGCAGCTGTCTCCATGGTTGAGGTAGTAGCACCACTCTAGAATGAAATCCGACATATGGAAATTATTTCTAGAAGCTCCAATATTGATTGTCGTTAGTAAAATTCCACCCAACTCACACATGTGGACCTCCAGTCAAAGATCAAGGGAATATTGCAGCAGTTTTGACCAGTCAACTTCAAATTCATTTTCTGAGCAAACGAAAGTGAATATCATAAAAAAAAAACTTGGGTTTTGTTTAGAAAGGTCCCAATTAAGTTCTTTTTGAGAATTCTTCCCCAATTTGTTACCATTTTGGAGAGATTTCAGGTTCTTTGGAGCCCTATTTTGTAGGTGCGTGAGCAAATATTGCACCCATGTGTCAATAAACGCCCAATCAAGAAAATAGAGGTTGGAATGGAATGTGCTTCATCAAATTTGTAGTAACAAGGTGTCCATTCAGTTTTGATATTTAGCCATATGAATCTCCATGAAGTTACATTGTAACCCCTATATAAACACTCCATTGAAACAAATAGGGGAGGTTGTTTTTTTTTTTTTTTGAAACATACATTGAATTTTTAAAACTCCATTTTACATCCTTCTTAATGAAGAAGCGCCTTCAAGATTTGATGCGTAGCTGACTATTTGTGTGAAGCTTTGATACCACTTGTTTGTGGAGGGCCCCTGTAAACAATGAAGGTTTTGCATTTTATGTTTTTAATGTAGTTGTTTTCATGCTTTCATTTTATCGTTTGATGTAGCTTAAGCTCTTGCATTCTTTTTCTCAATTGTTGTAGTTGTTTTCAGAATTATGCATTGCTGTTTGAAGTATAAATTTACATAGTTTCCCTGTCATTAGATGTAGATTCATTTCCCTTTCGAATTGTTAATATTACAGAGTAATTCATAAGCAGGAATAGTTTGTTATACAATAGTTCCCAAGTTCATGCGTGATTTATTTCAAGAAGCATTGCGAAGTTTATTTTCCAATTTGAAAAGCATGAGTGATTTCTATTCAGTAATGAGTGAATAATTTTCTTGTAGCTCAAGAGTGACTTATTTTTTAGTTCATGAGTGATTTCTTTCAAAATAAATAGTGATTTACTTATTTTCATTTCTAGAACATTTCATTTCAAAAACATAAAAAAACATATAAATTTTCCTTTTCTAGAATTTGACTTTATCTTTATACACAAGACTATTAGAATAAGAATTCTTTTAGAGACTAAGAAATAAACTAGTTCAAATTTCTTCATAAGATAGAAAAATATTACTTTCAGTTTTTGCAGAATAGAACTTAATTGATTTTTAGAACTTAGTTGTCATTTAAATTTATTTCATTAGGAACACAAGAATAAAAACATCCTTATAAGAAATCTCTACAAATTCAATCATCACACCAATAAAATGAATTAAAAGAGGCTTCTAGCACATATAGTGCACTTTCACTTCACAAGTTTACCAACTTTGGTCGATAATTTATGTAATCAATTTAAGACAATTAAATTGACAAACGCCTTCCTCAAATTCTCCCTCTATTTTTTCTCCTTGTAATTCTAGTTTAGGTTGGACTCATGTTTCTAAAAATTCCTCTTTGTCCATATCTATGAAATCAACCCAAGGTTTAGGGTTTTTTCAAGCCTTCTAAAGCATCAATGGCTATCAAATTTATCAGCCCATTGTGTGTTAGGTATTGGTGTTTTCCTCCTTTCACCCTTAGCATCATTTCTTTGATTGACCGGAGGAGTAAATAAGGTATTCTTAGCCTCTCTTGAACAAGAAATTTTGTTTGGAATCTGAGTTGATAGAGTAACCTGAATTGGTTTACATACACAATGTTGAGTCGCCCTTCAAATGACATATATTTTAGAACATGGCAGGCTACTTCATCCCAAGGGTAGGTTAGGCTCTCCATTCTTACCCCATGTTTGTCTTCTATGGGTTTCTCATCCCGAAGAAACAAGTTTTTTTTTGTTGTAGTGGCCTCAAGTCTCTCTTCTTTGATCCATTTTACTCCCATGGGAAGTGTGGTGACCCTAATGACAACTTAGTCATTTAGGTAGGTGGCGAGGATTATAACTATAGTGATGGCATCATGTCTATTGGTGCATCGAGATGACTATTTAAAAGCAATCCTAATGCTTATATTAATCATCAAACCAGGGTAAGTTTGTTTATTTCAAGAGTGTTCAGCACAATTTATGCAAGTGAAATCAGAGGTTAACAAAACGAAATCGTTGCAACAAGTAAATTTTAATTCTCGAAGTTCAATCAAAGCAATTATGAAAACAATCTTTAAATAACTTAATCAATCAACTTAACTTAATTCTATTTCGTTCTATGGAAGTAGCAAACTGAAATGAAAAGATTAAAAGAATTCTCAATTAACCAGAATTACTAATCAACATCTACATCAGTCTATTTAACCAGCCAGGGAATACTGCAGTAACTGAACAACGAATAACACAATCACGCTCTATAATTTAAATTCTCAATGGCTGATCAACCAAACAATACCAATCAGAATGAACACCAATTGAAATATTCAAATAGCTCTATTAAATGCAAGAGATAACATTCATGTGGGAAATGAAAGCGATTAAGATTTTAAATCAATGGAAACACAAATCATTCAATGCTGATGAGATTCAAATCAATTAAAATTCTACAAAACGTAGGAACGATTAATTATAAAACAGGAAAATAAAAATATAACACAAGACAATAGTATAGATCCTAGTGATTGGGCCCAGGGTCTCCAGAAGTCTCTGCCAGAAGATATTCAGAACACGATTATGGAAATACCACTATCTCTTTCATTAAATTCAACAGTCAGGATACAAAATCGCTAAGCGCGAAAGCCTCTGTTCCGAAGGAATGTAAATAAAATACAATTACAACATACGGGTCAACATCCTCCCGTTCTATTTCACCTATTAGTCTTTTGTATCCTACAGAAAAACATAACGGATAATAGTGAATCCTTAGGATCAGGAGATCCTGAGCATTTCACAGCTTTCCAACAATTTGCATTATAAAATAGGTGAGATCCTCCTCATTCTTCACTGGTTTGTATGAACAAAACAAGATATTTTCCTTTTCTTGGCCGCTTCTTTTCATTCGTTTGAACAACAGTTAATTGGTTTAGATTTCCTGCACATAAAAACAACGAAAGTTTTCTTTTATGCCGATAATCACATAATTTGCTAATAATTAGTTTTACCCTTTGTTTACAATTAATTATTCCAGATTTATTTCTGAAGTGAAGGTAAACACATGAAAGTTAGTAATAAATCAAGCTAATTATGAGGGTAAAACATAAATTTTTCATGGCCCAACATAATCCACAGCTTACCTTGTTGCATGTCCTCATGCAGTGAGATGGTTGAGGTGTAACAATGTTAAGGAATAAGTAGTATAGACTTCCTCCTTATATAATCTAAAACAATGTTTCTGTTTTAATTTTGCAAAATCCTGGTTTAAATGACCCTATGGAAGATTATATTCGTGGTGATAACCTTAAGGAGGGTACCATATGATAGGACACATGTATCAGCACCCTATCCATGTAGTGTAATATCCCCAAAATCGGGACAGCTCAACAACCTTGCTGAAATAACGCTCTTCTGAGAATTTTGTGCATAGAAATTAGTTTGCAGCTCCTGGATCCCTTAGATCATCTCATCTAAGATCTAAATCCAAAAGGAGAGAAAAAACAAATTAGACTAGGTGGGTTAAACAGATCTTCCACAAACTAGTCTAGCTGAAAATCACCCAAAGAGAGGGGTTGCAGCTATATGCAGAGGATTGCTTCAAAAATAATGTAGATCCACTGAAGCAAAGTAGGAAGCTGATATGGAGGTTCAAAAATTAGTATTATAACAGCAAATCAGATTTACATTACAGCCCAAACATTGTACAAGATGAAGAATGAGATTATACAGGAAAAACCCTCAGAAATGAGGTGCTACAACCATGAGAAAATACTGCATAACCATGATAGAGTTATTTTATGTGGCTAAAGCAGAAGTTTATTATTCTTCAAATATAGAGCAGATCTGTACATAAAAAGTTAGATCTAATACATATCTGTGTACAAGAAATATTCATCTATACATTCCCCTCGGGGTTTTGTGCAAAACATGAAGCACAGAGAGAAGATCTGAGATCTAAGGTTGCAGATCTGCAGAATGATTCAGAAATTTTTGAATAATAAAATGGTACAAAAGATCAGATCTGAAACATACATGGATTGGATGGCAAATCCACGGATCACCACAGTGAGAGGAAGAATCCCAACACCAGAGATCTCTCCTCCAAAATGCCAGCAAAACACCCTGCAGCTGCAAATATGCAAATAACGCAGTCTAGGGAGAGGAACTGCACTGTGGGCTCTGATATTGAGTTGTCCTGCTACCAAGATCTGAATACGAAGCTCAAAGCAATGGATGCACTCTTCCAGGAGGTTAAATGACACACTCACTGAGAAGAGCCATCAACAAAATCTAGATCTGAGCAGATCTAGTGTCTTCCAATTGCTGCAACTCACAAGGACAGCTCAACCCTCAACAGGAGCAACGCTGTAGGTGTAAGGTGAAGCTTGGCCCAAGCCTAATAGTGGACTAGATAGTACAATTCTCCTCCAAGAGTTTCTCAAGGAAGGAGGTGGGATTCCTAAGCAGGAAAGCCCAACAAGGGATGTTTGAGCAGTCAATACTTTTAGAAAATGATAATCTTCAACAACCTTCTCTTGTTGCTCTCCTCCTCCTTTTATAAGATAAGAGTCTTTCCAAACCCTAAACCACTTCATTAGTTTAGCCCCTTTCACATTTAGAGTCTCCTTCTAGAACTGCGCTGTCCCTCAAAGAGGTTCAATGCATCTAGACTGCGTTGTTGACTTGGTCAAAGGTGACCCACTCTTGTGATTTAGACCCATTCACACCTGCAGGAGTTTATTTACATAGCCCAGATATGTCTTTGTTCACATAGGCATTGATTTATTCTTGGTTTTCAGGGGTTTTACATGTCCTCCTTTACAATTTATTCATCAATCATGAAATGAAAAATAAACAAGGCAAAATTAATATTCCTATTAGCTACAACTAATTTAGGAACATTATAGTCTCCCCCTCCCAAATGTTTCTTGTCCTCAAGAAACTGCAAGGGTCCTCCAAAATATCCCCTTCTTAACTTGGGGCTTCTTCATCTAATAGTCTCCACCATTGCCCTGAATTTTCTGCAATAGCTCTGCCTTCCAATGGTCCTTCCTCAATATGCAAGTTGGCCCTTGGTGAGTAAACCCCATGGCTCTCATCATGAAAGAATGGAATGTTGTTATGGAAGCCTTCTTGCTGATCCATGGCCTCCTCAAGATAGAAGTGATGAAAATCATGGGGATTTTCATGATTCATGAAAGTCTCCCATCTCCATGCTATCATCCAAATGAAGTGGATAACTTCCTAGCTTGGAAATCCATAGAAAAACTCCTCCCCAACACATATGAGAGGCATGTTCCCAAAAAACGTATGGCTCACTCCACAAAGAGGAAAGTGATCTATCATAGTGGCCATACAATATCTCATGCTCCCATGGAAGCATGTAGTGCAAAAAGAGTGGGGAAATCCTTTCCCCAAGGACACATCCAACAAGTGTGCCTCTCCTCCAACTATGCCCCCAACAAAGATAAGAACATCTTCAGCATGTGGGATCATGATTAGAATAATGCTAGCTGCCATGTATGATAAATGAGAAGGAAGATGTTCCCTCATGTGTAACCAGCGCAGTTTTACCCTCAATTGCCATAGATTAGGATATGACAATTGCCTCTCCCCACACTTGTTTGCTGCCCCATTCCTTTGGAATGCTTGGAGAATGTGCATCATAGTTGGTGTAAAAGAATCACACCATGAAGAATACAATAGCTTTCCAAGATTCTCCAAGGAATGTCCTACATCAATATAGTTCATGGCCTTGAGCAGCCCATGAAACCCATCATAAATAGTGCCCCTCTTTGGAGCAATGTTCTGCAAATGAGTTTTAGAAAAATATAATCATATAGGAAATACATGATAACATTCAGAAAGATAAGTTCCTCTATATACTTGTTTTAAATCAGTGGGGTAACTCTTGGATGAGTTCCCTCTCACACTCAATGGGTAAGGAGATGTGAATGATGGCTCTTCCCAAGAGCTATGTTCCTCCTCCTCTACCATGCACATCTTTATATGAGAGTGCACCTCTTCCTTGAAACCTTCCCATATGAAACCACCCAAAAGCGTATGATATGATCTAATGAAACCAGTGGGTTTGGAAAGAAGGATCTCATAGGTGGCATCTAGTAGTCTCTCCTTGAGCTTGGAGTCACTAACCAAAAGAATAAGATTATAGAAATAGATAACTCCATCAACCACCTTGAACCTTTCATCCACTACTTCCCCATCAAGAATCGCACATGTGAAAAGGTCCTTGGAGTATTCCATCATGAGTTGGGAATCCCAATAAGGATCTAAGCTCTCCAAGAATGATAGTGTTGTAGAAGTTTGAAATGATGCCTTTGTCCTATCATGGCTCCCTCCTTTGACATTCTTGATGTCAACATCACATGTTGGAGCTTCATAATCTCCCCCTTACTGCCCCATTTGCAGCTGATCTTGATCAAGACAAGATTGAAGCATATGGAAATCAACTTCCCCTCGGAAAGTCCTTGTCTTCCAAAACTTCCTCATTTTGGCCCATGCATACAAGAGGGTTAGCATCCCCTTGCCATGTTCAGAAATATCCTTTGTGAATGAAGTGATCATGGGCTGCCCCAAAGATATGGAGTTGTCATGTGCCCTCATGCTCATACCATCATAGACTTCTAATTTCTCCTCTCTCAGGCACAGATAGCTGAGTGGGAGTTAGCAATGCCCCTTTCATGAAATTTCTAATCTCTCTTATGAATTCATGAGAGATTCTCTGTGCTGTGCTGGCTTCTCCCAAGGCTCCCTCCTTAGCCAAGTATGCATATGCTGCCCATAGTTGAGAGAACACTTTAGATTTTCTCCCATCAAGAGAGGCTTCTGATAAAATACCTCCTTGCAGGGAGGTGTCAAGGCATAGAGTAGAATGTGGATGTTGGTAGACAGATTTGCCCCTACCTTTACTGCATAGGTCCTCTTGCCTTCTTTGTGCTTCCAAGCTTTGAAACAGAGAAGGATCCATGCTCTTCATCTTGCAATGCCCTTCCTCCTCTTTTCCTCCTATCTTCAGGATCTCATCATTTGACAGTGATGGTAAATGCTGCTCATGTGTTATGCCAAGAGCTCTATGTGTGAGACCTTGTGGAACTCCTTGCAAGAGTGCAAGAGTTTCATTCCTTGGAGCAAGTGCTCCATCCTCTTCCTCATGAGGTGCTTGAGGTGCCATTGTCATGACTACGTTATCATCTCCTTCCTTCCCCTCCTCCTCTTCAATAACTGAAATTGCCTCATCATCAACAACAGACCTTAGATCTTGGTCATCTATTGAATGAGGAATCTCCATGCTTTCCTTTTGAGAAGAGAATCCTTCATCCAAAAGAGATCTTGCCCTTGGCAAGCCATTAAACAATATTACACCTTCCTCCATGGTTTTCAGAAATGGGGTTGGATTCATAGACCCTCCCAACTCATGCAAAATATTTGTCTGATGTGGTTTGATAGTGTTAATAGAAGATGTTACACATGGAGCTTCATCAAACCTCTCTATCAACCTTGCAATAAACCTTGCATAAGTAGGTGTATTTGCATTCTTCAAGGAAAAAGACTCAAACAACCACCAAGCATATGCTTTACCTTCAAAATGCAGCGCTGCTACTTTTATGGCTTCAATTTCTGAAACTTGATGTTGTTGCATAAAGTTGTCTAGCTCCTCCACCCAAACCCTAACTGGATATTTAGGTGATCCATCAAAGATAGATAGGCATAATCTACCCATACCATGTTGCTCCTCCTTTGTGCCTTTGTTCTCCTTGATCTTGCAGAACCCTTGAAAGTTCGAGTTATCTTTGAACTCCTTGGATTGAGCCTCATACTCTTGCAAATACTCTCTAAGAGTCTCCTTCTCGGGTACACCTCCTTTCTTCCTCTTCATGAAGAAATCACAGACAAAACGCTGAAGCTTTGGTGATATGGCTAAGTGCACATATCCATAAGATGAGGATTCAGAATGTTCCTCATGTATAGATCTTGTAGATATTATCGAAAGGTCTTCCTGCTCTTGAAACCCTCTAGGAGTTTCACTGCTCCTTCTCTTTTCTTCTTGTTCAACCTCCTTGGAGAGGTTCTTACTGGATATGAAAAGTGATGAGAGTAAATTCATATTCTTCATCATTCTGACCTTGCTCTTTGCTTTAAAACACTTTGTCTTGATGCCCACAGGCTGAGCCAAAGATCTAGCTTCGATACCACTGTAATATCCCCAAAATCGGGACAACTCAACAACCTTGCTGAAATAACGCTCTTTTGAGAATTATGTGCATAGAAATGAGTTTGCAGCTCCTAGATCCCTTATATCAGATCATCTAAGACCTAAATCCAAAAGGAGAGAAAAAAAAATCAGACTAGGTGGGTTAAACAGATCTCCCACAAACTAGTCTAGCTGAAAATCAGCCAAAGAGAGGGGTTGCAGCTATATGCAGAGGATTGCTTCAGAAATAGTGCAGATCCACTGAAGAACAGTAGGAGGCTCATATGGAGGTTTAGAAATCAGTATTATAACAACAAATCAGATTTACATTACATCCCAAACATTGTATAAGATGAATAATGATATTATACAGGAAAAACCCTCAGAAATGAGGTGCTACAACCATGAGAAAAGACTGCATAACCATGATAGCGTTATTTTAAGTGGCTTAAGTAGTAGTTTATTATTCTTTAGATCTGGAGAATATCTGTACATAAAAAGTTAGATCTAATACAGATCTGTGTACAAGAAATTCTCATCTATACATTCCCCTTGGGGTTTTGTGCAAAACATGAAGCACAGAGAGTAGATCTGAGATCTAAGGTAGTAGATCTATAGATCTGAGATCTAAGGTTGCAGATCTGCAGAATGATTCAGAAATTTCTGAATAATACAATGGTACAGTAGATCATATCTAAAACATTCATGGATTGGATGGGCAATCCATGGATCACCATAGTGAGAGGAAGAATCCCAACACCGGAGATCTCTCCTCCAAAATTCTAGCAAAACACCCTGCAGCTGCAAATCTGTAAATAACGTAGTCTAGGGAGAGGAACTGTGCTATGGGCTCTGAGAATGAGTTGGCTTGATACCAATATTTGAATAGGAAGCTCAAAGCAATGGATGCACTCTTCCAGGAGGTTAAATGACACACTCACTGAGAAGAGCCATCAACAAAATCTAGATCTAAGCAGATCTAGTGTCTTCCACTTTCTACAACCCACAAGGACAGCTCAACCCTCAATAGGAGCAGTGCTATAGGTGTAAGGTGAAGCTTTGCCCAAGCCTAATAGTGGACTAGATAGTACAATTCTCCTCCAAGAACTTCTCAAGGAAGGAGGTGGGATTCCTAAGCAGGAAAGCCCAACAAGGGATGTCTGAGCAGAAAATACCTTCAGAAAATGATAATATTCAATAACCTTCTCTTGTTGCTCTTCTCCTCCTTTTATAAGATAGGAGTCTTGCCAAACCATAAACCACTTCATTAGTTTCCCTTTCACATTTAGAGTCTCTTTCTAGAACTGCACTGTCCCTCAAGGAGGTTCAATGCATCTAGACTGCGTTGTTGACTTGGTCAAAGGTGACACACTCTTATGATTTAGACCCATTCACACCTGCAGGAGTTTATTTACATAGCCAAGATATGTCTCTTTTCACATAGGCATTGATTTATTCTTGGTTTTTAGGAGTTTTACACGTCCTCCTTTACAATTTATTCATCAATCATGAAATGCAAAATAAACAAGGCAAAATTAATATTCCTATTAGCTGCAGCTAATTTAGGAATATTGCATGTAGGCCCCATGCATAAAATTATGTTACTTTATGTGTTAAAATTAACATCAGCTGCTTTAAAGTTCCTATAATTAAAGGGCTCTCGATTCTTAATGCTGGGTGGATGCCTGCCATCTTTGCTTGGCTGCTAACAAAGCATCTTCTCTGATCTCCTGAAAGTATTCTCTCCCTGTGTGTACATTGTCCTTGTGGAGTGGTCCCAAATTATTTATGAACCCTTCATGTTTCATGAATCCCTTATGTTGAGTGAAGATATGCAGAGGTTTAGTGGGTTCTCCTCTAACCCAGAGATCCAAGCCATGTTTCCTTCTCTAAAAAATGTTATAGGATTTAGCCCACTTGATTTTATTATCAGTAAAAGAGAGGAATGATTGAAACTGTATGTCTCCTATGAAGGGACTAGGGTTACTATCTCTCTCATCTTCCAAAAAGAAATTGTGTAAATATAGTTCACATAAGAGGTGTTGAACCTTCTCATTTTGTTCCCCACAACACTGGACAAATTTCGCATTGGTCTTAAATTCAGTGGTTTTCCTTGCTCTAATGGCTTTCACTTTTAATGAAAAATATCTCTGTAATAAAAATAGAGCATAATTAGTAGAAAGTGATCTACAAGACAGGAAATTTGAGTAAAGCGAGAAAATAGTATTTGTTTGCTTCATGGCTTCTTAAAGTTGAGGTTGTGCTTTCTTTACCTTATCCTGTTTGCTTCTGAAGTTGGTGAAAGTCTCATCTTCGGTTGCAACAAGCTTGTTGAGTTTTTCCAGAAGCTCCTGATGCACCTGTAGTGGTACCACTTCCTTCTTATATTTATCCAATTCCTGCTGGGTCTGTGTCAATTCATTTTGAAGCCTTGAAATAACAACTTATTTTATCAGAGGAGTATAAGAAGGTGTTTCATCTATCTAAGTTTCCTCTGTCCGTGTATCCAATTCTGTTTTGGTTTTAGTAGTGTCTGTTTCTTTTTTAGGCTTCTAGGCCTTATCTACCTCTTTTAACAATTCCCTTAATTGCTTGACTGTTTTCTTCAATTTCTTATATTTCTTGGCAATTTCCTTAGCTTAGCCCTAACTGACTTATTCTTATTTATAGGGTTTTCAGTAGAAGAGAGCACAATAATTTTTTCTGGCATAGAGGGAGCTGCACCAATTTATAGGCCATCATCTAGTGAGATAGTGTTTTTTTCAGGCACTACAGAGGTTGTGCCTATATCAGTATTCTGATCCAATGGGACAGTGTTTTCTTTAGGAACCATAGAGGTTGTGCCTGTATGAGTACTCTAGTCCAATGGGAACGTATCACCCTACTGGTTTTGAGGATTTCTCTTTGCAAGGTTTTCTTCTTCCAAATATTCATTACCACAGGGAGCTGAATCCCTTGAATACTGCAATTCCTCCTCAGACGGTAAAATCTCAGTGTGGGCAGAACTGCCAGCAGAGGCAGAATGGTCTAGGGGGTAATTCTTTCCCTCATAGTTCCTGGAGGGATTTCTTTCTTCGCAAAATGCACTCATACTTTTTAGTACTCAGGCCATTTCTTCCTCATATCCCTGTAGGAATTCATCTTTCGTGTTTAGAGGAGGTGTATGATATGGCCTGTTGGAGAAGGGTCTCCCAAAGGCTATGAATTTTGTCCAATTTTGTATAATTTGTATTGTTTAGTCTAACGTAGGGGTTTTGGGGTGGGTCAAAGCCCCTAACGCATTGTAAATGGGTCAAGGGTAGACCAAGAGTCCGCAAACGACGATTTGCAGACCATTGGATGCGTAGGCTAAATTGCTATAAATAGATGAACCTTTTTTGAGTTATAAAGTAGGAATGAATAGAGATTGATGCAAAGTAAAAACTGTTAGATCTGTGGTAGGGTTTTTTGGGTTAGGACTCCTGCTGGATGTGTGCGTGGAGATCCTTTGTCCTGCTGTGTGCGGACCCTGCTGGCTGTGTGCGCAGGTGGTAATTTGGGGAATGTAAGAGGATTTTTGAGTAATGACATAGACGTGCGGAAGTATTGTGGATATCTGATGTTATCTGTATCTGTCATGTGGTTGATGCAGACTTAAGTTATATGATGATGTATCTATTAGTAAGTTGCGAACTGTCTACGTTATGGTATATGTATCTGTGATCTATTAATCCGTTGCAAATATTCTATTATGTGATTATAGCTAATAGTATGCACGTGGATGCGAGCCTGTTGTTTAGATTTGATAAGCTATATTCTGGTTATTTATTGAAACTCCTGCCAACGACCTTTGGTTGTATAGCTACAGACCGACTTGACTTACTTGCTCTTTCCTAGGGTGTGGAAACCTGGTTCCAGCACCCTCCCATACTACTTCGGGTGAGACTTTGGCCTGCGCAAGCAGGTCACTACCGAAAGGGCCAATAGTATAGGGGTTTGTTGGCAAACCTTAACCTCCGAACTTGGGTCAGGACCCCTCGAGCCAACAAATGGTTCCGTTTTCGGGACCGGGAGCATTTTGAGAGAGATCAGGTAATGCCAAGGTCATATTGGAAACCTAAAAGAAAAGAAATCAATGAATGGTTTGGAAAACAAGTTCAAGAATTCACAGTAAAAGAAAACCGCCGTAAGAAGTTGACCACCGAAAAGTGGAAGAATAAGTATATTTTCATGGAGATCTATGAGATATTCTTTGTAACAATTGCGATCGAGCTCCAAGAGTGGCTCACAAGGCTGGTCAAATTTCAGAAGTGTTGGAAAGACGAGCGGGTCATACAGTGGACCCTAGGACGGATCCTGCAGTTAGAAGAGACTAAAAACACCATTACTCGCATGGTAGATCACTGGGTGGACAATGTGATAGGAGGATTTGTGACTGAATTTGCAGTCGATCAATTCATATCCTACTCAGAAGCGGAGCGGAGGTTCTTGAAGGGTTTCCGGGGTAAGTTTTTGAAAACTTTTCCATTACTGATTAAGATCTTGTTGTGCAAAAAAAGCATTTTGTGTAGCCATACGGAGTGAATGAGCTCTGACCAGAGCGAGGGCACAACGCGCAGTGGTAAGTTCTACATAACTAACCATGAGGGGGATCGATCTATCTACAGTGCAGTAAGAAATTTTGTTATGCATAGCCCTCCGTCGACACCACTGTCAAGCCCTCATAGGGGTAAAAACTCACCTCCACCCCCACCAGAAGACGATATGGCTGTGCACATGAAGCTACCTACTTTCAAAGGCATGGGTGATGAGGACATGGATTGATTCTGGTTTGTCGCAGGATCGATATGGACTGCGTAGAACTTAGTAAGTGATGCGGTGAAGTAGGCACAATTATCCCTTTCTTTTGAAGGGAGAGCCTTGGACTGGTACATGGGATACATTGACCAACATGCGAATGCAACTATTGAGGAAATTAAGAATGCGTTAAAACAACAGTTCAAGAAACCTAAGTCCTACTCTTAGATAGTAAATGACTTGAAGGAATTCAAGCAAGGACCGTCTGAGTCTATATGGAAAGCAGATCAATGATTAAAGAAAGTGATCAGAGAAGGAGGATTCCAGTATGATGACAGGAAACACATGTAGTGGTTCATTGCTATGTTTCTGCCCCACCTGCGCGTACCTATGGGTCACCAAGCCTTTGAAAAATAGGAGAAGGCCTTGGAGGTTTCCATGAAACTAGAAGCTGCGCCAAGAGATGATACCCAGTTATGACCACAGCAGATACAAGGCCAGCTAGAAGAAATGCACATGGAGATTTCGAATCTATGCAAGGAGTGAGGGACGAAGGCTAGCCCCGAAAGATGGTGCATATGATGCAGGGTGAATGGCCACACCAAATATAACTGTCCACTGCTTGCAGACTACATCCAGGTTGGGGGACCCAGCTTGCTGCGCCCTAGGGAAGCTGCAAGACCAAGTGGGCTGACGCTATGGTGCGATGACTGCCGCGTTGCTGAGATGCACCATACTAACCACTACCCCCACCTTGTCGCATATATCCCCGAAGTAAAACAACAGTGGTGTAGGTTTTGTAGGTCTTTAGGACACGATGAACATAACCGCCGAACGTATGATCTGATGATCAACCGAGGAAACCTATATAGGGTACAGTCGGACCCCTCATCACCTAGATCCCCCGCAGGTATAGGAGGATCCCCAGCCAGGGGCAAGGGAGGGGGATGAGGAGGAAGCACAGGTAAGGGTAGAGGCCAATTAATATGATATAATTGTGGGGAAATAGGTCACTTTGCGAGGGATTGCATGAACCCAACTCAACAATCCTGCAGATATTGTAGACAGTTGGACCATGTGATCGAGGACTGCCTGATTCTGATGGCCAAGGTACAGGAAAAGCAATAGACTCCTACACAGAATGTACAACGAGTGAAGGAGGAACCTCGTGAAAAGGATTCGAGCATTAATGTAATAGCACGCAGCGATATGGCTACCGGAGGGTGTACGGAAAGAGCTGAGATGGAGTATCTGATCCGTAAAGCAGCTACTAAACTGGAAGGTGTGGGCTTCCAGGAGGAGAAGGAGACCTCTGTCGCAGATCGGCAAGACTGTGCTCAAAACGAGACATCGGCTCCAAAAAGTGGAATCGAAGATGAGGTCAAACCATTCTTGCAGGCGTGCATGAAGCTGTTGTGAAATCAACAGGCCGTAGAAAACCTCCAAGCCTTACTCGATGGTTGCACAAGAAAAGCAGACCCAGTCATGAAGATTAAGGATGTGCACAAACTTTACAAGTAGAAGAGACGCATTGGCCGCGAAATTCGATTAACTGTGCAGATTGGTGATTATGAGATGTACCAGGTAATTCTAGACCGAGGATCAGATGCGAATGTACTACCTAAGTAGACTTGGCAACGAATGGGAGAGCCTAAATTGTAATGGTTTACTATCGAGATACACATGGCTAATCAACAAAATATCATACCATTGGGGAGATTTTCAAAGATGGTCGTAGATATCGCCAGGGCTAAGGTATGAGCTGACTTTGAAGTCATTCAAATTGTAGAAGATACGGACCCTTACCCAGCACTCCTGGGATTGGATTGGGCCATTGATATGGGTGGAATTATCAACTTGAAGAAACGAAGCATGGTGTTTGAAAGAGAGGGAACTCGGGTGATTGTACCACTAGACCCCGCAGAAGGAGAAAGGTACACCGAGCCAGCGCGTGAGGAAGATGGGATGGATCACATCTATAATCTAAATGCAAAGGACGAAGACTGGATCAACCCCACAGCTGACGGTATGCCTTGCTGGGAGAAGGAAAACGAATGTGTCTTTGAATCCAACGAAGAATTAGAAGATTGGCAAAACCGACTGCAGGAAATATCTACACTGCACTGCCTACGAATTACTAGGGACTTCTAATATATATCTTCCGAGGTAAGAGAATTACCTTGCTTTGATGGCTTCGGTAGTATAAAGATATTTTTGTGAACCTTCGAAGTTGAGGTTCCCAAAGAATGAAGGCTATGGGCTCTTAACCGGGCTATACGCACAATGCCTACGAATTGGTGGGACACACATAAGGGGACGTTGCAAGAATTGGAGGAATGTCAGGATATGATGGTACTACGGTTTGAACCTCCAACCGATGTGCACATTAAGAGATTCCAGGGCCGAGGAGATTCGCATGAACACTTATTCGGTTGGATGGAGCGATGGTGCGATCGTACTACAAAAGAATGGGTTCACTTGTTTATTCATTCCTTGGGACCAATTCCTGCTACCTGGTATCTCGATTCGGAGCTACGTCAGGGCACCCGCCAGTGGACAACCCTAAGAGATGAATTCTTGGGGACATTTGGATTAACGGGAGGATTGGAGGTGCTTGAGGGAGCTCTGCAGACTCTCAACACCGTTTCGATTGGTGAATCTAACCCCGACATAGTAAGAGGAGGACCCACATGGGAAACACAGATTTAGGATAATGTCGAGCTCCACAAGGCCACCATGGAATATTACGACGTAGATCCATGCAAGGTCTCGATCATAGCATCAGGGAAGGAACGCACAGTTGGAGGACGTCCAATACATGAGGTGGTTAGTATGAATCCACTAAAACCATGAAGTGTTAATGTCAATACGACAGTACCACCCAAGCGGGTTAAGATTGGGAATTGCTGGGATGATGGGACAACGGGCAAGATTACGGGACTAATCATGGAGTATTTAGATAAGTGTTTAGGACCTAAGAAGGTCACGGGGAACTTGGGTGGTACGCACGTCACTCTCAACTTAGAAGCGCGGCATGAATAACATCGGCCTTATCATACACAAAGAGTGAGGGAGGATATCGGTAATAAACTTATCGCACCAGTCCCACAGGTAAAGCCCACGACTATGAAGCTGCTGCACGAGATCTTGGGACATATGGGCTACTATAGAAAATCCATTCAGGGATACACACTGATCACTGAACTTGTGAGAACACTGCTTAAGCATGATATTTCATTCAGTTGGGATGACGTGCACCAAAAGAGCTTTGAAAAAATTAGGAACAGGATAATTGCTGCACCTATTCTCACTTCTCCCGCTCTAGCAACGATAGGTCATAAGGATACTTCAGGAATTTCCCGTGAAGTAGGTAGTACACAACTTGGCACCAAGGACAGTAATCACATAATCACATATACTAGTCGGACGATCTCTCGTGTGAAACGCAATTATGCCAGCATAGAAAGGGAAGGGTTGGCCCTGACCTATGAGCTACATAAGTATCAACGCCCTCTGTTAGGACACCACTATAAAATAATTATGATCATTGGGTTTTAGAATGCCTGAGGAATGTGATTGTGTTGGGGGAGGAAGTCTGTAGGTGGAAACTGCTTCAGGAATATGATGTTGAAATCATCGTCGAGCTAGGAAAGTTGAGTACAGAGTAGGATCACGTGTCCCGAGTTGAGACGAGCGAGGAAGGATTTCTTGATACGCAACTATTTGCAAGTAGGGTTGTGGATGCACGTTTTACCGAGATCTCTCTGTTCCTGACCACAGGCATTGTAGCTACCGAATATTTGGTACGACAAAGAAAGGAGTTGGCGCATCAAGCGGTGGACTTTATCAGCATCGCACCTCATGAAGTACTATGCAACGATAACCTGAAGTATGTAAACTATGAAGATATAACAGGGGTTCACTACGCAGGTACGATGACGATGCAAGAGGTCTAGAAGGCTGGGCTATGGAAACACAGAATTTTAGTTGGAAGGAATCCCAACAGAGTGAAGCCAGTGCACTAGGAATGCGGGAGGATTGCTCGGAGCGCAGGGGTGCTTGGATTGCAGGGGTATGCTGAGTGCACCCCGGGTGTGAAAATTAGCCATTGAAACAGTCAAATCGGGAAAAAAAACAAATTACCTTTGGATGGAGCGGACGACTGACATTTAATGTGGTGATTTTGGAAGGTTTTTTACCGTTTACTTGATTGTAAGCCCCACACAAAGTCTACCCTACCATTGGGCAGTACCCAAGGCTATAAAATAATCGAGATAGATCAGACACAAGTTCCGTATTTCTCAAATAGCTTGTACTTAGCCTGGTTGTCCTGGATGAAGTTTTTCTATAATAAATTCTGTGCTGCTAGCATCTCATTCATGTCTGAGCAGCCTACCCCCTCTGAGAGTAGCAACCCTGAGTTCATATTTCGTGCCAGAATGACGACCACGAACCCTGTTGAACTCTCGGAGCCAGTAACCTCATTAGACCAAGACACTGAGGAAGTGGTGGAGGTCGAATCCGAAGTCGAAGAAATCCTCTCCACACCTAGCCCTACCACTAGGAAAGGAAAAGAAAAATCTCAGGGCTGAGGCAAGCCCTCGAAGCCTACGAAATGGGCCATAGGAAAGCCCCATACCTCTCCACGAAACTTGAAATCCCTGAGGGCTGCGTAGGAGGAGGCCTAGCCCACCGAGCTGATCAACTAGCTACCCCCCTTCATGCAACCACGCAGGGCATTGACACACATGCCAAAGAACCTCAATGGCTTGATCACCTACCTGCAGATGACGCTGACCACGGGGGAGGTCCCCATCATAGGTGAACCTTTTGGTTGCCTTCATGAAGTTAAGTTCGACGATCATGATTTGGCCAGTTTTGAGGCCTTCCCTGAGCTCGCACCCGAATTATACCTTGATACAGTTCATGGCGATGATGTGGTCAAAGTTGTCCCCCAATGCTGGGTACTTTGTTTGGCGGGGTCGGGGCTCCTAAATCTACCTCGGATACCCCACTTTGGACACTACAATGTAACGGACCAACTCGCATGACAATTGCTCACACTAATTCATGACAGATGTCTGTGGATCTAGGACGGGATCCCCATTGACATTGCGCTCGTGCATCGGATTACTGGTCTCCCCATGAGTGGTCTGAACCCCTTGGAGCACGTGTGTAAGAAATATGAGGTGGATACTGCTGAGTTTGTGCGCCAAAAGTATCATGTGGACCGTAATACTCAGTAATTTATCATCAAGAGCGTTAGTGACCAAGGTATGCAGTTGGGAACCATGATGTTAGCATGTAAAATGATGAGGAAGTGTCAGGTCACGTCTGTTCCGGCCTATGTCATTCGGTTAGCCAGCCAATGTGTGAAAGGGGTATGTTTTAACTGGGCATAGTATTTGTGTGATGAGTTTCTAACCAACGCTCGTGAGTCCTAGGAGCAGGGCCGCGCCTTTTGTTACTCTTGGTTGCATTTCTTATAGCAGTGGTTGCCTGGGAAGATCCTGCAGAGTCTATCCTCCTTGATATTACCCTGGACATGTGCGAAGGGGCTCGCTATGCACACTTCTGGGATTCCACGGATCCGCAACGGCTCGAGGACAACCAGGTGTTCTGGGTCCTCTTTCAAAGTAGCGTGGCTGCAGCTATTAACTCTCGACCACGGTTGTCCCCTGCCGTGTACGACAGATACAAGAAAATTTCTGTATTTCAGGTCACTCTGCACAATGTTCAGATCAAAGTGCATAAAGAAAAAGCCCGGACTTCGCTCCCTTACATGGTGATGGACGAAGAAATTGACAACGTCATTGCGCTCTGGTCCCCTAACTAGAAAATTGGCTTCAAAACTGGCGTGAAGGGCGTTGGAAGCACCAACACATCCCAAGTCAAACCCCCTGTCATCGTATCGGATATCATAGGTACGCGCAAGAGTACCAGACAAGACATCGGTGTGACCACCCAAAAGGATTCGCAGCAGCAGAAGGACGTCTAGGCAGAGACCCTGATGGACTCACAGATCAGTTTGGATACGGAAGGTCTGGAGACAGGCGGAGCTGCCTCCCCCCCGCGGCACAAAGCGTACAAGTGAGCTAGTCAGAATGCCCCGCAAAAAGCAGCGATATCAGTGAGCGGAACGGGATGAAACAATCACATTGACTGACGGAGACCTAGAACAAATCGCTGATGCAGTCACTCTAGTCACGGAGGATATATGGGATGCCATCGAAGAACAAAAGTGGGCCGCGATTGACACAATTCAGGCTGAGCTACGAGCGCTACAATTAAAGACAGACACGTTGCATCTTAGTGCGACCCGGTATGCCCACCCTCCACTATCTGTAGCGCAACACTAGTTATAGATGACACCTGCCTCTGTTCTCTCCCTAGCGTAGCTCTGGTGTTCAGTCCACCTGAAATGGGACTTAAAATCTAGGCTAGTACACCAGTCTAGTTGAACTTAGCTCGACTCCCCCATGAGGCTTTGCATGGTCTCCACACTGCTATATTTTAGGAAATCCACCATCGAGACCAACAAGTGCACCAACAACTCGGCGTAGCTAAACAAGACTTCCTTGAAAAGAATGCTGAGGTGTGCCTTGCCACCTCGAAGCACGCAGAACTCGAAGACACGATTCACCGAATTTGCACAGATGCTCCCACAGAGATCCCGACATCAGCCACAACTCAGGCAAAAGTAGAAAAATTGGTCACAGCACTCAAGGCCTCCTGGGATGAAGTTCAAGTTGTCAAGACACGCATGGAGCAACAGATCGCAGATCTACATGCTAAGTTACAACTTGAAACACCTCCGGAGGTCCGGGCCCAACGAATTGCGCTGGTCACCACAGCTACGGATATCATCACGGGGCAGATCGCGCAGGGAGCCCAGCTACTGGAGACCGCCATGTAGCTATGGACTAAGGTCCAATATGATCCAATATTGTGAGGGATAAACTAGGATTTGCGACAAAAAGGAGAAGAGTTCGAGACAATCGAAGTCACTTTGCCCACTCTAGTACCTGCTCAGCGCTTAGAATGACTGCGCACCATCCAAGTGCTCCAGGCAGATATTGATGACCTCTGGAAAAAGAAGAAGATCCTTGGTGATCGACTGAAGCTGTGGGCTGATGAAGCTCTCAAAATTTCACAGGATGCGGATGTTGCTATCAAACAGCTAAACCAAACTTTGGAAAGTGTCACTGCCGTGATTGAAGGACTGCTGTCTGAGAAGTTGGTCAACATTGTACAGAATGCAACTGTTCAAAGCGAAGGCATCCTGCCTCTGTTAGTTGAGGAGATTAGAGTATTGCAAGCGCAGGTTGAAGCCCCACCGGCACAGTGACTCGGGACGAGTCACAAGATTGTGTTGGGGGACTGTTGGAGCAGGGTCTCCCAAAGGCTATGAATTTTGTCCAATTTTGTATTGTTTAGTCTAACGCAGGGGTTTTGGGGTGGGTCAAAGCCCCTAACGCATTATAAATGGGTCAAGGGTAGACGAAGAGTCTGCAAAACATAGTTTGCGGACCATTGGATGCGTAGGCTAAATTGCTATAAATAGATGAACCGTTTTTGAGCCATAAAGTAGGAATGAATAGATATTGATGCAAAGTATGAACTTTTAGATCTGTGGTAGGATTGTTTGGGTTAGGACTCCTGCTGGCTATGTGTGTAGAGATCTTCTGTCTTGCTGTGTGCGGGCCCTGCTGACTGTGTGCGCAGGTGGTAATTTGGGGAATGTAAGAGGATTTTTGAGTAATGATATAGAAGTGCGGAAGTATTGTGGATATCTGATGTTATCTACATCTGTCATTTTATGGTTGATGCAGACTTAAGTTATATGATGATGTATCTATTATTAAGCTGTGAACTTTATGTGTTATAGTAAATGTATCTGTGATCTGTTATTCCACTGCAAATATTCTATTATGTGATTATAGCTAATAGTACACACGTGGATGCGAGCCTGTTGTTTAGATCTGATAAGCTGTATTCTGGTTATTTATTGAAACTCTTGCGAACAACCTCTAGCTGTATAGATCTGATAGATGCGAATTGGCTTGACTTACCTACTCTCTCCCAGGGTGAGGAAACCTAGTTCCAGCACCCTCCCATACTGCTTCGGGTGAGACTTTGGCTTGCGCAAGCAGGTCACTGCCGAAAGCGCCAGTAGTATAGGGGTTTGTTGGCAAACCTTAACCTTTGAACCTGGGTCAGGACCCCTCAAGCCAACATGGCCCTGCCTCATCGGCCAAGGATAAGGTGTCTCTCTATGAACTTAATCACTCAGAGCATCTTCATTTCACTGGACTCGAGGTTGAGGGATGATTTCTTTTTCTTCTGGATTTCTTTGGAACTGATATTTCCCTTCTTTGCTAGTCAATTTCTATATTATCAAGATTTTATTCTAGTGGGGTTAGGACAGGGTTTACAAAGCTGTCCCAAGTTAACTGATGCTTGGTCAATTCATGAATGACAATCATCTTTATCAGACCATGATGGATGATAACTGTATGTGGATTTGTAGCCCTCCTAACTTGACTAGATATGTCATGCAACAAATAATTCAAGAAAAATGGCAAATTAACTGAAATTTTCTGTTTGAGTATGGCTAAAAGTTTGAATTGTTAGGGTTTTACCACGTCTTGGCGCCTGTCACACATAATATACTTCTGAACGAATATTTCCAGTTCTTTCCATGGTTCCTTCAAAGATGCAGGGTGAATCCCTTTTCCTTTGCATACCAAATTCTTGCATGGGTCCTTGAACACTGTAATTGCTTCATGTAAGAGAACGTGCTTATCAGTCCACCTTTTTCTTGCTGCCGAAAGTCCAAAAACATCGGCTATTAGAGTTTCTGATACTGTTATATCTCTACCCTTCATAATTGTGTTTCCATCATGTAGGTTCTGCAGAAATTCTAGTGTTATCTCAGTGTGGAATCCCTGTAATTTTTCCAAATATGGGAGGCAACCAGCACTCTGAAGGGTAGCACGAGCCTGTTCTATAATTTTGAGTACCGTGGGCTTGTTGCAGATAGATCTACCACCCATGAATGTTGTGTTTCAGAGACTGAATTCACACTTCTGCATTCACTTCTCAGGGCTTCGTAAATTTGGAACAACACAAATACTGCATGCAAATAATTTGAAACTATTAAAAAGAGTATAAATGCAATTATATTTGTCTGTCATATTAGTAGGTTTCGACGGATTTTGATAGTTAGTTCACATGATTTCTCATAATGTACACCTTTTCCCCCTCCAATGAGAGAAGGGTGTCCACGACCTTAGAGCATAGAAAAAGAGGAAAGATGTTGAGGATCATTAATGCAGCGGAATAATAACTAGAGCAACGTACATTGCGGAAGAAATCAATCAAATTGGCTCAAATCATAAGAAGGGTGGGGAAATGATTAAAAAGGAAAAAACGGAGAAATAATTATTATGAGAAAAATATTTTGTGCTTTGATGGAAAGTTGTGATAGAAACATGATAGGTAAAGAGTGGTAACAGCTTCTAGGATTAAGTGATCAGACATAATCAAATTAATTCATATGAAAATGTAGTTTTACCATGTATATTGGTTATTATAAATATAAAACTGTTCAAATGGTAAGTTCTCCTTTGGGAATGGGTTGGTAGAAATAAGTGAATATAAAATTATTGGATGTTATCATAAAACTCCAATTCCACAAGCAGAGCCATTGTTGCCAGCAAGCATCCATATCCTCGACATGGTTGCTTTTTAACCAAAAAATGAGCCAGAATACTCTATTTAGTATTTAGATAATTTAGTTGTTCTTATGGAGAGACCACTGTGCTGACATGGTAACCAGATAACCTTAGTGCCATTCACTAGGTTTTAACAAAGTAATCAAGCCAGTTCGTGATGAGACCTCCTGTCCTTCAGGCATTTTTTCTTGGCTAGAAGGTCATTGCCCTGGTGTGGTGGCCATTATGGGAATGTTACTTGTTATCTCCTTATGATCATGGTAGGCTCGCTCATGATGATACCCCCTATCCTCTCTAAAAGGTTTGCATATTATTTTCATATTTGTATATTTTTTGAATCATAAATAGAGGGAGGCTCATTAACTCCTTAAGAGTTAGGGATGGTGTGAGGAGTGAAAAGAAATGCCAATAAAATTTATACCCTTATTCCTAAGTCAATATGACCTAGAAGATTAGCCATTGAGAGTGTAAAAATAAAACCCAACATGGTATTAAGATAATGAATCCTTTATAATATGTCTGAAGAAAAGATATCGAACAAACCATTATATAGTTAAACCATATCAATGTCTGAAAATAAAGATACCCATCAAAGGTATAAAAAATTCATAATTGTTATTAGTATCACTGTTTTTCTCCTTTTTAGATGCACATTCCCCATTCAACATGATGATTTCCATGACAAAATGTACGAAAAAAATGGTTATATGGCAATAAAATATGCAAAAGTTCATTGAGACAACCATGTATTACAAAATTGTGGCTGTTCATTTGATCGAACAACAGTTTTTCAGTGGATTGAACAAAAACTGTTCAATCGAATGAACAACAACTGTTCAATCAAATGAACAACAAAAACACACAAAAGAAAAATTTGTTGTTCGTTTGACCGAACAACGACTGTTTAGTTGATTGAACAACAACTGTTCAATCAATTGAACAACAAAAACACACAAAAGAAGAATCCGTTGTTCATTTGACCGAACAATGGTTGTTCAATTGATTGAACAACAACTGTTCAATCAATTGAACAACAAAAACATACAAAGAAAAAAATTTGTTGTTCATTTGACTGAAAAGTGGTCGTTCAGTTGATAAAATATAAACTATTCAATTGATTTAACAACAAAAAAATATGCAAGGAAATTGGCTGTTCATTTGACTGAAGAGCAGCTGTTCATTCGATTGAAAAAAAAATATTCAATTGATCAAACAATAAAAACTCACAAAAAAAAATAGGCTGTTCATTTGACCAAACAACAACTGTTCAATCAATTGAACAATAGTTGTTCAGTTGATTGAACAACAATAAAAGAAAATCGGCTGTTCAATTGATTGAACAACAAAAACTCACAAAATGAAAATCGACTGTTCATTTGACCGAATAGGAGTTGTTTAGTCGATTGAACAACAATAACACAAAAAAAAAATTGGCTGTTCAATTGATTGAACAAAAAAAACACACAAAAAAGGAAAATCAGTTGTTCAATTGATTGAACAACAAAAACTCACAAAAAGAAAATCGACTATTCATTTTACCGAACAACAGATGTTCCGTCGATTGAACAACAAATTTTCAATTGATTGAACAACAATAACTCACCAAAGCGAAAAATAAGAAAGGAAGAACAAGGATTTTTGTATTTATACAGTGATGCTCGTTTGAAAACAAAAAATCATAATCAAATGCAAGAAAATATACACATTATTTACAAACTGAAAAGAATAGATTTTCATGAAGGTAAAGCTGCCGAGTCATTACTCCCTGCAACTAAAATTTGCATGGCAGGGTCGTCACGTATCTGTTGGCAAAAAGACTCCTTTGTGAATGGTTTATGATAAACACATACCCGGTGTTTGTTTACTAGGAAGGAAGAGCCATACCCATCTATGGTGTTCAAAGTGAGAGTGCCATTGTTATGCACTTCTTGAATTTCATATGGGCCAAGCCATATTATGTTTAGTTTACCTGGGAAGTCTTGAAATCTGGAATCGTAGAGGAGTGCCCAGTCTCCTTCCTGAAATACCTTCTTCTTGATAAGGCTGTCATGCCACTTAGCCCATTGTCGCTGAACGATTGCAACACGTTGTAGAGAAAGTAAACGGGCTTCAACTAATTCATTTATCTATTGAATTCTTTTAGTTTGAGCCTCCGTCAAGTCCAGTCCCACTTCTTGAGCTGTTTTGAGAGTCTTTATTTCAATTTTGATGGGAAAAATAGGTTCTTTGCCGAATACAAGTTGGTACGGAGAATATCTAGTAGTGTTTTCCAAGTTGTGCCTCTGGCAGTCACTACCCTAGTCCTGTCGTGTGTTGAGACTATTTTAGTCAGAATTGTGTCAATGACCTTATTGGTACTTTTGACCTGCCCATTCGCCTACGAGTGATATGGATAAGTGATTCTATGCGTGATGTTGTGATTTCAGAGAGTGGCTGTAATATTATGTCCTACAAATTGTGCCCCCCCGTCTGTTATCACTTCCCTGGGTAAACGATACCACAAAAATATCTCAAAAATATAATTAATAAAATTAATAACAGTTTCTTCTGTAGCTCTTGGTAATGCTACTGTTTCAACCCATTTTCTTACATAGTCTATGGCAACTAGTATGTGAGCTTTCTCGTTTGAGGGTGGATTGAAGGGACCAACAAAATCCAATGCCCACCATTCAAAAGGTTCTATTACCAATTGTGGTTGTCAGGGAATTTCATTGGATTGACCAGGGCGAACCATTCTTTGGTAGTTGTTGCAGGCTTGCACGTATTTATTAGCATCCTTAAAAATAGTGGGTCAATAATAGCCTATTTGTAATACTTTGTGACCGGTTCTACGGTCTGCGAAGTGTCCACCGCAAGGTTTTTCATGGTAGTCCCTCGGGATTTCAAAAATTTCATCTTCCCTGATGCATTTGCATATGTGCATATCAGCACCTTTGTGGAAGAGATATCCACTAATCCAAGAAAATCGGGCATTGCGTTGGAAAATTAGCTTCCTTTCTTTTGATGTTAAATGCCTGGGTAGTTTTCCCACTGCGAGATAATTTTCCACATCTGCATACCATGGCGCTTTCACTGCTACAACAAACATGTGTTCATCAAGAAACCGATCCTCTACTACTAGCAGATCATTTATCTTAGGGACCCGAGACAGAAAATATGTGACTGGGTTCTCATTTCCTGGACAATATTTAATGGTGATATCGAACTCCTACAAAAGTAACAGTCAACGAGTCACTCTCCCATTTGTAATTGGTTTATTAGCTAAGTACCTAATGGCATAATGATTAGTATACAGAAATACTTGATAGCCAGTTATGTAATGTCTAAATTTATTTATGGCATATATGACTGCTAAGAATTCATTTTCTGTTATTGTATAATTTAGTTCAGAAGGGGTGATATTTTTGCTGATATAATAAATAACATATGGCTTTTTGTCTTCTCCTTGACCGAGATCAACTCCTATCGCTGTGTCTGATGCATCTGACGAAATATGAAATGGTTGTTCCCAATTGGGACCATGCAATACTGGTGCAGTATGAACTAGTTTATTTAAATCTATAAAAGAAATGTCACACTTATCAGACCATTTAAATTAAACGTTTCCAGTTAAAGCATACAAAGGCACAACAATTTGTGATTTTTTTTTATAAACCTATGATAATATGCTGCATATCCAAGGAAACTACGTACCTCTATCTGAGTACAGGGTGTGAATAGTAAGAGAATTACCTCTATCCTTGTTGGATCTACCTGTATTCCAAACGCAAAGATGTAGTGTCCTATGATTATGCCTTTTGTCATCATCATGTGACACTTTTCGTTACTCAAACATAACCTGGTGGCGATACATCGTTCCAATAATTTTTCCAATGTCTGTAGTGCTTGTTCAAAATCGTCCCCATATGGGGTGATATCATCTAGATAAAATTCAATTCCTTTGTTTATAAAATTGGTGAAAATGTTGAGTATGGACCTCTAGAATGTAGCTGGGGCGTTACATAATATGAAGGGTAACACTCTGTAATAAAACATACCCCATGGGTGGGTGAAAGTGGTTTTGTCCTCGTCTTCAAGGGAAATTTGGATTGAATTATAGTTGTTGACGCTGTTAAGGAAGGAAAATAATCGTTTCCCTGCCCATGTATCAAGGACTTGATTGATAAATGGAAGAGGGAAGTGGTATTTTTGTGTGGCTTTGTTTAATTCCCTATAATCCACACAGATTTTCCACTTGCCATTTTTCTTAGGGACAACTACCAGCGAAGAGACCCATTTACTATCCGAAATAGGATAAATAAATTTTACATCTAGCAAATTCTGTAATTCCTCCTTCATGATATCTTTAAGGTGCGGGTTCAATCTTCGTTTAGGTTTCCTGATGGGACGAGCATATTTTTTGGTGTAAATATTATGGGTACATAGTTGGGGATCTATGCCCTTCATGTCCAAATAATCCCAAGCAAAAGATCCTTTGTATTTTTGTAAAATTTTAATTAGCTTCTACTATTGGTCACTGTTCAGATTTTCATTGATGCTCAAAATTTTTCCTGGTTCAATTTCAACAGGTCTGCTATTATGAACGACGGTTGTGGGTATGTGATGGTCATCAATATCCTTTAAAGGATCTTCCTGAGCCTCATTATCAAGAATTTCTCTTAACATTTGGCATTTTTCATTTTTTGCAGCAGCTGGTTGATTAATAAAATTGTTAATTATGTCATCTTCAGTTTAATTTTTGAATTTGAGTGCTTCTGCTACCATGAGTGGTGAACAAATATTTTCTTCGAGGTATGATGGTGGGTGTTTATGATTTTTTACAATGGGAAGACTTGGTTTGGCAGGGGGATATAGAACGAGATTTTTAACAGGATCTACCCTAGCAATGGTCATGCTTCCTGTATGACATCCTATGTAAGCGTCAACTATTGCCAACCAAGGTCGACCCAGAATCAAGGGGTGTCCATCCAACCGGATTTTCAGATTGATGACTGGAAAATCTACTGGGTACTCCCAAGAGTCAACAGAAACCATGATGTCCTGTAAAGTTCCTTTTGGTTTAACAACTGATTAGTCAAAAAGTTCCAATAGGGTGGTGGTTGGTTCTAAAGTGGTGATACCAAGTGTTTCACAGGTTTCCATAGTCAAAATATTAATGGCTGCGCCCAAGTTGACTAGTGTGTTTGGAAAAGAGCGGACATATATTTGGACTATAACTATAGGACTCCCTGGATCTTCATATTTTATTGGTGTCTCCCTGCCCAATATTAAATCAAACAAGGTTCCTACGACATGGACAGTTGTCGAAGTTTTTGTTTTCCTCACAGGTTTTTTCGTGCACAGTTATTTAATTCTCTTAGCATATATAGGGATGTCTTGAATGGCTTGGAGGAGAGGAATTTTAATACAAATATTTTTAAGTTCCCCCAAAAGTTCAAAATCTGGATAGACAATTGGTTTAGGTATCACTAATCTTTTGGGGAACGGGGGAGAGGTATTGATAAGTTTTCCAGAATCTTCTTGTTCAATTGTGTCTTCTCCCTGTCTTATTTATGTGTTGATCACAGTTAATGGATTAATTTCAATTGGGGATTCTAATTTGTCTTGTTGCGGGCCTGAAATTTACCCCGTGCTAATAACACTCCCAGATATCAGCCTAAGTTCACTACATTATTTTTTCTTGATTTCGAGGTTTGGATTTTCAACATTCTGTATCAACTGCACCGATATATTTTTGGATTCGGACTTGGTTGAGCTGGTAGTTGAGGGCGTATTAGAGGCTGAGAATTCTATGGTAATGGATATGGAGCTGGTAACGTGGGTCGAGGTTGAGGACTCATTCCCATAGGTAAATTATTTATTCGCAAGGGCTGCTGCCAATTTTGGGACCAATTGGGATTTTGGGAGGTAGAGGTATGCCACTGGGATGAATATCAATTTTTCTGCCAAAATGGAGGAGATAAAGAAGAATTTGGCCAACCACTTCCTAGAAATGATTGAGTTGGCCAAGGGGGCATGGAGAATGGTTGGGATGTCCAAGCAGAAAAAGGTCATTGGTTTTTCCATGTTGTTCCAGGGTTTTGCTATTGAATAAATTGCGAAGAAGGAAAGATCTGAGATGGGTCTTGTGTCATACCTGAAGATCGGGCTCACCATTGTCGACGTTGATTCATTAAATATACTGGTTTTGTTTCTTATTCTGCCTCTTTGAATACTGATTTCAACCCTAGAAGTGATGGGCACTGTTCAGTGGCGTGGTCTTTAGTGCAGATGGCGCATGTTTGGACCATGTCAAATGGGCATTCTCATTGGTTGTGCTTCTTTCGACAGCATGGGAAAAAGATGACTAAGTTGTGTTATGCTAATGCCTGCTTCTGCTTGGCCTGTAGGAAATTCAATTGTGTTGTGAGGGTACCCAAGATATTGACCTTGAAGTCTTCCAAGAGATTGTCGATTTTTTTGCATGTTACACTGCCGCCTGAAGTTTTGTTATTCCTGGCAAACAAATCCCGTCTTGCTGGCATAATGTGCATGCTGCTTCTAGAGCACTTGGCACATAATGAAATAATATCATCATAAATTTCCTGATAAATGTCTCCTTTATCCATTAGATTTAATTTTTCTTTCCATTCATCTTTCATTCCCTTTATCATAGTTACTTTTAAGACATATTTAGACAATGCAGTATAAGGGGACCTTTGCAAATTGTATTGGAACCGTTCAACATATTCTTCTAATTTTGTATTCATGTTGAATATTTCATATTTTGATTCTCTAGTCCTGCAATAGTCTTAACATTTAGCAAGAAAATAGTTTTTCATTTGATCCCTGTTATTAATAGTCCCTCCACCGAGCCCCATAAACTAGCGCAAAGCTGCTCCCTTTAATGTAGAGGGAAACAAATTTAATTTTTGAGGGTGACTGGTGTAATCGTATCCCCTACACGAAAAAATCAAATTCAAACAAGAAATCATATGGATCTTCTGAAGTTAATCCATGGAAAGTGGGGATTTTTCACAATGGAATAGCTTTCATAGGGGAATTAGCAACTGGGAAAACAATGGGGTACTCCGATGTTGATGTTTTTCCCTAGGGTTGATTGTGCACCATCTGATCAAAGATGTGCCAATAACCTTCACGGATTTCCTGGTTAGGGAGATTAATTCAGGTTGGACTAGAAGTCAATTTTGGAAAAGGTGCTACTACTACGATCTGGGATGTCGGGTGTTTCTTCTTTAACCAATATTTTAGGAGATCTAGATTCTGGAGATTTTAAGTTTGTTTCTACAACACCACTGGTTTCTCCCTCTCCTTCTTGCAAGTTGCAAGAATTTACCTCCCATGAAGGGTCAGGATTTAAATGTTCTGTGACCTGAAAGCTTTGTTATGACCCTTTTGTTTCACTATGGATCTTAGCATAAGCTGCCGATGGTGAGCCTGCTGCCTGAGGGATTATAGTAGGACTCTTCTCAGAAATGGTTTTGGGTCCTACATATGCATGAGATTAAGCTTTTATTAGAATTTCAAACATAAATGTTGTTCTTCCAAGGGTCACCGGTCCCTTGGGTTTCGTGGATTTGGATGGGGGGTTCATACTTGTTTCTATCTTTTTCTTTCTAGTCATTCATAAAATAAACTATTTCTATTCAACCTCTATGTTGTTGCTGAAAAGCGAGATAATGGGCAAACGATTTGCTTGCTGGTACACAGGTTCTTATCTTTTGTTTTTAATACCCAATTCTTCTTTAGCAAAAGAAAAATAAAAACATCACTTGTAAACACTCTCCCCGTCAACGGCGCCAAAATGTTGGTGCATCAAGATGAATATTTAAAAGAAATCCTAATGCCTACATTAATCATCAACCCAAGTTAAGTCTGTTTATTTCAAGAGTGTTCAACATAGTTTATGCAAGTGAAATTAGAGGTTAACAAACCGAAATCATTGCAAGAAGTAAAGTCTAATTCTCGAAATAAAATCAAATAAATTCTAAAAGCAATCATTAAATAACTTAATCAATCAACTTAACTTAATTCTAATTCGATCTATGGAAGTAGCAAACTGAAATGCAAAGATTAAAAGAATTCTCAATTAACCAGAATTCCTGATCAACATCTACAACAGTCTATTTAACCATCTAGGGACTACTGCAGTAAGTGAACAACGAGTAACACATTCATGCTCTGTAATTGAAATTCTCAATGACTGATCAACCAAAAAATATCAATCAGAATGAACAACAATTAAAATATTCAAATAGCTATAGTAAATGCAAGAGATAACATTCATGCGGGAAATGAATGCGATTAAGACTTTAAATCAATGGAAATACAAATCATTCAATGCTGATGAGATTCAAATAAATTACAATTCTACAAAACGTAGGAACGATTAATTATAAAACAGGAAAATAAGAATATAACACAAGACAATAGTAGAGCTCCTAGTGACTCGGCCCAGGGTCTCCAGAAGTCTCTGCCATAAGATCTTCAGAACACTATTATGGAAAAAACACTATCTCTTTCATTAAATTCAACAGTCAGGATACACCATTATTGAGTGCAAAAGTCTCTGTTCTGAAGGAATGTAAATAGAATACAATTACAACATACGGGTCAAAATACTCCCATTCTATTTCACCTATTAGTCTTTTATATCCTATAGAAAAAGAGAACGAATAATAGCGAATCCTCAGGATCAGGAGATCTTGAGGATTTCACAGCTGTCCAATAGTTTGCATTATAAAATAGGTGAGATCCTCCTCATTCTTTGCTGGTTTGTATGAACACAACACAATCTTTTCCTTTTCTTGGCCGCTACTATTCAGTAGTTTGAACAACGGCTAACTGGTTTAGATTTCCTGCACATAAAAACAACGAAAGTTAGCTTTTATGCCCATAATCACATAATTTGTTAATAATTAGTTTTACCCTTTGTTTACAATTAATTCTTCCAGATTTATTTCCAAAGTGAAGGTAAAAACATGAAAGTTAGTAAAAAATCAAGCTAATTATGAGGGTAAAATGTACCTTTTTCATGGCCCAACAATGTCCATGTGGTTGTTGGAAGTTTACGAAAAATTCCTGGGCAATCTCATACTCAAATCCCCTTAACCTTATGAAAAACCCTAACCACTAATAATTTGTAAAAATGTTCCTGGCATTAGGGTATTTATGGATGCTATAGTGGTCTATAGGTTTCATTTTGTTGAATCCCCCTCCCATGTTTCAATAATTTTTTATCAGAATGGAACAAGGGGCTTCCCTTTGCCATATGATCTTGGGATCTCAGTGGAAGGCTTAAATAGAGGCAAATTGGATAGTGTGCTCTACAAGGCTAATGGGAAAGAAAAATTCAAAATGCAGTTCTTACTTTCTTAATACACTTATACTCTTTATCCCACCATATTCATGACATAAATACTTATTCACTTATCTCCCTTACTGAAATTTAAAAATGTGACAGTTATAAAGTTATTATTTTGAGAATTAAAAGGGTTCTTCAAGTTCTTATATGAAATTTTGGTGAAGAAAAGTCGTACTCACTCTTTTCTTTATGGTTCTCCTCTATTCCTTAGGGTTAGATGGTAATTTTATCCAAAAGTTAACTTCTTGTAGCATCTTGTGACTTTCCCGCAACATTGGTTTTTAGAACCTGTAGCTTGTTGTAGTGGCTAGTGTAGGAAATGTCTTGGCTAAATCATTCTCATGTAGCATTAGCAAACATTCCTTGGGCTTTAAAATAGATTTTCCATGCAATATTAGATTTAGGGGGGTGACTTAGGTGGTTATTCATTGAGTTGATATGCTCAACGCGTTATGTGAGCTTTCCCCCACCTACCACGTTGAACACCATACTTCATGATGAGTAGATACATTAGACCAACTCCCTGAGTTATCATCCCCTCATTTTCTTTTTTTTCCTTTGCACATGTGGGTGATGTTGGAGATGAATATAGTTGATTGATAAAGGTGGTCAAGACTGATCTACTAAATTTTTCCCATAAAATATCTTCCTCCATACATTGATAACATTTTTTCAAGCTAATAAATTTTGTAGGAGATGTTTGTAGTATTGCATACCTATGCCTTACCCTATTGTGTTTTTGAAAGTGATGCTAAGGTTGTTGATGTGATTGCTGGAGTTTCCCTTGATGGTCTTGGAGTAGTTGGTGATTCTATCTAGTGCCTTCAATATTTCTATCATTGCTTTTCGGAGATGCTTTGGGGTTTTCATGGCTATTGCTACCTCTCTAATTCATACTAGCAAAGTATTGTCAATGTAGTTGACTTGGTGTTATTGATTATTACTGATTGAGCATCTTGTAGCAGCCTACAGGGGATCTTGTAGCTGCTCAGGTTTGTCTTTTGGGCTCCTGGAGTATGGTGGTCTACAAATCTTCTTGGATTGATGCTGCAAATTTGGTTCTGCATGGCTTCTGCAGGATGCTACAGGACTGCATGTTTTCCTATAGAAACCACATAAGCTCCCCAGGCTCATAATTTCCAATACTTTCAAAAACATGTTAAGCTCGATATTAACTAAAGTCTAAACCAGAGATGTTGAGGTTTGACCAATGGTTCACCAACTATTGTAGCTTCTACAATAACCCTAAATTTTATTGATAACCACATAAGTGTCCCCTCATCCAAAACATTAAGTCATATATACCCTTGAACTGCGATACATGATTTGTTTATAACTTAGAAAATTCATAAAAATTTGATAAAGGGTGCGTCATATCCTTTAATCGAATCGCAAATTAGTATCATACCAATGCAACCACAATCCATGACACTAGGTTTCATCACAAATCTTATTACAATGTGTGGCTTTCCAAAATTGCTCTACAAGTGTAGAACATTAGTGTATCCTTGGGTATAATGGTTGTTGAAGAAAATTAATTCACATTTAATGCATTTCCCACAACGAAATTTTTATATATACCCCCCTCTATTTCATTGTCATTATGATATATTGTCACAATTCTTCCTTGGATACTTGCACTATGTCGATTGGTAACACATCCTTGTCATCTGAGTTTCACCATGTTCCCTGGAGTTGTAACTCCTGTGTTTTTCCATGCTACATTTCAAGTCGGTTTTGTGCATCCTATTCTCGCATCCATTTTTATCATTAGATTGTAACTATTACCCTAAAATCTTGGCATGACCATTTATTTACCTAACCCTTCACCTTCTGACTTACACACACACAAACACACACACACACACACACACACACATCGTGTTGCTACATTACTACCTTGAAAAATCCTTAGAATTTTCATTCGGCATAAATCACATTTTGATAAATTAAGTGTTTTCCCCTCTTTTCACAACCTTAACTCTATCCTCATCATCGTTCATGAATACTTCATCACGCCACATACTTGTTGAGGATTCAAGGCTTTAGTGTTGTGCTACAGTGCAACCCATTTTCATAACATATGATGAAGTTATGTGATGTGTCACATCATATACATAGTTATGTCGTGATCCATTCCCACAAGGGAACATTACCAAGTTGCATTGTGCAAATAATTATTTATAGTGTGAATACATTGATTCGTATCACAACACAATCATGTTTGATAACATAATTTTTTCCTTGTGCCACATTTTCCTTTTGCACTACACCCCAATTTACTTTTAGCTTTATAAGTTACTTATTATAATGGATATATTTGATCTTCCAAGCTTGGTATATTTGCAATATTTCAATGTATCATCATCCAAAGATATTTCTCCTCCCAAGATAAGATTTAGGAAAGACCCTATGGGGGGGGGGGGGAATCTAAGGAAAGTCCTATTGCAACGGTGCCCACCTGCATTAATACAAGGTGTTATATTGATAAGTAAATTTCTTTAGAGTGGTAAAAAAGATACCATTTTTTTCATGAGGAAAGAATATATGAATGGGGAGGAAGACATCAGGGTGTACCAAAATGTCCGAAAGTCATGGTTACATAAAGTGGGATCTCATTCAACAATATTCGCATGCGGTGAGACCATAGAATGGGTATTCAAGTGTATTTATACAAGGGATATGTCTATTACAGATAGTCAGGGAAATGAAATTGTTGCATGATTTGAGTATGAATGTTAGTTTTTCTATGCTAATTTCATCTTCAGATTTAAAATTTATTTGCTGATATTATGCTTGATGTACATAGGTTTCTCTGGTGTTTATGTGTGCCAAATAGGTAAATTGGCTGATTTTTATGAGTGGATTCAAGAGAATAAAGCATGAAATAAATATGCTGAACAATAGAAAAAACAAGAAAAAAAAAACCATCACAATTAATCCATCAACACAGAGTTTTGATGAAGGATTTCACCCCTCCTGGGCTACATCTCCTTGGTCTGGCTTCCATGGCTTGTGCCTTTGTATTGGCTAAAAAGTGAAAAAATTGATATTTACATACACCTACATCTCCTGAAACATGCTTCAATGGATATAGAATTCCCAAATATATCAGAAATGACTCTTCATTCTCTGAATATGGTCTTCAGTTGATCTAGGCATGACCTTCCCTCTTGGTGGCCCTAAGCTTTTTTTTTTCTTCAAAGTGACAATTTTTTTTTAGAATTGCTCCTCTACCTCTGCAACCTATTCCAATGGATTCAGAACATGCTAATCTGCTAGCAATGACTCTTCCTCAGCCAAAATTGGTCGAAAATTGCTCCAGATATGCTTCATTTAATTTTCCTAGGAAATCTCCTCCAAATCTGGAGAAGACTCGAGATAAGACCGCCAAAGTTGGAAGTCCTCCGGCTTTGGAGGTGCCCCTAAAACTCTGCCAAGTTAAACTGAAAGTTAATTAATTTAATCATGGTGATTAAGGGTAGATAAAAGTGCTTATTATGGCACATAAGTGCATTTAGTTGGAGCGCTTTAATGTGGTTGTATGGTGTGGTCGCATGGGAGGGGGTTGACCTGCGAGATTGGCTCCCTCCATTCCTACCATTAGAGAACCATTTGAATTTAAATAATATTTCATGGCCACCATTTAGCAAGTCTCGCCCCCTGGTATAACAATAAGAACTTAGATTAGGATGGGAAAGTCACGGGTTCGACCCGCCCTCCGCCCATCCTTACATTGTTTTGGCATGCATAATAATCATATAGTCGGAAACCTTTGTGACCTTCGGTGTTTACATATAATATGCCAACCTCTTAAACATAATGTTTAAAACCTTATAATATGTATATATTCTGCCACTTTGCAATGTTTACTCCAACCTTGCAATATATCAAAATCTTTTCGGACTTTGCAGAAAATGCGCCTATAATTTTGACATTTGATAATTTAACCCATAGTTTCGACCTTGCATATAAAATATGCAATTTTACCATTGGAGAAATGAAATTCAAATTTCAAACTTCAGATAGGTTCCTTCAGCCTCTGGTTGGGCTATCTATCCATATATATATATATATATTGAATTCAACCTTAGGAGAAAATTGTAAAAATATTTCACCTTCAAACCAATTCAACGAATCCTGCTATGACATTTGTCACAGTGTCATTGGGAAAAACTGAAGAATATTCCCAGAATATACCCTATATGCTGACTGGGCTACCATGTCATCAACTTGTCACTCTTTTGCAAATTTTTTAGCTGTTTAGGAAAACGAATAACAGGCTCTATCTCCTTCATCTAGACTCCGTTTTTGACGAAACAAATTGTGCCAGATTCCTGGCGACGTGCTATTCGTTGTCGTTCAATTTTCATTCAATTCTGAGCACTTTCATTTTTGATCTTTTACACTCAGCACCTGATCATTCCTCCCCACTAGAAGCCTTTTGGACTCCAAAATCTCTTTGATTACTGATCATGTGGATGAGGGTAATGTTCCCTCACCCTTCTAGTATATATCCACTGAAAGTTTCCCATTTTCATCAATTGGAGATTTTCACAAAAATTTAACTTTTTCCTTGACTCCTGTGACCCTCTCCTTCTGTCGTTGACACCGACATGCTGCAATTCCCATGAATTTTTCAGATCAGCAAGTTGTTATTGTAGAAGCCATCTTGTTCTTACCTTTGTCATTAGTCAAAGGAAACTTAAAAACTGTCTCACCTTGCACACTATCACCATGGCGATTCTTATCTACTCTTGCTTTGTACTTGCGTCGACTCTTAACCAAGTATCTTCTCCATTGCCATGTACCTTTTGGAAAAAAAAATCGCTCGTGGGACCCATGCCTTATTTTTGAAGCTGCTTTGTCGCTTTCTCTTTGACATTTGCACTCTCTTGCACTGGCATCTTGTTTCCAACAATGCTGAACACTGATCTTGACTGCTGCAAATCTGTCACATCTTGTTCACCTCCTTTCAAAGGCAACTTGTTAGAGTCCTTAAACATCTCATTACAAGCATAAGTTTATTTAATAAAATCAACTTGTTCATTCGATGCATCTTTTTGAAAGTTTTGTTTCAAAACATCTCTATGTTTGATCATTAACAATGTCAGATTATGACTTGCATTCACTATCCTCTTCATTTCTCCTGCATGTTTAAGAGAAAAAATTGTCTTCTTCTTATGCACTCTAACTATGTAATCAATACCATATTTAAACAAGTGATACTTATTCTCATGGCAATGAAATACTGCTTTCCTATCATACAAATAAGGACTTCCCAATAAAATACTTGATATCTCAAGAGGCACCACATCAAGTTCAACTTCATCAAGAAAGTTTGAATTGATGGCGAATATTAGTATGCACTTCCTTGTAACCTGCAAGTTTGCATTCTTTCATATCCACCCTAAAGGATAAGGTATTGGATGTCTAATAGTTTCAAGGTCTAGCTGCTTAATATTAGCTTGTGACCCACTATCAAAAAGTGTGTCAATATTGTTATGTTTAGAGACAAATATAATATGGAAAATTTCTATTATTGTATCTTCATCTTGAGTGACATTGGAACAATTTGAATAAATAGTGCTTGCTATGTTCTTACCTTTCAAATCCATGGCTGTAATATTTGTTTTATCTCCTGAATCTGACCCTAAGTCATGTTCAACTATAGCAACAAATTTACCCTTCTCTTTGGCTTTCAGTTTGTTTGGCTTCAACTCTAGATGAAGTTACCAACTTGGTATTGATCATCACCATTCTTCAAACAATGTTTACATGTGAGTTTCTCTTTCTCTCTTTTGATAGAGCTATTTATTTTTCCTCTTCCATAAAACTTGCCCTTTCCTTTACCCTCACTATCACTTTTCTCATCTATGTCTTGTTTCCCTCTTGCTTCTAAATGTGTAGCTTGAACACAAACCTCATATATGTTTGTGGGTTTAAACATGAGAATAGTGTGCCTAAGGTAACTGTGAAAACCCCCAATGTACTTTAACAAAGTTTCTTGAGAATACAAATTAATACCCAAAATAAGAGCTCTTCTCCTAAATTCATGAGTATAATCTTGCACACTTTTCCCTTTCAACTGTCTAAATTTTTTCCAGTCCATAATGGCCTTTTTCATGTAAGCAAATGGATATAATTTCCTTTTAATGGAAGCCATAAAACTTGACCAAGACATAAAGATATTACCCTAGTTTTTAATCTCTTGCTGAGTCCTTTCTTCTCACCATACAAGTGCAGGTCCTTCCATACTCAAAGAAGCCAATTGAATCATTATGTAATCTTCATGAAGGTTATGAATTATGCAATACACCTCCAATTGACGTATCCAATTTTCCAATATTTCTGCATTTATCTGGAAGCTCAAATTTGACATCAAGTTTGAGTAAGGGTGTTTTCCCTCGTGTGGCTTTTGAGTGAGTATGAGTAGTTTTTGTTGTGGAAGTGGAAGATGATGCTTATGGTGATGATGAGGATGATGAATATGGTGGGGATGGAGGTGGATTTCCTCCACTACCCTTTGAACTCTTATCTTCATCCTTCTCAACATCTGAAGTTCCTTCTCCATGTGGAGGCTTAGAACCTTCTCCTACCAACCCAATAGTAAATGCATCAAAAATAATTTTAACCATGCTCTTTATGTCATTGAAGTCTCTCTTGACATCATCCTCAATTGAATGACCTTCAATTTCTCTAACACCTGACATGATGGCTATGGATTCAATCTCAGCTTCTGGTGCTTGTACCCCTTCAATCAACTCAACTTCTTATGCAACTTGTACCTCCTCAATCTCAGCTTCTTGAGATAAAACTTGAGGTGCTTAAAGTGTAGCTGTGAGTGGAACTTTGGGTGGAGATGGTTCTCTTGTAGCTCTCCTTCATGGAAAATTTTAGGGGCTAAGATTCGTAGGTGGGCTAATTTTCCATAATTTTTCCAAAATAAAGATTCGCCATTTTCCATTTTTTATAAAAATGATTCGCCCAAATTTTACAATATAAAATTATTCTACCTTAAAAATCGCTAACATTATATAGAGAGTACATATAAAATCATTATAAATTTGAATAATTTTACAAATACATAAATAAACATTTTATAGTTTGCATATTAGGGACTAGTGACATTCGCCAATGTTTTTAAACTTCAAGATAATTTTCCATCCTTAAAATTTTCCCTTCTCTCCTTCTTTTGGTCCTAATCTCGGGATTTGCAACCAACAATTTTCCTTCACCTCTCTGCAATTTTAACCTTGTCAGCATCACAAATTTGCAACCATTAAACTTGCACAAAACTCAAGAAACTATCAAGAAAATAACCTTTCCTTTCAACCAGGCTCTGATACCAACTTGATATGAGTATGAATGTTAGTTTTTCTATGCTAATTTCATCTTCAAATTTAAAATTTATTTGTTGATCTTACGCTTGATGTAAATAGGTTTCCTTGGTGTTTATGTGTGCCAAACAAGTAAATTAGATGAGTTTTATGAGTTAATTCAAGAGCATAAAGCATGAAATAAATATGCTGAACAACAAAAAAAACAAGAATAGAAAACCATCACAATTGATCCATCAACACATATTTTTGATGAAGGAGTTCACCCCTCGTGGGCTACATCTCCTTGGTTCAGCTTCCATGGATTAAGACTTTGTATTAGCTCAAAATTGAAAAAAATTCTATTTACATTCACCTAAAACTTATAAAACATGCTTCAATGGCTTTAGAATGCCCAAATCTATCAGAAATGACTATTCATTCTTTGAATATGGTCTTTAGCTGATTTAGGCATGACCTTCCCTCCTAGTGGCCCTAGGGTTTTTTTTTTTTCTTCAAAGTGACAAAAACATTTTTATGATTTATCCTCCGCCTCTACAACCTTTACTAATTGATTCATAACATTCCAATCTGCTAGGAATGACTCTTCCTGAGCCAAAATTGGTCGAAAATTGCTCTAGATATGCTTCATTTAATTTTCGTAGAAAATCTCCTCCAAATCTGGAGAAGACTCCAGATAAGACCACCAAAGTTGGAAGTCCGCCGGTTTTGGAGGTGCCCCTAAAAATCTTCCAAGTTAAACTGGAAGTTAATTAATTTAATCACGGTGATTAAGGACGTATAAGAGTGATTATTATCGCACATAAGCACGTTTAGTGGGAGTGCTTTAATGTGGTTGTATGGTGTGGTCGCATGGGAGGGGGCTGGCTCCCTCCATTCCTGCCATCGGAGAACCATTTGAATTTAAATAAGATTTCTCGGCCATCGTTTAACAAGTCCCGCCCCTCGGTATAATGGTAAGAAATTGGATTAGGATGGGGGAGGTAATGGGTTCGACCCGCCCTCCACCCATCCTTACATTTTTTTGGCATGCACAATAATCATATAGTCGGAAACCTTTGTAACATTCGGTCTGTACATATAATACATAATGTTTAAAACCTTATAATATGTATATATTCCTCCACTTTGAAATATTTACTCGAACCTTGCAACATATCAAAATAATTTCGGACTTTGCATAAAATGTGCCCATAATTTCGACCTTCGATAATTTAACCCATAGTTTCGACCTTGCATATAAAATATGAAATTTGACCATCGGAGAAATGAAATTTGAATTTCAGACTTTGGATAGGTTCCACCAGAGGGGGCATGTGGCGGCCCCTGGTTGCACCATGTGTTAGCCTCTGGTTGGCCTATCCATCCATATATATAAAAAAATAGATTTCAACCTTAGGAGAAAATTGTAAAAAAATTTCACCTTCAAACCAATTCAGTGAATCCCGCTGTGACACTTGTCACAATTTCATTGTGAAAAACTGAAGAGTATTCCCAGAATATACCCTGTATGTTGACTGGGCTGCCATGTCATCAACCTATCACTGTGATTAGGAGATCATGTGTTATGCTCAAAATTGAAAGTGCTCGAAACAGGTCCGAACCTGAGTGACCAGAAAGGTATCCTCCTTGTGACTCTGGTGCCGCGAATGGTTCAAAAAACCAATGTCATATGAAGAAGATATTGCGTCCTGTCCATTTTCCCAAAAAACAAAATTTTGTGACTAGATGCCCAGTCAACATGCAGGTACAGTTAGTAGGTATATTCTAGGAATATTCCATTTTTTTAGCCAACTAAATCATGCCATGTGGCTTAATCTGGGCTGTTGATCTTTGGTGGTACGGAGGTGTTTTTGGGCCATTGGATGGTTTTTGTTGAGCCGTTGGATGAGTGAAATGTGGCAAGTTTGGAGGCTGCCACGTGTCCTCAGAAGCGTGTTGTAAAATTTTTATGGAGTCGGGGGTGGGGGTGGGGGGGGGTCGACCCCATGACCTCTTGTTTGCCCGCAAAGACCTTCATTTATTCCATCTACCACATGTGATTTAACAATATATGAATTTCGCTTCGTTTTATGGTTTGTAAGTTTTATGTATGCAGGGAGGGATGGCTAACAGTCCCAACCGACTGGCAGCCCAAGACTTGTTCACGTGTTCTACACTACATTAACAAATGTTACCCATAACTGCAGCATAAAACGTAACCCCGATGGTAAAAGTCATGTTCACATGTCACGATAAAAAAATTGCAGTTAATGGTTATGCCACCGTAACCTCCGGCGGATAGTTAACACATTCACATGGGCGGTGATATGGCAACAAATGCCATGGGTTTTGGAACGCTGCACTTTGGGTTCCACTCCTCCATTGTGCAAATTTTCAAATGGTTAGAGTGGAGTTAACAACGGGGGTCGGTATGTGACCACCCCGCCTCTAAACCATTTAATGTTATTGTTAACTATTCGTTAAATCTGGAGCGCGCCCCTAATTTTAGGGCATTTCACTAAATGTAAATGCAGTTAAGTGCCTATCTCCACCTTTAGTGGAGCTTTTGTAGCTGTGATTGGGAAAAATGTATTGGGAGGTCAATTTCCAACCAATTTTGGTGAAACAAGAGTCTACCTAGACTAATTTGAGCATTCTGGAGCCATTGGTGTAGAGAAAAAAACCATTAGAGGCATGTAAACACATGTAATTTACAATTTTGAGTATAATGAAAAAGAGGGACATGCCATTGGGAGCTAGACCAACATATGTAGCCTAGGAGGGGTGAATTGCTTCATCATGCCTACTGTGTAAAACTTATGTATACATGTTTTTCTCTATTATGCACTATTGTTCAATGTTTTTAAGGCTTATTTTCATGCTTAAAGTTCACTAATTCATCTATATTTCATGGTTAAAACTCTCATTCCTTAAGCAAACACATGGAGACAAATTGTACATGTTTATATTACTGAAAGGACACTTAGCACGACAGAACTAATACACTCCTTTCAGATCAAGTTTGTATCAGAGCTAGAGTTTAATCTCTGGTGTTTTTATGTGGAAATATTTGTTAACTGTTTGCAAGGGTTTTCATGCTTACTAGGCTCAAGCTTAAGAGAGGAGAAGGCAAATTGGTGGAAGCAAGAGGTTCTCAAAGTGAGCCACAAAAAAGGAGGGCAAGATTGCCACATTCTCCACCACCTAGTTCACCTCCAAGAGAAGCTGAAGCAACATCAAGCATGCCTCTAGGAGAAGAAGAAACCAATGAAGAGGTGGATCCCAAAGAGGAAGAAAGAGTGTTGAGGAAAGAATTCCTTGAAATGACTGAAATGGTGAGATTCCTTTATCACGAAAGGAATGAAAGACTAGAAGGAGAAGGATCCAAACTTCACAAGGAAGGTCAGGGATCATCAGGAGGCCAAAATGATGAAGATAAATTAAAGAAGGGAAATGGAGGAAATGGGGGCAGTGGAAAGTCACCATCCTCACCATCATCATCATCATCCTCTACTTCATCTTCAGTAGACCAGTCACACAAGTCAAAGAACACTGGTAAAAGTATTTTTCTAAAACTTGATGTTAAGTTTGAATCACAAATTTTTAATGGTGAATTCAATGCATAAAAGCTTGATAATTGGATTAGGCAATTGGAGGTTTATTTGTGAATTTAGAACCTTCATGATGATGACACCAAAATCCAACTAGCTTCATTGAGGATGGAAGGTGAAACTCTTGTTTGTTGGGAATCCAAGACAAAAGAGGAGATCAAAAAACCATGGTAAGATTATGCTATCATGGAATTATTTCAAAACTGCAATAAAAAAATAGTTTTATCCATTAGCTTGCATGCAGAAAGCCATAATGAACTGGAAAAATTTTAGACAATTGAAAGGACAAAATGTACAAGGCTACACCCAAGAATTTAGGAGAAGAGCTCCCTTATTAGGGGTAGATTTGCAGAGTCAAGATACTTTTCTCAAGTACATAGGGGCTTACATAGCCACCTTAGACATACTATCCTCATGTTTAATCCTACAAGTCTATATGAGGTATGTGTTCAAGCCACACATCTAGAAGCTAGAGGGAAAAATACTTTTGAAGACGGTAGAAACAAACCTTTTAAGAGGAAAAAAAAGAGAAGACCTCAAAAGGAAAAGGAAAAAAGAATGTATTTGTCAAAAAATATGGAGATAAAGTGGTTTGTAAACATTTCTCAAGAGAATGCCATGAAGAGAAAAATTGTTGGAAACTACATCCTGAAAAGAGACCCAAGTTTAACAATAACAAAGGGAAGCAGAAAACTGCAGCTACAACTCAACATGACTTAGGAGAGGATTCAGGTGATGAAACTAAAATTATAGCCATGGGATTGAAGAACATGAAGGGGAAAGAAATTGAAACAAAACCCAGTACTAGTACTTCAAACTGTCACATAGAAGCTCCAAATGAAGAAGAGAGAATTGAACTGTTTCATGTGAGGGTCATATCCAAATATACCAAGATTGATACAATGTTTGAGAATGGTTCACAAGCAAACTTAATCTCTGAAGACTTGGTCAAGAAACTTAATCTTGAGACCATTCCACATCCAAAACCATATCCACTTGGGTGGATTTGTAAGGATGCAAATTTACAGGTTTCAAAGAAGTGCATATTGCGCTTTGGAATAACTGCACATTTTGTTGACATAGTTTAATTAGATGTGGTTCCGCTTGATATTACAGGTGTTGTGTTGGGAAGTCCTTACTTGTATGACAGGAAAGCTATCTTCCATCGCCATGAGAACTAATACCATTTATTCAAAGATGGAAAGGAGTATATTTTTAGAGCACATCGCAAGAAGACAAATATTGCAATGGTAAACGCTGGACAGGTAAAAAGGCTGGTGAATTCAAGTAAGAATTTTGTTCTTCTAATGATTAAGCCTAAAGTTGATGTTAATCATGAGTCATTTGAAGATTGTGATCCTGAGCTGAAATCAGATTTATATGATGTAGTTGATGCACATCATGAGATGTTTTAGGAGCCAACAAGATTGCCTCTTAAAAGGGAGATTCAACATGAGATTCAGTTTCAACAAGATTGTCCTCTTCCAAATATTTGCATGTATCGCATGTCGATGAAGAATGCTAAAATAAAAAGGAAAATTAAGGGCTTTTTGGACAAGTGTATCATAAGGCCAATCAGTTTTCCATGCGGTTCACCTATAGTCTTGATTCTGAAGAAAGGTGGGACTTGGTGCATGTGTGTCGATTTCAGAGCTTTGAACAAGATAACGGTAAAAAATTGATACCCACTCGCAAGGATAGATGATTTGTTAGATCAGCTGAAAGAAGAATTTTTTTTCACTAAGTTAGATTTATGAAGTGGATATCATCAAGTAAGAATTGCAGAAAGGGACATATGGAAGACCGCATTCAAAACCAAACAAAGACTCTATGAGTGGTTGTTATGTTGTTTGGTTTGTGTAATGCACCGACGACTTTCATGAGTGTTATGGATAATGTTTTGCGTCCATTTCTTGGTGACTTTGTAATTATGTATTTAGATGATATACTCATTTTCAGCAAAACAAAAGAAGAACATGCCTTGCATGTTACAAGGGTACTCAATGTTTTGAAGAAAGAGCAATTATTTTAAGATGTCTAAGTGCAAATTTGGAAAGACTTCTCTGGCTTATTTGGGACACATTGTAGGAGGAGGCACATTGAGAATTGATCCTTCTAAAGTGGAAGCCATTGTGAATTGGTCCACTCCCAAATCAGTAACCGAGGTAAGAAGTTTCTTATGCGTAGCTCAGTATTGGAGAAAGTTTATTGCTAACTTTTCTGCCATAGCAACTCCTATGTATACAGTGAAAAGTGTGAAGAAAGGCTTCTAATGGGAAGGCAAACAACAACAAGCTTTTGAAGCTTTAAAAGACAATATCAGTTCATCTTCGGTCCTTGCATTACCGTATTTGAGACAACCATTCGAGATACAAACCAATGCTAGTGATTATGCCATGGGCGTAGTACTTTTGCAACATGGTAAGCCTATCGATTTTTATTCTGAAACATTCAATGGTGCTGTAGTCAATTATCCAACATATGACAAAGAGCTGTATACATTGGTATAAAGCATCAAGAAGTGGAAACACTACTTGATGGGTAAAGAGACGATTATACATACTGATCACCAACCACTACAGTACTTGCAGTCGCAAACAAAATTGCAGCAATCACGAAATTTCAGGTGGATGGGATTTCTTCAAAAATTTCAATTGATTATAAGGTACAAGAAAGGTATTTTCAATAAAGTTGTTGGATATGCTTTCAAGGCCACTTATAAGTGCTTCTACTTTTCTTAAAAATGATTCTATTGTACATGAGAGTTACATAGAACAATATGCATATGATGCCAATTTTAAATATGTGTATGCTAGTTTAAGTGAAGGGAATCAAGTTGAGGAAAATGATTATGACTTGCATAAAAATTTGTTGTTTCATTTGGGCAAGTTGTGTATACCACAAGGAGAGAGACTTATTGTCATGAGAGAGGCTCATTCATATCTTATTGCTGGACACTTTCGGGTAAGCAAAACAATGGTGCATCTACAAAGGTATTGTTATTGGCCTCACATGATATATAGTGTGTCACGTTTTATAAGAGGATGTTCTATGTGTGCTACAAGAAAGCCTAGCAATAGGAAGCTTGGGTTGCGCACGCCACTACTGATACCATCAAGGCCATGGGAGAGTGTCTCCATGGACTTTGTTGGAGGTCTACCTATGTCAAGAAAACAACATGATTATATTTATGTAGTTGTGGATAGATTTAGTAAAATGTGTATACTTATTCCATGTAAGAAAACCATTACTGTTGAAAAAACTGCTGAAATTTATTTTGAACATGTATGAGTTCATTTTTGGTTTACCAACTTCTTTGTTAGTGACAGGGATTCCAGGTTCGTTGGGAATTTTTGGTCCAATATTTGGAAGATGATGGACACAAAGTTGAAAAAGAGTACTGCTTTTCATCCGCAAACTGATGGCCAAACCGAGGTGGTGAACAGAACCGCTTTGCATCTATTGAGAGGATATTACAACAAACATCCCAATTTGTGGGACAAATAACTGCATTACATTCAGCACGCTTACAACCGGGCCAAGCACTCTTCTACAAATACTTCACCTTTTGAAGCCTGATTTGGGTATTTGCCGAAATCTCCATTAGACTTCATCTTTGAGAAGGATGTTGCAATGGATGGGCATAGTGATATTGACAAGGCTCGAAATTTCATTGAGAAAATTTAGATTATTCATCAACAAGTTCAAGAACAACTTGATAAGAGTCAAAGCAAGTACAAGGAGAGGCATGACAAACATAGAGTTGATCACAAATTTCAAGAAGGAGATGAACTATGGTTGCACATAAGCAAAGAAAGGATGCAAGGAGAAGGTAAAAAGATCAAGCCTATTCGTTATGGTCCATTCAAGATTATTAAACAAGTTGGTAATAATGCATTTCAACGTGACTTGCCTTCATATATGAAAATGTATTATGTTGTCAATGTGGCGAATTTATGTTTGTATGAGCCTCCTTTGATTGATGATCAAGGGAGTGATATTCAACTGCCATCAATAGAATATTTCTCACCAGAATTTCTGGACGAGCTCAAGGAGGATTCCATTCTTGACAGGAGGACACACACTTCTAAGAGGGGAAGTGTCGATTATCTTCAGATTGGGCTCAAGGGCAGCAAACCAAGTAAGGCAAGATGGATGGAAGTGGAAAAGGTGAGGGAGTTGTACCCTCATCTTTTGAACAGGTGATTAAAGTATTTTGGGGTCCAAAAGCTTCCCAATGGTTAGGTGTGATCAGGAGATCATGTGTTATGCTCAAAATTGAAAGTGCTCGAAATAGGTCCAAACTTGAGCAACCGAAAAGGTCTCGTCATTGAGATTTTAGCGCCGCAAATGGTTCGAAAAACTGGTGTCGTATGAGGAAGATATTGCGTTATGTCCATTTTCCTAAACAGTAAAATTTTGTGACTGGATGCCCAATCAGCATGTAGGTACAGTCAACATGTATATTTCGAGAATATTCCATTTTTCTTAGCCAACCAGATCGTGCCACGTGGCTTAATCTGGGCCGTTGATATTTGTTGGTACGGAGGTGTTTTTGGGCCTTTTGATGGTTTTTGTTGAGTCATCGGATGACTGACACGTGGCAAGCCCAGAGGCCGCAACGTGTCCTCAGGAGCATGTTGTATAATTTTTATGGAGTCGCGGGGGGGCGGGGGGGGGGGGGGGGTCGACTCCGCAACCTCTTGTCCGCCCACAAAGACCTTCAACCATTCCATCTACCACATGTGACTTAACAATATATGAAGTCCGCTTTGTTTTATGGTTTGTAAGTTTTATGTATGGGGGGAGGGACCGCTAACGGTCCCAATTCGCTAGCGGCCCATGACTTGTTCACATGTTCTAGACCGCAGTAACAAACGGTACCCATAACCGCAGCATAAAATGTAACCCCGGTGGTAAAAGTCATGTTCACATGTCGCGGTAAAAGCAGTTGCAGTTAATAGTTATGCCACTGTAACCTCCGATGGATAGTTAACACATTCACATGGGCGGTGATATGGCAACAAATTCCATGGGTTGCAGAACGATGCACTCCGGGTTCCACTCCTCCATTGTGCGGATTTTCAAACAGTTAGAGCGGAGTTAACGACGGGGGTCGGTATGTGACCACCCCGCATCCAAACCATTTAATGTTATTGTTAACTTTCCGTTAAATATGGAGCATGCCCCTAATTTTAGGGCATTTCACTAAATGTAACTGCAGTTAAGTGTTTGTATCTACTTTTAGTGGAGCTTTTCTAGCTGTCATTGGGAAAAATGCATTGGGAGGTCCATTTTCGACCAATTTTGGTGAAACAAGAGTCTATCTAGACTAATTTGAGCATTATGGAGCCATTGGTGTAGAGAAAAAAACCATTTGAGGCCTGTAAACACATGTAATTTACAATTTTGAGTATAACGAAAAACAGAGACATGCCATTGGGAGCTGGACTAGCAGATGTAGCCTTGGAGGGGTGAAATGCTTCATCATGCCTACTGTGTAAAACTTATGTGTGAATGTTTTTCTCTATTATGCATTGTTGTTCAGTGTTTTTAATGCTTATTTTCATGCTTAAAGTTCACTAATTCATCTATATTTCATGGTTAAAACTCTCATTCCTTAAGCAAACACATGGAGACAAATTGTACATGTTTATATTACTAAAAGGACACTTAGCACAATAGAACTAATACACTCATTTCAGATCACACTGTTCTGCAATTTTTTTAGCTTTTAGGAAAACAAACAACAGGCCCTATCTCCTTCATTCAGAATTCATTTTCGACGAAATGAATTGCGCCAGATTCTTGGCGATGAGCTCTTCGCTTTCGTTCAATTTTCATTCAATTCTAAGCACTTTAATTTTTTATATTTTACACTAAGCACCTGATCAATTTACATATCCCTGGATAACTGAGTATTAAAAATTTCCAAAGCATCAAATTGCATTTTCAGCGACTTGGTATAATTGGTTTTTTTTTTAAATAATAAGGACATCCTAATAATTTGGTGGCAAGATCCTAAAAATTTCAAAAGTAAGTCTGACAAGAGATATAAAATGAAGTCACTTAGGAGAGCTCATCATACATTGGTTGTAGGTATGTGTTGCAAGCTGTATGGTAAAGCAATAACATAATTTTCTGAGGAAAGTTGGGTCCCATTCATGTACACATGCACTCATGGTGGGGTTAATTGGGTTGAATTTATCGTCGCATCTATCCCATCCAATGTGATAGGTGCTCAGAGTCCAATAGAAGGTAAGCAACCCAAATTATACATGGATTTTTACATACTTGATTGCACATGTGCTAAATGTGAGTCTGAGATGATGAAGTGGATGTGGAATGTTACTACAGACATTTATCCCATGCATATTTACTGTTGGGAGTCGTGGGAAAACCAATATACGTCATAATATACAAATATAGTTGAAGGCTTAATTTCACCACTCTTCCATATATTATTTGATCATGATTCACCATGCATGTATAATCATGGTAAGGAAGCAATTCAAGGATTTGTTGACTATTTCAACCCACCAAATTCAACATAAATCAGAGTATTTGGTTCATGAAAACCACCACATCAACTCCCACTATTTGTATATGATAAGATAATTTTATGGGAAATCACATAATAGGTGACCATAGATGTAGGTGGCATGCTAGTACGGCTGAAGAAGGCACCATGGCCTACATACCCCTTTTATGTAGGTATGTATTTTGTAAATAACTATAAAGAAGCCCAAGCAAAATTTGTTGACTTGGATCATTTTAATTTTGAAATAGGTATGACCCAATGGGTGTAGTCTCAACACATTGTTACAAATGTAAGTGAAAGTGGTCTTACTTTTCGTAAATCAACAAAGAAGAAGAAAGAATTAAAATGGTTACAATGATATAGAAGCCTTGGAAATAATGAATGGCTATAATCCTACAGCAGGAGAGTCTTCCAACAGAAAGAATGATAAATACAAGAAAAAGGAAGCTACAAATAAATTAAAAGAGAATAAATTAAAAGAAGATCTCAAGTTAAAGAGGGAGAAAGAGAAAATAGAAAGGAAGAAACAAAAAAAAGGAATAGGTAGAAAGAGAAAGACTACAAAAAGAGGAGCAAGAAATAAAACAACAAGAAGAAAATAAAATACAAGAATAAGAATGTCTTGAAAGAGAAAAGTTGGAAAAACAAGCCCAAGAGGAAGCAATGTTGAAAGAACAACCTGAATAAGAAGCCCAAAATGGAAGAAATGATGGATTTCCCAACATGGACATTGATCTTTTAGCCTCAGATTCCACATCATTGACAGGAGACCATTTTTTGATTGATGAGAGGGGAATCACTTTAAGCGATCATAATTGAGTGTGAAATTGGAACTAGAGAATCCATCTCAGTGAGCATGGAAATAAATATAGTGTCTAACACTTTAGATAATCCATTGGACCGTGGCCTCTATCAAGGCTACCTTTTCCTCAACAAAAAAAAGGATCATTGATCATATGATGGAAAATATATAAGAGAAAGATAGGATCTTGAAGAAATCTCTCCACGAAATCAGAAGGCTATGTAAATAAAACTAGGCTTTATCGGCTTCAAGTTATTATGACAAGGATTATTAGACTGCGACACTGGAGATAAATAAATCATCGGAGGACATCATGAAGTAATTGCACCAATAACTCAAGAAACTCGAAAATGTGGTTGCTATACTCATTTCAATTCAAAATGGAGTGAAAGGGAAATGTATGCAACTCAAAGACACCTTGTCAGCCATCTATTGGATGCATGCATGGAGTATGGAGCAAAATTATTCACCAAAGGTATTTTTTATAAAACATGAGCTCAACCAAGGAAGTTATAAGGTTGTAATCAGACACACCATCTGAGCATGGGAAAATATTGAAAATGATGTGATAATAAATATGAACACTTATCAACAACATAACATTAGGATGGACTAAAAAGTAAAATATCATGGGTTAGTCTCTAGTCATGGAAAAATATATAAATTTGACCAAAGAAGCATTGGCACAACATGTGAGGGATCATGCTAAGTTGTTTACCATACTCACTTGGTTGTTTCATCGGATCCAAACTGACTTGAAAACAATAGTACCAAATACATGTGAATGCAAGGTCATAAATGAAAGCTTAATTTCAAGAAAATTTCTATTTATCGTAATAGACCAAAAGGATTGGCACACTCATGTGACCCAAGAGTTACAATTCAAACTTCAAGCCTTATCTATTATGGGGTTGGGCCAAAGTTAGATTTTTATTTTATTCAAAAATGTATTTCGGAATTTTGGTGCAATAATGTAAAAGTAAAACAAAATTAGAAAATAAAGTGAATTAGAAGTTAGGAGGGTAGGTCAAAAGTCATGGAAGGTGAAAAGTCACATCACTTTTGTATAAATATAACCCTCCAGTAAGGAGGAGGAGATATCAATTTTTGGGAATTTGGATAACTTTTGAAAGGGAAAAGCTTATAATCACCTTCAAGACTAGCGTTCTAGCTTGATGCACTCCCATTATTAGGATTTTTTAAGACACTTTATGATTTGACATTGAATGCTCATATATAATATTTAGAAGTTATAAGGGACAAGGCAAGGACTTTCTTATCAAGTGTTATCAACCATTGTAATAATTTTATTATTTTTTGTTAATATATGATCGTCATATATTTGTGGCAAGTTAATGAACTATTTTTTTAGATGTAAACTCTTACTATTCTAAGAATTTATTGTTTATCTTTTCATATGTTTATGCTGGTTTTTTATTGTAAAATGTTTCACTATTAATAACTATTTTAGTTTTAGTTTTCATGTATCTTAATTAGATATTTCCATTTTTGTTTCTTTTAAATACATACTTATTATAAATAGGTTGAGCATTCCTTGTAAAAATTCAATTAAATTTTTTCATTGAAGTTGATTTTACGTGCATTCCGTCAAGGAATTAAAATAGGTTTCCCTTTCATATATCATTTAACATTCATAAAAGCATAATATGGTAGTCGTGCTAAAAAAAAATATGGGAATATCTTACCCAAATGGCATGAATCCTAGTAGGAAACTCATACTAAAGAAATACCCTTAAGGTTGTAAGTGGTGCATTTATCCCCATGAACAGTTCCCCACATCCCTTTTCTATTTTTGTTGAGCTTGAATCTCCCTTGGTTTTCTTTGGGTTCTCTTCATAACCAAGACCTAAATATTTTAATGGATATCTCTAACAATTGAGGATATTATCTAGTGACTTAGTACCTTTTATTAGAGTAACATTTTGATTCAGCTGATTTGAGAATTTTTAAATCTCCTTTCTTAGAAAGAAAATTTCTTATTCCAAATTCTGATAATGTCCTTCCTTTTCTTTCAACTAATTTTATAGAACCTCCTTTATTCATTTGGTTTCTTATAGTTTAATTTTCAAAAGAATTATTGAATATGCATCACATCCTCTATCTTATCCAAAAAAATATGACATTATTTGTGACAAGAAAGAATTGAAATGAAATAATGAATAAGATATGAAATCTGATTTAATAAATTGAGATTGATAACAGAGTTCACTCAATGTGAGATATGTTTGGGTCTATTTCCAATGGAATGGTGTCTTCAATTATGATGCAAAAGATGACAAAATTAAATCAAAACACGGTCCCCAAGTTTATTCTCTATTTTTTTGTAGTTCAGTGATCTCCAGACACCCGAAAAGACTGAATTTTTTTACAAAATACAATGTAAAATTGTGTTTAAAAGAAATGGTTTCATACCGTGGAACAAAAAAATCACTCTTAATTTCATTAGAAAAGGTATGAATATGTAGTATTCAAGCACAATAGACTGAGGAAAAAACCCACAAACTATGCACTTTGTTATGATAGGTGGCAAATTTAAGAAATAAAACCACTTGAGTTCTGACCCATAAAAAGAACCGCCACCATGGCCTATTGGTAGAGGAGTTCATGTAGGACGTATAGTAAATGATTAGGTCACAGGGTCAAAACCTATCGACACCCTTTTATCAATAAACAAACCTTAAACACTTTAAATAGAATCTTTCTTTCATCGCTTAACAAGTGGTTCTGATGGTTTAGTAGTAGGATATATGATTTATAACTTAGAGGGCAGGGGTTCAAATCACTCACCCAAAAATTTCACTGATATAAATTTTAATAATCCCAATCCAAATTGGACAATAATATGTTTCCATGTGGCAACTTATTATTGGTCCACGTCACATCCAAATCAGTTTCCATGCAAGCCAACCATGTGACACTACCAAGTCACACTTGCCATGTGTCCTAATGACGTCAACAGACTCTACCACATGTCATATTGTGATTGGTCCACCTATCACCATCCATAATACCATGTAATAACCTATATATCCATGTGTCACTATTTTTAATACCACCTGTCCTCTCCCAGTGATGCCACATCGCACACCTACACACTTTTTTCCATGTTGTACACACACTTCAGATGCCCATAACTTTCTCATACGACATTTGTTTGAATTCATTGGAACATCATTAGAAAGCTCTCACTGACCTCTATGACATGGAAAAAATTTCATCTACATTTGAAGACTTTGAATTTTACCAATAATGAGGATCCTCTTGGATCCATCCTCCTCATTGGAAGCTTTTGGACCACCAAAAGTCTTAATTTTCAAAAAATATGTGAGGGTATTGCCTCCCCATTTGTCTTGTATTTTTTATCTATGATTGGAACACTTGGCTCATTACAAAAAACTATATAAGAAGGATGGAGATTGAAACAAAATTTCTAACATAACCAACCAATATCATCCTTTTACAATTGTTTGCATTAACTATTTCAACTACTAACCATACACATCACACTAGTAGTATAAATGAACATATAGTTGCTATTCAAAATGAAACAACAACATGTTGGATCTTATTAACATGATATTGGATACGTACATGCAACAAATCCTCATGTTGCAGCTTTGGTGAATCCTAAAACACCTCATAGTTAGACACACACTCAACTATTTCAGTTTTATGTTCAAGATCACATTCTTCAATTTCTTTTGCAAACACGAGTGGAAAAATATTTCTTGCATTTACAACCCTTTTTAGTTGTCCTATAGTCATGAGAGAGATAGATTAGTCTTCATGAGATGATCTCTTACAATGTATTCAATCCCATATTTAAAGAGGTAGTACGTGTTCTCCTCTCTGAAGAAAATGGCCTTCCTGTCAAAAAGATACGAGTTTCCCAATGCAATTCCACAAATATGAAGAGGTACTACATCCAACTCAACCTTATATATAAAATTAGTGGTAATTTCAAATTAAAGTTTACATTATTTTACTTGAAATTTTGCATCATCACACACCCATACCAAACGATAAGATTTTACATGAGGTTTAGTTTCAAGCCTAACTTCTTGACAATTGCTTTAGAAATGAGACTTACTTGACAACCACTATAAAAAAGTGTATCAAATTTAATATGCTTTGTTAAGACTTTGATATGTAAGAGCTCACTTATTTCATTTTCAGAGTTAGGCGACTAAACAATATAGCTTGAACTAGCATGAGAAGATGATATATCTTGTACTCCTATAGTTGTGATCTTAGTTTCATCACATAGTGTCAGATCTAAGATCTTGTTGAACTGTAGCAATAATATTTTTCTTGCCCTTATTACATTACTTCTTTGGCATCAATTTTGGATGCAAATTCCAAAAATGATCTCCATCATGACCTTCCTTCTTGCAATGATAACATGAAATATTTTAATCTTCCCTTTTCATTGTGGCTATAATTTTTTTTCTTTCCTTTGTTCTTTCCTTCATTTGATTGAATAGGTTCCATGGATAAACCCTTATAAACATTCTTCCTCTTGAATTCAAGATGAGTTTCTTGAACATGAACTTCATCCAAGATAGTAGGATTGAAAATAAGGATAGTATATCAAAGATAACCATGAAAACCTCCAATGTACTTAATAATATCTTCTTGTGTACATAATGGAATACCCAAAATCAAATCTTTCTTCCTAAACTCCTAAGTGTAACTATAAACACTTTTTCCCTTACTTTGTGTGAAAATTTCTCAATCCATTATGGATTTTTATTGCAGCTGCAACACCCTCCAAAATTTTTTCCTACACCCAAATTTCAGAGCCTAATTTGACCTTGCATACTGTCATCGCAAGCATTAAGACTTATTGCATGTGTTTTCTCTAAGTTTTTTGGTCCCATTTGCAAGAAAATCAAAGTATCATATTTTCATATGTTAAGTGTTGCACATCGCATGAAAGATACTTTTGGTTGTTTCAAGGTGTAATGTTTGTGTAAATCAGTTGGTATTACCATGTAAACATGTGTCATACTCATTTCCAAAATTTTAAGCACTATCGCACAAGTGTCGTCACTGTTGTCGCAAAGTCTATCTTTGGTGTTGCACTTTGCGTAAGTCGGTGCAAAAATGTTGCACTCAGGGAAGTATGTTTTTCATGTGCTCTAGATGATCTGTGTTGTGTCATCAAATATTTGAATTTTGTGATTACAATGAAGTCTTATTACTATTCACATCAACTTCATAGATCCCACACTTAGTCAAATCTAGAAAACTTTTCAATTGGGAAACCTAGCCTCATCCAGCCTTCCTAAAATTCACATTTCATGGTATTAGCTCTGAAGCAACAACCCTACCTCTTGGAACTATGAAATGAAAAATTTTTGCCTCCTAGAACTACACACTACGCAGTATCAGTGCTCAAACCCGAACCCTCAACTCCAAAACTATGAAATCCTTCCCTCAAGCCAGGCTTGAACTATGCATTCCATAGTCTCAGTCTTAAATCCCAACCCTTGAGCTCCTGAACTGTGAAATTTCACTATCACCTAGCCTCCCTATCCTTCTATCACTGTGCAATGGGAAACTTCAGTCATCAAGCGCTCATCCTGGCTTCCTGCGCTCCCCAACTGCGCAATATTTAAGCCCAATCCAACCTGAACCGCGCATTGTGAAATATCAAGGCTCAGATTTGACCCTTAATTGCCTGAGCTATGCAATTGTGCAGTCACTAAGCCTCTCCCTCATCCTTCCACCTAGTTCTAGCTTAGATAGTGGATCATCATGCAACATCTTAGACTAGGGGTTTATCAGACTAATGTCATCTTGTCATGAGAGAATTGCAGATGCATTAACTCTATCATGCTATGAAAAGATAATGAAGAAGGAGATGGAGAACATGCTAGAAGATACCTCTGTAGCTGAATATGCAATTTGGTTAATTAGGATAAATCAAAGGGACATGAGTTTGCGACTGGAGCTCAAAACTTGATAACGCTGAAGACTCCTCATATAAGCCATATGGAGGTAGAAAAGAGATCATTCTCAAGAAAACACATAGAAAGAAGTAGCATGAATTACTTGACATTGCCATATCATCATGCAATACATGTCATCAGTGTCATGTCATGTCATGAGTTATCATCTGCCACATCTTTTTGTGGATTATTTAAATTCTTTTTTGAAAATATATTGTAAAGTGGAAGTCCAAAGGACATGTATAGAATAGGAAGAGTCATGTAAAAGTTGAAAACTCATAGGGAAGTCAAACAATCATGAGTTTAGTCAAAGAGTCACAATGGAGGTTAAGGATCACCCCATTGGTTAAATATACACCCTAATTGTACAAGTAAAGGACTTTTCACCTTGGATCCTCCCATAAGGCATCAAAGAGACAATATAGTTCTTTTGGGGAGCAAGTAGTGGCTCCAACACTCCACTATTGGCGCTAGTGGTATTTGTTTTATATATGTGTCTTGGAAATTTTACTTAATATGTGAAGCCAGATGGCCAACATGTTCTTCATGCATGGATTATGAATGTTTGCAATACTATTATGTGAATGCTTATGATTCATGTTTGTTTTCACTTGTACTAAATTAGTTGAATTATTTCGGTTATTTTAGTGCTTATCATATTGAGAATGTGTTGTAATGATTGCAATGATTGTCACAACTTTGTGGAATATTCCACTGGATGTTATACGTATAGTCCTATTTATGTGTGTCTCTACTAGGGTGGTACTACTGCCTCTTTTTTATAGGCTTACTTTCTTTTCCCCTCTGCAGTAAAAGAACCTCAACACACCTATGACCAAACACTCACCAGACACACCCGCTTTTTTTTCAAAGGCACATATGCATTCCTCTCTCTTGCTGACAGTTAGAGCCAAGGAAAATCTTTAAGAAAAATATGTTTGGGTGATATTTCGGATGGGGCTCCTATCCGAAATAGTGTGAGGTCTAATTGGGACCACATATTGGGGAGACCCCCTTGAATGTTGGCAAGTCTAGAACTATCAACATTTCTAGCGCTAGAAGAAGGGAAACCAGATTTTATTGCTGATAACTCCATCCACCCTCATCGTACTTATTTAAGTCAAGGCAACAATATTCTGAGCACCTCCCCTACTCATATTCCTAAAGTTGGAATATTTTCTCAGCTCAATCTTGGAAAAACATGTGAAATCTATTACAAGCATATCTAATCCATTGGGCCTATAACCCATTTCTTTACGAAGGCTATAGGATTGATCCTTTGAGTACACAATATTCCTTATTTTACAAAGAAGAATGCAACCACTCCTACTGGGATAGTGGTATCCATATTAAAATTTTGGTTCTCTCCACCCTTGAAGAGTTAGCAGATATTGCAGAAAAAACAGAGAAACCAGAAACCTCCATCTTTTAATAGGGGTGACAAAGACGATGTTGTACTTTTAGAAAAAAATTTCCATAGGTTAGGCGATTACGAAGAGGAGGAGAAATATCCCTCATATTCTAAAGAAGAGGAGGAGCACATAGACGAAGGTATATTAGACCAATATTTGAATTGGATGTCTCAGGGTCGACTTGATCTACCGAGTGTTTTACATAAGATGTCAAGGCACCCAAAAAATATGCTGACAAAGCGAAGCGGAAAACCATTTGGAAAATTTTACCTACACCTACATATTGTTGGGGTTCCTATGTTTTGGAAGATTTGGAAATACCAAAAGATAAGACAACATCAAACCACTTTGGAGCCCTAGGATCTAGCCCTCCTGGACTCGGAGAGGGATCTCTCCAATAAAACAAAGAATGCTATATCTTTGAAGCTCAAATTGAGATGTTAGGTTAGTTATGAAGCACAGAGATGGGTTTTAAAGGATTTGGTTGGTTGGTTGCTGGGATGGTTATGGGATCATAAACTGAGAAGGTAATGGGAGAAAAGGAACAAAGCAGTAGGAAGTTTCAGCAAAGGGGATAGGTCAAGACAGTGCCATCCATTGGGCTATGGAGTCACGAAAGGAGAATTACTTGCAACAACTAGCCAAGGCTTTCAGAGGGCAAGTCATCTATACTAAAGGATCTTTTAGATAGATGATGGAATGGAAATTAATAAGAGAAGGTGAAAGAAGGAAAGCAGCCCAATTCCTGTCTATAGATCAGGTCAGAGGTCATTTAACTCCAGACCTGCTTGGACATACTCAAAGGCAGCTCTCAGAGAGGGACAAAGGGGCTGCTTATAGATCAGACCAGAGGTCATTTAACTCTAGATCTGCTTTAGCAACTCCATGGGAAAAACAAAGATAAGTTTAACAAGAGATCTTGGAAAGGCCAGTTGGTCACACAAGGATCCTAGTGGACAGGGCTAACTCTAATCCCCAATGTTCCCAAACCTTCCAGATTACACCCAACAAGAACATCTAAGAACTGATTCATTTAATTCATACATCAGAGAGTAGGCAATATCATCCACTACACTGGTTAAATCAACTGAAGGCAATTCTCAGATAACACATAAAGAAGAAAACATTAAAGGTAGGGAGAGAAGGAAACATAGGGCACCTTACAAGGGTGTATCCTATGTTATACTTCTGTTGCCTACCAGAAGAACATGAAACAATATGAAAATGAAATAAACAAAGTTAGGAAAAACATCACCAATAGTAATAGACCAGGATCCTGTGAAATGTGCTTCAATTAATCGATGCAAAACCAGTCATGTACAATAAGCCCAATGGCTAATACAATCCAAACTATCTCCTCCCAGCCTATTACATACAAACTACTCTGTAACGCCCTCCCAAGACTATTCTAACAGTCAAACTAAATCCCTCTAACAGCAACAGCCGAACAACTGAACAACAACCTTTACAATTCATTCTTGGGAATTCTTATAGGAGAAAGGGAATAACAGGGGTAGATGAACATTAAATTCATTTTATTAAAACAGAATGGCAGAAGTGTTCTTGCCCATACTGCTTAATGGCTCTGCAGCTCTGTATGTACTCTGTAGACTGTTTGGGAAGCCTGTCAGGCCAAGATTGACCTCTGATATTTCTTTTAGAGTCCTTTCTGGCTGCAAGGCCCTCTACGCTAGCCTGCTGGAATAAATGCACTGGTGGAAAGGCCGCAGGGTCATCCATGCTTCATAATGGTGGTTCTGACAGTCTTTAAGGGGTTTTTGTTAGGGCAATTAACTGCTTCTGGCATTGGGGTGGCATGGAAACTGCTGTAGGAAGGTGTACCTCTGGAGAAAACATGCTCTGCTGTTAGGTAGCGCAGTTATGACTTTCTGGTGCGCTCATTAGTCTTCAGGCTGAACCTTGAGTCCTTTGAACATGGGATTCGTACATTAAATCTCCAATTACGGGCTTGAATCCCTCAAATCCACCTCTGCTGCTTCACTTGGCTGCTGTAGTGGCCTCTTTGTGATCCCTGCAGAATAAATTAAATCAATGTAAAATCCGGGGACGGTGGCGGAAGATCTGCTGTGGAGGCCGGAGGAATGGTAGCGGAATAGTTGAGAAACAATGAAAGTGGCGGAGAAATGACAACATAGTGTAAATCCCAAAGATTATCATTTGGGCGAATTACACAGGAAAACACGAAGAGACAATGAACGGAGCCGTGGATGTGGGACCCGGTCATGGTGGAGGGCGATCAGATCTGGGCCGTTGATTTCAAATATGGATGAATGGCCACGATCCAATCGGGCAATCGCAATCGGAGGAGGGACAAGGGTGACACATTTCAAAATTGCGATTGCGATCGGCGGTGGGAAGGTGATTGAGCGCTGATCGTTGGATCTGGAGATCAGATCGACGATTCACGTTCAATCGGAGGGAGAGTGCGATCGGGGATCGAGAGTTAGGACTTGAGATTGCGATCAGAGGTCAGGGCACGATTGGGCGCTAACCGTTGGATCAACCGGGAAAAAAACGGTGGGGATTTAATCGGGCAATCGAAATCGGAGGAGGGACAGGGGTGACACACATTGAAACTTCTGATTGCGATTAGCGGGGACAAGCGAAAACCGTTGGATCATCGATCAGACAGACGGATGGGATTAAATCGAGAAATGACGAGAAAGGCTTGCGATTGCAATTGGAGGTCGGGGCGTGATTGAGCGCTGACCGTCTGATCTGGCGGGAAGATCGACTGTGGAGAAGTGGATCGGGGGATTGCAATCGGGGCAACACCACTGTGAGGTGCGATTGCGATCATATGGGGGTTGCGATTAGCGCTCCGCCATCAGATCAACGAAAAAGAACGCGTCGCGGGACTTTGTTTAATAAACAATTGCATCGGAACTTTTCTGATACGATAAAGGAATTTGCACTCGCCCGACTCTCCGATTACGATGGGTGCCTAGGACCTAAGCGCTTGGTCCTATCGCAAGAGCATGTGTGGGAAGTGGTTAAGGGGTTTGCGGTAAGGGGCTAAGCCCTATTACAAGGTCGGAAAGTGGGTTTTAGCCCATTTAGATGGAAATTGAAGGCCAAGGAAGGAAACGATAGAGAGGGAAAGGGGAAAATGGCCAACAAAGATTAAGAGAAAAATGTAGAGGGGATTTTAGGGAGAATTAAGAGGGTAAAAAGGGAAATAGAAAGGGAGACAAGGGGGACTAGAAAAGAGGCTAAGTGAGGGTGAAATAAGGGGGAAAAGAGGCCTTTGGGCATTTCTTCTCAAATAGAGAGGCTTTATAAGGGAAATCATCAGAGGAATTTCACCAAAGGACAAAAGGCACAAGGAGGCTTCAAGGATGATGTGTTTTCAGGGGAAATGCATTCCTTGAAGGCTCAAAAACATTTTAGCCCCCCTATTTTCTTGTCAAAAATTTATAGGGGGGGGCTAACACATATGATCGAGGTACATTGCGATGATGTTGCATGTAGACTTTTTCCTTGTACCCTAGATGGTAGAGGAGTTGTATCATACCATAGTCTTACCCTAAACTCAATTCATAATTGGAAGGGGTTTAAAATTTAATTCCTTGAAAAATTTTCCAATGACAAAACCCCGACCATGTTATTCAAGGAGCTGGGAAATTTGAAGATGGAGCATAAATAAAAAGTTAAGTATTTTAACTAGAGGTTCAATCACGTCTCGAAAATTTTTCCTATGAATACGAAACCTAATGACATCATCACAAATGAGAACTCCAAAGAAATGTTGGTTTAGAATTACGAAGAGCCATTGCAGTTGAAAAGGACTTGAATGCAAATGGAGTCATTGTTGACGATGAACCATCGAAATACTTCAAGGACATGGGTAAAAGGTCTCATGCCTCTTCAAGTAAGGCCACCGATAAAGAAGCCACTAATCTTGAAAGCCTAACCGGGTCATCAAGTCTCTATCCAAGGAGATGACAAAGTTAAAACAGAGGTCAAGCGAGATCACCATCAGCAAAAAGCCACAAAAATTCAGCTTCCTAAGAAGGGTTGAAAATTCTAGCAACAACAACAATATAATAACCAAGTCTCCCAAATCTCAAACGTCGTGTTGAATGTCGAAATCATGTTCATGGACCAATATTGTTCTTCCAGTCAAGAATATCATTCAGAAAAGACATGTCGAGAGTGGAATCACAACATGAACGCTCTGGTTGTGCATATCATTGATACAGTACTTTTAGATGAGAAAACTGAGCCAAAATAAGAAAAGGAAGAAACTGTTGTGGTTGAGGAAACTATGAGTGTTGGGCACATAGTGAATGCTTTCAGTTGTGCATTCACAACTTAAAAAAAAATTATCCAAGAACCACCAGTAAGTGAGGACCCAAGTCAAAAGAAAAATAGTCAATATACTAAGAGGCCATGGGTCGATTTCTGAACAAGAGTTGACAAAGTAGAAATTGAAAGAAGACTTGTTAAGAAATATTACACTGCCTGTCAACGCAACTCAAAACACTTAGAATAAGTTTGCAGATACTAATATAATGGAAAATACTTCTACCAACATCAGAAACAATTCCACCATTCTGTAAGTATCAGATAAGGGAACTCCTCTAGTCACTTTGGCGATGCCCACCATGCATAACTATAATATATTCCAAGACATGAAGAAATATCGTTCTAATATTTCAATCTTCGAGCTTACAAGGATCACAAGCCAGTGGGAACTACTTGTTTGAGCTCTTGATCAAAATTCCTCAGGTGATAATGATTCTTTGTAGAAGAGATTTGGTAAGTCTTGTATTCCCCTTGAGTATATTCTTAATGCATTAAAATTAGAATAAAACACACTCTTCCCTCCATTTTTATTGACATTTGAAATTTTTAATTACAATGTACACAATTTCTTAGTTGATTCTGGTGCATTTGTAAACGTAATGCCATTGTCTGTAGCTAATAAAATCAATGCTAAATGGGATAGTATAGATGCAAATATTATGAAGTTAGACAAGAATCATGTCCGAGCTATTGGTTAACTCAGAAATATGTTTACTCACCTATCATCTGATCAACGATTTCACCAATGCATAAACATAGTAATTGTGAAAATCCCTGAAGCATATGATGTATTGTTGAATAGAGATTGATGCAAAAAATTACAGGGGTATTTTGCTACCGAATGGTCACATTTATGGGTTTTATCTTTCTCAACCTTCCCCAATCCCACTAGACACACAATTGGAACTCCTTCCTAGTTTAATTGGTGGAAATGACTCTTGTACAATATATAGTAGTAGTACTAGTCTAGGGAATATTTCTTGTATAAATGATGTTTGGACTTTGTATTTTGATGGTTCTAAGACACACGAGGGCTTTGGAGCTGGTTGTGTTTTAATAAACCCACAATAGAGGGAACACCTGATCTCAAGCCACTTGGAATTAAAGTTGTTGTCAAGGTAAATCCCCTCTGAGGACATAGGTGATCTCTGTAGCCCTAGAGTGGGTCTAGAAACATGAGATACTTTCTAATGCAAAGCTCTCTTAACTAACATTTACAATTCGACAAGGAAAGAGACATAAGTACCTTTTTCCCAACGCTACGTTTGAATCCATTGATGATGAACTTGATCCACGATACTTTTAGGCTCTCTCCCTGCTACTGATGGCACACAAATACCTATGTATGATCAAGAGGCAATAATAAACGTAATCCAATACATAATAATTGTAAACATTAGCTATATAACAGATCAAGGAGTACCAAGATAGTTGCATAAACAATTAGACAAATATAGAAAGAAAATATCAGATGTTTTTATTGATAATTATAAAAGGAAGAGCTTACTATAGAAATTTGCTGAATAATGATTAATTATCCACCGAGACTATCCTGATCACATAAAATTCGAATTTATATGCAACACATAATCTCTTCCACTCAGATCATCACACATGCGGAAATAAAATCAAGCGATAACACATCAAATCATCATACACATTAACACAGTATGTATGGGGAAAGCTTATAGATGAAAACCCCACAGCTATTGTGTATATTATAATGGAGAAATCATGTAACAAACTCAGTACAATACTCCTCACAAGTACTCAGTACTTTCTCATGAAGTTACACACAAACTAGCTTGGTTTTGAACAGGTTATTGGTTCAAAACTCACCGCCAATTGCCTTGCCTCTATTGCGCAATCATGGCCTGTCTATATAGAGATCCAAGGTTCGAATCTCCTTGGCTTGACAGCGCAATCATCATGGGAAATTCCTCCAAGTGTGGTGCAAATCTCAGCACAACTGATGTCGCCACTGATAGCTAACTCCACCCTTTCATCTACCTCTTTCACTGGTCTCCACTGAACTGTCCATGCACTGTAGTGAACTGATGTGTTCTTGAGTTGAATAATGAGTTACTAATTAATGAATTAAATAATATTTAATTCGCTCCACTCATAACTAGTTGATTAGCTAGTTAAACTAATCTCAACCAGTTCAACTAAATTAAACCGAACACAACTCCACTAGCTGTCTCATTAACTCCACCAAACTTCTGCCACTGAAGTCCTAACTGAAGTCAACCATGCATGAGCTCACAAACCCTTAGGAATAGCGTATTTCCTCTGTCAGATGCATGAGCCACTTCCAAGGCTCGAACTGAAGTGCTCCAAGAGAGTAAACTGAAGTTTATAGTCCAAATATTATTAAGGGTAAATAATATTTGACTTCCCTATTTTAGGATAGGCAGTCTAAATATAGACTTCGACCTATAGGTCAAAAAATAGAGGTCCATCTATTTTTACCAACATGACCAATACTCCAAGAATCAAATATTATTTACCTTTAATAATATTTTGACTATAAACAGCAGTTTACTCTCTTGGAGCACTTCAGTTTGAGTCATGGAGGTGGCTCATGCAACTGACACAAGGAATCACGTGGTTCCTAGGGTTTGATGGCATCTTGCATGGTTTACTTCAGTTAGACTTCAGTGGCAGAAGTTTTGGAGGAGTTAACGAGACAAATAGTGGAGTTGTGTTCTATTTATTTCAGTTGAACTAGTTGGGATTAGTTAACTAGCTAATCAATTAGATATGAGTGGAGTAAATTAGTATGTTAAATTTTTAATATTAACTCATTGAGTGTAGCTCAAGAACACTGATTCAAGGAGGGTGCACGTCGGTCAGTGAAGCTCTGATGAAGAGATAGAATGAGGGGGAGTTAGCTATCGATTGTGACTATGTGACCTTTATTTGCAACACATAGATAGGTGGAGTAAGCTATGAGTATTGAAAAGTTTAAATTTTGGTGGTTTATCTATATAAGGAGGCCATCACCTAAGCATTAAAATACTGTGATAAATTTTACAGCTATCAAGTGGTAAGGATTGGAGCAAGTGATTTCAGGTCAACCAGTATAAGGAACACCATGCCTTATGAATGATAAGGTGTGGAAAACGTCGAAGAGTTTTTGTCTTATGATTGTTACACGTTTTATGCACGTGCAATATACACAACCCAACTGCGGGGTTTTCGACCTCCCCATACATACTGAGTTAATGTGTGATTGATTTGATGTGCGATTGCTTCTATATTATTTCCGCATGTGACAGTTAATTGTAGAAGAAGGTTATGTGTTATGCATGCAATTCGAAATTGATGTATGATCGGGTTAATCTTCATTGAATAAGTGATTTATTCAGCTAATTTCTACATGGTATCGGAGCGAGATTAATTGTTGAAGTCTATTACGGTGATTGCAAACTTATTTCCTCGGACAGAGTCTGCATGCGGGCCAGGTAGCCTCCGGAATATTCATCCTTCTTTGTAAGGTGAAAGATCTGGTGAATGCCCTTTGCAGTCAATCTCTGATTTGGAAATAATTTGTTTTTCAAGTATAGATCGGAAGCGATAGAGCTTGGAGTTGGAATTCGAATTTTGCAGAAGGTTGTTCTTCTTGGTGCCGGTGTTGAAAGATGTCTTCTTTCAATGGTTTGCGACTCGAATATGCTCTTGAAGGCAGTTCGAACTATGTTGCATGGAAGGATCGCATGGAAGCAGTGTTAGAAGATAATGGTCTGAAGGAGTTCGTGGATGCGGATGTCCCAAAGCCCACTGATGCAGCTTTGGTCGATGCATGGCAAAAGAAGATCGCGAAATGTCGAAGGATCCTGTTGGAGGGCGTCAAGGATCATATTGTATCCAGCCTGCATGGTAAGGCTACTCCATATTTAATGTGGAAAGCTTTGACGGATCTATTCCAGAGTAAGAGTGACCAAAGGAAGATGGCGCTCAAAGATAAGCTCAGGAACATCAAGATGGAGAAGGGCGACAGCATCGCCGAATACCTCATGAAGTTCACTCAGTGCAGAGATGAGCTGGGAAGTGTGGGGGTGGCTGTCAAAGTTTCACTGATTGCATGCTTAGTTTCAAGTATGCTGGGATCGGTGTGGTTCTTGGACAGCGGTGCGTCATTTCATATGACGGGAGATCGAGAGTTGTTCTCAGATCTGGAGGACAAAGATTTGGGTGTGCACATCGAGATGGGCGATGATGGTAGATACAGTGCGACTGGTATCGGTACCATATCCTTTCAGAGGGAGTCTGGTAAACCCTTTGTACTGAAGGATGTCATGCATGTACCTGAATTGAAGAAGAACCTGATTTCTGTGGCGATGTTGGAGGATAAGGGGTATGATGTGGTCTTCGGCGAAGGAAAATCCTTCCTGCGCAGTAAGACTACTGGAGAGATCCGGAAGATAGGGGTTCGAACTAAGAACCTTTATCAGTTGTAGGTAGATGGTTGCGCAGCTATGGCATGCAAGGCGGGAGAAGTGGTGAGCCGGGATGATGAGGGCGAACTGTGGCACAGGAGATTGGGCCACCTTCACCATGGAGCTTTGAATATTCTGCAGCAGATTTCTACTGGGCTTCCTAAGGGCACTCTTGCGCAGTCAGATCAGTGCAAGGGGTGTACCTTAGGGAAGTATGTGAAAGCCACCTTTCACGAGAAGGATAGTCACGCCACGATGATCCTTGAGAGAGTTCACATAGATGTGTGTGGTCCTTTCTCAGTTGCTTCGACAGCAAAGCACAGGTATTATGTGATCTTTGTTGATGATTTCTCTCGAAAGTGCTGGATCTTCTTCATGCAGAAGAAGAGCGATACATTCGCGAAGTTCTGTGAGTTTAAAGCACTGGTCGAGAAGGATTCAGGGAAGAAGGTGATTGCTCTAAGGAGTGATAACGGTGGTGAATTCATCTCGGCTGAATTCAAGGAGTTCTGCAGCGCAGAAGGGATTTGGAGAGAGCTCATCGCACCCCATAACCCACAGCAGAACGGGGTGGCTGAGCGGAAGAACAGAACGATCGTGGGTGCTGCACGGGCGATGTTGCATGATCGGGGCCTACCCCTTCACTTGTGGGCTGAGGCATGCAATACAGCAGTGTATGTGCAGAACCGTTGTCCTCACAAGGTTCTTGGCATGAGTACACGAGAGGAGGCTTATTCTGGCAAGAGGCCTGATATTTCCCATTTGCGGATTTTCGGATCTCCTGTCTACATGCATGTGACGAAGGATGCAAGAAGGAAGCTGGATCCAACTGCTGAAGTTGGAATATTTGGGGGGGACACTGATACACCTCACAACTATCGGGTGTATGTGCCAGACAGTCGCAAGACTGTTGTGCGACGGGATATAAAATTTCAGGAGGAGAAAGCCATGCAGTGTTCGCTTGAGAGGGAGCTACACTTGCATGCAGATGAGGAGCTGTTAGTTCCTAAGGAGGAGCTTCCGGATGTGGATCAGCCACAAGAGGAGGTTCGGGAGGTGGAAGAAACCACCCAGGCAGCGCCAACCATCAGAGGGCGCATGCGCACTACAGAAGCTGAGCGACTGGCTCGGGATGCAGAGAAGGTTGTAGGACCACCTACAGCACAGCGCAGACAGAGACAGTCACCGGATCGGTACACTGGATACATGGCTCTTATGAGTCGATGTGTTGTGACAGAGCCATCCTCTTTTGAGGAAGCTGTGGAGGAACCCGCATGGGTTGATGCCATGATCGAAGAATATGATTCGATCATCAGGAACAGTGCATGGGAGATTGTCCCAAGACCGGTTGGGAAATCAATTGTAGGTTCGCGATGGATCTACAAGGTGAAGCAGGCGGCTGACGGGAGTGTGGAGAAGTGCAAGGCGAGATTTGTCGCCCGTGGCTTCTCACAGATCGAGGGGATTGACTATGAGGAGACTTTTGCACCTGTCGCAAGGTACTCTTCCATACGGACGATCCTTGCTCTCTCAGCGCGGATGGGGTGGCACATTCATCAGATGGATGTGAAGACTGCGTTCCTCAATGGAGTTATTGAGGAAGAAGTGTACATAGAGCAGCCTGAAGGTTTTGAGATCTTCGGCAGTGAGTCGCATGTGTGCCGACTCAAGAGAGCACTGTATGGGCTGAAGCAAGCACCTCGTGCTTGGTACACTCGGATAGACAGCTACTTCACCGGGCTTGGATTCTCCAAGAGTGAGGCGGATCAAAACCTGTACCAGATTGTGGTGGAGGGGAAGCTGTTGATCATCGTACTGTATGTAGATGATCTGATTTTGACTGGCGACGAGCAGTTGATACTTTCATGCAAGGAGGATCTTGCGCGAGAGTTTGAGATGAAGGACCTGGGCATCCTTCATTATTTCCTGGGATTGGAGATTTGGCAGCGCAGTGGAGGACTGTTTGTTTCTCGGGGCAAGTATGCTCGGGAGATTCTGGAGAGGTTCAACATGCAAGGCTGCAAGCCTGTTGACACTCCTCTTCCTGGTGGTTGGAGGAAGGGAGATGCTACTTCGGAGGAGGTAGTGGATGCCATTGTCTATCGACAGTTGGTGGGGTCGTTGATGTATCTGGTCAATACTCGACCCGATATATGCTATGCAGTTAACCAGCTTTCGCAAGCTATGGTTAAGCCTACCAAGCTCTTTTGGAAGGCGGGCAAGCATGTATTGCGCTATATCATAGGCACATCGGGATATGGTCTATGGTACAGACAGGAGGATGGAGTGAAGCTTTCTGGTTTCACTGATGCAGATTGGGCAGGGAGTCCAACGGACCGGAAGAGCACTTCTGGAGGAGTTTTCAGCATTGGGTCGACAGCAGTTTCCTGGTACAGCAGGAAGCAGAGATCCGTGGCACTCGGTTCAGCAGAGGCCGAGTACATGGCAGCAAGCTTGGCTGCATGTGAGGCTATTTGGATGAGGAAGATCCTCGCAGGTTTGTTCAGGTTGCATTTGGAGCCTACGGTGATCTACTGTGATAACCAGAGCTGCATCAAGCTCTCGGCTAATCCAGTATTTCATGATAGGTCCAAACATATCGACATCAGGTACCATCACATCAGAGATTGTGTTCGGCGGAGGATCATGATGCTTTCATATGTTCCCACGGAGGATCAGGATGCCGACATCCTGACGAAGGCGCTCACCAGGAGCAAGTTCGAATTCCACAGAGGCAGGATAGGGATTGCAGATAATCCATATCTTGCTGAGAGGGAGTGTTGAGAATGCGGCAAGATGATGGAGCTTAGTGAAATGAAGTCGCCTTCACTAAGTGGGCCCGCAGGCAAATTCTGGCGCAAAGTCTATTTTTAGACTATGTCTATTTTTAGACATACGGAGCATAATTTGGGAATTTTACTTGGAGATTCTTGATGGATGCGACATGTCGGTAAAAATAGATGAGACCCTATTTTTTAGGACCCAGGCTATTTTTAGACTGATCTCCTAAAAATATGGAAGTCAAATATTATTTACCCTTAATAATATTTTGACTATAAACAGCAATTTACTCTCTTGGCGCACTTCAGTTTGAGTCATGGAGGTGACTCATGCAACTGACACAAGGAATCACGTGGTTCCTAGGGTTTGATGGCATCTTGCATGGTTGGCTTCAGTTAGACTTCAGTGGCAGAAGTTTTGGAGGAGTTAACGGGACAAATAGTGGAGTTGTGTTCTATTTATTTCGGTTGAACTAGTTGAGATTAGTTAACTAGCTAATCAATTAGATATGAGTGGAGTAAATTAAATAATATTTAATTTACTAAATATTAACTCATTAGTCAACTCAAGAACACTTCAGTTCACTACAGTGCATGATCAGTTCAGTGAAGACCATTGAAAGAGATAGATGAAAGGGTAGAGTTAGCTATCAGTTGTAACTATACTGTTGCTATTTGCAACACATAGATAGGTGGAGTAAGCTATGAGTATTGCAAAGTTTAGGCTGGTGGTTTATCTATATAAGGAGGCCATCACCTAGCATTAAAATACGCAATAGAGGTTGGCTATCAAGTGGCTAAGGATTGGAGCAAGTGATTTGCTAGATCTAGCTTGATAGTGTGTAGCATGGGAGGTAGTGCATGAGAGCTTGTAAAGAGTTTTTGTACTATGATTGTTACATGATTTCTCCATTATAATATACACAATAGTTGCGGGGTTTTCAGCTATAGGCTTTCCCCATACATACTGAGTTAATGTGTGATTGATTTGATGTGAGATTGCTTCTGTTATTTCCGCATGTGACAATTAATTGTAGAAGAAGGTTATGTGTTATGCATACAATTCGAAATTGATGTATGATCGGGTTAATCTTCAGTG